>OX465296.1:209650419-210932919 GCA_949987735.1 Leucophora obtusa | reverse complement strand
AAAATAAATAAAATACATAAAATAAATAAAATAAATAAAATAAATAAAATAAATAAAATAAATAAAATAAATAAAATAAATAAAATAAATAAAATAAATAAAATAAATAAAATAAATAATATAAATAAAATAAATAAAATAAATAAAAGGAATAAAATAATTAAAAGAAATAAAAAAAATAAAAATCAGCCAAGCAGAACATTTTATTTTTTAATACTTTGTTCTGATTGGTTGAACGTGTATGTTTGCCTTATAAGCTTAATTTGGAAATGTCAATAACTGGTTTTGTAATATAATAGATTATGACTGGATTTTAACAAATAAGACAGTTCATAAACAAAAGTACAAAATTCTCGTCCCGTTGAATTTTTGTACGTTGTGTAATGTCTCGCTTTGTGTATTCCAATCATCATTTTCTTATTGCAGACAACTAATGAGTTGGGGTAATGCCCACGAAACAATTGTATTGTCTATCATGAAATTGATCAACCTTTTGGAAACAACAAATAAAATCTAATATGACAATATCATATTATAATTTGCATTTGAGAAAGAATAATATTCTAACTAAATATATGAAAATATAGAAAGTCCGAAAAAACAATTTTTGTATTTTTTAATGCAAAAAATAAAATAATTTTGTATAATATTTATAATTAAAAATATATATTGTATATTAGACCGTACCACCTTACAGGCAAAAAAAGTACGCCCTACACGCCCGATCTTAAAGTATGATACATCGATTTTTTTCTCTCGAGGGGACCAATGTTTTGCTCAAGTACCTCAAGTATCCCGTTCTAGTATTTACCCACCAGATCTCAGTTGATACCTCCCTAATATACCACCCTAATGTCAGAAAATTTAAGCTAGCAAAAAATCATTCCACTTTTGCGAAGGAAGTTTTTCGATAAACCCAGCAGATTTTTATTTTATTTTTTGGTTGCCGAACGTAGGGGTTGCTTTTTAAAATTTTTTTTCATTGGATTTTTCTTTTATAGCAAAACACTGTTCTCCTCGAGGCAAAAAAATCGATATATCGCACTTTAAAATCCGACTTTAAATGCCGAAGCTCTAACGAAAAATAAAAAAAGGCGACCCCTACGTTCGAAAATAAAATAAATTTTTTTTGAAGTTGCCTTGCAAAGGTACTTCATATTTGAGGGTGTACGACGATCTTTTTTTGCGGTACGGTCTATTGTACCTATATATAAATTGAAAAAAATTATAATTCGTGTTTTGTGTGGCGCGACTGCTTTCCAGGACATTATATGACAATTTGTTATTTTGGCAAAAATTATAAAGAATTTAGTGCTTTCACCAAATTTTGCATAATTTTCTAAAAAAAAAAAAAAAAAAAAATAGTATTCAAAAATTATTAGACTATAATTTTCTCGAATTGTATTTAAAAAATCTTTAAACTTCAAAAAAGTTCCATGAAGCTTAATTTAAATGTAACTACAGGTCTGTAAAATTGGTTATATTACGACTTGTGGCCCAACAGTTACTAGGAAACTGAAAGGATAATTTCTTTTAGGCGAACTTTCACATTTTAATTATAATAACCATTCCTAATTCCTCATCGGATCAATCATTTTTTAGGGGATAAAAAGGTGGGATGAAAAACGGCTCCAGTTCTCTTTTTTACGTTTTTTTACTTTTGTACTAAAAAAAATAAAAGGTAGTTTAAAGATATATTCAACGTTATACTAAAACATTTCAAGGGGTGTATTAATTAATATTATATTATTAATTAATATTTAAATATTGTAAATATGTTTTTTCTGATTCAGGAACCATTTTTCCGATATCTCGTAGCATATCTAAAATATTCATTATCGACTTTGATGTACCTGCTAATTTTGCATACAACAATGAATGAATTTTATCCTTCTTTAGAGTTTTTTTCTATAACGTATTAATTACAAATGACGATTAATTAAAAAATGATATTGGTCAATTGAATAGTAAAGAAATTATAAACGAATTAGTCCATTCAATGATATATATTCGTAGACATATTTTTGCTCTATCCTTCTTAGTTTTCCGTACTGATTTTTATAAAATGGCCTTTTCTGAAAAAATAATTGATATTTGGCCTTTTTTTAATCACTGGATTTATTTTTGGATATATTTTATTTTGTTAAAAAATCCACATTTTAGTTTTTAATTTTAAAAATGTTATATTTTTATCCAAATCTAACACTTATTCCCTAATATAATGTGAAAGAAAAAATTAAAATTTTGCGAAAATGGAATTTCTGTAAAAAAATTAAGCTAAATCCAAAACGGATTTATTTATTTTTTAAATCCATTTTGGATTTAGCATATTTCAATTCCTGTGTCCACATTTTTACAAAATTTAATGATTTTCTTACACATTATATTGGCGAATAAGTAATAAATTTTGATAAAAATTATAAAATTAGAAAATTAAAAAGCAAAATATGAATTTTTTAACAAAATAAAATAAATCCAAAAATAAATCCAGTGATTAAAAAAAGGCCTATTGTTTCGAAAACCTAAAACTCGAAACCTTTCAGATATCTGTTTAACAAAAAACTGACTTGTACTATTTTCAAAATAAATCCATCACTTACAATCGTATTCTTATACTGTCCACAAGTTCTAAAAACAACCAAAAATTTTACCAAAAAAATAATCCGTTCTAAAATCAAGTACCCAAATTACAGTGAACAACATCCCTACGGGAAATTTTAACATGTCACAAGGGGTCAATTTCCCCCTCCTATGACAACGCCATGTAAAAGTGACCAGTCTATTTCATATAAAGAGGCCAGTTCGGTGACAATTTGTTAAAACTTCCCGTAGGGATGCTAAATTTACCAGTTTCTGTCTTAAGTCTTTTGTTATTAGTAAAATATCCTTAAAGAAATATATTCATTTTAAAGAAAATCCAGCGTATTCATTTACCCGAATATCTTCCCGGTGAAAAATGTTCATATACGCTCAAACATGTTCATATATGGTTTATGTATGGACACATATGAACAAATATGGATTTTTTATGAACATATATGAATTTTATATGAACATATATGGAAGTATATGTGATTCCATATATGGAAAAAATTTCATATACCGACATATATGGAAGCATCTGTTATTTCACATATGGAAATGGCAATTTATGCAAAAGGGACTTGTATATGAACATATTTCGAAGAATACATTTTTCCATATATGTAAAAGGAACTCATATTTGGATAAATATGGAGTTATATTTAATGCCATGAATAAAAAAAGGAACATATGTAGCGCCTTATTTGAATGTCATACATAAATTTATATCTATCGTACAACCTTATAATAACGGACAGCAACGTTCGCATGTATTTGCATATATTTAATAAATGTATATGTTCATTAGGGTTATGACTCATTTTGAACAAAAATTTACCACGTGATAGGCAATACTAAATTAATAATTAAAATCGTGTTTGCGGGTTATTTTGTCAAAAAAACCTTCCGCACCAAATGCAATTTCTAAAAAAATTTTTGCTCGGGGATTTTGCATAATTTACATAACGAATTATTACCAGAATTATTCTAAACGACAAAAAATGTATCCAAAAGTCCCTCCAAAAAGGTTTCTTTTAATACGCATCGTTTGAATTTCATTTGTTTAAAACTTCGGAGGAATATTTTAATTAAACTAAAACAATATAAACCAAATGTCAACCCTATTGGTGCGGGAACTTTTTTGACAGCAGCGAAAAATTAAGATTGTGTTTCTTAATATTTTTTATGGCCTTTTCGGCTAGGGCATGTAAAATTTGATATTTGCAAAAAAAATCAAAAAGTCATAACACTAATGTTCATATATGTCCATATATGAACATATACTTAGGTGTTACCTCATTTTTCGGATCCATACATATATGGTTGAACCATAAATGTTCATATATGGACATTTTTCACCGGGTTACCAACATTTTCTAGAACTTGAAAGTTTTGTTTAGCTTTTGTATTGAATTTTCCCAGCTGCAGCCAGCAAAATTTTTTTGAACTGGTTACTTTTGAATCTGTTCTAGAACAGGTCTTTTTACCACCGGTTCCATGGAACAGGTTCTAGTTTCCGGTTCCTATTCTAGTTTGGAGGAAAAGAACCAGTTGCTTTTGGGACAAACTCAAACAAAAATCACCGATGATAGAACCTAAAGTAGAAGGGGTGTATGCAAGTTCAAGTTGTTCTACAACCGGTTCTTTGCATCCGACAATTTCGCTGTGTATGTATGTATGTATTATGGTGAAATTTTTTTTTTTTTTTTTTTACAAATCCTCAAGTTATTAAATAAATAAATACATATTTTTAATCTTCAACGCGTGCTTTAGCTTAAATTATTTTAGTATTTAACCTAAAACACAGTCAACCAAAACAAAAATAAATTAAATTAATTAAAATAAAATTGTTAATTTATTACAGAAAACTTAAATTGACATTAATTGGTGGCACTTGACTTTATGGTTGCACACTTGGTATGCCATACTAATTTCTAAGCAATTTTTTTCGTTCGTTTGTATTATCTTAAGATTTGTTTTAGGTACATATATATGTATCTATCTGTAAGTGTGTGAGTGTGTTAACTGATTTTAAAATTTATACACATTTGTTGACAATAATTTGCTAAACTAGTTTCATTAAAAATAATAAATAAGAAAAAAAAATATGAAAAAATTAATAATCGAGTGTAATGTATTAAGTCAAGTTTTGCAGCAGTGTTTATGGAGTAGAGTTGTGATAATTTAATTAATATTTACTGAAAATTTATAGCTTTAAAGATCCTTAAATATCAACATGTATGTAAATTTACAATTTTCAATAAGCACTGGGTGTATGTGTTTGTATCAGTGTTGCCACCAGTAAAACCAAAAATTACACAGCTGAAGGTAAAAAATTATCCAAAACCGTATGAAATTACACAAAAAAATTATAATTTTTTAATATATTTCAAAATAAAGATGTAACCACAATTGACTTAAGCTGAATTTGACCACAATTGACTTAATCTGAATTTTTACTCAAATGAAAGAGCGCCCATATTTGGCCTACCGAAATTTTTAAGTTTTCGATAGTTTCGAAGTCCTTTTATGCTTTTTTGTGAGTTTAATTTTTTCATTGTAATTTTTACAATAATTTGAAATGTTTTTAATTTGACTGAGTTGGATACGATGAGTTTCGATTGCAAATTAACCAAGATGAAACTTTTCAGAAGTTGATTTAAGTTAAATATGGGTGCTTTAATGTATTTTCCCGTTATCGCTCTTTCACTTAATTCAGATTCGATAGTTGGGCCTTTACAGCTTTTTAAGTTTGTTCGAAATTTTGCTTTATTTTTTACCAAATTAAAGAGCTCCTATATTTGACTTACTCAAATTTGGAAATTTTCGCCAGATTTGCGAATTTATTTTATAGTTTTTTAATTGGTTTATTGTTATTTTTAAATTTATTTTCTTTGTTTAATATGTTTTTAAATCGATTAGATTGGGTACGATGAGTTTCGATTTAAAATTAACCAAATTAATAGAGATGGAACTTTTCTAAAGTCGACTTAAGCTAGATATGGGTGCTACAGTGAATTTTCATTTCTTACCGTCTGGTTGGATTACTATGACATTTCACTCTGGCGGAGCTAAAGTAATTTCGAGCATAATTTCTAACGGTCGAGTCCATAGATTAGCTGGAAACTGTCGCGTTCGACTCCAAAGTAGGACAATTTAAAAGCTTGCCATTTTTTATTTATGGACCGATTTCAAAAACATAAAATTTTTATAATTAGGAATTAAAGGTTTTTTAATCATATTTCAAATTTTTTTGAATTTATAAATTAATAATAATAAAACAAAAGACATATTAAAATTAACTATAGTGCATTGAATTATAGCTTAACCCCTAAATTCATAAACGCTTTGTAAAATTATAGGAGGTTTATTGAACAAATTTTGTATGGAAATGACGTTTTGTAAACCTGATATAACTTTACAAAGCATTTATGAATTGAGGGGTAAATGTGTGAATTGCTGAATTATTCCAATATATATTTTCATTCTGACACACTGTTCTATATTTACAAAATTTTTGTCTGAACAAAACCCTATCATGTTAGCTACAGCAAACAAAATCTCGCTAAATTTACTTTAAATTGTTAGAAAAGGACTTTGAAAATTACGGGTTTCTATTCCATCATTAGAAAGTCACAATCGTAACAAACCCAAATTTCAATCTTTCGCTACATTTGCAAATGATCTTGTAAATGTTTCACAGACAAACTCATTTAGTCTACATTAAATATCGACTGATTTTTATGAAAATTACGAAAATTTCTCTAAAAAGTGAAATTACACAAAAACTACACAAAAATGTCATTATTCAAAAATTATCTAACGAATGTGTAAACAGTCCCGTTTTTGAATAATTATTCAAAAAGTGGCAACACTGGTTTGTATAAAAAGAAACGACCACGGATGTCTACTCGATTTACATACAACTTGTCTTTATTTATTTATTTATTTATTTAAGCATGGCGCTTATCACTTAAACATCTTACAATCATGTTTATTTATGCACTATTTGTACTTTTCTTTCGATTTTTATCACATATAGTATTTATGTTTAGATATACCTGCACACATCCTTAGATAAACTTTAAAAGAACTTTGTCGTCATCACTTATGTCGTCTTCATCAACATCAGTTTAAGCTTTAAGCATCAAGTGGTAAATAGTTCGTTGTTTGTTTTTTTTTTTTTTTGTTTTTTTTTTGTTTTCTTCTCGTCATGACTTTGAGTTTATGTATTATTTACCTGAAACATTTTTGCGTGCCATCGCGTGTTAAGAAAATTTAATTGCTGCTTGTTTGCTGTCTTATACAGCAATTTTTTTTACAGTTCTGTTACTTTTTATCTTTATTGTTTGTCTGTCCGTCCACGTGTTTGTCTGTCTGTCTCTCTGTCCGTTTATATTTTGTTCTATTCTTTTACTTACCTTTGCAAAGAATAAAAATTACTCAAGTTTTATGCCACCCATCGACTTAATGTTTTATCGTGTGTTAGGTCTTGTTTAATATATAATGCATTATTTAGTATGTTTTGTTGTCTCAGTTATTTGTTTAACAAATAAACACATTCCATTTATTATATATATTAAAAAATATTGTAGAAAAAACACATTATTTTTATGTGGTAATTATTACAACAATTTGTTTATTTTAACGTATTTACATACTATAACAAATACGGATTTTAGCAGAAAAAGAAATATTTCTGACTTGCAAATAAATTCAAATTGAATAGAATTGCAGAAAACGGAATCCAAAATATCAAGTAACAAAATAAAAAAATTTTCTGTTCCAAAGAATCGGTTGTAGAATAGCTACTTTTCCTTTACAACCCCTTCTACTGTCAATTCTAAAACCGATTATTTTTGTTAGAAATTGTCCCAAAAGTAACCGCTGGGTATAGAACCAGTGTAGAAAATCATTACCAGATATGTGGTTATGTAACTACATACTTGGTAATGGTAACTAGTTACTTTTGTTATTACATTTCTTATTACCTTTTTATGGCGATGTCGCGAAAAATAATGAGTTGTCGTTACACGCCAGCATACGAAAAATCAAAAAATATATCGTTACCTATGTGCTTACCAGTACTGACAAAAATAATGAGTCTAAAAATAGATTTTCAAAAAAATAAATTATATAAAAAAAAATATTTTTTATTATATTTTTTTTTTAATAAAATTTGCTGGTGCGGGAATCGAACCTGGGTCTACAGACTGCCAGTCAACAGCTCTACCATCTGAGCTATATCGACTTGTAATATTTAATAGATAAAAACATAATTGACCTGCTGCATACAAGTAAGCTTACTCGCCAACATACAAAAAATCAAAAAATATGTGGTTACATATATCCTTACCAGTGTTTAAAAAATATTGAGTCTAAAAATAGATTTCAAAAAATTTAAAAAAAATCTAAAAAATTATTTTCTATTTGAAATAATGATAAAAACATATATTTTTATATGATTATATCAAAAGATATTTAATTATGTAAAATTATATTAAGCAGATCCACCATTTTTCGGATCAAATCATGTAGGGTTAATATAATTATATATGAAAATATCTTATTTGATCCGAAAAATTGTGGATCTGTATGAAAAAATTCGAACTAACATAAGCAAACGCCGCGATACGGGTCTTCTAATTTAGCCTCTATTTTCACCCCTCACTCTCAGAATTTATTTATTTAATTGATTCCATTTCCTGTCTAACAAGACTGAGTCTTATATTTATAGTACAGGAGCGTATTACGTTAGAAAAAAAATTATTTTCATATTATTAATTAATTATTAATCGACCTAACTGTTGCTAACCTGAATTTGTTCCACAGTGTTATCCGCGGGGATATATCAAAAACGTCTGTACCCGGTGAAAAATTTCTATATATGAACATTTATGGTTCAACCATATATGTATGGATCCGAAAAATGACAGGTGGGGGCCAAAAGAGGAATGTCTCCCCCTTGACGGCCTGTCCAAACTGCTGGAACTATGTAGCTGAAACTCGGTATGTAAGTTCCTCCTCCTTTGTGGACTTCCGCTAAGATGGGATTTTTGGAAATCCCTATCGGGAGGGGAAAGTCTCCTCCTTGACGGCCTGCCCAATCCCTTTTGTGGCTAGAAACCTAAAAATTTCCTGGAGTACGACTAACTCATCGACAGAGTATTTTTTCGATTTTTGAACAGCAACGTATGTAGTAAAAATGGGTGTCGAAAGTGGGAAAATATCTCTAACGGCCTGCCCAAACCGCTGAGGCAACGAAGTTGAAATTTGGTATGAAGATTCCTCCTCCATCGTAGACAGCCGCGCAGGTGGAACTTTCCTTCAGGGAGGGGCAAAAACAAACAAAGTCTCATTTGTTATAACTCCTTTATCTAGAAATCTGGAATTTAAAATATGGGTCCCTGGAGTATGGACTAACTTATTATAATTTTTTTTGAATTTTGGACAGGGTCGTTATAAAATGGGGGCTCAAAAAGGGAAAGTTGCCCCTTAACGGCCTGTCCAAACTACTGGAACTAGGAATCAGTAGTAGGTTCCTCCTCCAGCGTAGACGTCCGCAAAGACGCTAGTTTTGTAAATTCCAACCGGGAGGGGCCGCCAAACTGCTGGAACTAGGAAGGTGAAATTCCGTGAGTATATTCCTCCTCCAGCTTGAACTCTCTCTAAGATGGGATTTTCGAAAATTCCTACCGGGAGGGGCACAAATAGTAAAAGTCTTCCCTTTGACGGCCTGCCAAAACTCCTTTGGCTAGAAACCTGAAATGTAAAACATACACACCCAGTCAGAAATCGCCAGTGGTACAAAAAATCAAGCACTGGTATACCACTGGGTAAACATGGTGTTGAAAATAAATCACTGGTAGAACACTCATTTGGGGCGCTTTTCCAGCGCTTTCAAAAAGCGTTTTTCCAGCATTTGTTTTACAAAAATTTCGGTGGTTTATAAAAAAAACCACTGGCAAAGAATGGTCTAAGAGTGATATGCCAAGGTTTGCAACCAGTGGTTATCCAGTGCTACCTAGCCAAACCTATCAGTGGTACAAAAACCTATACACTGGTAGAGCAATGATTTTATAAAAATGCTGACGCTTCGTTAAAAAAGGTTTGTAGTCAGGAGGTTCCAAGTTCAAATCCGGTTGCAAGGAAAAAATTTTTTTTTGGATTTTTTTTAATTTAAAAATTTTTTTGTTCTATAAAATCAATTTTTTTTGTTTGTGGAAGAACTCCTTTAAGACCAACTTTTTTTTGCTCTCCCAACGCTGGCATATTAGTTCCAAAAAACTGTTTGCCAGTGCTAAAATCTTAGCACAGCCAGTAGTTGTCCAGCGATTGTCACTCATTTATGTGTTTAGCTACCAAGTGGGTAGAGCAATCGACTGCCAATCTAATGGCCTGGGTTCAAATCACGGCAGGACCAAAAAAAATACACATGAACTTTTTTTAAATTTTATTTTGGAAAATATATCTCCAGACCACCGATTTATTGGTTTTGCCAGCGTTTTGCCAACGGTCAATAATTTTGTTTCTCCAGTGCTTTTCCGGCGCTTTTTTAAAAGCCGGTCCTTTTGTCTAATGATGTTAGCATTTTCAAGTGCTTTGCCATCGCTTTCCCGTTTGTAATTTTCTGACTGGGTATGTTCCATTGAGTATGGGCTCACTTATCGGGAGGCTTTTTTGAAATTTTGGACAGGGACTTTGCAAAAATGGGGGTTCAAGAGGGGAAAATGCCCCCCTAAGAACCTGCCCAAACCGCTGGAGGTAGGAAGTTGAAATTTAGTATGAAGGTTCCTCCTCTATTATAGACATTCGCTAAGTTGGGATTTTTGGAAATTTCTACAGGTAGGGTCAAAAACAGGAAAGGTTTTCCCCTTGACGGCCTTGCAAAACTGCTGGAACTAGGGAGCTGAAATTCGGTATGTATGTTCCTCCTCCGCTAAGACATAATTTTTTGAATTTCCTACCGGGAGGTTTAAAAAGGGAAAAAGTCTCCTCCTTGAAGGACTGACCAAACTGCTGGAAATAGGGAGCTGAAAATCTGTACGTAGGTTCCTCCTCCAACCCAAACGCCAGCTAAGATGGCTTTTTCGGAAATTCCTACCGAGAAAGGTAAAAAGGGAATAATTTTCTCATTGATGGCCTACAGTTGGAAGCCTGAAATTTATAATCAGTGTGTTCGTTTACTAGAATTTCTTACTACGTTTACTACAATTGGAAAGTTTTGTTTACTTTTTGTATTGAATTTTTCCAGCTGTAGTAAAAGTAGTAACTTGTAGTAAGTAAACGAACACGCTTCATATGTGTTCACTGGAATATGGGCTAACTTATCGACAATGTATTTGTTTGCACTTTGGACGGGGACGTGGTAAAAATTAGGGTTCCAAAGGGGAAAATTGCCCACCTTAACGCCTGCCTTTTTGGCTAGAAACCTAAAATTTAAAGAACGAGTGGAAATGAAACACTACACAAGTGGAACGAAATTGAAATGAACGGGGAACGAGTGGAATTGAAACAATAGGCAATGGGTTGGAAACGAAATGGAATATGGAAGAGAATGGAATGGAATTGAAAACGAGTGCAATTGAAAAGCTACAGTTATAAAAGGAATGGAACGGTGCAATTACAAAGAAATTGAATAGAAAGAGGAACGACTGATATCAATATTGGTACAACAAGATAGTGGGAACGAAATGGAATGAATGGAACGGGTGGAATGGGATGCTGAACGAATTGGAATCTGTGAACGAGTTGCATTGGAATACTAAAATTGTTAAACGAAATGGAATGGAACGGAGAACATGTGAAAATTAAAAATTAGATAACTGGTGAGAAATGGAATGGACTTTAAATGATAATTGAATGAATAATAAGCGCAAATTTTAACAAGCTGGGTACCCTACTGGTAAAGCTAATTCGAGTACGCTGAATTCAATGGCGATTAAAAATTTGGCGCTAAGGCTGCATTCACACCTAATTCTTAAACACGTGTTTAGCTAGAACACGTATTTTAGCTCTTTATTCTATTACAACAGTTCTTTATTCTTTTACACTCGTTGTAGCTAAACACGTGTTGAAGATTTAGGTGTGAATGCCGTTTAAGGTACCAAAAAAATTATATTTTTATACTTCTGGAATTATTTTTAATTAAAAATATATCAAATTTGATTAAATATGTACAACATTAAGAAAACTGTAATTTTTTCGAGATTTTTTCGCGAACTTTTTTTTGTTTCGACTTTGCAATTAATTTAAGTATACCGAAATTATTGGCGCTAGAAGTTTTTCAAAATTGGTACTTATCTTAGAAATATTTGTTCACTTTGAATTTACTTAAAATATTTTGATAAAATCTAAATATGGATAATAACAAAAGCTGGCGTAGCAGGTAAGTGTCAAATTTATTGTGAATTTTTGGAAAAATATCAATATTGTGAAATTTTCGCTAGTAAAATTAATTTTATTAAAATGGAGCAACATGTTGATTTTAATAACACACTCTCGTCGGAAAATCGGCGTTAACTTTGAGGAATCATATCACCGATTATTAATCAGGCAGTTTTTCGTAATATGGAGTGGGCCACATCTGTCGTTTGTACTGGATGCTTGTCTCTATTAAATAGATGGAAAAAAGGTGAGTTTGCTTGTATGTCCTTTGGTGTTGCAATGATTTGGTCGGATCTACAAATGCATACTTCAGATGAGTGTTATGCGTGCTTCAATTTTGTTTCTGGTACAAATATAGACAAATTACGTAAATTTCCATGTACAGATTACCGTTGCCTCACTCGGAAAATACTCCAATTCTCAGAAGACCAAGCACAACAGAGGAATATATGTCACTAATATTATAAACTGAAGGAGAGATCCACTGCCGATCGTTTTTTTTTTTGTTTTGCCTGGGCTATTTTCCTGATGTTGATATATTGAAAAAACCACAACAATTTTGCAACTTTCAGGCATTGCTAGTCAGTTATAAATACACTTAGGAAAATGTTTCGTTATTTTTCCATACTCAGCTCTTTAACATGCGTCGTTTGTGCAAGCGCAAAAAGTTCATATTTACATATTTCAAGGTTTAAATTCCTAAAATTTAATAAAAAAAAAAACAGCATCGACATATCTCTTTCTAGTACAATAATCAAAAATGTTAGCATTGAACTTACAGGCATTAACATATTTAACATTTTCTTTCAATAAAATATACAACTTAAAATTTGTGTTAACAAATATAACCAAGATGTATTTATGCGAATTTATAAACGAAAGACTTAAGGCACATACATACGTCATATGAATGGATACCTGTATATCCAAATAGGCAGTAGTTTGTTAGAGTAAAACAACAACAAGAACAACAAAAATATGCATGTTTAAACTTCTAGGCACAAGAGTAATTAGAATATGTGTACATATTTGAACAAAAACTTCTGGTCTTTCGAAGGAAAATAAAACATACTAAATTAATGGTAAATATATGTTAACCATAAAATGTTTACATCAAATAAATACAAGCACAAGCAAAACTAAACAAGCATTTAAGGTTATGTTATGCTATTTTTAGACAACAACTACAACAGCGACGGCAACAAAATATTTAAGAAGGCTTTTAAGGCTTAAATGGCACAACAAAATAATGTAAAATGCAATTAACAACAATGATAATGGATTCAAATTCAGTTTATAAGAAGGAAAAAATCCAAGTAAATATGAAAAATATTTTGCTACTTGTAATATTTTTTAAAACAAAAATTATTTTTATTTTAATGCGAACTGGTAGACTTTACAGTATTGATTATGATTATGTTTTTAAAATTTATAATATTATTTAAAATTCCATTATTTAAACAAAATATGTTAATGGCAGAAAAATGCAAATTATATGAATTTTAAATCATAAAATTATATATATATTTTTTTTCTATTTTAAATTCACGCAAACACCAAATATGCAATAATATTTGCAATTCATTTTGGTTTCCAGTGAATAGAAGATAAAAACAAAACATTCATTCATGTTGTTTTGGTACAAAATCAAATTACATTTCAGAGTATTAATATCAAAGCTTAAAATGCCGCACATATTTAAATAATAATATCCATGAAAACAATTGGCCAGTTAAGAAAGAAACACAAAAATTAAATGCTAATAACATTATTGTACTCAATTCATTTGATATTCATACAAAAACAGACGGACGGTTGGACGAGCGGGCGGACAACCGAATGAACACACAGATATACTGTCAGATTATGATACCGATACTATTGGTCTATTGCTCTATTGCAATATAATTAACGTCATCAATTGGCACTCATAACAATGGTCAAGTCATTCGCTCAGTCAGTCAGTCAGTCAGTTTGCCAGTTTTGCCAACCCAACTATTCAACCAACATTTTGCACAGCAGGAGTTTCTGTTTCAGTTTCTGTTTTATGTATCTTGTATTCTTGGCAAGACAATGTTTGCCAACACTCTGTTACATACAACAAAACACTTATGAAATATTTTAAATTAACATACATACATTGAGCTTTAACTCTCATATATAAATATCAAATAATAATGCTATTAATAAAAAATAAATTAAAAAAATTATTAAAAAATGAAATAGAAATGTACAAGGAGAACAGTTAAGTTGGTATAGGCCAACTGTAAAAGCCCCAACATCCTTCACAGCTTCAATATATCAAATTTTGTACTAAATAAAAATAAAGGGTTCTTCAATAAGAGCGCTACAAAAGTTTTTTTAAATAAAACAAAAACTGTTTTGGATATCAATGAAATTCTTTATTCCTGTGAAAGTACGTTCGATGCCATTATGTATGGAAATCGATCTCTTTTGCATGGCCACCACGAGCACGCTTGCAGAAGTCCAGACGCTGAACCCAATTTTCGACGGTTTTCAAGCATAAATCGGCCGATATTCGTAGGAAGATCATCAATCGTCGCTGACTTGTTGGCATAGACCATAGATTTGACGTAGCCCCACAGGAAATAGTCGAACGGCGTCAAATCGCACGACCGAGGCGGCCAATCGACTGGACCATTTCGTGAGATAACACGTTCTCCAAACTTGGTTTGCAATAAATTGATTGTGATATTCGCTATGTGGCTTGTGGCGTCGTTCTGTTGGAACCACATGTCCTCCAAGTCCATATCATCCAATTGGGGCCAAAAATATTCGGTTATCATTGAACGGTAGCGATTCCCATTCACAGTAACGTGCCGGTCTTGATCATCAAGGAAGAAGTACGGCCCAATGACGCCGCCGGCCCATAAACCGCACCAAACCGTAATTTTTTCGGGATGCAATGATGACTCATGGAGTACGTGTGGATTGCTGTCTGACCAATAACGCATATTTTGTTTATTGACGAAGCCATTCATTATGACGACCATAAATTGCACGTAGCGCTCTCAACGTTGAGGCCACTGACTCCGAATGTTGGGAGTAAATTTTAATAATTTCGACTCGTTGTTGGCTGTATATCTTTCCATCATGAAATGGCAAGCCTTACTGAAGAGAAATGTCAAAAGAGCGGCAAGAAATATGGCGTCGTTTGCTGTCCCTGTCTTTCTACTTTTGTAGCGTCCCTGTTGAAGAACCCTTTATATGTTCATTAGGGCGGGTCGATTTAAAAATCGCCCAAGTGACAAGGAAAATCGTATTCTAGGGATCAAAAGAAGAAACTTTGCCCGAGGAACCATACCTCTAAAACGAATTCTGAATCCCCGACTTTTGATGTCCCAAATTTTGAAAAATTACACTTTGATCCATTTAGAGTGCCCCAATCGAGTCCAAATGTATGACCGAGCCCCACTAACTTTGGAGGGCCGACCCACCTATACCAGTGGCACACCCCCTGGAACCCCCTAGGGGGTTCCCAATACAAAAATTTGTTCATGTAAAGTGCCAAAAATGGTGATTTTTTGAAATGTTTGTATGGTGAACCCCCCAGGGAGTTTCAAGGGGATGTGCCACTGGCATAGGTGGATCGAATCTCCAAAGTTAGTGGGGGTCGGTCATATATTTGGACTCGATTGGGGCACTCTAAATGGGTCAAAGTGGGATTTTTCAAAATTTGGGACATCAAAAGTCGGGGATTCAGAATTCGTTTTAGAGGTATGGTTCCTCGGGCAAAGTTTCTTCTTTTGATCCCTAGAATACGATTTTCCTTGTCACTTGGGCGATTTTTAAATCGACCCGCCCTAATGAACATATATTTTCATTTAGTACAAAATTTGATATATTGAAACTGTGAAGGATGTTGGGGCTTTTACAGTTGGCCTATTTTTTTGCAAAAAGTTTATTACAAAATTGAATTTTTCTGCAAATACGGTTTTGCAAATATTTCTTAAACTAAAGTTAACTTTAAAATTCTAGTCCCATATTCGTGATCTGCGTCCCAAAGTCTATTAGAAATGATGTGTCGCAATCCCGATGTATCAGATTTTTCTAATTTTGTTGTACTGTGTAATTTAATCCAATCAAAATTAAATGAATTTTCATACCTTACTTGAGTCAATTTCAAATCGTTGATTTGAAGTGATTATGAATTATTCATTTACGGATTCATAATACGAATTAAATTTTGTCTGAGTTGATTCAGAAAAAATGATCATATTCAAGCAAATTATAAAAAGTATTAGCGTAAATAAAAAGAAATCTCCTTTCGATTTTTTCGAGTTACCCGAATAATCGACCAAAATTACTAGAGTTATTCCTTACTCGAAATTAGCCATTTGCAAATAACCGAAGAATTATTTAAAAGAAATACATCGATTAATCGAGTAGTGGTTAATCGATTGAATTCCTTAAAAAATACATATCAAATTATCCTTTCGTATATACCAAACTTAATATTGCAATCATATGGCAATTTTTATCATAGTAGGGTATTCAAATTCAAATCTAAATAAAATCTTTAAAACGTGTACATTTAATCATATAAATTAATGTTAAAATATAAGAAAAACTAAAAAAAAAACTATTTAATTTTGTTACCGTTACTAAGAAATCTACATATAAACATACATATTATGCAAAAAAAATATATATATATAAACGGTTAAAGTTCAAAGTCACAAACATTTTCAATGCATAAGCAGAAACAACAAAAATCAAAGCCAAGAGTAATTTTTTATTTAAACTTTAATTTAAATATTATTTTTTTTTTTTCTTTTTGTCGCTTGCATACAAATACATAAATGCACGTGTGTTATACAGTTGATTTCATTTGAAAGATTAAAACATATTAATAAATTTTAAAAAATTTTGTAATTTATTTCGTACAGCCAAAATACTAAGAACAGAAAATTGATTAATTTTTTATCTTGGAAATTAATAAATGGTGTTAGAATTATTAATTAATATATAAGTAGTTTATTTTTTTTTTTTGTTTAATCACATAAAACAGTTATTATACCTTTTAAGGAGTTATAGAAAATGTTTTATTTTAAAAGGTTATATTTTTTATTTTTCAACATGTTTAACATTTTCTGGCATAATAAATAATTTTTGATTATAAGAAAAATTATAGTCTTTCAATATTATTCTTTGTTTTTATTATCAACTATGGATTACTGTTTGACTGTGGTATTTTAACAAATATGGTATTAAACATATGTAAACATTTGTACCATGACATTTCTACATAAAAAATATGCAAATTTTTTTATATTTTGCTAAAAATATGCAAAAATATTTGGTTGATTTTATTTTCAAGTATGTATCTTAAGTCTTTTGATGGTTGTTGAAAAAAAAATAAACATATCAACAGGATAAAGGATTTTTTTAGTTTATGGTGGATGTTTATTTGATGTTTTAAAATTAGCTTAGTAAAGAATATTATTGGTGGTGGTGTATAAATACTTAAATTTAGTGTTGCCAGATTAAAAGGTTTAGTAAATCACATTTCTCAGGATACCTTTCATCTACAATACTCACTTTATGCGACTTTTAGGATTACAAAAATTTTAAATATCCAATATTGATGAAACTTGGTTATATAGTCAAGAAAAAGTCATTTATAAAATTATTTCCTAAAACATCTTATTCCTTGTTAAAATTTTTTTAATTATTTCAAATTTGTTAAACTTATACTTTTGAGGAGTGGAGGCAAAAACAATCAAATTTTTTTTTTTTAGGAAGTGTCAAAATTAAACAATTTAAAATGTCAATTATTTTGCATTCTTAAATAAATATGGTAATTAATTTTCTTATATCGATGGTAATAAATTGATAGTTAAATTCTTATTTCATTAAGCTTGCCAAACTACCGATAAATAGAAAATATTTGGCATTCTTATCTCAAGTAGTAATTTAATCTTTAATCATTACTTCCAAATTATCAACTTATGACCGTCGATAGTTTTTGGAAAGTATTAAGAAAACTGATTTTATTAAGAGCTAAGAGCTCTTCTAGACGTTCTTTAGTAGAATTTCGAAGTATTTTCAACAGACTTCAAATTATTATAACACCATTAACTACCCTACAGGGGTCATAGGGGTCAATTGCTCCCAAAGTACGTATACCGTGACTGGTTAAAGCAGGACTTGCCACAGGGGCGGCATGACTTAGCAAAAAATTATTCAAATTTGACAAGAAAATTTGGATTTTATATTTTTTTTTCTGAGTCATTTCTAGGAACGCAGGGGGCTCTTTTGGATGGGCCACTTTCATAGGAAAAATTGATAAAATGTTTATGTTTTTGGGGCTTATTCCTAAGACATTAATGAACATATTTGTTTGCTGGAATATTACGATATTTAAAACTACCAGTAAGAAAGTAAAGTTTCCTTCTTCAGACTTTTCGTCAGGAATATGGTTAGAATAGAGATTTTCTAAGTAACTGTAGAAAATTTGTTTGGAATTTGCAAGAAGAACGTGATCAAAAAATTAAATGGCCCACTGGAGATTAGTACTTGACATTTTAAATGAAGCTACTACCTTTATCGCAGATATCCAGTTAGCCAGGATATTTAATAATTTTTACGGGTAGAGGCAAAAGAGGGAAAATAGTGCCCCTATATGACCTGTGACAGCCTACAGCCTACAGCCTCTACAAAAATTTTTAAAAATTTATTAAAAGTGAAAAAACCTTAAAAAAAGAATGAAATTTTCTACTAAAGGTGGGCGCGAACTGGCTAAATAAAATCTAAACTAAATTCAGGTTTCCAAATTTCTATGAAATTTTTAAAAGTTTTAAAATATTTTCCAAACAAATTATAATCCCTTTTGTCAAGTTGTATTTAGTTTCGAATTTATTTAGCCACCTCGCACAAGGCCTAAATATGATATTCCAATTAAATTTTCGTTTTTATTCCGATTTTTGAAACTACCGATAACGAAGTTTCAGCCACGGTACTTGTACTTGGAAATTTTTAAGTATCAGTACAAAATATAAAATGTGATTTGTAACACTATGCGACAGTCAAAATCGGGATGGGATGAAACCAACTGGAAATGTTATATCGGTCAAGAACAAGTTATACGTGTCCTGGTGTTTCGCTGGGTCACCCCTAGGAATCGAGATATATCTTTTTTTTGACATAACTCGAGAACCACTAGTCCGATTTTGTTCAAACAATTTTAAAAAAATTAAAAATTACAATTCCTTTAATCTGTTCATATAATGTTTTTCTATATACTCAACAGTTTTGCCGGTAAAAATAAATGTTTGTTACCGTTACCATAAAAATCAATAACCTTTTGTTTATTACTTTTTTTAATATTTTAAGCAAAAAATATTTTTTTTTTTCATACATTTATTTTTACCGGCAAAACTGTTGAGTATATAGAAAAACGTTATATGAACAGATTAAAGGAATTGTAATTTTTAATTTTTTTTAAAATTGTTTGAGCAAAATCGGACTAGGTTATGTCAAAAAAAAGACCACCAAAGGTCAAATCGATATATCTCGAATCCTAGGGGTGACCCAGCGAAATGCCGAGACACGTATAACTTCTTTTTTACCGATATAACTTTCCCCGGTAATTTGAACCCTTCCCGATCACTGACCCCTACCATTTGTCTCACAGTGTAATTAGTACCAGTTACTAGGGAAGTAATTGATAGTTAATTACAAATAACCCGAGTAAAAAAAATTGATCTCGCGCAATATCTAATTATATCCAATTTGATATTGTTTAAGATCTGCTGTAATATCTAGCTGATCCAATTAGATCTCAAAATTGGGTGTATCCAATCATATCGTATTAGATCCCATTGTATATATGGGGATAAACTAAGATCAAGTTATATCTCACAATTAGGAGGTCCAGTGATATATTTGGGGATAAACCTAGATATATTTTGATCCGAAAATTGGCGGATCCAGCTATATATTTGCGGATATTTTTAGATCTAATTTGATCCGAAAAATGGCGGATCCAATTAGATCCAGCTATATATTTGGGGATAAACTTAGATCTAATTTGATCTCAATTTTGGCAGATCAAATTAGATCCCGCAATATATTTGTGGATAAACGTATATCTAATTTGATCCGAAAAAGTGGCAGATCGAATTAGATGTAGCTATATATTTGGGGATAAACTTAGATCTAATTTGATCCAAAAAATGGCACATCGAATTAGATCCAGCAATATATTTGTGGATAAACTTAGATATAAATTGATCTGAAAAATGGCAGATCAAATTAGATCCAGCAATATATTTGTGGATTAACTTAGATCTAAATTTATCCGAAAAATGGCAGATCGAATTAGATCCAGAAATATATTTGTGGATAAACTTGGATATAAATTGAATAGAAAATTGGCAGATCAAATTAGATCCAGCAATATATTTTGGGATTTAGTAAGACTCAATTTGATCTGAAAAATGGCAGATCAAATTAGATCCAGCTATATATTTGTGGATAAACTTAGATCTAATTTGATCCGAAAAAGTGGCAGATCGAATTAGATCCAGCAATATATTTAGGGATAAACATAGATCTAATTTGATCTCAATTTTGGCAGATCTAATTAGATATAGCAATATATTTGTGGATAAACTTATATCTAATTTGATCCGAAAAATGGAAGATCGAATTAGATCCAGCAATATATTTGGGGATTAAGTAAGATCTAAATTTATCCAAAAAATTACAGATAAAATTAGATCCAGTAATATACTTCGGGATTGCGTAAGATCTTAACTTTTCCGATAAATTGCAGATCGAATTAAATCCAGTGATATATTTGGGGATTTGGTAGGATCTTAATTTATCCCATAAATTGCAGATCGAATTAGAAACAGCAATATATTTGGAGATTGACATCTAAAACTATCCAGAAAAATGACGGCTAAAATTAGATCCCGCATTATATTTGGGTACTATGTAAGATCTCCATTTATTTGGGATTAAATAAGATCCCAGACAGATATTGACAATAGTTCAAAAAATAATACACTGGAAGAGCACTGATTTTATAAAAATTAAAATATTTTGTTAAAATAAGGTTTAAAATCAGAAGGTCTCGAGTTCGAAACCTTTCACGGCTATGCATTTTTTTTTATAAAAATGCGCATTCTCCTTGCTGGTCTTATCGAAATTTTTTCAATAATTTTTATTCTTTGTAATTTACTTGTAAAAATTGTATCATCTTTCTTTGATTTGAAAATAATTTAAACAGAAAGTAATATTAATTTATGATCTTGAGTCAAACTAAAATAACATTCATTTACTTAAAAATAACAGATCAACTAAAAACATTTCCCCCATTCAAAAGAATTTCTTTTTATAAAATTATAATTTTATTTTCTATAAATGTTTTTATAAAATTATATTTTTTTTATTAAATTGAATTTTTTTTTAAAAATAACTTTATTTACATATTTTTAACGCTCTACACCATTTCCAATTGTATCAATTGTTTTTAAGATTTATCAATTGTATTTTAGAAATAATCAATTGCATTTCAGTTTTATGAATTGTATTTCAGAACTTATCAATTATTTTTCAGATTTTTGAATTGTATTTCAGAACTAGTCAATTGAATTTCAGTTTTATCAATTGTATTTCAGAAATTATTAATTGTATTTCCGAAATTCACAACTGTATTTCAGAAATTATCAAACTGTATTTCAGAAATTATCAATTGTATTTCAGAAATTATGAAATGTAATTTAGAAATTTTTCTCTATTAACTATGATAAACCATCAACAAGTTCTGAAATAGATTTGATTATTTCTGAAATACAATTAATAAATTTCTGAAATACATTCCATAATTTCTAAAATACATTTCAAATTTCTGAAATACAATTAATAGCTTCTGAAATACAGTTAATATTGTAGTTGCTGATGAGTTACCATATATGATGGCACCATATATGACAATATATTGTTTAAATGGCACCAATATGGGGCTTTATATGGTAATATATAACTTAGATTCATCCATATACCATTTGATCCGAAAAATGACCCGATAAAATTGTATCAGTTCTTATTTGTATCAGTTGTTATCTAATTGCATCAGTTTAGATCTGACCTGATTAAATTATGTGTTCATCAGATGAAATTGTATCAGATTTTTGACTTGATACAATTTTATTGGTTTATATTACATGGTATCAGTTTAGGTCCAAATAGATAAATTTGTATACAAAATTATATAGTTATATCCCAATTTTGACCTGATATCAGTTTAAAACTTTGATACAATTGTATAAGGTAAATGTCGGATACAATTATATTTTATTTATGTAAAATTGAACCAATTACGATCAAACCGATAAAATTGTATCAAATCAAAAATCTGATACAATTTCATCTGATTAACACATAATTGAATCAGGTCAGATCTAAACTGATACATTTAGATAAAAATTGATAAACAATTGATAAAAATATATCGGGCCATTCTTCGGATGAAACTGTATATTTATAGAGATATAACTTAATCACATATATGACGATATGTAACTATTTTTACTCGGGTTATTTAAATGATACGATATATCAAAGTATATGGTACTATATATGGTAGCATATATTATCATATCTGCATCTGTATTAAAAATGTCGTTCATCAGGTACCATATATAATTATATATTGTTGAAATGGCACCATATATGACAATATATGGTTTAAATGGCACCAAATATGTTAATATATTTCTTAAATAACAGCATATATAAACATATATGGCACTATATAGTAGCATATATTATCATATCTGCAACTGTATTAAAAATGTTGTTCATGAGGTACCATATATGAGCATATATTGTTGAAATGGCACCATATAAGATAATATATGGTTTAAATGGCACCATATATGGTAATATATTGCTTAAATAACACCATATATAAATATATATGGCACTATATATGGTAGCATATATTATTATATGTGGAACTGTATTAAAAATATTGTTCATGAGGTACCATATATGAGCATATATTGTTGAAATTGCACCATATATGATAATATATGGTTTAAATGGTACCATATATGATAATATATGGTTTGAATGGCAGCATATATGATAATATATGCTTTGAATGGCACCATATATGATAATATATAGCTTAAATAACACCATATATAAATATATATCGCACTATATATAGTACCATATATTATCATATCTGGAACTGAATTAAAGATTTTGTTTATGAGGTACCATATATGACCATATATTGTTTAAATGGCACCATATATGATAATATCTAGTTTAACTGTCACCATATATAATTATATATTGTTTAAATGATACCATATATAATTATATATTGCTAAAATGTCACCATATATATTAAGATATAGTTCTATATATAACTATATATGCAATAAGATCAACCATGTTATGTAATATATAATTATATATGCCATATCTAATATTATGAAGGCCGATATCTAATTAGATGAAATTATATATGGCATAATATAAGGAAAATTTTTCGGAAAAAACGTCATATATAATTATAAATTGGATATACATAACCACATGTCTAATTATATATTGTAATATATGCCACATATGATTATATATAATTTTTTTTACTCGGGAACTTAAGATGTAATGCACTCGAAAAAAGTCAACAAAGTCAGCAAAAGTTTTGCTAACACTTAGTCGATTGCAAATCAAAGGAATCCTTGTTAAAATCAATAAAACTTTTTGTGGAATATCAATAGACTGAAAAAGCTCAAAATAATTGTAGAAAAAATATAGTTAAAACAGGTGAAAATTTTATCGTGTATGAACATATATGGATATAGCTTATCATATATGTCTATATATAGTTCCATATACAATCATATATGGTATCATATATGCCCATATATATTCGTATCCGAAATTTGAGGGTATATGGATATATATGATCATATATGACCATATATTAATCATATATGCGCATATATGAATATGTATGAATATGTATGATCATATATGAGGATACTTGGTCGTATATGATCATATATGACCACATATTTATCATATATGCGCATATATGAATATATATGATCATATATGGCCATATACCCTGAAATGTCGGATCCAAACATATATGGTCATATATGATAACATATATTATCGTATATGGAACTATATACGGATATATATGATAAGCTATATCCATATATGATCTTATAAGAACATATATATGATCATATATGTTCATATACGATAAAGTTTTTACCTGCCCATGTGAAAATCGAAATATATATAAACACACATGATCATACATTGACTTGTATATGATCATGCATGGGCATACATTGTCATATACGTACATACATAGTTCAATGTATGACCATACATGATCTCATATATTTCCATATATCTTTGGATCCGAAATTTGAGGGTATATGACCGTACATGTTCATATATGACCATATATGCTCACATATGTATGCTCATATATGATCATATATGGCCATCATATATCCTCAAATTTCGGATCCAAAGGTATATGGAAATATATGAGATCATGTATGGTCATACATTGAACTATGCATGTTAGTATATGACTATATATGCCCATGCATGATCACATACGAGCCAATGTATGATCATGTATGTTCCCTAGGTCTAACAATGAATCGATTTTAACCAAAATCAATAGGCTTCGTCCCTGAGCCAAAATAAGTCAGTGTACCAAGTCTTATCAATATATCTTAATATTTGCGATCTGTAGCGTGCGCACAAGAGTACATGCACAGACAGACAGACAGACAGACAGACAGACGGACGGACGGATGGATAGACAGACGGATATTCCCAGCAAAAACATGGTAATCACAGGCCATTACCCTAGAGATTACCAAGTAATGCATTAATTTTGCATTACTTTAAAATAAAAAATAATGACTTACTGATAATAAGTTTTAGAAGTACTTATATATTATTGCAAAGTAATCACTTACTGGTAATTGATTAAATAATTACAGATTTATTTAATCAATTACCAGATAGATAAATTTTAATTATTAAATTGTTTAAATTATTTTTCCAATATGACCAACTATTTCACAATGTAGGGTAACCACTTATTTCCTAACTTCTGAGTAACCACTTATTCTATCTTTGTGAGTAAATAGCCTGGTAAGTAGTGAAATCCTTTGTGTTCTACTTGTCTGTCTGATTTTTCTGGGTCCTTAAATCGAAACAAAAAGTGGTATAGGGCATAGAAATTGTTGAAAACTACATAGTAGACTTGATATACAAGACGTTTTACCAATTTTTCTACTAACTTATGTTTTGCTAAGTACTATGGGTACTTGGTAAGTACTATTGGTACTTCCTAAGTTCAATGGTACTTGCTAAGTCCTTTTGGTAGTTGCTTAGTACTTATAGTTCTAAAAATGTACCATAGTAGTTAGCAAGTACTATAGGACTTAGCAAATACATGTACCACAAGCACCATAGGGCTTACCAAATACACATAGTACTTAGCCAGTTCAATTTTACCCAGTAATTGTACTTAAGTGTCAAGTTCATGCAAAGTAATTGTACTTATTTTTTTAAGTTTAAGTACCTGGTACTTGTATGTCACTAGTACTGAAATATTGAGGTATTGAATACTTCAAAAATTTGTTTTATAAATGAATTATAAATTTTAAAAGTGATTATGCCTCTTTTTATTTAAGTATACAAAGAAAATTTTTTCAGTAAGAAGAAGAAGAAGTGGGGAAAGAAAACGAAGAATTTAACTTTCCAACTGAATTTTGAAATTCATTTTAATTTCTCCACATAAATTGCTTTCTAATAAGCTTTAAGGCACTCTAACAACTTATTGGTCTTTGTCCGATAGTATTTCAAAAAGAAAATGAAGCTATAATTATTATTTTAAAAAATATCCAATAAAATTTATAACTATTTAGTATGTCCTTGGGAATAATCATTGCCAACTAGTGCTGGTAAATTCGGTTGCTTTCCAATACTCGATACTACTCGATATTTTTGATTTGGATACTCGATACTACTCGATACTTTTAACGGTTTTTAAATTTGAAATTTTTAAAATTTTTTGGTAAAATTCTTTGAAAATATTTATGTGAATTCAATATTGAAATTTACAAACATATTTTTAAACTTTTTCACCAACTATTCATTGCGTTTTTCATAGTTTTTTAACATATTATTTTAAATATTTTACTTCTGATTTTTTCTTTTAGCAGAGTTGTAGTTTTGTGTCAAATGTTTTAGCAGAGTCACATTTTTGTGGTAAATATTTTAGCGGAGTCACATTTTTATATATTTTGTGTGTCCAAAATGTGACTCTGAAAATATCGAGTAGTAGTTTTGAGTATCGAGTACCCAAAAAAAAAGACAAATACTCGATACCCACTACTCATATTTTTACCAGCGCTATTGCCAACTAAAATTTTATTTAAATAAAACAAATTGTCAATAACCACCCAGGAAAATTTTTAACAATCGGTAGCCAACCACACCCATTCTACAACTGGTTCCACTGCAACCGATTCCATGGAACTGGTTCCGGAACCAGTTCCTGGGATCCTATATGGAAGGTGTGGGTGATGTAGAATCAGTTCCAGAACTAGTTCCAGAACTGATTCTAGAGCAACCGGTTCCACTTTGGAGCTATAGAAGGGGTTGCTTTTGGGACAATTTCAAACAAAAAGAATCGGTGTTAGAATCGACAGTAGAAGGGGTTGTGAATGAAAAGTAGCTATTCTACAACCAATTCTTTGGAACAGAAAATTTTCCTGGGCATGTAAATAGAAATTTCAAATTCGTGTGAAAAAATGTATGAAAACTAACATTTATTAAACATTGGATTTGTCTAAATTTTTTTAGAGAAATATATAAATAAAATGTATTTTTTCCCGAAGGAGGCATTCTAAACTTTAGGAAAGGAATAGGATGACAAGGCATAACAATACTACTCAGGAAAATTTTCTGTTCCAAAGAATAGGTTGTAGAATAGCTACCTTTCATTCACAACCCCTTCTGCTGTCGATTCTAACACCGATTCTTTTTGTTTGAAATTATCCCAAAAGCAACCCCTTCTATAGCTCCAAAGTGGAACCGGTTGCTCTAGAATCAGTTCTGGAACTAGTTCTGGAAATGATTCTACGTCAACCACACCTTCCATAGATGATCCCAGGAAATGGTTCCGGAACCAGTTCCATGGAATCGGTTGCAGTGGAACCAGTTGTAGAATGGGTGTGGTTGGCTACCGCTTGTAAAAAATTTTCTTGGGTATTGTTATGCCATGACTGATGAGGAATATAAAACAACATTACTGGGAAATTAAGTATTGGTTACCATAGTATTAATTTAAAAATGTGAAATAAATATTTTAAAACTGGAGCGTCTTATTATTAAAAAAACTATGATCCTTTTTTGCAATCAACTATTTTCAACTGAACTTAAAATTTGCTACAATAAGTAACAATTTCGTTGTCTTTACCCGAACAAGCTGCACCTGGAAAATATTAAGACAATTAGTTACTTTTAAATAATTTTGTTAACTGACGCTGAGTTTCAGTTGAAAAGTTGGTAGCCAATAACTGAGAAATTCTTTAGCGCATCATTATACATAGTGTAATCTTGTCATTAGATTCTTGAAAAAGAAAAGAAAATTCATATAAAATTAATACATTTCTGTGCAAATCCATTAGCAAATCTTAATATTATAATTTACATTTTTTATTCCTTTCACACATATCAAAAATTATTAAAAATTTTTTGCTATAAAAAAAACAATTTTATATAAATCTAATGTCATTAAATAATTGTATTTATGAAGACAAACATTTATCACTTAAAAGCTCAGCGAACACATTCTTAAAAACAAACTTAAGCATAAAAACCTTTTTTTTTCAAATGATATTTGACTTTTTAACAAAAGTATCTCTGCTGACAAATGAGTCATTTATAAGTAAAAATCAAACAAACATTGACAAAGTTTAATAAACTTGAGGTCAAGTTTATTTATTTTTATTTAAAGATAATCATTTTGACTTCTAAAAAAATCACATTTAAAGTTCTTGATTTATGTTTTTAAATAGGCCAAGGTTCCTAAAGAAGTTGGTCTTTTTTTACAACACAAACAAAAAATGCCGCTTAAGTTTATTGTTTAATTCTTTATTTGTTGTTTCTATACAAAAATAATAACACGCAAATTATAAAAGAACTACATTATTTTAAACTAAACTTTAAAACCAATTAAAATTAGTCTACTTAAGGTTTTTCAAATAAAACTAGCCGCTTTTTTATAGTTTTTATTGTCTTGTTGATTTGATCTTGACAATACATAAAATGTCACTTTGAAAAATCACTATTAATTTTATTTCTATTATTTTTTTGTTTTTTGTGTAATTTTTCTTACTGCTGTAGATTGTTAACAATATACAGCAATAAAATATAAGACAACAGCAAAAAATAGCTACAAATCTTTAATGAAATAAATCATTTAGTGCTAATTCTTAAAGTATTCTATAGACTTTGGTAAAATAAGAATATTGTTAAATGATTTTTATTTTTAGGTTGCAAATTGTTTGACAATTTTTCAAACAGGGTTGTATGTCACTGTTGAATTTAACTTTGTTTTTAGGTTTGGTGTCATATGTCATGGTGACAATATTTGAAATACATACATATATAAAAAAAAAATTCAATGATATTTTTCTTCTAATGACAAATAATAAAATAACGCTGAAATATGAAAATAAATATTTGAAAATACACTACTCTGGGTTCAACTTCAATTTAATTTATTGTAAAATAGTTGGATTTCAAAAGTAATATTTAGACTGGGTGTACACTAGTTTAAGTTATATTTACCTACTAAGTTTTAGTTTTTTTTTTATCAAAAATTTGAATATACCCCAATTAAGACGAATTTCCACACAAATTAGTACTTCGTTGTAAGTACACTAATAAAAAAAAGTTAGTACCAAAGTCTGTTAAACGAGTTCTGATTAAATTGAACTAATTTTTCTGTTATTTTCTCTAAAAAAAGTCCGTACAAATAGATAAAAATTCTGTTAAAATAACAGGAAATAGTACATGTATTTGCGCCAGCACAATTTTGACCTATTTGTACGGACTTTTTTATGAGTGTAGGTTCGTATTAGCCGCGTTCAAATTTGTTTATTATTTTTTATCATTCACAGAATATTTAAAATTAAAAAAGATAAAACTAAAAATTGTGCAATTCCTTCTTTTTTTTTCTTGGTACCAAGACCTGTAGCGCGGCACCAAGATTACATGACAGTTAGTGTGGAATTTCGTATAGTTATTTGTATTTTTTTTATGTTGAATTGAGATTTTTCCTGTATGATGAAGACAATGTTTGCAGACCACCTCTGGTGTCTAGTGATGGTTTTTGTTTAACCACTTACACTTGCAGCTGCATTTATTTTTATTGAATCGTTTTCGCAATTGAAAAAGTTGTGAAAGATGAAGAAAAATGTTTAAGGAAGGTACATACCCAGTCAGAAAAGTACAAACGGGAAAGCGATGGCAAAGCACTTTAACAGGTGGTTCAAGTAACAGGTGGTTCAAGTACTGGCAAAAAGTGCTTTCCCATTCTCAAAATGATAACATCATTAGACAAAAGCACCGGCTGTTCAAAAAGCTCCGGAAAAGCACTGGAGAAACAAAATTTTTGAACATTGGCAAAACGCTGGCAAAACCAAAAAATAGGTGGTCTGAAAATATATTTTCCAAAATAAAATTTAAAAAAAGTTCATATGTATTTTTTTTTTTGATCCTGCCGTGATTTGAACCCAGACCGTCAGATTGGCAGACGATTGCTCTAACCACTGAGCTAACGGGACATATAATATTTGACGGTTAAACACATAAATGAGTGATAATAGCTGGACAACTACTGGCTGATCCAAAATGCTAGTACTGGCAAACAATTTTATGTAACTAGTATGCCAGTGTTGGGAGGGCAAATAAAAAAGTTGGTCTTGAAGGAGCTTTCCCACAAACAAAAAAATTGATTTTATAAAACAAAAAAATTTTAAATTAAAAAAAAATCAAAAAAAAATGTTTTGCTTGCAACCGGATTTGAACTCTGAACCCTCTGACTACAAACATTTTTTAACGAAGCGTCAGAATTTTTATAAAATCATTGGTCTACCAGTGAATTGATTTTTGTACCCCTGGTGACATTGGCTAGGTAGTACTGGGTAACCACTGGTTGCAAACCTTGGCATATCACTCTAAGCCAATTCTTTGCCAGTGGTTTTTTTTATAAACCACCGAAATTTTTTTAAAACAAATACTGGCAAAACGCTTTTTGCAAACGCTGGCAAAACGTCCCAAATGAGTGTTCTGCCAGTCATTTATTTTTAACACCATGGTTACCCAGTGGTATACCAGTGCTTGATTTCTTGTACCACTGGCGATTTCTGACTGGGTAGTTTGAATTATTCATTATTGTTAACATTTAATTAATATCAATATTATAACAGAATTTTTATACTCTACACCACTACGTGGAGAGGGTATTATAAGTTTGTGCTGATGTTTGTAACACCAAAAAATATTCATCCTAGACCCACCTTATAGTATACCGATCGGCTCAGAATTTTTTTTATTTCGATTTAACGAAGTCCGTCTGTCCGTCCGTCCGTCTGTCTGTCTGTCTATGCATTCTTGTGCGCACTCTACAGGTCGCAAATATTAAGATATTTTGACGAAATTTGGTACACCTTCCTATGTCAGCCCAAGGACGAAGCCTATTGATTTTGGTGAACATCGATCCATGTTTAGACCTAATGCCCATTATAGCACCCATATGTGCAAAAGTGTTATTTTTGCAGCTCCCCGCTCATTTTCGGATAGGATGAGAGTAAAAAATATGATATGTCCAAAAATTGGGGTTGTACGATATAAATCGGCCAGGCCGTTTACATTTTTGTCTTCAAAATTACCCTAAAAAGGTTCATGGATTTATCAATCTATAACTCTTAAACTAGAAGTTTCTGGTGATTAAGTTACATAGCTGTTGTTTACATAATGAAAAGGCAAACATTTTCTTTATACAAACTTTTAACCCTCCCATGACCGTTAGTGGTGTTTTAAGCGGAAAACATAAAATTTTTTGTCAAAAGTAAACTTTGAATGTCTCTGATTTAATTTTGGAGACGTGTAAATACTCTTCATCATATAATAGAAAATTTAGCGTAGATTAAAAAAAAAATATTTTTTTTTTTTTGTATTTCGTCCATTCCATGACAGAAAGCCTAAAATCTGATGAGTTATAGATTTTTTACATATGTGCACTACGAAGCCACGTGAATCTTCCATTTTGGGTATAGGATGTGTTCAGCGAACTTATGTAAAACACTACGAGGTACAGTTTTGTGGAACTATTTAACCCTCTAACTTTACATGAAATAGAAGATTCACATGGTTTCCTCCTTAGATTTAGGTTTGTGGGCATTTGAGTGGCAATTGTGTATAAGTACGAAATTAAACCTTAAACACATTTTAAGTTTTGACTTATTTCTGGCATTGAACTTAAATTTTCAATCTTGGTGTCTTCAGAGACTTATAGTAGTATATCATGACAAATATTTTTGTGGAACATTTTAACCCTCTAACTCCCCAATTAACCATCTAACCGGCAAGCCCGCCTCCAGGCGGGGTATATTAAATTGACCAGAAATGCGCCAAAGGGATATTTTATAATAAGAAATTATACTTTTTCAACAGAAAACAAAATTTATAAAATTTTTTGTGAATAAGTTTTTTGTATACAATGCACGGTTTGGAAGCGAGAAAGTGTCAAAGATAAAATTTCGTAAAATTTCAAAAATTAAATATTTTAAAATAACCAAAAGTTTGAAAAATCTTAAAAACATATTTAAATTGTCTAAAACAATTGATAGTGACCACGAAGTCAGATTCGAGCTTAAGCTATTCAAAAAGTTCCTTACTTTGGTCCAAGGACGCACAGGATTCCATAAGGACACCTTTAAAGGACATGTCCTTAACTTCAAAGCGAATGTACGGATTTTTTTTGAAATTTGGTAAAAAGAATATATTTGGTATATGTAGCAAAGCTTATAAGTTTGAATTATATATATTTAAGTTTTGGTGCATTTTCGCTCAATTTCGCATTTTTCAAAAAACGAAAATCGCTACATCCTCTTAAGTAACAGCACAAAAAATTTAATTTTTTTATTGCAATTATATCTTGGTAAGAGAAATAATTTGTGCCTAAGCATTTTAATTTTTATGCGCTAGTTTTCAAGATTCACCCTTAAACTGTTTTGGCCCATATCGCCTAAAGTAGGCAACGAAAAAAAATTTTGTAGAAGAACTTATTGCTTAGTTTTCGTGATTAACACATGGTATAAATTTCATTGCAAAAAAGCTTAGGCCGGTTAGAGGGTTAAAGGTACTTTTTGACTCTTTTCCAAAGAGCCACAAACGACCCGTAATTTGAAGAGTTAGAGGGTTAAAATGTTGAACAAAAATATTTGTCATAAAATTCTACTATAACGGTGGGTCTCATACTGCAGGTTTAAACTTTAGTTAGTAGTTAACCCAAAAATTTGTTGTTGTTTTGTGTAAATTTTTTTGAAATTTTCTTTTGTCTATAGTTAAGTTAAAGTTAAACCTACAGCAAGAGTCTCGGAAGATACCAAAGTTTAAATTGAGGTTTAATCCCAGAAATAAGTCAGAACTTAAAATATGTTTAAGAGTTAATTTCGTGCCAATCTGAAGGCGCTCAATAGAGCACCCATATGTGCAAAAGTGATATTTTCTCACCTCCCCACACACTTTCTGGTAATTTGGGTATAAAAAATAATATACCAGCGAAAATTGATGCTCTCGGATTAAAACAGGCCCGCGGCTTTTAGCCCTAAAAATGGACTAAAATTACTTCAAAGTTTATTTGCGCATAACTCTTTAAGTAAAGTTCTTACAGGAAAATACTACATCGGCATATCTACAGGCAATAATGTGGTTAGCATTTTTCTCATACACATTTTTGACGTATCGATGATGCTATATGATGATGATATGATATGATGATGATAAGGTTAAAATTAAAGTGATTTATATGGTTAAACACAAATTTGGCTTTCACCACCTAAATCACCATGATGGGTCATCGATACGTCAAAAATGTGTATGCGAAAAATGCTGGGCATATTATTGCCTGTAGATATGCTTATTTAGTATTTTTCAGTAAAACCTTTAGTTTAAGAGTTATAGCGCAAAGAAGCTTTGAATTAATTTTAGTCCATTTTTAGGGCTAAAAGCCGCGGGTGACTGGTCTGTTTTAATACGAGAGGACCAATTTTTGCGGGGATAATATTTTTTACGCCCAATCTACTAAAAAATGCGTGGGGAGGTAAAAAAAATAACACTTTTGCAAATTCCAAATATTTCATGGGTGCTCTAGTGCCCATATAAGGGTACCCCCCAAAATTTAATTTTTTACACGCTGCAGGTCGCAAATGCGAAGATATTTTAATGAAATTTGCTACACAGACCTATGTCGGCCCAAGGACGAAGCCTATTGAGTTTGGTTAAAATTGGTCCATGTTTAGACCTAGTGCTCATATAAGGGTCCCCCCAAAATTGGCTTGCTTAGACGCTGCATGTCGCAAATACGAAGATATTTCAATGAAATTTGGTTCGCTGACTTACATGGTCCCAAGGAAAAAGCCTATTGCTTCTAGATGGGATCGGTCCATATTTGAAACTATCGCCCATATGGGCTATATTTTCGATTTTCTTTTCTTTTATGATTTTATAAAAAAATTTTGACACAAGTCCGTTTTAATCCATTCAAATTTCGGATCCAAACATTAGTTGGCTTTAAGTCAGACTGGTGTAGGGTATTATATAGTCGGCATGCCCGATTTTAACCTTTTTTCTCGTTTAAATATAATATAATATAATATAAAATAATACGTCAGTAGAAGAAGCTGTCAAATAGGTTTCAAATCGATTTGACTAATTTTAGTAAATATTTAGTTGAAACACTGATTTAAACAAAGACTTTAGGTATCTTCATACTAAATATCCTCAGTTCTTTGACTTATTGTGAGTGTTAGTTTTCAAAATTAATTATAACTAATTTTGAAGAACCCAATCGTTAAATTTTACATTTTTTTATAATTGAAATATAATATTTTCATGTTTCTGTTATCACCCGGAAGACGGCGCCACCAGTGTATAGAAAGTTTTAAAGAAAGCGCTATTTCTTTCCCTGCCGATTTTTTAAAATGGCCCATATCTCGAAAACTAAGAGAGATATAGCAAAATTGACGGAATGCCCATATTTAACACGTTTTCTTAATTAATTCCTTGGAAGTTATTTAACAATTTTTACAAATATTTTTAATTTTCATATATATATATAACAAAAAGGTTTGTTTCTTAAGTCTTTTGTTTACTCAAATATTTGTTTACTTGAAATGATAAATGTTTGCCATCGAAAAAGAGACAAACATTACATGACATTAGATTTTTATATTTTATTAAGTTAAATGTTATCATCCTACGCTTAAACTTAAAACAACTTACAAACTCTTATTCTGTCGTTGTTATTAATAAAAAAAACAACAAAAAAAACAAAAAAAAAACTATGAGAAAATCTAAGAAAACTACAACTTCCCAGAAAAAAGGTTAAAAGTTGAACATTTGCTAGTTTACTTGTTGAGATGCGTTAATCCTTAACATATTTTTTCTTTTTCTTTCTAGATCATTCATAAAAAAAAATGTCCAAAACCAGAAACAGCAATATTTGCACGTAAAAACCACCTTTGGTGTACAATACGCTTATAAGCTGGTGAGGCGATATATTTCTCTTAGGATGCTCAAGAAATAATAAGAACAAGTGTAAGGTCTTTTTTTCTTCATTCAGTTTTGCTCTGTACGTGTTGTTATGTTTGCATTGCTTTTAAGAACTTCCTTTTTATGGGGATTTTGTTTAAAATTCTTTTTTTTTATTTTTATTATTTATATGTTAAATTTTTTTTTTTTGTGTGTGTGTATACAAATAAAAATTTAACAAAAACTGTTTTGTTTATCTAAGCGCAAGATTCTAACATTTTTGTACGTACATCACTAAACACATGTATGTGTTGTGTTTTTAACAAAATGTGAGTATGCTCTTAATGAACTCGTAAAAAATTATAAAAAATTGTTATTTTTTATATAATTTTTTATCTTCAACTTTTTTTTTGTGCTAAAATAACAGAACGTGCAAATGAGTTTTGGTTTTTATGCCCTACAACACCATATCATGGCACTACCAAAAGAATGAATTAAAAAAAAAAGAAGTAAGATAGTTCAAGATGATTAAGACCAATCAAGACCGATTACGAGATAACTAAGACCAAAAGGGGTCTGAAACAAAATAACGAGTGGGTGGTACTAAGCATCACCATCATCATGTCTGCTCACAACCATATTTGCTAAGCGGATTATGATTTTTTAAGATAGGACATCATTTAGGAACTTTCCCCCTACATGATGTTACCCACTATAAGTATCTAATCTTAAGATGTTCGTGTTCATATATATGATTCATTCATAAATTAATGGTTGTTTTTATATATCATATTTCTCTTCCAGAATTTATGATATTTTTTTTTTTTAAATATTATCCTTGATTTTAAAAATTAACTTCATTCTAAATAATTGTTAATTTATTTTTTAACTTATTAGTCATTTTTATTTGTTTCGTTTCGTTACATTTCGTTTAAAATATTTTGAGTGTTGGCAATCAAAAAAGTCAATTGCTTACAATTTTTGTTTTGTTTTATTTGAAAGATAAGAGCATAAAGAAACATTTTGTTTAATATCGTTTACATGTCATTGCAAGACATATTGTCAACCAATTGTAACAAGCCACATAAATTTTCTTTCAGTAAATGTAATGTGTGCATTCAAATTCAATCTATGTGTTACGAAAATACATATAGGCATGTGCCAGTCAGCTTTTGTGGCCAGTCAATTTTGTTTTGTCATTGGCGCGAAATACAAAGTTGTATTTAAGAAATTATATATTAACCAATTTTTATTGTTTGATTTTATTATAATTTGAAAAATTATTTGAAATGAATAACGAATGGTCAAAGATTGATGCTTTTAACTACCGAGTTTTAACAATAGTGGAATAGGATGCCCAAGAGTTTATTGAATCAATGAAACATTTTCATTAAATGAAAGATAACACTGTACAACATAATAAGAAAAAGCTGATGCATCAGGATTGTGACACATCAATTCTAATATACTTTGGGACACAGATCATGAATATGGCACTAGAATCTTAAAGTTAGCTGTGCTTAGAAAATATTTTCAAAAGCGTATTTGCAGAAAAATTCAATTTTGTAATAAACTTTTTGGAAAAAAATACAAAATTAAAACTATGAAACATGCCCTTTAATTTGATATATTGCACGTTTTGACAGCTGAGAGTTGAAATTTCTCTTTATTCACGATTTCGTTAATAATTAATCTGCGATGAATGGAATATCAATTTATACCATTACTAAACATCTCATGTTACTTAATTTATCAAAAAAAAGTTTCGCACTTTATATTTTAATTTTAATTAAAAATTTACTAAAACTGAAAACGACTGATTTTTTTAATACCTAAAAATTAAGGAGTCTGTGACTAATCCCAAATTGAAAACTCAGATAAATAAAGGAAATTTTTTGCATCAATATTTTTTTTTGCAGATTGCTAATCGCTGATTATGTTTTTTTTTATACCACAAAGTCTTTTTTCACGTTCCGCCACACATTTCATATGCCAAAGTTTGTTTGATGGTTAGTTCGGAAAAAAAAATCGGGAAAAAAAATTTTGCAAAAAGGAAATTTTTGTATCAGTATATTTGTTTGCAGAATGTACATAAATCGCTGGTTGTGTTTTTTAATTAATTTTTTGTACCACAAAGTCTTTTTTCGCGTTCCGCCATTATTTTGCAATTTGTTAATTGCGGTTTTTTTAATTTACAATCTAGGGGCTATAATACCCATTTCACTAAAGTTTGTTTGGTGGTAAGTTTGCAAAAAAAATATCGCGAAAAAAATTTTTGCCAAAAGGAAATTTTTTTCATCAATAAATTTGTCCGCAAAATGTAAATCGCTGTTTAAGTTTTCTAATTAAATTTTTGTACCTCAAAGACTTATTTCGCAACCCGTCATTATTTTGCAATTTTTGCGAGTCGTTTTTGTTTTTAATTCACAATCTAGGGACTCTATTTTACCTAAAGGGACTCTATTCATAGCAAAGTTTGGTGGTTGAATTGCAAAAAAACTAGCGAAATAAAAATTTTGCAAAAAGGAAAATTTTTCTATCAGTATATTTGTTTGCAGAATGTAAATCGCTGACTAAGTAAGTTTTTTAATTAATTTTTTATACCACAAAGCGTTTTTTCACATTCCGCTTTTTCGCTTGAGGGCTTTTTCCATCCCTGATTGTAGATGAATGGGGGAATATTTAGTTGATCTCTTATTTTTAAGTAAATGCCCGGGTAAAAAATCTTAATACGGTGTCATATATAATTATACCTTATTTGATAAGTCCCCATATACAACGACATACAACTTGATCCGAAAAATGGGTCATCTACTTGTGTCTAATTAAATCAAATTAGATATAATTTGATATAGTTTGATCCGAGATTTGTCCATATCCAGGACATCAAATTACATCTAGTTCGATATAAAAATATCTGATTTTATATAATTTTGTCTAATAGTAGGTATACTTTTTATGCATACCGGCTTTAAATTGATATTGAAATTTCTATAGCTTAAACAATTTTAAAGGCCCAAATTTTATAACATAAAATAAAAATCTAATCTAAATCGTTTGCATCATTTTTAATTTAATTTAATATGCAAAAAAATCACGTGAAAATTATTTGGCTGTGGATAAATTAACTCTTAATTTATATTAATTTCTACGAGATCATATAGAAAGTTATATAAAATTACAAGAAATATATTTTTAGTATGACGATACATACAGTGTTATATAACTTAGTATCGAACCATATAATCGTATCGGTCACTACATATATTTTGATTAGTTTTATATGGCTTATATAGTTATATATGGAGTCAGATTTGGGGATATGTAATAACATCAATTACCGTACAACAAATTCATTGAAAAAATAATATCAGATGTTTTTGTATATAATGATATGTGTCTTAATGTGAATCCATTCACCGTCAGATATAACCCAATCACATTATATATAACAATATATAACTATATTTACCAGGGTGAATGTTCTTTTAGTTTGACTCTAGATCATAAATTAACATCACTTTCTGTTTTTAAATTATTTTCGAATTAAAGAAAGATGATACAATTTTTACAAGTAAATTACAAAGAATAAAAATATATTTGAAAGAATTCGATAAGACCAGCAATACAGAATACGTATTTTCGGCTTTCGCTACAAAGCCATCATTTCGTCCATCACCGTGTATTTCGTCTTTAGTGGGCTAATATTTTAATGATTGTCTACTTATGTGACCGCTGAAAGAAAATCGAATTTCTTATCAACAACTCTTAGACTTAGACTAACATCAACGAAATTTAACAATGCTATTTTTAGCCTTTGTTATTATTACTCTATTTTGTTTTGATTGCTGGTCTTATCGAATTCTTTCAAATATAATTTTATACTTTGTAATTTACTTGTAAAAATTGTATCATCTTTCTTTGATTTGAAAATAATTTAAACAGAAGGTGATATTAATTTATGATCTAGAGTCAAACAAAAAAAGAACATTCATTTATTTATTTTTTTTGTTGAATTTTTTCATAAAATATCATCATTTCATTAATCCCAGCCAGCAATTTCGGAGCTCATAGAAATGATTATTGTTTTTTTTTTTTGAAAACAGCCTTTTTTGGTAGAAAATATGAACCCTCAGAAAACAATCCAAAAAGCTGTCTCTACAATCTCAAAAGCTGTCCCAAAATGAGGGTTCATTTTTCGGACTCAAAGAAGATTATTTAAATTTATGAGGAAAATTTCGATTTTATATGTTCTTTTTTCTGAGTCAATTCTGAGTACACAGGGGGCTCTTTTGTACGGACCACTTTCATTGGAAAAAGTGAAAAAATGTTTATGTTTTTGGAGCTCATTTCTCAGTCATTAATGATCATTTTTGTTTGCTGGGATTTTTAAAAAAATTTCATACGACTAGAATTTTATATTAAACATTTACCCCTCAATTCATAAATGCTTTGTAAAGTTATAGCAGGTTTACAAAACGTCATTTTCATACAAAATTTGTTCAATAAACCTCATAAATTTTACAAAGCGTTTATGAATTTAGGGGTTAATTTTCAAATACAATAGTTTTATTTAATTTGCATACTGAGAGAATTATCTTTTATAATTTTTTTTTTTTTTAATTTTTTATTATTAATTTTAGACTGTGAAATTTTTTTACAAATCATATTAATTTTTTCGAAACATTAATAAGGAATTTCATTAATTGGATTACGCTTATTATAAAATTTTTTGAAACTTTTTAATTTAATGAATTCTTTCTTTATATATATTTTGTACATCCGTAAAATATGCTACGATTTTATTACGCCTTTTGCATTTGCTAAGTACTTTTTATTTATCCACTCCAGCTTAGCAACGACAACAACCGACTATAATAAATAATAGTAAATGAATTTGCTTCATAGATTTTATGAAGCTCTTCATTGGCTGAATGATTGAATTTCCTTAATTTTATGAACTTTTAATAAACATTGACTTTAATGAAACCTTTTTCATAGATTCTATGAAAAGTTTCAGTGGACGAGTTCCAGTGACAATTTTCATTGAAGCTATGAAGAAATTCATTACTGAAGTGAAGACAATTCTCTCAGTGTATTATTCTATATTTCACTATATTTATTGAACCGTTAATCATTTGAAATTCGCTAATTGGAATTTAATCAGCACCAGAAATGTGAACAAAAGCGTATTGTGATGTATGGTATCATGTGGGCGCTGTGGTGTATTGGTTAGGATGTACATATAACTTAAAAATACGGAATTCACAACAGATGGCGTATCTTTTACAAATGGTTTGTGTCTTTAATAACTTGTATGGAATTTTAGAGCATAAACATTGGTCATTTATTCTCACCTAATCATTAAAGGAAATAGTGAAAACAACAAAGTTTTGTTGCTTCGAAAATTTCGAACAAAGCATTATTTGGGGGAAGTTTTGTTTTACTTCTACAGTTTGAAAAAAATGCAACCGAAGAACAAATCAATGCCAAAATCGAATACCCATGGCGCCAAGGTAATGCTCTGTATATGGTGGGATTAGAAGTGTCTCATCTATTATGAGTTTCTAAAATCGGACCAAACTACCACACGCATGCGCGGTTCCAGCAATTAATATAAGGGGAAAAATCATACGCCACCGTAGACAAATACATTGAGTTGGACACTGAGGCGTATGATTTTTTCTTTTATATTAATTGCTGGAACCGCGCATGACCACACGGGACCTGTACCGAACACAATTGATTCGTCTGAAGCGAGCATTGACCGAAGAACGTCCGGAATATGCGACCAGACATGAAGCCGTAATGTTCCATCATGGCAACACTCGGTCACATGTTGCAAGACCGGTTAAAAATTTTTTAGAAAATAGTGGTTGGGAAGTTTTGTCTCACCCGCCTTGTAGTTCATACCATGCCCCGTCAGACTACTATTTGTTTCGTTCGATGCAGAATGCTTTAACTAGAATACGCTTTACTTCAGAACAGGCTATCCGAAATTGACTTGATTCGTTCTTGGCCTTTCTTGCCAGAAAGATGGGAAAAGGTCATAGCTAATGATGGCCAATACTTATACCAATACTGGTACCAATGTTTTACAATAAATGCCCAAAATTTGCCAAAAAGTTCCGTATTTTTAAATTCTACAGCCAAAAGTACACTCAAAAAAATAATTTAGTAGAAAAATTAGTGAAACATCTTGTATATCAAGTGTACTAGTTTTCAGCAATTTTTTTTGCAGAATTTTGGTTTTTTATATTTTTTAGCACTAAACTAATTTTGAACTAATGTTTTACTAATTTATTTTGCTACAAAAATTGTGCTCATAACCGCATTTACAGCGACAACCAGATAGACAAGATGTAGATGTCGCAGCTTGTCTGGATGTAGTACAGACAACGGAAAATATAAAAAGAAAAACAACTCTACACCATTTCTATATTTAAATTTTCAGCAAATAAATTAACTGAAGTAAAATTTCTCTACAAATTTTTTGAGTTTTTTTCAGTCTACTAATATTCAGCAAAAATTTTAGTGATTTTAGCAAGGATTTTTCCATTTGCAATCGACTAAGTGTTAGCAAAACTTTTGCTAATATAATTTCAACAAAAGTGTTTTGCTGAAATTACCAACTTTTTTGCAAGCACGCTCCTGACTAAAAATTTGCTGACACAGCAACATTTTTTGCTGGCTTTACTGACTTTTTTTTTGAGTGTAGACCTAAAATAGCAAAAATAAATTGTAAATATTTCTGCTGATGCCAGAATACCATAAAAAAAATACAAAAATGAAATTTTGGGAATGTAATTGTTTTTCTGTTTTTCTGTTTAATTTACTAATTCTCAGCAACCTTTCACTATCACTGTTAGAGCAAAAATGCTTTAGAAGCAATACTTAAGTGATTTTTGGGATGTTGTTTAGAATTACTTCTAAAAAAAGCTGTAAAAATACACTAACGGATACTTTTGCAGCAATGAGAAAAGTGGTTTGTAAAGCATGACTTCCAATTCTTTTTTCTGTTATAAAGAAACCTTCATAGATTCGCCAATTTTGTTTAAATCCAATTATTGATGCAAGAAATTACTTATAAAATAACATTTTCAATATATTGTAATAATTCATATTCGTTATAGTTAATGTTCTATTAAATTTATTAAAAGTTTTCTATACATTAATTAAACTCATAAATCTTAAAAATTGTAAGTATTTTTTTTCGAAATTTATAACATGTTCCAAATATATCAAAATGTCATAAATATGTCATGTTACCCATAACAGAAACAAAAAACAACTTTTTTTATATAAATATTTATAATTTTATTTAAAAGCCATTATTTAAACAAATAACATGTTGTAACATATACAAAATCCTTAATCTGATAAAAATATTAATTGTCAAAATTATGAACAAACAAAACTGATAAGAATATCAGTATTGAATAAATGAATTAAACGCCTGTTTTTTTTTCATGTAGAACTTTAATTAATTTTATAAAAAGAATTCTAACAAATGGATATTTTTCCATAATATGAATTATCATAATTCATAGATCTTGTATGAGTTTTTTTTTTATAAAAATTAATAAATAAAACAATACATTAACAGTAGTTGATTTTAGTTTTTGTTATGATTTTTTTCAGATTTTTTTATTAACAACCATACAAACCGCATAAACAGCCTTATGAATTATTGACTTTGAACTTTGATTTAATTTTTGTTGCGTTTTTTATAACTTTTATTTGTTATCATGTCAGTGCATTGTGGTTTGTTTCTTATAGATATTTTTTTTTTTTTTTTTTTGTATTGGTTATGCCAACCATGTTTTATAACAATTTGTTTAATAACTCCTACAATACATATTTATTGAAAAATATCGAAAAAAAAATATAAATTTTATTAATAAAAAATGCAAAAAATTAAACTTGGCAAAAAAAAACTGGCTGCAGCTGCATTGTAATTGAAAATTGGTCATTATTTAGTTTAAAAAAAATATATATAAAATATTGAAGCCAAATGCTGTTAACATTGGCCATCAGAAGTAGTTTTCATGACCATTTGTTTAAATTAATATAACACAAAATTTCTTAAAACTATTGTAAACTTTAAAGCCCCCATTAGTCTCTGCGTTCCGTAACGTTTATGTAACGTGCCGTGCCGGATGGCACTTTTTGTAGTTAGTCTTTTCCGTAATTTCGTATTAGCTGTTTAATGTTGTTTGTTTATTTGTGTTTAAGAGAAGTTTAATCGGCCGACCAGATCAATCGGCTTAAAGCCAAATGCTGATTTAGTTGACACATACGAAACATCGGCTTAACGTTAAAAAAAGTGAATTTAAAAAAATTCTGTTTTCAACAGGTTCCTCCGGCAGGGAACGTGACGCTACAGACAAACTAACGACTCAAATGCTTTTTCATAAAATAAAAACAAATCAGCTGATTCGTCACGGAACATTATGTACAAACTAATTCTACCTAAACGGTGTGTCTCATACTAAAGAATTAATTAATCTAAAATTCTAATTCTAAACAACTTCAAAAAATCATTTCTTTCATTGCTTCCAAAGTATACGTTATTATACTTTTACAGCTTTTTTAGAATTACTTCTGGGCAACATCCAAAAAATCACTTAAGTATTGCTTCTAAAGCGTAATTGCTCTAAAAGTAATCGCAAAAAGAGATTTTGGTACCATTTGGTATTTTTAAACAGATTTTTTTTTTTTTGTTTACAATTAATTTTTTTAGATTCAATCAGCCTTACTATCAATATTTTCCAAACGTATATTTTAGTTAAAGTCGACTTGGTTTATCGTATTTTTGGAGCATTCTGAGTGATTAATTTATTTTCAACCAATCAAAATGTTTGAAAATAGAAATATTTTTGTAGGGTTTTCATACACAAAATGAACAAAACCGTATGATTAAAAATAAAGTCGACTTTAAATTTAAAATACTCTTTTATAGTAAGGGCCAATATTTTTTTAATTTTTCAATTTTTAAAAATATATGAAATAAAAATGATGAAATATTGATTTTTATGCGCTTACGAAAATAGTACTGAAAACAACACTGAATTGCAGTGCACGTTTTGCACTTATTTAAAAACGACTTTTATTGAAGAGCATAGGGCACAATATCTCGAAATAAGAAAGTGGTGCCAGTCAATTTTCATACCAAAAATAGCTCAACGATAGAGAGCTAGACTAGGAATCATGAGGTCGCAACTGCGATAACCGGTGACGGCAATAAAAAAATGTTTAAATAAAAACATACAATTTTGCGCACTCATTACCAAAGCACATTGGGCTTGAATTCCCATTTTTTGCCCAAAAGTACAATTCAGGTATAGGGAAAATATGTTTATATAATCAAAATCTATGATTGTTGAATATGTAGCGAATGAAATATTGTACAGGGTGGCGCAAAAATAACCTTCCGATGTTTTTTGGCTGTAATTTAAAAAAAAAGTGAAAAACTTTGATTCTTCTTGTGGATTATTTTTATTTGGTCTTTTAATTTTTTTTACATCAAGTCGAGAATATGATGTCATGTAAATGGCCGCCGCCACTGTTGATTGTCACAGAATCAAAGTTTTTCATTTTTTTTTTTAATTACAACCAAAAAACATCGGAAGGTTATTTTTGCGCCACCCTGTATAATTGTGGTTACTCGTTGTTAGTTGGCGAGAGTTCAAAAACAAAATTTTTTAGTTTTGTGACATTTTTTTTATTTTATAATGATACAATAAAAAAGTCATAAATAAACAATAATTTGTTTCAAAAACAATCTCAAATTATAAAACTGAAACTACTTATCAAAAAAAAAATAGAAACCTGTTAAGTATTTGCGAAAAAATAACAAAATTATTAATATGGGTTTTTTTGAAAATCCTATATTTTCAAAAAAAAAAAGCTCCAAAATGTTCCAAGAGATATTTGAAAAACTTGAGTGCCAATGTGTTCCATAAGATGTCTTCTGCCTAGGTTTTTGCGTTCATAAACTTTCGAGATTTTGTCCTTTAACTAAAAAAGTACCTTCAGATCTCGCTGATTTCCAGCATTCCAGAGTTTTAGTAAAAACTAAAAAAATAGCACTAACAATTACCTTAAATGTAGGTTCTGATTTTCTGACACAGACTAACCCCCTAAAGTCCAGGTTTGTGGGACATTTGAGTGCCAATTCTGAATAAGTACGAAATTAACCCTTGAACACATTTTAAATTTTGACTTATTTCAGGCATTGAAGTTAAATTTTCAGCTTTGATGTCTTCAGAGACTTGTAGTAGAATTTTATGACAAATATTTTTACGGAACATTTTAACCCTCTAACTCTTCAACTTTTTTGACACTTTTTAAAAAGGGGCCAAAAAGACCCTTTAATTGCAGAGTTAGAGGCTTAAAATGTTCCACAAAAATGTAGCTCGTAGTGTTTTATATAAGTTCGCTGAACATATCCTATACCTAAAAGTGAAGATTCACATGGTTTTCTATGCTGATTCACAATACACATTTTCAAAAGAGGGGAAATTTTAACCCCCAAAAACACAGGGCCAGGCGAAAACTTTTAAAACGTCGATACATTTATATTTTTCTTTGTTCCCTCTGCGTGAATCAGTTGTCATCAGAACCTTTTTTTTTTTTGTTTTGTACAGTGTAAATTATTTTCCAACACATAACAATTTTAAATTTATGGCCGCCATATTGGATCCGCCATGTTGAATTTTTTAAATTTGATTTCAGATTCGTAATCTGCTACCCAAAAACTTCCCCTGGTGGAAATTTGTAGTAAATCAGACGACATAAAAAATTTAATGAAAACATTGTTTGTCGCCATATTGGATCCGCCATTTTGAATTTTAAAATTTTAATTCCAGATTTTTAATCAGCGGATCCTAGACCTGTATCATTGATTATTTTAAGTCCAATATATTAAAAACTAAAAATTAATGGCCGCCATCTTGGACCCGCCATTTTGAATTTTATACTTTTTATTTCAGATTCGTGATAAGCAACAAGCAGACCCCCCTTTGTGAAATCTTTCACTCAATATTCTAGTTTTGGCCAAAATTCGATGATACTTACCCACTGTGCAAAGTACTGAAAAAATGTTGAAGTGGGAGTACTCCTCTCCTATGACAACTAAAAGTTAAAATCATTAATGTTTCTGTTAAAAAAGAAGTACACTCATTAATTGTAGTACTTACTTTTTGTACTACTTTGGCATCACTTTGTTTGCTGGGATTGTATTGAATTACAAAATTTTCTAAAGGGATATAATGGAATTTTTTAATGCCCAAAAACACATTTTTAGTCGAAGCAGATATTAGAGCTTTTAAAATAGATCTTTATTCAAGAAGTATAAAATTTTTAGTTGTTTAAAAACTAAACAACTAATTTTGTTTTAACCATTTTTTTTTTTTTTCATTTTTAAGAGTGGGCTAGAGGAATGATTCTTCGCCACTTTTTTTCAAAACACTGTCATTCTTTAACCAATAATTATTTTACAAAAATTACTAGATGCCTTAAGCTTAAGTTTTATGATTTTAATTCAAATTATTTTAATGTTTTCCAATATTTTTCTTAATGATTTTCAAAGTAACCCAAATCGGCGAAACCCTTTTTAGATCCATTAACTTAAAATTATTTTTTTTTCACACTTTTTAAGCATTTAGTAAAATTATATTATTATTTTTCGAAAGCTTAGGGTAATAGGTGTAGTAACATAATGAAAAATTATATTTTATCAAACGATTTGAGGAAGTTATTGAAGTTATTGTTTTCCATTTTTCTTAACACCCCAGAAAACATGAAAACACGTCTGTCTGCGGCCACATGTGATGTAAATTCTTCAAAGTTTGTGTCAATGAAAGGTAGTTGAAAAATTCACAAAATATATTTTTTCAATTTTTTATTTCCCTTAAAATGGGATTGGTGTATGTCCCCCCACTGTGAGAAAGATCCCCCCTCTACCCTAGTACTTATACCCACACATTAAACAAGTTCATGATATCGACCTAAAATGATGTGAAAGTATTTTAAAATTGCCCTCATCTTTGAAATGTAAAATGAACAATTACAATAATAGACATTTATAAACTTTAGAGAAAAAAAGAATTTGAGAAACAACCTTCTTTCACAACTTATAAAACAAGTGCAGTTAAAAAAAATTGTTTGAAAAAAATTGTTAAAAAAAATTTAATGCATAAAATTAATATTTGTTATAAATATGTGAGCATAGTATGGGTATATTAATGACTTTATTAAAAAAATAGTTTTTTCTACGTTCCAATAAGGTCTAGGATAAAGCGTTTTTTGTAAATATGTACATTTTATTCGGTTTAAAAAGTAATTTTAGCACACTACCCACGCACTTAACTAAACAAAAAAAATATTGAGCAATTTGTTAAGGTTCATTCTGTATGCTGGACAAAAAAAATTATATTGATGCAACATTTACCAACTATTTGTTGTGCACAACATATAGAAAGATTTGAACGTTTAACCACATGTGTAAATATCTGTTGTTAAGTTTAAAAGCAATTCACTTTAGCGAAATATAACCCCAAAATATTATAATGAAGACATCAAACTAGGCACTGCCTACTTTTGTGTTTTAGTTTTTTTTTTTTTGTTTTTTATTTAAGAATATAAAAAACTAAAAAGAAGAGGTGGTTTTTCATGGATTTCTTAAGCAATATTTAATGGCATCAACATACAAGCATAATGCACATTATAGTAGGTTTTTCCTTTTTATGAATGAATGAATGAATGAATGATAAAGTACTCAATGTAAACTTGTGTTAAAGTTTTAAAGCCTAAAGCTTAACATATGTTTAGATTTAACAAAATTTTAAAATGATTCATAGTATAGAATTAAGTGATTTAAATTGCTTAATAATATAATATGATTTTAATTGTTACCTGCAAATTGTATTACACTAAAAAAAAAGTACAAAAATCAAAGTCGGTAATGATACCATTTTTTTTTTTTGTAAGAGGAGCAACACTCAGGAAATTCTTCCTATTAATTAAGGTGTTGCTTCCTTTGGAAAGGGCATAGAGAAGTGAAAGGTGTTGAAAGATGAAGGGCTTCAAATATGGCAACACTGTAATTGCGCTAGATGTTGAATTTTAGAACAGTTGTTTGGCGCCATCTAATGGTGAATTGGTGAACTTTGTTGAAGCTTTTTAGTTCATAGCACTGTTGGTAAAAGTGGCACAAAAGTGCCATTTGTGGCACTATTGAATGTTCAATGGCACCTTGGCACTCTCCATAGAATTTTGGCACTTTTTAAGAAAATTTCTATATAATTTGATAAAAGGTCGATATCGCTGGTTTTTAAATTAGCAAAATTAAAAAACAAACGCTACACTAAAAATTTCTACAATTTTCTGGACCACCTTCCAGTTCTGCGGGGACAATTTAATCATTATTTTGATCTTTAAAAATAAAAGCAACGTGGATAAAGTTAGAAAAACTTTAATTGATTTTATTGTATTCTCCGTCACTATATGGAGAAAGGGACCTAAGGGTAAAAAAATCAATTTTTTTTTTTTTTTTGTGGACAACATCTGAGCATCGAATGAGACCGATCCCCTTTCTAACCTTAGGTCCCTTTCTATTTTTCGCGTCACATATAAAATATGTATGTAGAATTTTTTGCAAGAATTGGACCTGCTAACTTATCTTAAAATAACGTAAGTTTAGTGCTTTACTATAGTTAAGAATGGCAAATTTATATGAATTTTTTTTATTTTTTTTGTTTTTTTATTCTTAAAGTAACTAATACCCTTATTCTAGGAAAATGGACAATTTGTTTTGTTATTAAAATTGTCATGTTTCTTGTTATAGGAATTTTGTCAAAAATTTGTTATGGTATTCTAGTTTCTTTTTTATGACAAGCAAAAGTTTAAAAAATTTCACCATACAATGGTGAAAGCTTTTTCTGCCAAAAATTAAATAAAATGATCAAAAAATTGTAATTTGTGAAAAATTATGATTTTTTCTATAATTTTTTAAAATCTTAAATGAAATAAAAACTTAAAAAAATGTCCAGGAACCGCATAACATGAGAGAACTAGTTCTAACCACTTGGAGTTTCCTTTAAATTTTTGCATCAAGCACCCTGAGCTTATTCCTAACAACTTTAGCCCCAAAAATCCCATGTTAATACGTAATCTTTTGGAAGAATTTGCAGGAATTTTAGAATCGGTAAAAGGTTCGACGCATCTTAAAATAATATCTCAAAATATTAGTGAGTTATTTCATATTTTATTTCTGTGAAGAAAAATTATAAAATTCTTCAAAAGAAAATAAAATTTTTATATTTTAAATTGTTGACAAATGAAACTAAGAAAATAAAAAAAAAAAAAAAATGCCCCGCTGGCAGTCCGTCTCCGATATACACAAGTTGACCGTACTTGTACGTAAAAACCATACGTCAGTGTGGCAACATTTGTGAAAAGAAGACAAAGAGGAGATTAGAAAATAAATAAAGAAAATTTAAAGTAGAATGTTTGTATGTCTGTTTGATCACTTCTGAGAGCAAAAAACAATAACAGAAAGCTGAATAGGAAAGACAAACTATGAGTTAGCCACAAGCTGTCGAACTCTAGTATAGTTACGTTTGTAATGTGGAAATGCATGGGTTCGACTCCTACAGCCGAAAGGTTGTTGGAAAAAATTATCATATAGAGACAATCTGACAATAAAATATAAACAATAATACAATTTAATGGAAAATCACTGATGACGCCTGTCCAAAAGAAAAAAGGCAGAAACTAGATCTAGTCTGATTTGCAGATTAATAATGTGTTTATAACTTTGAAAAAATGTTTATTCTTCTTCTTAACCTCAAACCTACATAATTGAAAATATTTGTTTGTTATGTGATTTTTATTACATGCCAATTTTGTCAAGGTTTTGCTGTGACAATTTTTCCTAGAATACCAAAATTATAATAATTTCCATTCACCCCAGTTTTGTGACAATTTTGTTATTATTATAAAGTTTAGAATAAGGGTGTAAATGTATAAATATTTGAAATAAAAGCTGAGCATAGTTGTTGAAACAATAAATGTTGCTTAATTTTTTTTTTTTTTTTTGGCACTTTTGAAGATTTTTTGGCACTTTTTTGGCATCATTTAGGCTCCAAACGATAACTCTCAAATACCATCACTGGTTCATAGCCCTGTTAAGTATATTATTTTACTTCGGTGGTGTTAAGTGCTATGGGAACACCGAAGCAGGACGCTGCGATATGTATGAGGGATACAAAAAACTAATACATATTATTATTTTTCATAAATTGATGTTGCTTTGGTTGGGGATCGAACCCGCAACCTCACGTGTAACAGTGCAAAACGTTAACCATTACACCACAGCGCCCACATGATACCAATCATCACAATTAAGAATCCCAATCGGGATTGGTTTTTTAAAATCGCGGGATTCAGGATTTTAAAATTAAAAAAACGGGATCCCGGGACGGATCGGGATTTTTCGGGATCCCGAATTTTTTCGGGATTTCGTGATTTTTTGCCATTTTGGAAATTTTTTTATTTAACAAAATGTGTAAAAACTTTAAATTTATGTATAAAAAATATAGGGTCATATGCATAAACACTTAAAATTTATAAGTAACTTATAAAACAAATTTTTCATACAAATTTCATTTTATAAATATGTTATAAGGTTTTCAAATTATTATACATGAGCATTGTAAAATATAAATGTTTTATACATTTTTTTACATTTACATACTCCTGTTTATTTCTAAAGAATGAAAGAATTGAAAAAACTCAAGAATTAAGATTTTAACTCTGTCGATATGTTGTGTGCTATTTTTGTTTATAATAATTTTATATTCACTATCCTTATGTAGCGGTTCACTTTTATAATGCTTAATCGCAGCAGTCCAAGTTTACTGAAGATGTTTTCACATTGTAATATTTGGTAGTACGGTCGTATGGAAAATCACATTATTTGTTTACGCTATCACTTGCTCATTATTATGACGACATTTATCGATAAAACTAAAACAGCTATAACCCTTTTAGTTTCAATTCGTTGTTCTCATTATGTCTTTTTTTTGCTTATTAACGTAAAAGTACCATCGAGGAAAGTACCATTTTTTTAAACATTTCGGAAAACAGGGAAAATCATACGTATGCCAAAATTATTTACTTTCTAAAATCATACGATTTGTATTCACACTGTAATACTCTATGATTACTGCTACATATTGCAGTATGGAAAGGCCTTGAATCGGAAATCGCTGTTACATATGGCAGGGTTGGTCAGTGCTGTCAGTTTTGCTTTGGTAAACATAGTACTGAACGTTATGATATTCGCTTTGGCAAGTTTGTTTTGGGGATTTATTTAAAACTTTTGGGAAATAGGTTATGAAATTCCATTAGGTTAAGTCCCTACAAAGCTTCATCGGTTTTAGAAAGCAATGCCAGTATATCATTGGAACATTTCTCTCAGTGCATGGGGAAAAAGGGGAAAATGTAGCCCGTGTTCGTTTTCAACTGTGGTACACGGTAGTACACTGTAGTATTTTGGTTTGGCGTTTTTGCCGTTTTCAAATTCTGGCAGCACTGCTCATAATTACCAAGATTAAGATGCAGGGTTGCATTTGTGAGGTGACGTTGATTGCAGTTGAAACTGCAATCAGCCATTGGCTGAATGCTGAATTAAGTAGCACTTGAACCGAAGATGGCGAAGTTCAAGTTCTTTTCCGGTTGGCAGCCATATAGGCAAGTTGTGTTTTCCTTCAGAAAATTTTAAATCCATTTTTGGCGATTGCATCTTAAGGAATAGCTTATACCTGGTGAGTAAAATCCAATGGAAAACGCTGATGAAACAAACTAACGACATTTTTTTATATAAACTAGGGTTAGAACTGAGAAGAGGGGCACCTCTTACAAAAGTGCAATCGTAGTGGCACGAATAGAATTTTGACAAACCACCTGTAGCATTGTCACAACCACCAACAGACTTCAGATTCATCGTTCCCCTCAGTTCTGATCCAATTGCTACAACACGTCGCCTCAACAAAATCGGGAGGAAGCACAATCAGTTAAATTAGTCCAGCAACAACGATGAAAATTTACTGAAGGTTACAAACAACCCCCAATTAAATTGCCATCCAGCTAAGTTTTGCCACAGCCAACAAATTGCAATTGCACAGACAACTGTTTTTCCAGCACCAACATCAGTAGAGGGTGCAATAAGCCAAGTTGCGAGAAAAAAAATACTGCCTTTTCGGCGTACAATTAAACCTAAAAGCTGAGGTGCGCAGATGTTTTGCAACGCATAAGGCGGGGGTAGCAGCCAACCATCGCAAACTCGAAGATCAGCTCACAGGGTATTGACCGAACCCCAGTTTCAAAAGGGTTAATATCTGGCCACATAATTTGCCGGCAAGAACTTCAAGCAAAATCTATATTTTGACTGCAATAACAACAAACCAGAAAAAGTCACCACATACACTAGTAAACGTCTAGAGGAACAAAAAGTCGGTAAGCAAAACTTCAATCACTATAAAAAATTAGAAAAAACACAAAATTCACCACCAATAATCAAAACAAAGTCGAAGAAAAACTTAAATCCCATTAGAAGAAAAAAAAAAGAAAACCAAATGATTGATACCGCGTTGCCAACCAAATAGTGAAAATGAAAATTATACGAGGGTGAACACAAAAGTAACTTCATTGTTACTGTGAACTCGTTGAAATAAGAGCAACACTTAGGATTGTCGGTAGTGATTAAACTGAAATTACAAGGAAAAACAGTTGAAACAATAGTGATAAAAGTGATTTTGGAAGCTGTATGCTAAGCCTAGGTAAATTATACTCTGTGAACAAAGGGGCATTCAGGATATAGAGTTCAAAACGTACGGAAGCCAAACCACCAAGTACCAGAAATTCGATGTCAAATTTGAAAGTCGTATGATGAAAAGCTTTCACTCGATTGAGTTCATCATCAGTGGCAGCAGTAGAACGTGAAGTCAACTATTTAGGATAGTAAAACAACAGTTTAAAGGGAGTGCAACAACCAGCGGATGAACAAGATAAGTAAATTTTTGTGTGCCCGAGTGAAAAGGTTTATATATAACAACATAGTTTTAGTACACACATACACATTAACATAAATATTTTCGGCGTCATTTATAACTTTTTATAATCCAGATTCCCAAAAAAATTTTCTCCGTCAATTTTTTATAAATTTCTGAGTCAATTTCGATAAAATTTTATATTATTTATGAACCAGAAAATTTTCTAGGTTCGGAACGACAAATATTCCTATGTGAATATTATAATTCAGACATATTCCAATACCCAATACCTTTTGGGGTATAAATATTGAGATACAATTGTATAATATTAGATGGAATTGTATTCAAAATAATACCATCTCATATAAATTTTATAGACTTATTTTGCGGATCCATTTGTATAGATAATTATTTGACTATTTTATACTGTTATATATGATATACGATCAATGAATTTTTATTTACTCGCATGTAGTTAAAATTTTTTGAAAGATTTACAACCTCACAAGCCAATTTAATTTATCTTTGTGCGGTATCGAGATCTTAAAGTTAATGTTGTTTTTATAAAATTGATCTAACGGAGGGTTGAACTCTAAATTCAAATTTAGGCCCGATCCAACCAAATCGATTAGCATATTTTGCCCGCCATTTAAATTTTTTAAGAAAAAAAAAACTGTAAAATAATTTGCTTTTTCTGTTTGGAACAAGGACATGTATGTGAATTTTGTCTGTCTGAATGAAATTATTTTAAAATGAATTAGTGGATGATAAAGTCCATGATAAACAGAACGGTCCAAATTGGATAACATTTCACAGACACCTTCGAACTTTTCATTACACCCGGCGGGAATCGTAAGCATTTGTTATTAACGAGGTTGGGTTTGACTCTATTTAGAAATTGATTATCGATTTGGTTAAGCACGATAAAAAGTTATCGGTACCTATGTTTAAGAGCGTCTTGCGTAAACTTAATGTCTTTAACATAATTTAATTTGTGGAATTTGCGTATTTATACTATTTATACTCAATTATGGGTAATTTATTTTTGTTAAGCTGTTATCCAAAAGTAACGGACACATTTGTATTTCAGGTTGACAATGCACATTATTATATTTAGTCTAAGTATACTATAAGACATATGAAATTTGAACTACTATAACATCAATATTTTTCTTACACTTTTGCGATAAGTTTCTTCGTTCCATTAGTCCAAAAGACCCTACAATAGCGCTATCGTTAGGGACCCTTTTGTTTGAAGTCAACAAACGTAGAGGCTTTTTTTTTTTTTGGTATAATTTTTATCCCTTGTAATCAGTCATACAAAGGGAATAATGACAACGTGTTTAATCTATTTATGATATAGTCAGTTAAATTCTAGATTAATCCGGAACTTTTGTGAATTTATAATATACGGAAAGTCTTAAGTGAATTGTTAGGCTATTTTAAGCTATGCTATAGGGATTCAAATTTGTGAAATGAAATTATAATCCGATTATTTAGGTAGGTGAAAACTAATGGAAAATAAAATAAACCGATGTATATTTATTCGGAATTAAAATTTGAGCTAAGGTGTTGTATAATGGAAATGGTTGTGTAGAAGCATGTGGAGGTAGGTATTCGGAAGTGAAGCATTGTGTTGGGGATAACGCGATAATATAGGCAACGGGTTATCACGGTTTCGATCTTTTGCGAAGATTGTGGGAGGGAGCCAGTAGGTCATAGACACCCTGACCTGCAACGCGGAATGCAGTGTGACGCTTGTTCGTGGCCTCATTTTAAGATTTTTTTTTTTGATTATGTGGTACACTGGTACAGATTTTTAGCTGTGTCCACCTTAATGTACCCTGTGACGAACACCCGCCCAAGCCCGACGAGCTTTAGCCGCGCGTGAAGATAAGTTACCAGTGTGACAGGGGCATTAAGTGGCAGCCCTAAGGGGTGGCACGTGACACTTATATCATTGTAATTTAAAATTCTCAATTAAATTTTAGAATTTTCAATTAGTTTCAGAATTTTTTAATTGTTTTCCACATATAGTGTAGGAATTCAAATGAAAAATTCTGAAATACAACTTTTTATACTGAATTTTAATCGATGATTTCCGAAATATAATAAGAAATACAGCACAACATAGATTTATATAAAATTATATTTAACAAAAATGGTTTAAAAATACCAGCAGGGTTACAATTTTGGAAAAATTACCACAAGTTTTTGCAATTCTTAAGCTCGAATCCCGGGATTCGGGACTCATTTTTATTGAATAATCCCGGGATTTCGGGACTCGGGATTTCGGGATTGGCATCCCTAATCACAATACGATTTTGGTCACATTTCTGGTGCTGATTAAATTTCAATTATCGAATTTCAAATGACTAACGGTTCAATAAATATAGTGAAATATAGAATAATACACTGAGAGAATTGTCTTCACTTCAGTAATGAATTTCTTCATAGCTTCAATGAAAATTGTCACTGGAACTCGTCCATTGAAACTTTTCATAGAATCTATGAAACAGGTTTCATTAAAGTCAATGTTTATGAAAAGTTCATAAAATTAATGAAATTCAATCATCCAGCCAATGAAGAGCTTCATAAAACCTATGAAGCAATTTCATTTACTATTATTTATTATAGTGGGTTGTTGTCGTTGTTAAGCTAGAGTGGATAAATAAAAAGAACTTAGCAAATGCAAAGGGCGTAATAAAATCGTAGCATATTTTACGGATGTACAAAATATATATAAAGAAAGAATTCATTAAATTAAAAAGTTTCACAAAATTTTATAATAAGCTTAATTCAATTAATGAAATTCCTTATTAATTATTTCGAAAAAATTAATTTGATTTATAAAAAAATTTCACAGTCCAAAATTAATAATAAAAAATTAAAAAAAAAATTATAAAAGATAATTCTCTCAGTATGCAAATTAAATAAAACTATTGTATTTAAAAATTAAATGTTTAATAAAAAATTCTAGTCGTATGAAATTTTTTAAAAATCCCAGCAAACAAAGATGATCATTAATGACTCAGAAATGAGCTCCAAAAACATAAACATTTTATTACTTTTTCCTATGAAAAGAGCCCCCTGTGTACTCAGAATTGACTTGAAAAAAGAACATCTAAAATCGAAATTTTCCTCATAAATTTAAATAATCTTCTATAGTAAAGTGTTGTTTTTTCAAACGCGTCGTATAGACCAAATACAATTAATACTGTCATTAATATGTATTTTTATTAATTCTAATTTAGTAGGTTTGAGGTTAAGAAGAAGAATAATCCTTCCTCAATAGTTATAAATACATTAAATTTGCAAATCAGACTAGATCTAGTTTGTGCCTTTTTATGGACAGGCTTCATCAGTGATCTTCCATTAAATTGTATTATTGTTTATATTTTTATTGTCAGATTGTCTCTATATGAATAATTTCAGAAGTGATCAAACAGACATATACAAACATTCTACTTCAGATTTTCTCTGTTTATCTTCTTATTTCCTCCGTGTCACCTTTTCACAAATATTGCCACATTGACGTATGGTTTGTACGTACAAGTGCAGGCAATTTGTGTTTGAGTCCCAAAAATGAACCCTCATTTTAAAACAGCTTTTGAAATTGTAGAGACAACTTTTTGGATTGTTTTCTGAGGGTTCATATTTTCTACCAAAAAAAGAGTGTTTTCAAAAAAAAAAAACAATCATTTCTAAGAGCTATTTAGAATCTTATTTATGAGCACTCCGAAATTGCTGGCTGGGATTAATGAAATGATGATATTTTATGAAAAAATTAAAAAAAAAAAAAAATACTATTGAACAATTTCATATACATATATAAAGAACATTTCCATTAAATTTATGAAGATTTGATTTATGAAAATTTTATGAAAGAAAAGTTATGAAAAATTTCATAATATTATTTAAATAATATATACATAACGTAATTTTTCATTGATTCTATCAAAAAAATTCTATGAAATTATATCATTAATATCATGAAGGATAATTCTTTCAGTGTGGGATATAATTCCATAAAAACGCGTTAAAATCCCTATTTTGCAAATATCGGAACTATATGTTGTCTGTTAGACCAGATATTTTATTCAGTTATTATTTATATTGGTGTATTGCATATGGGTCATTCCATCTCAAAGCGACCAATGGTTGGAATCGACCACTTTCGAATTGGAAGAATTTTGGTCAGAACTTTTCTTTTATTATAAAACAAATAAGGTAAGAAATGGCACTCTTCCATTTATTTATACATGTGTGTATGTGTATGTGTGTGCGTGTGTGTGTGTGTGTCATTTCTTAACTTATTTGTTTTTCAAACTATTACCAAAAAAATAAAAGCGTAATTTGGATTTTAAAATTATTCTGTGCTTCTAAGGCCTTAAATTTGATTTTTATTGCTCAAAATTTCAAAATTGGATATTTTTTTAATATTATTGTATTAAGATTCAACTTAAAAAAAAAAGAATAGAAGAATTCACAAAATTCATATATTAAAAAAAAAAAAAATCACCCTCTTGAAAATGAAATAGTAATGCGAGTGTACCTTCTCAGTAATTCCTTCATGGTTACAACCATAATTTATTGTTTTTTTCTGTTTAAACAGAAGTTTCTTATACAATTTTTTTTTGTGTGGCCATTTTCTTCTTTCCCCAATGGTGGTAAATTAGTTCTAACAAATTGTATGCCAGTGCTGGCACATTAGCGCAACCAACGCTATCAAGTATCTTATGTTTGGCTAGGGAAGTGCGTAGAGTTCTGAGTTCCAATCAAGTTACTTCCTATTTAAAGTAATTGTTCCTGTGGCATGTGGTACAAATTTTCCGTAGGAGCACTTTACAAAAAAAAAGTTCTACAACTTCTCTAACACTATGATATCTATGTTAAAATAAATTAATTTCAGATTTTTTTATAAAAATTAATACATTTTGAATGGTGTCATATTTAACATGTCACATATATTGCAATTAATATAACAACAATGACAAAAAAAACATCATGCTGTGATTCTATTGTTTTAGAGTTTTTTTTATTCTATTTCAAAGCTTCTGTGTTAGAACAACAAGAGACAATTTTTTAAAAATGTTAATTTTGTTAGGATTTGTTTTATATTTTTCTTAATAATTTCAACAACTTAAATGAACAATATTTTTTTTACAACATAAAACATACACAAGTAATCATAAACTTGTAACTTTTTCCTAACAAATAGAGGGGAAAAAATAGAATTACTAAAGCAAATTATAACTCATAAATCTATCATTAAATGCCACAGTAAACAACAAAAGTGTTGAACATATTTTTCTTTCTTGAAATAAAATAACAACAAAAAAATTCATATTTTTTCATATTGCTACTAAGCACGACATGCAACAAATGTTTAACAACAACAAAAATCTCAAATTTTAACTGAATCGCAAAAAAAAAACACAAAAAACATAGCGCGACAAAACACGATTTATGTTTCTATATATATTTTCAAGCGCCAAAGGTTTTCATATTTCATGTTTTGCTCTTAAAAAATCTAAATGGAAAAAATGGAAATATTTTTTCGAGATCTTTTTTTTTATAAAATATTATTAAAATGCAACTGTCATTGGATGACCGTGAATTATGAATTGTTTTGCAATATATGTATAAAATATACGGACATTGTACATTATTATTATTATTGTTATAATTATAAATTCCAAACGAGAACAATAGAAGGAGAGAATTTGTAAAAAAAATTATTAAATTAAATGTTTTGTAGTTTATGATTGAAATCAATAGTTAGCAGCATTGTTTTTGTTGTTTTTATTATAATTTGTTGTCAATTAAAATGCAAATTTAATATGATTATTAAATAACGACAACAAAAACGAGGCATAAATATCTGCACAAAACAAAAGACTTAAGACACGAACATGAAAATAATTATTGTATTAAATGTGTGTAATGAATTGTTAGATTTGAAATCTTTACCAATATGAATTTATTTTTAAATATAGAGCAAAAACAAAAAGTTATACATATTAAAGCCCAAAGCATTTTGATTGTTAATTGATTCATGATTTAGTCATGCAGTGGTGATTTTTATTTTTAAATGTATTTATTAAAGCAAAATCCGCATTAAATATAATATTTATTTTTGAATTATTTTCTATATAAATTTAGATTGAAAATATTAGAAAAATGTATGGTCAACAAAAAAACAAAAATTTCTTTTATATTTTACTAGCTTAAGAACCTCATACTTGGTTATCGCACAGTGAATATTTTGCCGGACGAGTTTAAATGAAATTTTTCAGTAAACTTATGAAGTTTTCTTCAAAAAGTAAATAAAAACCTTCTCAAATTTAATGGAAAAGCCTTACATATTTTACGACTTTAGTTTTAATAAAAATCCCATTAATTCAATGGAAAGTTTAAATGGACGAGTTCCAGTGAAGTTTAATAGTTTTATGCAAAAATTCATTAATACCATGTATATATTTTTTCGGTGCCGTGGTTTAAATGTTACATGGATAATTACCCTAGTAAAAATGATTTTTATATAATCATATATGTTTTTATACAATCATTTATTTTTCATATAATTATATTAACCCATACATGACTTGATCAGGAAAATGGTGGATCTGGTTAATATAATTTTATATAATTAAATATCTTCTGATATATTCATATAAAAATATATGTTTCACAATACTCGACAAGTTATAATGGTATATAATCATAAATGATTGTATAAAAATCATATATGATTATATAAAAATCATTTTTACTAGGGTAATTTTATGGGCATATGTTCACCATATATAAGCATACACAGTCGATTCGAGGAATTATGATCATATATTTTTTTTTTTTTTTTTTTTTTTTTGATGGACCAACACTCAGGGGATGCCCCCCTATTAACGCAGTGCGTTGTGTTGGTATTAGGAAAATAGGTTATGAGGAGGAGGAAAGAGGGAGTAGTGTTTGTGAATATTTGATTTAAATTTCTCAACATTGTAAGTAACAGGGAAGACCTCTGCGGGAAGTTTATTCCACATACGGCTAGTGCGACTGATAAACGAATTCTCTCTATAATGCGTCGTGCGATCCACTGGACAATCGACTACAAACGGATGCGCTCTACCTGATAAGCGAGTATTACGAATAAAAACTTGGGCTTTGGGGACAAGTTCACTTATCTCAGCTGAGCACCTCCCATGATAATATCGATAGAACAGGGTCACACAACCCACATTCCGACGATGCTCCAATGAGTCAATAGAGCTGGATACCCTATTGTCATTGATAAGCGCCGACGCCCTCCTTTGCACACGGTCCAGAAGCTCCAAAATAGACTTCGAAGCTCCTGCCCATATATGGGAGTTGTATTCCATCTTCGGTCGGATATAGGTGGTATGAATAGTGAGTAAATCGGCTGGAGTGAAGTACTTCTTGCACCGACGTAAAAAACCTAGACACTTGAATGCTTCCTTCGACACTTGAAAAACATGTTTATTCCAACGGACATCACACTGAATTTTCATGCCCAGAACATCAAGAGTATCCGATTCCTCAATATCAATATCACCCATATGTACAGATGACAGTGTTGACCTCACAGCCCTATGGGTCAACATACAACATTGGGTCTTGCGTGCATTAAAGTCGACCTTATTCGCACGACCCCAGTCAGAGATTGTAGAAAGGTCACGATTCAGTGTGTCATTCATAATCTGCCTTTTGCCCCCAATCTCCTCAGGGCTTGGCCTACGATCGAAGGAAAATGAATGACAAATGTTGCTGTCATCTGCGAAAGAGTAGATAGGGTTGAAAGTTCGACCAAGAAGATCATTGAGAAAGATAAGAAATAGGGAAGGAGAAAGAACAGAACCCTGCGGTACGCCTGAATTCAGCTGAAACTCGTCGGATGAGACCCCATCTATAACAACACGAATAGTGCGATCTCTGAGAAAGCTCGAAATAAAACGAGCGAAGTCATTACCTACACCAAACGCAATAAGCTTCGAAATAAGCGCCCCGTGCCATACACGATCAAAGGCCTTTGAAATATCCAGAGCAACCACTTTGCTCTCACCAAAACGGTGGATGGACCGACTCCAACGCTCCGAGAGGAACGCTAACAGGTCTCCCGTAGAAGGACGTCTGCGGAAGCCATACTGTCGGTCATTAAGAAGTGAGTTGGACTCTAAATAATTCACAAGATGGTAATTAACCATACTCTCCATCGCCTTTGAGAGCGCAGAGCATATTGCGATCGGGCGGTAATTTTCAGGGTTGTTAGCCGCACCCTTTTTAGGGATTGGCTGGACATTGGCAACCTTCCAGCACGAGGGGAAAACTCCAGCATAATACGAAGCACTAAAAAGGCTTGCCAATGGACGAGCTAGCGTCGAAGAACACTGTTTCAGCACCAGTGCTGGTATACCATCTGGCCCCGATGACTTATTTACGTTGAGGTCAGCAAGAACCCTTTTGACTGCTCGAGCTCGAAAGAATATCTTAGGCATAGTACTCGACACTCTTTCAAGCTCGGGCAGTGGTTGATCGCTTTCCGGCAGGAATGAATTACCTGCAAACATCTCAGCTAAAAGGTTAGCTTTATCAATATATTAGATCCTGTATGTTCATATAATAAATTTTCCATGGACGTATATGAGCATTTAGTTCCATATGTAATCATCAGAGAAGACAAAAAAGTTGTTTTTGATTTTTTACTCATATTTGCTTCTTTTTGCTTTTTTGGTTTTTCCGTTTTTGAGCTTTAAAATAGATTTTTAAGATTTTTGAAATATAAATTGTTTTCTTTAAGACTTTTTGTTCAAAAATGTTTTTTTTTTTCAAAACAACAACATTTTTCTCTTAACTTTGAACTTTTTAAAACTTCCTTCTATATCCACTCATGTTGGCTAGTTTTGTAACCATAAATACAAATCATATCATATGTATAGGACTGTTCTAAACAAAACAAAAGACTTAAGCAAAAAACTTCAAAATAGTATGTTCTAATTCTTAACTAAAATATGTACGACTACTTATTTTTCTCTATTAATTATTCGCCTATAAAACTACTGATACAATAATTTAAAATTCAAATACCATAAAATCGTTTCAATTGATTTTTTATTATCATTATTATTATTATTTCAAACGGTACTCATTCTAAATAAATAAAGTAACAAAAAGAAAAAAAAAAGACAAAAGTACTGTGTTAAAACTGTTAAAAATTCAGCCAGCAACAACAACAACAGCGGCAGCGACAACAAACAACCACACGTTAAAATATTATTTTTTAATTTGACAGTTGAGAAATCTTAACCGATTGACTATTGACACTTTACGATTAAACGAATGAAAAGCGTCGTCATCGTTAAAAATATATATTTACGTTCAATATCAATATCAAGACAGTATGTTATCAAAGCGTCAATCAACACTTTACAAACTGTTGTTGTTGTTGTTGCTGTTGCTGTTGCAGCAGCAATAATAGCAACAACAGCAACTAGAATCAACAACATGTACCAGTAACCAATAAACAAACCTACTGCATTGATATTTATAAGATCGCAAATAAGTAGTAAATAAAAGCAAAAACAATATATGTATGTATATAAAACAAATGGAGAAGTTTTTGAACCTCTACCTGGTGGGGTTAATTTAATGAAACCAACTATAAAATATTTTTACCGTGATGGTATTGTAACTGATAAAGACTTTCAAAAGCGGCCATCTTTGTAAATTTAACCCAGGTAAAAATATGTGCAGCTATGTATATCCATATAGTTATGATCACATATGGGCTCATGGATATATCTGATCATATAGATCCATATATAGTTCTAGATACGCTCATGTATGGTATCATATATGACCATATATGTTCGTGTCCGAAATTTGAGAGTATATGGTCATATATGATTATATATGCTCACATATGTGATTAATATAATCTCATGTATGATCATATACACTCAAATTTCGGATCCTAACATATATGGGCATATATGATACCATACATAATCATATCTGGAACTATATATGGATATATATGATCATATATACCCACATATGATAATATACGAGCCCATATATGATCATATATGGATATAGCTGATCGTATTTTCATCTGGATTAACAAAATTATCCCCCAAGCAAAAAAGTTTTGATATAGTCATATATTATCATATAAAGTTTTGTATAATTATATATTGCAACATATATACCAAGATATAATTATATAAAATTTTACGAAATTATAGCTTAATAATATATAACTATATCTTGTTATATATTGCACAATATATAGTGCAACATATTACAATATCCAATTATATACAGGCCTATACATAGTTTCATTTGCCTCATATAATTATGTATAATTGTATCGAATTATATACCATTATATCTAGTTGGATGTGATTATATTATATTTTATGCATTTGGATGAAGACAAAATCTGGATAAAATTGTATCAAACCATATCTTATTCCATAAAATTAGATCTAATTGTGTTAAATTTGATACAATTAGATGTTCTCATTTTTCGGATATAATTATATATAATATCAAAAGTCATATAATTTTTTTTAGTTGGGTGTTAAATTTAAGGTCATATATTATTTTATGTACAGCCATATATGATCATATGCGAGTCTATATATGATCACATTTCACCTGGGATATCAAGTAGAAATAACAATTATTTTGGTGTTACAAGTGAAAATAATTATTATATGTAGACGAAAAGAAATTTAATTAACACGTGAACATTTTCGGACAATGACTCATTACGATTTTCGGTGCGGATTATTTGGATAAGACTGCATAGACAAATCAAATTCAACTTTTGGTGATGAAGCCCCATTTTTTGCAACTGTGAAATGCTGGTATAACATCCTTCGCTCTAGAACGAATTTCGAGAAGGTTTTCCAAAATCAGCTGTTTTGCCAGAAAATATTGATGATGTTCAAAAACTGATAATAAAATACCGTCAAAGACTCTGAGATTCAGGCTACCTCAGGCATAAGCTATAAATGGTCATCAGCATAAATAAAATATTGCATCGAAATTTAGCAGTAAAAAAATATTTGTTATCGTTGTATTCCTCACAATTTAACCACAGCTCAAAAAGATGTTCGGGTGGATTGGTGAAGACAAATGCTCAAAAAATTCAATAGCGGTACTTCAAATGATGTGTTAAAGATTATTACAGATGACGAATCATGGATCTATGCATATGAGTTTGAAACTAAAGAGCAGTGAATGTATGTGTGCTTCATGGTGAACAAATGGTCGCCTGTTTTTTTTTTTTTTTTTTTTTTAACCGGCTATGTGGCAAACCCTACCGTTAGAACAACGTAGAACAGTTAATTCAAAAACGGATAATTCTTCACCATGATAAGGCGAGCTCTCATATATCGGCTCGAACAAGTGACTTTTTGAGCACTCAAAAGATCTTATTAATGGGTCATCCCACACATCAAATATAAAGTACGTGGACAGCGGTTTTCGTCAGCAATAGAGTTCTAGAAGTAGTTCGAACGCATGCAAAAATGTGTAGATCATAAAGGAGAATATTTTAAAAAATAATAAAGACATTTTTAACAAAAAATATCTGTGTTTTCTTTGTTATGTTCAAAATACAAATTGTTACCTTTTTTTTTGTTTATGAACCAAAAAAAATTATATAATATTTGTTAGTTGTTTTGACTAATTTGTGGTTCATTTTTTTTTGATAGTCAAAAACAAAAGAAAATGTAAGTAGAAGTTTATGAAATGTGATTGGTCATCTTTTCAAATAAAATTTAATTTTTTTTTTTAATACATTTGCAGCGGCCTCTACATAAAGGTTTGAAAAATCAAAATAAATTTTGGAACAAATTTCACAAAATTTTCTTCGTTATGAAAGAGAAATTTCATTTTTTAAATAAATTTGTATACAATCGATATTTGGCGACTTTCTATTAATCAATTATATTCAACCCGAAAACCTCCAAAACATGGTTTTTGAACGCTTCAACTGCTTCTTCGGCGCTCGTAAATCGCAGTTTGCCATTGATATTTTGGAACAAGAATAAGTCATTGGGTGCCAAATCAGGACTGTACGGAGGATGAGTCATCCATTTTATGTTTTAACTGCTCAAAAATGCACCTGTTTGACGAGATGTGTGAGAGCTCGCATTGTCGTGATGGAGAATTATTCGTCTTTGGCGGTTGGTTTTACTAATTTCTGCGAAGACTTCCGGCAAACAAATGGTCGTGTACCACTTAGACTTGACCGCCCTACATTGCTCAAGCGGAACAGTCGCCACATGACCCATTCGGCCAAAGAAACTGGCGATCATTTGCTTCACTGTGCTTCTTCCACGAAGAACTGTGGTTTTTGATGGTGCTTTATCGCCATACAAACATAACAGAGTCCCTCGACACATTCTTGTTGAGATAATCCACGTCGAAAGTTGTGAAAAATAATCCAACGAAAATCTTCTCTTGAAATTTCCATTTTTTGGCCAAATTGATTTTCTTAACTCACTGTACACAAAACAAATATCACTTGTACATAAAAACCTTGTGAGTACGTTTATGCAAAAAATGTCAAACTTTATTATGATGTTGCCAGATTTTAGCTATTGATATTAGTGTTGCCAGTTCCCGAAATATAAATAGTACCCCTCGTAAATATTTGAGGGCTGGTTATTTTATTCAAAAATGGAAATGTACTACTATTTTTCCAGTTCTTAAAAGTGGCAGTCTAAATAGTGTTGCCTATTGTCGGTCTATATCAAAATAAACTAATATTGTTAAAGTTTTGGAGCAAATCGTGAATGATAAACTTTCGTTTTTTGCATGGCTGGAAGATTAACAACAACAAATTTGTCCTTTTTTGTAAATTTTTGTATTTCTTCTTTTGAAAAAGGGGGTACAAATTGATAAAATTTACACTAATTTCGCTAAGGATTTTGACCGTGTACCACATGAACTTTTATTATTGAAGCTTTCCGTCATTATTTAATTGGCATATTTGCCACAGTTTCTGTAGATGGAATTTGCTATAATTATTTTATAATACCAACTTCTCGTATTCTTCAATGCAGCATTCTTAGACCATTATTATTTAACATTTTTATTAATGAAATTAGCAATTGCTTTAAAAATTATACGCCGATGACCTTAAAATTTTGCAGCAAATTTTTTCGGTAGGTGACATTTTTGAGCTTCAGGAAGACTTAAATATTTCAATTTCCTGGTCAGATTGTAACGGTCTACCCTTTAATATTGCAGCTAGTCTGTAAGAAAAAATTGTATCCATAGACTGAAAAAAAAAAATATTTTAATAACTTTTGTATTAATTCTGGAATATTTTTTGAAATAACAGTACAAAGTTTGGTGGAATATGAATTACTAATTGTAGTGTTTTTTGAAATTCAAGAAAAAGAAAATTTATTTCAATTGTGATGTATATATATAACGATAACGATTAACATAGATTAGCATAGCATAAATACTGAAATCATATGAACACTACCCAGCAAAAATTTTTTAGTATTTTGGAAGCAGTAAAAATACGAAGCGCTTAAAAACGCGCTACAAATTCTGCTTTACAGAGTTGCGCCACTTTATGCGTATACAATACACAAAAAATTTTGCAATTTGATTGTATACCCTGCACCTTAAACGAAGCAAATCGTAAGCAAGTTATTTAAAAAATTATAGTGCTACGCTATTCCCTTACGACGTATCAGGTTATAAGGGAGTAAAATAAAATGTAAGTTATCCAAATATTAATGTGCATGAAATCTGAGTCATCTCAATCGTGTTTTACGATTAGACGCCACATAAACATGAGTCAGTCTGCATTTTGAAGTCGGAAAATTAATGCATTTATTTTCATAACAAGTCGCGTTTATATGCGCTCAATGAAAATCATGAATTTACTGCATCTTTTCAGCAGCAAAAAAAGCACTTTTTCCAAAAGGCATGAATTTATTTGCGGTTAGATGCACTTACCAAAAACATGAATTGACTGCAATTTTTCAGCAGCGAATAATGCACTTTTTCTCACAAAACAACGTGCTTCCAAGCGGGCCCTTTGTATGGAAAAATCATGCCTTCTGTCAGCAGCTTTGTAAGGCATTAATTTTGTTTATTCCCTTACAAAGCTGCATCCAGCGAAGCAGGTTTTTTACTGGGTAGTTTTTTTATCTTCAAAAGTAAAAACAACCATGGTATCGCTTACATTTGAAAATAATATCTTTTTGACTAGCAAACTTTGTTTAGAAACGTTTTTATTTCCGATGGAATTTAATTGATTGGTGATTATAAAAAATCGTTTATAAATTTTGCAACTTCGCAGGAGTCATAATTTTTGTTTATTTATTTCAGTGCGCCAAATCTCTTAGAAATTTTATAATAAATAAATATTTGCACAAGAAAATTAATTTAATTTAAACAAAAGAAACTGCAAAAGTTGACTATTGGATATAACGAATACTGTTGTTGAAGTGCCAAATCAAATTTCCGTTTCCGTTGATAATTTAACTATTTATACAATCTTCCTTCATTCATTGGAAATCGTTTAAACGGGCTTTCTTATCACTTCTTTTATCGACTATTTATTCATTTAAAAATCAGATTTTTAATTTATATTTTTTTATTAAATTCTGCATAGCACAATTTTTATCTAAAGCAGTTTTAAAAAGTTAAGGACCGTAAAATAAATTATGATTGCCTTATTGATTTTTCGCTACAATATTTTTTTCTGTGTGTATTTTTTCTGTGTGTATTTTATATGCAGTGTTGCCAATTTAGCTATTTTATGGCTAGATTTAGCCATTTTTCAACACGTTTGGCCGGAAAAAATTGGATTTAGCCATTATTTTAGCCATTTTTAGAAAATGTTTAGCCATTTTTCGTTTTTGTACAAAATATAATTTTTGAACGTGAATTTATAGCTAAATTAAGGAATTTTGCTCCATCTGCTAAATTAAATGCATTAGATATGCTAAAATTCAAAATCTCATTTAACAAATTGTGAAAAATAATCTGTTGAAGGCATGCCCATATCCGGATTTAATTCATTCAAATAAAATTGAACACATAATAAGTACTGATACAAATTTCAAACACCTACTTTGTTTTAAAAAATGACGGAACAAAAATAAATTTTTACACTTTGTAATGCTTCATTCATACTGAACCCAAAACTAGTAGTTTTCAAATTTATTTTATTTTCGATTGTCTAATCCCATACAAATTTTAAATCGAAAAATTAAGAAAAACGAAAACTTCTAGTTTTCGGTTCAGTATGAAGGAGGCTTAAAAGTTCGTTTGAAGAAAAACTATTTTTTTAATTCACAAAAATTCAAAATTTGTATTTAATTGCATTAAAATATCAGAATTTAATTATAAAACACATAACATACTTAAAGTCAACTGACTACAGTTAAAATAATACGTCAGTAAAAAAATCTGCAAACGGGTTTCAAATTGATTTGACTAATTTTTAACAAATTTCTAATTGAAACACTGATTTAAACAAAGATTTTAGTTATCCTCATTTAATATACAAAATCTTTTATAACTAATTTTTAAGAACCCATTCGTTAAATTTTGCACGATTTATTGTTAAAATATAATATTTTCATGTTTCTGTTAATACCCGGTAGATGCGCCACCAATGTATCCGAAATTTTAAAGATGGCGATATTTCTTTCGAGCAAAAGTTACGAAAATTTCGACTACTTCGTACCATAAAAACGTTATCTCTATCCAAAAATGGTCCTTGTTGGGGCCTTCAACACTCGGTAATTTTTAATAAAAATTTTTTATTTAATAAAATGGCCGATATCTCGAAAACTAAGCAAGATAGAGCAAAACGGCCAAAGTGAGAACATAATATTCGGTGGCAGAAATCATAAAAATTCTTCGCTATTGAGAGGTCTAAAATTATTCAAAACTACAAACAAATCGTTTTTAAGTGTCCTCATTTGACGAAGAGATGATTCCCTACTTTTAGGTAATTTTCAACTCCACAATTTTCATATAAACAGCCGCTGTTCAAAAATTGTCTGTTAAATGACTGTTGGAATGAATGTTGTTGGTAGGTGTCACTGCGTTTAATAAATTTTTAAAGAAAATCGGGAAATTCATCTCAAAAATTGTTCAGCCATTTTTTAGCTTTATTTTAGCCATTTTTCCCCAGAAATTTAGCCATTTTTGGTAACCAAGTTCTGGCAACACTGATTATATGTACTATTTTGAATAAAACAAAACGAGCATAGATTTTTACATCAGCTTCAATAGAATTCATAGAGAATACTTTAGGGATTATAGCGTGATATGCAGAACTATAATATGATAATGTAATGATCATTTTGAAATCATAATATGTTAATTCAAGGATCATATTATGACAGTAAAGGTAAGAGTATGATTTCATAATATAATTGCCGCAATCATAAACCGAAAAATATATGTTGCTCTTTGAATATGGCCATCCCAACCATGAGTTTCTTTGCGTACTATATATTTATTACTCTGTTAATTGAAATCCCCCACCTGGAATTTAATCTGCTTCTTGGGATATGACCCGACTTTAACTTTTTACTTATTTTTTTGTTTTAATTCTCTGACGATTAAGACATCATATTATAGGTATATAGATTGCTTTTCAAATTCATGAAAAATGTATTTTTTATAACATTAAATATCCAAATATTGCAATTGCAGTTATAGCTAGGTCATGCAAAATCCCGCACTTTTTGATTTCATGGGAAAGCGGGAAATTTATTTTGAATTCCCGGGATCCCGCAAGGGAAGTAAATTGGAAAATATTTTATAATAATTTAAAAAATTTTATAAAGAAAATATCTGAAATTTTTAGGTTCGTGAAAAAGCTCAGGCCGTGAGCGGTTTTTCTTGGAATTCCTTGGAATTTTCGTAGTGGAAAAGAATTAATTTTATATTAGAAATTATATGTCTAATTATATATTAAAAAAAATTAATAAAGTAAAACTAATTTTTAGACTAAAAAACTTGTCCATCAAAAAATAAAATAAAAATAAAAAACAATTTTACTAAATTCCAAAAATATAGTTTTTAAGTTCCTTTTAGTGCCTGTTTTAAAAGCCACTAAAAGGCACCAAGTACACAAATTAATCAGTGTGTTCGTTTACTCAAAACTCTTACTACTTTTACTACAATTGGAAATTTTTGTTTACTTTTGAATTTTTCCAGTTGTGGTAGAAGTAACAAATTTTAGTAAGTAAACAAAAAAGACTTGTGTACAATTTTTACTATTTTCAAAAGGTGGAAAATTTTTAATATGAAAATTTGACCTAATTAACTTTATTGTTTTTTAAATAGCATTTTTTGAAATCCCGGGATTCCCGGTCCAAATTCCCGGGAATGCGGGAACGGAAAAATGTTTAGTTTCCCGGGAAATCCCGGGATGCATTCCCTAGTTATAGCCCAAGAAAACTATGACTGTTGGGTTTAAATGCATTTTAATGGCACCTTAAAAAATAGTTGGTAACATTAAACTTACAACAATAACAAAAAACACAACGACGCATTTATGGTACAGATTCGCACTTAAGAGAGAAAAAAAAATCAACTAACTGAAAAAACACAAATCTTTAAAAACTGCCATGGAGTAAAGTGACAAAAGTAAAATAGTACCACTCCAGCTACCAGCTACTAGCAACTAAATGTATGAGGTTGCTACACTATAGGTTGTTGATCAAGTGAAAATGTCGCTGCAATTGACATTTTGACAAATACCGACACTTTTATACTACGATCGAGTCGCGTATGTATGTAAGTAACCCAGTACGAATGATTATACGAACGTTATAGTATGTACTTACTGGTAGTGCTATATAAATGTTATACTACTTACGTTCACTTTATTAACAAACTTCTTAAGCAGTTTGTCAGTCAAACAGCCAGCTAACTGGCCAGGCTAAGTTGTGTAGTGGTATATGAGAAAAAGTCCGAGAAAATGAATGAGTAGATGAATGAGTTAAGTTGGTTGGTTATGTCCACAGGTGCTCTAGTTTAAACTTTTATAAAACTGACCGCTAGAGATAGATCGACCAACTACTGTGAATATAGAGTGACTTAAAAACTTCAAAAAAAAAAAACACAGAAACTAACGTTTAATCCAGGTTGTTGTAAGTTTTTTTTTTTTTTTTTGTTTGTCATAAAGATCTTAAGCTACCGTTTCAGTGTTTCACTGTTAACATAAGCATGTCTCCTCAATACCACTTAAACTTTTTTTTATTATTTTGTTGTTGTTGTTGTTGTTTAGTTGATCTATGACTATGACTATCGAAGTGTGTGTCTGTGTGTGTGAATTTTGTTGCAACGTTTTGGTGCTTTTAGGCTTCACAGCTTTAAGGAGTTTATGCTCCTACGGAACTCCCCATAGGGTAATTAGTAGACTTTGTTATTGTTGTTGTATTTTTGGCTGCTGTTCAATGTGCCAGTTTGGTTTTGTTTTTCGTCTGCATCTTTGTTTCGTATTATGTGCCTGCTTCAGTTAGAAAGCAGCACTTGGTACTTTGTCGTAACATAAAAAGTGCCGCTGATGCACGTAGCTCACCAGAGAGCAAAAACCATTTGACAAAAATGTCGCCATGCTTGTCGTTCGCTGATCTTTAGTGTTTTTGTACTTGTAATAAAAATAAACCTTTTGGTCGACGTGCTAAGCAACAGCAGACCAACCAGCCAACCAGTCAGCCATCCAGTCATTTGTCTCATAATATGAAAAATTTCTTTGAACCACTTGTTTTGTGTTAAGACGCTTTACATTTATTTTCCTAACTCTTCATACATTATTTTTTGGACTGCTGCTATTGTTGGGCACTGAGGTGCAGGGTAGCTTAAAAAGTGGACAATAATAATATTTTAAATATATCGAAAGTTTCGATTTGGTTCTTGGTTTTCAAAAAAAAATTCCAAGAACCCATTTAACCCATTTCCGTGGGAATTTTTTTAAGAAATTTGTTAGAATGATACACTAGTTTCTTAATAAACGTTTTTAAAGCCTTAACTTCTATCGCGCACTCCAATAATAAAAATTTTTAATGTGATGCTTTTTATGTACTTAATGGTCTACATAAAGGGCCCCCAGCCTTCACGTCGATTTTCTTAAAAATTAACAATTAAAGAGTTTTTGTGTTTATTATGCAAATCCACGCAAAGAAAAAAAACATGGTTGGAATGACCATATTCACAAAGCATCATATATTTTTGGGTTTATGAAATACCTTTTTTACCACAATATGATACTTAAATGATCACGTTATGATACAAAAATGGTCCCAATATTATCACATTATAGTTCTGCGTAGGGTTTGCTAAAAACCGAAAAATCTGAAAACCGCGGTTTTCGGTTAATTTTCGATTTTCTTGTGCTAATAATAGAATTGTTTTAAAATAATTAAATAAGTATAAAAAGTAAATAGTTTAAAACACACAATATACTTATTACTTAAAATTCAATTGAATTTCTCACTCAAATATATGCAATAACGCCGTTTCGAGGGCTTTGCGGGAGAAAAAAAAACGCGGAAAACTATTACGAATAAAATTTTTTTTATTTTTTATCGCAATCCCGATGCATCTATATATAAAAGAATAACGTGAGTGACTGACTGACTGACTCAACATCACCCAGCCCAAACCGCTGAAGCTAGGAAGTTGAAATTTGGTATGTAGGTTCCTCTTTCGGCGTAGACGTCCGCTAAGACAGGATTTTTGGAAATTCTACACTCAAAAAAAAAGTCAGCAAAAAATGTTGCTGTGTCAGCAAATTTTTAGTCAGGAGCGTGCTTGCAAAAAAGTCGGTAATTTCAGCAAAAGGTTTGCTGAAAATCAGCGAGCTGATTTTTACCAAAAAATAGTAATCTTGAGCAAAGGTTTTGCTAACATTTAGTCGATTGCAAATGAAAAAAATCCTTGCTAAAATCACTAAACTTTTTGCTGAATATTAGTAGACTGAAAAAAACTCAAAATATTTGTAGAAAAATTTTACTGTAGTTAATTTATTTGCTGAAAATTTAAATATATAAATTGTGTAGAGTTTGTTTTTTAATTATCATTTCCGTTATACCACATCCAGACAAGCTGCGATATCTACATCTTATCTATCCGGTTGTCGTCCATGCTATAATTGCGGTTATCAACACAATTTTTATAGCAAAATAAATTAGTAAAACATTAGATCAAAATTAGTTTAGTGCTAAAAAAATATAACTAAAACTTTTGCTGAAAACGGAATTTAAGCAAAAAAATTGCTGAAAACTAGTAAACTTGATATACAAGATGTTTTACTAATTTTTCTACTAACTTATTTTTTTGAGTGTACCGGAACGGGCAAAAAGGGGGAAAGTTTCCCCCTTGACGGCCTGCCAAAACCCCTTTGGCTAGAAAGCTGAAATTTAAGATATGTGTTCTTTGGAGTATGGGCTAACTTTTCTGGAAAGTAATTTCTAGAATTTTGGACAGAAACGTTGTAAAAATGGTGGTTAAAAAGGGGAAAAGGCCCCCCTTGACGGCCTGCCCAAACCGCTGGAGGTAGGAAGTTGAAATTTGGTATGTAGGTTCCTCGACCATTTTTGTAAATTCTTATCGGGAGGGGCAAAAAGGGGACAAAAAAGGTACCTTTTTCCAAAAAAAAGTACCTTTTTCCAAAAAAGTACCTTTTTCCAAAAAAAGTACATTTTTCCAAAAAAAATTTCCTTTTTCTAAAAAAAATTTCTTTTTCCAAAAAAGTACCATTTTTCAAAAAACATACATTTTTCCAAAAAAAATACCTTTTTCAAAAAAAGTACCTTTTTCCAAAAAAAAATACCTTTTTCAAAAAAGTACAAATAAAGTACTTTGTAAAAACAAAGTATCTTTTTCCAAAAAATTTAGCTTTTTCCAAAAAGTACCATTGAAAAAAATACCATTTAAAAAAATATAATTTCTAAAAAGTGCTTTTTTCCTCCCCCCACGGATATCAACACTAAAACAAGGCTTCTTGATAATCGGCATAGACGTGCGCTAAGACGCGATTTTTGGAAATTCCTACCGGAACGAGCAAAAAGGGGAAAAGTCTCCCCATAAACAGTCTCACAAATTGGAAAAGTGCCTAACCAAACCACTGGAGGTAAGAAGTTGAAATTCGGTATAAAGGTTCCTCCACCGTAGTAGACATCGACTAAGTTTGTATTTTTGGAATTCCCTACAGGATATCCCAAAAGGAAATTCGGTATGTGAGTTCCTCCTTCTGTGTAGGCGTGACACTTGGGTTAATTATGATTTTAACTTTTTATAGACCATAAAAATTTATGCATTTTAATGTTTTTAGTATAGTTTTTGAGCTCCAAACGTAGAGCGAAATTTTTTCGATCTTTTGAACAAAATACTGGGCTTTTCGAAAAAATTTATACAAAATGTGTTTAGAAGATCTAAAAAATAAAAATAGAGGATTTTCGTTTAAAAGACGGGATAAGCCTTCAAACAGCGGGATAATCTCGAAAAAAAAGCGCGATGGTTGGTCAGGTTAAGTATGACGAACTCTATTGAAAATGGGTTAAATCAGTTCATGTTTCGACGTAGTCATAAAATGTTATTATCAAATCGATGCTATTTTAAGCAACTTCTTGCACTGAGTCTATATAATTTTACAATTTTCTTAAGAATTCATTCCGAGCAAAAAATCCGAGTCCACCTTTGGCTTCCTCCTGAATTTTATTTTACAGCATTTTGAAGTTCAAAATATCCGAAAAAATACGATAATTTTCGTTGTGCCGATATTTACACAGCGTATTAATTTACAAACTAGCACTGAACCCTGATCCGTTACAATATCGGAGAAATTGGAATTTTTTTAAATGCATTTTTATAGAATTATACCCTACACTATGTGGTATAGCATATTACTACTTTGTGCTGATGATTTTACTAATAAAAAATACTAAACCGAGAAAAATACTGAAAACCCCTTCAAGGTAGTTGATTCTCCTTCCCAAATATGACCCAAATTGTACTGTGATGTAGAGTTTCGAGAAAATATATACTTTGAACGAGTTTTTATCAAAATCCATGAGTTCAAACGATTTGTGTTATTTTTTGAATTTTGATTATACCCAGCAATATCTTTCATTACCAAATATTACCAAAAACTTGTAGTTTTAATTTTTTTTTATCTAAAATTTTTATTGAATTTGACAATTCAAAACTGAGTAAACTTGAAAACTACACCCAGAAAACAGATTCAATACTGATAACTGCATTTATAGCCAATCGAATGGTTTTGTAGCAAATCGAATGGTTCGTTTGTAGTAGCCGAGTTTTTCTTTTGTGACAACAGAAAACCAATTGAGCCAGGACTAGTTTGACTAAGACAACGTAATTTCAGTTGTATCAATAATAATTCGGTAGTCGTAACAGCCAATTGGATTGTCAGCACCGAATCTGTTTTCTGGGTGTACTAGTTTTGGTTTCAGTATAAATGATGTATAAGCAAAATTGTTTCTTCTTTTTGGCATTTTTAAATTTTTAACCTTTTGTGGCCATTTTAAATTAAAATTTTAGAAAATGACAACCCTGGCTATTGTATTTAATGGGGGTAAATACTGTAACAACAGCCTTTTAAAGGGCATATTTGAACGGTTGTTAAAAATGCAATTAACAATAATTTTAATATTTTATTTTTTTATTTAAAAACTATGTTATTTTAGTATTTTTAAAAAATATCACTTTTATATTTCCCCAGCCAAAATCGCCAGAGTTGCCACTTCATTACAGGCCTTTTTTAAAAAAGGCAAAATCGGCTGCCACTGTGCAGCCTAAATTAATTTTCAGAAAATAAAAATGTAAAGTGATTCTTAATCCCAGATAAATTCTGTAGTCCTTATCGTGGCCCGATTTTTATTTAAAAAAAAATTTTTTAACAAAGTTGCCACACAAACTTAAAAATTCCAAAAAAGACAAGAAAAAACATATTTGCTCGGGGATATAAAATTTATTTGACCAGAATTCATAAAAAAGGCCACGACAAGGACTAGAGTTTTTTGTTGCCTACGAAAGCAAAAAACCCGGATCGAAATCGGTTAACCCGCCTTGGCTGTACAGTGGCAGCCGATTTTTACCTCAGGGTTGTGGGAAAACGCGTTTAAAGTTTAAAATTAATTTTACACTAAGAAAACAGCAAAATTTCAAAAAACCGTGTATGAACAAAATATGCATTTCGCAGTTTTCTATACGTGTAACAAATTTGGGAAGAATCGGATAAAGAGTATTTTATATATTAACCCAAATATTCTTAAAAACGGTCGTAGAGAATTTATTAGACATTTCATTTCGGTCAAAATCTTTTATTTTGTACATTTATTAATTAGTTTTGTATTTGTTTTTTTATTTTTTATATACATTGATTAGTTTTGTGGCTAAAGCCATTAGTATATGCCTCATTGGATTTTCTTTAAAGACTGCGTGGGAATTCTTGCATCTTTGGACGTAGTTTTTTTCTTTTTGTTCTGCTTTTTTATGCGAAATAAGATTTCTAATAAAGACAATGATAAAAAACGCTCCCAAAAAATTTTGTGTACAAATTTAATGCATAGAATATTACTTTGTGACTAAAATATATTTTACAAAAAATCATGTTTTCTTCGAATTTTTTGTTGATATTTTCTGAGCATATACTGAAGAGTATGCTCTATCCAAATAAAATATAAAAAAAAATTCGAAAACAAAATATTTCCTAGAGTCGATACCCCCGATACAAAATACATTTTTACTTTACAATGCGGTTCTTACAGTATAGAGCCCCCTAATAGTAGCTGGATTCAGGTACGTATGATTAATATTATTTACCAACTTCATAACACTCATACGTATGAGGTTCAGCAATTAGGTATGAGAAATTTGTTGATGTAATAACCAGAGAAGACAGAATAAAGCAAAATCCGATGTGTTTGAAGCAAAAAAATATTGTAAAAAAAGCAAGAAAAAAGCAAAAGTAAAAAAACTTGGAAAAACAACAGTTTAAAAAAATCAAAGTTAAGTGAAAAAATATTTTTTTGTGAGCAAAAAAAAATTATTTTTAGACAAAAAGTCTTAAAAAAAGCAATTCAGAGCTCAAAAATCTTAAGAAAAGGCTATTTTAAGGCTAAAAAAAAGGGAAAATTCAAAAAAATTAAAAAGAAGCAAATATGAGTAAAACAAGCAATAAAATGCATAAAAAGCAAAAACAGCAATTTTGCCTTCTCTGGTACACTCATACAAATAAGTCCGTAAAAATAGCAGAAAAAGTTACTAAAAATTAGTTAAAAATGATGCTGCAGAAAAAACTGCTAATATTAGCAGAATCAGTTTGCTAAATATTAATAAAATGAAAACAGCAAAAAAAACTGTTAAATTTACAGAATTTTAGTAATATTTGAGCTAAATTGTTTTTAATTGCAAATAACAATTTAACCTCGTAAAATTAGCAAAAGAAATTGCTGAATAGTAGTTTAATAAAAATAGCAAAAAAAACTGTTAAATTTACAGAATTTTAGTAATATTTGAGCTAAATTTTTGATAATTGCAAATAACAATTTAACTTGCTGAAATCAGCAAAAAAATTGCTAAATAATAGTAGAATGAAAATAGCAAAAAAAATTGTTAAATCTACAAAATTTTTGCTAAAATTTTCTGAAATCAACAAAACTTTTGCAGATTACTAGTGGACTGGAAAAAGTTACAAAAGGAGCAAATGAAATGAAAATTAATAAATAAAAAATAAATGTGTATTTAAAAACATACTTGGGACCAGTTTATTGAATGTGTCAATTAATTGAAATTTGTTCAATTGGCATTGTTCAATGCCTAAATGCCCATTTATAATTGATGAAAGAAGTATATGTTTTCATGTTTTAATAAAAGAATAAATTAAGAAAAAAAATTAAAAATTCTAGTATTTAATTAGAAATTTATTAATTCAGTTCGAGGCCAATTTCCTTATTATGAATTAACATAATAAGTACTTTTTTCAAGACTACAAGGCAGAGACTTCGAAAACATATTTTATTGTTTACTCCATTCTCATTTCGTTGATGTAGTAGACTACATTTAATATGAAATTTTGATGTTTCAATTTGCATTGCACTATTGCCACCACTTTCTAAAGAAAACTGAAGAAGGGGACTTAAAAAATCCCCGAAACGATCGTCTTTTCATTCCTGAAAGTGTTTAGAGGTTTTTGAAAGCAAAAACTCTGTGAAGTATTTGTTAGGAGAATATCCTGATGCAGAAAAATAGCAGTTTTTGAAAAAAGTACTTCTTATGTTAATTCATAATAAGGAAATTGGCCTCGAACTGAATTAATGAATTTCTAATTAATTAATAAAAAGGTCGAAAAAACAATTTTTATTTTTTTGAATAAAAATTAAAACCCAAAATTCTCGAATTTCTTATATTTTTTATATTACAATGCTTTTTCTTCAATTATGTGTACATTTCATTACCATTGTTTTCATCAATGCAAATTGAAAAAAATTTCATTGGCATTGAATGGTGATGAAATTTTTTGGCATTGAAATTGAGATAAAGTAATGCCAATTATATTTCAATGCCAATGAAAATTTCCCAAGAATGATTTTTTTTAACACTGGTAATATTTATAGACAATAATATGTTAACCATAACAAAATGTATTTCAGAGACCCTTCTTTTGATTTTCATTGTTTGCTGATCGGATATGTACTTCCGAATTTATTTGAGTTTCTATTTTCACCTCTAAAGCTCCACCCACAGGAAAGAAGGTGTGGCCGATTAAAAATATCGTTTTCTTTAAATAAGCTTAAAAAGTACAATATTGGGGAAAAAATTATGGTCATCCCCGTAAACTCCACTTGCTCCCCAGAGATACTTTTAATCACAATTTTCATATTAAAATGGTTCGTCCAAAATAAACCTTGATCTTTGAAAATTAATGTATTACGATAAATCGAAACTTTTCTTATAAATTTTAATGGTCTAATTCATAAACTTTTACAACAGTCTTATTGCAGGATTTTAAGCTAATTTGTGAAAAACAGTATTCATATTTGCTTAATAATGAAGAAAATAATAAAGGTTTATAGTTGGTACTCACTAACTTTAAACCTTTTATATAGTTTGGAGTGAGGAAGCCAACATTTAATTGTTAATTATTTCATTTTCAGGCATGAAATGATTTATTAAAGCCATCCCATCCCTAGAATGTGTAGCTTCCAACAACTTGCATCCATCAAACTGAAAAAAACTACAACAATTGCGTAGCCAATGACCATTTTCGAAAAAATTTCCAAAAAAATGTAAAAATAAAACTAAAAAGAAAAACAAAACAATAGTGATGTACATACTGTCAAAACATTATTCGAAATTCGATTACTTTTGTATGCTTTGAATAATATGTTCTAAAAAATTACTTTTTTACACACATTTCCATTGATTTGCTTTATAAATAAAAAAAAAATATTTTTAATGGCTTTTAAATTTATCTAGGCACATCATTAGTTCTCTAATTTAAGGAAATACATTTTCACTTCCGATTACCGAGTCAATCGTTTACTAAATTTGTAAATCACTTACGACTTATTTGGGAGAAGAGAGGAAATAAACATAGTGTTGCCAGTATCAAATCGAAAAATTAATTTATAATTAAACTACGATTATGAATCAAGATTTCTGATAACTCTTTATTAAGCGAAATATGTACTTTAACTATAGCAAGCTTCAAATACCAAATAATTTTTTTTTATGAATTAGCACATAATAATTTAGATATTTTATGAGTAGGACAAATTTTCAAACATTTCAATTTAGCTTTATTTAAAAACTTTTTGCATTATTTTTGGCGCGTTAAAAATATGCAGCAATTTTTATGAGTCATTTAACATTCTGTTTATATGCGCTCCAAAATTTGTGGTTTAGTTTACAAAAAATTTGTAAAATTAGCAAATCTTCTGTTAAAAATTAGTAACTAAAATTCAGCAAAATACTGTAAAGTTAGCAAATTTATTGTTAAAAATTAGTAACTAAATTCAGCAAAAAAAATAGCAAAAAAATTTGTAAGTTAGTAATGTGGAGGTAGCAAAAAAATTAACTAAAAATTAAATTTTAACTAAAAATTTGTTAAAAATTTGTTAAGTTGAAGTACTAACAGTTTTACTAACTTTTCTACAAACTTTTTTCTATGAGTGTAATAACAAATGGATGTTGGTGATTTTTAGAATTTCTTAAATTATTTTGTAGTTAAAGTAAATATAAATTCACTTAAAAATCAGACCACTTGCATACCAGTTAACTGAAAGTCATTTGTTTTTTATATGTTTGTTTTCTTTTAAATCCAAAAACACTGCTTAAATTAAATTTTGTTAAAGCCTCATTCATACTGAACACAAAACTAGAAGTTTTCGTTGTTTTTAAGTTTTCGATTTGAAATTTGTATGGGATTTGACAATCGGAAAATACAATAAATTTAACAACTACTAGTTAAGAATTAGGTATAAAAGTTCTTTTTTAGTTTTATATTGTCATTTTTCAAATGACACAACAAAAACAGGTTTAAAATAGTTTTGACTCGTAGTCCCATAGTGTACCTTGTTGCTCTGCTAGTCAGGATGAATGACCAATATGTACCATATATAAATTTTGTTTCGCTTAAACAATTTTGTATAAGGTTCATTGCTTGTATTTGTTATGATTTCTTTTCTTTTTTTTAAGTTAATAATATGCATTGCCTGAATTTGGTTGCTACATTCAATATTTTGTTTTTCTTCGGTTTAATGTTGACTTTATCGTGTTTTAGAGCTGCTGCGTTTTTTTTTTTCTTCAAGCCTTTATGTGACATGTTACATATATATTTTTTTTTTTGTTTGTTTAGTTGTAACTACTATAATGTTGTTGGCATTGTTGCAGATGTTCTTTCATGCATGCAATTTATATGTTTTATATATAAATTGTATTTGTTTTATAGCCTTCAATGTTTTCATATGTTGTATTGTATTTATCTTATCCGTCGGCGTTTATGTTTTAACACAATTTGCCATAATTGGTGTACAAATTGTTGACAATTTCCTTAGAGAAAACTTTTTTTTTTTTTTTTGAAACCAAAAAGAACGTTATAGAAAACAGTTGCTTTTGTATGCATGAGAAATAAAAAACATTTTTTAACAAGTAGAATGCATGGAAAATTTAAGTATCTTAAGTCTTTTGTTATATATTTGTTGAAAGTTATGGGAAGATTATGTTCTTGTTTAGATTAGAATTATTTTTAATGCAAACAATTATTAATCTTTAACAAATTATTTTTAATTTTGCATTAAAAAATACAAAAATTGTTTTTTCAGACTATCTACTGGAGAACAATATTCTAACTAAATATAGGATTATTAATCTTTTTTGGGTAGCATTGGTTTATGATAAATTTAATTCACTTTATGATGAAATTAATACAAGAAGATAATAAGTCAGTTTAGTGTGAACATGAGTGTATACTCACAATAAAACGTCTATAGTTTATCTAAAATTCTTAAAATATTTGGCCTAAAATAAGATCAGTTGAATTAATTTTAAAAATCTACAAAAGTTTCAAGGAATCCCATTGATTTTGTTTAATTTAAGTAAATTTAAAAATGTATAAGAGCCCATGTGAAATTCGAAATATATATGGACATAAATGGTTATATATGATCTGGTATATGATAATATACACTTTCCGGTAGATTGGGCATAAAAATAATATCGCCGCGAAAATTTATGCTCTCGGATTAAAACAGGCCAGTCACCCGCGGCTTTTAGCCCAAAAATGGACTAAAATTAGTTCAAATTTATTTTGCACTATAACTCTTAAAGTAAAGGTTTTACAGAAAAATACTAAATGGACATATCTACAGTCAATTAAGTGGTTAGTATTTTTCTCATACAAACTTTTGATGTAGCGATGACGCGTCATGGTGATTTAAGTGGTTAAAATCAAAATTTGTGTTTGGCCACTTAAATCATTTTGAATTTAACCACTTAAATCACCATGACGCATCATTGATACGTCAAAAGTGTGTATAGAAAAAATGCTTGCCACATTATTATCTGAATATATGCCCATTTAGTTTTTCTGTAAAACCTTTACTTTAAGAGTTATAGCGCAAGGAAGAGTTGAACTAATTTTAGTCCATGGTCTATTTTAATCCGAGAGGATCAATTTTCGCGGGGATATTAATTTTTACGCGAACTCAACCGGAAAGTGCTTGGGGAGGTGAAAAAATAACACTTTTGCACATATAAGTAGGAACTCTGTTGGGCGCCAATTGTGCAAAACCACGAAATTAACTCTTAAACACATTTTAAGTTTTGACTTATTTCTGGCGTAGAACCTAAACTTTTAACTCAGATGTCTTCAGAGACTTATAGCACAATTTCATGAGAACTATTTTTTTGGAACATTTTAACCCTCTAACTCTTCAACTTACATGACGTTTATTTCCCTTTATAAAAACGGCTCAAAAAGTCCCTTTACTTGAAGAGTTAGAGGGTTAAAATGTTCAACAAAAATATTTTTCATGAAATTCTACTATAATTCTTGGAATATATCAAAGTTGCAAATTTAAGTTCAATAGCAAAAATAAGTCAAAACTCAAAATGTGTTTAAGGGTTAATTTTAGTGCTTATTCAGAATTGTTGCTTAAATGTCCCACTAGTCTGGATTTTAGGAGGAAACCATGTGAACCTTTCATTTTAGGTATATGATGTATTTAGTGAAGTTATGTAGCACACTACTAGCTACATTTCTGGGGAACATTTTAGCCCTCTAACTCTTCAACTTAGGTGCCTTTTTTGTCCCTTTTTAAAACGGGGCCAAAAAAATCCCTTTAATTGAAAAGTTGGATGGTTAAAAAATTCCACAAAAATGTACCTCTTAGTGTTTTACATAAGTTCGCTGAACACATCCAATACCTAAAGTGAAAGATTTACATGTTTTTCTAGTGCAAATTTGTAATTAATCTCTAACTCAGTATCAGTTTTTGGTTTTTCTATCAAGGAATGGACGAAATATTTAAAAAAAAGTTTATTTTTATTGTAATCTATACTAAATTTCGTACAGAGCTGTAAAAGAGTCATTCTTTTTTTAATTAGTTCGCGAAATATTCATGCACTGAATTGACAAAATTTTTAATTAACTCTTTTCACAAAAATCATGAATTATATGAAATTTGAATCAATTCACATGAATTTGGCAAAATGAATTGCAATTCATTTTCAATTCATTTGAATCGAATTGACTATGAATTAATTCAAATTAATTAGAAAAATGAAAAACGAATAGCAATAAAATTATTAATTGCATCTTGAATATTATTTATAACCAAATGAAATAAAATAAATAAATAAAATAAATATTAAATATGTTTTTGTCGTTCAGTGTTGGCATACCAAACATGAATTCAAAATAAATTTGAATTAATTCAAAATAACTTGAATTCATTTGAATTGAAAATGAATTGCAATTCATTTTGCCAAATTCATTTGAATTGGAAATGAATTGCAATTCAATTTTATCAACTTCATTTGAATTGCGAAAAGGTGACACGGAGGAAATAAGAAGATAAACAAAAAAAAATCGAAAGTACAATGTTTGTGTATGTCTGTTTGATCATTTCTGAAAGTATTCATATAGGGACAATCTGACAATAAAAATATAAACAATAATACAATTTAATGGAAAATCACTGATGAAGCCTGTCCATAGAAAAAGGCAGCAACTGGATCTAGTCTGATTTGCAAATTTAATGTGTTTATAACTTTTGAAGAAAATCTTTATTTTTCTTCTTAACCCCAAACCTACTAAATTCATTCAAATTTCATTCAATTCTTTTCCAATTTAAAGAATTATAGATGGATTGTAACGGCTCGCAAGTGCCCTACTTTATCGGAGACAGTGCTACCTTTAAAACCGGCCGTGCTCAGTGAAAGTGGAGAGTGTTCTTTCTCCATTAAAGATAGGACGAGCACACTACAAAAAAATATTAAATTAGGTAGCTAACAAAATTTCCCACTGTCAACCAAAAAGAACTGAATCAAAACCCGATAGCTAAACACAAAAAAAAATAAAGAGGAAAAAGGAAAATGAACACAAAAAAAAAAAAAAAAAAAAAAAAAGAAACGAGTAAAGATAGATCGTGAAGAGGTAAAGGTGGAAGTACCCCTTCTATGTCTAATACCCTCCCAACCATACTAACCGATCACATTTGAAGTTAGCCCATTTTTTATTCCCTAACTGTTTTTACCTAAATGTTTCGTGGAGTTCTAGAAATAATTAAATTTCCATTGTAAATATCATAATACGATTATTTATTAGGATTTAAAATTAATATTTATAAGAAAAATAACTAACATTCTACGCATTTACAATAAAAAGATAGTGAAATTAATAATTAATCAAACAATAACTAACAAAATTTTTGGAGAGTAACTTATTTTAAAACCGGGTAAAATCAAAAAAAAATTTTTTTTGAAATTTAAATAATAAAAGAAGAGTGTAACTTATTTTATAAACGAGTTAAACATTTCAAAATTTAAAAAAAAAAATAAATTAATAATCAATTAAAAAAATCACTAACAAAATTTCCGGAGTGTAACTTATTTTAGGACCGGGTAAAACATTTTAAAATAAAAAAATATTGAAATTTAAGTAATAAAAGAAAATCGTAAAATTTTAAAGTAAAAGAATAAAAAAAAATTTTTTTTTTTTTTCTGTGGGTGGGTTGGAAATTATTGAGTGATTTTAAAAAGATGAAATTTGTAACTCACCAATTGCGGGTCCCTCGATGACAGCAGGCCTGAAGTCAGTTTTGGACGGAGTTATATAAAAAAAAATATTCTAGACAATATCACTCAAAATTGCCAACTTAACGTTCGTATTAATTTAAAATGTTAAATTTGTATTTGTTAATAATGCAATGAATAGTGTAGGGTATAGAAATTTTAAATGAAACGAAATAAATTATTTAGAATGAAGTTTAGGAATAAAATTTAAGAAGGAAAAATAAAGAAAGATAAAAAAAACTTTGTAAACAAATTAAATTCTAGTCGCGCCAGTAATTAGTTAAATTATGAAAATTAAAAAAAATATATGAATTTGATTACGAAACAACTTTCGTCGAAACTCGATATTGACGGTTAATAAAACTTGGCAATCTGGTTGATATTCAACTAAAGCAATGCTTGGAATGTTGTATTTCATATACTGAATCAGCAAATAATAATCGATTAAGTGGATGTCCAATAGAGGCTTATTATGTTGCAGATTTGATCTTCTATATTTACAGAAAATCAGGAATAAAGACTGTTTTTAAAATAAATGAAAGGGGCATTTCCCCCAACCACTGGACAAAGGGAATCCCAGCTATGATGATCCCGAATATCAAATTTCACCAGTCTCGCTTCTAATTATCTTTGGTAATTAGCCACAGCAAATTAAAACAATATTGTCTATAAATACAAATTTTCCATCAGTTCTTCGAAAAATAAAAAACATTTAATTATTACCTTTTCAGTGCCAATCCTCTAAATTCCCAGCCAAATCAATCAATATTTTAAATTTTCCGTGGAAAACAAAAATTGATACGCAGCAAAAAAAATTATTTTAAAAGTCCAATATTTTCTTTGAATAAAATTTCCCAATATGTGTGACTGTTTCAATTTCCAAATTTCAAGTGAAAATATTTGAAACTTTACAGACAAAATTTCCAAAAAAATTGTTTTGAAATATAATACAATTTCCCAATTTCACAAAGTGGTATACAGTCTTCCAAATAAAATAGAAACTTGCACTCACAGGATAATTCCATGAACATTTTTCAGGGTAATTTTGAAGACATAAATGTAAACGGCCTGGCTGGTTTACACCGCAGAAACCTAATTTTTGCACAGATCTTAATTTTTACTTTCAACCTATCCGAAAATGTGCGGGGAGTTGGTAAAATAACTCGTTTCCATATATTGGTGCTCTAATGGTCATATATTGAACTGTGCATGGACGTATATGATCATGTATGATCATTTAATAAACATACTTGGGCCTAGTTAATTGAATGGAACAATTGACGTTTACATTGAAATTATTTATTAACAATGATAATGAAGTTTTCTAATATTACAATTGTTCAATGACAATAAATTTTTTTTTTTCAAATGTCATTATTCAATGCCTAAAACAATCAATTATAATATATGAAAAAAACATTGTTTACATTGTTTTTTGTTATTGACCATTATGTCAATTATAATTCCATTGCAATGAAAAAAATACCTAAGTTTGAATACAACACTATATTTGTAGGAATATAAAAGGTATTGACTATCCATGAAATATTTCTGGAAGTTCGTTGACGATTTCTAAATTTCAAATGATACTTTCTGAATTAAGGTTGATATTTATATATATTTATTTTTTAGATATAAGTTGATATATTTTCCAATTAATATATTCTGAATTTCAAATGGAAATTGGAAGCGAGGCACCCTAGTATATAAAGTTTCTTTCTTAGGTCTTTTATTTTTGTTAATGTCAATATGAATTCAAAACACTTAATGTTAAACGCTTTTAGATAAACCTGTTAAAAATTATATGAACTCTTTATAATATAAATCAACTTTTGTTCAAAAAAACCAATCGCAAAAAAAGTGTTTTTTTACAAGTTTCCCACACTATTTTATAAAATTCAGAATAATCCGCTTAAAGAGATAACAATATAAGTGATCTTTGCTACTAAATGGTTGCATAAAACTAACACCCTCTACTATACACATTAAATACAATACTTTGCCACTAAATTTACACATGAGGCGAGTATGTATATATAAGTGTAGAAAAAAAAGTAACAACTTTAATTGCAACACATTTTTTCTATGGAAATCTCTAAGGAGACACTATGTAACTAACAACAAAAAACACCAACAAAAAACGTTAGCGCATGCGCCATGTTTTTTCTCAAAGATATCTATCAAACAGTTAAAATTGCTAGAGAAAATAATGCAATATAATGGTGTTTGAATTTCAAAAATTAACCCGCATGATTTTTTAAACAAAATCTGATTTAAATTACGATTTCATGGTATATAAAACATAAAAATATTATACAAATATTTTATTATGTTTTGTAAACTTATTAAAAGGTCATATTTAGTGTTGCGGTTTTTTAATTTTTTTTTTCTTAGTATTTACACTGACAATTTTTCATTTAAAACAAGAACCATTTATCTTTTTGTCAAAATTTGACATGCAACGTGCATTCAACTGTCAACAATTACTACTTGTACCCAATACTTTAGGAAAAATAAAAAACCATGCACAACATTTTTTGTTTCTCCTTAGCTCCAAACAATAATTTAATGTTCCACAATATAAAATTTTCATTTCGAGAGGCAAATCTTACCTTTTTTTTCCTATTCGCAAACAAATAATTGTTGCTTCTTAAGAAACTAAAGTAACAATTGGCAAAATTACCAATATTTTAACGGTGTTTATTGACTCACCTTATTGAACACTCAGTACAATAAATTGTATGCAATTAAGTACAACATACAACTAATAAACCCAGCAAAAAATAACATTCAAACCAGAAAACTATTTATAAAATAGAAAAATTAAAATTAGTGCATTTTTCGTTATGATTTTCTTTCAAAAAAAACTTTTTAGTATAATTCAAATAAGCACACGAAATCATAGATTACATAGATCTGTTGGTCTTTGACATTCACTGTCAGTGCTCGTATTTCATGAGAATGTGTTTGACATACGTCCTATACCTATACAAAACATGCGTGTGTATGAAAAAATGTTTTGTTGGCAAAAGAAGAAGAGTAGCATATCTATGTCATCTATGTACGAAAGTGATTTGCTCTTGACAAATTAAAAATTTCTCAATTTTTTTTTTTTGCTGGGTTGTTACAACCAAATTACTACGTGTGTATATCAACTAGCAAAATTTGGAAAACATTAAACATTTTACTACAATAATCATACAACATACTTTGTTAGAAGTACAAACATTTTGGTCAAACAAACTGTTTTTTATACTTTTTGTAGGTTTTATGTAAGTTAAAATATTTACTGTATAATTTGCACACATTAGGTTAAATTTGTCACGATATTTACGTATTGAAAATGAGAATAAAAAATACTATTTAAGATGTTTTTTTTTCTTGCAGAATACACTATATCTCACTATGGTGGAGAGTACTAAAACTATGCAACATACTAAATATATTTAAATTGCAAAAACTTATGAAGGAACAGACACCAATCAGTGGTAGTAAAACTGTTAATTACTGATTCAGGGTTACCACTTAGTTAGAGAATTAAAATGTTCCACAAAAATGTTCCTCGTAGTGTTCTACATAAGTTCGCTGAACACATTCTATACCTAAAATGGAAGATTCCCATGGTTTCTCCATAAAATCCTTAAACACATTTTAAGTTTTTACTTATTACTAGCACTTAAGTTAAATTTTCAATGCTCATGTCTTCTAGGACTTATAGTAGACTTTCATAACAAATATTTTTTGGAACATTTTAACCCTCTAACTCTTCAACTTACGGGTCGTTTTTGTCCGTTTTAAAAAGGGGCCAAAAAATCCCTTTAATTGAAGAACTAGAAAGTTAAAATGTTCCACAAAAATATTCTTCGTAGTGTTTTACATAAGTTCGCTGAACATACCCTATGCCTAAAATGAAGGATTCACATGGTTTCATCGACAGCTTAGCCATCTAAACCAATTAAGGCCTTGAATGTAGTGTAGCTAATTCATAGTTTTTCTTTCCTACTCAGCCTTCTGTTATTGTTTTTTACTTTCAGAAGTGATCAAACAGACACATACAAACATTCTACTTAAGATTTTTTGTTTATCTTCTAATCTTCTCCGAGTCTGCTTTTTCGCAAATGTTGCCACACTGACGTACAGTTTTTATGTTCAAGAGCAGGCAATTTGTGTATATTGGAGCCGGACTGCCCTGTTGGCTTTTTTATAATGTTTTTATAATGTTTTTTATTAAAATATTGTTTTTCAAACGCGTCATATTGACCCAGCTAAAATTAAGATTGTATTTTAAAATGCATTTTTATTAATTTTAATTTAGTAGATTTAGGGTTAAGAATAAAAAATTTTTTTTGTTCTTTTAATTACAAAAATATGTGTAATTACTTAAGTAAAAATTCTAAGCAGTTTTCCAGTAATTATGCTTTTATGCACTGGAGATACAATACAAGTTTCTGATTTTTATTTGTAAACTAGGAATATATGAATAATAACAAATATAAACTAAACAGGAATTTTAAAAATGCAACGAAATTTTTTTATTTTTCAACAACTAACAAAAACAACTATTTACTGTAAAAATACTGTTTTGGTACACTGATAGAAATAAATCTGTAAAAATAGCAAAACAAAGTTACTAAAAATTAGTTAAAAATGATGCTGCAGAAAAAAGTGCTAAAATTAGCAGATTTTTTTACTAAATACTAGTAAAATGAGAATAGCAAAATTAAAACTGTTAAATTTACAGAATTTTAGTTATATTTAGGCTAACTTTTAGTTAAATAAAAATAGCAAATTGTACTGTAAAATCTGCAGAATATTTTGCTAAATATTTGTAGACTAAAAATAGCTAAAATAAACTGTTAAATCTACAAAATGTTTGCTATTTTAAGCTAAATTTAGTTGAATGCAAATAGCAGTCTATTCTGCTAAAATCAGCAGAAATATTTGCTAAAAAATTGTAAACTGCTGTTTTCAAAAGGCTCAATTTTTATTTGCATTTAATAAAAAATCGAAAAAAAAAACTTCGAAAATTTTAAATTTTTTGGTGATTTTTTAGGCTACAAATTATTTAGCAAATTTTTTTGGTGATTTTAGCAGGTTAATTGGCTATTCTCCATTTACAAAAATTTAGCTCAAATATAACTAAAATTCTGTATATTTAACAGTTTTATTTTTGCTGTTTCTGTATTACTAATACATATATAGAAAAAATAATCTGCTAATATTAGCAGTTTTTCTGCAGCATCATTTTTAACTAATTTTTAGTAGTTTTAACTAAATTTTTTTACAGATTTTTTCCATTAGTATATGAAGGTCTCGTGGCTTTAATTTCTGCACCAGCTAGATCTTAAACTGGTTTGCCCAGTTGATTTTCAAATTAATTCTGGATAATTTTTTAGCTTTTTTCAAGCGTGAATCTATTCGTGAGGATTTGCCAGAGTATACTCCCACCAAAATCTTTCATTACCAAATAAGTGGTTATATAATAGAAATTCGTAGCTCCGCACAACTTATTTTTTGGCGTCTAAATTCATTATTTTTGTTTGGGGTGATCGTTTTTATAAGTAGTCACGCTTATCCGCTCGCTTACGAAAAAATGAGAAGTAAGTAGTTATGAGGTTCTGAATAATAAGTGGTTACAAACGCGCTTACAAAAAGTTGAATTATAAGTGGTTATCCGACTGCTTACTTGATTCTTAAAAATAAGGAGTTAAACAAATACTATTACCCAGTGTAGAAACGGTAATGACATATCATTATTTTTTGGACTACCAGTCATGACACCCACTTACCTTCTGTATTATTTTAAAACATATAATAATGAGTTACTGATAATGACTTATTTTTATCATTATTTCAAATAGAAAATAATTTTTTAGACTTTTTTGAAAATTTTTTGAAATCTATTTTTAGACTCAATATTTTTTAAACACTGGTATGTAACCACATATTTTTTGATTTTTTGTATGTTGGCGAGTAAGCTTACTTGTGTGCAGCAGGTCAATTATGTTTTTATCTATTAAATATTGCATGTCAATATAGCTCAGATGGTAGAGCTATTGACTTGCAATCTGTATACCAAGTATGTAGTTACATAACCACATATCTGGTAATGATTTTCTACACTAGGAGGTCATATTAATGATTGGCGTACTGTGGTTTTTAGTGACGAAAAGAAATTTAATTTGGACGGCCCAGATGGCTACAATTATTATTTTCACGATATGAGAAAAGAGGAGCTATTTTTAAATCATCATCACAGCAGAGAGGGTGGAGTTATGTTCTGGGGTGCTGTAACGTATTATGACACAATCGATTTAGAATTTCAAAGTGCAAAAATGACTGGAGAAACTTACAAGACTCAGTTACAATCAGCTTTCCCAAAAGTAAATGATATTTTTGGACCAATCCCATGGATTCTGCAACAAGATAATGCTCCTATACATAATGCCAGAGTTGTAAAAGAATTTATTTTAAGCCAAAATGTTCGTCTTCTTAATTGCCCACCCTATTATTCCGACCTAAACATATAAACTTAATATTATTGGTTCTTATTATTAAATTATAAAAAAAAAGTGCATTTTTAATTAAAATTAGTTAAATGGTTCTAATCATATGAACGACAAAAAATTGTAAATTGTTCGTCTTTTTCTGGAAAAGGGACTTTAAAATACTGTTGAAATTCTAATTATACCATTCTAATTGTACCATTCAATACTCCTTGGGTAAGTCGATCTTTTCAAAGGCGTGTGGTCTTGTTGTTTAATACACTGCCAGCGTCCTTAAGGTATTTCAATTGTACTGATCATACTTATGTATAAAGGGAGGCTTTTGAATAATTTTCAATAACTACAATCTTCTTATCTTTCTGATAATTTTTATTACAACATAGTTCATAATGACAATGGTTCTTTCTTTCTCGTTTAAATTGGGATATCAAAAATAATAATTATAATATTTTTTAGAATAGCAAATAAATATATTTTCTTATCAGGGTTTTATAAATTCTAAATTAAGATTATCTTAAGTGAGTGGAATATTGTAATTTATTAATTGGCCACTAGGCTTTCAAATAACAAAATGGTGAATAAATAAAAAAAAAAAAACAAAAAAATAATAATAAGTATATTTTTCATTGTTGATATTTTTGTGATCTCAACTAAATGCACTTTCCGATGGTAGAAAAATTTTCTTTCTCTACAGAAAGTATAAAAAGCTATGACCTACTAAAAAAAAAAAATTAGGTGGTTCTAATCATATGATCGGGAGTGTATCTGGTAATGATTTTCTACACTGGGATGTTGATAGTCATACGAGTATGTAGATACCTTTTAACAGTTCATTTTTAACAACTTGACATAAGCACACCAAATCACTTCTCCCTAATTCAGTTGTTATTTCGCATCGTTAACTCAAAATTAAAAAAAAAAAAAATCTGTTTAGAGGTGTTGGGCGTTTTTACCAAATTTTGGGGGATACCTTAGTTATACAATGTAAATAGCCCGATTTTTCCAAAAAAAATTTTTTTTTAATTATCTAAATTTTTTTTGCGTTTATAGATTATTGAAAAACCAAATAATTTTTGAAGTCGTGAGAATATTTTCTGTCATTTGAGTACCATTTTACCGTGCCAGAAAACTTCATCATTTTCAGTCCCTCTTCTTAAGGGACTAAAATGGCTCTAGTTAAGGCTACGTTTTATGGATAAAATAAAGGAAAACATTTTTGGAATCGTGAGACAATTTCCTTTAATTTGAGTACCCACACTTAAATGTTACTATGTTCCCCCGTTTTTTGTCCCCAAGGGCCGCTCGGGCCCTAGCCGCTCCCAAAATTAATTTCGGTTTTTTTCTTTTTTAATTCTAGAGGGGATCATATTTCTCATTTTTTTCTATTTTTTTTTTTACGAAACCCCATAAACATTTTACCGAATTCTTGTGATTTTTATTTTACAAAAACACCCAGTAAATCGGATAGATTTATCTAACTATTTTCGTAGCTAATCTTTGTAGTCGACCTTAACCCCTTTAAGCAAATCTTACCTGTTTTATAGCAATTTAAGTTTTGTTTCTCTCTATCAAACTCCTGTTACAAACTTTTCGCCATTCAAAATTGTATTGGGTTAAAGTTACAACACATAAATAAACCTGTTACTATGTAATTGGTTTTGAATTTTGGTTTTTATCTGCTTCTAAGCATTAGTTAAAACTAAAATAAGTCATTACATTTCTTGCTTTTTAAATTTCAAATCATTTGAAAGTAAATAGTGTTTTTTATTGTATTTAAAACTTATACCATCATGTCAAGTAAATATGATCAGTTTCATTTTCAAAGCTATTGGGATTTAATAAATTTTATATCTTGCAGTTACGCTATAAAAAAAATTCTAGCTCAATTCACATGATCTCTTAAGATGTTGAACTAATATGACATTTAACTAAAACAATCGCAGACATATAAAGTACCCTTCACTAGATGCATGAGTAAGTAATATTTACTATGTTGTACTTACTTGTTCGATTGTATTGTTTGTTGTTGTCTTTGTATCCATAACAACAACAAAAAAAAAACGTAGAACAGTTGCTCTAAATGATTTGTCACAGCTGCCAATAAGCGCTTCTTGATTTAACGTTATAAAACCGCTTGAGTTGTATAACCTATTTCTGTTGCTTAAATATTACGCTCAAAGATAAAATGTAGTTATAGATACTCAATTCTTCTACAAAATATTTGAACAGTAATTTGGAATAGAAATTTTTCAAGTGGCAAACCAAAACGCCGTTTTTGTCAAATTTTCAAAAATTTCACTTTAAAGTTGGAATTTTATAGCTGCAGTTGAATTCAACCAAATTTTAGATCGGATGTTGAAAGTTTGATTGCTTTAAATACAATTGGGTTTACTGTCGCCTAAGATTTTTATCTGAGAGCTTTTAAGCTTTCCACATTATAAACATATAATGAGAATTCTAAATTTTAGACCTTTATCAACATTTATTCTTTGAGCTTAAACCATAATAGAATTTCATACCCTCAGCGCCTTTAAACTCATAAAGAAATCCATAAAGAAAGACGCAATGATTTTGTTGCTCTTAAACTAAAATAATCCACCGAATAAAATCCAACACGTTACGCTTGTTATGTGTACAATTTAGGTTTTTCTATTCACAGTTCAAACCAAAGGTCCTGCCGTGAATTGTCATTGTCGTGAGTTGCATAATCATAATATAAAAATAATATTATTAACTAAGTAACTAAGCATCTATATGCAGCACTAAACAATAAAAACTTCAACAACCTTACAAAAAAAAAACAAAACTACCAAAAAAAAACTTAAAACAAATTAACTAAAGCGAAGGGTAAACGTTTTTTTATAGACAAATAACTAATACCAGTTATTAAGATTAGACGTGTTTAAAAATAAATCTGGTAAACCAAAAATATAAATAAAATTGAGACAACTAAATTTTAAATCAAAATTTCAACATCTAAAAGAAAAACATTGTATCAAAGAAATTAAATATGCCAAAAATCCCAAACGTATTTAACAAATTGTGAAAAATAATCCCTTGTAGGCATGTCCCTATCCGGATTTCATTCTTGCCTAAGGAAATCGTCAGGGGAAGACGTTTTTAGAATTTCTGGAAATATTTGTTAAGTTAAATTACAAACTCAATGAGAATTTCTTGTTTTCGTCTAGGAGCGTTATTAAACATTTAAAATATCAAAGAAAAAACAAAAACAACAACAGAAAATTTTCCACAATTTGCTTTGTCATCTTACAAACATTGTAGATGAAACCAAAGTTAGAATTAATATTGAAAATGGTCAATGACTTTAAGATAACCAACACTCTACACCTTTATATATTAGTTAAAACTAAATCAACACTCCCAACATTTCTCAAACAGTCCAACTGAAATCGAGGTCTGAAAATGTTTTCCCGTAAAAAGAATTAAAGCGGTATGTGATCGGAAAGTTATGCCAAGTCTAGTTACTCCATTCCATGCAGTCCGAACTCTGATTGAAGTAAGAATGACCAAGGCCATGATCTGCCGATAGGAGTTAATGCGAAATTGAGTAGTATTTTTCGATTTTATACTATCCACTAACTCATACTTGGCATTTTTTCATTGGCATTGAAATTTCATTACCATTAGTTGACTAATGCTAATGCCTCAACGAAATGTCATTACCATTTAATGCTACTGAAATTTTCAGGCATTAGAAATTATAATAAAATCGCATACTCGTAACTGCCGTAATATTTAGCTGATCCAATTGGATCTCAAAATTGGGTGTATCCAATGATATCGCATCAGATCCCATTGTATACATTGGGATAAACTAAGATCAACTTATATCCCAACCTTGGGAAGTCCAATTATATCTAATTTATCTTTGGGGTTAAACTTAGATCTAAATTGGTCCTAATAATGGCAGATCGAATTAGATTCAATAATATATTTGGGGATTTAGTAAGATCTAAATTGATCCGAAAAATGTCCGATAGAATTGTATCAGTTTGGATCCAACAATTTATAGAAAGAAATATTTTTATAAAAAAAAAAATAATAATTATAAAATACCAATTTCTACACTCACAATATTTTATCGTTAAAAACAACCTAAAATACATATTAAATTAATTGAAAACACAATTAAAAAAAGGACTACTGATTTTTCATTATATTTAAACCATGGATGGTAACCGAAACGATGCGGTTATCGGTAAGGGTAACGCTATTTGAGATTATTTCGGTATCGGTATTTTAAAGATTACTGTTTTTTAGTTATTTCGGTAACGGTATTTTAAGGTTAACGGTTTTTTGATTATTTCGGTAACGGTATTTTAAGGTTAGCGATATTTCATTTATTTCGGTAACGGTATTTTAAGGATAACGGTAGTCAGTTATTTCGATGCATCCCGCAATTTTTTTTTACAAAAAATAAATGAGATTAAAAACAGAACCAGTTTACCAACTTAAAGTACGAAAAATACTCAATAACCACATGCAATTACCAAAAGCAGAAAATTAAAAATAACGGTAACGGTATTTTAGGGGTAACGGTATTTCATTTATTTCGGTATCGGTATTTTAAGGCTATCGATATTTCATTTGTTTCGGTATCGGTATTTTAAGGATAACCGTATTTCAGTTATTTCGGTAACGGTATTTTAAGGATAACGGTATTTCGGTTATTTCGGTAACGGTATTTTAGAGATAACGGTAGTCAGTTGAAAGGGTTTTTAATCGATAACGGTATTTTAGCGGTATTGCCTGCCAACCCTGATTTAAACCAATTTGCTATCTATTTTCAAACATTGTTTAAACAATCCATAAAAGGAATAAAAATAACTGAAAAGTCTGTTAAAGCAATCATCAATTTTTAACTGACAAAACGTTAGAAAAAACGATTTCGTGGTTTGAGTTTTCATATTTAAAAGTTTTTTTTTTTTGAATTTTTAAAACACTACACACACAACACACATGTTCATATTTTTATTGGCTATGTTTGTGTGTATGAGCAAAGAAAGAATTTCTTGTAATTTGAATTGAAATAATTTTGTATATAAACAAACTATTTTAATAAAAAAGAAAACCGAAAATATTTGAATTTTTTGTTCTAAAACAGAAAACAACGAAATTATTTAAATAGTTTTTTTCTAAAAATAGAAAACTAAAAATAAAACATTTGACTGAAAATATCAGCTCCTACAGACGATACATACCCAGGAAAATTTTTTACAATCGGTAGCCAACCACACCCATTCTACAACTGGTTCCACTGCAACCGATTCCATGGAACTGGTTCCGGAAACAGTTCCTGGGATCCTATATGGAAGGTGTGGGTGACGTAGAATCAGTTCCAGAACTGATTCTAGAGCAACCGGTTCCACTTTGGTTGCTTTTGGGACAACATACAAAGAGAATCGGTGTTAGAATCGACAGTAGAAGGGATTGTGAATGAAAAGTAGAAATTCTACAACCGATTCTTTGGAACAGAAAATTTACCTGGGTATTTTTTTGTGGTTTGTTTTTTAATGACTGATAAAAAAAATTTAAACAATCCCGACAAAAAAAGAGATGCCGAAGCAGTAGAAAAAGCACTAAAATTGATAATCTAGATGTACTTCTTTTTTAACATAAACACTAATGATTTTAACATTGAGTTGTCATAGGAGAGGAGTACTCTGAATTTAACATTTTTTCAGTACTTTTTGAACGAGTGCAAAGGAAGCAACACCACTTTGTTAATGCGAGATATTTTTCCTTATTATCTTCAATAAAAATACTTATTAAACAAGTGTAAAAGGTGCACTCCAATTCAATATTGGTTTCAGTGCTATTATCAATTTCTCACCATTTTTTTATATACCCATGTGAAAATCAAAATATATATGAACATACATACATCATACATTGACTAGTATATGATCATGCATAGTCATACATGATCATATACGTCAATGCATAGGTCAATGTATGACCATACATGATCTCATATATTTCCATATATCTTCGGATCCGAAATTTGAGGGTATATGACCGCACATGTTCATATATGATCATATATGCTCACATATGATTCATGTATGCTCATATATGATCATATATGTCCATATATATTCATATACCCTCAAATTTCGGATCCGAAGATATATGGAAATATATGAGATCATGTATGGTCATACATTGTCCTATGCAATGACGTATATGATCATGTATGACTATGCATGATCATATACTAGTCGATGTATGATCATGTATGTTCATATATATTTCGATTTTTACATGGGTATACATATTTTTAAAAATTTTAAAGTTAAAAAAATATTGAATTTAAACAAATTAATTATAAATATTAAAAAAAAAAATAATAGAATAAAAAAAAATTTTAAAAAAAATAAAAAAATATTGGTCCCGCCGGGAATCGAACCCGGGACCCTCTGTTTGGAAATGCCAAATGATACCAAAATCACTTTTAGAGCAATTACTCTTTAGAAGCATGCGCGGCTCCTGGGGGGGGGGGGGGAATTTCCCTATTCCTCAGCGAAATCGAAAAAGAAAAAAAAAGGAAAAAAAAGGAAAAAAAAGGAAAAAGAGGGAAAAAGGAGAGAAAAAGGAGAGAAAAAGAAGAGAAAAAAGGAAAAAGAGGGAAAAAGGAGAGAAAAAAGAGGAGAAAAAGGATAAAGTGAAAGAAATACAAATTTGTTATGAATAATAATATGAAATATAAAATTTTTTCCTTATTTTCATTTAACCAGTCGTCATTTAAAAAATCTCAATAGATATTTTAACAAATTCATTAAAAAACTGATAATTTCGATTATAAAAAAATTAAAGTTTGTGGAGAAATGTAGTTAAAAGATCTAAATTTCAAATTAGATTTTCAAAATTGTATGTAGATCAATTTCGTTTGAAATTTTTCCAATATCAAATGAAAAAAAGAAATTTCATTTTAAAATTTCGCATTTTTTAATACAAAATTCCAATTTTAATTGAAAATTTTTTAAATAAAAATAAAAATATTTAAATTTTCCAAATGTATATTTTTGTTGACTTTAGTTAAAATTTTGGGTGGCAGCATGCTTTGACCTAGTTTATTTTTGAAGCATTCTGATTGGTTAATTTACTTTCAAACAATTAAAATATTTGAAAATGTAAATATTTCTTTAAGATTTTCATACACAAAATGAACAAAGCCGTTCAAATATAAAGTCGACTTTAAAAGTAAAATACTGTTTGATAGTAAAGCACCGTAAGTTGTTCGGATTTCACATGAAAAAATTGTTATACTCCTCCATATAAAAAAAATTATAACTTTCCACGACAATGAATTTCACGTGAAAACTGAGTAGAGATTGTTTTCACGTAAATTTAATGTACAAGACTATTATTTTTCTTGGGGAAAAATCACATTTTTTGTATATTGTGATTGTGTCTTTGATATAAAATTGAAAAATAGTTCATTTTTATAATTTAATTTTAAATTTGAGTAAAATTAAAGTTCGAGTAAAATTTTTCTACGTGAAAAACCACTTACGGTGCTTTTGGCAAAAAGAATAAATTTTATTTTGAATTTTTTTCATAACTTCTAATGGAATTTTCTAAATTTGAAGTGGTAACTGCTGCTATATTTTAGAATTTTCTCATTTCGAAATAAAAAATCGAAATTTCTCTTAAAATTTTCTCAATATTGTAAGAAAACAATTAATTACCGTCATTTTTGTTCAGATTTAAGATCAAATTTCACAAATTCCAGTAATTCTTTTTGTTAATAACGACATCTGACTCCCATAGCTATACCAAAACCGATATGAAAATTTAATTATACAAAGTTTTCCAAATGTTGATCACGAACCCTTGAGCGTCCCTAATCGCATCCTAGGAGGTCTGCGAAACATTCCGAAAAAATAATTAAAAAACAAGAATTTTTTAAATATTAGAAGTTTTTACTTAAAATTCATAACTGAAGTATAAAAAAGCAGCTTCTAATAAAAAAACTGAATATAAAAATAATGAAAAAAATTTCAAAACTTTTCAGGAAATATTAACTTTTTGTATTGTTGTTAAAAAGTAATCTCTGACTTAAATCCTTGTAATCATCTCAATCAAATTTTGAGGACTTTTCAGACTCCGGCGACATTTTTCGTAAAATTTTCAAAGTTTAATTTAATGAAATCCGCGATTTAAATCGTCAAATGTATATCGAAAAATGGATTCTTTAAAATTTCTGAAAAAATATATGCATTATGTTCGATTACTCGAATTCTTACTACTTTTACTACAATTGGAAAGTTTTGTTTACTTTTTATATTGAAATTTTGCAGCTGTAGTAAAAGTAGTAACTTGTAGTAAGTAAACGAACACGCTTATGTTGTTCCTCATTACTTTATTTTTGCCTTTACGAAATCTTATACTGGCACTCCTATTGGGTCTTTTTTCATACAAATGCTGAAAAATCGAACTGTTTTTTTTTTATTTAATACTATCCCTACGGGGAAAGAGGAGTCAATTGCCCTCCAAGGACCTATCCCGTGACCGGTCAACCGAAGGCATATTACTAAATTAGTACAAATATGAACAAAAGAAAATGAATTAATTTTCTAAGTATTTTCTGATCCGTTATTTTCACTGTTGCTTTTAAAAAAACTTGACCGATACCGAAATAAAAAACAAAATTCGCAGCATATTTTTAAAAATATTTTTTATTTATTTTACTCTTTTATTTATTTTTAACTTTATTTTTCCACGATTTGCTTATTTTAGCTCTTATTTTAAATTTCTATAATGTTTTGCTAAGAAATTTTAAGTTTTGTATTTTAAACGTTTTTTTAATGTTAAAGCTGTTTTAGTTTTAACAATTGGTATTTCATTTAACTTTTCTTTTTAACTTAAAAGCGAATTTACATTGTTAAAATGTTCACTAGATTTCATTTTGAAATCCAATTCGAAATCTATATCGTTTACATTAGAATATTTGACAGATGAATGGGATTTCGATCAACCCACAACAATTTTTTTGTAAACAAACTAACCTTAAAAAATAACCAAAATTAAAAGATTTTCTAAAAACCATTTTATCATATATATTATGAAAGATACAATATTATATTTGCTAAGAAATGTGTTTAAGTATAGGGATGATTAGTAGAAAGCTAAAATAATCAATGTTTTGTCAATGGTCTTGCCGGCACCAACAAATGATTTTTCATAGTTTCTCTTCGTCGGATACAATAAAATAGCCGTTTTCAACTTTAAATATTTCTTTCAATTAAAAATAACAGACTTTATTATTTTATTCCTTAATTTTTTAACGTTATTAAAATTTATTATTTATTAATTTTTTATGACATAAACAGCTGCTAAATGTTGCCACTTTTTCTGCAAACTTCCCTACTTTTCTGCAAATATGGGAGAAAAATTGGATTTCAATTTGGATTTCGATGAGATTTCACTGAAATCCAAATTAAATTGGGATTTCATTTCCTATGGGAAATCTGTTTGAAATCCCAAATTTTTATTGGATTTCAGTCGAAATCTATCGAAATCTACTTTTAACTCGATTTCGATCATAATGTAAATTCGCTATAAGGGGAATTTTTTAAATTTTTATTTATATTATCGGAGTTTTTAAGGCAAATTTTTAATTGATTTTTTAATTTAATTATGGCCAACGCAAAAAAACAAGTCAACTGCCATTAAGGGACCTATCCCGTGACTGGTCAATCGGGGGCATAGTGAAGGCACTTCCACTATATGTGTGTGTGTGTTAATGTTGTTTTCTTTTCTATTTTTTTATTATCCATGTTTTTTTTAATTTGCTGTGTGTGTGTTTGTTTTTTCTTTTTCTTTTTTTATTTGAACAGAAACGAAAAATATATAACTTAACCATCAGCCAGCCATCACGCATAAGCAACATTAGCTCAAACGGTAGAGCTTACAAACAGAAGGTTGTGTTATCGAGCCCTACTTCGCCGCCAAGTAGATTATTTTTAATTCTTAATTTTTTATTAGTTTATTTGAAAAGCTATTTTTAGACACACCACCTTATTGCTACAATGTGTCTAAACTGTGGCAATTGGTCATTTCCAATGACAACGCCATGTTAAAGTGATATGTCTCTTTCAAACAAAAAGACCGATCAACGACCGGTCTCCGCCCCCTATCCTGCGTGTCACCTGGGACCGGTCCCTTTCCCCGTAGGGATACTATAACTTAGGAACCAAAAGGAGTACCAAACTGATATTTGACAGTGTCATTGATAAAAAACTAAGAACTAATACAAAAATATTAAAAGGCTACGATAAAGTATCCCGAACCGCGTATTAAGATAAAATGGCTTTAGACCTTTGATAACGATAAATGGTTAAAGTTCATTTCAAAATAGTAACTTTTCACGTGGCTCAATTATGGCTTCAATTATAAAACGATAGAAGAAAAGAGTATATATAATAAAGAGATTGGGGGACTCTCTATCACTGAGAAAGTATTTGTTCTATTATGTGCCTTGGAACAGGAACATACTCAAACCAATATCACCCAGCAAACATGGCAATACGAAGAAGATTCTCCGAACATATCGCCGGGAAGAAAACATTTATTGCCGGCAATATCAATTTCGTATTCCGGAAGTTTCCTCCGTCGGAAACAACTGTTACACTAAAACAATACTTCCAGGCAATATTAAAGCAATAACTCATATGGAAGATAAAACGGATATCGCTAAATAAACTCTCTGTACAATAAAAACACGATTTAATTTTTTCATTATTAAATTTAAGCCTGAAAAACAATATCTGCATACATAATCCATTGACCAACTTATAAATTATCTTGATTTCATCTTAGCCGATTTTTCCCGCGCAATTAATCTTAACTTTTCACGGGTTTATTTCCTATATATCTTTTGATTGTTTTTGTACAAATTTAGTTTTAATTTTTTCCAAATTGATAAAAGATTTCAAACAAATTTGCTTTATCTTCCAAATGATACAAAGGTGATATTGCCGCAATATTGTCATAAAAAGTTATGACAAAAGATAAAATTTTTGAATTATATTTTTCCAAATATCGCCGAATTATCTTCCAAGTGATAAAAGGAAGACAATTTCAAAGTAAATACTACTTGATTATTTTCATTCAAATGAAAAATAGAAGATATCGCTTTAATATCATCTTGGAAGGTATCTTTTAAATGTTTGCAGGGTCATTATGTGCGCTCTTTGTATGACTCAAAACATCGATTGTAACCAGGGATGGAAAATAATAATTTAGTTATATAAATCAAGAATGGAACTATACTATGGAATTATACTATTCCAACAGTATTATAGCCCTAGATTATGAATTTTAAAAAACCATACGTAAAAAATTGCAAAATAATTTCGGATTGCGAAAAAAGGCTTTGGGGTTCAAAAAATTAATTAATTAAAAGATTTATGATGCCAAAATGTAATTTTTTTGCAACTAACCACCAAACTTTGTTTTATGAAATGGGCATTATACTCCGCAGATTATAAATTTAAAAAACCGTACTTAAAAAATTGCAAAATAATAGAGGAACGCGAAAAAATACTTTGTGGTAGAAAAAAATAATTTAAAAACTCAATCAGCGATTAACAATCTGCAAGTGAATACAATGACGCAAAAATTTTCCTTTTTGCAAATATTTTTTTCGCGATTTATTTTTTTTGTTTGCAAACTAAGCACCAAACTGTTGTGTATAAAATTCGTACATAGACCCTAGATTATAAATTTATAAAAACCACACTTAAAAAATTGCAAAATAATCGCGGAAAGCGAAAAAAGGCTTTATGGTACAAAAAATTAATTAAAAAACTTAATCAGCGATTTACATTCTGCAAACAAATATATTGATGAAAATTTGTAATGTTCCTTTTTGCAAATTTTATTTTTCGCGATTTTTTTTGCAACTATCCACCAAACTTTGTTGTATGAAATGTGTAATATAGCCCCTAGATTATAAATTAAAAAAAAACGCACGTAAAGAATTGCAAATAATAGCGGAATTTGAAAAAAGAATTTATGGTACAAAAATTTAATCCCTAGGTTATATATTTAAAAAAACCGCACTTAAAAAGTTGCAAAATAACAGCGGAATTCGAAAAAGGCTTTATGGTACAGAAAATTAATTAAAAGAGGTAATCAGCGATTGACATTCTGCAAACAAATATATTGTTGCAAAAATTTCGCTTTTTGCAAATATTTTTTTTTTCGCAATTTTTGCTAATAATTGCTAATATCTAAATATTTAATTTTAATTTTTTTTTAACGAGCCAAAAAGGAAGCTGTTTTCTAGTTACTTACAATTTTAAATATGTAAGAGCGATCTAACATTTTTTGGTATAAGAGCCCGATTAAGTGAGCCTTTTCCATCCCTGAATAACCAGTCGGAGTTCGTTCGTGTTCCAAGCCGCATAATATTTTTTCAAATAAAAAATATTGAGAGAGTTGCAAGGCCATTGATAGAAGCAATTAATTGTAGAAAAATTCTCAAAAATTTAAATTTTTTTAATAAATCAGAAATTGTCAAATTAAAAAATGAGTTGCAGACCAACTTCAGGCACGCTTTCAGAAGCTTTAAAGTGATATATCAACCAGTCACATAGCTAAAATAATACAAAAGTTAGACCCAAATATGTACGGAAAGTCTATAGCAAATTTGATAATTTTCCCCAAATTGAACACCAATTTTAGCTATACAAAGTATTCCAAGTTATAGCAAGTTTCATACAATTCAAATAGAGGAAATTTCAATTGTTGATTTTATATGTTATTTAATATAAAATTTTTTAGGCATTACTAACCCATCCTTGTTGGATGTCAAATACGTATCAAATATTAAAGTTTTTGATGAAAAATATAACTTATACTTTTCCGTTGGACTCTATATTGTCTTTTATACCTAAAGCGTCGCTCATAAAATCGTTAACTTTGCGCTGCGGAGTCCAAAAACGTCCAACAAGTAGTGTATGGCCAAATCAAAAGGGGTTAAAAAATATTTTTTGTGAAAATTAAAAAAAAAAAATTTTTTTTCCAAAATTCCCCCCCCCCCCAGAGACTTGGGCTGGAGCCGCCACTGTTTAGAAGCAATACTTAAGTGATTTTTTGGATGTGGTGCAGAAGTAATTCTAAAAAAGCTGTAAAAATATAATAACGGATATTTGGGAAGCAATAAAAGAATTGATTTTTTGAAGTTGTTCAGAATAACTTCTAAAAAAGCAATAAAAATGCACTAACGGATACTTGTGAAGTAGTGCTGGTAAATTCGGTTAATTTTCAATACTCGATACTACTCGATACTTTTAACGGTTTTTAAATTTGAAATTTTTTAAAATTTTTTAGTAAAACTCTTTGAAAATGTATATGGTAATTCAATATTTAAATTTATAAAAAATATTTTTAAACTTTTTCATCAACTACTCATTGCGTTTTTCATAGTTTTTTAACATATAATTTTAAATATTTTACTTCTGATTTTTTTCTTTTAGCAGAGTTGTAGTTTTGTGACAAATATTTTGGCAGAGTCGCATTTTTGTGTTAAATATTTTAGTGGAGTCACATTTTTATATATTGTATCTGTCCAAAATGCAACTCTGAAAATATCGAGTAGAGTAGAGTAGTTTTGAGTATCGAGTACCCAAAAAAAACAAATACTCGATACTCAATACCCTCTACTCATATTTTTACCAGCACTATTGTTGTTTGCGTGAAGGCAAAATATGGAAATAAATAAAAACAATAAAAATTTCGATTTTGGTGAGAAAAAAGGGTTCTCTAATTTATTTATATAATTATTAAATTACCGTCGGTAAATCGATGTTGATCGTATGTGTAAGGACAACGAATAATATAATAACAAGAATTCTTAAGGCGGTGAACAACAACGTTTAAGTACTCGCTAGAATCTGTATAAAAAGTCCCAACAAAGTTGTACAAAAAGGGGAGTAAAAGTTAGATTCTAGTGAAAATTAACCCATCAATGGCAAAAGTGCCCAAAAAGTCATAAAGAGACAAATTATTGATTTGTAATTAAACATTGCCGGCCACCTTGCAACATCCAGGTGTGTTGCAACCAAAATATTATATCTAGGCTATATTAAAAAAAAAAAAATGTATAGTTCAGTTTATAAATAAAATGATGTGAGCTTGAATTCAAATAATTTATTTTCAAATAACACTTAAAACTAATTGGGTCAGTAGGGACCCCGTAGAAAATTCATACAAAGTTCATGGTTTGAATGGGCCAGTAGGGACCCCGTAGGTTATAAAAAAAAACAATCGTGGATCAGTAGGGACCCCGAAGCGGCCAGTAAGGACCGAATAAATAAATTTAGGTGGTCAGAATGACCAGTTTTGTGATCGGTCGTTTTACAACCCCGTTTGCTGTACGTATATCAGCGACCCTTACATGTCCGTCGCTTCCAGGATAAACTCTAATAACCCTGCCTAGTCGCCACGAAGTCGGAGGTAATTGTTCATGTCTTACCACGACTAAGTCATTTACCTGAAGATCGCGTTCCGGATTTTTCCATTTATATCGTTTATGCAAACTCGCCAAATACTCTTCCTTCCACCGACGGCAGAAGAGTTGTGCGATAGCTTTCATTTTCCGATATCGATTAATCAAACTCAAAGGGGACTCGTGTACTATAGGCTCTGGAGGGGCCAGAATTGGAGAGCCAATCAAAAAATGACCAGGAGTCAGGGCAACCGGGTCCTGGGGATTGTCCGCCATAGGACAAAGAGGACGCGAATTCAAACAAGCTTCAATTCGAGAAAGAACTGTAGAGAACTCCTCAAATGTATATTTAAAAGCTTGTGCCTCTTTCCTAAAATGGAGTTTAAAACTCTTGACACCGGCTTCCCAAAGACCACCCATGTGAGGAGCCCCAGCTGGGATAAACCGCCACGAGAGACCCTGAATGCGATAAGCGGAACACAGAGTTGTATGACTTTCCTTAATAAAAGCTTTAAAATCCCTCTCTATTTCACGCGAAGCACCGACAAAATTTGTCCCATTGTCAGAGAATATTGTATTCGGACAACCTCTTCTCGAAATAAATCTATGAAAAGCCGCTAAAAAGGTCGGCGTAGACAAGTCAGAGGTTGCTTCCAAATGAATTGCCTTTGTAGAAAAGCAAACAAAAACACAAACGTAGCCTTTAGTAATCTTACAAGCCCTACCAGTAAAACTCTTAATATCAAAGGGGCCTGCAAAGTCCACGCCAGTTGTAGTGAAAGGCCTATCGAGAGTGCTCCGTTCGGGAGGAAGAGCTGCCATAATCTGACTACAAGACCTTTTCCGGTCAATAATACACCGTTTACAACGACTAATAACTCCGCGAATCTTAGATTTCAATCGTGGTATCCAATATTCTATGCGAAGTATTCGCAACATTAACTGATTTCCACCGTGAATAGAAATCAAATGAGTATATTCCGTCAAAAGTAGCGTAAATCTACTGGAATACGGCAAAATTATAGGATGCCTCTCTGTATAAGAAAGAGAAGGCGATTTAGTCAAACGACCATTCAGTCGAATGACCCCATCCTTATCAAGAAAAGGATTTAAAGGGAGGAGAGAACTTTTCGAACGCAAAGGTTTTCTCTCCAGAAGGCATTTATATTCCTCAGCAAAATAGTATTTCTGAGCCATAATGGCCAAACGCAACTTGGTCCTTTTCACCTCAAGACTAGAAAGAGTCTTATTTTCGTATATATTACGACCTAATTTATGAGCCGGGTGAGTATTCTCAATGAATCTGAAGACATACGATAGAACACGAAGTGCCCGATCAAGACTCGAATAATTCGTGAGAATATCCTCAGCTACGTCAGCGCCTCTGGCATCGGTAAAAAACGAAGCATGAGTTCGAACTGCTCGACACTCAATGTCCGTATTAAGGCGAGAAATATCGGAAACAATCCACTTAGTTTTCTCCTGACGAAGCCATTGTGGGCCGTGCCACCAAAGTTCACTAGTTGCCAACTCAGAGGGAGAGGTTCCCCGACTACCTAAATCTGCAGGATTGTCCTCAGATCGGACATGGTACCAATTATGATTTCCCACATTCTCCTGAATACGACAAACTCTATTTGCCACAAACGTGGTCCAAGAACAGGGTGCCCTTTTCAACCAAGAAAGGACTATAGTGGAATCAGTCCAACAATAAATTTGATCCAGTTTAATATCAATTTCGCTTAGCACTGTTCTCAAAAGGTCAGACGCAAGTACTGCACCGCACAGTTCAAGTCGCGGTAAAGAAATTGATTTAATGGGAGCCACTTTTGTCTTTGATGCAAGCAAATGGGTGTGAACATCTCCGGTAGAGGTCTCAATACGAATATAAATCACCCCCGCGTATGCCTTTTCCGAGGCATCAGAAAAGACATGGAGTTCCGCCGAAGTTTCTGGGGTATAATGAACCCACCGTGGAATCTTAATATAATTAACTTCATGATAGGATGCAACAAATTTACGCCAGTCATTTTCCGTAGAAAGCGGAAGCAAATCATCCCAATTGATATTATCAAGCCAAATCCTTTGCATGATAATTTTCGCGACAACAATAACAGGACTTAACCAACCTACAGGATCGAACAATTTTGCTATGGTAGATAAAACTTCCCTCTTTGTATAACCTGACTTATGTGCTATAGGAGTCGCATTAAAATAGAAAGAGTCCAGCTGAGCATTCCATTGGATTCCCAAGGTCTTTGAGCTACTGGATTCTACAAAAGTCAGTAATTTAGCGTCAACTAAATGTTCTGAAGGAAATCCGTCCAAAATTGTACGTTCGTTTGAAGTCCACTTTCTAAGTTCAAACTTAGCAGAAGATAAGGCTGCGATAAGCTGATCACGAGCGATCAAAGCAGTTGAAACGTCGTGAGTTCCCGTTAAAACGTCGTCAACGTACATACACTTTCGTAAAATGTGTGATGCCATAGGAAACTCAGCTTCAGAATCGTCCGCTAACTGTAGTAAAGTCCGAATCGCAAGATATGGAGCGCAATTGACGCCAAAAGTCACAGTCTGTAACTCGTATTCCCTAACGTCCTCCGTCGGAGAACTTCTAAACAAAATACGCTGAAATGGGGTATGAGAAGAATGGACCAGAATCTGTCGATACATCTGAGTAATGTCACAGTTGAAAACAAATCTAAAAAGACGCCATCGAAGAATTAAGAGGACTAAGTCTGCCTGCAGTGTTGGCCCAACGTAAAGACAATCGTTAAGACTATTTCCATTTGAAGTCTTATTTGACGCATTGAAAACAACTCGCAATTTTGTAGTCTTCCTTTCAGGCTTAATGACCGGGTGATGAGGCAGGTAGCACGAAAAATTAGGATCCAAGGTAGGGTTCGAAACTGGATGCATATGACCGAGATCTATATACTCCCTAACGACGCTATCATACATCTCCTTAATCTCAGGTTTCCGCTGAAGAGAAGATTCCGTCCTAAGATACTGTCCCATGACACTCAACCTAGACGATCCTAGCGAAAGAGATTCAGGAAATTCCGGTTTAAACGGTAGAGATACAATATATCTACCATCAGGGGAGCGACGAGTAGTCGCTTTATAATTTCCCTCACAATATTTGTCAAAAGGTGACAAATTTTTCCGTCTAGGAGATTCCTCAAGTTCCCAGAACCGAAGAAGATTTTTATTAAGGCAATCTTCTTCTGAAAATTCTACATGAGTAGAATATACTTGAACCCGTGGTTGCAAGAGAGGACCAGAAATAATCCAACCAAACGCAGTGTTTTGAGCAATCAAAGAACCCAAAATATGCCGAGGAAGGTCCGCAATAATGATTCTGGGATATAATTCAGAACCGAGCAAAAGATCGACAGGTCTACTGTCGTAGAAATTAGAATCAGCCAAACGAAGATTTGGCAAATTTCCCTTTATATTTGAAGGTACTTCAAAAGATGGCAGATTTCCAGAAACCTTGGTCAACACAAGAAGTAAGGCCTCTATTGAAAACGCAGAATCAATAGGAGAGCCAACTTTAACCGAACAAAGCTTTTTCGACGAAGTCGAGATCAATTCCACACCTGAAACGCCGACTTTCGTAGAAAGTGTAGGAAGTTTCAAACGATTTACTAAACGTTCCGAAATAAACGAACTTTCGGAGGCGGGATCAATAAGCGCACGAGCTGGGTACGTAATACCCTGGTGAACGATGTTAACCATAGCCGTTCCCAAAAACACAATCCTATTCACCGATGCGTGAAATACCTGTCGATTCGATGGCAATGTGGGATTGCCACCACTAGAAGTGGACTGTATATTTGGATCAACTAACGCAGAGTTGGGAAGACGAGGAGCTGTACCCGAACCTGCAGTCAAATTTGTAGAATTATTCCCCCTTGCCTCACCAGCAGCTAAATCGCGATGCAACAAAGTGTGGTGACGTTTACCGCACATTAAACAATTATGTGTACTTGTACAGTTTTTAGCCTCATGTGTCCTTGAAAGACAATTGACACAACAATGAAACTTCTTCACATTCAAATACCTATCAGCAATCGATAGACTTTTGAAGCGTGGGCAAGAGCGCAAAAAATGCACCTGATTTTTACACAAAACGCACGAAGTGCTCGCAGACGTGGAGGCCGCAGTATGGTGTGCCCTTACCTTCAATTCCGCGGATCTTTTTGACAGGTGCGAACCCCTAAGGTCACGAGAACACTCTAAAGTGTCGATTCTTTCCGTCAGAAAGCGATCTAAATCACTCCAAAGTGACAAAGCTTTTTTATCCCTAACGGACTGCTCCCAAAGATTCACGGTGATGGCAGGTAACCGTTGGATACACATAAAAACGATTATATGTGAACTTAAATCACCGTTCGCGGAAATGTCTAAAGCAGATAAGGCTGAAAGACAACTATTTATACCGCGCTGTAACTTTTTCAAACCGTCATCCGTTTCCTTGTCAAGGAAGTTAAGATCGAAAAGGGTAATGAGCTGGTGGTTCACCAATCGACGCAAATTTTCGTATTTATCCGTTAAACTTTTCCAGGCAATGTCGAAGCCCCTGTTCGTTAGCGGCGCTTTTGAAACTATATCATGTGCGTCACCACGAGTTTTCTCTAATAAAGCAAATAATCGCACAATTGGACTAATACGCGAGTTATTTATGTAAACCGCGGTGAAAAGATCCCGAAAAGTGGGCCAAGAAATAACCTCGCTATCGAAAACTGGTATGTTGCACGGCGGAATGTTAAAATTATGACCAAAATCATCCGTCATAACCGGTACGACCGGAGAATCTTCGTTTGCCTTCGCGTTAGCATTGTTTCGCGGTTCCAAGTTATGCAATTTTTCATTAATTGCTGCCAAACAACTAACATATGCGTTAAAACTCGCGTCGTATTTCGCCTCGGCCGCGTCCACATCAGCTGGTTCGGCGTTTTCCGCGTTTTCCAAAAAACCTAAACACGATTTGTAGGATGATTTAACGCTTTCCCACAAAACACTTAGTTCTTTTCCGCGAATTTCAAGTGTAAACACCGTATGTACGTTCTCGCGAAGTTCATTGAACTTTGCCTCAAATTTAATAACAGCGTCGGACTCTCTAATAAAAATATCTAAAGCGTTATTAGACATTTTGTGTATATTCGATGAAAAAAAAGTTTAAAAAATACGAAAATTTCCAAACTACGAAAAATTTTACGAAAGAAAAATTAAATTAGTGAAATTCAATTCAAATTCTCAATAAATTCAACAAAAAATATTAAAAGAATAATATTTTCCAATTTAAGACACAAACGTTATAAGTTGCGACTATACTGGACTGTAGGGTGCATATACGTAGTTAAATGAAACACTAACAACAATACAGTGTTTGTACGCGAGTTAATTTCAAATTGTAAACAATACAGATTTTAATGCTTTTAAGTTAAATTTAAAGAATATAGCACAAAGGAGAACACACAAAAAAAATAGAAAACACTTGTATGTACGTACGTAGGTATGTATGTTCCTTAATAAATTAAAGGTTTGTATGTAAACTTTAATATAAAAAAAACTCACTTATCACTTTGAAAATAACCCGGCTTTTTTACAATAAAAAACAAGAACTAATTTTACTTTATTTCACCACTTAATAAGTTATTAATTTTAAGGTAATTAAAAACACTATTATTTTAAAAATTTTAAGAAAAAAAATAATTCTGTCCGTTTACGTAAACAACTACACGGTCGCGAAAAAAAAGCAACAAAATATATAAAAATGAGAAATGAGAAAAAGCACTGTATGAAATAAGGGTTGTAAAACGATCTTTAAAACAACATAAAGGTATAAAAAATATACTTTTTTATGTTGTATATGCAAGTTTAACACAATTAATTAATTAATTCTTAATTCTTGCAATATTTATTCCTTTTTTTTCACTTAAAAAGCTCACGTAAAAACTGAACTATACGTACCTTAAAAAAATTAAAATAATTTGTTGAAAAAAATTGTTTTTGTTGTTGCACCAAGATGGAGGCTGTTAAATAAATAAATTTCCACAATTAAACCAATCTTTCCAAATGTAGGCCAAGATCCGGCTCGGAGGATCAAATGTTTGCGTGAAGGCAAAATATGGAAATAAATAAAAACAATAAAAATTTCGATTTTGGTGAGAAAAAAGGGTTCTCTAATTTATTTATATAATTATTAAATTACCGTCGGTAAATCGATGTTGATCGTATGTGTAAGGACAACGAATAATATAATAACAAGAATTCTTAAGGCGGTGAACAACAACGTTTAAGTACTCGCTAGAATCTGTATAAAAAGTCCCAACAAAGTTGTACAAAAAGGGGAGTAAAAGTTAGATTCTAGTGAAAATTAACCCATCAATGGCAAAAGTGCCCAAAAAGTCATAAAGAGACAAATTATTGATTTGTAATTAAACAATTGTGAAGCATTGAAAGAAGTAGTTTGTAAAGCACTACTTGCAATTTTTTTTTGCTGGGATATGTTTCAATATATTTTAATTGTTTCTTCAATTGAAAACAAACTTTACTTTCAAATAAACCCACATCGGGAAAATATATTGTGAGTGTATAAGAAGAAGTCCGATTTTAAATATCAAAGCGAATTTGGAAAGAAAAAGGTCCAAAACTTGTATATATATATCATATTCCATAAACAAATTATATGCACTTTTAGAGCCTTTTGTAATTAAATTTAGACTTAAAACTCAATTTTTTACATCCGATTTCATTCATTATTGATTTTTTTGCGAATTTATTGTGAGTTTGCTCTTAAATAAGAGTCTATTGTGTTTTATTTATAACCATAAAATTAAAATGTTCATATTTTAGCGCCTTTTATAAGTCATAATTTCTAGCGCTCAGAATTATGTTGGATGGATTGATAAAGTCTTTACTATCTTTAGAAAATTATATTTTTCCTTTTTATTTGAGAGAAACGATTTTTTATTTTTGTCTATGGAACGAAGCTTGCTTACCTCAAGTTGTAAAATATATATTTGATCAGTTATGAGATCTCAGTTTATGAAAATATGTCACACTTACCTGGCAAAAGCTATTCAAATATTCCTATTCAATATAAAAATGTAAGGCCTTACAGCACATTGTAGTGTATGGTATAATTATAATCTTATGAAAATAAGAAAACAACTTCAAGGGCTTTAAAATTAGTTGTGCTACATATACAATATAATAAATAACTTAACTATATAATTTAAAAGGGGGTGTTAAGTTTTTTTCTGATAATATATTGGAAACCTTTAATTTTGAAAATGATGTGAAAATTTGTTAAAATTAACAAATCATACTCATACTCATGCTTTAACATGTATTAAGTTAAATAGAGTTCAGGATCCAAGGTCTCTTGTTAGGTAAATCTTGGTGTATACGGTTTCTCTAAGCATTCAATAACGGTATTTGTATATTTGACTGTCAGTAGTTTAGTCTAATAATAAGTTGTTAACTATTGTGCATATACAGTAGCGATTTAATCATTAAATAGCTGACATTACATTGAACCCTTATGGCAGAGTATAAAATTTCAAAAGTTGTTATTGAAAAAAAAATTGTACAAAATGTCCCTGACTTGATGATTTTTATTACATTTATATAAACTGTGATAGTAAAATGTAATAGGTTATTTGGTTTATATTTGAATCAAATTATATACAAATACGATTGAAGTTGTTTTTATATTTTGTTAATTTTTAAGCTTTATTTATTATAATGTCTCATTATAATATTCCAACTGACAGCGTGTGTGGGATTTAAAGGATTTAAATAAATTTTTATGATTTTAAGGTTGTTATGTGTGTGTGTGTGTATTTGTTTTTTTTTTTAATTTCTTCTAAGAGTGTGTGTTTAAAAAATGCTTTTGAAAAATTTGTTTGACAAATCACTAAATTAATTGCGAAACACTTTTAGTTTGTTGCTTATGTTTTTTTTTTTGCTGATATTTAAGAGGCTTCATACCGAGAACATTATGTTTTTTTTTTTGTTGATGAAGAAAATAACAAAAAAACAAACAAATGACTAATGTTCATTTGTCGCGCCATTATTAAACAAAAACAGCAACATTTTTACCAAAATTTAAAACCCCCAAGAGTGGTGCAAGGAACAAATATACATACAAAATGAAGAGAAAAAAAACAAAAACTTAGGAATATCAAGCTGTGTCTTTAAATAAATGCATTGTGGATAAGTATAAGTTTCTATTTTTGTGTCGTTTTTCACAAAACACAAATTTACTTTTAAAAAGTTCTCCTCTACATTAAGATTTAATATAATTTCAAATGTTTTTTTATGTAAACATCGGACAGTGGAACAAATAAAGTTCCAATTTTATAAAAATAAAGAAATATTTTACTAAATTATATAAAAACCCTGCTACTAAGAGATTTAAGTAAGTTGGAGGCTTCACGTATAAATTTTATATCAAAGGATCTTTGGTATCATACACTCAAAAAAGTTTAACAGTAACTGCATGACAGTTGTTTGTGTAGTAATCAGTAGTTGTTGTTTTTAACTGTAATTATTAGGGCGGGTCGTTTTAAAAATTGCCCCAGTGACAAGGAAAATCGTATTCTAGGGATCGAAATAAGAAACTTTGCCCGAGGAACCATACCTCTAAAACGAATTCTGAATCCCCGACTTTTGATGTCCGAAATTTTGAAAAATCCCACTTTGACCCATTTCGAGTGCCCCAATCGAGTCCAAATGTATGACCGACCCCCACTAACTTTGGAGGGCCAACCCACCCATGCCAGAGGCACACCCATTGGAACCCTCCTGGGGGGTTCACCATATAAATATTTTTTCATTTAAAGTGCCAAAAATGGTGATTTTTTGAAATGTTTGTATAGGGAACCCCCCAGGGGGGTTCAAGGGGGTGTGCCACTGGCATGGGTCACTGGGCCCTCCAAAGTTAGTGGGGGTCGGTCATACATTTGAACTCGATTGGGGCACTCTTAATGGGTCAAAGTGGGATTTTTCAAAATTTGATCCTACGGGTCAAAAGTCGGGGATTCAGAATTCGTTTTAGAGGTATGGTTCCTCGGGCAAAGTTTCTTATTTTGATCCCCAGAATACGATTTTCTTTGTCTCCCTACAAATCGACCCGCCCTAGTAATTATAGTTGTTTTTCTATGAAAAAATTTCAAGCAACTGTTATTATAGTTATTTAAATAAACACCTAACGAAAAGTACTGTAATTTCGTAACAGTTGTTTAAAGCAGTTATTTTTTATATCAAATAAACAACTAGCAAAACAGTATTTTTAGAGTAAACAATCATTTTTCTTAGTTATTTAAAAACTAAAAATTTTATTGAATTAACTGTAAAAACAGTAGTTTTTACCCATTTTGCTAGTTGTTTCAAAATTTTTGTCATAAATAATTGTCAGTTGATTTTACGACAAAGTTAGTTATTTTTAAAGCATTTGTTAGTTATTTTTCAACAGTTAAAATGAACAACATTTTTAGTTATTTGAAAGGTAAAAATACCTTTGTCGCAGTTTTAACTTCATATACCTTGGTTTTAACTGTTATTTTCAGTAGATTCTATCGACAAAATTTTTTGAGTGTACTTGAGACTTAAGTAATACATCAGTAGTTTAGTCTTAAGTATGCTTGAGATCTGAAAAGAAAATCTGACAAATTTTCTATTAGTTATTTTATCAGTTGTTTCGCCTTTGTTCCACAGTTTTTTTGTTTTTTTTTTTTTTTTGAACTGATTTAATTTGTATTTTTAACTTTATTTTTGCTCCTTAAAAACATCGAAACAAAGTCAAACAACTATGTAAAAATTTTCGTTTATTTAGATCATTTAAAAACTAAAACAAAAACATAATACAAATGTAACAAAACAAATCCCTTTTTTGGTTTGTTTGAAACAAAAAAAATAAACTGAACTAAAGCACTGATATTTGTTGCTTAAGTCTTTTGTTTATGATTATGTCTAAATTACATTTACTCGCACATGTTTTGCCAAATGTCTCTGTTTTTTCGTTAACTTTGTTTTCTGTATGCAAGCATTGAAAATGTATTTGGTTGTTGTTTTTTTTGCGTTAGTTTATGGCTTAATTTACTACAAACCAAATTTGTAACAACATTGTTTTTATTTCAGAGTATGTTTCAATTTCAAACACGTGTTGAAGACAAACAACAACATGATGGAAAAAACATGAAATTAACATTTTAACAGAAACAGAAAACAACATTCAAAATACATTTCTATTATTTGCATTTTCGTACAACTACAATAAAAGTTAGAATAAAATATTTAGCAAAAATTCGATTAGCCTCATTTTCACAATATTCTAAAACTTTAACTGACACATTTGTTGTTATTTCCCATATAAAATTTGACTTTAACTGTTGGTTAAATTTTAGCTGGATATTTAGCAATCGAGCTTCAATAAAAATTAAAGGAAATACCTCCAATAAGAAAGAAATTTTACACCATTTTAAAAAATAAGAAGCTAATAATGTATTTTTTGAAGCTAGAGCGTTTTATTTTTAAAACTCTATGCTGAGTTTTAAGCCTGGATTAGCCAGTCGTAAACGTAAAATATGAGATCCATTCACAACAGAATTTCGTTGTGTATTTACGTTTGCTCTATATTGAATGCATAAGAATACAACAAAAACACAACACATCTTCTGTTCTTATTTAAATCATTAATTCAGCTACTTAGAGATACGTTTACGTCTACGTCTGGCTAATCTAGGCTTTAGCAAAAATCGTAAAATAATTTTATTTAATACTGAATTTAGAGCGAGCAAAAACTACCTAGTTTTCCTACGAAACTAGTTTTTGTATGATTTTTATATATGCGTTATGACAAGAAAAAACTAATAAGAGCTAAAAACCAGGTAGTTTTTGCTCAGTCTAAATTCACTATAAAACTTGTGAAGCATTTAAGCAAAATAATACTTTTAGCCTCATTTTCACAATTTACCGTTAGCTACTAACTGCTACATTAACTTGCAAATTTATTTTTCTTTCCCATATAAAATTTGAATTTAACTTTTGGTTTAACTTTAACCGGCCTTTGAGTAATCTGAGCTGATATGTTTGACATTGAATTTATGGAGATGACACATGCTAAAAAATTGTAATTATAAATAAAACATAAAATAAACACGTAATCGGAGTTAACAAACGTAAACTTTCATTTTTCAAATGAAAACGAAAACCATTGCTAAAAAATCACCCAAAATTCAACAAATGATGTTGAAACATGCAAATACCAACAACAACAACAAAAATACACACATGTATTAAGTTCAGTGAATAAAATCCACAAAAAATATCAATGCTAATTTATGACAAGCTTTATAGCGCTTTATTTTATGTGGAGTTTCAAATTCGAGAGATTTTTATTAAGGAAGAAAATTTGTTAAAGGTTCATTAATGTAGCACATAATTTAATATGACGCTTTTAAAAACTAACAGACAGACACACACGAAACAATATAAAGTCAATGTCATGGGTATTAAAAACGAGTAAAAAATTTAAAGTCGGACATGCCGACTATATAATACCCTACACCAGTCTGATTTAAAGCCAACTAATGTTTGGATCCGAAATTTGACTGGGTTAAAAGAGACTTGTGTCAAAATTTTCTATAAAATCATAAAAGAAGAGAAAATCGAAAATATAGCCCATATGGGCAATAGGTCCAAATATGGACCGATCCTATTTAGAATCAATAGGCTTTTTCCTTAGGACCATCTGAGTCAACGAACCAAATTTCATTGAAATATCTTCGTATTTGCGACACGCAGCGTGTAATCAAGGCAATTTTGGGGGGACCCTTATATGGGCACTAGGTCTAAACATGGGCCGATTTCAACCAAAATTAATAAGCTCCGTTCTTGGGCCAACATAGGTCTGTGTACTAAATTTCATTGAAATTTCTTCGTATTTGCGACCTGCAGCGTGTAAAAAAGAAAATTTTGGGGGGGACCCTTATATGGGCACTAGGTCTAAACATGGGCCGATTTCAACCAAAATCAATAGGCGTCGTCATTGGGCCGACGTAAACCAGTGTACAAAATTTCATCAAAATATCTTAATGTTGGCGACCTGTAGAGTGTTCACAAGAATGCATGGACAGACAGACGGACGGACGGACAGACGGACATCGTTAAATTGGAATAAAAAGTGATTCTGAGCCGATCGGTGGGTCTGGGACCAATATTTTTTAGTGTTACAAACATCAGCACAAACTTATAATACCCTCTCCACGTAGTGGTGTAGGGTATAACAAGAAAGAAAATTTAAGCTGGCTTGCACCGAACATTTCATTTAGTGTATCTTATACTGATAGAAAAAAATCCTGTAAAAATATCAAAAATAGATACTCGTTCTTGCACGGAAAGCTTTTGAAATTAGTAAATCGTTTTGCTAAATATTAGTAAGATAAGAACAGCAAAAATACAACTTTTAAATATACGAAATTTTAGTAATATTTTAGTTAAATTTTGTTTAATTAAATTGAAAATTAACCTCGCTAATATCGGCAAAAAAATGTTGCTGAATATTATTAGACAAAAAGCAGTAAAAAAATTGTTATACATATATTCAAAAGTTAATTTATCTTTAAATTTAATTGAGTTGAATACAAATAACGGTGTCTCCTGCTGCAATAAACCAAAAAAAATTCTCTAGAAAATAAGTAGTAAACTGCTTTCTGCAGTGTAGATTTCTGAGAGATTGCATTAAGAAAATCAATAGAAATTAAAAACTTAAAATTGTTTGTGATCACAGAAAGAATTTACAAAATTTGTAAATACAAAAAAAAAAACAAAGGCACCAACAAAGAAATTTGTAAATCCAAAAAAAATTTTTTTTGTTTTTTGTAACTTTGAATTTTTATTTTTAAACAATTTTTATATGAAAAATAACAATTTACAAACGAGTTACAAATATGTCAAACAAAAAAAATTGTTGAAAATAAAATTTCAATTCAAAAGAGAATGTGATTGCTTTTACAAATCCCCATTGTTGGTGCCTACTCTTTTTTCTGTGATTGTTTACTCGAGAATTATCCATGAACATTTTTGCTGATTTTAGCAGGAGAAATTGCCACTTTCGATTAACTACAATATAGCTGAAATTTTGCAAATTTAATAGGTTTTTTTCTTACACTAATAGAAAAAAGTCCGTAAAAAATTTAGTTAAAACAACTTAAAATTAGTTAAAAATGATGCTGCAGAAAAAAACTGCTAAATTAGCGGATTATTTTTGCTATATATTAGTAATATTGGAACAGCAAAAATAAAACTGTTAAATATACAGAATTTTAGTTATATTTGAGCTAAATTTTTGTAAATGGAGAATAGCAAATTAATCTGCTAAAATCAGCAAAAAATTTTGCTAAAAAATTAGCAGCCTAAAAATTTAATATTTTCTAAGCTTTTTTTTCCATTTGTTTTTTTTTTAATGCAAATAAAAATCGAGCCTTTTGAAAACAGCAGTTTACAATTTTTTAGCAAATATTTCTACTGATTTTAGCAGAATAGACTGATATTTGCATTCAACTAAATTTAGATATAAATATTGTAGATATAATAGTTTATTTTTGCTATTTTTAGTCTACAAATATTTAGCAAAATTTTTTGCAGATTTCACAGTACAATTTGCTATTTTCAATTAAAAATAAAAGTTATCCTAAATATAACTAAAATTCTGTAAATTTAACAGTTTTAATTTTGGTGTTCTCATTTTACTAGTATTTAGTAAAAAAAAAAAATCTGCTAATTTTAGCAGTTTTTTTTCTGCAGCATCATTTTAAACTAATTTTTAATAACTTTTTCTGATACTTTTACAGATTTATTTCTATGAGTGTACTTCCTTATAAAACGCCATATTGTCAAATACCTTAAATATTTTTTATTGTTTTTTAAATTTCTTATCAAATTTAAGTGGACTATTTTTATCATGCATTTATTTTATATATACTGATAGGTACTAGGGATGCCAATCCCGAAATCCCGAGTCCCGAAATCCTGGGATTATTCAATAAAAATCAGTCCCGAATCCCGGGATTCTTAAGCTTGATTCTTAAGCTCGGGATTTTCACAATTGCAAAAATATGTGGTAATTTTTACAAAATAGCAACCCTGCTGATGTTTTGGAGTATTTCTTATTATATTTCGGAAATCATCCATTAAAATTCAGAATAAAATGTTGTATTTCAGAATTTTTCATTTACATTTCTGCACTATATGTGGAAAATAATTAAAAAATTCTGCAACTAATTGAAAATTCCAAAATTTAATTGAAAATTTGAAATTAAAATGATATAAGAATAGTGAATATAAAATTATTATAAACAAAAATACCACACAACATATCGACTGAGTTAAATTCTTAATTTTTGAGTTTTTTCAATTCTTTCGTTCTTTAGAAATAAACAGGAGTATATAAAAAACGTATAAAACAGTTATATTTTACAGTGATCATGCAGAATAATTTGACAACCTTATAACATGTTTATAAAATGAAATTTGTATCGAAAATTTGTTTTATAAGTCAATTATAAATTTTAAAAGTGTTTATGCATATGATCTCATATTTCTTTTACGTAAATTTCACGTTTTTACACATTTTTTTAAATAAAAAATTCTCAAAATGGCAAAAAATCACAAAATCCCTAAAAAAATTCGGGATCCCGAAAAATCCCGATCCGTCCCGGGATCCGGTTTTTTTAATTTTGAAATCCCGAATACCGGGATTTCAAAAAACCAATCCCGATTGGCATCCCTAATAGGTACCTTAAATTAAAGGTATTTTAATCCTCTATCGATCCTCTTAGCCAAAAATAAAATGGCAGCGAGCACACATAAATTGAATATTTGGAATCAGAGGATACGATTTGATATTTAAAAATTGCCGAGCAGTGCCATCATAAGATATTTATTTTATTTTAAGATCAATTTTTCTCATCTCTTTGTTTCTCATACTCTCACCAATGTTGCCAACAGTTTTATTATTTCTGGTTGTATTCACTGCATTCGTAATATATCAAAGAGTAAATTTAACAAAGATATCCATGGCGTTCCTGATAGAATAAATTTTATTTTAATGGCGGTTTTTCTTCTCTCATTTTTAGTTTCTTACCAATATTGCCAAACTTTATGCTATTTTTGGTGGTGTTCACTACATTTGTAATATCAAAGAGCAAACTTAACAAAGAGAATCTGTGGTTCCCCTGGCTCTTCTTTATTTCAATGCAAACAATTTTTGAAATCATTAGAACTATAAGTTTTTTAATTTTTTAAATTAGATATTAAACGAATTAAATAGTTGTTAGTCTATTTGAAGCCCTTCATCTTTCACCACCTTTCACTTCTTCTCTATCCCCTTTCAAAGGAAGCAACACGTTAATTAATAGGAAGAATTTCCTGAGTGTTGCTTCTCTTTATAAAAAAAAATAAAAATATTAACCCTATGTGGATAAGGTTTCATAAAATAGTAATTTTATTGGAACACTTGTTTCGAGCAATTTTAAATAGAAATTAAATAAGCTACATAGCTCTTTTTCGTCCCCAGAACACTAAGCGTTAAAGATTTGTTAAATAAATATTATTCCTTTGTGGACCAGGTTACATAAAAATTATAATTTTTGTTTCGTGGCACACATGATTCGAGTAGTTTCAACATTTTGGAAACCTGGATTTAGAAATTAAATAAGTTTCATGGGTCTTTTTTTACCCCAGGACTCTAATGGTTAAAAATTTTTTAAATAAAAATAAAGGCAATGAAAATCTATTTTGGAAAATTATGCACAGTTTGGTGAAAATAGGCCAATTCTTTACAATTTTTGACAAAAAAAAAATCAATTTCCATAAAATGTCCTGGAAAGGAGTCGATCCACAAACAAACACCGAATTATCATTTTTTTCAATTTTTTTTTTTTTTTTTTTTCTTTAATTATAACTATGATATTACAAAAAAGTTTTTTACATTCACCAAGCATTTTAAATTTTTTTTTTTTTAATAATTCTAAAAAAGACGTTTTTGCATTTTTATTAAATTTATGGGTCATTTTCGGTACCATGTTAAAATAGGTTAATGATAACCGACGAAACCAAAATTCCATATCTAAATAATTTTGAGTATAATTTAATGAATAAATTTAATAAAAAAAGTCATTTTTGGCGAAATTTCAAATATTTAATAGAGATTAATAGATGTGCCATTTTCGGTCGCAAATCGGCACGGGTTAACGTTTTCTAGAAAGAAAATCTAATTCTTCCATGTTAAACCAACTAGCTCAAACTTGGGAGGTACTATAAAGTTTTTTAGTAAAATGTACTCACCAAATTACCCTTTCGTCTATTTCTCCTTCTAAACAAATTTAAATGATAGTAAATTGTAGATGTTACAAACATTATCATCAATTTACAGCACCCAATCGATACGAGTACCCTACTTGATCATATATTTGTATGTTTCTTTGTACCACATACATTCGAATATGATTAGGGTTTGGGATTTCCCGGACTTTTTTATTTCCCGGGAAACGGGAATAAAAAAATTTAATTCCCGGGAAATATTTTTGAACAAAATTGTTAATGAAAACCACCTATATAAGTAATTTTTGTTAAAAAAAAACTATTTCAGTACAAATGCAGTCTGTGTAGTGAGAATTCAAAGTAAAAAATATCAGAATGTTGAACATTTGATTTCACATAAATTACTCGCAGCACTGCCAAATGAATTGCATGATTCCAGCAGAAAGCATCTACTACTGGACTGTCGGAAACAAACCGTTTCATCACTCTTGGCTCATTAGATATGGTGGCCACAATGTTATTTTCCAAAGACAAATAAAACCCTTCTAGTCTTATTTCTACAATTCTTCTTATTTCATCAGCATTACAACTTCCTGATATATAAACCAACCCCAGCTTATAAAATGAATTATTTCCATTTATACATTGTTGTGATATTCTTGTCCATTCATCTAAGATTATAGTAAATCTCCTATTGTTAGAAATATTGCTCGATATTTCTTTCATCATGATATCTTTTACATTATTGTAGTAATTTAATATAATGTTCTTTACATCGGTTTCATTTTTTTGCAATGCCAGTTTTTTATTATAAAAACTTTCTCGAATAAACGAAGATCTAGATATGGTGCGGATTGACTGCGGCTAATTTGGATACCATTTCAGGAAATGTTTGCCCTACCATAAAACCTTTAATGCCTATTCAGCTTACACTTTTTTCTTCGGGTACTTTGCTAATTTTAGCTGAAACGTTATTCTTGTTGTTCTTTTCTTTAAGAGAAGTTGCATGACCATAAATTTTTTTTTTTTTTTGTGCACCAAATTTAGATGTCGGATAACCAAATTTAGATACCACCGTTAACCAGTCTTCTCTTTTCACATTTATTAATGAAAACGTTACTTATAAAATTATTGGCCCTTAATATAAAAGAGTATTTTTAATTTAAAGTCGACTTTATTTTTAATCAAACGGTTTTGTTCATTTTGTGTATAAAAACCTTACAAAAATATTTATATTTTCAAATATTTTGATTGGTTGAAAATAAATTAACCAATCAGAACGCTTCAAAAATAAACGAAGTCAAGGTATACTGCCAACCAATATTTTAACTAAAGTCGACTTTACCTAAATTATACATTTGAAAAATTTAGATAGTAAGGGCGATTATTTGTAAGAAACAAAGCATATTTCTTTTAAACATTTTACCAAGTTTTTAGGTTTTACTACTTAAATTTTGAATAAGTTATGCGAAAAATCTTTATTAGTTGAAATGCTCCTAATTACTTGGCAAAGATTTTATTTGCGTGTCAAATAAATGTATTCCCTTTTAAAAGATTTTAACAATGACATTTTTGTTTTGGTATTTAAAATGTTTTTCATGACTAAAATTAAAAAATCCTATTCGAAACAAAAACAATTTAAAAAATTTAATATTTTTAAAATTTCCCGTTTTCCCGGGAAAAATATATTATTTTCCCGGGAATTCCCGGCAAACTTTTCCCGGGAATTCCCGCCCGGGAATTCCCGAACCCCAAACCCTAAATATGATATTCAGTATTCAGGTGTAAATTAAATACACACATTTATGATCACCATTAAGCTTAAAGTGCAAGCTGAAAGAATAAGAGGGATTTAAAAAGTGGCCAAACTCAAAGTGTTCATACGGACGGACGTACATAAGGACAGACAAACAGTCATATAAAACAACAAATCTCTTAAAATCAACAATGTTTAACAGAAATTCCTAAAGGCATTTAAATTGTCGTAAATTAATGAATATGTGTGTGTTTTTTTTGCATCTCAAGATAAATTCCTCTTCTGGCAATAAAATACAAATCGACTTCAACAAAAAAAAAAAAAAAAAAGGTATACAGCAAACATAAAGCACGCGCCATTTGCAAGGGGGGATGATATTTTCAAAAGATGAACAACAACAACTTAAAAATGTTTATAAATTAATTATGATAAAACACTATAATTTTTTAACATTTTGTTAAAAATCCATTAAGTTTTAAATGAAATATATTTTGAGCTAATGAGCTAAAAAAAATTTTAATAAAAACAAACTCATGAAAAATTATTAACAATTTATATTAATGTGATTGCAATCTGTGAAAAAAATTAAATAAATTTTATATTAATCATTCTACACTTATAAAATAATAAATAAAGAATTTATATCATATTTTTATGTCTTCTCAGAAACTTTTACTTAATCTTCAGTATTGCGGAATGTACACTCAAAAAAGTTTAACAGTTACTACCAAATGATTGTATGCGTAGTAATCAGTAGTTTTTGTTTTTAACTATAATTACAGTTATTTTTCTATGGAATAATTCAAAACAATTGTTACGACAGTTTTTTAAGAAAACAACTAACAAAAATTATTGTAATTTCGTAACAGTTATTTAACGCAGTTATTTTTAATATCATACGAAACAACTACCAAAACAGTATTTTTGTTTGATATTTAAAAAAATAAAAAATTTCGTTAAATTTCGCTGAATTTTAAAAGTTATTGTTTAGTTTATATTTGCTATTATTGATATATTCCTTGTTTGCAAATAAACATCTGAAATTTGTATTGTGTCTCCAAAGCATAAAAGCACAATAACTCGAGAACTGTTTGGAGTTTTTACTTCAAATTTTAAATAGGCTGAAGTAATTGGACATATTTTTGTAATTGAAACAAAAGAAATGTTGTTTTGCTTATTAAAATTGATTTTTATAATACCAAATGTATTAACTGTAAAAAACAGTACTTTTAGCCCATTTTGTCAGTTATTTTAAAAATTTTGTAGAAAATATTTGTCAGTTAGTTATACGATATTGTTGGTTATTTTTAACGCATTTGTTATTTTTCAACAGTTGAATATAACAATATTTTTAATTACCTTTTTAGACTTTTTGACTTCATATACGTTTTTTTAACTGTCATTTTCAGTAGATTCTACCGTCGAATTTTTTTGAGAGTAGTTTGATTGCAAGGGTTGTTCATTTTATATGGACAAACGGACGGACGGACATTATTAAAAATTTAATATGCCCTGTTCCACAAAGTGGTGTAGAATATAAATACTTACTCAGAAATCGATAATAGTACAAAAAATTAAATACACTTAAAAAAGTTTGTCGGTATAATCTATTAAAAATGACAGTTAAAACAAAGGAATAGGCAGTTAAATATGTAACAAATTCCAAATAGAATTCTCAATTTATTTTACAACAAATAGAGAAAAAACGTGTGAAAAAAACTTTCCTAGAACCAATTGGGACTTTCATCAGAAGTGTACGTAGTGCGGAAAGTTTCTGACTGTCATTCACTTGGGAGTGACCAGAAATGATTCCTTTGTATGACTGTTCAAGCAGCTCACTACTTCCGGTCCTAGACCAAGTATTTCCCGGGCAATGGCTTTCCAGCACCCGCTGAAAGCTAGCTAGAGTTCTTAAGGCGCACAGTCATGTAACCTGAATGGCCACGGACAACTTGGCGTCTCAGGAAAGTAGGTAAATGATTAATGAACGTTTGCTGAAGCATGACTGCAACGTGGGATTGGACACAAGGATAGCAGCCCTATCACCAATCTAAGAAAGGAGGGCTAGCAACCCACTTTTCTGAACTTACCCTACTAACGAATCGCTAAGCACCCTATGCTCCAGTAGCAGTTAGAGGAATATATATATATATATATATATATATATATATATAATGGTTGACAATTAATGCATTTCCAAGTATTACCAAGCACTATCGTCAGATTGTCTTTATGGGGTTCTCTCTAGGTTATAATGTAGATTTAAGATTTTGTATTTATACAAACTCCCAAGCAAATAATACCATGAGAAATTAACTCAAACATTTTTCTACACTCAAAAAAAGTCAGTAAAGTCAGCAAAATTTGTTGCTGTGTCAGCAATTTTTTAGTCAGGAGCTGCAAAAAAATTGCTGAAAACTAGTACACTTGATATACAAGATGTTTTACCAATTTTTGTACTAACTTATTTTTTTGAGTGTAGTTATTTTAGTTTTAAAATAACTGTAAATATTGTTCTATTTGACTATTGGAAAATAACTAACAAATGCATTTAAAATAACTAACAGAGTCGTAAATTAACTGATAAATTTTTAAAATTTTAAAATAACTGCAAAAATGGTTAAATACTACTGTTTTTATAGTTAATTCTTTTGGTATTAGAAAAATTTATTTGAATAAAAAAAAACAATTTTTGTTTCGGTTCTTCAACGTATTTAAAATTTGAAGTAAAAATTCCAAACGGTTCTACAATTGTTATCCCTTTACGCATTGGAGATATAATACAAGTTTCGGATTTTTTTTGTTTGTTTGACAGATCTATTGTAGTACTTTGGAAGATGACAGAGCAAATTGTGTCACTTTTTCCCGTCGACATTTAAGGCATTTAATAATGGTACTAGACGAAAAGGATAAATTCTCATTGAGTTGTAGATTTACCTAACAAATTTTTACAAAAATTCTAAAAAGTCGTCCCCTGATGATTTCCTTAGGCAAGAATGAGATCCGGATAGCCTATAGCAAATATATTTACCCCTCAATTCATAAACACTTTGTGAAGTTATAGGAGGTTTACAAAACGAAATTTTCATACAAAATTTGTTCAATAAGCCTCCTATAATTTTACAAAGCGTTTATGAATTTAGGGGTTATTATATATATTAATGGTCTAATTCATAAACTTTTACAATAGTCTTATTGCAGAATTTTAAGCTAATTTGTTAAAATCAGTATTCATATTTGCTTAATAACGAAAAAAATAATAAAGGTTTATAGTTGGTACTCACTAACTTTAAACCTTTTATAAAGTTTGGAGTGAGGAAGCCACCATTTAAATGTTAATTATTTAATTTTCAGCCATGAAATGATTTATTAAAGCCATCCCATCCCTAGAATCTGTGGATTCCAACAACTTGCATCCATCAAACTGAAAAAAGATACAACAATTGCGTAGCCAATGACCTTTTTCGAAAAATTTCCGAAAAAAATGTAAAAATAAAATTAAAAAGAAAAACAAAACAATAGTGATGTACAGACTGTCAAAACATTATTCGAAATTCGATTAATTTTGTATGCTTCGAATAATATGTTCTAAAAAATTACTTTTTTACACACATTTCCATTGATTTGCTTTATAAATAAAAAAAAAATACTTTTAATGGATTTTAAATTTATCTTAGCACATCATTAGTTCTCTAATTTAAGAAAATACATTTTCACTTCCGATTACCGAGTCAATCGTTTACTAAATTTGTACATCATTTACGACTTATTTGGGAGAAGAGAGAAAATAAACAATAGTGTTGCCAGTATCAAATTGAAAAATTAATTTATAGTTAAAATACGATTATGAATAAAGATTTCTAATAACTCTTTATTAAGCGAAATATGTACTTTAAATATAGCAAGCTTCAAATACCAAATAAATTTTATTTATGAATTAGCACATAAACCTTTTTGTAATTTTGACCAATTTTGATAAATCCATTAATCGTATTAAATTATTCGAATCATTCGTTTTTTGAAATTTTATTTTTTTTTTACTTGTTGTATTCACTACGAATCATATAAAAATTTCCTTTACACCTTCCCATTGTCAGTGTTCAACAAAAATGTTAAGAAATTTAAAATTGTTTTTAATATTTTTAAATATTTCGAATATATTTACGGCCGACAACGTTTGTGATTTTGCTAATTGCAATCATGAAGGAGAATGTCACTTAAATAATAATGAAAAGATATGCACCTGCATTGGGAACAAATATTTTAAAGGACCAAAATGTTCAAAAGTCATAGATCTATGTGAAGCAAAAAAACCCTGTTATAATGATGGCAAATGTCGAGCAGTGATTGGTCAATTTATATGTAAAGATTGTAATAAAGGTTTCGGTGGTTTACGGTGTGACCAGGAAGTTCCGAATGCTTTCACAAATCTGTTGGTATATTTCAATCATTACGGTTTATATGCAAAACCCCACAAATTCCTGATTATGGCAGAAACTCTGGGAGAGGTGGCATTTTCCTTGGAATTTGTTAGTGATAACTATGCCATTGATAGTTGGGAAACGAAAACATTTAATGGTAAAAGTGAAACTAAATGGACTTACACTAATGATTTGGAATCTGTTATCAAAAAAAATAAAATAAGATTCTACAATGACTTACCTTATCGAAAAGGCTATTATCATTTGGCAAGCGAAACATTTTGGAATTATGGTTTATTAGAATTGACATTGCGCTCTTATGATACTGAAACTGGTACAAAATTATTTCATGAAAATATCTATGACCTTCTGATAGTGAAGGGATCACCTCACTGTGTACCACAATTGAAATTTTTTCATGGTGCAAATCCTGTGGACCCATTAATGGTCGATATAGCACGATATAATAACATTGAAGCTAATCTAAAACAACGTTGTTTTGAAACTTCCAAAATTATCTACAAATGGAGTGTCTACAATAGTATAGGCACTACAAAACTTTATGATTTTGGTATAACAGAGGTACCGCTTCTTAAAGTGCCACCATACAAATTATGGTTTAATTATAGTGGCGAAGTTATGTCTTCATATCAAATTTTATTAAAAGTGGAAGAGTCTTATAAAATGCAAGCTGCAGTAACACAAGCAAGTGTAAGTTATTGATTTTAAATTTAAAAACGAAAATTTAACATTTAGGCCTGTATTTACACATGCTTAGGCCCTAGGGCGGGTCGATTTGTAGGGAGGCAAAAAAATCGCTCAACTGACAAGGAAAATCGTATTCTAGGGATCAATATAAGAAACTGCCGGAGGAACCAAACCTCTAAAACGAATTCTGATGTCCCAACTTTTGACCCGTAAGGTCAAATTTTGAAAAATCCCACTTTGACCCATTTAGAGTGCCCCAATCGGGTCCAAATGTATGACCGACCCCCACTAACTTTGGAGGGCCAACCCACACATGCCAGTGGCACACCCCCTGGAACCCCATGGGTTCAAATTCAAAAAATCACCATTTTTGGCACTTTACAAATTGGTGCTCAAATGTCCCACAAATCTGGATTTTAGGGAGAAACCATGGAAATCTTCCATTTAAGGTATAGGATGTGTTCAGCGAACTTATGTAAAGCACTACGCGGAATATTTTTGTGGAACATTTTAACCCTCTACCTCTTCAACTTACGGGTCTTTTTTGTCCCTTTTTAAAATGGGACCAAAAAATTCCCTTTTATTGAAGAGTTAGACGGTTAGAATGTTCCACAAAAATGTTCCGCGTAGTGTTTTAAATAATTTCGCTGAAGACATCCTATACCTAAAATGGAAGATTCCCATGGTTTCTCCCTAAAATCCAGATTTGTGGGACATTTGAGCACCAATTTGTAAAGTGCCAAAAATGGTGATTTTTTGAAATGTTTGTATGGGGAACCCTCCAGGGGGTTCCAGGGGGTGTGTCACTGGCATTGGTGGGTCGGCCCTCCAAATTTAGTGAGGGTCGGTCATACATTTGGACTCGATTGGGGCACTCTAAATTGGTCAAAGCGGGATTTTTCAAAATTTGACCCTACGGGTCAAAAGTTGGGACATCAGAATTCGTTTTAGAGGTATGGTTACTCCGGCAAAGTTTCTTATTTTGATCCCTAGAATACGATTTTCCTTGTCAGTTGAGCGATTTTTAAATCGACCCGCCCTATTGGGCCCGATTACTAAATGTCTAGTTAAAATTTAGTTGACAGTTAAATTAAAATTTTATATGGGAAACAACAACAAATGTGTCAGTTAAAGTCCCCATTAGTAGCTAGTTGGGCCTTAGTAAAGTTAAAAGCGATTTATTTAACAAGTTTCCAATACAAATTTATTTAAATTGCCTTCTCTAAATTCATTAAGTGTTAGTGAATAAATGTATTAGGCGTTTTACTTCAGGATATTATTGTGAATAAATATGTGTATTGTTTTTTTTTTCAGTGTTTCATTTTAGTTTTACCCAAGCCAATCAAAGCAATTATCAAAGGTGGCAGTTATAGAGCTATTGGAATCAAACAGGACCTTCATATAGACGGTACAGCAAGTCGAGATTTCGCCATAGCTCCTAATGTCTTACAGGATATGATCTACAACTGGGACTGTGTATCGACAGATGATCCAGATAATCATAATTGTAGAGAAAAAATTGGTTCAAGTAAGTAGGAAAAACAATTAAAAAACAAATTTAATTAATACTGAATTTAGACTGAGCAAAAACTACCTAGCTTTCTATAAAACTAGTTTTTGCTTGTTTTTTGTATATGTATTTTAACAAGTAATTACTAGCCAGAGGCAAAAACTAGGTAATTTTTGCTCAGTCTAAATGCAGTATAAAATAATTCATTGAAAAAATGCTATTAACTCATTTAACTACAAAGAGAAAATTTTCTTGGACGAGTTTGAATGAAATTTTTCATTAAACTAATGGAGTTTTCTTCTTAAAGTGAATGACAAAATTCTTAAATTTTATGAAATAGCTTCATTATTTCTATGCAATTATTTTTAATCCAACTTTTTTATTGGGTGTATGAAATGTTTAATAAATAATATGAAATTTTTCATAATACTTTATGAAAAACTGAATTAATCTAAGGTAAAGTTTTAATGGTCGATTCCCAGCGAACCTTCATTGAAATAATGTAAAAATTCATTAATATGTTAGCCTGCAAATAATTCTCTCAGTGTAGCACGAATATCGAGAATAGAAAGTGAAAAATTTAGGAACAATATATTTCGATGGACTTTTCAAAGATGCACATTTTATAGAAATAAAAAAAAACCCCCAATTTAATTTCTAAACAAATTTTAAAATCTTGTTATCTCTATCAATAATCCCATGGAAAAAATTGACCGAGGGTCAATTTTTTATTTAATTTTGATTTAAATGAAAAGTTAGTAGACCGGTTTTCAAGCGATTTTTCATTTATTTCGAATACCATTTTCAGTTAATTTAAACTACAAACTATTTTGAGTGTACCTTCATACATCTCAATATAATTTAAAATGCCTAATTGTTTACTATCAACATGGATTTATATTGCAGGTTAAAAATAATTAGAAAATGGATTTAACATTTAAAATTAACGGTATAAATATATAAATCTGTGATTAAATGGCGATCAGTGTTGAATAGAATCAGCTGCGATACATTAAGAATTAAAGTTCAAAGCAAAAACAGTAATAACAGAGGATAAAAAAAGCATTGTTTAACTTTCGTTGATGTTATTCTAATTGAGTTATGTTTACATTTGTTTATTTGTTTCGCAGTAAATATAAGTAGATCATTATCAATTATTAAACCATAAAGGCATGATAACTGACCCACTTCAACATTTTTTAGTACATTCTGAACGAGTGCAAAGGAAACTCTATTTCATCAATTAAAAGTAAAAAATTTTTAAAAAATATAAAATTTTTTTATTTTTTTTAAATTTTTTGCCGCTCCCGGGTATCGAACTTACGACCTCAAGATCCCTAGTCTAGCCCTCTGCCGCTGAGCTATTATTTGATATAAATGTCGACTGGCATAACTCATTGCGAGATATTGGGTCATATGAATAAAACTTAGCAATTACTTCGAAGTAATTACTTTGGGCTTAGGAATGGCTTTTAACTCCAAATTTACCAATTGGCTGGTAGAATAGCATGAAATATAAACCAAAATTAAAAAATTAAATTTCTAGTCTAGTCCCAAGCAGACTAGATTTGTGAAGTAATTGCTTAAAAAACCCTGTATTTCCCCCTATTAGTAATATCTATTTTTTATTCATACGAGCCATTGTGTCTAATAACCTACAGCAAATTTGTATGAGTACTTATTTCACAAATGCATAAAGTACAGTTTTTCATAATTTTTATTTTATTTATTTTTAAAAATTTAGAAATTTAAATTAATGTGAAATTTACACAGATTAATTTTTAATATTAAAAAATAAATAATAAATTATGGTCCCGCCACGATTCGAACCCGCCATCATCCGAACTGTGTCCAAGTCACTTTCTAGGATCGAGCAATAATATTAGGCCTTTTTTTAATTACTGGATTTATTTTATTTTGTTAAAAAATACACATTTTGTTTTTTAATTTTCAAAATTTTTTTAAAAATCTAATACTTATTCGATAATGTAATAGGAAAGAAAATCATTAAATTTTGTAAAAATATGATTTATTATAAAATAATAAATCCATTTTGGATTTAGCTTAGTTTAATTCCAGAAATTGCCTTTTCGCAAAATTTAATTTTTTTTTCAGATTATATTAGCGAATAAGTGTTAGATTTGTGTAAAAATATTACATTTTGAAAATTAAAAAACATTGTGGATTTTTTAACAAAATAAAATAAAATTTTGAAGTAATATTCGACCTTTGAAATTGATGAATTTATTAAATAATTGACCTCGAGCTCAATTATTTAATAAATTCAAAATAAAATAAATCTAAAAATAAATCCAGTGATAAAAGAGGCCTATTGTTACGTTTTTACCTTTTAAAAACGTTGCATTCAAAATAACCAATCCCAACGCTGACACCAATTTCTACGTTTTACCTTATAAAAACGTTCATTTATTTCCTTTAGATAAACCGGGCTGCTGTTCTTAAATAATTAAAATAATACGCTCTCTTTAGTTTGATTTAGCTTAAACACTTATTTATTAAACGCTTTATTACTGTAAATTCAACAATATACACTCACACAAACTCTAGTGATTTTAACAACAACGATTTATTAAATCCCGACTGAATCGCTAATAATCAACTGGCTTACTAAATGACATATGGCAGCCTTATATAGTTTTACTTCCGTTTTGGTAGAGAATTCCGGAAACACCTAGAGTATTAACAATATACTTAAATATATTGCTGCCAGATTGGTGATTTTATTAAATCCCGTTTTTTTGGGATATTTTCATGCAGAAAATTGCATAGTCTTCAACATTAAACTAATCTAATTTCGTAACAATATTTTTGAAGCAAGAATTAAGTGAATTTTTGGATTTTTTTGAGAAGTAAAAAAGGTGTAAAAATGTACTAACCACACTTTGAAAGCAAAAAAAGGAGTATTTTTATGGGGTTACTCAAAATTACTTCTAAAAATACAGTAAAAATTAAAGAAGTGGTTTGTTAAATTCTAAATTTTTCTCACTGAAAAGTTTGTGGTACCCCAAAATAATCAAATTGTTTTCATTTCGAGCAAAAGAATCTGGCATCAACTTTAACTCAGTTCCACCCGGTGTTTTTACTAATTGCTCTTTTGTGGTTTTTACATTCTTTGGTATAAAATTGTTGAATGAATCGTCCAATCCGGAATGTAGAACTCAAGGCCTAACTGCTACACTAACTTTAAGACTGAAAAGTCAAAAGTTTGACATGTAAAGTGCCAAGATTTCAAACCGAAAATAATCAGAAAAATTCACGATGATCTTTTTGAATTTATCACGGAAACTGTCGAGAATATTTTCAGAATATTTGCAGACTAGAATATCTGAAATAACAGACAACATATAGCCGTGCATTCCGTTCCATTTTATTATAGGAGAAATCCAGAAAAATGTGGTAAAGGATATAATAAATTTATGCTGATGTTTCTTGCTATCAAAAATATTTGAAAAATTTTATTACAACTTATTATATATTTAGCTATATTTAATAGAAACTCACATCACGAAATTTGATCCATTGCTCAAAATACTTATTGCAGTATAGAGTTTCACATAGTCGGTATGCCCGACTTTTATTTTTTTAACTTGTTTCAGTTTATAATCGATTCCAAAAATTGATCTCTCCCTTACAGCTAGTAAATTAATATTAAATCAGGGAGTCTTCAAAATTAATGCCAATTACAAATTTACATTGAATATCAAGTCAAAAGTTAATCAACTTGTTTCGGATCAAACAACGCAATTAGTACAAATCGTGGAACAATCGCAACTGTTATTACATGTACAATGTATACGCAATTGTATACGTCAACAATTTATAGTCGAAAATTTCATACACCTTCGAGTTATACCAATTAAGGGTACATTTTCTGAAAATGTGAAATACAATTGGATATCTGAAAAAGAAATAATATCCAAAGAACAAAGATTAATTTATACACCTAAAGAAACCGATGTTAACTTAAAATTTGAAGTTGTGGTACAGGAAGACATTTTACAGGGTAAAGCTATAATGGAGTTTACAAAAAATTTTGCACCACAGGATGGTTCATGTACAATAAATCCTTTGGATGGAGAGGCTTTTAGAACAGAATTTCATATAAAATGTCTAGATTATCAAGATGAAGATACACCTTTAAATTATCAATATTTTACGGGAGAATTTCCCTTACAACGTATTAACGATCCTGAGATTTCTTTAAAATTACCCGAAACTGATAAGATCATGATAAAAATCTGTGATCAATTTGACGCTTGTACAGAAATTGAACTTAAAGTTTCAGTTGGGGCTTTAAAAGTGAATAGAGATATACAAAGTTTTATAAGAGGAGATGAGTCGAGATTAAGTAAACTTCTGGAAGAGGGTAATGTTTTATCAGCCATGATTTTAATGAAATCTGTGGTGAAATATATCAAAACTGACAAAGATATTTGGCTGATGATTAAAGAAATTGAAAATTATAATTTAAAAACTTTAATGGAAATAGAACAATTTCTAGAGATAACTAAAGAACTATTTTTCAATATTTTACCTTTGGATTATAAAAAGTCTTATATTTTTGTAAAATATTTTCAAAAATTAAATAAAGGTTTTGAAGCTGTTTTCAAAGATACAGAAATCAAGGATTTAATGAAATCATCTTATGAAATATTAACGAACAAATTTATGGATATAATGGGAGAATTTTCAAAATCTTGGGAATCAACAACCCAAATGCAATTAATAAAGCCACAAATAATACAAGTTTCAAATCCCTTGAAAGAAAATTATGATGATTTGCCAGATTTTGATGTATTAACCCTAAAACGTATGCTGAATTGGTTGCAATCGGCCAGGGCCTTACACAAGTGTTTTGATTTTATGGGCATGGCGGCAGTTGAATTATATTATCCTTTGGAAAAACCTTTAGTAATACAAGATCATGATAAATTTTTAATGATTTTCGCCTTGGAAAAGTCAGAAAAACAAGAACTAATTTTAAAGGAGAATTCAATACTCTTAACTCTAAATGAACAAGTAATTCAAAATCTGAAGCAGCAATTACACTCTTCTTCCGTACTTTTACAAATTGCTTCCTTAGATTCGAATCCATTTTGGTGGTATCCCGACGATGAACCTTTAGATACAGAAGTTTTTTATATAACAGCTTCAAGTAGAAAATCTGCTACATCAAAATCACAAATAAAACTTAAATATCCCATACAATTTCAATTAAAATTAAAAAGTCCTATAGAATCCCCACTTTCAGATCAAATTCGTGGAGTTTTAAAAAATAATCTCCATATGCCGTTATATTATTTGGAAATGAATGAAAATTCGGTGCTAATTGTAAGATTTATAAATATTGAAAAATCCTTAAAAATTAAAGTAGGATTTCATCGAAATCCTCGTAGTTTTGAGGTTAAACAAAAGGGATTACAAGTTCGTCCCAATAAATTAGATAAGAAATATGTGTTTGTTAATAGGAAAGGAGAAAAGATTAAAGCACGCCTGGCTTTACTATTGGATGATGATAAGGCAGAAAATGTAAATTTTGCTTTCAACACTGAAATCCGAGAATGTGTTTATTGGGATTTTGAATTACCCGATCCTCAGTGGTCTTCAAAGGACTGCAAACCTAAATTAAAAATTAACAAGAGCATGCCGTTGGGATTAAAATGTGAATGTTATCATTTATCAGCATTTGCCGCCAAAACTTATAAACGGCCTATGCAAGTAGATTTAGGAAACCGTGAGCTATTATATCATATAGCCCTCAATTGGTCGGTGATTTTACTTTATATAACTTTATTAATATTCTTCGCCATAATCTTACTCTATAATTTCCTCTACTACAAAAAGCATAAAGAATATTTAATATCCAATTCACAAGAGGACAATAATGACATAGAAGTTCGTATTTATACAGGATCTCATTGGAATTCGGGTACATCAGCCAACATAACTTTAAAATTAATATCGGAGAAGGGTGCCTTTACCCTAATAATATATCAAAATCCCGAAAATCCTCATCTTATCAGAAATTCTGTATGTAAATTACTGCTCAGTTCTTCTCAAATACAAATACCAATAAAACTTAATATCTCAAATGATCAGTCGGGCAGATATCCTTCTTGGTTTTGTCGTAAAATAGAAATTGAAGAGTCAAAATCACTTCACCAACAAACATTTGATATTAAACAATGGATTTCTGAAAATTCTCTAGAAGTGTTGAGTAGCAACACTATTACCTCATTTAAAGAAAAATTTCAAGAACATCTTTCTCAATTGTATATAGAATGGTATCAGTTTAATGCCTTATGGGGTTGTTGGCAATATGAAGCTTTAAATCGTTTCGAACGTTCGTGTATATGGATATCACAGTTTATAATTTCTTTGTGTTTGGTTGCTTGTTATTATGGCCCCACAACCATGGAATCATATGAAATGGAGCGTGAGTTATATTATTCTTTGAATTTTTCTGTATTTGAAATTTTATATTTGGCATTTTTTTGTTATGCGGTGAGTGGTTTTGTTAAATTTATTTTTATTAAATGTTTGAAAAATTAAATAAATTGTTTAATTTTTCCCCCTAACCGAATTGTCCAGCTCATTAACCTTTATAATTAGGATATTTAATTTTATCGATTAAACATGCAAATAATTATTCGGGTTTTTTCTTAATCGATTAATTGAGCAAAATTTAATCGATTAATCGAACAAGATTTTATGTTGTATTCTTAAGTGCTTATGCATAATAATTTGAAAACCTTATAACAGATTTATAAAATGAATTTCGTATGAAAAATTTATTTTATAGGTTACTTATAAATTTTAAAAGTGATTATGCATATGACCCTTAATAATTTTATTTAAAACAAGGAACAAAAATAATTTCAGTAGCCTCAAGAATTCATAAAAATTGTAATTTACAAAAGTAAGTTATTTGTCTTTTTATAAGTCGAATCATATACTCACTAAATAAGCTTTATAACATTGAGCATTTTTTTGTTTAATATCAACATTTATAAAATTTTAAAAAAATAATTTAAAAACTGGTTAATACCTAAGTAGATGTCACTAAATTCCTAGAACAGTCAAAGCAAGAGAGCAGAAATCTAGAAGATTACAAAGCAAATTGTGACAGTTTATTGTTTTTGTTTCTCTTTGAAATTTAAGAAATTTAATAACGCTCCTAGACTAGAGTTTGAGTTTGTAGTTTAACCTAGCAACTAGTTCTATAAATTCTAAAAGAGTATGAGTTCCTTGGGGAAGAATGAAATCCGGATAGGTACAAGCCTATAGAAAATTATTTTTCACAATTTTTTTTAATAAGTTTTCGATTTAAAATTACCAAATATCCAAATAACGAATAATTCGGATAATTAAAAAAATTAAAAAAAAATTTTCAACCTTTTTAAATGATTAATTAGAAATTTATTAATTTAGTTCGAGGCTAATTTCCTTATTATGAATTAACATAATAATTACTTTTTCCAAACAGAAAATGAAATCTATTTTAATTTGTTCTGCCTTCTTAACTGCATACTTTTGAGGCAGTAAAGAATGCATATAAGTATTTCTTTTGTTGATTGTACGATCTATTACGAACAGTATAAAGGCTCCATTAGTCTGGTAGTATCGTAAAGTGTCGTGTCAGCTGTTTACTTTCAACTAGTGATAGTATACACAACTACTTAGTTTTTAAGTTGATTTGACGTAAGAAAATCTATTGAAAATAGATTTCTACTTTACGATACCTCATTTCACCTCACTTAACTACCAAACTAATTTGTGCTTAATGCTTCTGACTTACGATATGTTACGGACACACACTTTTACTCTACCTTCTAAACTGCTTCTTTTGTAAGCAGTACAGAAGGCAGAGATTTTATTATCGATTTTAAGACAAAGTGTTACTAGGACAGTCGCAATGGACTTTATCGGGCGTTCCCAAAAAAAGTACGTTACGTTAGAAGCAAATACAAAAAAATTATTTTTTTAATTCCAGAGGGGGTCATATTTTTTTGAAGAACGCCCAACAAATTGCATTTTTGCTGTCAGATTTGTTTTAACCTTTTTCGCCAATCGAAATAGTGAAAATTTGCTTTAAAAGTTTTGTTTAAATTATAACCGTTTAGTAATGCGTTTTAAAGAGTTAATAAAAGAAAAAATAATTTCAAAAATTTTGAAGGCTACTTTAAAGCGACCTGTTTTTGTTTAAAGTACAACCCTCAAATTGTACCAGATATGAATCAGCTGATTTGGGCGACAGAAAATGAGCAAAACAAAACGCAAAAATTTAAGAAAACACAAAAGATAAAGCACAATAATCTAAGAAGAGACAGATATATACAAATGCGCAATACAAAATTTATGGAGATTTTATATTATTGTTATTATTGTGTTATTATTATATATTATCCTGACTTGACTTCCATGTAAACAAAACCATACAGTTCGAGAATACTTTTTTGACACCTGTCATTAGTTTCACATCTGGTATTAATCTGTGGTACAACCCTTCAATAACGCGTTTTCATGAGTTAATTACAGAAAATTAATTTCAAAGGCTACTTTAAAGCGATCTTAATGCATTTCGTTTCCATATCTTAGAATACTATTCATTAAAATTTAGAATTTGTGCACAAATAATTCTGTAAAATAAAATAAATCTGATTACACATACACCACACTTGCCTGAAATTATCCGCAAAATTAGGAAAATGTTCGCGATTTGGGTAATTAGCCGCGGTGTGGCAAGACTTATCATAAGTGTATGAAACAGGGATGTAAAATGAGATTTTCATTTTGATTTGAAAAAGAATTTTAAAGATCACATTTTCAGAGTAGTAACAAAAAATATTTAAGTTTTTTATAATAACAAAAAATTAACAAAAAGTTAACATAAACCCTCGATTTAGACGATATTTTTTTGGGCAACGAGAATTAATTTTGATATTTATTTTTCGAATTATGCCAGAAAAATCTCGATCAAAAGCTGATTATATACAGAAATACAGAATTATATAACTAAAAATAATGCTTTCTTTTTGAGATCAAAGGAAGCTCTTTCGGAATATGTATATTACTCACATTAGGGTCAGCTAACTTATCTAAAAGTACGCTCAATTTAAGACTATCCAGAGTAATTTTAATGCAAGATTTATTCGTGGTTAAGGTTAAAGACCAACTTCACTACCTTAACCAAGAGTAAAATTACCCTCAAGATAACTCTAAATAGTATTAAAATAAGCATTCTTTTAGATAAGTTAACCAACCTAGGAAGCGAATGAAAATATGCATTTTATTAACGCATTTTTTATAGCTTCTTTGGAGAATTCAGCGGATCTCGAAGCTAAAAAAATGCGCATTTCATTTCTTATGAAGGCCTTATTTTATTGCTTCTTAAGTGCCATGAAAGAAGAGCATTTCACCTGCGGAAAAGAGACATACCAAGTGGGACATTGCGAACAAAAATCATGTCTTCTGGAATTAGTTTAGTAAGCACAAGGTGATTAAATGATGCCTTCCCAAACTGCTTCAGGGTATGCAGTATTTCTTGCTGGGCAGACATGAAGCCGTAATATTTCATCATGACAAATCTCGGCAACATGTTGCAAGACCGGTTGAAAGGTGGTTGGGTCACCCGCCTTATAGCCAAGACCTTGCGCTGTCCAACTATCATTTTTTTCCATCGATGCAGAACGCTCTCACTGGAATACGCTTCACTTCAGAACAGGGTATCCGAAATTGTTTTGATTCGTCGATTGGAAAAGATCATAGCTAACGATGGTCAATACTTAGAATAAATTTATATTGTAATTGTGTTTCACAAAAAACGCCCAAAATTTGCCAAAAAAAATCCCGCTTTTTTTGAGTTATACACCCAATAGTAAAATTAGTAACAAGTATTATGTAAACGACTATAAACCATAGTTGGGAAGTAATCAGTGCTTGTGTACTGATTCACACCAAAATGCGTTTACTGTAAATGTATGTATCGATGGTTACAGTTGACCCCTAGCAGATGACGCGATAATGATAATGCAAAATTACTTCGGTATGATGGAGATGTCATTGGTCATGCTTATGTCCAGTTGTAATTTTACTATCACTTACGATATCTCAACTCCTGCACATCGTTATCTGATTCTTCCATATATTTATTAAGAAAAAAAATAGTTTTTTCTTTCAACGACAATTTATTTCTCAGCCATTAAACTGAAAACATTTCCATATTTTCAGTACATAAAATTTTGAACTCAACCTATGCGTATTTTCAATGAAGCTTGTAAATTTTCTAACTTCGTGACGATGTCGATATTAATTTATCTAATCCATTTATCCTGAAAGGTTGTAGATTAATCTAAAGTAAATTATTTTTGTAGAATAAACAAAACTTTTTACTTTTGTTTTTACTTTTATTGCAAATAATATAGAAATACAAAGAATTTATAAAAATTATATTGGCACATATTTGAAGAATATTGTAAAAGGAAATAATGCTAAAAGAATTTCAAAATTATAATCAAAAGGAATTCATTAAAGCTTATTTAAAAAAACTAACTTTCAAATCCTTAAGAAGATCAAATGTCAAAGATTTTCGACAACTGGCAAAATCAGTGAAATTAGGAGCAAATAGTCTTCTTTGATCTTTTAATTAAACTTAAATGAATTGCCTTTTTACAAATTACAAGTAAAATAATAATGTTTAAAATATGTATTTCGTTTTAAATCTAAGAAAGTCAGTAAAAAATTGTAAATCTCTAGGATGATTCACAACTTAAATTCTAAAACTACATTTCTAATGAAAGTAAAGAGCAATAAAACGAAAAGATATGGCAACCTTAACGTAAGAAAACTAATTTTTAATGAAAAGGAGACCATACAAACCCTAAGGGCTAGTTTTATAGTCAAAACTAAGAACGAGTGTTGTCTTAAATATATCTTACACTTTTAAAAATAGCAGATAAAGCTACTAAAAATTAGTTCACATTAACCTTGCAGAAAAAAACTACTGAAATTAGCAGACTTTTTTTCAAAAACTAGTAGAATAAGAACATTAAAAATAAAACTGTTAAATTTACAGGATTTTATTTATATCTTAGTTAACATTTAGTTAACTGGAAATGACAAAATATACTGTACAATCTGGCGAAAATTTTGCTAAATATTAGTAGATTAAAAATAGCAAAAAATAAACAGTTATATCTACAAAATTTTTGGTAATTTTTAAGTGAAATTTTGTTATTTTCGTTAAAAATAATCGACAAAAAACTTTGAAAATTTAAAATTTTTTTGTAAGCTTTTAGCCTACTAATTATTTAGCAAAATTTTTTGTTGATTTCAACAGGTTAAATTGTTATTTTCTATTAAAAAAATTTAACTCCAATAATACCAAAGTTCTGTGTATTTGACAGTTTTATTTTGCTGCTCCTATCTTACTAATATGTAGCAAAAATAATCTACTAATTTCAGCAGTTGCGAGGTTATCTTTAACTGATTTTCAGTAGTTTTAAGTAAATTTAGTTCTAAACAATTTGCAAATAAATTTTTATTATTAAGAATTATTTAATAAAAAAAAATCGATCTTAGTTGTGACTATAAAACCGGCCTAAGTTTTAAAGTAATATATTGATTGCACTGAAGATTTAGATTAGTTTTTCGTGGATGTTTTCCTTATGTTTTTTGTGCAATAAATATACCACGATGAGACATGAAGTAAAGAAGAAGACAAAAATATGGCATCTCTCTTCATTCGCATTAATTCAAAATAGAAATTAAAAATTCGTTAAGCCTTTGCACATAAACTTAAGTCGTTAACCATAAATCGTAGTTGTTTTCGTATAAAATTTTAAATTTAATTTTAATTCAAGGGACATACACCTTGCCATATTTCACCATTAATTAGATTTGGTGTTATATTGACCGTTTTCTTATTGACTTGGACATTGCGTATACAACCCTTGAAAGTTTTACGGGTCTTCAATCCTGGAGCCTTAATAAAGGCTTGATGACCACCCATAAACAACGGGCGATTAGTTTTGGTTATGGTAGAACCTTCCTGACCAACACCTGGCTTAGCCGATATCCAATCTACCGAAATTGTTATGACAAATTTAGATTTGACAGCTTGAACATTACGCCATTTTCCATCACAGAAACTACCATCATCGGGTAGAGTATAGTTGGTGGTAACAATATTTTTAGCATCCGATTTAACAGTAAACCACAATTGATTGTCTACCAGTTCCAATATTAAATAAGAACTCTTGCCATGAACCGAGAACAGCAAACCATCTGGTTCACGAGGTCTGAAATCAAAGTTCAAACTGAAATCGGTACCAACACTGAAACGTTCAAAGAGTTTTACAAAACCAGATGGTTTATTAAAGAATAAACCAGGTTCAATTTGCTCGGAACAAGGTACCACCAAGTAAGGTATTAACTCGGGGTCTTGAGTTTGACCATTGACTTTGAAATCCTTCAAACACCCATTATAGTACGGTGCATCTTCTCCGAGATCAACATTGGAATTTACCTTTTCTTCAATATGTTTAGGTATACCGCCTACATACAGAGGGAAATCTACATTTATCAAGTGGGTGTTACGATCGGGGAAATCGTACGACAGCTCTTGTTCAGTTTGATTAATTAAAAGGCTAACTTTACGTTGAGTTCTTATAAATTGTATAGTATGCCAATTACCATCGTTCATTTCCGAAGTAGTATTAACCGAAACGACTACACCGCCCAAACGGACTTTATGATATAATATACCATCACTAAGATATATAGCCATATAATCGGCATGAAGTTTATCGGCTGCATAGAATAGAAGACCAGTTGGATATTCTGTACGGAATGTTAAGCTAAGATCATAATGTTTGCGTATTTTTGCCTGCGGTAGTGATGGAATTTCTAAACGTTGCTCGCGCAGAGAGAAGAAACGGTAACCGGCCTCAGTAAAATCAACATCATAATTGGGATTAGTGGGCAATGTACATCTCGGATCAACCGGTTTATGAAGTTCATGTATGATAACCGGTTTGCGGGTTATAAATTCTGGTTTAGTAGTAATTATTTCAGGCTTTGTGGTGAATACTTCAGGAGCTTCATGTATATTACTGTCGATATCATTTTCGGAATCTTTATCCCATTCACGAATAATGTCCGGTTCCATTAACGGTTTTGGTGTAGTAGTTGTCGTAGTGGTTGTGGTAGTAGTCCTGACCGTTGTTGAAGTTGTTGTTGTGGGAGTTGGTTTTGGTGTTGTTGGTGGTGGTGGTATAAATTCATCTCCACTTCCTGCATAAATAATGGGCACCAATGATGTATCATAAGCTGTAAGAGAAATTAAATAAATGTTATTATCAACAGTTTAATTTGCATTCTTAGAACTTCAAAAGTATTTAATTGTCTTGAATTCGACTACATGAAATTTTAGTGCAAAACGACTACACTCTAATTAATTTTTGTTTAAATGAACCCAATTTATAGTAAAAACTATTTTCTTGGGAAAAGCTTTAGATTCTGCGTTCTTTTTCTACAGAGTGATATAGAAAAACCTCATATTTTGAGAATTTTCCTCTGAGATTCAGCGAACATAGGAAAAAATTCCTAGAAGGTGAGGGATATTCCATGGAAACAAGGATTTTCTGGAAGAAAAAATTCTCGAAATCTGGAGTTTTTTTAAGAAGAGTCCTCAGAATCGCGAAAAAGTGCTCATAATTACGGCGCTTTTCTTTAAGGAAAAGTGATTTTCTATAGGAAAAAATCCCCAGCATCTCTGAGGATTTCATAGTCAAGAAATATTTTTTACGTTGCGTTTAATAATTATGAATCAACTATTGCAAATATTTCTCAAAAATGCGTAACTTTTTGCAATATGAAAAATTTTGATAATAGGGGGTCCTTGTTTTAAAGTATTTCTGTTAAGCCCACAAACTTATTTACTTACCCAAAATATCACTAGGACAATTATTGATATTGCCATTCTTCTTTTCGACGCTATCAGCAAAATTAATAATTTCTCCATTAATGGTAACATCACTGACACAACCAATGAAATAGCCGGTATTTGACAAAGCATTACGTGGCGGTAGATAGTTTTCTGGTAGACCACCAAAGAAAACATCACCAGCTGTGATATATAATGGCTCAGGAGCTTGGCTTGATCTAGAATAAAATCCAAAGTATACATTTTTAAACTAAGTAAATTTATATAATTCTCATTTTAAATTACCTTTTATCTTCTACATCATCTATGGATAATCTCAATTGTGTGCCATCATGTAATACCGTTACCACATGTTCTTCACCATCATTAAGTTTACGCATATCCGATACCAAGTGACTACCCATGCTGCGTAAATTCAAATAACCATCTTCCAGAGTTAAAGCAATTGTAGAGCTTTGATCATAGTTAGTGCCGTAGAATAAAACACCATCCTTTTGTCTGGTTTTGAATTTCAAATTAATATTCATATTATTATCCGAACTTATGTTAGCGGTTCTCAAATAACCATGTTCGTTGGGCGCATAGGCCAAGACGGTTGAGAATTTTTTGGGACAACCAGGCTTGACACCAACAGCATTAATATGTTCACCCAAATCAACATTATTGCCCGATATGGATACATCATCGATGCAGCCATCAAAGTTTTCTTCAACAATTAAGGAGTTATTGCGCTTATTAGGGTAACCACCGAAGAACATACGTTTCAAGGCAGGCATGGTATCATCAACATGAGCAGGTGCTTCTTCTTGGAAGATTATAACATCATCTATTTTCAATAAACCACGACGACCATCTCTTTCAGCTAAAACACGATGCCATTTATTGTCATTGTATTGATCTTGACTGCCAGTGGAAACAACATGATCTCCCAGTTTATAACGGAAGAAGATGGCACCATCAACCATTTCTATGGACATAAATTGATTGTTGCGACCATAGAAGAACATTAGACCATCCTTGGAATCCTTAGCAGCCTTAAAACTAAATTGTATGCTTGACCTTTGCTTGAAGTTATAGGGTGTGGCTTTCAAGGAAACAAAACCATTGCCATTGAACCGATAACCCGTAGGAGGAGTATCTTCTGTTACCAATTTGTTGCGGGGATAAGCACCTTGTATATTATCTTCACCATACACGAAATTCCATAAGCCAACATGTTCATCTCCTATGCGCAAATCTTCAATATCACCAACAAATGAACTGGAGTGTATATCTTCAGGTGGAGCAAAGTCAGCTGGTGGTGGATAGCCACCGACAAACAAACGACTATTACGATCAACATTAAAGACATTATTGGCACCCACCATTACTTCTTCCTTAACATGATCTACCACCGTCTTATTATCCAGTTCTTCACGTATTATTAGTTTAACATTAGGACCAGTACGATCTACAATGGCTTGATACCAGTCACCGTTGGCCACATATTTATCATTGGTAATACGTTCAGGACCATTACCCAAATCCAAAGTAAGAATAGGATAGCCATTAACTATTTCTAAAGCCATGAAATCGTTGTTTTTATTTGTCGAAGGTGAAGAAGAGGCTGTTTTGTTGTCATTACCCAAGAATAGCAGGAAACCATTAGGATTATCCGTTTTGAAATAAGTCGACACTTTAGTCTTGGTGGCCAACAAGGGTAAGGTTTCGGGAGTCTTCAATTCCAATATAGTACTGGGTACAAATCGTACGCCTACCTTAATATCATTAGCTATCTGGCGTGCAGTTTCAATTTGTCTCTTTAGATTCTCAATTTCGTCAGCCAAATTTTGAGACATTTCTTCTACTTGAGCCTGTTGTTCTTCAATATCATCGGCTGCTAGCAGTAGAGCAGGTAAAGATGCTTCTACACTATCTAAATGATTTTGTACATGACTTATATCTTTATGAGTGGTATCTATATCTTTGGAAATATTACGAGCCTTATCTAACTCTTTCGGGGTTTGTTTTACTACGGGTTCGAGAATAGCCAAGACATCATTCATAATATCCAAGGCATCGGTAGCATTTTGATTAGAGTTCTTCCACAAGTCACGTTGCAAGTCAACAGGCAAAGCTTCCATGGCAATATTGATTTCCTTCAAACGTTTTTCAGTGTTTTCATTTAATTTAGAAATCGCCTCAACTTTAGAGGCGGAGTTATTCAATCTAGGTTCTAACTCAGTTTGGACCTTATGCAAGGAACCTCTCGCTATTTGCAATAATTCAGCAGATTCCTTATCTGAAACACCAGCACGATCTTCTATACCCTCAGTTTTCTCGGTAGCATTACCGGCAGCAAATTTAGCCGCTTTTGTCAATTGTTGAGCCGAAACTACTGCCTCAACTATCCCACTATAGGCAGTAGCAGCTTTAATAGCTGGCTCGGCACTGGCAGTCATATCAGCATATTGTGCAGTCAAATCTTGTGCCCTTTGCAATAATTCTACAGCCCTAAATTCAGCTTGATTAGTTAAATCTGCGGCCTCTTTTTGTTGTTCTTCCATTAGAGGTAAGTCAGTATCCAAATGAGTACCTAAGCCTCTTAAGGTATTTAGAATAGCACCCAAATCACCAATTTTATCATCAATTTCTGTAATTGCAATCAAACCATTGGTTTGGAGATTGGCAGCATCTAAAATATTCTTTTCAGCTTCTTTCTGCTGATCAGATACCGTATCGAATTTAGAATTTTCAAAAACTTGTTTATTTAAAATATTTAAAGCTTCTACATCTGCAGAACGATTGGAAGCTTGAACACTCCACGTATACAGGTCCTCAAGTTTATCACTGAATTCCCCAATATCATTTTTCAATACATCGACTGTTTTATTTTGAGCCTTTATGGGTAGTATAGTGTTACTAACTTCTTGCAATAATTCGGTAGCTTTTTTTAAAACCAATTCATTACGCTCCAAATCGATGGTAGTACCATTAATTTGTTCTAATAGATTTTGAGCCTCCGATAGAGCAGAATCTATTTTAGTACTGGCTGCTGTCTCCAAATTACGTGACAAGGCATCTACGGCATTTATGGCCTCCTCAGCATCATTAGCAGTCATGGCTACTTTGTCAATTAAGCCAGTAACATTTTGCAATAGTTTACCAGCCACATCACGGCTATCTTCGGCATTACCCAAGGTAAAATTAACTTGTTTGGTATACATTTTAGCTTGTGATTCCAAATCGGATACCATAATTCTCGAGGGTTCCAGATTGACGCTCTTAGGATCTAAATTTTGTACTTCGGGAGCAATTTCATCGGCCAAATTATCATAGTAATTTAATTTTTGACTAGTAAAGAAGGCCAAAGCAACTGATTGGAATTCATCTACCACTGGTTCAATTTGATAACGTAAACGATCGGTAACATCGAGTAAAGCATGATGACAATTATCGCATTCAAAACAACCTTCATCTTTTTTCAATACCCAACGATGAGGGCAATTATCACAACGATCACCTATAACACCAGGTAAACATTCACATTGACCGTTATAAGGATTGCACCCAAAACCTCTGGAATAGCCCTGATTACAATTGCATGGCGTACAACCATCTTTAGAGTATTTCCAATGATCTGTAGCACAACGGTCACATTGTCTGCCAGTAACACCTGGTTTACAAGCACATTTACCAGAATGTTCATCACATTGTGTACTATTGGCAGCCGATCCACAATCACAGGAACGACAACCCAAGCCAGAATCGTAGCCATAATGATCTGGCTTACACATATCACAACGATCTCCTATAACATTATCCAAACATTTGCAACTGCCCTCGAAGGGATCACACTGCATGGTACCCAAGTCCTCACAATCACAACTTTGACAATTTTTCAATTTAATGGCATCACCATAAAAACCAGGCGCACAAAGATTGCAGGCTGCACCCGAGGTATTATTCAAACATCTTAAACATTCTCCAGTAATAGTATCACAAGATCCAGGTTCTTCAGGATTAATGTTACCAGAACATTCACAAGGTTTACAATAATCACCAGGTATCTGAGGATTGCCATAGTAACCACTAGAACAAAATTCACATTTACCTCCCGTATAACCAGGCCTGCACTCACAAGAGATTTTATCACCTGATTCGGAAATTTCACATCCTGTAGCAAAGTTATTACTGGGTATGGGGAGAGGACAAGCACATATCATACAATCGTGGGGAGAGCCATACGTGGCATTACCATAATAACCCTCAATACACATTTCACAATGATCTCCAGTTGTAGAATGTTGACAATTTTTACATATACCCGTAGCACAATCACAAGTTTCCGCATGACCATTACACTCACAAGGTATACAATAACCACCATAAGGTCCACTGGGATCTCGATAATAACCAGGTGCACAATCTTCACAGGAAAGGCCAGCATAACCAGCAGGACATTGACATCTTTCAACAGCCAAAAATTCATAACCATCCATATTACCCTCATCGTCTTCATCGGCCAAAGTTAAATAGACATCGGATAGTTGGGAAATCAAAGTCTGTTCATAGTAGTTGGCTCTAATATAGATCATATTTAGGTTTCTTAAAGTCATCATAAAATCGGCTCGTGTTACGGGTTTACCATCGTGAGTCAAGAAATTAGATTCTACCATTTGGACACGATTTTTAAACAATTGATTACTAGAAGGTTGTTCATAGCTTTGATGTACCAAAACATGATCTTTTCCAAACAAGATGACATCCGGAGCAAATAATGGCTTGCCCGATAAACCGGTATTATAATATAAGGAATAAGCCAGTTCACCACCATAAGCAGAAATATGACTATTTTGATTCATTAAATAATCCAAAACACCAAAGTATACTATAGAATCATCATTGATATCACTAAAGGAGAAATCAGCTTGCAGCATAGTTTCATTAATTAATAATTCTTCTTGTGACAAACCCCATATTGAAAAGTCAATAGATTTGGGATTAAAGACAGCGGTATTCAAAGAAACTTTCTTTAATAAACTAACATTATAGACTTTCAAAAAAGCACTATCACATCTGGAAGTCTTGCCAAAACAGAAACATTTGGTGCAACCTTCAGGATTATTGGCTTGCAAATTATAAGTACTTTCCATGCATTGATCACAATCACGACCCACCACATTTTTCTTGCAGAAACAATTACCATCCACCTTGTCACAGATTTCCAATTCAGTACCAGCCACATTACAAGAACACTGATCACATCTGGGGAAATCAAAGAAGCCATTGGTACATTCATCACAAGCACGACCTTCAATATTTGGACGACATTCGCAGCTACCATTGAAGGCATCACATTGGCTATTACCATTAGCAATACCCAAATAATTACATTCACAAGGTTCACAACCGATAATCTGATGGAAGCCATAAGTATTCGGCATACATTTGTCACACAGTTCACCCATAACATTGGGAGGACAAACACATTCGCCGGTATGAGGTTCACACATAGCAGTACTAGGACAATCACAGGGCTTACAATCGGGGAAACCATAGTAGCCAGTCTTACAGGCTCCACATTGTCTTTCAATAATATTAGGTTTACATTGACATTGGCCACCAAATGGACGACATTCAAAACTAGTCGAGCCAGCATAATCACAATTACAAGGTAAAGCTCCACTATTATAATCAGCTGTCAAAGAAAATACTGCCTTTTTACAGAAATCTGTAGCATTGTGGGTAATATAGAAATGATCTTGACCACACTCTTTAATAAATTCTTTGGTTTGATCAAATGTTTCCTCTTCCAATAAATCATCATTATATTGATCGACTGGCACAATAACTAAGTAATCCAACCAAACGCCCTGAGGACGATTATTGGTAATGGTAAATTTAAATTCATCTTCAATATCAAACCACCATTCATCGCCATTGGGTCTTATCACACCACGGCAACCGGAACTTGAGGGACAATGCGTTATATCAAATTTACCATCATATTGATTTTTTCCCGCGGTCATAGTATAGAGAACATTATACATGGGATGGTGAGGTTGATAGTACTTAACTAAGACGACATATCTTCCTGGTTCTGATACTTTAGATTCTATAACTATAGTCGAATCTTCCTTATTATCCAAGTGCACTAGTTTCACCCTATCATCGAAGACAGCATAGGGTGGTTTATTTAATGAAATCCTATCATCATGATCACTTTCAAATTCAATCTTTTTAGAGTCTGGTACCGATCTAAATTTGGGTGTAGCACATTCATTATTGTGTATAACACACACTGGACTGGGATTGATGTAGTCAATAGACCATTGATCAGCTGGTATAGCTGTTACCGATAATATAGCCACCTTTTCATTTTCTTCAAAATCGGCAAACACCACCACAGGTTTTTCATCATTTTTATTGATGTAGAAAGCCTTCTCACGAATTTGATCATCTATAATGGGTGTACGACAAGCCATAGAATATAAGCATGGGTAAACAGTGGTCGAACCATAATTATCTTCATCATCTCCTATACGTAGTTTAATGAAACCAGGTTCCGCATAAGAGCGTTCACTTATATAATCGATAACAAAAATATATTTGCCACTGTGTGGCACCTCGATGTTATAATTTAGTTCTGGCTGATTGGATGTTATCAGCGGTATATCACCAATATGATTGATAATTGTTAAATGATCAGGATCATTATAGTATTCCATGGGATTAGTAGGTTTACCTTTAGAGTTGACAATAAAGGGTGTAGCAGCAGGTTGAAAGCTGTAAGAAGAAATACAAAAAATTAGCAACTTGTTTATCGTTTCAAATGTAGAATGTAGGAACGGGCACATGGATAATAGAAAGACGACGATTAGACCTTTTTTCGTGAAGTGAACCTTAACAAAATTCTTAATAAGCACTATGCGCATGCACGTATGACTGTAGATTAGATCGTACCACCTTACAGGCAAAAAAATGCGCCGTACTCCCTCCAATATAAAGTATTTTTGCTAGGATATTTCCAAAAAAAAAAATTTTTTTCCCGAACCTAGGGGTCGCCATTTTACATTTTTCGTTATATCTTTGGCATATCCAGTCGGATCTTAAAGTATGATATCGAGGAGACCAGTATTTTGCTCTAAGGGCCATTAACCTGAAGTATCTCATTCTAGTAGTTACCCACCAGATCTCAGTACCCTAATGTCAGAAAATTAAAGCTCGCAAAAAATCATTAAACTTCTGCTACGGAAGTTTTTCGATAAACCCAGCAGAAATTTTTTATATTTTTGGGTTGCCGAACTTAGGGGTCGCCTTTTTAATTTTTTTTTTTCATTGGATTTTTTCTTTATAGCAAAACACTGGTCTCCTCGAGGCAAAACAATCGATATATTACACTTAAAAATCCGACTTTAAATGTCGAATCTATAACGAAAAATTAAAAAAGGCGACCCCTACGTTCGGCAAAAAAATTAAAAAAAATTACATGACGTAAGGTGGTACGGTCTACTATACAGGCTGATAAGACTAGGGAGAGGAAGAGCCAGTAAAGCATCTAATCTGCTACGACTTAATAAACGATCATTTAGAAGGAGTAGTTCTCTGAAGACCTGGACAGCCTGAAGTATTGTGTATATCTGCATCTGGTCTACTCCGCCAGTTATATCTTGCATTTAAATTCGGTTGAAAAGCCTGAAGTATGTAACTCAGTCTGGCCTTCTCTGTCAGCTATACTGCGCATCTTAGTTCCGTGGAACAGGTTTCGAAACTACCCAGTCAGAAAAACACAAACGCGAAAACGATGGCAAAGCAATTTAACAAGTGATACAAGTACTGACAAAAAGTGCATCAAAAAGCGCCGGAAAGGCACTGGAAGAACAAAATTTTTGAACGTTTTCCAAAATAAAATTTAAAGGTCATATTTATTTTTTTATCCTGCTGTGATTTGAACCCAGGCCGTCAGATTGGCAGACGATTGCTCTACCCACTGAGCTAACGAGACATATAATACTTGGTGGCTAAACACATAAATGAGTGATAACAGGTGAACAACTACTGGCTGTGCTAGAATGCTAGTACTGGCAAACAATTTTGTGAGACTAATATGCCAGCGTTGAGAGAGCAAAAAAAAAGTTGGTCTTAAAGGAGGTTTCCCACAAACAAAAAAATTAATTTTATAAAACAACAAAATTTTAAATTATAAAAACATAAAAAGAAAGTTTTGCTTGCAACCGGATTTGAACTCGGAACATTCTGACTACAAACCTTTTTTAACGAAGCGTCAGCATTTTTATAAAATCATTGCTCTACCAGTGAACTGATTTTTGTACCGCTGGCAATTTCTGACTAGGTAGCATTGGATAACCAATGGCTGCAAACCTTGGCATATGACTCAATTCCCATTCTTTGCCAGTGGTTTTTTTATAAACCACCGAAAATTTTGTAAAACAAATACAAATGCTTTTTGCGAACGCTTGTAAAGCATCCCAAATGAGTGTTACCGTGGTTACCCAGTGCTTCATTTTTTGTACCACTGGCGATTTTTCACTGGGTAGTGTTAACCAGTACTACTAGAATATATTTTGGAAACAATTCTAATAAGTTTTCCTGGAATATCTCTGACCAGATTCGATGTTTCTTTTCATCCTAATTTTAAGTTAGAAAACTTTGAAAAGATGAATATAAAATTAAAATATTCTTCACAACCGACTCATGCCTAAAATTACACAGTACAACAGCCAATCTGGGGGGTGAGAAATTCCAAGTCAGGGTGATGGTACTAGGTCAGTATAGTAAAACCCTCAAAGGGTTTGGCGTTCGTATGTGTCATTTTTTTTATGACCTTTTAAATTTTTTCCTTATCTTGATGTTTTTTCGCTTAGTTGTAACATTTTGGCAAAAACGTAGTTTAACATATCTCGAGAACCACTTGTCCGATTTTGATGAAACAAATTTAGAAAAATTTAGAATTACAATTTCCAATGTTCCATAGTGTTATTGAAGAATTTTTCGTTTTTGCGTCGTTTTTAAATATTTTTAAGTTTTTAAATATAAACTTTTACTTACTCATCTAGGGATGCATATTTATAATGTCTACACAATTCCATATTTCCAAGTTCACAAGGTGTAGAAATTTTCCGAGTTAAAATCGAAGCTTCATAGTAAGCGGCCGGCAATAAAACAAAGTAATCCAACATAATATTTTTGGTACATTTGGTGGTGAAAATATATTTGCCAGGATCTAAAACAATAGCTGAAGGTTTCTTACCCTTGTCACCAGCTACGGTAACAAATAGTGGTTCGGTAGTAGGACGTAACAAAACTTTGACGCTAGAATTATGTGCAAAAATATATAATTAGGAAAATTCTATAAGAACACCAACCAAATAACCTACTTTTGATCTACTTCCAAAGGATTTTCCGATTGTATTAAAATACTAGCCGTCACATTGAATTCATTTAAATTTACATAACGTATAACAATACGATAAACTGATGATTTGAATACGGTCAATTCATAGCGTACTTCATTTTGTATATCATTGAATACAGCATAACCCTTACTGCTATAATCAGGGAAAACATCTTCATCGTACTGATAACGTACTTGGGCGCCAGAAGGTTGTGAACCATCTTCATATTCATATTGAAATTGATGTAAAGTAGGGAAATAGTGAGTAGTAAGAGGTTGAGTACAATCGCGTCCGGTTACACGAGGGTGACATTTACATTGACCGGTATTTTTATCACACTCCGTCTTCCAAGCACCACCAACATCACAATTACAATCTTTACAACCGAATAGTGAAGTACCATCCAAATCATAGGTACCATCTTTACAATCCTTACAAGTACGACCTTGAGTATGAGGTTTACAAGCACACTGACCTGACTTGGAATCACAGGTGTCTAATGTGCCAATGGTACCATCTGTCCAGCAATCACACACTTCACAACCATCGGGATTGGTAATATTTAAATTCCAATATAAAGGCATGCATTCATTGCAGATACGACCAGTAACACGTTCTTTACATTTACACAATTCACCGATAGGTACCGAACCACAGCCAGCAAATTTATCAATAACACCAGCAGGATCACAATTACAATCCTCACAGCTAGGGAAGTTATAGAAACCTTCTTTGCAAGAATCACAGAATTTACCATCAAAGCTGGATTGACACAAACATTGACCATCTGAATTGCAAGAAACACCCACTGAGCCATGAACATCACAATTGCAAGCTAGAGGAAATACACAATTTCATTAAAATTTTCCAGATTTTTTAGCTTTTATTAACAACTTACGTAAACAATCTGGATAACTGAAATAACCAGCACTACATAAAGTACATTGTTTGCCAGCAAAGTTAGAGAGACAATTACATTTGCCAGTATTATCACAAGTGGTAGCGGAACTGCCAGTTGTCGAACAGTTGCAAGGTTTACAATCGGGATAGTTATAGTAACCAGGCAAACACTGGTCACAACGAGGACCACCAAAGCCCTCACGGCATATACATTGACCATTTTCTTTATTACAAATTTCATCGTTGGTACCTTGGATATCACAATCACAGTCTAAGGGAGAAAATTAAAATTAAATTTTGTTAATAAACAGTTGAAATAAGGAATCCCACACAGAAAATATTATTACAGTAACTGACTGTATTTTATTTATTTAAAAAGTTATCCGTACATTTATTTTTAAATGATTATACAGTTAAAATAGAAAGAAATATATTTTTTAAATGTTTTTGTCGTTTATTTAAAAAATAAATTACATATAAATACAGTTAATATTTTCATTTAAATGTTTTGTTAAAAAAAGAATTCCTTTTCGATTTCTAGGTCAGTTAAAAAAACGAAATAAACAAAATATCATTTTATCTTACGGATTTTGTAGTTAATTTTTTGAAATTTAAAAAAACGAAATAAATGAAAAATCATTATTTTTTAAGGATCTTGTAGTTTATTTATTAACATTTAAAAATAAATTAAAAGTTCTTTTGATTTAAATGAAAAGTCAGTAGACCGGTTTTCATGTGATTTTTCATTTATTTTAAATTACATTTTCAGTTAATTTAAACTACAAACTATTTTGATTGCATCATCCTAATTTAAAGGGCAGACTAATTTAGTTATAAAAGAATTCAAATCGTAGCCGCTAAAGCATAGTAAGTTGTTTTTTATCTGGAAATATTTCACTGAAGAGCTTATAATGTTCAAAGAATATAACTCATACAGTAAAAAAACTCGTACAGTAGAAGTTTAAAATGCATTTTAAAGCCGAAGACTAAAAGCCCAACTATACTATAAGGAAAAGAACGCTTCCATGCAAATTTATTGAAGACCCATATATTTTGCAAAAATTTAAAAGCTTTGCTACCAATACGAAGTTTATTCTTTCTGGCAAATTTCGTAAAAATCTGTCTACTCGTTTTCAAATTAGGACGAGTCTTTTAAAGGTATCCTAATAGAATCTAATATGTCCTTAGAACAAAATAGAAACTTATACAAATTAAAGCTTCAATATTGCTTAGAATTCAATAACATGTTATCTAACAACTGCAGTTGTTAGATATATGTAAAAATAGCAGAAAAAGTTACTAAAAATTTGTTGAAAATGATGCTGCAGAAAAAACTGCTAAAATTAGGAGATTTTTTTGCTAAATACTTGTAAAATAAGAACAGCAAAATTAAAACTGTTAAATTTATAGAATGATAGTTATATTTAAGCTAACTTTTAGTTAATTGAAAATAACAAATTGTACCTACTGTAAAATCTGCAGAAAATTTTGTTAAATATTAGTAGACTAAAAACAGCAAACATAAACTGTTATATACACAAAATTTTTGCTATTTTTAAGCTAAATTTAGTTAAATGCAAATAGCAGTTAAAATCTGCAGAAATATTTGCTAAAAAAATTATTAACTGCTGTTTTCAAAAAACTCGATTTTTATTTGCATTTGCATCTAAAAACAAACTTCGAAATTTTTTTATTTTTTATGCTACTAATTATGTAGCAAATTTTTTTTTCTGATTTTAACAGGTTAATTCGCTATTTTCCATTTACAAAAATTTAACTCAAATATACTAAAATTCTGTACATTTAAGAGTTTTATTTTTACTGTTCCTATATTACTAATATATAGCAAATATGATCTGCTAACTTAGCAGTTTTTTTCTGCAGCATTATTTTTAACTAACTTTTAGTAGTTTTAACTAAATTTGTTAAGGATTTTTTTCTATTAGTGTACATCTAAAAGCGTTTTTTCAGAATTTTGAAAATTTTGTTTATTTTAAAATAATTACACTGCTCTACAAAAAAAAAAAAAAGTGAGTGCTATTGCAGTGGATTTAAGATAATTGGCGGGTGCTGATTTCGAATCTGCAACCAGTTTTTAAAATTTTGCACAATTCGCGATTTTTTTTTTTTAATTTTTCAACAGATTTTTTCTAAAAAAAATTTTTAATTTAGCAACTGTAGCTTCAGAAAGAAAACCCTTTACATAAGCTGTATTTTATCTTATGCCTATCAACGTTAAGTATTTAAAGCAAATCTACATATGTTAAACTGATTGTCGTATAAAAAAATTTTGAAAAGGTCATGTTTATAATTTTTCCGTTATAATCGAAATTACGTCAGCAGAAGTTTATAGGAAGTGACGCGAATAAGTTATATTAGATGTGAAAATGTATAAACGTTGAGTTTTCAACGTTGATAATTATCCGTGTTGAAAGTTAACGTGAATACGAAAAGTGATGTGTTAGTTTCCGTCTTAAACGCGTTCTTATGCACTTTGAGTTTTTTTTTATGAGTTAACGTACATAGTTTAGTCGAAAACACAGCTATAGTTAACCTAATTTCGTGCCCTATTTTTCAAACTTAAATGTGTGTCAATATCTCAATAACTTTTGTAAATATAGTCGCTCAAAATCAAAATTTAAAATTTTTTTAAGTTTTTAAGTTTTTCTTTGAAAAAAATGTGTAGGTACTGTGCTACAAATCTACGGCTCAAGTACACTTTATGGGGCACCACTCAAAACAAAACAAAATTATGACTTCCTGTGGATTTAAAAAAGAAAATTTTTTTTCTATATGGTGTTAAGGGGGCCCCCGGGACCCGCTAGGTCCAAAAAACCGAAACACCTAAAATGGTCAAATTAAAGGAAATTTTCTCCCGATTTCAAAAATGCTTTTGGTTTCATGATCCATAAAGTGTGGCTCCCACTAGATCCATTTAAGACCCCCCGGGAGTCTAAAATAGCCACTTAATGTACTAATTATAAAGTATGGGTACTCAAATAAATGGAAAGTTTCTTAAGAATTCAAGCATGACCACAACGTACCAAAAAAAATTTTTTCTTTTTCAAAAAATGTTTTTCCCTCGGCGCTATGTCCCACAATACACAAAAAAACCCAAACGTTCATTAAATTTTAATTTTTTCCAAAAAAAACATCCACTTTTACCGAATTTTACCAACTTATGTATGCTATGTATCAAAAAATGAAAAATTTTTTTAAAAAATCGCGCGATTTTTACAAAATATTTTCCGCCTGCGACGCTGTGCCCCATAATATACAAAAAACCCCCTAAAATTCATAAAATTTCCACTTTTTCCTAAAAAAAAGTCCCACACTTTTATTACCAAAAAGTTTACGTTACGTAAAACTTTGAACTACTTTTATTTTTGAGTTGTGTTTTTTTCTGGAGCTGTTAATAGTTCAAAATTTGGCATTTCCATCGATGAATTTAACGCGTGCGTGTCATAGGAAAGATCCGATACTGCTGTAAATTTAACAATTTTTGAGTAGCAAACTATGCTTGTGCGTCATGTCGCTTGTGTTGTTTTATTTGTTTTATTTTTTTATTGCATTATCTCATTTTGAATGTAGAGAAAAAAGTCATGCATTAAAAAGTGGATGTTCTCTTTTTGCAGGGAATAAAATGAGTGCTTCGCCAGTACAAAAATTATAACTTTAAAACGTTGACAAAGCATAGGTAAAACATACAATTAAGTGTTTTTTCACTGATAAAACAGTGCTTTGCCAACCACAAAATAATAACACAATGCTGGGCTTGGCGGTTTGTTTTTTAAAACGTTGGTAAAGCATTAGCAAAATAATTAATAAAGTGCTTTTATAAGAAAATAATGATTGCTTCGCCAGTACCAAAATTATAATTTTAAATCTTTGGCAAAGCATTCGTAAAACAATAAATTGCCTTTTCAATGAAAAAGTAAGTGCTTGGCCAACCTCGAAATAATAACAACGGTCTGAGCTTTACCAATTATATTGTGAAGAGTTGGTAAAGCATTGGTAAAACAAGAAATGTAGGATTTCGCCACAGACCAATTACCAAGGACTTTTACAGTTCTTCAAATAATAAAGCAAAATATTCAAAATTCTTATACATTTTCAAACTAAAATAATTAGTCAATTACCAACTGCTTTTCAGACATTACCAATTTCAGAAATAGTCAATTGTGTTTTGAAGAATCTCAATTGTATTTCAGAAAGTATTAACTATATTTAAGAATTTATCAGTTGTTTTTCATGCAATTGTCAATTGTTTTTCAGAAATTATGAATTTTATTTCAGAAACTGTCGATTGCATTTCAGAAAATATTAAATATATTTCATATTACTAATTATGAAATACAAACAATAATTTTGGAAATACATTTGAATTTGTCTGAAATACAATTGATAACTTATAAAATGCAAATATTGTCTGAAATACAATTAATAATTTCTGAAATACATTTGATAACTTCGAATTTATAATTTATATTAACTATATTCTGAAATACAATTGATAATTTCTAAAATACAATTGATAAATACGAAAATAAATTGATTATTTCTGAACTACAATTAGTAAAGCTGGAAATATATTGATTTCTTCTGAAATGCAGTTGGTAAATCTGAAAAATAATTGACCATTTCTGAAATACAATTGGTTAAACTGAAAATCAATTGATTATTTCTCAAATACAATTGATAAATCTGAAATACAATTGATGATTTCTAAAAAACAAGTAAAAATGGTGGAAGTATCAATTGTAAATGAAAATTTGTATTTAAATTAAGAACATTAGAATTAAAAATATATTTTTATGATTAATAAATAAACTAAATACTGGCAAAGCACCTTTTGCCAACGTTGGGGAAGCGTTATGAAGCAGTGCTTTGCCAGCACTTTTTTTGTTGCACCATTGGCAATCAGTGATTTGCCAGTGCCTTATTTTTTACTATCGGCAATTTCTGACTGGGCAGGTAAAGTAAAGGAATGGAATGGAAAGCGGAATGAGTGAAATTGGAACACTAAACGCAAGGATTAAAATGGAATAGGACATTTCCCATGCAATTTTTTTCTGCTAAAATCAACAAAGAATATTTGCTGGAAAAAATAAAGTGCTGATTTTAAAAATTTTACTTGATTATAAAATAAAAAAATTAAAAAAAAAAACTTTCAGATTTCAGAAGGTAAATTATTATTTGCAATTAATAAAAGAATTTCCCTAAAATTTTGTAAATTCAACAGAAATTTTTGTGCCTGTCATCCAACTGATGTTTAGCAAATATATTCTGCTGATTTAGTAGTTTTTTCTTCACAGGTTTCTTTTTCAATTAGTGTTGAAATATCAATATTTTTAATTTTAGTAAAAATACATATTAAAGTTTAATCGCTTAAGTATATCATTGGAAAAAAACTTACATTGACATTTAGGATAATTGTAGTAACCATGTTTACAACGTTCACAACGTTCGCCACCAAAACTACTCAAACATTTACACTGGCCAGTAATCAAATCACAATCGTTGCTAATGGAGCCAACTTGATTACATTCACAAGCTAAAAAGAGAAAATAAAAATTAATTATTCGATTCACTAGATAGTAGCATTCATTACATACCTTTACATTCGGGAAAAGCATAGAAACCCTCGGCACATTGTTTACAATAGTGACCAGCAAAATTTATCTTACAGGGACATTCACCATTGACAGCCTCACAGTGATAACCATCAGTACCATTAAGATTACATTCACACTCACGACAACTAGGATAACCATAATAGCCATAGGCACAGGAATCACAATTAGGTGGTTGGAAAGCTTTACGACATTCACAACGACCAGTACCCTCCTCACAATGACCGGTGGAATAGAAATAATCACACTGACAGGCTAAACAAAAATAAAGGTATATAATTCATTAATATGGCGAAAAGAAGTCCTCGAAGAAATCTGTTTTAAACTGTACGAATTATTGTACTTACGATGACAAACATCAGTTTCATTCCAAAATTTATCATATGGTCTATAATATTTGGCTTTACATTTGTTACAGTTGATACCCTCGGTATTGTGTTGACAATTCAAACAACGACCACCACCCTCATAATGACCATGAATATCCAAAGATAAGCTCTTACGATCAATATCTTCATCATAAACACACTCATTAGTATGACCATGACAATTACAAGCTACAAAGAGGCAAAAGAGTACAACATTAAAGATCTCTCGTTATTTTTATTAACTGAAAACCTTAAACTTACGTTCACATTCAAATGGATGGGCATTAGTATTTTGTCTCCATTTCTTTTGCTCAAATCCGGGACAGCATTCATTACATTGTATACCACACGTACGATGTTGACAACGACATGCCAATATGCGTACAGGGCTCTTAATATCCTTGACATCACAAGTATCAGCATGACCGTTACACATACAACGGCCACCAATGGAAATATCCTTAATCGAATAGAAATAACGTCTAGTCACAGTTGGATCTTGTCTAGCTACAGACATTAAATGACCCAACAAATTCTTCGTACGCAACAGACGAATACGAACATTAGTAGCACGAGTCCATTCTTGTAAAACAGACGAGTTAAAGTAATTGGTCGAAGAAGGACGATCGTTTAACAACATCACTGGAATTTCACCATTTTCCAAAGGTACAATTTTAGAATATTCTGTAGTACAAATAACATCATCATCTTTGGTTATGGGTTTGTAGGTATCCTTGCCGAAATAGGTTTCACAATCGGCAGGAGTATCAGAGAAATGTTGCCATGCTGACCAGGTTTTGCCATAATCACTTGATTTTTCCAATGTCCAGAGACCGGGACGTGGTGAGTTACCCATACGGATGAAAAGGTAAGCAACATGAAATTCCTATAAAAACAGAAACAAATTATTTAATTAGTTAATTTTATTTTTAACAGTGTATGTAGTGAGTATATTTATTAGAATGATTTTTTAAAGCATACTTTAGGGTGCTTAAAAAAATATATTTGTACGGTACTTCTCCGTTAACCCTCTGATGCCCGTAATTTCAAGCAAATAAATACCTAACAGTGCTTAGATACCTACTGTGTAGGCGACCAAAAAGTAAGTACGTACTTATGCATTGATAGCATACATGCGACTAATTAATTAATTGGACTAATTATTTGATGGTTTTGTTAGCACTGAATTGATATCAACTGTAATGCAATTTTTTTTTCATTACCATTTTTTAATTAATGATAAGGATTTTAATTGTTCTGATTTCATTAATGAATTTTTCAAATTGCAATGCAATTAACAATTCGTCAATTACAACAAAAAAATTATAATTGAAAAACGTTAAAATGGAGACAAATTGCAGATATCAGAGATGGAAATGATCGCTTGTGTTTATTTTAAAAAAATAAGCGAGCCAATATAAATTTTTTAGATATTTATTTACATTCCATTCTAGTTTTTATCCAAGTAAAATAGAAAAATGTAATTGAGCGGAGAACAAATAAAATTGGAACACTAAATACCGGGATCGAAATGTAATTGTACGCAATTTGTATTATCTTAATGTGTTCAATTCAGAGCTTTGAAGAATTAATTATTTTTTTAATGAATTCACTAGCAATCGAATTCAATTTTCTTTAGAATTGAATGAATTCCTCTTCTTACGTAATTGACTGAATTCGTTCAGCTGAACGTGTTCATCAAACGATAAATTCAAAGAATTAATTCCATTGCAATAGTTCTCTTTATTAAATCAAAAGAATTAATTCACTGGTGAACGCGTTCAATTTTACAAATCGAACGGAAAAAAAGTGAATTAATTCCTTACTGAATTAATTCACCACTGAATTCATTCAATTGCATTTTCATTCAGTGAATTAAAAAAAATTAAATTACATTCAGTGAACTAAAAAAATTAAATTACGTTCAGTGAATTGAAAAAGAAAAAATACGCGTTCACCAGTGAATTAATTCATTTGATTTAATAAAAAGAACTATAGCAATTGAATTAATTCGTAACAAAATAAATCGAACGAAAACAAATATGAATTAATTCCATTCAATATATGGAGCTTTGTGAATTAATTCGTCGAATTTTTAATTCAGAATTGTAAAATTGAATTAAGGAATTAATTCTTCAAAGCTCTGGTTCAATTACATTATCACATAAATTTGTAAAAAAAAAATTGACTCACCATGTAGCTGATTCGTAAAATCGATCCCTCGGGATCCCTACCGAACTTCTTTATCTGAATAATAGGAGCGTGACCATTTCAGAGCTTGTCAAAATTTTGTTCGTTTTGCGTTATCTCGCTTGTTTTTCGATATAAAGGCCATTTTGTAAAATAGCGATTTTTTTAAATGGCCATCATTTCGATAACTAAGCGAGATAGCGCAAAAGGGACAAAATGCTTACTGTTTAGACGCGCATTTGTATGATACTAAAATTTTATTTACAAAAAATCTACTTAAATACTAAACATTTAAATCTTAAAACTAAACTAATCTATTAAAATATCTTGCAGGGGTTCATAAGAAACCATCCCTGCAAAGATAACAAACAAATCTTAATTCTTACGATAAGTAAATCAGCAATAAAAGATTTGTGTGGGTTGGTACCAGTGTTGCCATATCGGCGGTTTTCTCGTCAGATCTAGCGATTTTATTTTGCCCCTGGCGGGAAAAATTGTCCTGTAGCTATTAGCCAAAAATCTAGCGGCTTTTTATCAGCCGTAATATAATTTTTAAAACTCGGTTTTATGTTGAAAAATATTATAACACAACTTCTTAAACGATTTTAGTAAAAAATAAACTAAAAAATAAACATTTGGATAAAATATGGGTATAAAGTTTTTCACTAACTTTTATTGAGTATTTTCAATACTAATATTAATTCAATGAAAATCGGAATTCATTATTTGAAGCTTAATCGTAAAATTTTTTATTATTTAAAAGTTTATAACACTTCTTATGAACATATTAAAGAAATTTTTGAGTAAAAAAACTTCTTTAAATACCATATTTCAAGAATCTAGCGATAAAATCGCTAAATTTTTGCACTTTTTATAAATCTGGTGATTTTCTAGCGATGTTTGGGTCTGATGTAGCCATTTATTTTGAAAATGTGTTGGCAACACTGGTTGCTACCTAATAAAAAGGTAACATGCATTATCAGTGTCTACATACGCATGTGCATAGAAAATGTGTATTCGTAAATACACAAATTGTATTAAGAGATTCTTCTATTCTCCCTTATTCTTGGAATACAATTAAAAGATGATTAAAACCATAGAGTAAGGATAGATAGAGATACGGTAAGCCTCATGACCCCAACAAAATTTTATACAGATTGCAAAGGTTCGGTAACGGGCTCCCCAATGAGACAATTTCCCTCTCTTTTGAGCAAATTTCCCTGATTTCAAGCAAATTTGTCTGCAAACTGAGAGGATTTCTTTGATTTCAAAACAAATTTCCCCTATTTGCTTTGAAATTTGAGAAAATTTCCCATACCGAACCTTCGTAATCTGCACATATAAAAATCAAGAGAAAGGTTTTTGCAGTGTGAGCGGCAATGTCAGCCTGTGTTAAAACGCACTGCACTTATGTGACTGTATTGCAAACAATCACTAAACTACAAATGATCGGTCCCCCTTATGAGATCTTTAACCTTGAATAAAATAAAAACGGTTCAGCGGAATGACCTTGTATTTTGCAAAGTAGAATTATTTTGCCTGAACAACCAAAAAAAGCCATTTTTGAATTTGTATCCTTACTGTATTTGCCTGTGCAGTTATAGTTACGAATCCATCTATGAGTATGTGCGCGCATACACATAAGCAGATACCTGGAATTGCCGCTTATTTTTGAGTGAGGATTTATAGCACGCTCTTATTTTTTCGTTTTATGAAATTCAGTTTGTTCTGGAACACATATAAGTGAAGTTTGTTTGCGCATTTATTTGAATTTTGGTTGTGTTTCGAAGTATTTGATAAAAAATGGATAGAGTTTTACGTGAAAGAAGGCAGCGAGATGAACTAGAAATGGATTTTGATTTGGAAAGCGAAGCGGGCGAATCTCCGTGCAATAGTGACGATGATTTTGCATTATCAGACGAGGAGAATGATGAAAGTGAAGTTAGCGTGCATTCGGATGAAGACGACATTGAGCCACTTGAGCAAAATTTAGGAAAAGAAAATGCAGCAAATCCTGAAAATAAATATTTTTCAAAAAATAAGAAAATTGAATATTCATCGCAACCATTTGAAATAAATCGAAGAAATTCATTTCAACGTGCAGAAAATTTCACTTCAGGTAAAAACCTACCCTCTTTGTTATGGGTTCATGTTCATTATATGTTTAATTTTTGTTATAATTCAGGTCCAAAAGCATTAGCAGCTGCTAATATAGTTGATGTTTCGTCTGCATTTCACATGTTCCTTGGACCGGTTGAGAATATTATTTTGAACATGACGAATTTATATGGTTTGATTTGGACACTCTGCACGCATACTTTGGTTTGTTGCTGCTTTGATTCGAAATGTATACGATTAATGGAATCATAATTTGAAAACTGTATACACACCAGGAAAAAACACTACCGTAGATGAACAGTTAGTTCCGTATCGTGAGCGATGTCCGTTTCGTCAGTATATTCCATCCAAGCCGGCGAAATATGGCATCAAAATTTGGGTGCTATGCGACTCAAAAAGCTGGTATGCATACAACAGTACTGATCGGTTCTGTACAGTTTGTACAGAACCGATCAATACTGCCTAAATTTTACTAATAATAATTTGATAAAAGATTGATATCGCTAATTTTTCGTTAAAAGCCACGCCCACTTAAAACAATTAACAAAATGAAAAAACAAACATTACGTTAAAATTCTGTACAATTTTCTGAACCATCTCCTTGCCTTTCGTGGAAAATTTAGCCACTATTTTAATCTTTAAAAATAAAGGCAACAACAATAAAATTAGAAAACACTTGAATTGTCTTAAATTCGTGGCCACAACTGTAGGTATATTCAGCGGAGGGCTTATGTTCTTCAGTTTTTCAATATGCGTTTTTTGAGCACCCTTTCCAGTTAAGCGTGTGAATAACATATGCACATATGAGTTATATTAACCTATTCTAATTGGCAACACATTCATGGCATACAAAAATAGAATAAGTTAATTTAAATATTGCAGAAGTCATAAACAAACCATAAAATACACTATATTGCACCAGTTAGCTAGTTTCTCCTAATAAATTTAAGCATTTAAAGCAAAACGATTTATGCAATTTTAATAAATTATCCATTATTGAAAAGCTAATTGAATATATGAGAATCGAATAATATGCGATTCGCAGAAATTTTTAGTATTTATACCCTTATTCTAAACTTTATAACAATAACAAAATTGTGACAAAACTGAGGTGAATGGAAATTGTTATAATTTTGGCAGTCTAAGAAAAATTTTCACAGCAAAATCTTGACAAAATTGTCATGTAATAAAAAGCACATAACAAACAAATATTTTCATTTGTCAACAATTTTTTTTTTTTTAATTTTGTAATTTTTCTTTATAGAATAAAATATGAAATATATCATTTCTCCCTTAAAATGTTCGCGTCTAACTTTTTACCGAATCTAAAATTCCTACAAATTCCTCCCAAATATTTCGCATTAACATGGGATTTTTGAAGCTAAAATTGTTAGCAATAAGCTTAGGGTGCTTAATGCAAACATTTAAAGAAACCTCCAAGGGCTTTCTGGACATTTTTTTAACATTTAACTTTTTTAATTTTTCACAAATTACGATTTTTTGGTAACTATCGTAATCTTTTTTATTTTTGGCAGTAAAAGCTTTCACCATAGTATGGTGAAATTTTTAAAACTTTTTCTTGTCATACAAAAAAATAGAATACCATAACAAAGTTTTAAGAAATGTCTGTTAACAAGAAACATGAAAATTTTAATAAAACAAATTGTCCAATTTTCCTAGAATAAGGGTATTAAATAAAATTGAGGATCATTCTAAAAGAATTTCTGAATTTAAACATTTTTATCATATAAGCTTTCCCCTAGTTTCGAAAATCAAAAAAAAAAATTAAACACGATCGATAAGATACAAATCCGGTTATGAAAAACAATGACGGAATTCACAGTTCGTACTATATTAAGTACTAACTTAGCATTTGTCGGATATTTGACAATTTTCTAAAATCGTGCTATATTACAACGATAGCACGTTAGCACTTAAACTGTAAATACCCTCAATGTATTTCAAATTATAATTTTTTTTAATGTACATACATATATAAGTGCTCGTATGAAGATTTTAAAAAATTTTCTAAACTTTGAAAAAAATTATTTCAAAAATACTTTTTACGATACGAAAGACGTTTTGTTTTTAAACACGCTAAATCAGTCTGCGTTAATAATTTTTCTTTGACGAAGCAAAAATGATGGCGGTTTTAAGTTACAAATTTCTAAAAATTTTAAAATTACAATATTTACTAGTTTTAATAAAAGTTATACTTATTACACTTCTAAAAATATTAAAATACACTGAAAAATATATTATATTAATAAATAGATATTAGCAGTATACGCAATTTTTCGTCGAGTTTAAAATCTGTATTTTCGTTTAGGATTATTTATTTATTTATTCAATACTTTCAAATTCGGAAAATTAAAAAATTTAGATAAGGACATTTTTTGAGGTTAGAAAACTTTTGTTTGCGCAAAAAGTTTTTCATTCCTTAAAATTTTGTAATGCCTTTTAAATTTTATTATTTTTACTTTACCAGGTGAAAATGTTCATATATGGCCATATATGGCAACATATATGGGTTCATATGTGGGTTCGGATCCGAAATTTGAGGGTATATGGCCATATATGGAGATATATGAATGTTCATATAAAATTTTTTATTTTTATTTTTTAATAAAAGTATAGCTTCATCATACGTTACTGATGAATTTGTACATTTGAATGAAATTGAGAAATTATGAAATTTTCAATGGACATAAACATTTTACTTCAAGTTTATACTGAATTTAGACTGAGCAAAAACCACTTGGTTTTTGTACAAAACTAAATTACAAAAGCCAAGTCATTTACACTGGTTGTTTATTTTTTCTTTGTCACATCACTTTTTTATTACACACTTTTATTTTTTTATTGTTAGATTAATATAAAAAAATTGTTAATACATTTTACAATTAATAACAACACACAATTTCAAACTATAACAGAAATATTCTTAAAAAATTAAAAAATATTTTTTTTGACACTTGCTTTACTTCTATATTCGTCGTAACAGGGTGTACCGAAAATTAATTATAAATGTTACCGGATGTATCAAAAATGCACATTTCATTTTTAATTGGTTTTTGGCAAAAACCAGGTAGAACCTGGTTTTCAGTTTATATGAAAATTGTATGGAAAAACTAAATTAATTTTGTAGTTTTCGGCTCAAAACCTAAAAATAGCCAAAAACTACTAGTTTTTTCCCAGTCTAAATACACTATTAGAAAATATTTTATGACTGATTTTTGATTATTTAATGAAAAAAGTGTGTAAAAATTTTAGTTAAAGCTACTAAAAATTAGTTCAAAATGAAATACTGCAGAATTGTCAGAGTAGTTTTGCTAAATATAAAAAAGATAGGAACAGCAAAAAAAAACTGTTTAATATATTTACAAAATTTGAGTTATAATTGAGCTAAATTTCAGTGATTAGGAAATTAAATTGTAGTAGTAGACAAAAAAACATCACATAAAATTTTAAATATTCAAAGTTCCTTTCTCGTTTTTTTGTTTTTAATCGAAATACAAATCTAGCCTTCTGAAATCAACAGTTTAATATTTTTAGCAAATATTTCTGTTGATTTTATAAACTGCTATTTGCATTGAACAAAATTTAACAAACATTTTTTTAGATACAACAGTTTGTTTTAGCCATTTTTAGTTTACTAATATTTTGGAAAATTTTCTGCAGATTTTCTAAATTTAAAAGTTTTATTTTTGCTGTTTTTATCTTACTGCAACATTTTCAATTGTATTTCAAAATTTATCATTTTATTTCGGAAATTATCAATTGTTTTTCTGATTTATCAATTGTATTTCAGAAATAATCAATTGAATTTCAGTTTACTCAATTGTATTGTAGAAGTTATGAATTGTTTTTCAGATTTACCAATTGTATTTCAGAAATAATCAATTTATTTCCAGTTTTATAATTGCTTTTCATAAATTATCAATTGATTTTCATATTTATCAATTGTATATCAGAAACTACCAATTTCAGAAATTATAAATTGTATTTCAGAAACTGATATTTGTATTTCAGAAATTTATGAATTGTATTTCAGAAATTCGCAATTGCATTTCAGAATATATCAAATGTATTTTACAAATAATCAATTGTATTTCTGAAACTGGCAACTGTATTTTAGAAATTGCCAATTGTATTTAAGAAATTATCAAATGTATTGTATTTCAATATTTTTTGAATCCGCTCACGTAATTACCCCCATGATAAAAAAAACTTAAAACATTACCCATATATGGAATAATATATGAATTCATATATGAAGATATATGGAATATATGAACCAATATATGGACCAATAAATGTAGTATATTATCATATATGGATTCATACATTTGAATGTATTTACCCATATATGCTTCCATACATAACATATATGTTCATATATGATCATACATTAAACCATATATGCTCATACATGAAACCATATATGACAATATATGAACATTTTCAGCTGGGTTACTAGAAAACTGAGTTTACGCAATACGTTCACCAATTCTAAAAATAATTATGAATCTCAAATGCTAAAAACACACATTTTCAAAAAATGCTACAAATTATTACTTTATTTTTATGAATGACTTGAAATTTACTTGAGAAAAATAGTCTTTTATGTTTTGAATTCTTGTCATAAATTGTATTTTTTTTTTTTTTTTTTTTTTGCCACGCAACATTAAAAAGAATTTAAAAACTCCATATGGAAGAGATGGAATTGTTGTGTATTGGTTAGAGTGGGCCAAAATACGAAAATTTTCAATTCTAGAATTGATATATGATATTTTCTAAGTGTTTTTTGATAAACGTAACCTTATAATCAGTTACTACAAATGTTTAAATAAAAATAACGGGTTTTGTTAAAATTGATATTTTTTATTATTTTAAGCTCTGTAAAAATTATCAATAATATAGTACTAACAAAAATAGGGTTGTCAGGACATTATATACATATATAAGTATGTATATTAGACCGTACCTCAAAAAAAAAGTTCGCCGTACACCCTCCAATATGATGTATTTTTGGAAGGCGATTTCAAAAAAAATCTTTTTTTAATTTTTTGTTATAGATTTTGCATTTAAAATAGGATTTTAAAGTGTGATATATCGATTTTTTGCCTCCAGGAGACCAGTGTTTTGCTATATAGTAAAAATCCAATTAAAAAAAATTTAAAAAGGCGACCCCTACGTTCGGTAACCAATATATTTAAAAAATTTCTACTGGGTTTAGCGAAAAACTTCCTTAGCAAAAGTTTAATGATTTTTTGCGAGCTTTAATTTTCTGACATTAGGGTCGTACATTAGGGTGGTAGCAACTGAGATCTGGTGGGTAACTACTAGAACGGGATACTTGGGGTCAAAATGTCCTTAGAGGAAAACACTGGTCTCCTCGAGAGAAAAACATCGATGTATCATACTTTAAGATCCGATTGTAAATACCAAAAATATAACGAAAAATGTAAAATGGCGACCCCTACGTTCGGCATAAAAAAATAATAAAAATTTTTTTAAACCTCCTCACTGTAATTTATAAGATTTATTCTTGTTGTGATAGCTATTGAAACAATAAATAAAAATAAATAAACCTCCTTGCAAAAATACTTCAAATTGGAGGGTGTACGGCGCACTTTTTTTTTTTTTTTGCCTGTAAGGTGGTACGCTCTAATGTATATATTCATTATATAAAAAATTAAGTTGCTTTTTTATTTTAAAAATCATAAACTTTTTTCGATTTTTTCCAAGCAAGTGCCGAGTTTTTCCAATCAAGTACCGATAATTTTTTTATTTCAACCCCCCCTAGTGTATTATGGACCGCATATACATTAAATAAAATTTTTTTTCAATTATAGACAGTATTGATATTAAAATTGTATAAATAAACAAAATATATTTGAGGCATACAAATTAATTTTTTGACAACACATACAATTGTGTTTATTTAATTTAACACTATAGTGAATTTACGAAAAATGATCTCATAATGAAAAGAGTTTTTTATCGTTAGTAAAACACATAACATCCCAGCAAAAAAAATTGCAAGTAATGCTTAAACAAACTACTTCTTGTATTTTTACTGCTTTTTTAGAAGTTATTCTGAATAACTTCAAAAAATCACTTCTCTCATTGCTTCCAAACATTACATTACATTTTTACATTTTTTACAGCTTTTTTAGAATTACTTCTGAACAATATCCAAAAATCACTTAAGTATTACTTCTAAAGCATAATTGCTCTTAAAGTCTTTCTTAAATGTGATTTTGGTATCATTTGGTATTTCTAAACAGATGATCGTAGGTTCGATTCCTGGAGGGACTAATATATTTAAAATTTTTTTTTTTTATTTTTTAAAATTTATAATTAATTTGTTCAAATTCCGAATCGATCGGCACTACAACGGTTTTAGGTCCAATATTTGGTTACCCAGTCAGAAAAATACAAACGGGAAAGCGGTGGCAAAGCACTTTAACAGGTGGTACAAGTACTGGCAAAAAGTGCTTTCCCATTCCCAAAATGATAACATCATTAGACAAAAGAGCCGGCTGTTCAAAAAGCGCCGGAAAAGCACTGGAGGAACAAAATTTTTAAACGTTGGCAAAACGCTGGCAAAACCAATAAATAAGTGGTCTGGAAATATATTTTTCAAAATAAAATTAAAAAAAGTTCATATGTATTTTTTTTTGGTCCTGCCGTGATTTGAACCCAGGACGTCAGATTGGCAGACGATTGCTCTACCCACTGAGCTAACGAGACATATAATATTTAATGGCTAAACACATAAATGAGTGAAAATAGCTGGACAACTACTGGCTGTGCCAAAATGCTAGTACTGGCAAACAAATTTTAGTAACTAGTATGCCAGTGTTGGGAGGACAAAAAAAAAGTTGGTCTTGAAGGAGCTTTCCCACAAACAAAAAAATTGATTTTATAAAACAAAAAAAATTTTAAATTAAAAAAAATCCAAAAAAAAATTTTTTCTTGCAACCGGATTTGAACTCGGAACCTTCCGACTACAAACATTTCTTAACGAAACGTCAGCATTTTTATAAAATCATTGGTTTTCCAGTGAATTGATTTTTGTACGCCTGGTAGCATTGGCTAGGTAGCACTGGATAACCACTGGTTGCAAACCTTGGTATATCACTCTAAGCCAATTTTTTGCCAGTGGTTTTTTTATAAACCACCGAAATTTTTGTAAAAAAAATACTGTTAAAACGCTTTTCGCAAACGCTGGCAAAGCGTCCCAAATGAGTGTTCTGCCATTCATTTATTTTTAATACCGTGGTTACCCAGTGGTATGCCAGTGCTTGATTTTTTGTACCACTGGTGATTTCTGACTAGGTATGTTACAAACTTCAGTACAAGTCTGTCTGTCTGTTCTCGTAGTGGTGTGGGTAAAAATAGAAAATTCTTATTCAAATATTAACTCTGAACTTCTACAAAGTTTTGTTAAGGGTACTAAACATAGAAAATTTTCTGCTAATGAAACTTCATAACATTAATTAAAATTACTTAAACCTGCTAACTTGTCTTAATATAAACAAAGTTTAGTTCTTAACCATAGTTATGAATGTCAAATTTATAAAGAAATATCCGTGGTTAACATTTAACCTTGGTAACGTTTGAAATAATTTACTCGCCCTTAGTAATAAATAATTAAGTACGATTGTACTATGCGATGGTTAAAAATAATTTACTCGAAAATTAATTACAATTGTTAAGAATATAGAAAAGTTTCATAACTTTTATTAAAAGTTTCAACTAAATAATTTTGTTTTTCACAAAATTTTATAAAAATTTCATTAACTCAATAAAAGATTCCTTTATTTAACATAAAATTTCTTCACCAAATGAACATTAAAGAAAGTTCTATTATTTTAAATGAACTCCTCTATAAAATATATATAATTTTTTATCACTAGGGCAAGGAAATCCATGAAAATTCATGTTTTTTCGCAATAGTTCAAAACTGATATACACTAAATATTTATCCGAATTGTCAAATTTAAAACAATATTTTTGCATATTTGAAGCCTTGTTGCATATTTCTATTTGTAGCCGCATTTTTAGGCTCATAATTTCGATTTTTAAGTGCAAGGAAAGGGAAATAGGGTCAAAAAAGTCCCTTTACTTGAATAATAAGAGGGTTAAAATGACCCACAAAAATATTTGTCATGAAATTTTATTATTAGTTTCTGAAGACATCAAAGTTAAAAATCTAATTTTAATGCCAGAAATAAGTCAAAAATTAAAATGTACTTAAGGTTTAATCTCGTACTTATTCAGAATTGGCGCTCAAATGTCCAACAAATCTGGATATTAGGGGGAAACCATGTGAATCTTCCTTTTTAGGTATAGAATGGGTTCAGTGAACTTATGTACTATGGGGAAGCTTTTTGTTGGAACATTTTAACCCTCTAACTCTGCAACTTATGGGTCTTTTTCGTCCCTTTTTAAAAAGGGGCCAAAAAAGTCCATTTAACTGAAGAGTTAGAGGGTTAAAATGTTCCTCGTAGTGTTTTACATAAGTTCGATGAACACATTCTACAGCTAAAATGGAAGATTCACATGGTTTCCTATGCCGATTCACAATAAACATTTAAAAAAGGGGAGAAATTTCAACCCCCCGCCCCCCTAAAATAAAATTCCATTGTGATCTTTCAAAACGCCGACACACGTAATTTTTTTTGTCTCCTCTACCAGAATTCATTGTCAGAACAGCGTAATTGTTTTTCATGTTGTACTGTGTTATTAGTCTTCTTTCTGAATTAGCCTCGGAAGTCTCCGATATAAATCCAAAATGGTGATCGTGAGTTTTTGTGGTTTTTTTCGTAAAATTTTTGGCCGCATCAGTCGCTCAAAAGTTAGTCTATTAATGTCTCGAGTTCTACTTTAGTAATTCGTACAATTCACTCAACATTTTTATGCGCTCATAAAAAAAGCCCGTGCAAATAGTACCAAATTCTGATAAAATAACAGAAAATTGTACCTGTATTTGCGCCAGCAGAATTTTCAATGAAGTTGAGAATTATGGTATGTTATTGTAAATTTAGGTAAGCTAAATTTTACACACTAATAAATACACAGACAATTTTAGTTAATTTAGCTAAAAAATTTGATTTAAATTCAGCAGAAAATTTTCTTGACTTAACTGAAAATTTCTGCTAAAATGTCGCTTACAATCTAGGTTTCTGGACTCTTCGAATTTGTGCAGAGACAGTCCCATATTTAATATTGGGAGCATAGGTGGTTGATAAAGATTAATATGTACAGACTAACGAATTCTTGTCTATTTTGCTCTATCTCGCTTAGATTCCAAAATATAAGCCATTTTAAAATTATACAATAAAATATATGAAAATATAGCGCCATCTTTATGTGATATTAATAGCAGGGACACAAAAATATAATCATTTAAAAAGAATTGTGGCTTAAATTAGCTGAAAATTTTGTTAAATTAAAAAACACAAATTACTAAAAATTAACATCCCAGCAAGCAAAGATGATCATTAATGACTCAGAAATGAGCTCCAAAAACATAAACATTTTTCAACTTTTTCCTATGAAAGTGGTCCGTACAAAAGAGCCCCCCGTGTACTCAGAAATGACTCAGAAAAAAGAACATATAAAACCGAAATTTTCCTCATAAATTTAAATAATTTTGGAATCTTCTTTGAGTCCGAAAAATGAACCCTCATTTTGAGACAGCTTTTTAGATTGTAAAGACAACTTTTTGGATTGTTTTCTGAGGGTTCATATTTTCTACCAAAAAAAGAGTGTTTTCAAAAAAACAATAATCATTTCTATGATCTATTTAAGAATCGTATTTATGAGCGCTCCGAAATTGCTGGCTGGGATGCAAAGTTAGTTCAAATACGGATGAAATCAATTGTTATGCTAAATTCAAAAAAAAATATTAGTTCAATAGTAAGACAAAATAACAGAAAAATTAGTTCAATTGAATCAGAATGCGTTTAACAGACTTTTATACTAAGTTTTATGTTAATGTCATGGGTAAACTATGTAATTTGCTTGTTCAAGTCAAAAATGTCTATTTAAATTTGTTTTAATAAATTTAAGTGTCAACAACCCTACTTTTTTTAAATGTGTTAATTAAAAAAAAGCCTACGTTAACTACATATATTCATTGTAGACAAGCAATACGATAAGTTTTATTTTTAAGAATTGCTTGATATGCATTGAATCTCAAAGTATTAACTAAAAACAAAAGTTAATTGGAATTTAAAACATAATTAACCCATTTTTTACCAAATACAGAATCCGTGGTCTGATTTTCTTAAAGTTGTATTATATGCTACCTAGGACTTTAATAGGAAATTTTTTTAAAAAAGAATAAGAACAAATGTTTGATTGTTTGTTTGTTTGAATGCAAAGAAACCTGTCTTTAAAGACACGTTCACAAAATAAGTTAATCTCTTTTTTACAAACTTAAAAAAAATTAAGATTAAAAAACGGATTTTTACCCAAATGTGAAGTCAGAATACACAATAAAAATATACCTAAACTCAAAAAAGTCTGTCGGTAGATTCCACTGAAAACTCCAGAAATAGTTAAAAATGTTGCTATTTCTAACTGTTGAAAAATATCCAAGAACTGCATTAAAAATAACTAGCAATGTGGTAGCATTAATTCAGAAATTTTTACTACAAAAATTTTAAAACAACTGTCAAAATTGGTGAAATCTACTATTTTTGCAGTTAATTTTTTTGGTATTTTAAGCATATTTTAATAAAGAAAACGTTTTCTTTATTTCGATTATAAAGCAATGTGTAATTACTTCATCGTACTTGGAACTTGATGTAAAAATTCTAAACGGTTCTCGAGTTATTATTGTATGTTTTTATCAGGCACCCGAAAACGTTATTTAATTTTAAATTTTTTTGCAAAAAGTTTATTAAATTATTAATTAATTATTACCCAGCCAGCAATTTCGGAGCGCTCATAAATAAGATTCTTTAATTGCTCATAAAAATGATTATTGTTTTTTTGAAAACACTCTTTTTTTGGTAGAAAATATGAACCCTCAGAAAACAATCCAAAAAGTTGTCTCTACAATCTAAAAAACTGTCTCAAAATGAAGGTTCATTTTTCGGACTCAAAGAAGATTCCAAAATTATTTAAATTTATGAGGAAATTTTTAATTTTATACGTTCTTTTTTCTGAGTCATTTCTGAGTACACAGGGGGCTCTTTTGGACGGACCACTTTCATAGGAAAAAGTGGAAAAATGTTTATGTTTTGGAGCTCATTGTTTGCTGGGTAATTATTAGGACAAGGAATTTCATGCACTTAAAAATCGAAAATAAAAATGCGGCAAAAAAAGACAAATATGCATTAAAAACATAAAAAATATGCACTTAAAACGATTATATTTGTAAAAATAAAGCAATTTGAAACAAAAAAATATATATGTAAAATAGTTATTTTGGAAATAGACCCAGAACTCGAAGCTTTTCCACAATTAAATAAGGTTTTAAAAAATGTTTATTTATTTATTTTATTTGTTTAAAGAAGAAAAAATTAGTTTTCATTGAATCGTATCGTATAAATTTTTTACATTTTTTACAATTTAAAAAATGTTACTAAAAATTAAATATTTGAACAAATATGCATTAAAAAGCACAAAATATGCATTCAAAAGGCATTTGAAGTCAAAATATGCAAAAATATGCAACAACAAATCAATGCCATTTTGTTTTAAACTTGATGATTCGCATAAATATTTACCCCTAAATTCATAAACGCTTTGTAAAATTGTAGGAGGTTTATTGAACAAATTTTGTATGAAAATTTCAGTTTGTAAACCTCCTATAACTTTACAAAGCGTTTATGAATTGAGGGGTTAGTCTATATTAGCTTTGGACTATCGAGAAAAAATATGCATTTGCATGAAATTCCTTGCCCTATTAATTATTAAATTAATTAAATTTTCCTTCAAAAACGTTTTTGCAAATATTTCTTAAACTATAGCTAACTTTAAAATTCTAAGGCCATATTCGTAATATGCGTCCCAAAGTCTATTAGAAATGGTATGTCGCAATCTCGATGCATCATTTTTTCTTATTTGGTTGTTGTACTGTGTTATTTTTGTCACTTAAAGTTTGGTGATATGTTATCTGTGTATTATTTATTATTATAAATTTCTATTCGAATTTTTGGCAGTTTTTTAGAACTAACGTACATTTGTAAAAAAAATGGGTTAAACCAGGGGTATGGATGGCATCACCAAAAAAAAGTTATAAAAATATCGCTGTCACTAGATGGCACTTTGTTCGAAAAATTTTAAATTTTCTTTTTTTATTTAAATTTAAATAATAAACAACAAAGCAAAAAAACAAACGGATATCTCAAATTTTATTATTTGAATATATTCCGCGCTTTTTTTTCTTATTTTGGCAGGCGGTTTTCATAGCCTCTTTCGAACATTAACAGTTTGTATCGAAAAATGTTAGCCTTTGCAGACATGTGTAATTCTTATGGCAACATTTTTAGATAGAAATTAAGAAGAGAGTGACTTAACAGGGGTACCCGTGTAAAAAAGATCAGATCTGGCCAGATCTCAGCAAATCTTACCAGATCTAATTAGATCTCAAAATTGGGGACAAATTTGAGATCTAATTAGATCTGATCAGATCTAGGCATATCTGGCCAGATCTTCGTAGGTCTTAGGAGATCTAATCAGATCTCAAAATTGGGGACAAATTTGAGATCTAATTAGATCTGATCAGATCTAGGCATATCTTGCGCATTTGTCCAGATCACTTTAGATTTGAACAAATTTGGCACTAGATCTTATCAGATCTTGCCATAAGGTATTATCACATATGCCATATCTGATCATATTTGATGTGATCTGGTACAGGATCTAATTAGATTGAATCATATCTATTGAGAACCAAAAAGATCTGGTCAGATCTAAATTTTTTTACACGGGTAGGGAGAATTGGTACCTCTTTAAAATTATATGCTCGTTGTTGTATGCTCGTTGATTTTGAGCAGTTTTTGAGTTTTAGAATATAAGCTCAGCTGATACTAAACTGATACTAAAAAGTTGCGCAGGTAATACTAAATTTCAGCGCCATCTACCGATAAGTAGTGTAAGTTTCGATTTCCTATTTCTATAATTAATAGTCCGGAAAACTTAATTTAAAAATATAAACTTGAAAATAGACTTCAAAAGTTTTCATTCGAATTCATCAAGTGAAACGCCTCAGCTATTATGAGTTTCTATTTTATAATTTAAACAAAATCAAATTGTTTTGTTTGTATTTTCCAAATGTTTAGAAAAACCCTTAAGGCCCAACTATATTCAGCGAAGTCAAATTAAAGAAAAGAACAATTCCATACAAATATACTGATGTACCTACACTACGGGGAAAGGGACCGGTCCCTGATGACACGCAGGATAGGTTCCAAGGGGGCTGAGACCGGTCGTTGATCGGTCTTTTTGTTTGAAAGAGACATATCACTTTAACATGGCGTTGTCATTGGAAATGACCAATTGCCACAGTTTAGACACCTTGTGACAGTAAAGTGGTGTGTCTAAAAATAGCTTTTCAAATAAACTAATAAAAAATGAATACTTAGAAATTAGAAAATTAGCTCAAAAACTCTGATAATATAAATAAAAATTTAAAAAATTGCCCTTACGTTAAAAATAAAATTAAATGAAATACCAATTGTTAAAACTAAAACAGCTTTAACATTAAAAAACGTTGAAAATACAAAACTTTATTTAGCAAAAAATTATGAAAATTTAAAATAAGAGCTAAAATAAGCAAATCGTAAAAAATAAAGTTCAAAATAAATAAAAGAGTAAAATAAATAAAAAAATATTTTAAAAAATATGCCGCGAATTTTATTTCTTTTTTTTCGGTATTGGTCAAGTTTTTTAAAATCAACAGTGAAAGTAACGAATCAGAAAATACTTAGAAAATTAATTCATTCTCTTTGGTTCATATTTGTACTAATTTAGTAATATGCCTTCAGTTGACCGGTCACGGGATAGGTCCTTGGAGGGCAATTGACTACTCATTCCCCGTAGGGTATATTTAGCTTAAGTCAACTTTTGAAAAGTTTCATTTCTATTAATTTGGCTAATTTCGTACCCAACTTAATCAAATTAAAAATATTTCAAAAAATGTATTGAAAAAACATAGACATACAGAAATATAACAAAGTACCCTAGTAAAAAAACATTATGACTTTTGATATTATATATAATTACATCCGAAAAATGAGAACATCTAATTGTATCAAATTAGATCGTATTAGAACATAATTAGATCTAATTTGGCACAATTAGATCTAAGTTGATGGAATAAGATATGGTTTGATACAATTTTATCCGGATTTTGTCATCATCCAAATGTATCAATATAATATAATCATATCCAACTAGATATAATGGTATATAATTCGATAAAATTATACAAAATTATATGAGGCATATGTAACTATATATAGGTCTATATGTAATTGGATATTGTAATATGTTGCACTATACATAGTGCTATATATACCAAGATATAGTTATATAGTTAAGATATAATTTCTTAGAATTTTATATAATTATATCTTGGTATATATGTTCCAATATATAATTATACAAAATTTTATATGATAATATATGACTATATCAAAACTTTTTTACTTGGGTATTTAAAAATTTAAAAAAAAACTCAGAAATTGTGGAAATATGCGAAAGTCTGCTAATTCTAAGTCAAATATGGGTGCTGTTTAATTGGTGGTATACTTACGACAAATTTTGTTGATTTTTATCGCAAAATTAGCATAAGGGGAAGTCAATTGTGGTTACAGCTTTAGACTGTTCACTTTTCTATATTTTTTTAACTAAAAATAATCATTTTCAGACATTACAGTATAGCAAATTGTCGCTGCGCCGAAGAAAATATCTATATGTAGAAAAACATTTCTGTGACGAGACCTACAAAACAGCTTTATTTCAGTCTTTCGATAGACTTTTTAGAAATATTTTTTACATGTATATAAACAACTCCACTCATAAAATAATTACTTACTTAAAAGAATCATAGCCCTGATACAAAAGAAAGACGTCATTTAGGCATCCCACCAATAATTTTTGAAAACAAATAACTATTTTCTTAGGCGCAACGACAAAATGCTAACATTACACTCAGTGTTGCCAACTCTTGAAGGCAGGAAAGCACCGTGAGCATTTTGAAAACGGGTAAAAAGGGTAAAAATTTACCAAAAATGGGGTAAAAAAGCACGATAATAATTTTTTGAAAAATTTAAGTCAAGATTTTAAAAACACATTTTAGCTTTGTAAAATCGTGTAAAAAAGGTTCACAAAATTACCAAAAAAGGGGTAAAAAAGCACCAAGCTAATATTTCAAAATTTTAAAGTTAAAATATAACGAAGTTGTTATTTAAAATTGTACTACAAACATTGTACAAAAATGTATTTTTTGTATATTTCGTATAATTTTTTCAATTTTGACAAAAAATTCAAGAAAAATTGAAAAAAGGAGAACAAATACCAAAAATATAAACTATACAAAAAGCACTAAAAGCACTGCCAGAAATCTGAAAAAGCACTGTAAATACCCGCTTTTTATAAACGGGTATTTGTAAAAAATCACCGGGTACGGGAAGGAAAATAGCACTAAAAAATACCCAAAAAGCACTGAAATGGCAACACTGATTACACTGCTTTAGTTTATTTTCTCATTTTTAGATGAGATCATATTTTTGCTGTTCATTAAATCCATTAAAGAAACATACTTTTGTATTATATTTTTTGCTAACATAAACAAAATTAAGCAGACATGTATTTCCACTAAATAATACTTGAAATTTGTTGCTATTTGTTTTAATCTAATCCCCTCTAAAGATCATCTCTTCCAGCAATAATTAACATTGTTCTTATATAGAGTCATTTACAAAAACTGCAGTCATGCATATAAGCAGTTAATGCTGCATGTTTTGTAGCTGTTTGCTTAATTTAAATGATACTGAAAATTTATTTGAAATTTTATATTACCGTACAAATGAATGCTAGAGATACAAGAGTATATCTTCATATTTAATGATACTTGTAATGACATAAAAACTTCAATAAAAAACAATAAGAATTTTTTATCATTAGGATTCTCGCAAATGGTACTGTGGAAAAAAATTAAATATATTTTTTTATTATAACTAATATGCCCAGCCCGATTAAGTAAGAACTTATTTTCAGGGATAGAAATACAATTTAATATTGCACTTAATCACTAGGGCAAGGAATTTCGTGTACTTAAAAATGTAAAATATTCGCCTAAAATATGCGGCTAAAAAAGAAAAATATGCATTAAAATATATAAGAAATATGCACTAAAAACTATTATTTTTGCAAAAACAATGCACTTTAAAACTTAAAAATATATTTAAGTTAGTTATTTTGCAAACAGACACAGAACTCGAAGATTTTTCATAGGTCAATAAGGCTTTTAAGAATGTTTAATTTGATTGAATCAAAATATGAAAACGTATTAATTTTTTTAAATTTTTTACAAAATAAAAAATGTTCCTTAAAATTAACAATATGCATTAAAAAGCACATAATATGCAATGAAAAGGCACTAAATATGCATTTAAAGTCAAAATATGCAAACACATGCATTTTTGACAAAATATGTAAAAATATGCAACCACATCGATGCTATTCTATTCTAAATTTGATGATTCGGATAAATATTTAGTCCATATTACATTTGGACTATGGAGAAAAAAACATGCATTTGCTTGGAATTCCTTGCCCTAGTTATCACTAAGTTTGATTAGAGATATTCCAAATTTCAGCCCATTTTATTCTAAATCAGTTTTTGATAAATAACCCAGAGTTTACCCTGTAGTAAAGGGTTTTTCAATAAGAGCGCTACAAAAGTTTTTTTAAATAAAACAAAAACGGTTTTGGATATCAATGAAATTCTTTATTCCTGTGAAAGTACGTTCGATGCCATTATGTATGGAAATCGATCTCTTTTGCATGGCCACCACGGGCACGCTTGCAGAAGTCCAGACGCTGAACCCAATTTTCGACGGTTTTCAAGCATAAATCGGCCTATATTCGTACGAAGTTCATTTATCGTCGCTGGCTTGTTGGCATAGACCATAGATTTGACGTAGCCCCACAGGAAATAGTCCAACGGCGTCAAATCGCACGACCGAGGCGGCCAATCGACTGGACCATTTCGTGAGATATGCAATAAATTGATTGTGACATTCGCTGTGTGGCTTGTGGCGCCGTCATGTTGGAACCACATGTCCTCCAAGTCCATATCATCCAATTGGGGCCAAAAATATTCGGTTATCATTGAACGGTAGCGATTCCCATTCACAGTAACGTGCCGGTCTGGATCATCACGGAAGAATTACGGCCCAATGACGCCGCCGGCGCATAAACCGCACCAAACCGTAATTTTTTCGGGATGCAATGATGACTCATGGAGTACGTGTGGATTGCTGTCTGACCAATAACGCATATTTTGTTTATTGACGAAGCGATTCATTATGACGACCATAAATTGGACGTAGCGCTCTTAACGTTGAGGCCACTGACTCCGAATATCGGTAGTAAATTTTAATAATTTCGACTCGTTGTTGGCTCGTATATCTTTCCATCATGAAATGGCAAACCTTACTGAAGAGAAATGCCAAAAGAGCGGCAAGAATTATGGCGTCGTTTGCTGTCCATGTCTTTCTACTTTTGTAGCGTCCCTATTGAAGAACCCTTTATAAGAACCACCTTAAATTCTTAAGTTCGAACTCACTGTTTTTATAAAATATAATTTATTTAATTAAATTTAAAACAATCCCAGCAAAAAAAGAGATGCCGAAGCAGTAGAAAAAGCTCTACAATTGATAATCTAGATGTACCTCTTTTTTAACATAAACACTAGGGTATTCAATTAATCGACATTTTAATTTAATCGATTAATCGCTCAAATAATTATTCGGGTTTTTTTCTTAACCGATTAATCGAATAAAATTTTAAAATTAATCGATTAATCGAAAAAATGTTTTGTAAAATAATATACATACATTTGTTGTATTTTTAATAACTTTATTTAAAAAAAACAACAAAAAGAATATCGGAAACTCTTCTAAAATTCATAAAAATAAAAAATGCTATAATTAAGATCATATTTTATCAAAATTTTTATTACTTCTGTCCTCTCTGTAATATATTCCAATTTTATCCAAATAGGGGAGAACCACACCGCAGACCTTTCTTTAAATTTAGCATTTTATAAAAATTATCTAGAAGTTCATATATTATACATAGCGCTCTATAATATCTTCAATTATAAGAAGAATATTAGAAGAACTCGTAGATTAAATTGTATCCAGTTCGTATACATTCAACTCATAAAACACATAAATGTAGAGAGACATTCTGTTGAGAATTGATTTCCCCTCCACGTTTACTTCCCTCCATCCCTTTATTTGATTTTAGCAACTATTTCGCAGGGAATTTAAAAAAAAAACCTTGTGTTTAATTTTGGCAAATTTGTTTCTAGCAGAGTTAACTGAATTGGGCACTGAAAAACTCACATGTATAAAAGTTTATTTAGTTCTCATTAGACATTATTTAGAACTCATAGATACTAATTTTGACTATAATTTGTAAATTTATTTGTTTTACTTTTCAAATAAAAACACCTGGATATGTTTATTTGTCTCTTAATTTGCCATTTATTAATTCGAATCATATTGCTTGGGATAATATCCTTTGCTAAAGAATATTATGAATGCAGAGTGCTCACTACTTTTGAAGATGACAAAGCATACTGTTGATGTTTTTGTCTTTTCTTTGATACACACACAATATATTTTCCATAACCGAGTGAGATTTGTTTAAAGTTTGTTTTCAATTGAAGAATCAATTCAAATATATTGAAACATATTGTTTAACTTTTTTTGTCAACCAATAAAAAACAAACTAGAAAAAATTATGTATCGTCTGTAGGTAGCAGTTGTTATTTTCAGTCCAATATTCTACTTTTAGGTTTCTGCTTTTAGAAAAAATAATTTAAATAATTTCGTTGTTTTCTGTTTTAAACAAAAAATTCAAATATTTTCGGTTTTCTTTTTTGTTAAAATAGTTTGTTTATATACAAAATTATTTCAATTCAAATTACAAGAAATTATTTACTCATACACACATATCCAATAAAAATATGAGCGTGTCTGTTGTGTATGGTGTAGTGTTTTGAAAATCTAAACAAAAAAAAAACTTTTAAATATGAAAAAAAAACCACAAAATCGTTTTTTTTTTACGTTTTGTCAGTTAAAAATTGATAATTGTTTTAATAGACTTTTCAATTATTTTTATTTCTTTTATGGGTTGTTTAAACAATGTTTGAAAATAAATAGCAAAATGGTTTGAATATAATGAAAAATCAGTAGTCCTTTTTTTAATTGTGTTTCAAATACATATTAATATTTTAGGTTGTTTTTAAGAATAAAATATTGTGAGTGTATTTAAGATGTTTTTTACAATTTGTTAAATAAGTTTTAATAAAATCCCATATTTACTTTAATAAAAAACATATTTTTGAAACATTTTATTAATTTTTTATCAATTTCGATTAATCGATTAATCGTATTAAATTATCCGAATTATTCGTTATTCGAAATATGGCCATTATAAATTATTCGAACAATTTTTGAGCAAAATTGTTCGATTAATCGACTGAATACCCTAATAAACACTAATGATTTTAACATTGAGTTGTCATAGGAGAGGAGTACTCCCACTTCAACATTTTTTGAGTACTTTTTGAACAAGTGCAAAGAAAGCTCTTTTTCACCAATTTAAAATTAAAAAAAATTCTTCGCAAAACAAAATTTTTTTTAAACACTAATGATTTTAACATTGAGTTGTCATAGGAGAGGAGTACTCCCACTTCAACATTTTTTGAGTACTTTTTGAACAAGTGCAAAGAAAGCTCTTTTTCACCAATTTAAAATTAAAAAAAATTCTTCGCAAAACAAAATTTTTTTTTTTTTTATTTTACAAAAGCTTTTTATTGCCGCCACCGGGTATCGAACTTGCGACCTCACGATTGCTAGTCTAGCGATCTACCACTGAGCTATTCTTTGATATGAAAGTTGACTGAAACACCACTTTGCTAATGCGAGATATTGTGCTTTATTTTAAAAGGTGCACTCCAATTCAATATTGTTTTCAGCACTATTTTCATAGGTGCATAAAGAGCAATTTATCATAATTTTTTTATATATATGTATGTATATATTTTTAAAAATTTTAAAAATATTAAAAAAAATCAAACCCGCGACCCTCTGGTTGGAAATGCCCAATGATACCAAAATCACTTTTTACAATCACTTTTAGAGCAATTACTCTTTAGAAGCCATACTTAAGTGATTTTTTGGATGTTGTTCAGAAGTAATTCTAAAAAAGTTGTAAAAATATACTAACGGATACTTTGGAAGCAATGAAATAAGTGATTTTTTGAAGTTGTTCAGAATAACTTCTAAAAAAGCAGTAAAAATACACTAACGGATTCTTGTGAAGCATTGAAAGAAGTAGTTTGTAAAGCACTACTTGCAATTTTTTTTTGCTGGGAATATAATTAAGTTTATCAAGTAAAATTTTATAAAATTTGTATGTAAAAACTTTCAAAATTAAAGACAAAGTTAGTTAAAATACCAGCAGTAAAAGAATCTTTCACTGGGATCGTCTGGCCTGATTTCATCAGCTCATAATACATGATCCCACCAAATACAGAGCATTACCTTGGCGACATGGATATTCCGGCTTTGGAGTTGATTTAGCTGGTTGGCCGGGCTTCCAGCAAATCATGTTTTGTTGGCTCAAAATTCGACATTTTTGAAGCCAAAAAAAAACTTCGTTATTTACACTATTTCGGTCAATAAATCGTAACAAATAACAGATGTTTACCCTCCAAAATGTCATATAAGTTATTAAAGACACAAACCACGTGTAAAATATACGCCATCTTTTGTGAATCCCTCATTTTTAAGTTAAACACAAAAAAATATGATGTGTTCATAGCTAAAGTGATCTGTAGTGGGATTCTCTTTTTAAAGACAAAATTCGGTAGTTAAGTTATCAGTTTACTATGAAAACTTGTCAATTTAACTACCGAATTTTATCGTTAAAAAGTTACAGAATTTCCAATCTAGATAATTGAATGATTTGTGTTCGTGTCATACAAAAGATCCGCTACCATTGTAAGTATAACAATTTTATAAAATAAAAATAATAAAAAAATGTGCCCTAAATGTCCATATGTGGTTGTAATTGTATTTGTATTGTGTTGTTTCAGTTTTTTTTTTAAAAACTTACTAAATTTGACCTCAAAAAACACAACCCTTTTATTTAATAATTATTTATGTTTTTAATTTTTCAGTTAAAATCCCGGTTTGAAAAGATAAAGCTAAAATAAATTCTTAGGCTTATCAGCAACAATTTCCTGCATATAAGTTTAAGAAATAAAAATAAGAATGAAATCCATAAGAAACTATACAATTAAAACCAAGCAATGACTGATAAGAAGAGATGTATGTATAAAAATATTCTATGCTCAACGCTAATGTTTTAACTAATAAATAGTAGTGGATACATTTCAGGTAATCGATTAACTGGTACCTAAATTAATCGCCAACATTTCGATAACTGTCGAAAGAAATGTTTTATAATTCAAAAAAGTATTTGATTAATCAAAAGCATTCCCATTCTTAAAAATTTTACCGAAGAAAAAACTTTCGAATTTTTAGAATATTTATCTAGAAATAAAATTATAATAAGGACATTTTTAATAAGAAACTCCTTCGACTTAATAGTTTCTTCTAGGCATAATTTTAAAGATAATAAAAGCTTTTCAGAATTATTCACGGGAAAAAGTGTTATTCTAAAAAACATTCCTATAGAAAATTCCAATTAAAAACTAGATCCAAAAGATTTTTTTTTAAATTCCTTAAATTTTTAGAAAATTTTCATATTCCCAATCCCAACCAAATAACAGTTTATTAATTTTAATAATTTCTCGAATAATACATAACCCGAATAATCGTCAGAGCTGATTAACTGAGAACACCAATCTATAGAAAAACTCAATACCCACACTTTAAAATACATTCTTGTGGGGTTTCTTTCTTATATATGTACTTTAAACAAAAATAAATCTCTGACGAAACAAGAAACTAAAAAGAAAGTAAAAAAATACTAAACTATAGCTGTGTTTGTGCGGCATTCCTATCAATGATATCTCGAACAATTTTGACAGTAGAAAGCCGGAATACGTTGAAAAACTGTCAAAATCGTTCTAGATAACACTGATAGAGAGTCACACAAATACAGCTTATGTTGCAAGATAACCCAAAGGTCTTTAGAATTATGATATGAATGAAATTTATGGAAAAACTGTTGAAAACATCAAGAAATGTCTATTGCAATACATATTTTAATTAACTTTTTGTAAAGGATCTTTTAATTAAATCAAGGAGGTTTTATGTTGCCTGCATATATTTTTATAGCACTTTTAGGTTTTTATTATTTTAAGCCATAACACTTAAAAATTTTATGGCGGAAATAATTTCAACAGAAGTCCATCACGTCATGTAGACATTAAGAAGATTTACACTGAAAAAAAGAAAACTATTCATCTCTGCCGAACTTGATTTATTTTTGCTACAAAAAGTCTTCAATATTTGAAGAACTTTCAACTATGAAAAATCACCAGAATCTAATGAACTTTTTACTATAAAAAGTGATATAGAAAGCAGTCAGAATATGATAAAATTTTTACTGTGAAATGGTCATCAGAATCTGGTTAACTTATTACTGTAAAACCTTATGAAATATTTACTGCAAAAATTCATCAGAATATGATGAAATTTTTACTGTGAAATTTTTATCAGAATATCAATAACTTTTTACTATAAAAAGTCATTAGAATATGATGAAATTTTTACTACAAAAAGTCATCAGAATCTGATGAATTTTTACTATAAAAAGTCATCAGAATTCGATGAACTTTTTGTTATAAAAAGTCATCAGAATAAGATAAATTTTTTACTATAAAATGGTCATCAGAATCTGCTTAACTTTTTACTTTAAAAATCTTATGAAGTTTTTACTGTGGAAATTTATCGAAATGTGATAAAATTTTTACTGTGCAAATTCATCAGAATATGATGAAATTTTCACTGTGAAAATATATCAGAATATCAAGAACTTTTTACTATAAAAAGTCATCAGAAAATGGTGAACTTTTTATTATAAAAATAAATCAGAATCTGATGAACATTTTACTACAAGAAGTCATCAGAATCTGATGAAATTTTTACTATAAAAAGTCATTATAATACGATGAACTTTTTATTATAAAAAGTTGTCAGCATCTGATGAACTTTTTAATATAAAAAGTCATCAGAATATAATGAACTTTTTACAAATAAAGTTATAAGAATGTGATAAACTTTTTACTACAAAAAGGCATCAGAATGTGATGAACTTTTTACTACAAAAAGGCATCAGAATGTCATGATCTTTTTACTACAACAAGTCATCTGAATCTGATGAACTTTTTACTACAAAAACTTATCTGAATCTGACAACGTCATGGGAATCTGACAAACTCTTTACTATAAAAGGTCATCAGAATCTGATGAATTTTCTACTATAAAAAGTCATCAGAGTTCGATGAACTTTTTACTATAAAAGGCCGTCAGAATCTGATAATCCTTTTACTATAAAAAGTCAATAAAATGAATCTGATGATTTTTTTACAACAAAAAATTCATTCGAATCTGATCAACCAGTGATTATTAAAAGTTATCAGAATCTAATAAGGCTGTTACTCTAAAACTTCATCTGAATCTAATGAACATTTTACTGTGGACAGTCATTAGAATCTAATAAAGTTTTAGCTTTAAAAGGTCATCAGAATCTATTGAACTTTTTAACATAAAAATTCGCCTGAATTTAATGAAACTTATCAATAAAAGTCATCAGAATCTTTAACGCTCACCAGAGTCTAAGTATGTTATCTTTTGAATTTATTTCATGCTATAAAAATTAATAACATTCTGATGAACTTTTTTCCATTAAAAAAAATCTGACGATTTTTTCCCCATTAGGGTTTGAAAAAATAAAACTTCTTATTCGAAATTTGATTAAATTCTTTAAATTTCTTTAATTTTTCTCAGTGTTTAATTAAAAAACCTTTCTAAAAAACAGGTTGTTTCTGGATCATATGATCGTATGATATGTTGAAAAAGAATACTCAAAAAAAACTGTTCAACATTCATTTGACGATTTAAAAAGTAGTGCTGGTAGAAAAAGAGTACTGAGTAGCGAGTGTTTGCTTTACTTTTGGGTAGTCGATATTTCTAAGTTTTTGATAAAAAATAAAAAATGCGGCTTGTCGAAAATGAGCTGCCGTGGAATGTAACACTGGTTGCCAAACAATCAAAAACAGGGTTAGAATGCAATACCGCTAAAATACCGTTATCGATTCAAAAACCTTTCAACTCGCTGCCGTACTCCAAAATACCGTTAGCGAAATAACTGAAATACCGTTAACCTTAAAATACCAATACCGAAATATGCGAAATATTGATACCTTTAAAATACCTTTACCAAAATAAATGAAATACCGTTATCCTTAAAACGCCGTTGCCGTTATTTTTAATTCTCTGGTTAAACTTGATTAATTTGTGTTGTTTTTACTTTTGTTTGCTTTTTGTAGAAAAGTTTGAGGTATGCTGACTACCGTTAACCTTAAAATACCGTTATCTTTGAAATACCCTTACCGAAATATCTGAAATACCGTTATCCCTAAAATAACGATACCGAAATAAATAAAATAGAGTTACCCTTAAAATACCGTTACTGAAATAATCTAAAATATCGTTACCCTTCACTGAGAGAATTGTCTGCATGATAGTAATGAATTTTTGCATAAAACCAACGAAGTTTCACTGGAACTCGTCCATTGAAACTTTTCATTGAATTAATGGAATTTTTTATAAATTGTAGGGAAAAATTTCATTTAATTTATTAACAGTTTCATACACTCAATGAGAAAGTTTCATTAAAACTAGATTCATAAAACATATGAAGCTTTTCCATGAAACATAGGAAATTTTACATCCACTTTGTGAAGAAAACTTCATTAGTTTACTGAATATGTTGATTAAAACTCGTCCAGCGAAATTCTCTCTGTGTTCAAGATAGGTTACCATGCATGATTAAAAATTAAAAGCCTATGGGAAAATTTTTAAGCAGAATGTAAATAAGTCAAAAAATTAACATGAACAATTTAAAATAATTTCCATCGATATTAAAATAAAATCTTTTAAAAATTTCACTAATTTCAATTAAAAAAAAACGTCAAATTGAGTTTCCGAAATAAAATAACAAGTATCGAGTATTGAAAAGTAACCGAACGAATTATTTACCAGCTCTATAAGAAAGGTTTTGGGTTTCAGTTAAATGTTTGCTTACCTGGCCAAAATCGATAGTTAAGTTGACTTCATTAAATTTCATACCACGAGACAATGGAGGACTTTGCCACCATTGTTCAGTGCCATCGATAGCATATTCAGGAGAATGATTCTTTTCGGGTATGGTGGGATCACAATAATCGCAGACCTAAAAAATAGATGTAAAACTAAAAATACAGAAAAAAAAAACATCAAAAGACCTACACATGTGTTAACAAAATTTCAAAAATTCAAATTTATAATATTTAAATCTTTAAAAAAACCTCCCAAAACACATGTGTTTAAAAAAACTGAATTTAAGATAGTTCAAACATAAGTAATAAAAAGTATATGTGTTTATGAATACATTTAGATTAGCTTTTGAAATTAAACACAAAATAAAATATAGAAAAATAAATAAAAACCAAAAAACGAAAAAAAATTACACAAATATTTGTTTAACATTTAAGGAAAAAAAAAATCTTTGAGAAAAAAATTTATAAACACACACAAATAAACTCAAGTAAACTAAAAAAAATCCCAGTTAAATTTAAATTATAAAATATTTTTTATGTTTTATTTATGATCATACCTGACCCTGTATAACCGAATAATCGATATGATCATTTTCTGTATTAGCTCCTACTAATTTACAATACAATTCAGGACCATCAGTAGCACTGCCACATGTAGCAGTTGCATAAATTTTCCGTCCGGTAGCCAAGTTAAAATATGGTGGTGTTAGTTCAGCATTACAGCTACAAATCATAAAGACCACGCCCGCTAGTAAAACCAGCAATGGGGTTAAGCGGTTAGACCCCATTGTAGAGTCTGAATGTTAATTAAAAACAATAGTTTTTTTTAAAGAAAAGTCCTTTTTTATTTTCTTATTTCACTTTTTCTTATTTCTTTTCTTCACTTTTCACTTTTTTTCTTCTTTTTTTCACTTTTATTTTCTTTCTTATGAGACCATCCCAACCGCACTTGATGACTCTTCGCGAGCAACTGATTTAAAAAATGTAAAATGATTTTCCTTAATGCCTTGTGCGTCTTGTTTGGGTCAATTCTTATCTTTTGAATACAAAAAAAAATTATTCATTCATTCAACTTCGCTGTGGGCGTCTCTGTTGGTGTTCTGTCGTAGTTGCGCGTGAGTAAGAGTCTTTGGAAAACTAAATTTTATTACCATTTTTATACTCTTTTTGGAGAAAAGATCAGAGTTATGCAAAAGTAAACAAATCTTGAAGAATTCTCAAAACAAAACAAATTTTATAAAAAAATGCCGGGTTTCAATTGTTGAATGAAATTGTATTGAACAGACAACCAGTTTAAATGGTAAACAACCGGTGGTGTTCTAGAAAACGAATCCTCATAATATCATGCGATTATTAACAACAACAACACGTAATTTTATAAGAAAACGAACGATTTTATGTGGATTTGACTTCGAGAACACCCCCAAATATTAAGAATTTTAAAATGGACAACACATACGATAGTGAATAAACAAGTTTAAAAATGTCCTTATAAATTAACAACCCAAGTAAAAAAATTTGAAATAGTTATTATTAATAAATAAAATTTTGTATAATCATACATTGGAAAATATATACACACAGAAAAAAAAAACAGATGATTCTTTTAAAAACATACTATGCAAAATTTGGTTAGCATTGAACTGATAGAAAAATACAATCGAAAATTGGTTGGTTAGTTTGTTGATCGGCATTTTTGCTAAATTATAAATGATATTTTTTGTTAAGTGTGATAAAACCGTGGTTTGCTAAATTTACATTGATAAAATAACTAAGAAACAATCTAAGTAAAATTTATATTGATGAAATTTGTAAAATTAAAAAAACAAAAAGTAATTTTAGAATTTGTAGAAATAAACGAAACAGGAATAACTTGGTCTGAAATAAAACTAATGATGCATGATGGAAGAGTTTCGATGGAAGAATTTCGTGACGGCCATTTGTTCCAATCTAGAACCATACAGAGCTTTGAAGAATTAATTCCTTTTTGAATGAATTCAATATCAATCGAATTCAATTTTCTCTAGAATTGAATGAATTCCTTTTCTTAAGTAATTCACTGAATTCATTCAACTGAATGCGTTCATCAAACAACAAATTCAAAGAATTAATTCAATTGCAATAGTTCTTTTTATTAAATCAAATGAATTAATTCACCGCTGAACGCGATCAATTTTATAAATCGAACGGAAAAAAGTGAATTAATTCCTTACTGAATTAATTCACCACTGAATTCATTCAATTTCATTTTCATTCAGTGAATTAAAAAAAAATAAAATTACATTCAGTGAATTAAAAATAAAAAAAATAATAAGTTCACTGAATTAAAAAAAATAAAATAAGTTCACTGAATTAAAAAAAAATAAAATAAGTTCACTGAATTCAAAGCCTGTTTTCTGCAGTTCAGTAGAAGAAAACAATAATGTACAAATAAAAGTTTTAAATAAGCAATTTTACAGCGTGTGCTAGTAACAAATTAGAAACCGGATGCTGTTTATCAACGTCATGATTCAAAAATAAAGCCTTTTACTATTAAAAATAAAAACTTTACAGATATAGATAAATTTGTAAAAAAAATATAACTATATAACTAGTTGAGAAAAATTAATAGTTATATTTTTTTTCCAAATTTATCTATATCTGTAAAGTTTTTTTCTGGAACACTCAGAATATACATATATACAGTAATTACATGTAGGTCATTTGTGTAGTCAATGGTAATAGTTATTTTTATTCGTAACTGTAGTTGTTTTTCTATGTATAAATGTAAAATAACTACTTTCGACAGTTGTTTATAAAATTAAATAACTAGAAATGTAGTAACAGTTATTTTGGGTAGTTGTTTTGTTTTTTCAGCAGACAACTGTTAAAAAATGATTATGTTAATTGTTGGCAGTTAATTTATTACTTTTTTTATAATTTGGTAAAAAAATAAGAATCTGCTAAGATTATAAGCAATAAAATGGGCCATTGTAAGATTTTTTTGGATCGAGTGTTATAATTAGTCAGACTCCTAAGTTTTTATTAAGTGCAACATTTTAGACGACTTATGAAAAATTTTTAAACCTTTTTGTGAATGGCGAAAAGCTGTTTCTTAAATATTATCACAATGTCAAATTTAAAACTTGTGTTGCATCAGTTATTTTCAAATATAAAATTAATTTCCAAAAAAAAATATTCGATAATTTAGCAGAAAACTTGGTAAAGTGATACAATTTTGTGTATAATTTGTATGCAAATCACGTTTAGTTAATTTTTATTAGTTTTTTTAAATATTCAACTTAGTTTTATTTAAATATGATGAAGTTTTCATAATAAAACAAACTTTTTAAACACACGTATAAATTATTGAATTGAATTAAACTCTAAAAAATATTTCATACAGTGTACTATAACAAAAATATTGAAATCTTATTTAAGAAAATATGTTTTTTTATAAAAAATCTCTGATTCCTTTTCGTATATTATAAAAGAATATTCACTTGAAATCTAATTGAATAAAATTTAAGAATTATTGGTATTATCGTGAATTTGTAAATAATATATGAATAAAAATTTGTAACGATTTTTAAAGATGCATTTTAAAAACGCTTGAATGCAACACTTGTATAAAACGTTAAATGTGCTATAAAACGCTTAATGGTTACACCACCAACCAAAGCGTCCCTGTATAATTAATTTAAAGGAAATAGAAGCGGAAAAAAACTTTGGCAGGAAAAACAAATAAAAACAATTAAAATGATAAGTTAGTAAAACAAATTATTTAAAATTCTTTGCCCTTCAATTCATTAATGAAATTTGATTATTTTTCCTTCAAGAATAAGCATTTTGGTGACATTTCTGTCTTTTTGTTGTGGTACTATAGTTGGAGAATAAAAACCGAAAAAGGTAAGTAGAAATTTCATAATTTTGTGTGCATTTTTATCACCACAATTTTCTTTTTTTGTTTCAGTGTTTAAGAAAACGAAACGAATCTTTTCTATATTTAAGAATATTTTTATATACATTTCTAAAATGGTTTTTCAAAGTAATAAATAAAGACAATTTTTGTTATTTCCATAGCTTCGTTCGTTATTCTAAGTTTGTCATTTTGACTACATTTTAATTTGTTTTTACAGTTCAGCTATCAATTGTATGTTAATTAATTAATTTGACCGTTTCTTTACACTAATTTTTACAAAATTTTAGTTATTTTTTTAGTAGTCAAAATTAACTACAATATTAGTGATTTTTATGAAAAATATAGTCATCACCTTTTCAATTACACTTGTAGTTATTTTAACTATCCTTTTGGCCTACATAATTCCCTGAGTGTATAAAGCAATATATATATCAGGCTGTGCCATATTTTATTGTGAAACATTAGTACAATAAAAATTTATTAAAAGTGTTGGCCATCGTTAGCTATGACCTTTTCCCATCTTTCTGGTAACATATGGATTCTACGCAAAAAGAACTGCTCATTTTTTGAGGCCAAGAACGAATCAAGCCAATTTCAGATACCCTGTTCTGAAGTGAAGCGTATTGCAATGAGAGCGTTCTGCATCGGTCAAAACAAGTAGTAGTTGGATGGGGCAAATTCTGGAATATAAGGCGGTTGAGGCGAAACTTCCCAATCACTATTTTCTAAATAGAAATCGGCGCCGATTTCTCTTTCCTATCCCTTCGAATTTTCGTCGACCGGTCTGCAAAATGTCACATGTTTTTAATAGATTTGCAGGAGAGCGAAAAAACTGTTACAAAATCTACTTTTAAGATATTTTATTGGCATGGTTTTCGATTTTTTTTTTATTTATAAATTTGTACTTTATGAAACCACTTCGAGTTGTCGCAATGGATCCATTTTTCATTGATAGTAATGATTCGATACAAAAATTACTTCTTTTTATGGCGTTGAAGCAGCAAAATGCAAAATAATCTTTCAACGTCTGTTGGCTTCAACTCGTATGATCCCCAAATTCCTTGCTTTTGGATGACTCCTGGTGGTTGCAAACGTTTAGAAATTGCTGCTTAAGTAACTCCCAATGATTTTGCAAGTTCCTCTTGAGCTTAACAACATTCTTCATCGAGTAATGACCTGGGCGATCTTTGTTTTCCGTGCCAAAATCACCACTTTTGAACCACAAAAACCATCTCTCGCACATTTAAATCGATGAAACATATTTAGCTTCGGTAAGCAATCGATGTGCTTTAGCAAAACCTTTTTTCAAATTGAAGAAAGCAAAACTTCCCGCAAGTGATGTTTTGTTGGCATAAAATTTGACATTTTCGATGCAAAGGCAAAACTTTGTTGTTTACAATATTTCGTTCAATGACTAAGTGAGAATAAATAATAGTTGTTTACCCTCCAAAATGTTATATAAATTATTAAGGACACAAACCATGTGTAAAAGATACGCCATTTGTTGTGAATCCCACATTTTTAAGTTATACAAGTTATTATATCAGTCATTCAATAAACAAAATACCGACTTTCGGTATAAGTTAAATTATTCAGTCAAAAAATTCTATTAAAAAGAACCCGTTCTTATAATATAATTAATTTTAAAATAAACTAGAAATCTACTCTACCAGTTAATTAATTGACAATTGAAAATAAACGACAAAATACAATTATTTTGCACGAAAAGTGGTTAATAATTTTGTAAATTTATTTTCAATTGTTTTAATGTACCCAGCAAAAAAATGTATGTAAATAATGCTTTACAAACTACTTCTTTCACTGCTGCACAAGTATCCGTTAGTATATTTTTACTGGTTTTTTAGAAGTTATGCTGAACAACTTAAAAAAATCACTTCTTTCGTTGACTCCAAAGCATACATTAATATATTTTTACAGCATTTTTAGAATTACTTCTGAAAAACATCCAAAAAATCACTTTAGTATTGCTTCTAAAGTATAATTGCTCTAAAAGTGATCCTAAAAAGTGATTATGGTATCATTTGGTATTCCTAAACAGATGATCGTGGGTTCGATCCCTGGAGGGACCAATATATTTTTAATTTGTTTTTTTTTTTATTTTTGTTTTTATTTTTTTTTTTTTAATATTTATAATTGATTTGTGCAAATTCAATATATTCTTAATTTTTCAATTTTTAAAATATATACGTAAAATAAAAACGAGTAAAAAGGTTAAAGTCGGGCATGCCCTACACCAGTCTGGTTAAAAGCCAACTAATGTTTGGATCCGAAATTCGAATGGATTAAAATGGGGCTTGTGTCAAAATTTTCTATAATGTGAGTCAGCGCACCAAATTTCATTAAAATATCTTAATATTTGCGACCTGCAGTTTGTAACCAAGCCAATTTTGGGGGGACCCTTATATGGGCACTAGGTCTAAACATGGACCGATGTTCACCAAAATCAATAGGCTACGTTATTGGGCTAACATAGGTCTGTGTACAAAATTTCATCAAAATATCTTATTATTTACGACCTGCAGCGTATAAACAATATAATTTTGGTAGGACCCTTATATGGGCACTAGGTCTAAACATGGACCGATTATAACCAAAATCAATAGGCTTCGTCCTTGGGCCGACATAAGTCGGTGTACCAAATTTCATCAAAATATCTTAATATTTGCGACCTGTAGAGTGCGCACAAGAATGCATGGACAGACAGACAGACAGACGGACGGACAGACGGACAGACGGACATCGTTAAATCGAAATAAAAAAAATTCTGAGCCGATCGGTATACTATAAGGTGGGTCTAGGACCAATATTTTTTGGTGTTACAAACATCAGCACAAACTTATAATACCCTGACCACATAGTGGTGTAGGGTATAATGATGGAAATGAACTGAAAACAATACTGAATTGCGGTGCACCTTTTGCACTTGTTCAAAAAGTACTTTTATTGAAGACTATAAAGCATAATATTTCGCAATGACAAAGTTGTGTTTTTATGCCAGTCAACCTTCATATCAAAAAATAGCTCAGCGGTAGAAGGCTAGACTAGCAATCATAAGGTCGCAAGTTCGATACCCGGTGGCAGCATAAAAAAAATTTATTGTAAAATCAAAAAATTTAATATCTTTTTGTGAAGAATTTTTTTTAACTTTTAATTGGTGAAAAACAGCTTACTTTGTGCTCGTTAAAAAACTACTGAAAAAATGTTGAAGTTGGAGTACTCCTCTCCTATGACAACTCAATGTTAAAATCATTAGTGTTTATGTTTAAAACGAAGTATATCTACATCATCTACTGCCTCGGCATTATTTTTTTGCTGGGGTATATATTAGGTATATTTTAATAAAAAAATATTGTGAGTGTATATTTCAGCAGTGGAAGTATACTAAATTTGGTGACGTAAGCTTGTCGGATTATATTTTTTACCGCGACCCTACGATTTCCGGCCATAGTACGATGGCTCATTTTTATCACCAATATTAACAAAAACTTTTTGCTGTCGTTGAGTGTAATCTAACGGTTTAAAAATGTTGCATACAGTTAGGAGCAATTTAGCATTGTTGTTAAAAACAAGGTAGTATGAATTTATCAACTTGGTACTATTGTAAGGCTTTATAGTATATTTGATATAAAACCCATTTTTGATAGAAAATATGAGTGATTTGAAATCAAAGACATTTTTTCATACCCTCCTAAAATATGGGTTTGTAACTTATCTAAGGGAGGGTAACTTATAGAGATGGAGAAGAGAGTGATATTTTACTGACGCTCAGGCACGCTCACGAACAACAAAAAATAATAATTCACGAGCATTTTTTAAACCTACGCTAACGAAATTCTCGCGAAAAGCAGTAAAAACTACTAAAACTCGATGATGGAAAAACTATAGTCACCCATAAATCACACTCGGGTTTTTTATTCTTACTAGCGCTCATGCACAAATCAGATGAATATTGTAATTATGACTCACATTCACGCGTTATTCACATGTGTATCATATGACTCCCAAACATTAGATGTCACGCGCCCATCTCTAGTAACTTATCGAAAACATAATCACGGTTTACTGTAAAGATTTAAATTTTTTAAAATAAGTTTTGGAGAGATTCCAAATATAAATTATTTTCTAACTAATTGCTTTATTTACAAAATAAATTGATCGCAATAGAATTTTATATAAATTTTTTTCGAAACGAGTGATTCGTAATAAACTGCAAACTATTTTGGTCTATCTGCTTCATTTAACCCTTTACGGCATGAAACTCCAGATCTTAAATAATAAGTAGACGACCGTTTCGTTATTCTTGAAAACGTTTCACTCTTTATGATTTTATTACCGAAAACTTAAAATGATCAAATTTCGGATCACAGAATAACCGAAAATATAGCGAACATGTAAAAACCAAAATATGTGTATCGGAAAGCTTATACACGAAGAGTATGTCGATAAAATTAACTACAATTGCACTTAAAAAAGTGTACACTGCAAATGCATTTACAATTAACTGATATTGCAATTATTTTAACTAGAATTTCAACTAAAGATAACTGCAATTGTAGTTAACCCTTTGACGACCATACATTTTCTGCCGAAGCGATTTTGAAGTTTTTACGGTTTTCATGATCTCTGACCTAATAATAGTTATGCCAAGAAAAATTGGCTCCGTTGAACCCCTCATTTCGCTTGCCAAAAATATTTGCCATTTGACGATCCCGCCGTTCCGGAAGAAGCGATTTTTATTATTATTTTATTTTCGTGATCTGCAACTAAATTATAGATATTTCACAAAAAATTGGCCTCATAGACCCCTTGCTTGGCCTTCATTTCGATCGTCAAAAATTGTGCTTTTTACCCCTAAAATGAAGAATTCTAGTTAACCAACTTCGAGGGCTCCCAAGGGGAAAGTGAAACCGAGTAGGGATTTACCGCCTACTACACTTTTGGTGCCTCAACCCTCCTTTACAAATCACCTTTGGACATATATTTACTCTATCATTTGTCTGGGCAATTATAAGTGCGAAAAACCCTTTGGCAAGCATACTTGCCTGTGGTCGTGAAAGGGTTTATTCAAATGATGATGCTAAATTAAAGTATTTTCACCTTTTTAGCATCGTAAATTATTTTTCCTCTTATTAACTTCAAAAGCAGAGTAAGTTGTTTGAGTTTCACGTGAAAAAAAAACTGTTATACTCCATATAAAAACAATAAATTTTCACGACAACGAGACTTTGCTTTCACGCAAATTTAACATACAAGACTATTATTTTTCTTGCGAAAAAATTACATTTTGTGCTTACTGTGATTGTTTCTAATTACATAAAAAATATTTCCATTGTCAGAATTTAAATCACTATTTAATGCCTTAAAAGTTTGAGTGAATTTTTTACACGTGAAAAACAACTTACGGTGCTTAAAACCGGAACAAATTGCTGTGCTTAAAACTTAAAAAATTATTATAAAATTATTTTCTCGAAAAAGTTGGGTGATTCCAACCTCAGCCTTTTTTTCTATTTGCTTTAATTTGCGAAATAAATCACATTTTCTATCGCATCTACCTTAATTTATTTTGGCCATCCATATTTGGGCCTAGTTAATTGGCATTACAATTGAGCAATGCCAATGAAATTTGTTGGTATTACAATTGATAAATTCCAATGAAAATTTTTTTCAGTTGGCATTGTTCAATGCCAAAAAACAACCAATTACAATATACGATAATTGACGAAAAAGCATTTGTTTTCAGAAACATTTTGGTTTGATAAAAGAATAAATTAAAAAAAAACAATGAAAAACTCGCGTACTTCTTATTTAATATTCGCTATTTCGTCAAGTTTGCATTACTAGAGGCGATTCATCTAGACCAGGGGTGGCAAGAATTTTTTCGCTGCGTGCCAGAATCGGACAAATTTTTTTTATAAAAATTTCTCGCGGGCCACCTTAATTTTAGTTGTCTTTTAAGTAATTTTTTAAAAATTTGGAAAATTTCTCTTGAAAAAATCGTACATATTTATCAGCGCTACGGATACCCCCTTGAAATAACCCCAAAGGGACAAATTAAATAGCATCCAAGAAATGACATAAAAATGTTTTACGGTAATTTAATTTTTGGGGGTTTATTTAATCATTAAATATTGAGATTATTTCATTATGAAAAAATCCCCAATGAAATAAAATTAAAACAGTTTGAACATTATTGGCTTTTAATTTTGTTTTTGGGTTGTTACATTTTTGGTGGTTATTACATTTTGTTAAAAAAAAAAAGTTAAATTATTGGGCGCCATTAAGTAAGAAACTAGTTGAAAAATGTGCTGCGGGCAAAAATTTGATTTTGTTAAAATAAATCGCGCGGTTGTTATCATAATAATAATGAATAAAAAGCGCATATTATGGATTTGAATAGAGAAATTTCTATTTCAGATGAAATGGCTCTTCGAAACACGATCAAAACCCAATTTCGAATTCCAACAAGGAGGTTATTTCATTATGAAACTAGTTTTTTCATTTATTTCATTGAGGGTCATTTCGTAGGACGTATTTTCCATTTAAAAAAAATTAATTTTTTAGATCCAATTTTATCACAAGTTGTTTTCCATTTTTGTGCAATTTTCTGGTACTTTTTATTTCTCCGATTATAAGGCATTTTCTCATCGAAACATTTAAACTTCTTTCAATCTAGAATTTTAGAAATTTTCCCAGAATTTTCTGATAATCGAATTTGCGAGTTCTTTATTAACCATATTTCTTTAAACAATATATGATGGCAATACAGAGTTTTATTAATTTTAAAGGACGATTTACAAGTTATATGAAAAATTTTACCTTTATGGAGTTAAATCACACATTTTTGTAACGAAATTTAACAATTAACTGAATTTTTCGCCGGTCTTCTAATAGTTTAAATTTTTAGAAAATATCCAACCAAACGTCGCGTGCCACCTAAAATCCACTCGCGTGCCACTACTGCCACGCGTGTCATAGTTTTGCCAGCCTTGATCTAGACTGACCGACTAGTGTTAAAAGAAGAGTGAACAGCGTATACTTGATACAACTTAATAAAATAGCGAATGTAAAACTTCCCAGTATTATAGCTGGGAAGTTTTACATTCTTGTCTGAATTTCCCTTTTTCCAGAACATTTTTTTTTTTTGTTTACAATGCTTTTTCTTCAATTATATTTGCTGGCTTTGAGGCATTGGTGTACATTTCATTACCATTCGTTTAATCAATGCCAACTGAAAACGAGTTAAAATATTAAAGTCGATCATGCCGAATATACAATACCCTACACCAGTCTGGTTAAAAGCCAACTAATGTTTGGATCCGAAATTCGAATGGGTTAAAATGGGACTTGTGTCAAAATTTTCTATAATGTGAGTCAGCGAACCAAATTTCATTAAAATATCTAAATATTTGTGACCCGCAGTTTGTAACCAAGCCAATTTTAGGGGGGACCCTTATATGGCACTAGGTCTAAACATGGACCGGTGTTAACCAAAATCAATAGGCTTCGCCTTTGGGCTGATATAGGTCGGTGTATCAAATTTCATCAAAATATCTTAATATTTGCGACCTGCAGCGTATAAACAATATAATTTTGAGGGGACCTTAATATGGGCACTAGGTCTAAACATGGACCGATGTTCACCAAAATCAAATCAATAGGCTTCTTCCTTGGGCTGACATAGGTCGGTGTACCAAATTTCATCAAAATATCTTAATATTTGCGACCTGCAGCGTATAAACAATATAATTTTGGTAGGACCCTTATATGGGCACTAGGTCTAAACATGGACCGATGTTCACCAAAATCAATAGGCTTCGTCCTTGGGCCAACATACTGTGTACCAAATTTCATCAAAATATCTTAATATTTGCGACCTGCAGCGTATAAACAATATAATTTTGGGGTGGCCCTTATATGGGCACTAGGTCTAAACATGGACCGATTTTAACCAAAATCGTCCTTGGGTCGATATAAGTCGGTGTACCAAGTTTCATCAAAATATCTTAATATTTGCAACCTGTAGAGTGCGCACAAGAATGCATGGACAGACAGACGGACGGACGGACAGACGGACATCGTTAAATCGAAATAAAAAAAAATTCTGAGCCGATCGGTATATTATAAGGTGGGTCTAGGACCAATATTTTTTGGTGTTACAAACATCAGCACAAACTTATAATACCCTGACCACATAGTGGTGTAGGGTATAAAAATTGTATTGCAATTGAATGGTAACAATATTTTTTGGCATTGGCATTAAGATCAAGTGATGATAATTAAATTTCAATGCCAATGGAAAATGTATGTGGACATCACAGAAGTGATATTTTTTCTTATCGGGATTTTTAAAAGATTTTTAAATTTTGCCCTAGTCGCAATACTTGTTTTATAATTTCCCATTACACTTGTCTACAATTACGAGTAGTGAGTGATACACCACCTTAAATCAGTATTTCATACACTTGTTTAAACTAAACTGAATAACGCTGCTACCAGTGATCGTGATTTTCAAATCGCCGTTCTTTTAAATAGTGACCGTGATCACGGGTTTGTAATAGAGATGGGCGATCCGGCGATTTTTCAGTAACATTGTTCTCAGTGAATGTGATTTGCAAATCGTTGTAATTGTGATCGTAATCACGTTTTTCTATGGAAAAGACTGCGATTTTCTGATAAATGAACGAAATAATATTTATGGCGAATTTTTAAGATGTCAGTTAAACTTGGTTTAGTTAAACCGGAAACGCCATTTCAAAGTTTATTAACAAAAATTTATTAACTTTTTCTTTAGTATAATTTATTTCTTTATTGAAATAAAACAAAATAAACCACATTTTAAAAGCAGTATTCCAGTTACAAACTGCGTTAAACTAAGTTTAAAGATAATCCACTTCCTAAAATCTGGGCCTTAAAAGAAGAATAGTTGCGACCGGTAACAAAGACATGATAGAAGGAGACATTGAAAAAAAAACATGTATTACTGTGCACAATGAAGTTTGCAAGAAAGAATAGTACAAAAATATTAAAAGAACGACATTCCGAGTAACTGCGACTTGAAATATTTGATCACTGCCGTTACCAGTGACTTATCAATAACTGTGATTAAATCACCGGTATGAAAATATCGCTCATCTCTAGTTTAAACCAATTTTTACCAACGTGTCTTTAAAGACACGTCTACTTTTAAGAGCTTATAGCTTTTGATGGGAAGCCGATATGACAACGTAGTAATAAGTTTGTGATACTTTGAGGCCTTGGCTATATAAACGATATGAACAAATTATAAAAATTGTGATTTCAGGTTTACTTTTGACTTTTTCCCAAAGCAGTTTTTCAAAAAATATTTAAAAATAAGGAAGATCGGAGTAATAAAAATGATACTCTAATTTCAATTAAGACATATGAAAAAATATTTAGGTGAATTGAAAAATTTATCTTTCAGAACCCAGAAAACAGATGCGGTACTGACAATCCAATGTGTTGCCAATCGAACGGTTCAGTTGCATCAAATGAATTTTCCGGTCGCGACTACCAAATTATTCTTGATACAACTAAAATTTGGTTGCCACAGTCAAATTAGTCCGGTCTCAAATGCGGTTGTCAGCACCGAATCTGCTTTCTGAGTGAGCATGTACGTCCAAAAATAAATTGACTGATCGAATGAAGGTGTTTCCGCATTTGTAAAATTAAAAGTATCCATGCTTGGCAAAATATGGGTTAATATTAGTGAATTTCAATTAAGTGAAAAAGAACATTTCCACGTTAAAGAATTGCAATACCGCAGGAGTAAATCGCTTCTGTCTTTTGAGCGCCATCAAATAAATACTGATTAGTTTGTTTTTCCAATTCTTATGAAACACAAAAGACTTAAGACACAAACGTTAAAGTGGAAAACTACCATACGCAAACACTGTTAATGTTAATTTTTGATACTGTTTCTAAACTATTTTTTTTATATTTACATCATTGTCTGTTAAATTAGGCACACAAAAATAAACAACAACAACAAAACCTGATTACAAATTATAACAAAAGCAAATGCGAAGGTGACTACCATTAACTTGAAAATAATATTGGTAATTGAAAAATTAATTCTAGCCAATTAAACACAAACCGTATGTTCACAAACAAAAGTAAAGTAGCAACAAATAGCAAAAGAAATAAAAACTATTAAAAGAATATGGTTTGCAGCAATTGTGGATAAAAATACAAAGTTAAGTTTATTGCTACCATAAATGCATTACTTAATACTCTATAAACGCTTTGTTTGTACAACATTGAATGTGCGAATATACAATCGATTAAAATAAAACTGATATGACTATGCATTGTTGATACCGAGAAAAAAAAGAGGTTGTACAGTATCAATTCTTACCCAAATAATAAATGATTGAAGTAATATGACATGAAACTTTATATTTCAAATTTCTTATGTACAATACATCCCCAGAATAGAGACAATCTCATAGAATTTATTCTTACAACGTACCCGATCAATAAGGCAAAAATATTTGAATTTTATTTTGAACAGCTGCACTTTTTTCAAATTGAAGAAGTAAAGCAAAACTTCCCGCAAATGATGCTTTGTTGGCACAAAATTCGACATTTTCGAAGCAAAAACAAACTTTGTTGTTTACACTATTTCGTTCAATGACTGAGTATAAATGAGAGTTGTTTACCCTGCAAAATGCAATATAAGTTATTAAAGATACAAACCATGTGTAAAAGATACGCCATCTGTTGTGAATCCCGCATTTTTTAGTTATAAATCCCATAAATTACATATGATTAATTTTTTTTTTAATCGGGCGGTATAAAGATGTTTTTGTAGGAAACTTACGAGGGCAGTTCGAAATGTTCTTAGCCTAACAATGAAAAACAAGAACTAGATTTTTAAAATTATTTTATTTCTCAATATAATCTCCTGAAACTTCAATACACTTAGTCAAACGTTTTTCTAGCCAAGGGATAGAGATTAAAATAATTTTCCTCAAGCTCATGAAAATAATCGTTTACAGCTGCCATTGCATATTCATTCGAGGTAAAACGTTTGCCAGCAAGGAATTTTTTTAGATTTGGGAACAGGTAGAAGTCAGAGGGAGCTAAATCAGAGAAATGAGAAATGATGAGAAATGAGAAATTTTCATTCGAATGCGTTTTTGGTCAACTGTTAACCAATGCGGCACCCATCTTGAAGAAAGATTTTTCATTGGTAATTTTGGATACAAAATAAAATGAACTCGATCATTTGAGATGCCTATGGCATTCCCTATTTCACGCACTTTATTTATTTTATTTATTTTATTTATTTATTTGGAAGTTCCATACACAAGACTAAAAGTCTTATTTTGCAGTATGGAACTGAATATTTGCCAAATTTAAAAACATCAAATTATAGAATAATAATGATAAGTAACTTAATAACTAATTACAAAATTATGAAAATTATTATAAAAAAGTATAAGAAAAAGTTATAAAAATTTGTTGTAAAAATAATATCATAAAGAATTAGTCAGCAAATTAAGCACAAGGAATTTAAAAAAACAAAAATAAAAATTAAAAGAAAAATAAATTATTGAAAAAAGAAAAAAAAAAGGTTTTTTTCAAATAGTTTTTAGCAACCGACTAGAGTGAGAAAAGTTTAATAATGTTTTCTTTAAATACACGTGCGTTACTTAAAAGTTGCACATTATAAGAAATGGAGTTCCACAGAGATATAGCGAATATATAGAAATGCCATTTAGATATCAAACTCTTGTATCCAAAAGATTTTATTCTTTTGCCCCTGAGATCCGAAAAACAAAGTTTGTTGTAAAGATAGTCAGGCTGCTGGGTATATATTATTTTGTGAAGGAAAATCAAAACTCTTATGTTGAGTAAATTATCAAAAGAAATGCCATATAACTTTTTTGAAAACTTTGATACTCTTGAACGTCTATGCAGACCATATACATAACGTATGATATTATTAAATGCAACATTCAATTTTCCTTTACTTTTTGTATCACATTTGGCAAACATCTCACATCCGTATAGTAAAACAGGTATTAAATAAGTTTTGGCAAGTATAATTCTTATTTTGATGGGTGTGCAATGCTGAGTTTGCCAAAGTGTTCGTATCATTGAAAAAATACGACCAGAAGCATGGTTGATGTGATCTGACCACGTCAGGGTGTTGTTGAAAACGATACCAAGATTTTTTGCTGATTTTACTATTTCAATGGGCTGATTATCTATGAATATATTATGTAGAATATTAAATTTATTTAGACGTTTTTGAATTACAATGCATTTGGATTTTTTAGGATTGATCCCAAGACCACTAGCCGATGCCCACGTGTAAATACGATGGAGTTGCTGATTTAGGGAGATGATGCACTGGTCAATCAAATCATTACTGCAACTAGTGTAAAGTTGAACGTCGTCTGCATACATTCTAACATTACAGTTAGTTATTATGCTTGGGAGATCGTTAGAATACATTGAAAACAAGAGTGGCCCAAGTATAGATCCCTGAGGAACCCCTCTTGTTACAGGCAGTGTTTTCGATCTTCTAAGCTGGGTTTCAACATACTGATACCTGTTACATAGATATGTCGATATTAATCGAGTAGCAGTCGAAGAAAAATTAAACATATTATCAAGTTTGTAACAAAGAATGTTATGATCCACGGTATCAAACGCTTTAGAATGATCCAAAAGCACCAAAAGAGTAGTCTTACCGTTATCGAGCTCTTTTCTAATCTCCTCAGTCACATCGACTAGGGCTGTTATACAACTGTGTTTTTTTTCTGAATCCGGATTGACGATCTGTAAGCAATTTGTTGTTATCCAGGAAGACAGAAATTTGGTTATGCATAATTCTTTCGAAAACTTTAGAGAGAAATGGTAGAATGGCTATTGGTCTATAATCAGAACCGGTTTTATGTATTGGTATGATTTTAGCAATTTTCCATTTGGAAGGAAAGCAACTTGAGGTAAGTATTTTGTTGAAGAAATACGTTATTAAAGGAAGCAATTGAGGTAAAAGAATTTTAAGAAACTTTGGATGAATCCCATCCACTCCTACCGAGTTAGATTTTATCGATAATAGACTTGATAAAACGTCACATTGGTCTACAGCAGCGAAAGAAAAAACAAATTCAGAGTTGTTGCTAAGATGATTGTAGTTATAATAACTCCGATCAGCTGCAACCATTGGAATATTCAAAAACTTTTCATTGATAACATCGGCATCAATTAAGCAGGGTTCTTTATTAACGGAATTGCCAACACCGATTTCACGTATTGTTTGCCACGTTTTTTTTGAGCCAATTGCGGACGAGAACTTCTCAGCATAGAATTCAGATTTGGCCTTTTTTATAAGTTTATTTGTTTTCCGTTTAGCAGTTCGATAATCTTCATGTAATTGTGTCGTTTTAAATCTCTTCCATCGTGCATACGCAAAATCTCGTTGATAGATGGCTTCTTTTATATCCGATGAGATCCAGGGTTTTTGTCTTTGGCCAATAACTTTTGTTATCAAGGGAACCGTTAGATTAAAAAGATGATTCAGATTGTCCTCTAGAAATGAGAGCTGATCATCAACAGAACTTAAATAATATAAGAGATTCCAATCAATTTTACAGAACTCATCCTCAAGAAATCTGTAATCGATGTTCTTAAAATCGCGAAAAGTAATTTTCTGGACTGGCATAATTAATTGAAAATTGTAGGTCATGAAAATTAAATCATGTTTAGAGAAACATGGCGCAGATAGTTGGTCATACAGAAGTGTTTTAGATTCATTACTAACTAGAAACAAATCCAAAAGTGTATTATTCGTCGTAGTGTATTAATCGTCGATCGTCTAATACCACATCATGGACTTTAGCTATGATTTCTGGCGTTGTTGCAGTTTTTGGACGTCCACTTCGTGGTTCATCTTCAATGCTTGCACACGATCACGTTTAAATTCAGCAAACTAATTTTTTACTGTTGCATATAAAGGAGTACTTTCACCTAACACATTCACCGATAAACCTTTCTTATGTAAATATTTATTCACACCACGAATTTATAATTTTTCCATTATAAAAAAATCACTGAAGCGCCTTTTTTGAATACATGTTACTATACGAATGAGTTGACAGATCGAAATGAAATTTAACATGTGTTCATATGACGGATGGAAGTTTCCATTATACAAAGTTTTTTGCTGTTTATACAGCCATGTCTATGTCAGGCTAAGAAAATTTCGTACTGCTCTCGTATAAGCTTTTTATTTTAGTTTAAATTTCTCATTTTATTTATAACATCAAATTGAATCTGATAATGTATGGTAGGCCAAATCCACTTGAATCTCACCAAATCTCATAATTATCCCCAATTTTAAGATCTAATTAGATCTAGTATAATTAGATCTAATTACGCGGATATATAAGGTTTAGGGGCCTCAAGTTGATCTTGGACATGAGTGAACTAAATCATCGGACGACAAAACCCTGTTATAATATAATTTTCGATATGAACAGATCTACACTCATACAAATAAGTCCGTAAAAATAGCAGAAAAAGTTACTAAAAATTAGTTAAAAATGATGCTGCAGAAAAAACTGCTAATATTAGCAGAATCAGTTTGCTAAATATTAATAAAATGAAAACAGCAAAAAAAAACTGTTAAATTTACAGAATTTTAGTAATATTTGAGCTAAATTTTTGTTAATTGCAAATAACAATTTAACTTGCTGAAATCAGCGAAAAAATTGCTAAATATTTAATAGTAGAATGAAAATATCAACAAAACTTTTGGCAGATTACAAGTGGACTGGAAAAAAGTAAAAAAGAAGCAAATGAAATGAAAATTAATAAATAAAAAATAAATGTGTATTTAAAAACATACTTGGGACCAGTTTATTGAATGTGTCAATTAATTGAAATTTTTTCAATTGGCATTGTTCAATGCCTAAATACCCATTTATAATTGATGAAAGAAGTATTTGTTTTCATGTTTTAATAAAAGAATAAATTAAGAAAAAAAAATTAAAAATTCGCGAATTTCTTATATTTTTTTATACCCTACTACGTGGTCAGGGTATTATAAGTTTGTGCTGATGTTTGTAACATCAAAAAATATTGGTCCTAGACCCACCTTATAGTATACCGATCGGCTCAGAAGTTTTTTTTATTTCGATTTAACGATGTCCGTCTGTCCGTCCGTCCGTCCGTCCGTCTGTCTGTCTGTCCATGCATTCTTGTGCGCACTCTACAGGTCGCAAATATTAAGATATTTTTAAGAAACTTGGTACACCGACTTATGTCGACCCAAGGACGAAGCTTATTGATTTTGGTTAAAATCGGTCCATGTTTAGACCTAGGGCCCACAAGGGTCCCCCAAAATTATATTGTTTATACGCTGCAGGTCGGAAATATTAAGATATTTTGATCAAATTTGGTACACAGACCTATGTTGGCCCAAGGACGAAGCCTATTGATTTTGGTTAACACCGGTCTATATTTAAACCTAGTGCCCATATAAGGGTCCCCCCAAAATTGGCTTGGTTACATACTGCAGATCGCAAATATTAAGATATTTTAATGAAATTTGGTTCGCTGACACACATTATAGAAAATTTTGACACAAGCTCCATTTTAACACATTCGATTTACGGATCCAAACATTAGTTGGCTTTTAACCAGACTGGTGTAGGGTATTGTATAGTCGGCGTGCCCGACTTTAACCTTTTCACTCGTTTTATATTACTTACAATGCTTTTTCTTCAATTATGTGTACATTTCATTACCATTGTTTTCATCGATGCAAATTGAAAAAATTTCATTGGGATTGAATGGTGATGAAATTTGTTGGCATTGACATTGAGATAAAGTAATGCCAATTATATTTCAATGCCAATGAAAATTTCCCAAGAATGATTTTTTGTAAAAGTGGTAATATTTATAGACAATAATAGCTGTGTTTGTGCGGCAAGCTATCAACGTTGGCTTATGTCACTCCGATACAATTGTGACATTTAGTAACGTTAAGAGTTAACACTAAACGTTGGCAAGTGTCAACTTTATATGAGAATGACATAAGCCACCGTTGATAGCTTGCCGCACAAACACAGCTAATATGTTAACCATAACAACCCAGTCAGACATCGCCAGTGGTACAAAAAATCAAGCACTGGGTAGCCACGGTGTTAAAAATAAATGACTGGCAGAACACTCATTTGGGACGCTTTGCCAGCGTTTGCAAAAAGCGTTTTGCCAGTACAGTAGACGCTCGCAAATTAGAGCTTTCAGTAATTCGAACGTCCAGAAATTAGAATCAATGTTTGCAATACATTAAACGCTCTGAAATTCGAATTTAAAATTCTAATTTCTGAGCGTTTTTTTTTTTTTGGTTATTTGAATACACAGGAAATCCCCAATTTATTTTTATTCTGTTTGAATAAAGTAAAACTAAAAAGGGGAATCACCAAATTATATATGTTTTTCCCTATTTGTTTTTTTTTGTCGCATTTATGTACATTTTTGGCTAGTTTATTTGTGAAATTTGATACGCGTGTACATATTATTTGGCAGTCTCTATTAAATAGTGAAAGTGTATCATTTAAAATGTTAAATAAACGTAAAAAAAACACTTTATCATTGGAAACGAAACGAAAAAAAAACGTACAGAAATTAGAATAATTCAGAAATTAGAATTGCCTCAAAAACAAAGCGGTTCTAATTTGCGAGCGTCTACTGTATTGTTTTACAAAAATTTCGGGGGTTTATAAAAAAAAACACTGGCATAGAATTGGCTTAGAGTGATATGCCAGGGTTTGCAACCAGTGGTTATCCAGTGCTACCTAGCCAATGCTACCAGTGGTATAAAAACCAATTCACTGGTAGACCAATGATTTTATACAAATTCTGACGCTTTGTTAAAAAAGGTTTGTAGTCAGAAGGTTCCGAGTTCAAATCCGGTTGCAAGCAAAAATTTTTTTTTGTTTTTTTTTTAATTTAAAATTTTTTTTGTTTTATAAAATCAATTTTTTTGTTTGTGGGAAAGCTCCTTCAAGACCAAATTTTCTTTTGCCCTCCCAACGCTGACATATTAGTTACAAAAACTGGTTTGCCAGTACTAGCCTTTTGGCACAGCCAGTAGTTGTCCAGCTATTATCACTCATTTATGTGTTCAGTCATCAAATATTATATGTCTCGTTAGCTCAGTGAATAGAGCAATCGTCTGCCAATCTGACGCCCTGGGTTCAAATCACGGCAGTACCAAAAAAATACATATAAACTTTTTTTAAATTTTATTTTGGAAAATATATTTCCAGACTAGCTATTTATTAGTTTTGCCAGTGTTTTGCCAACGTTCAAAAATTTTGTTCCTCCAGTGCTTTTCCGGCGCTTTTTAAACAGTCGGTCCTTTTGTCTAATGATGTTATTATTTTGGGAATGGGAAAGCACTTTTTTTCAGTACTTGTACCACCTGTTAAAGTGCTTTACCACCGCTTTCCCGTTTGTATTTTTCTGATTGGGAAAATGTATTTCAGAGACCCTTCTTTTATTTGAGTTTCCATTTTCACTTCTAAAGCTCCACCCACAGGAAAGAAGGCCACACCGATTAAAAATATCGTATTCTTTAAATAAGCTTAAAAAGTACAATATTGGGGGAAAAATTAGGGTCATCCCCGTAAACCCCACTTGCTCCCCAGAGATACTTTTGATCACAATTTTCATATTAAAATGGTTCGTCCACAATAAACCTTGATCTTTGAAAATTAATATATTACGATAAATAGAAACTTTTCTTATAAATTTTAATAATTTAGATATTTAATGAGTAGGACAAATTCTCAACCATTTCAATTTAGCTTTATTTAAAAACTTTTTGCATTATTTTTGGCGAGTTAAAAATATGCAGTAATTTATATGAGTCATTTAACATTCTGTTTATAAGCGCTCCAAAATTGGTGGTTTAGTTTACAAAAAATTTGTAAAATTAGCAAATCTTCTGTTAAAAATTAGTAACTAAAATTCAGCAAAATACTGTAAAGTTAGCAAATTTATTGTTAAAAATTAGTAACTAAATTCAGCAAAAAAAATAGCAAAAAAATTTGTAAGTTAGTAATGTGGAGGTAGCAAAAAAATTAACTAAAAATTAAATTTTAACTAAAAATTAGTTAAAAATTTGTTAGGTTGAAGTACTAACAGTTTTACTAACTTTTCTACAAACTTTTTTCTATGAGTGTAGCAACTGATATGATCCTACATGGAGAGAATTTTACTCGAGTTTTAATGAAATTTTTCAGTAAACTAATGAAGTTTTCTTCACAACATAAATGAAAATTTTCTTAAATTCGATGAAAAAGCTTCATATATTTTATAAATCTAGTTTCAATGAAACTTTTTCATGGAGTGTATGAAACTTTTAATAAATAAAATGAAATTTTTGACAATATTTTATGAAAACGTTCATAAATTCAATGGACCAGTTCCAGTGAAACTTCATTGGTTTTATGCAAAAACTCATTAATATCAAGCAGATAATTCTCTCAGTGTATATGGTCAGATCTGTTCACCATAATTTCCGAGATCCCTTTGGATATGAACAGATTTTGAACTAAATCTGTTTATATCTGGTCTGTTTAAAAGTGTATCACATATGTCATATATTACAATTAATGATCAGATCTGATACCAAATCTATTCAGATTCAATCATATGCAATTAGACTTAAACCTATCCTACTATGTGGATCTAATGTTTTTACACCGCAGGGTATTAAAAAATAAACTTAAAAAATATAGAATTTTTTTTTGCAGTATTGCAAAATAGCATTAACCAAAAACACTATAAAAATTTAGCAAAAACAAATCTATTAATCATGCTACAACTTACAATTCAGTTTTTTTTTTTTTCAAACAAAAAACCATGATAGTAATAAATTTTGTTTGCCACTTGCCAAATTTTATGCAACCGAAACCCAAAAAAAACAACAACAACTTAAGCGAACAGTAACCAAACGGCCACCTTGTTGCATTTAATAATTCGTTTTTTTTTTTGTGGTTTTTCTTTTTTATTTTTAACATTTAACCACTGGCTTTAGATTTTTTAGCTTCATTTCCGTTCTAAGTATCGAGCCACACGCAACACTTTAGATAAACCGAAATAAAATTAAAAACAAATTTTAATTCAAGATTTTAAAAGTGATAAAATAACTCTTAAACTCCATGGTGTTATTGAAAATATTAAAATATTTAGTAGGTTAGTAAGGTGTTATAAAATCATATTTAATTAAAATTGGTTTTAATGTTTTTTTTTTTTTTTTTAATAAGGTTGTGTGGTACGTGTCTACAGTGAAATCAGCCATAATGTTTTGTCCTATAAAGTCTTTCGTTATCACATTTTACAAAAGAATTGATTTCATAAACATTTAATTAATGTTCAATTAGTTTTTAATGATTTCGTTTCTTTATTAAGCGAGATATTAATTTATGCAAAAAAAAAACAAGTATGTGCCGTAAGTCTTTTGTTTTTAGCGACAAAAGTGTTGTTGTTTATGTATAGCAAATAAAAACAAAAAATACCTTAACAATTTAGAACATTTTTTTATTGCGACAATTTTTTATTATAGGGTTGATAATTTTTTCGTGACATTATTAAAAAATTGCTTTTTATATTTTATTTTAAATATAAACATTGATATTTATCTATACGTATAAACTCTGCTTCGATCAATACAGTTAATATAACTGGATTAATTATGAACTAAATATAAACCCAGCAAAAAAATGCTTTACAAAATATTTCTTTCAATGCTTCACAAGTATCCGTTAGTGTATTTTTACTGCTTTTTTTAGAAGTTATTCGGAACAATTTAAAAAAATCACTTCTTTCATTGCTTCCAAATAGTGTTTCCAATTCGTTTAATCGATTAACCGATTCCTCGATTAATCGCCTCTGTTTCGGTTAAAGTCGAAACAAATAATTTAAAACTCAAATAATTATCCGACCCGAATAATCGGTTAAAATAGGTCGATTAACCGGTTACATTTTTAATATTAAATTTTCCCTTTATTATTTCCCAAAATTTCATGATTTTCGTAACTTTGGCTAAAAAATTGTGAGAAACGCTTGGAAAAAACAAATACTAACTAAAATACGATCAAATTCTTTTAATATCTACAGAAAGAGGTCTTTAAACTTTTAGATACATATTTTGAGCAACTCCACGCAAGTGGACAATGCTCCAGCGAGACACGTGATGAGTTTTTAAGAGACTCCTAAAACGGAATAATAAAATTTGTTTGAATTTTTTTAACATCGCGAAAGGCCAAAGTTTAAAAAGACCTTTGTCTAAACGTTACTAATGCCAAATTTGTACGGCAATGACATAAGCCAACGTTGATGGTTTGCCGCACAAACACAGCTACAATAGCAAATTTCTGATTTCGGTTTTAATTCTTTTAAAAAGTAAAACTAATTTTCAAAAGTGAGAGCAGTTTTTCAGCCTCTGGTTCGATGTTTTTTATTTATATTCTGGTTATGAATTTTTACTTTGAATCAATGAAGTTTCGCTCGAATTGGTCCATTAAAACTTTTCATTGAATTGATGCAGTTTTATGAAAAATTTCTTATTATTTATTGAAACTTTCATACACCCAATGAAGGAGTTTCAATTTCAAACTTGCATTGATTTCATTGCAGAGTAAATTGGTATTTTCAAATACGCTTAAAATTTTTATATCGATGGCTCAATCTAAAATAGCTCTTGATAAAATTTGGGAAATAGATACCGAAACTTTTTAACCTTCCCAGGAAAATTATTTACAATCGGTTGCCAACCGCACCAGTTCTGCCACTTGTTTTACTAGAACCGATGCCATGGAACTAGTTCACGAACATCTGCCACGGATCTCATATATAAAGTATAACTGATGGAGAATCAGTTCTAGAACTAGTCCCAGATCTTCTACACTCAAAAAAAAAGTAAATAAAGTCAGCAAAAAATGTTGCTGTGTCAGCAAATTTTTAGTCAGGAGCGTGCTTGCAAAAAAGTTGGTAATTTCAGCAAAAAGGTAGCGAAATATTACTTTAGTTATTTTATTTGCTGAAAATTTAAATATAGAAATTGTGTAGAGTTGTTTTTCTTTTTTTTCATTTCCGTTGTCTGTACTACATCCAGACAAGCTGCGACATCTACTTCTTGTCTATCTGGTTGTCTTCCACGCTATAAATGCGGTTATATGCTTATAATGTTTGTAGCAAAATAAATTAGTAAAACATTAGTTCAAAATTAGTTTAGTGCTAAAAAAATATAAAGAAAACGGAATTTCAGCAAAAAAATGCTGAAAACTAGTACACTTGATATACGACGTTTTACTAACTTTTGTACTAACTTATTTTTTTTGAGTGTAGTATTAGTAATTTTTCCAGAGCAACCATTTTTTCACTTTGGGGGCTATAGAAACGGTTGATTTTGGAACAATTTCAGACAAAAATCATCGATGTTAGAATTGATAGTGGAAGGCATTTCAAAGGAAAAGTAGTTATTCTACAACCGATTATTTGGAACAGAGAATATTCCTGGATTAGAACATGAAACCTTTTTTAAATACATCGAGTTATTTATATGTCACGTTAACATTAAAAAAAAAACAGGTAGCTCTTTGTGTTTTTGTTGGTAAACAATTAAGGAAATACATTAAGTTTTGCATTAAACGATTAATCGATAAATCGCCAATTTTCTCGATTAACCGACCCGAATAACCGGTTAATTAATTTTAGTGGTTTTTCGAATAATGCATTAACCGGTTAACCGCCTATGTCGAATAATTGGAAACACTACTTCCAAAGTATCCGTTATTACCAGGGTTGGCAGGCAATACTGCTAAAATACCATTATCGATTCAAAACCCTTTCAACTGACTACCGTTACCCCTAAAATACCGTTACCGAAATACCCGGAATACTGTTATCCTTAAAATACTGTTACCGAAATAACTGAAATACCGTTATCCTTAAAATACCGATACCGAAATAAATGAAATATCAATACCCTTAAAACACCGTTACCGAAACAAATGAAATATTGTTATACATAAAATACCGTTACCGTTATTTTTAATTTTCTGCTTTTGCTAATTTCACGTGGTTATTGAGTATTTTTTTGTACATTAAGTTAATAAATTGGTTCTGTTTTTAGTCTCGTTTGTTTTTAAAAAAAAAAAAAAATTGCGGGATGCATCGAAATAACTGAAATACCGTTAACCTTAAAATATCGTTACCGAAATAACCCAAATATCGTTATCCTTAAAATACCGTTACCGAAATAACTCAAATACCTCTACACTCACAATATTTTTTTTTTAAAATCAACCGAATATGTACATTAAAACAATTAAAAATAAGTTAAAAAAAGGACTACCCACTTTTCGTTCAAAACAATTGTATTTTGTCGTTTATTTTTAATTGTTAATTTTTTAACTGCCAAAGTCGGTAAAAATAATAGATTTCTCGTTTATTTTTAAATTAATCGTATTATAACAACTGATTGTTTTTAACAGAAAATTTTGATTGAATATTTTAACTTCTACCGAAAGTCCGTATTTTGTATATTTTGTTTATTGAATGACTGATAGAAAAAGTTAAAAAATATATTTCTTTGCAATTTAACTACTTATTCAATTGAAACAACTTTACTGATTTACTTTTTAAACAACTGTTGAACTTTTACGGTAAAGTTATAGTGAGTGTATCCTTAAAATACCGTTACCGAAATAACATAAAATATCGTTACCCTAACGATAACCGCATTCGTTTCGGTTACCATCCATGGTTATTACATTTTTACAGCTTTTTTAGAATTACTTCAGAACCACATCCAAAAAATTACTTAAGTATTGCTTCTAAAGAGTAATTTTTTTAAAAGTGATCGTAAAAAATGATTTTGGTATCATTTGGCATTTCCAAACAGAGGGTCCCGGATTCGATTCCCGGCGGAACTAATATTTTTTTTAATTTTTTTAAATTTTTTTTTTAATATTTATAATTAATTTGTTTAAATTCAATATTTTTTTAATTTTTAAATATTTAAAAATATCTATGTATATTAGGGCTGGTCAAATTGTATGGATAAAAATTTTTTGATATTGCGTCATCGATTTTTCGAAAGCTTTTAGCATGGGAAAAAAAAGTTACACAACGACATATCAAAAAAATCATTTTCGAGGCTCCCAAATTTAAATTTTTTGCAATTTTCTAATAAATGCTAGATTAGCGCCATCTTGAGGTGGCATTTTGAAACAACTAATAAAGTTGTAAACAATATAACATTACAGCCTTTCCAGAAAGGTATTACTTATGAAAATCGGATAAAAAATGTGGCAACTAGAGGTAAAAGTATATAAGTAAAATTATTTTCTCCTTGTTGTCGTCAACATCATTATCATCATTTCTCATCATTATCATCATTTCATCATCAAGCAGAAAATAATTTTACTTAGATACTTTTGTGACATAAAAAATCATTATTTTTTTTGTAAATAATTTTTTTTTTTTAATTTTAATTGATAAAAAAGAGCTTAGGTACTTTGCACTCGTTCAAAAAGTACTGATTACTCCTCTCCTATTGGAGGAGAGGATCATTAGTGTTTGTGTTAAAAAAGAATTACTTCTACATACATCATCAATTGTTGTGCTTTTTCTACTGCTTCGGCATCTCTTTTTTTGCTGGGAATTGACAAAAGAATTTAAAATTTCGTTGAAAGGTTTGATTTTGTTTTAATTTTATATAAATTTAATCAGTGAAACCTCTAAAAATGGTTGTGTATTGTAGAGGAGTTGCTCGACATTGAAAAAAGTATGGTTAAAACGGTGACGAGGCCTTTTTGAATATTTGAAGCTACTCTAACACAAAATTTATCGGTTATTCCAAATGTCCGCTTTTGAGAGATTTTATAGTAAAATATTTTAAGTCCTAATAATTTAAACAAGTTATTTTTTTGTTTGGCATCTGGTTTTATAATGCAATTTATTATTTCAAAAAATGCAGAGGAAAATTTTCAGCAAATATATATGTGTCATTCAAGCTTGATTATATTTGCGATGGCTTTAAACATTTGTTTATTTAAATTTTCAATTTAAAACTTTTTGTGTATATAATTTTCATATCTGTATCTTCAAAATCAGTTTTTCTTTAAATCGTACATATAAACCAGCTTTGGTAAGTGGATAACCTTGATTGTGCTGCTATATGTTTGTTCTATGCCATAATTGTAGTTTTTTTTACTGAACAAACTTTAGTTTTAATATGCTTTAACACTAACAAATAGCTTCTGTTGGGTAATCGGTGCATAATGCACAATGTGTAACTTGCAGGGGGATGGTAGCCCAACTCAGAAAAACATATTTCTTATTTCTTGGTAAAAACATCCACTACTTCACTTGTTTTAAAATTTTTGTAGTAAAAATTTTTCAGTTAATTTTACGACATTGTTAGTTATTTTTAATGCATTTGTTGGTTATTTTTCAACAGTAAAAAATAACAACATTTTTCGTTATTTTAAAGGTAAATACCTTTGTCGCCTTTTTAACTGCATATAGCTTTGTTTTAACTGTCAATTTTATTAGATTTTACAGACAAACTGTTACGTTTTATCGAACAAGTTGGTTAAGTTTTTATTATTTATTTTCTATCGTTCCATAAAATATATCAGCATCTTTCCATTAGTTTACCTTCCTTGTAAGTTTTTTTATATGGTTTTTTTCTGCTTAAGTTTATTAAAACATAAAATCTAATGATTAACGTGCAAATATTTCAAGTTGATTCAAGTGTTACTTATCATTTTGATACTAAAGTCAAAGAACTTTTAAACGGCTGTGGAAAAAACTTGTACATGTTTGAAACTTACTCAATTTTTTGCTATACTAATCAAGGACACTGTTGAAAATTGTACAATATTTTTAAAAGTTTTATTATTATTCCAAATGGTGTAATATTACGAGTATTTACAATAAAAAACAACAGCAAATGAACTTCTATTTTATCACTGTACTATTCGAAAATTTCAACAAGATGGGCACTAGGGATATAAAATTTACAATTGTTTGCCAATATCAAAAACCTTTTGAAAATTATAAAAATATGTATATGTAAATGTGGAATTTAGCTAATATTTTTGCAGCAACTCCTCATGAAATGTGCCCCTATTAGGGCTGCGAACTTAATGCATTTATAATATTATTTTATGTACCTAAAATATTTGCTGAGGATTAAAAATATGCATTTATTTATTATTGAGTTTTTTAAAGTTTCCAATACTATGATTTTAATTTTACTTGCTTTAAAATGTGGTTTAAATGTCGAAAATTTAAGTTAGTTATCGTCAGAAATTTATGTTAGCATTTGTATTTTTCGGATATTTTTTGTCTTGGTGCATAAAAATAAAAATATAATAATTCGAAAAATGTTTTTTAAGAGATATAAATTGTGCTCCTGTAATAAAATTTCAAACAATATGCAAAAAAATAATGTATATTTGGCAAAATATGCAAAAAAAAATGGATTTATGACAAAATGTTCGAAAAATATGCATTCAAATATGCATTCATAGCAAATTATATAAAAATATGCATTTACAGCTAAATATATAAAAATATGCATTTTTACCAAAAGATATTAAAATATGCAATTGCGCTGGCCTTATCGAATTCTTTCAAAAAAATTTTTATTCTTTGTAATTTATTTGTGAAAATTGTATCATCTTTCTTTAATTTGAAAAATAATTTAAACAGAAAGTGATATTAATTTATGATCTAGAGTCAAACTAAAAAACATTCATTTACTAAATAAAAAGATCAACTATACAAACCCTCATTCAATATGCAATTACAGCAAAATGTGGATTTACAGCAAAATATACACTAGCTGTGTTCAGTTACTTAACATTGGGATCCCGCGGGATCCCAATTTTACCAAAAAGCGTTTTCTTACTACACAATTGGGTAAATGAGAGCTGTCATGAGAGAGTAATATTCTTGTTCTTTTTGCACGAGAGAGCCCAGACTTTTTATACCCTACACCACTATGTGGTCAGGGTATTATAAGTTTGTGCTGATGTTTGTAACACCAAAAAATATTGGTCGTAGACCCACCTTATAGTATACCGATCGGTTCAGAATTTTTTTTTATTTCGATTTAACGATGTCCGTCTGTCCGTCCGTCCGTCCGTCCGTCCGTCCGTCCGTCCGTCCGTCTGTCTGTCTGTCCATGCAATCTTGTACGCACTCTACAGGTCGCACCTATTAAGATATTTCGATGAAATTTGGTACATAGACCTATGTTGGCCCAAGGACGAACAAGTTTGATTTTTTTGAACATCGGTCCATGTTTAGACCTAGTGCCCATATAAGGGTCCTACCAAAATTATATTGTTTATACGCTGCAGGTCGTAAATATTAAGATATTTTGATGAAATTTGGTACACAGACCTATGTTGGCCCAATAACGCAGCCTATTGATTTTGGTGAACATCGGTCCATGTTTAGACCTAGTGCCCATATAAGGGTCCTACCAAAATTATACTGTTTATACGCTGCAGGTCGTAAATATTAAGATATTTTGATGAAATTTGGTACACAGACCTATATTGGCCCAATAACGCAGCCTATTGATTTTGGTGAACATCGGTCCATGTTTAGACCTAGTGCCCATATAAGGGTCCTACCAAAATTATACTTTTTATACGCTGCAGGTCGTAAATATTAAGATATTTTGATAAAATTTGGTATACAGACCTACATTGGCCCAGTAACGCAGCCTATTGATTTTGGTGAACATCGGTCCATGTTTAGACCTAGTGCCCATATAAGGGTCCTACTAAAATTATATGGTTTATACGCTGCAGGTCGCAAATATTAAGATATTTTGATAAAATTTGGTACACAGACCTACGTTGGCCCAAGGACAAAGCCTATTGATTTTGGTGAACATCGGTCCATGTTTAGACCTAGTGCCCATATAAGGGTCCTACCAAAATTATATTGTTTATACGCTGCAGGTCGCAAATATTAAGATATTTTGATGAAATTTGGTACACCGACTTATGGCAGCCGAAGGACGAAGCCTATTGATTTTGGTGAACATCGGTCTATGTTTAGACCTAGTGCCCATATAAGGGTCCCCCCAAAATTATATTGTTTATACGATGCACGTCGTAAATATTAAGATATTTTGACGAAATTTGGTACACAGACCTATTTTGGCCCACGGACGAAGCCTATTGATTTTGATGAACATCGGTCCATGTTTAGACCTAGTGCCCATATAAGGGTCCTACCAAAATTATACTGTTTATACGCTGCAGGTCGCAAATATTAAGATATTTTGATGAAATTTGGTACACAGACCTATATTGGCCCAATAACGCAGCCTATTGATTTTGGTGACATTAGTTGGCTTTTACCCAGACTGGTGTAGGGTATTCTATAGTCGGCATGCCCGACTTTAACCTTTTTACTCGTTTTCGTGTAAATTTGGGTAAATTGTTTTAATCAGCTGTTATATCATCAGTTGGGTGCAACTAGTTCAATTGAACTCTTCACTGATTTGAACCAAAGACCTAGTTCACAACTAATAGCTCTTTTAGTTCAATCGATCATTTCATTCATTCAGAAAATATGTTTATCATTTACAAAAATTAGTATAATAGTTGCAAAAGCCTATCGGTGATTTTACAACTCCATAAAATTACCGACAATTTTTTGAAGACGCTTGTTTAAATGGGTTAAAGAGTTAAATATGTAAATAAATCGAAGCTTTTGTTTTAATATTAAAATCTTTTCCAAATTTAATAAACTATGTATTTTGTTTTGTAAATAGAAATGCCTAAAAAGGAAATTTTTATTAAATTTTTGATTTAAAAAGGGGTTTAGCTAGAAAAGCTATTTAGATTTTTACAACAAATTGAACAAGAACTAGAAAGAGCGCTCACCAAAACCAACTATAATGCCCAAATCTATTGACATTTGTTTTTCGGGCTTCAAATGTGGTTTTTCGCGTTCGTTTACTTTTGTGCAGTTTTGTTATTTCGGGAGAGTATTTCTTGTTAACTCTCATTTTACCGAACTTTACCCAAAAAGTAAAGAAACAGAACTATTTATAAATCGATGTCATTTTGTGGAAAATTTATTGATAACTGATCAATTTTTACTACAAAAATTTCAACTGCCAAACTCGGTAAAAACTACTGCATTTTACAGTCAATTTTTTTGTTTATATATTTCGATTACAGAAATGTATGGTATTACTTAGTGTTTCCAATTATTCGACATAGGCGGTTAACCGGTTACTGAATTATTCGAAAAATCACTAAAATTAATTAACCGGTTATTCGGGTCGATTAATCGAGAAAATTGGCGATTAATCGATTAATCGTTTAATGCAAAACTAATGTATTTCCTTAATTTTATTATCAATATGAACACAGAGCTGTCTACTTTTTTTAATATTAACGTGACATATAACTCGATGTATTTAAAAATAGTTTTCATATTCTAACCCAGGAAAATTTTCTGTTCAAAAGAATCGGTTGTAGGATAACTACTTTTGTTTTGAAATCCCTTCTACTGTCAATTCTAACATCGATGATTTTTGTTTAAAACTGTCCAAAAAACAATCGCTTCTATAGCCCCAAAGTGGAACCGGTTGATCTGGAAAAAGTTATGGAACTAATTCTAGAACATATGGGACGGAGAATCAGTTGTATAACTGATTCTCCGTCTGTTATACCTTATATATAAGATTCTAGTAAAAACAGTTGCAGAACTCGTGTGGTTGGCAACCGATTACAAAAAAATTTCTTGGGAAGGTTAAAAAGTTTCGGAATCTGAGACCTTTGAAATTGAAACATTTCCTATACATACTAATGAAAACAGGTCTGTAAAAATTTTGCTAAAGCAACTAAAAATTAGTTAAAAATGGCAGAAAAACTGATGAAACTAACAGATTTTTTTTTTGCAAAATATTAGTAAGTTAAGAACAGCAAACCCGAAACTATTAAATATCGATAATTTAATATAAAGTTTTTACATCTTTAGAAAAAATTTTAAAAATATGAGATACAAAATTTCTTTGAATGAGGTTTTTTATCAATACTGCCAACAATAAAATATAATAAGTTTGTTCCACGTAATTCTGAGTAAAGTCTGGTAAAATGAGAGTAAACAAATAATTATCCCAAAAAATGGTAAAATTGCTCACATTACCGGGAACGCACAAAACCACATTTCAAGCCCAAAAATGAACGTCAAAGTTATTCATATAAACAAAAGATATTTTTAAGAATAAGATATCGAAGGAAATAAAGAAAAAATATTAGAATGTGGTATTTAATAACGCTATTAATTATTTATTGTTTATAAGTTTTGTTTTGTTAATTATTTTTACAAATTTAAAACAGCTGATTTATAAACAGTTAGTGATTTGACAGTTTTACCATTTTAGCCGAAAAACAAATACGGGTAACTTCTGGTAAAAAGAGAAACAAATTATTCTCTCATCAACGCTCTCATTTACCCAATTTTTAACAATAGAAACTCTTGTTGGTAAGATTGGGTTCCGGCGGTAACGTACGTGGAACAAACCTAATATTGCATTTAAAAAAAATGATATCCAAAGTTTCTGAAATTTAAATAAAAACTTTTAGTTCTATCTGAAGATACCAATTTACTCTTCAAAAAACAGAAAAAAGCTTGCTGAATATTAGTAGTCTGAGAATAGCATAAACAATTGTTAAATTGACGGTATTTTCGGTTTTTTAACGGCCATTACTAATAAACAAAATAACCCAAATTTCATGCTAATTTATGCAGAGAAAATTCTACTGGAGTAGTTTCAATGAAAGTTTTCACTAGACTAATGAAGTTTTATTCACAAAGTGAAAAATATCTTAAATTTTACGAAAAAGCTTCACCACTTTTATGAAGCTTTTTTAACAAAATTTTTTTTATTGGGTTCATGAAATTTTCAATAAATGATACGAAATTTTCCATAAAACTTCATCAGTTCAATGAAAAGTTTCAATGAACAAATTCCAGCGAAACTTAATTGAATCAATGTAAAAATTCATAAACAGAATATAAATAAAAAACATCGAACTAGAGACTGAAAACTGATCTTACTCTTGAAAATTAGTTTTACTTTTTAAAAGAATTAAAACATAAATCAGAAATTGTCTATGGGACTTCCTAAAGCCTGCTCCAGCCAGACGCGTAGTGTATTTTGAGAAGTTTAAAAACACATTATTTCGAGATGTTTTTCTCAAGGTTTTTTAAAAACAAGAACTTGGGTATTTTTTAAAAAAATTTCAAAAAAATTTTATTAAAAAGCAATTGCGATAATAGTTGTGTTTGTGTGACAAGCTATCAACGTTGGCTTATGTCATTCCCATACAAATTTGACATTATTAACGTTAAGAGTTAACACTAAACGTTGGCTAATATCAGATTTGTATGAGAATGACATAAGGCAACATTGGTATCTTGCCGCACAAACACAGCTAATGTAAAACAAATCTTAAAATTCATGAGGTGTCTCGCTGGGGCAATGTCGACTTGCATTGAGTTGCTCAAAAAATGGTATCTAAAGGTTTAAATACCTTTATCAATAGATTTTAAAAGAATATGATGGTATTTAATTTAGTATTTGTTTTTCTAAGTGCTTCTTACAATTTTTTAGCCAAAGTTAAGAAAATTATTAAGTTTTCAGAAAAAATAAATGCAAAATTTCATATTAAAAATGTAACCGGTTAAACGTGCTATTTTAACTGATTATTCGGGTCGAATAATTATTTGAGTTTTAAATTATTTGTTTCGACATTAACCGAAATAGAGGCGATTAATCGAGGAATCGGTTAATCGATTAACCGAATTGGAAACACTAGTATTACTTCAGCCTATTTAAAATTTGAAGTAAAAATTCCAAACCGTTCTCCAGTTATTATGCTTTTTTGCAGTGTTGCCAGTTTTTTTTCAGAGCTTATCCCCAATTTTCAATTTGTAATCCCCAAAAATTCCCAATTTTTATTTTCTGGAAAAATTCGTATTCGTTAACTTTTTTAAAAATTAATGTAAAAAAACTATATTTATGTAATTTTTTTCGGTAGTTTCAAACTCAATAAATTTTATAACAAATTAGGGGTTTTCATATAAACTCGTAAATGCCTTGTAAACCTTGTATAAATAGAAAACATATTTTTTATGTATGGAGTTTGACATTAAACTCATAAATATACCAGGTTTACACCGTTTACGAATAGAATACGAGTTTATATGAAAACCCCTATTATAAAAGAGAACAAATAAATTTAAATAACAGCAAAAAAATGTGAACCGAAAAATTTTGGTTGTATATTTCAGAATCAAAATTTTCCGATTCATCATTTAATATTTTAGCAGATGGATTGAATTTTTGACAATTGAATAAGATGTAAAGTATACATATCTCTAATTTAAGAAGAGCTTCTTAAACCTCATATTAGATTCGAATAACCTTAAATATTTTGGAACCAAAAGGAATTCAAATTTTCACCAGACACAAAATTTGTGTAGCTTAAAATCATCATCATTCTTAAAAGAAATATATAAATATTTAGAATTATCAGCAATAACCCAGTGTAGAAACGGTAATGACATATCATTATTTTTTGGACTACCAGTAATGACACCCACTTACCTTCTGCATTATTTTAAAACATATAGTAATGAGTTACTTATTTTTATCATTATTTCAAATAGAAAATAATTTTCTAGATTTTTTTGAAAATTTTTTGAAATCTATTTTTAGACTCAATATTTTTTAAACACTGGTAAGGATATATGTAACCACATATTTTTTGATTTTTTGGCTTGTTGGCGAGTAAGCTTACTTGTGTGCAGCAGGTCAATTATGTTTTTATCTACCCGGGTAAAAAGTCTTAATACCGTGTCATATATAATTATATCTTATTTGATAAGTCCCCATATACAACGACATACAACTTGATCCGAAAAATGGGTCATCTACTTGTGTCTAATTATATCAAATTAGATATAATTTGATACAGTTTGATCCGAGATTTGTCCATATCCAGGACATCAAATTGCATCTAATTCGATATAAAAATACCTGATTTTATATAAATTTTGTCTAATAGTAGGTATACTTTTTATGCATACCGGCTATTAAATTGATATTGAAATTTATATAGCTTGAACAATTTTAAAGGCCCAAATTTTAACATACAATAAAAATGTTAATGTTTTTGTCTTCTAAATCGTACGCATCATTTTTTAATATATTTTTATATGCAAAAAAAAACACGTGAAAATTATTTGGCTGTGGAGAAATTAACTATTAATTTACATTAATTTGTATGAGATCATATAGAAAGTTATATAAAATTACATATATTTTTATTAGTTTTATATGCCTTATGTAGTTATATATGGAGTCAGATTTGGGGATATGTAATAATATCAATTACCGTACAAAAAATTCATTGAAAAAATAATATCAGATGTAGTTGTATATAATGATATGTGTCTTAATGTGACGCCATTCACCGTCAAATATAACCCAATCACATTATATATAATAATATATAACTATTTTTACTCGGGTATTAAATATAACATGTCGATATAGCTCAGATGGTAGAGGTATTGACTGGCAATCTGTAGACCCAGGTTCGATTCCCGCACCAGCAAATTTTATTAAAAAAAAAAAAAAATACAATAAAAAATATTTTTTTATGTAATTTATTTTTTTGAAAATCTATTTTTAGACTCATTATTTTTGTCAGTTGTGGTAAGCACATAGGTAACGATATATTTTTTGATTTTTCGTATGCTAGTGTGTAACAATAACTCATTATTTTTCGCGACATCGCCATATAAAGGTAATAAGAAATGTAATAACAAAAGTAACTAGTTACCATTACCAAGTACGTACTTACATAACCATATATCTGGTAATGATTTTCTACACTGGGAATATGTTATCCCCAAAAATTCCGTAAAATTTCGTGTCGTCTCCAATAAATCCCCAGATCCCCAAACGGAAATTTCCCCTAAACTGACAACACTGCTTTTATGCATTGGAGATACAATACAAGTTTCTGATTTTTATTTGCAAACTAGAAACATATCAATAATAACAAATATAAACTAAATAAGAATTTTTAAAATTCAAAAATCTGCAACGAATTTTTTTATTTTTTTAAATAACTAACAAAAGCTACTGTTTACTGTAAAAATACTGTTCTGGTAGTTGTTTATTATGATATTAAAAATAACTGATTTAAACAACTGTTACGAAATTACAGTACTTTTCGTTAGTTGTTTTCTTAAATAACCATCATAAAAATTATTTTGCATTTTTCTATAGAAAAACAACTGTAATTTCCGTTAACAACAACAACTTCTGATTACTACACAAACAACTGTCATGTAGTAAATGTCCAACTTTTTTGAGTGTAGAAACAAAAATTCTAAAATGAACATCTAACGATTTTTGACCACCTCGGTTAAAATATGGGGTTAGAATGGGTTCGTCCGAGGTGGACAAAAAAATGAGACAGATTGATCTTAGTTTTCTTTTCTCTATCACATATCCAAATTTAATCTGAGAGTATAGCTTGGAATATATTCCTTGTATGACGATTTCTTAAAAAAAAAAAATTATGCACTTTTCAGAGTTTTCTATAAAAAAAACTTGGAGATTTTGATATGATAAGCTACGAGGATTACTGAGTTTTGAAAATTATGAAAATTTAATCAAAAGGGAGGAGTCATTTTTAAAAATTGTCATTTTTTGTATGAAAAAATTGTTAGCATAATATCGAAAGTGCTTTTTAAGATTAAGAGTCTGAGAATTGTCAAATAAACATCTCTTGCCCACCCCAGAAAAATGTTCTATGTTCGCCTATGAGTAGTGTCTTTGATATGATTTGTATTGATGGTAGAAAAAACTAGAATCTAGAAACTAGCAAGTGTGGTGGAAACTAACACACATGTAAACATTTAAGATTTGTCCTTTGAATAGATTTCATTTGATACCAAATTTTCCTACAATTAATATTGGGAAGTACGAAAAAACGTAAAAAAATGCCAAAAACTGGCCATAGTCATTCCCAGTTTTTGCGCCCTTAATCTGAGATTGGGCCGCTAAAAAGTTTCATGTTTATTTATTTTGTCTATCTCTTATCTAAATTTGAGCACAATCCTTGAGTGATCATAGGGTTACCTTCCCCATATCTACTATTTCCCAGTATTGGTGCTGTAACGATCAACTTTTCGTTAATTTTCTTTTAAAAATTTCATTTATATTGATTGATTTATTATGTCTGTATGTGCCAGACAGTCCCATTTTTCACAGAATTCACAAGTTGTTTAAAAATATGCATAATCATTAAAAGATTAATATTAAATCAATAATTATGATTAAAGTTTAAACATAAACAATAAATAATAATTTAAGTAGAGTTTCCAAAGCCGTAACTAAAAACCGTTTAATCGGTTTTTATATAAAAAAAAACGCAATCGCTTTCGAATATCATGCTTTTTCGGAAAACCGGGTTATTGTTCGGTTAATCCAATTTTTTTATCAAGATATTTTCACGAATGCTGTTTATATTTACTATGTTTATACCTGAACAAAAAAAACCAGGTAGGGTTTTTGGCTCTTGTAGTTTTTAACTTGTCAAAACCCATTCAAAAAAAAAAAACAACCAAAAACTAGATTTGTACAAAAACTAAGGGGGTTATTTTGTAATACGCAACGCCTTGCGTTGCGTTGTTTTCCATACAAATTGTTTTTGTAACAATAACAATTTTCACATAAATCAACGCCACGCAAGGCGTTGTGTTTTACAAAATTACCCACTAAGTGAATTTTGCTCAAGTATAAATGTAGTATTAAAACTTCTTCATTACAAATTTATTTAAAAAAAGAGAATTTTTGAATAGAAGATATTCGAGTTTTCTGAAAATGTTCGCAATCTTTCTGACATGTGATCAAAATTGATCGATTTCTAAATGTAAATCGATAAACCTTTCAATTCACTTTTTAATTTTGAATTTTAAGCAAATCTATCAAAATCTATCGATTTTCTTAACACACCAATTTTACTATTATAGAATTCCTAGAAGCCGTCCGTCGTGGAATCAGTGAGTGAGTGCATGTATTGTGTTTTCGGTCCTCTGAGACAAACCGTCTTCTTAAAATACGGTTTAAGAAAGTCACAATCACAACAATCTCTAAATGTGAATCCAAATCATTTGAAATTAAACATTGGAAGATGACAAAGGAAATTGTGGTAAATTGTTTGTTGTTCTTTTGCTCTTTCTTTGATATTTTAAATGTTGAATAATTCTCCTAGGCGAGAATTCTCATTGAATTTGTAATTTAACACAGAAAAAATTTAAATCGAGTTTCAATTAAAGTATTTGTTAATATTTACAATTAAAAATTTAATTGAATTCGGACCAATTAAGAAAATCGTTATATCAATTAAATTTTTTGTTAAAGTATTAATTGAAAATTTTTAAATAAAAGTTTTAATCATATCAATTAAAAATTTAATCAAAAATCGTCAAAATTTTCAATTAAGTTATGGCGCTTTTATTAAAATATGTGATATTAAAAATATTATTAATAAATATTTATTAATTTTCTTAAGTTTTTGATTGATATGAGACACACTTTTGTAAGTTTTATATCTGCAATAGAAGAAAAAATATTAATAATACAAAATAATACGACTTTGCGCAACGCATATTAAGGCCCGATTACTGAATGTACAGTTACAATTTATCAGGCAGTTAAAGTCCCAGTTAGTAGCTAACTGGACATTCAGTAATCGGACCTAAGAGTTTTTTTAATATGTTGTCAATAGTACTTATGGTAAACTAAAAATTTTTTCGACACCATACTCATTTTCAACTGAAAATTAATTTAAAATCAAACAAAATTTTAATTGAAATTTTATTGGCAATAATTTTTTCTGTGAATCTAACAAAATATGTATAGAAATTCTCAAAAAGTCGTCGCCTAACGATTTCCTTAGGTAAGAATGAAATCCGGATAGGGACATGCCTTCGACAAATTATTTTTCACAATTTCTTAAATCTGATTTGGAATCTTAGCACATTTATTTCCTTTAACATTTTCTGGTTAAAAATTCAACAACAATGTATGAAGGTACACCTACAAAAAAATTTTGTTGTCCCAACCGAATTTGGTTAAAACCAAATCGTTCGGTTGCTGCAATTAATAATTCGGTTGTCACAATCCCATTTCTGTTACTCCAACTGAAATAGGGTTGAAACAACTGAATTTTCGATTGCAGCGACCGAAAAATTCGGTTGGAAACAAATTCGGTTCATAGTTCGGTATCCATGCCTTATTGATAATGATCTACTTATATTGACTGCGAAACAAATAAACAAATATAAACACAATTCAAATTCAACAATAATTGTTTTTGAACCACGGCTTTTCTCGGGGCAGCCATTTTCCATTGAAGAACAAGATAACACTATTTTAAAAATTTCGGAAGTACAATTAAGTCTTATATCTGCCATCACATACATGAGAATATAAAAATTCAGTTAAATTTAACTAAACTGAGAAAAATTTAAAGTTAATAGATAAAAAACCTCTCAGACATTTGCCAAAGTTGCCTTAAAGAAATGTCTGAGCTTTTCTTCTTTTTCTAAAACGATGCTGACAAATTGCCTATTTGCCATAAGCACAAAAATGTAGTCTTAACTCATGCTGACCAACTGCATATTTGTCATCATCACAAGAAATTTTTCTTACTTTTCGCTTACTAACTGCCTATTTGTCAGTATCACGTCTTAACAAATCTATAAAAAAAAAAAGTAATATAAAAATATTTTTGCCGTGACGGCAATTTGAACCGCGAACCTCAAAACTAAAAGTACGTTATATAGAAGATTCTAATAAAATTTAAAAATTTTAATTTGAATAACGGAATATAGGAAACTTTATAGAACAATATTATGGTTTAGGTGAACCAGTAAGGCGATGAACTACCAAACTCAAGGCGTCTGGTTCGAATCTTGGTAAGTGTTATACTAAATAAAAAACTTTTAACTTTTAATAGAAGAAAATTAACTACAATGAAAAGAAAACGAGAAAAAATAATTGAGTCTTGGAAGAAGGGAGGACAAGAAAAATAAATTTTTTTTTACCAGTTTCTAAAATCGGGCTGGTGATGACAACTTACTGACCCGTACTGAAAATGTCAGTGACAACTTCCTAAAAATATGTCATCATTTATTCAGCACATTGAACTAACTCCTGATGACTTTTTTACATTTTTATGAAAATGTCAGTACGTTTCTATTAGGGCGGGTCGATTTCTGGGGGTTCCCCATACAAACATTTCAAAAAATCACCATTTTTGGCACTTTACATGAAAAAATGTTTGTACGGGGAACACCCGAGGGGGTTCCAGGGGGTGTGCCACTGGCATGGGTGGGTCGGCCTTCCAAAGTTAGTGGGGGTCGGTCATACATTTGGACTCGATTGGGGCACTTTAAATGGGTCAAAATGGGATTTTTCAAAATTTGGGACATCAAAAGTCGGGACATCAGAATTCGTTTTAGAGGTATGGTTCCTCGGCCAAAGTTTCTTATTTTGATCCCTAGAATACGATTTTCCTTGTCACTTGGGCGATTTTTAAATCGACCCGCCCTAGTGTCTATAGGTATTTTGTATGTGAGGGAATTAGCAAGTCAGCAATAACAGCGACATTTCACTAAGCCGTCATGAAGACGTGTTTATAACATTTCCAACTGGGTAAGTATTATGGTTTAAAAAACATATGATTTAATATGTCTTTCATTTATAATTATCACTTTAATTATATTAAATTATATCAAATGATTTTTCAAAGCCATGAAATATTACTTCGAAGATTAAAAATATATACTAACTATTTTTCAACTATTATAACACAAACCCATTTTTAAAGGATTAAAAAATTTATTTTTAACTCATTTTCAAAAAAATCGGATTTCAAACGCATGTTTTCTGATTCATTCTCATTATAATCTGATTTGATTCAATCCATATTGGGTAAATAGTTTTTTTTACTAAAAACCGTATTAGACACCGATTTTTTAAAATCAGATTTTTCAAACAAACTGAAAACCGGTTTTAAAAATCACTGGTTTTTTGGACACTCTAAATTTAACCCGGGGTACAGGGTAGCTCTAATCAATTTCTAAAACTACTCTGGAACGATCTGAGAAACTGTAACTTAAGTTCACACCAGAGACTATTAAGTAATTATAGAGATAAGACATCAAACCTTTAACTAAGTACCGGCAGTGGTCGTTAAAATTTAGTATTACCTGAGCAAATATTTGGTATCAGTTTGGTATCAAAAATTTTTGAAAACTGCTCAAAATGAAATTTAACATGCTTTCGTTTTTTTTTTTAATAAAAAAAGAAAAGTGTCATTTTACTGAACAAAGTGCCATCTAGTTATAACGATTACGTTATTTCTTATTAGTATGGTGATGCCATATCCCTGGTTCACACTACATTATTTTCTTTGAAAACTGTTATCATTTTTGAATACTCGGGGTCAAATGTTACCACATTTTTAATTTTTGTTTTTTTATCTATTTTAAAGAAAATATAGACAAATTCAGTATCCAGTAAAAGATTTTTTGAGAACAAATTAACTGATAGTATTTTTTCTATTCGAAAAAAGGGTTTTGAATGACAATTAATCTGCCGTTTTGTGGTTTTTGGTTGGTTTTATCACCCAGTCAGAAAAGTACAAACGGGAAGCTATTGCAAGGCACTTTAACAGTAGGTAGAAGTACTAGCAAAAAGTGCTTTCCCATTTCTAAAGTGATAACAGGTCACTTGAAAAGTCCCCGGCCTACCATAGTAAAACACATTTTTTTTGTGAAAATTCGTTTTTTTTTCAACATAGTTCCCTTCAAGGGTGATACACTGATTATAGCGACCCTAAAACTTTTCGATATCATTTTTGTAGTACGATTTGTCCTTTGCTTCAAAATAGGTCTCCGTTTCGGCGATCACCTCTTCATTCGACGAAAATTTCTTCCCAGCGAGCATTCTTTTGAAATCTGAGAACAGGAAATAGTCGCTAGGGGCCAGATCTGGAGAATACGGTGGATGCGGAAGCAATTCGAAGTCCAATTCATGGATTTTCGCCATCGTTTTCATTGACTTGTGACACGGTGCATTGTCTTGGTGAAACAGCACTTTCTTTTTCTTCAAATGCGGCCGTTTTCCGGCGATTTTGTCCTTCAAACGGTCCAATAACGCTATGTAATAGCGTTGATGGTCCTTCCTTTTTCAAGGTAGTCAATGAAAATTATTCCATGCGCATCCCAAAATACAGACGCCATAACCTTTTCAGCCGACTGTTGCGTTTTTCCACGCTTTGGAACGGGTTCATCGTGTGCAGTCCACTCGGATGACTGTCGATTGGACTTCGGAGTGAAATGATGGAGCCATGTTTCATCCATTGTCACATATCGACGCAAAAACTCGGGTTTATTACACTTGAACATCTCCAAACACTGCTCCGAATCATCAACTCGTCGTTGTTTTTGGTCAAAAGTGAGCTCGCACGGCACCCACTTTGCACAGAGCTTTCTCATACCCAAATATTCGTGAATGATACACGTTCAGTTGATATCTTTAGAGTACAAGCTATTTCATTCAATTTCAATTTACGGTCATTCGAAATTATTTTGTGGATTTTTTTGATATTATCGTCCGTAACAACCTCTTTTGGGCGTCCACTGCGTTCACCGTCTTCGGTACTCATTTCACCACGTCTAAACTTAGAATAACAATCCTTGATGGTTGATTTTCCCGGGGCAGTGTCCGGAAATTCGTCATCAAGCCAAGTTTTTGCTTCAACTGTATTTTTTCCCTTCAAAAACAATATTTTATCAATACGCGAAATTCCTTTTTATCCATTTTTTTCACAATAACAAAAGTTGCTTCACTCAAAATGCTATAATTCACAAACTAATGATCCGACAGCTGTCAAATTTATACACGCGTCTAACATCATTAGACAAAAAGACCAGCCTTTCAAAAAGCGTCGGAAAAGCACCGAGAAAACAAAAGTTTCAACGTAGGCGTAATAGGTGATCTGAAAATAGATTTTCCAAAATAAAATTTTAAAAAAGTTCATATGTATTTTTTTTTTTTGTCCTACTGTGATTTGAACACACTGAGCTAACGCGAGACATAATACTTAGAAGCCAATAAAACATATATGAATGATAACAGCTGGGCATTCTAAAATGCTAGCACTGGAAAAAGATTTTTGTGACTAATATACCAGGGTAGGGAAAAAGTTGGCCTTAAAGGAGCTTTTCAACAAACAGAAAAAATTTATTTTATAAATCAAAAATTTCTTGCAACCCGATTTGAACTAGCAGTTGCTGACTAGGTAGTATGGCAGTACTTGATGTTTTGTACCACTAGCAATTAATTTAATCGAGGGGTGTCTGCACTTCTTCTGATATTTGTAATCGTTTGGCTTTTATGCGACTTTTGTATGCAAATAAGTCTAATTTTCGTAAATTTCAGACATGTTTTCGTAAAAAAACGGTTAATTTTTTTTTCTTCTCCTCTACAACATAAGACTTAAGGGTTGGCGCCGGGAATGCTCCATTGTCAGTTATGTTAGAAGAACCTTAACCGATATTCGTTTCGGTTGCCTTCTTTGTAAATATACTGCTACCAATTGAAATTGAAAACTCTAACTTATAGCACAAGACATAGTAAGATAACATGGTTACATTCATCATTCACATTGGTTAGTGATACACTCTAATAAATGTTTGTTGAAATCTACTCTATTAAAAGTAGGTAACTTGATACCTACTATAAATTGGACAAAAATAGGCACAATGTTTAAAATTTAAATTTATAGACACAATGTGTTTAAAAATAATAGGCACAATATGTCTAAAATTATGTTTTTAATCGTATCAAACACGTTTAGCAACATTTGAATTTTGTTTATCCATAAACCTACATTTAAGATGTCTATAAATGCGGTAAATAATGCGTATATATACAATGAAAATCTTTTTTATTAATTACTGCACCTTGTAACTTCTTAAAATAAAACAAAATGCATTTTTAAGATATAAATGTTTTATTAAAGAGGAAACACATGAAAAAAGAAAAACATTGCAAATATTAAAAACAATATTAAGACTAAGAGATAAAAGGATAAATCTTCTTACAATATATAATTTAAAGGTACAAAAATAATAATGAAATTCTGCGAGTTTCTCGAGCGAGTTCTCAGATTCTGGGAATTTTTCTGTGTGAAAAAGTCATCTTATAAAGATTTATCTATATGGAAAGCCTTCATAATCTTAAAGGTTTTCTATAGAAAACATTTTTAGTATTCGAACTTATTCCTAAGGAAAAAATCTTAGAGATTTTTTAAAAAAAGCAGTTCTGAGGATCTGAAGGGTTCATAAGGGAAAGCTTTTGCATAGAAATAATCCTCAAAATCGGAGGGAATTTTTATAGGAATCTGAGGGGTTTTCTATTGGATCTGAAAACTTTTCTATAGAAAAATTTCACGGTTTTCTTTGAAAAAGTCAAAATCTGAAATGCACCAAAAAATCTATAGAAAAAAACTTTAGAATCTGAGGATTTTTTATTGTAAATATCCTTATGTTTTTTTATTGAAATAGTCTTCAATTTCAGAATATTTTTCTATAGAAAAAATACCTGGCGTTTTTTCTATGGAAATAAATACGAAGATATGAAAGTTTATCTAAGTAATAAAAAGTATCAGAATCTACAAAATTGCTTAGAATTTGATGTCTTTCCTAAGGGAAAAGTCCCCAAAATCTAAAGGTTTTGATATGGAAAATCCTTTGACCAGGGCTGGCAAAACTATGACACGCGTGTCAGTAGTGGCACGCTGGTGGATTTTAGGTGGCACGCGACGTTTTGTTAAATATTTTCAAAAACTTTAAACTATTAGAAGACCAGCAAAAAATTCAGTTAAATGTTAAATTTCGCTACAAAAATGTGTGATTTAACTCCATTATGGTGAAATTTTTCATAGAGCTTGTAAATCGTCTTTTAAAATAATTAAAACTCTGCACTGAAACCATTTTTCGTTTACAGAAATATGGTTAATACAGAATCCGCAAATTCGATTATCAGAAAATTCTGGAAAAATTTCTAAAATTCTAGATTGAAAGAAGTTTAAATGTTTCGATGGGAAAATGCCTCATAATCGGAGAGATAAAAAGTACCAGAAAATTGCACAAAAATGGAAAACAACTTGTAATAAAATTGGATCTAAAAAACTAGCTTTTTTTAGAGGGAAAATAGGTGCTACGAAATAACCCTCAATGAAATTAATGCTGAAAATAAGTTTCATAATGAAATAACTCCCTTTGCTGGAATTTGAAATTGGGTTTTGATCGTGTTTCGCAGAGCCATTTCATCTGAAATGGAAATTCCTCTGTTCAATCCATAATGTTCGCTATAAATAAAAATCGCCGGATTTATTTTAACTAAATCAATTTTTTCCCTGAGGTATATTTTTCAACTAGTTTCTTACATACCTAAATAATTGATCGCGCCCAAAAATTTTACGTTTCTTAACAAAATTAAATAACCACTAAAAATAGAATAACCCCCAAAAAAAATTAAAACGCAATAATGTCCAAAATATTTTAATTTTATTTCATTGGGGATTTTTTCATAATGAAATAATCTTAATTAAACCCAAAAAATTAAATAACCCTCAAACATTTTTACGTCATTTCTGGGATTTTATTTAATTTTTCCCCCTCGGAGTTATTTCATGGGGGTTATCCGCAGCGCTAGTAAATATGTGCATCTGCGATATTTTTAAAAGAAATTTTCCAAATTTTAATCATTTTCAAAAAAGGACTTTTAAAAGACAACTAAAATTAAGGTGGCACGCGGAAAAATTTACAAAAAAAATTTATCCGTTTTTGGCACGCAGCGAAAAAAGTCTTGCCAACCCTGCCTTAGACTCTGCAGGATTTTGTGCAATGAAACGTCTTATAGACGAAAGGCAAGAAAAAGAAGCGGCGCAATAAATATATTGAAAATATGAATAAACTTTCCACAAAAAATCATTGCAGAAAATACCGGGAAGGTAGGTTTATAAGGGGATTAAGACCTAATGTGGTCTGATTTTTTTTTAAATTGGGGCATATATTATGAATGCGTCTTTATAACGTTCACAGCTGAAATAAACGCCAGTTCAAGTGGGACTTTTCTATAGGATATAGGTCTGAATTAATTTGTAACAATTTGAGTAGTGTTCCTCTTTGTGCCAAGAGAAGCTCATGTGCAAAATTTCATCTCAATATCTTCATATTAGGAGTTTGTTTCCAAAGTTCACATGGACAGACGGACGGAAGGACACGGCTAAATTGACTCAAAAAGTGACACTGGCATGAGTCGATTAGTATACCATAATTGGGCCTGGGTCCAGCATTTTTGAGAAACATCAGCACAAACTAATAACTCAGATAAGTAAATTCTTAATCCAGCTCCAGTATTTTGAAGAATATCCTTACATAAATTTTGCATTTTATCCACACAGAACTTTATCCATCCAAACCAAAATTTTACACACTTTGTATGGTAATGAATGTCCATTAGAATTGCGACAATTCATCCAAAAATAAAGCTAAGGAGGAAAAATCATATATAAATGTACTTCTTAGCAAACAAAGAAAACTAAACTTATATGTCACGTCTTCACAAATTCTAAAAATTCGGCGTCAGACCAATTTTTCCCAAAATGTTGATTTTATTGTAAATTTTTTCGTGTTTATTACCAAATGTGTACGCCTGCATTTTTCAATTGTAATAAAAAATTTGAAAATAATATTGACATTTTTTAGTTACGCATTAAATTTAAAATTAAACACAAATGCGTACATATAAAATTTCACTATAATAAATGTGTAATTTACTTTGATATGTGTTTATAAATTTGGAAACATGTTTATCAACAAAGCTTTTGATACGTTATATGCCTAATTCTAAAAAAAAGTGTACAAACTAAATTTTTAAACACATTATGCCCGATAATAATCATTCTGCGCTTTTTTACACATAAATTTACATACTCAATAGCAGTAAGTTTACACCCCTTTTTTAGAGTGTAGCAAACTGTTTAACTTTTGACGTTTACATAATAGCTCTGTTTCTTTACTTTTTGGGTAAAGTTCGGTAAAATGAGAGTTAACAAGAAATACTCTCCCAAAATAACAAAAATGCACAAAAGTAAACGAACGCGAAAAATCACATTTGAAGCCCGAAAAACAAATGTCAATAGATTTGTGCATTATAGTTAGTTTTGGTGAGGGCTCTTTCTAGTTCTTGTTCAATTTGTTGTAAAAATCTAGATAGCTTTTCTAGTTAAACCCCTTTTTAAATCAAAAATTTAATAAAAATTTCCTTTTTAGGCATTTCTATTTACAAAAAGGAATACATAGTTTATTAAATTTGGAAAAGATTTTAATATTAAACAAAAGCTTCGATTTATTTACATATTTAACTCTTTAACACATTTAAACAAGCGTCTTCAAAAAATTGTCGGTAATTTTATGGAGTTGTAAAATCACCGATAGGCTTTTGCAACTATTATACTAATTTTTGTAAATGATAAACATATTTTCTGAATGAATGAAATGATCGATTGAACTAAAAGAGCTATTATTTGTGAACTAGGTCTTTGGTTCAAATCAGTGAAGAGTTCAATTGAACTAGTTGCACCCAACTGATGATATAACAGCTGATTAAAACAATTTACCCAAATTTACACGAAAAAAAAGTCTGGGCTTTCTCGTGCAAGAAGAACAAGAATATTACTCTCTCATGACAGCTCTCATTTACCCAATTGTGTAGTAAGAAAACGCTTTTTGGTAAAATTGGGATCCCGCGGGATCCCAATGTTGAGTACCCGAACACAACTAATATGTACATAAGAAAACAGCAACACGATGATAACATTTTCGCGCCATTTCATTCTAACTAATGTCAAACAACAACAATGTTACAAGAAGAAGAAATAAAGAAGAAAATAATGTCAGTACGAAAACCGTAACCGATATTCACTTGGGAATTCTAACGGATTTTTGAGTTAAACTAGTTTAATACTAAGCAAAGCAAATATATAAATATCAATGAAACAAAGTTTATTTCCCAATTTAAGTCGCATTAACACAACCCTAGAAAACCCTTCAAAAATCCCAAAATACATATAAAAAGTAAAATCAAAACGAAATGGGTAAATAAAGTTATAGTTTAAATAAAATCACCTTAATTTGCATAACACATATCCCAAATATGAGAAATGAGTTTTAAAAGTAAATTTCTATTTTTAGTAAGTAAACAGAATTAATAGAATTAATTTCTATAAAAGCTTAGATTAAAAGGAGATAAATAGTTATTCAGAAAGTGACATTTAAAAAAAGAACATCTCAATCCTATTTAGTTAAAAAAAAAAAAACATTATAAAAACATGAAATTCTTCACAGTTATTGTTTTTGGTAAATTAGGAATAAATTCGAAAGTTAAATAAAGTTTTCTTTAAATCAGTAAACAAATTGCATATTATTTGTAACCATTTTGCAAAATTACAAAGAAAATGTTTAGTGGCTTTCACAAAATTATTTATCATGAAATTTTATACAAGCTATTGGTGTCAATTTAAATTAATTTTATTTGCAAATTTTAGCACTATTCTTTATTTGCGCTGTCCAAGCCCAAAGAGGTGGTCCCCGTGGTCAGGTTCAAATTAAAGTTAGCCAATGTGCCAAGATTTGCCCTTTAAATTTCCAACCCACTTGTGGTTTTAACGGAATCTGTTATAAGGAATTTAGCAATGCATGTGCTTTAAATGTCGCCAATTGCAACGGTCAAGGAAGTAAGTACAAAATCACTTCCTCACTAATGTTCATATAAATTCCATACCCAAAAATACATTAAGGGATTTCATATAAAGCCTCGTATATCATGTATTGTGTGTAAAATTTTAAGTTTATGCAAAAAATTTATCAAAGAGTCAAATGTCTAAGAGATATTCAGTTGTGTGCATATACTTTGTACTATAACTACAGCCTAGGTGCTGCTAGAGCTGTAACATGATGTTTAAAATAATTTTGGCCTAAAAACTTATAAATAAGAGGAAAATCTAAAAAATATATAACTCCAAAAAAAAAACAATATTCTGTAGCATACATTTAGCATAAAACTCTATTTTTAAAGTTACTAGAGTACCATAACTACTCGTATAAACGCCCTTTCGAAAAAAAAGTTTTAAAGTTTAAAACACTTGCGTAAAAAATTAAATAAAAAAATTTTGCAGGTTTGAGGTTAAGAAGAAGAATAACCCTTTTTCTCTAAAAATTATAAACACGTTATTAATTTTCAAAACAGAATAGATCTAGTTTCTACCTTTTTGTCACTGATTTTCCATTAAATTGTATTATTGTTGATATTTTATTGTCAGATTGTCTCTATAAGTTTCTGATAATTTTTCAACAACCCGTCTGCTGTAGGAATCGAACATGTGTTATTCCAACATTACAAACGTAACTATACTAAGTTGCGACAGCTTAGCCATCTCACCCAAGTAAGGTCTGGAATGCAATGTAATTAATTCATAGATTTCTCTCCTATTCCGCTTTCTGTTATTGTTTTTACTCCGAAGTGATCAAACTCAGACAAATACAAACATTATACTTTTAGATTTTTGTTTATCTTCCAATCTCCTCCGTGTCTCCTTTTTCGCAAAGGTTGCAAACTGACGTATGGTTTTTACGTGCAAGAGCAGGCAGCTTGCATATATATTGGAAACGAGTTGCTGCAGGGCAAATTTTTTAATGTAGTTTCGTACAGTATTGTTTTAACGTCATATAGAAAGCTACAATTAATATTGTAATTATGTTTTCTGTCGGAATAGCTTAATTTATGATTATGAATTCACAATTTTTTTTACTACAAATAGAGAAAAAAACTTATGAAAAAACTTTCCTAGAACCATTAATTGGCAATTAATGCATTTTCAATTACTACCAAGTACTATCATCAGATTGTCTTTATGTCGTTCTCTCTAGGTTATAATGTAGATTTAAGTTTTTGTATTTACATAAACTCCCAAGTAAAATGCGTATTGAGAATCATGAATTCAAATGTTAATATCGAAAAATTGCGTATTATTTTACTTAAGAGCCAAATGAGATTTTCATTGCACATGATTGAAATGTACATATCTTCGAAAATGATTTATAAAAGTTTGTAAAATATAAAGGGTCAAGTAGAAGTTTTTTAATAGATTTTTGAATCTTTTTAAATACAATTTTTAGTACAACTACTACTAATAAAAAATTATTTATTTTTTTAATTATTAGAGTAATTGTCAAAAATTATTCGAATTATTCGTTAATTTAAAACCATGACTTTAAATTGTTCATTCGATTTATCGAATAATTTCTAATAATTATATGTGACCTTCTCCGAGAAAAGGGACCTAGCGTGTCAAAAAACGGGGTTCGATAAAAATGAGAAAAACATTAAAATTTTATTTTTAATTTAACTTTAAATGCGTTCTTCTCAAAACTTTATTTTCACACACTAGGTCAATTTTCTCGGAGAAGGTCACATATATAAAAAAATTTAATAGAACTATATGTGACCTTCTCCGAGAAAAGGGACCTAGTATGTATGTCAAAACTTGGGAAAATCGATATTTTCTCATTTTTATCGATTTTCCCAAGTTTTTGACACACTAGGTTTTTTGACACATTAGGTCCCTTTTTCGGAGAAGGTCACATATATGAAATTTGCTTGGTAAACTTACCTGAGTTAAACACATTACTAGTAATGTACGAAATTATTATATACGAAATTACCTCTACTATTTACTGAATATCGATGAGTAATTTATATTATTTTAATTATATGCATTTAGTTTATTAGTAAATTTTAAACACTTTACTAAACCAGTTTTGTTTTTATAAATTTATTTAAATAATCGAAATCGCCAACTAATTTCTTTTATTTTTTTTATCCATTTCAGACTTCAGACAAGTTGGTGCTGCAGAATGTTCTAAACGTGGTGCTCGTATTTGTTAAACAATTTCATTAAAGTTTGTTTAAAATAAAATTTATCATTTGGTTAAATTTAATTAAATTAATTAAAAATATGTTGCAAAGAAACAACAATACATATTTTACAATCCCCATAAATTCATAAATCTTGTTATTATTGATCCCAAACGCTCTATACCGACTTTAATTGTTGGCGATTTTTCTGTAGTAATGGTTGGTGTTATTTCTTCAGATTCCAAATATACTTCTGTTGTAGTTTCGAAAATTTCCGAAAGATCGAATTTATCCTCTACCGATTTTTGAAAATTATAATGTTGCTGTTCATCATCTTTTAATATTTCATTATTTATATCATCATAATACGTTAGGAAACGTTCTAATTTTTCTCGGAGAGCTTTGTCGGGTTTAGCATCAAGTGTGGTAAAAAGTACTAAAGAAAATAGAAACAAAGAATAACATGTTAAAACAGTTAATATAGAGAAAAACTCGTTTCCGAAATAATTTTAAAGTCCCGACGTTTTGGCAAAAATTTCAATATTTCATATGTTAATACCATGGATGGTAACCGAAACGAAAGCAGTTATCGTTAGGGTAACACTATTGTAGATTATTTCGGTAACGGTATTTTAAGAGTAACGCTATTTCATTTACTTCGGTATCGGTATTTTAAGGATAAAGGTTTTTGAGTTATTTCGGCAACGGTATTTTAAGATTAACGGTATTTCAGTTATATCGGTAACTGTATTGTAAGGGTAAAGGAAGTCAGTTATTTCCGTGCATACAGCATTTTTTGCAAAAAACAAACTAAAATAAAGACAAAATAAATTAATCAACTTAATTTATGTGGAATACCCAATAACCACGTTCAATTACCAAGAGCGAGAATTAAAAATAACGGTAACGGTATTTTAAGGATAATGGTATTTCATTCATTTCGGTAACGGCATTCTATGGGTATCGATACTTTATATCTTTCGGTATTTTAAGGATAACGATATTTCAGTTATTTCGGTAACCGTATTTTAAGGACAACGATATTTCAGTTATTGCGGTAACGGTATTATAAGGGTAACGGTAGTCAGTTGAAAGAGTTTTGAATCGATAACGGTATTTTACCGGCATTGCCTGCTAGCCCGGTTTAATACACTGAAAAAACTATGCCAATTGCTACATGACAGCTGTTCGTAAGATTATCATCATTTGTTTTAACTGTAATTAAAGTTTTCTCTATGGAAAAAGTACTGTATTTCATAGCAGTCTTTCTAATTATTTAAGCTGCCCAGCAAAACCTTCTATTATGAGTAAAGCGAAATGGAATAAGAATCCAAAAATTGTAATTACCCACTGTAGAAACGGTAATGACATATCATTATTTTTTGGACTACCAGTAATGAGACCGAATTTCTTTCTGCGTTATTTTAAAATATATAATATAAGTTAGTAATAACTAGTTAGCTTTTTCCGTTATTTCAAAATAAAAAAATAATGCCTTAGCAATAATGGTTTACTTTTATTATTATTTATGTTCTCGATTTTTTTAGAAGTTTTTTGGAAATCTATATTTAAGCTCAATATCCTGTCACCACTAGTTAGGATAAATGTTACCACATATTTTTTGATTTTTTGTATGTTGGCGACTTGTATGCTGCTCAGTTACATTTTTATCTATTAAATATAACATGTCGAGTTAAAAGGTAAAGCTATCGACTGGCAATGTGGAGTCCCAGGTTCGTTTCCCGGCACGAAAAATTTTTATTAAAGACAAATTTTACAATAAAAAAATATTTATTTTATAAACCCTACTAAAAGAAATTATATGACTTTTGATATTATATATAATTACATCTGAAAAATGAGAACATCTAATTGTATCAAATTAGATCATATTATGATCATCTTAGATCTAATTTGCGTTCCGTGACGTTTCTGTAATGTGCCGTGCCGGATGGCTCTTTTGTGTAGTTAGTCTTTTCCGTAACAACGTATCAGGTGGCAAAAACAAAAAAAATTGCAGCGGCGGCTTAAAGCTAGCTGTGAGTCAAAAGCTGATCGGCTAGCCAACTTCAAGTTGACACATACAAAACATCCGCTTAACGGTAAAAAAAGAAAATTAAAAAAAATATATACTATTTTTAGATTTTTATCGTGTAAAAAAAATTTTCGACGGCGGCGGTGAGGAAAATTAGACGGCGGCTAAGCTTAGCCGGTTTAAGCCATTCGTCGCAGATCTCAAAATACTAGCTGTCAACTCGCTGTCACTTAACTTAGCGTCTTGACGAGACATCGATTTTTTCAACCAATGAACAATTTCTTGTTCACCCATGAATTTGTCTCGTGTGGACCACTCTTGTTCATGTTTTGTTCTTGTTCAGACAACGTTGTCAGCACAATTGTTCTCACAACTATGTGCGACATCAACCACAATGCCAGATCTAATTTTTACTTAGTGGCATTACTAAAAACTAAAGAAAATAAAAGAAAATGAATAAAATGTTGAGAAAAAGTAAATAATTTGCATTATTTTTGAATTTAATGCAATTTACTTTTTATTTTTGGAAAAAGATTAGTGAAAAACACATTGAAAACATGAAAATAAATAGTTTCATTTGTGACCTACTCCAACAAAAAACAAAAAATAATGAATTGTCTGACATTACGTATTCTCACCCAAAACAAATGGACAAATTTTTTCCCGTTATTCTGCCGACGATTAGTTTTTGGGCAAACAAATTAATATCTCGTCAAGACTCAGAGTAACGGATAACAAAAATTCTGTTTTCAACAGGTTCATCCGGCACGGCACGTTACATTACAGACAAACTAACGACTCAAATGCTTTTTCATAGAACAAAAACAAATCAGCTGATTCGTCACGGCACGTTACGTACAAACTAATTATACCTTTGGGATGACACATATGTGGCGCTACTAATGAAAAATCCATATGATTTTCGGAAAAACCAGCCTTCAGATGATACTTGTCAAAATATACAGATGTTTTAGTGACGCTACTTTTGCTATTTTAAAAACAATGAATTCAAAGCAATTTTGTGTGTTGATTTATCATTGCTTTTTAATAGGAAAAAACACCGTTCAAGACAAAGCTTGGCTTGATAAGTGTTATTCGGACTTTGCTCTATCATGGTCGTACAAACACCGATGGCTCCGAACGCTCTGGTCGCCCAAAAGAGGTGGTGATACCGGAAAACATCAAAAAACTTCACAAAATCGTTTTGCAAGACCGTAAAGTGAAGTTTCAGGAGATAGCTGATACCTTCAAGATATCGAAGGAACGTGTCGGCTTTATTTTGCATGACCATATGTCCATGAGAAATCTGTTTTCGAAATGGGCTCTGCGTTTGCTCACAGTGCACCAAAAACAACAACGTGTCGATGATTCTGAGCGCTGTTTTGGGGAGATAAAAAGGACTTTTTAAATCGGTATATAACAATGGACGAAACTTGGATCTGCCACTTCACTCCAGAGTCAAATCGGCAGTCAGCTGAGTGGACAGCAACTGGCAAAACTAACCAAGACTCAACAATCAGTTGGTAAAGTTATGGCATCAGTATTTTGGGATGCGGCTGGAATTTTGTACATTTATTACCTCGAAAAAAGCCAGATCAACAATAGCATTCGCTAAATGGCCCAACTGGTGTATTTGAAGGAGGAAATCGCAAAAAACGGGCCCATATGAAGAAGAATAAAGTGCTCTTTGACCAAGCCAATGCGCCGTGTCACAAGTCGTTGGCTGCCATGGCAAAATTGTACGAATTACACTTTCAGTTGTTTCCGTACCCACCATATTCTCCAGATTTGGCTCCCAGCGATTTTTACCTGCTCGCTGGAAAGAGATTTGGTTCGAATTAAGAGGTGATTGCCGAAACAGAGGCCTATTTTGAGTCCAAAGTTAGATCATTATATAAAAAAAGGTATCGAAATGTTAGGAAGGCGTTGGAGAGGTTGTATCGCTCTTGAATAAAGTCGAATTTTGCCAAAAAAAAAAATTTTTTTGTTTTATTTGTTACCCTACGGAATTTTCAGCCGAAGTGTTATTTACCTTTAAAAAAACTAAAAATACAGTTATTTTCCACTGTTGAAAAATAATTAACAAATGCATTAAAAATAATTAACAATGTCGTTAAATTTACTGAAAATTTTTTACTACAAAAATTTTAAAACAACTAAAAAAATAGGTATAAGCTACTGTTTTTTTATAGTTAATTTTTTTTATATTATAAAAGCACTTTTAAATAAACAAAACAATTTGAATTTTTTCTTTCGATTATAAATACTGGGTAGTTCATCGTACTTGAAATTGAAAGTAAAAATTCCAAACGGTCCTACAGTTATTACGTTTTTTATGGATTAGAGATACGAAGAATATATAAATAACATATATAAACTAAACAAAAACTATAAAAAAATCGACGAAAGTTTTTATTTTTTTTAACTATCACAAATAACAGTTTACTGTAAAAATACAGTGTTGGTAGTTGTTTATTGTGATATTAAAATAACTGCTTTAAACAACTGTTACGAAATTACAATACTTAGCATTATTTGTTATCTTTTATAACTGTCATAAAAGCTCTTTTGTATTTTTCTATAAAAGCTACTGATTACTTCACAAACAACTGCCATGTAGTAACTATCAAACTGTTTTGAGTGTACTTGGTGTACAGAAAATTGTTATTATAATGTAAAATAAATTAGTGTTATTTATATTAAAACCGGCCTTATAAAAAATTACTGTACGAATTGTCGTATCAAAAGTTACATTTCGCATAAATTCTCATTTTTTTTTGTTAATAATTTCTTTTATTATTACTTACATGCCACAAAAATACAAACAAAAAATTTAATTCCATTATTAATCATTTTTTTTTTCAATAAATTTATCTTATTTACTTGACTTTTTAAATTGCAAACGTTAACTAAACAGTATTGAAAGAAAGCATCTTACATTTATAAATAAATACAAATAATAATAATACGTGACGATAAGGTAATATTTTAATAAAATAAATAAAAATTGTTACCAAAATCACGTTTACAATTAAATTTATTATATTTATTATATAAAATTATATACGAACACAAATTCTTTAGAGATTTCTCAGATTTTTTCCGATACAAATTAGTTTTAAAAAAATTATTGTATATAAATTTTAATATTACAACGTTTGAATAATGGTTGAGTAAAATTTTCACAAAATGAGGAATGTAAAATATGATAAGAAACTAAAATAAAAAATATTTATGTTTTTTATCCAAATACGGAAATTTATAATATTGCCCAGCAAAACCTTCTATTACCAGGTAAAGGGAAATGGAATAAGAAACCAAATATTGTAACTACTTACACTTTGGTCGCATAACACATTATTTTAACATGGGGGTGTCATTGGTGGTAAATGGTTGCCTAAATCGTACCGGTATAGGCTAAAATAAGTGATTACGAAGGAAGTACTGAAATAAGTTGTTACTTGTAATATTAAATTCACTAGTTGGCTAAAATAAGTACATACTTGTATGGAGTGAAATAAGTCGTTACACATTAGTACAAATTTCATTGGTTACAAATAGGGAATAAAATAAGACGTTACCAGTAATGACTTTGTTTAAAAGTACACCGATCCGAGCAATGTAATTAGATTCCAAATTTTTATTAAATCATACTTTCGCATAATAAGTACACTCAAAAAAAAAGTCAGTAAAGTCAGCAAAAAATGTTGCTGTGGCAGCAAATTTTTAGTCAGGAGCGTGCTTGCAAAAAAGTTGGTAATTTCAGCAAAAGGTTTGCTGAAAATCAGCGAGCTGATTTTTACCAAAAAAATAGTAATCTTCAGCAAAAGTTTTGCTAACACTTAGTCGACTGCAAATGAAAAAAATCCTTGCTAAAATCATTAAAACTTTTTGCTGAATATTAGTAGACTGAAAAAAACTCAAAAAACTTGTAGCGAAATTTTACTTTAGTTAATTTATTTGCTGAAAATTTAAATATAGAATATATGTAGTTGTTTTTCTTTTTTTGTCATTTCCGTTTCCAGACAAGCTGCGACATCTACATCTTGTCTATGTGGTTGTCGTCCACGCTATGAATGCGGTTATCAGCACAATTTTTGTAGCAAAATAAATAAGTAAAACATTAGTTCAAAATTAGTTTAGTGCTCATGTGTCACAATATTAGTAACGTATTACTTTAGGTTTCTAAGTAAAACCAAGGGTAACGGGGTGCCCATTGCCAGGCAATGCGTGAAAAAGGTCTAGTTGACATTTATTTCTCAACAAATAAATACAATTTAAATCTGTTACACATATTGGTTCATAACTTTTGGTACACACTGTATTATCATTCCATTTACAGGGTAAATCTTCTATTTTATATTCATTATTCTCAGATTCTTCATGACTTACCGACAAAAAGGTATTTAATATTAAATCAGCATCAGATAAGGAATCTTGATTAAATAATCCTTCAAATTGTATATTGGGTATTTTTATTGAATTTAAATAGGTTTGAAATAGTGCTGGTAACTTTTCAATACTCGATACTACTCGATATTTTTGATTTGGATACTCGATACTACTCGATACTTTTAACGGTTTTTAAATTTGAACTTTTTTGGTAAAATTCTTTAAAAATGTTTATGGTAATTCAATATTTAAATTTATAAACATATTTTTAAACTTTTTCACCAACTATTCATTGCGTTTTTCATAGTTTTTTAACATATTATTTTAAATATTTTACTTCTAATTTTTTCTTTTAGCAGAGTTGTAGTTTTGTGACAAATATTTTAGTAGAGTCACATTTTTGTGGTAAATATTTTAGCGGAGTCACATTTTTATATATTTTGTCTGTCCAAAATGCAACTCTGAAAATATCGAGTAGTATTTTTTAGTATCGAGTACCCAAAAAAAGACAAATACTCAATACTCGATACCCACTACTCATATTTTTACCAGCACTAGTTTGAAATGCATTTAGTGAAGTATCATGTAAAATGGCTTTAATGGAAAAAATAACTAAAATTTAGTCACTGTAATATTGATAGCAATTTTTACCAAACTGATTTACAATGACTAGAAATTATTAATATAACCGTAACTATCTCCAATTTTATAATTTCTTATACAATTCTTATTTAAAACTGAACCTAAATTAATATAAAGACAAGTGCCCTTACTATCTAAATTTTTCAAATGTATATTTTTGTTAAAGTCGACTTTAGTTAAAATGTTGAGTGGCAGTATGCCGTGACTTGGTTTATTTTTGGAGCATTCTGATTGGTTAATTTATTTTCAACCAATCAAAATGTTTGAAAATATAAATATTTTTGTAGGATTTTCATACACATAATGAACAAAACCGTATGATTAAAAATAAAGTCGACTTTAAATTTTAAATACTCTTTTATAGTAAGGGCAAAAGCTTTTATATAAATAAATTTACAAAGTGGTTCATGGAAAGTGAAAATTATTTTATTTAATAAATCTGGGGTTTATGCTGATAATTTTTTGATTAAAGGGCAATTCACTCGTCGAATATTACTATGTACTATTACCCAGTATTAGGTATAAGAATTTTTTCAAATATTTGTAAATTCACTCTTGAAAATGAAATTCCGTATCCCTAATACTGGGAAATAGTAGATGTGGATGGAAAGAGATGGCTAGCATGTGAATTAAGCTTAAACTACTTGTATTGGTAAACTCAGAAATTTGTTGTTTGTAATTTTTGGAAATTTTCGTTTTTGTTCAAACTCTGCAGCGTAAAATCCAGCATAAGTTGCGTGTATAAATAATTTGAGAATAGATTTAATTACACGCTTCACAATTTTGATTGATTTCATATAATTATTAGTTTTCATGACCAAAAAATATAGTCCAACGTTCATAGCCAACTTCACAAAAGTAAGTATCCATGGCACAATAATCTTCACTATAATCTGTAATATCTGCAATCGAAATAAAAACAAAAGGAAATATAATAATTTTATTTTCTTTTAAATTAAAATGTATAAAATTAGACCGTACGATAAAAACTAACATGTTTTCTTGGATCTAAAAAAACGGTGAACACGTTAACCCTTTGACACGGGAATTTTAATAGCTGGGAATTTTCCGACCAAATTTCGTGGAAATGTAGATCTATGCCCAAGAAATATTGTTTATTACTTTTATGGCTTTGCAGCACCTCCTAGCGGAGATATTTGAAATTAAAGTTCAAACATTAACATGCTGCCGGCCCCGAGCGGGTTCAATTTTTTTTTAAATTTTAATTTTATATTTTTTCTATCACTAATCTCTACATAAATTCCTTAGAGTTTTTGAATTTGATTCATCACACAATTTTTGAGACTAAAATAGCCTTTTTTTAACTTCTAACTTCCAACACATTCTCTGCAGCGTTGACGATCACAAGACAAAACGCACTCTACTGATCTCATGTTATTTTGAAATTTCACAGCCTGCATAAAATTTTAATAAGAACAAAATAACGAACCGATAACAGTAATTGAACAGCGCTTTGGTTCAAATTCAAATCAGTGACGAGTTGATAAAGTCGACGTACATTATAATGTACGCCACTCGCCAAAGGGTTAAAGAAATAATCCTGTACAAATAGCAGAAGAAGTTACTAGAAGTTTGTTGAAAAGGGACCTGCAGAAAAAACTGCTTTTATTGGCAAAATATCTTTGATATATATTAGTAAGACAAAAACAGCAAGGCAAAATCTGCCAATTCTACAAAATTTTAGTTATATTTAAGTTAAAAATGACAATTTACACTGCAAAAATTAGTGAATGTTAGTAGACAAAACACAGCAAGAATAATTATTATATGTACCAAATTTTAGTTATATTTGAATTAAATTTAGTATATTGTAAAACTACATGCCAAGTTATTTCATTTTTTGATCTTTTAAATTTGTAAATGAATTCAAAGTTACCATATTGTGTTATTTTTTATATCAGTTGTTGGATGATGTGAGCACAGACCCGAACTCACCAGGAAGGAAGGTATATGAAATTTACACAATATTATATCTTATATAATTATATTTTATTTGACAAGTTTCCGTATATAACCAACGAGCATAGAATCTCAAGAGGATGCATTTTTCGCTTCCTCTGTTAATTGGCTCTGGCCGACATTTGAAGAAATTTTATTATTAAAAATTGTTTCAATAGAAATGCATAATATCAAAAAATATAATCAAAAAACTAAACCCTTTAGCTGAAATTTAACTTCTTCAAATCTCAGCCAGAACCATTGAGAGAGCGCATTACAGTACGTGAGCATCTTGGACAGAGCCTGATATAACAACATAAAATTTGATCTGAAAAATGGGACATCCACACTCAAAATACTTTAACATATTTATTCCTGTTTTTTGGCTTCCCAATAAATCAAAGAATCCCAGTGTAGAAACGGTAATGACATATCATTATTTTTTGGACTACCAGTAATGACACCCACTTACCTTCTGTATTATTTTAAAACATATGATAATGAGTTACTGATAATTACTTATTTTTATCATTATTTCAAATAGAAAATAATTTTTTAGATTTTTTTGAAAATTTTTTGAAATCTATTTTTAGACTCATTATTTTTCAAACACTGGTAAGGATATATGTAACCACATATTTTTTGATTTTTTGTATGTTGGCGAGTAAGCTTACTTGTGTGCAACAGGTCAATTGTGTTTTTATCTATTAAATATTACATGTCGATATAGCTGAGATGGTAGAGCTGTTGACTGGCAATCTGTAGACCCAGGTTCGATTCCCGCACCAGCAAATTTTATTTAAAAAAAAAAATATAATAAAAAATATTTTTTTTATATAATTTATTTTTTAGAAAATCTATTTTTAGACTCATTGTTTTTGTCAGTACTGGTAAGCACATAGGTAACGCTATATTTTTTGATTTTTCGTATGCTGGTGTCTAACGACAACTCATTATTTTTCGCGACATCGCCATATAAAGGTAATAAGAAATGTAATAACAAAAGTAACTAGTTACCATTACCAAGTATGTAGTTACATAACCACATATCTGGTAATGATTTTCTACACTGGGATGATACGATAAACAGTGGTGTAAAATTAAAAAAAGTGGTAATAAGTATGGAACTTCTATAGCACTGAACGTATTTGTCTGAAAATTGAATTAATTGTGGGGGAGGAGTTAAATTTTCAGAATCACATCTTATTAAGTCTATAGCTGAACCAGGGACGGAGCTACAGGGGCCGAAAGTTAACTACCTGGGGTATGAAAAATTTTGTGCTGCTTGTAGCTTTCTTAAATACTAACCGATTTTAATGATTTTTACCTTTTTGGATTCCGCAAAGAAAGAAAAAAGAAAATATTTGTGTGCTTTTGTACCTCTTACAAATTAAGAGATATTTCACTTCAAAAATAAAATTTTTCATTTCTTGACTCGACTCTTTTTGGTTTTTTGCTTATAACTTTTATAATACTGGTTTGATTTTAATTAATATATACCATTCAATTTCTAACAAAATTCTAAGTAAATATAAAGAAAAAAACCTTCGAAATATCTTATTCCGTTAAGTCGTAAAAAAGATCTAAATTCGAAATTTTGAATTTTAACCAAAAAAATCGTTAATTAATACATTTTTCAGGGTGCTCTGCACCAAATTTTGATAAAATTTTTGAGTTACCCCAATTCAATAAAAAATATCTATGAAATTTTTTGTAGGTTTATTATTAAATAAAATATTTTATTGAAATACGCGTGTCTGTAATTTTTTTAAGAAAAATCTAAATATAGTCTGACCCTAAATAAAATTTTATAATAATTTTTTTTCCCCAAAAAAAAAGGTATTCCGCCAAAAAAGAGCGTGTTGGGTTTTTTTCTGGGAAGTTGCATGTTTATCCTTACATCTACTAGAAACTGAATTTAAATTATTATTAAAATTTTATAGCGCGTGCTGGATTTTTTTCTGTTAAGTTGCATTTTTATTTTACATTAACTAGATACTGAATTCAAATGCAGATTGCAGAAACTCTAAAATTTAACAAAATTTGGTCCAGGGCACCGTGAAAAATGTATGAAATTTGCAAAATTCCAAACTATATCCACTTAGCGATGATTTACTTGTCAAAAGAAATGTTTTGGTATCCATATTGCCCTCTTTAGAAGATTTTGTTTCCACCACATTGAATTTCTGATAAAACGCGAAAAATAGCGAATTTCAAAAAAATCTGAAACACGTGTTCACTTAAATCAACTATAGATTATGGTAAGTTTGACATGTGATATCCATATTGAGTATGTTGTCTTCAGCTAAAATGCAAAATTCTTGAAAAAATAAAAAAAGCAATTTTTCAGGCTATAATGTACTATGCCGCTCCCCTTTGGTCCACATCAGCACTATGTCATTTGAAAAAACTACAAATAACCCAAAACAAACTACTAAAGATGATATACAATCTTCCCTGGCATTTTTCCACTCAACGGCTACATACCCTAGCAAATATTGAATCTGTGAACAGTCGTATACTAAGACTCACTTTGAATTTTGTTAACAGATGTCATCTTTCTGATTTCGAACATATCAATGAGCTAATCTCAACGTAATTTTACTCCTTGCATTTAAGTTTTTATATAAGAAATAAAAAATAAAAAAAAAAAAAAAATAAATAAAAAAAGAGGTTTATAGAGGGTTTTTCGAAAAATTTTTCCCTATTTTTTCCCATATTGAAATAATACTTATAAATTATAATAATTTGTTATGTAATTTCTTAGTAGAAAAGGAAAAAGTTTCCTAAACTCTAAAAACACATTGTTATATTGTATACTAACGTAGAAATGTTAAATAAAGAACACTATTTAGGTTGTTCATAAGGGGTGTGCTACACTCAGAAAAGTTCTGCAGTTACTACATGACAGTTATTTATGTAGTAATGCGGTTGTAGTTATTTTAACTACAATTGTAGTTAATTTACTTAGAACAAAATTTTTCAATGTTTTTGACAGTTATTTTTTTAAACAAACTACAAAAATTACTACATTGTAGTAACATTTATTTTATGCAGTTATTTTGAATTTTATTTACAAATACTTAAATTTTCAAGTGTGTATGCACACACACGAAGCAAACAGAAGTATGTGTATGAATCACTTGTTTAGAAATTTCTAGTGAAAGAATATGAGTATAACATGTTTTCTCTTGTCTTAGTCATAAAACAACGCCAAAGAGTGAGCACGCGTAATACGGAAAAGGTTATATATTTTCTATTAAATTACTAAAATAATAAGGTAAGTTTTATAATATAAATTTATTTACAGGGAATGTTAAAAAAATATTGTATTTATTTTCTTTCAGTTCTTTTATATTCTCATCCCTTTCTACCTGGAGAAAAAAAGGAAGCCAAACAACAGCATATTTCATCCCTCACAGACGGACATGTACAACAATATCTTAATAGTGAAAAAAAAGTGACATTAAGTGTAAATTTTGATTTCTCAATTTTAAATTTTTTATAGAATAAAATTAAGTTAATAGTGTTCACATAAATTTGTATTTTTTATTAAATTAATAATTAAAAAAAAAATTTTTTATTTATGTTTTTTTAACTACATTTGCAAGTTGTTTGTACAGTTTTACAATAATTTGCATGTATGTTGTTTCAATTGCATTTGTAGTTGTTTTTACTACATTTGTCAGTTGATTTTTAACAGTTAAAAATTACTTCATATTGCAGTTAATTTAACTGCAAATGTAGTCTACACCTTTTTAAGTGCAAATGCAGTTATTTTAACTGTCATTTGCAGTTGATTTTACCTACATAATTCCCTGAGTGTATCTGTTGTATCGTTGTATCGTCCTAACAAAAAAAAGAGTTGTTAAAATTTTTATTTGTGTTTAACAACGATTTTCTATTCAGTTTTCTATGTGTTAGCACACTCAAACATAGGACACTAAACATACGTAAAAATGTTGTATCGTGCTATTCTCAAATGTTGTATTTTTTCAATTTAGTTTTTAACAACTCTGTTTTTTGTTAGGACGATACAACGATACAACAAATAGTACACCCCTTGTGAAAACCCTTATTGAATTGAATTGAAAATACCATTTTTAAAAATGTTTCATTGCTAGACCCGAAATATTTTGGCAATCATCATAAAACAAACCAAAGTTTATTTTGATGGGGGCACTTTTTTGTTTTTTTTTTTCTTGAGTCGGTCTAATGTTTAGATATTTAATAAGGTAAACAATTTTGTCTGTGTAGTTTTGGTAGATTCGTGGAAAACGCAACATACAACTTCATTTTAGGTGCAAACATTTTTTAATTTTAAAAATATATATTTTTTTTTAGTATAGTAAACAAAAACGTTTTTGGTCACATTGTGTACAGAAACCCTATAAAAATATTATTATTACTTTTTGTAACATTAAAAGCTTGTTCGTTTACTTACTACAAGTTACTATTTTTACTACAGCTGGAAAAATTTAATACAAAAGGTAAACAAATCTTTCCAACTGTAGTAAAAGTAGTATAAAAATTCGAGTAAATAAACGAGCACACTAAGCGTGTTCCTTTACTTACTACAAGTTACTACTTTTACTACAGCTGGACAAATTCAATACCAAAAGCAAACAAAATTTTCCAATTGTATTAAAAGTAGTAAGATTTTCGAGTAAACGAACATACTGACTGTAAGCGTGTTCGTATACTTACTACAAGTTACTACTTTTACTACAGCTGGACAAATTCAATACCAAAAGTAAACAAAATTTTCCAATTGTAGTAATCGAACACACTGACTATGATCGATTAAAAATAAAAAACCAGCCAGTCAGAATGCCAGAAAAATACAGAAGATTTTCAATTATTTTTTTGGCTTTTACTACCATGCCCAAGTAGTTGCATTTCCATTAGGTTTTGTTGAGGACCTATAATGTTTGTTGTAGCAAATATTTATAGTGATTTAAACAAGACTGATTATTATTTGCATTCAACTAAAATTCACACCAGATTCAATTGTCATTTGATATTAACTAATATTTAACTCAAATATAACTTTTATTATATTTAAATAACTTTCATATATTATCATGTCTAAAATCATGGCAATAGGTGGCACTTTGTTCAGTAAACTAACACTTTTCTTTTTTATTCAAATTTAAATAGAAACAAACAATTTCCTTTTAATTGTGCGCTATTTTCAACAATTTTTGCGCTCTTAGCTGATTCTAAACTGATACTAAATAGTTGCTCAGGTAACATTAAGTTTCAGCCCACACTAGCGGTGAGTAGTGTAAGTTCTGATTTCCTATCTCTATAATTAATAATCTCTGTGTAAAATGGTTTTTTGGTCAATTTGGCTTAAATTATAGGCCTTACATACTTTTTCCTTGTTTACATGCCGCTATATCCAAATGACATTTACTGGGATATTTACGTATACAATTCTCAGTATTATCTAGTACACAAACTTGACTATTCTCAGTTATGGTGCAGTTAGCTTCAAGGCCACATTCTATAGGTACCGAGATTACATTTTCATAAAATGTAACTGTAAAAATAATAATTTATTTAGATATAAAAAAAATTATACAAAATTATATTCACCGGCTAATATTAGTGCGACTAGAATATTTAAAAATCTAAAGATATTCATTATTTATACTCAAAACAAAAAAAAAATATTTTCCGAAAATTAATAAAATGATGTTCTTTTATTGAAAGTAAATGAAAACTAAACGAATGAAAATAGTCTTTAATTTAAAAAGTTTTTAATGAAATAAATTGGTCGATTTAAAAAGAAATTTAATACACTGTGAAAAATCGAAACTAATATTAAAATTATACCAGCAAAAAAAATTAAGTTAAATCCGTATGACACTCACTTTTTTCTTGGCTTTTTTAGGGTTTTTATTTGATTGTTTTTCTATTCTTTTTAACTTTTTCTTAAATCAGCAGAAACTTTGACAAAAATACTAAAAAAAAAGTAAAGAAAAAGTGAAGAAAAAAGCTAGTGTCAAAAGGGCTTTAACAATTTAATTTTTTAATGCAATTCAAAAATTGTGGAAAATGACTCAATATTAAATTGAAAATAGTAAAAATATCACTTTACTTAGTTTTTTTTCTATATAATTTACAATTCTTTCCATTATTTATTTATTTGACATAATTTTTATTAATGTGTATAGCAGAAGAAATCTTAAAAATATATAGGTGCTAATTTGTTGTGTTCACTTATCATTTTGTAATACAGTTCTTTTGTTTTAGTTTCTGCTCAAATTAATTTTTTTTCTCAGATATAAACAATTTGTTATTATCAGTTAACAGTTTTGTTGATAACGCTGAAAATTTTATCTAAAAACTATATTATTATTATAATGCGAATAAAATAGTTTGTCTATTATACGATACCATTCTGCACCAACATATTTTAACGTCCATGCCTTAGGTACACTCATTAAAAAAATTCCGTTGAAATAGTTATAAAAACAAGAAAAAGAAAATTAATACAGGCATGTCAAAAATATTTGTGTAATATTGGCTAGTTGTTGTTTCTAACTGTAATTACAATTTTTTTTTGTGGGCCTTTTATTTTTTTTTTACAATTTTTCTTTGAAATTGCGGCGAATGCCCAAATTTCAAAAAACGATAAATTCGTAAAAGAAATATGTTAGCAGAAAAATTCTAAAACCATTTTAAAAAGGAAGAGCTATGTATTCAGATGTCATTATGAATCTAGTTAAAAATATTCTTCCAGGGAACATACGATTCGAAATATTTTGAAAAAAGTTAAGTTTTTCTAGATTATATTGCTCGATGGTCTGATATGGAAGGACATTTCTGAGGCCAGATTTAGATTAAGCGAACCTTTTGGTTTCAGAAAAGTATACTTTAGTCCCCGTGTCTGATATTTTTATGCCTGAACTTATAAGTTTTCTCAAGTACTGACAACTCTTTACTCGCCACTCTATATGTACAAGGGCGGATCAATAAGTCCGTGACTTTTCAGACTTTCCTCGTGGTTACATAAAATACAGCACTGCTCCGGTCAAGTACCATCTGTTAGTAAACTACTGTCGAATTTTGAGCAATGCCGTTATTACCTTTGCTTTTAACAGGTGTTTAAAGCATACATAAACTCAAAAAAAAAGTCAGTAAAGTCAGCAAAAAATGTTGCTGTGTCATCAAATTTTTAGTCAGGAGCGTGCTTGCAAAAAAGTTGTAATTTCAGCAAAAGTGTTTGCTGAAAATTAGCGAGCTGATTTTTACCAAAAAAAAAATAGTAATTTCAGCAAAAGTTTTGCTAACACAGTCGCCCAGTCAGAAATCTCCAGTGGTACAAAAAATCAAGCACTGGCATACCACTGGGTAACCATGGTATTAAAAATAAATGACTGGCAGAACACTCATTTGGGACGCTTTGCCAGCGTTTGCGAAAAGCGTTTTACCAGTATTTTTTTTACAAAAATTTCGGTGGTTTATAAAAAAAACCACTGGCAAAGAATTGGCTTAGAGTGATATGCCAAGGTTTGCAACCAGTGGTTATCCAGTGCTACCTAGCCAATGCTACCAGGCGTACAAAAATCAATTCACTGGAAAACCAATGATTTTATAAAAATGCTGACGCTTCGTTAAAAAATGTTTGTAGTCGGAAGGTTCCGAGTTCAAATCCGGTTGCAAGCAAAAAAATTTTTTGGGATTTTTTTTAATTTAAAATTTTTTTTGTTTTATAAAATCAATTTTTTTGTTTGTGGGAAAGCTCCTTCAAGACCAACTTTTTTTTAGCCCTCCAAACACTGGCATACTAGTTACTAAAATTGTTTGCCAGTACTAGCATTTTGGCACAGCCAGTAGTTGTCCAGCTATTATCACTTATTTATGTGTTTAGCCATTAAATATTATATGTCTCGTTAGCTCAGTGGGTAGAGCAATCGTCTGCCAATCTGACGGCCTGGGTTCAAATCACGGCAGGGTCAAAAAAATACGTATGAACTTTTTTTTAATTTTATTTTGGAAAATATATTTCCAGACCACCTATTTATTGGTTTTGCCAGCGTTTTGCCAACGTTTAAAAATTTTGTTCCTCCAGTGCTTTTCCAGCGCTTTTTGAAGAGCCGGTCCTTTTGTCTAATGATGTTATCATTTTGGGAATGGGAAAGCACTTTTTGCCAATACTTGTACCACCTGTTAAAGTGCTTTGCCACCGCTTTCCCGTTTGTATTTTTCTGACTGGGCGATTACAAATGAAAACGAGTAAAAAGGTTAAAGTCGGGCATGCCGACTATACAATACCCTACACCAGTCTGGTGTATTGTTTGGATTCGAAATTCGAATGGGTTAAAATGGGGCTTGTGTCAAAATTTTCTATAATGTGAGTCAGCGCACCAAATTTCATTAAAATATCTTAATATTTGCGACCTGCCGTTTGTAACCAAGCCAATTTTGGGGGGACCCTTATATGGGCACTAGTTCTAAACATGGACCGATGTTCACCAAAATCAATAGGCTTCGTCCTTGGGCCAACATAGGTCTATGTACTAAATTTCATCAAAATATCTTAATATTTGCGACCTGCAGCGTATAAACAATATAATTTTGGTGGGACCCTTATATGGGCACTAGGTCTAAACATGGACCGATGTTCACCAAAATCAATAGGCTGCGTTATTGGGCCAACATAGGTCTGTGTACCAAATTTCATCAAAATATCTTAATATTTGCGACCTGCAGCGTATAAACAGTATAATTTTGGTAGGACCCTTATATGGGCACTAGGTCTAAACATGGACCGATGTTCACCAAAATCAAACTTGTTCGTCCTTGGGCCAACATAGGTCTGCGTACCAAATTTCATCAAAATATCTTAATATTTGCGACCTGTAGAGTGCGCACAAGATTGCATGGACAGACAGACAGACAGACGGACGGACGGACAGACGGACATCGTTAAATCGAAATAAAAAAAAATTCTGAACCGATCGGTATACTACGACCAATATTTTTTGGTGTTACAAACATCAGCACAAACTTATAATACCCTGACCACATAGTGGTGTAGGGTATAAAGATCCTTGTTAAAACAACATAAATTTTTGCTGAATATTAGTAGACTGAAAAAAACTCAAAAAATTTGTAGAGAAATTTTACTTTAGTTAATTTATTAGCTGAAAATTTAAATATAGAAATTGTGTAAGTTGTTTTTTTTAATTTTCATTTACGTTGTCTGTACTACATCCAGACAAGCTGCGATATCTACAGTGAGGAGCAAAAGTGTAACAGGGTTAACATGGTTCAGATATTTTGCTTAAAATTTTTAACTATGAAAGCAAATCCAATAATTATATCTAGCGTTATATATTTATTAACTTGTCCTAATTAAAAAACAAGAAAAAAAATTTAACTATTTTATTTAACTGGGAAAAAAATTACATTTTTCTGTTTAAAGACAAATGTTACACTTTTGCACCCGGTTAATTTTTGATAATTTTCTTTAAAAATTTTAGATATAAACTTAAAAATCATGAAATTTTTGCTGTTTTTCTATGCATTTGAGTGAATTTCTGCAAAATTGCATTTATCTCTTCAAAACTTAGGTGTCAAATAAAATTTTCCTTATTGTTCAGATCGCAAGCCCATCTTGAGGTATGACAATATTAACCATACTAATTTGTTTAGTAAATCCAAAAATATTTAACGGGACATTAGAATAGACTATTTGGTATTCAAAAATTTTTCAATTGGGTAGCTTTTCCTATTACAGTGAGGTTACACGATCAAGATTTTGCTTTCAATTTGATAACACATACTGCTTGTCAAATTCAGTTAAACGTGAAGCTGTGATGTAGGCTGCATGCAACTTGATAGTCAATTTTGCTTTCAAGATGCCGTCGTCAAGGAAAGAACTAAAAATGCTCGCCTCTGAGGGCTGTTTCCGCACTGTAGGCTGTTCGAAAAGACTTTATTTTTTTCTGCACATTATCCACAGACATTTTGAAGTCAGCAGAAATTGATTTTTTATTTATTTTATTTTTAAATCATTTCGTCGATATACCGAAATATTCACTTTCCGTATTTTATCAATCGTGTTTAATTGCGGCACAATATTTGTAAAAAGAAAAATAAATTTACAAGAAATTGATCAGCTGTTTAAAACTTGACCGTCAAGTTTTCCCAAAACTTGAAAGCAAAAATTGATATCAAGTTGCTGTTCAATTTTTAAAATGTGAGTGTGTTAGTAAAAAAATGTGAGTGTATTGAAACTTGAAAGGCAAAAATTTATCGTGTAAAGGTATAATTTGTTTGTACGTAACGTGCCGTGACGAATCAGCTGATTTGTTTTTGTTCTATGAAAAAGCATTTGAGTCGTTAGTTTGTCTGTAATGTAACGTGCCGTGCCGTGCCGGATGAACCTGTTGAAAACAGAATTTTTGTTATCCGTTAAGTGACAGTGAGTTGACAGCTGCTATTTTGAGATCTGCGACGAATGGCTTAAACCGGCTAAGCCGAGCCGCCATTTAATTTTTGTCACCGCCGCCGTCGAAAATTTTTTTACACGATAAAAATCTAGAAATAGTATATATTTTTTATTTAATTTTCTTTTTTTTACCGTTAAGCCGATGTTTTGTATGTGTCAACTTAAAGATGGCTAACCGATCAGCTTTTGGCTCACAGCCAGCTTTAAGCCGCCGCTGCAATTTTTTTATTTAGCCACCGCAACCGATTAATTTGGTTGGCGCAGATCTCTGGTAAGAAAAACAACATTAAACAGCTGATACGTTGTTACGGAAAAGACTAACTACACAAAATAGCCATCCGGCACGGCACATTACAGAACCGTCACGGAACGCAAAGACTAATGGAGCCTTAACCCCTATGTTAAATAAAATATTTTTGAATACTATGTATATTGCAAATTTGGCCGAAATTCTAAATTTTTTCCAAAAAAATTCCTTATTTTTCTATGGTAACTAGTAAATTCAATCCTCTAATTCTAAGCCATTAATTTTTCTTTAATATACTGTCAATTTAAAATATCGGATGAAACCTATTTTCGTAAGGGCGCCTAAAATTGTAATGAACATGTCAACAGCTTTCATGGTTTGGGGCCCCGTATATGGTAGTGTTATTAGAATTATTATTAAACTAGTAATATGAACCATTAAAAATTATTTACTGCCACATTTTTAAATAAAATATATAAAAATAATATGCTTTTAATTCGTTTATCGACCTTACGACGTTTCCCCCAAAAAGAGGGCTTCAAACATAGAAACTTGTAGCAATCTACTTCAGGATATGGGGCTGCCTAGTAAAATGGGTTTCATATGATATCTTTATTGACGGTATATCAAAGGAAAATGAATGCCACAAAATTTAGTAACCGAACTTACTAGCTATCATAGAAAACTATCACATTTTTTGCAAAAAGTGTAGAACTGTGCCCCAATTCAAAAATTCAAAAGTCATCTAAAAAAATTTTTAGTAGGAAAATCAACCCAACCAGCACATTTCTCAATGAATTGCCCGCCATGAAATATAGTTAATACTTTTGTATTTAGTAAAATTTTCAGCATGATAAACATAGCCAGCCCTTAAAAAGGCTTGCGACCTTAACAATAGGGAAATATTACTTAATACTCACATTTTCATCAGATAATTGGAATATTTTCCCAACTACACATAAAAGCCGCAAAAATGTTATGATTTTTTAAGTTAATATTAAAAATGTCTTAAGAAATTTATCAAAACTTAACAGGGTGCAAAAGTGTAACATTTGTCATAATATAGAAAAATGTCCTCATCTTCTTCGTTAATTAAAATATTTTAAATATTGTTATTGATTTCTAATTAGAAGAGGTTAATAAACAAATAAATTAAGAAAAAATTATTTGATTTGGTTTCGTAGTTAAAAATATAAACCAGAATAATTGAACAATGTGTACCCTGTTACACTTTTGCTCCTCACTGTACATCTTGTCTGTTGTCGTACATGCTATAAATGCGGTTATCAGCACAATTTTGGTAGCAAAATATATTAGTAAAACATATGTTCAAAATTTTTTTAGTGCTAAAAAAATATAACTAAAACTTTTGAGAAAACGGAACTTCAGCAAAAAAAATTGCTGAAAACTAGTACAATTGATATACAAGACATTTTACTAATTTTTCTACTACCTTATTTTTTTGATTGTAGTGTTTCCAATTGTTCGACGTAGGCGGTTAACCGGTTTATGCATTATTCGACAAATCACTAAAATTGATTTTATCGATTAACCGATTATTCGGGTCGGTTAATCGATAAAATTGGCGATTAATCGTTTAATGCTAAATTAATGTATTTCCTTAATTTTTTATCAATAAAAACACAAACAGCTGTCTGTTTTTGTTAAATATCAACGTGACATATAAACGCGATACATTTGAAAAAGTTTTCGTATTATAAGGTTGAAAAATTTCGGAATCGGAGATTTTTTTTAAATTAAAACTTTTCTTATACTAATAGGCAAAGGTCTGTAAAAACTTTGCTAAAGCTACTAAAATTTCATTGAAAAATGACAGAAAAAACTGCTGAAACTAGCAGATTTTTGGTTTGGCAAATATTAGTAAGTTAAGAACAGTAATCAATACTGTCACAATAGAATTTAATATTGCATTTAAAAAAATGTTATATCTAAAGTTTTGAAGATTTTATTAAGATTCTTCCTTCCCCCTGAAGAAATAAAAAACTAGTCAGAGCCTTTTTACATTGAGCCCTCGATATTTGTTCTATTTGATTTGAATTTCAGCCAATTTATGAAAAATAGCCATTTTATCAGACGAGTTTTAATGACAATTTTCAGTAAGCTAATGAAGTTTTCTTCCCAAAGTGAATGACAAATTTCTTAAATTTTATGAAAAAGCTTCATTATTTTTATTAAGCTCTTTTTAATAAAAGCTTTTTTGGATGTAGGAAATTTTTAATAAATAATATTAAATTTTTCATAAAAGTTTATCAAAAACTGCATCAATTCAATGGAGAGTTTCAATGGATGAATTCCATCGAAACATGTAAAAATTCATAAATATCATATAGACAATTCACTCAGTGTGCAGTTACAGATGTCAAATTTCATATAAAAGTTTTAATTTTTAACTTTCATTTTGTGCTTTTAAGTTATTTGTTCTTTTAATTTGAATAAAAATTTAAATTCAGTGAAACGGGTTTGAGTTCCATGGTATTCTAATCGAACATGTTATAGAATTGATGTGGTTTTGAACCAATTACACGCACTTTCTTGGGGTTCTTACAGAATTAATATGTCAATTGTGTGACAAAACAAATGCAACCTTGCCTTAAAAGACATGAAAATATAGTTTACATTAGTTATAATTTTTAAAAGAATTAAGACAGAAATGAAAGATTGTTGATAGTATTTCCTAAAGCCTGCTCCAGCCAAACACGTCGTGTGTTTTGAAAAGTTTTAAAAAACAACTTTATTTTTCGCGATGCTTTTTTAAAGCATTTTAAACTTTGACAGTTTTAAAATATTTTCAAACTAATTTTATTAAAATTTAGGAGCCTCTTAAAATAAATGACGTGTCTCTCTTGTGCGAGTTCCCTTGTTTGGAGTTCCCCCAAAAAAGGTATCTAAAAGGTTAAGGACCTCTTTCAATCAATTTTTATAGAATTTGATGGTGTTTTATTTAGTATAGCGGGCAAAGCCCGCTACGTTGTTTACATTATTTCTCATAAATTTTTTATTAATTATTTTAATGGAATTATATAAAGCCTATGTCCATCCTTAAGGACTATTCTAAATACTGGAACAAATATTTTTGAAATCAGATGAGTAGTTACGGAGATTACCTCCTACAAACAAACAAATATACACACATTACCTCTTTATTATATTAGTATAGATTTGTTTTTTTAGGCCTTTCTTGCAATTTTTTAGTCAGGGCTAAGAAAATGATGACGTTTTGGGGGAAAATAAAGGAAAATTCCATATTAAAAATGTAACCGGTTAATCGACCTATTTTAACCGATTATTGGGGTCGAATAATTATTTGAGTTTTAAATTATATGTTTCGACAATAACCGAAATAGAGGCGATTAATCAAGGAATCGGTTAATCGATTTTTTTTTTGCTGTAATTTCATTACGAATTCAAATTTTAAATTAAATTTTTAATTTTTTCCGATTGACTCTTTTGATTAATTTGGTTATCAAATTTTGTTTGTCAGGTTAATATTGACACAGGGCATTGGCGGAGTTAGGCCGGTCTGGGGTGGGCTAAGCCCACCCTAGACTGATTTTTGCCCACCCCAGAATTTTAAAAAAGTCTACCTACAATTCTTTTATCTATAATTTTGATGGCAAAAAGTATCACAATATTACTTTTTTTTTATATCAATTAATCCTGTGTTTTTGGTTTGGGAAAATCTCTACTAGATTCCTAGGCAGCTAAATTGTTGCAATCTAAGGGTCAGTTCTATAGTCAGAACTAAGATCGATTTTTATTTTAAATATTTCTTAAATAAGAAAGTTGTTTGAAAAATTCTTACCTAAGAAATATTTAAGAAACAAATCGATCTTAGTTCTGGGTTTCAAATCGATTTGACTAATTTTTAACAAAATTGTTAGTTGAAACACTTATTTAAACAAAGATTTTAGTTATCTTCATTTAACACAATACTAAAAATCTTCAGTACTTTAACTTATTTTGAGTGTTATTTTCAAAATTATTTATAAATAATTTTTAAGAAACCATTCGTTAAATTTTACACAATTTATTGTTTCAACCAACAGACTTATTGTTTTGAGTGTATATGACATGTATTTATCCTAGTGTCTTCACATGCACTGTTTCATAGATTCTAAGGAATCTTTTAATGGACGAGTTCCAGTGCCCATTTTATTTTAAACTATGAAGAAATTCAATACTAAAGGGAAAATAATTCTCTCAGTGTACATACAGAAAAATATCTCCCTTATGTCCACCAAATTTGTTGCCAATCGAATTCGACATGACTACCTCCCCTTAATCTAAAATTTTTAATTTTAGCTACAATTATAAACAAAATAAAGCGAAAATTGGTTACTGCCGGTCAAATTATGTTCTTTAACTCAGTGGTTAATTTTGTTTCATTCGGGGCAAGGCCATGACTACCTCCCATATATCCTTTTTCTAAAAAACATTATTTTGGCTACATTTATGTTCAGAATGCACTAAAAGCTTAAAATAGTTTGTAAAATAATACTTTTTAGCTCTTTGGCAAATTTTGTTTCATTCGGTGCAAGGACATGACTACCTCCCATATATCCTTTTTCTACAAAACTATATTTTGGCTACATTTATGATCAGAATGTACCAAAAGCTTGAAATAGTTCCTAAAATAATACTTTTTAGCACTTTGGCAAATTTTGTTTCATTCGGTGTAAGGACATGCCTACCTCTCATATATCTTTTTTCTAAAAAACTATATTTTGACCAGATTTAAGATCAGAATGCACTAAAAACTTACAATAGTTTATAAAATTATAGTTTTTATCTCTGTGGCAAATTTTGTTTCATTCGGTGCAAGGATAAGAGTATCTCCCATATATCCTTTTTCTCATTCATTATCAATTTTAAGGGCGCCACAGATGAGCAGTATTATTGCTCAACTTTTACAAGTTTTTTTATGGTGCAATGTTATTTTATTTTAGCAAAACCTTCAATATGACACACACATGGTCAAAAATATTGGTAACTTGCTAAAATTTAGTGAAAACAATTATTGACAAAATAATCAATTTTCATAAAATGTCCTAGAAAGGAGTCGCTCCCCACACAAAACCCGAATTATCATTTTTTCAATTTATTATTTTTCTTTAATAATAACTATTATATTACAAAAATAGCTTTTCACATTTCCAAATTATGTATTTTAAAAAAAATTTGACAAATAAATAAAAACAGCCGTTTTTGAATTTCTATTAAATTTATGGGCATTTCTGTTCTAGGTTAAAGTGGGAATAATTTTAAGTATATTTAATGAACAAGTTAAATAAAAAACTAGTGTTTGCAAAAAATTCGAATTTTGTGAATTTTTAATTGATATGCTATTTTCTTTTTCAAAAATGGGCCATTTTCGGCAGCAATTCAGCACGGGTTAAAGTTTTCTAAAAAAAATTAAATTCTTCAATTTTGAACCTACTACACTCAAAAAAATAAGTTTAGAAAAATTAGTAAAACGTCTTGTATATCAAGTTTACTAGTTTTCAGCAATTTTTTTGCTGAAATTCCGTCTTCAGTAAAAGTTTTAGTTATATTTTTTTAGCACTAAACTAATTTTGAACTAATGTTTTACTAATTTATTTTGCTACAAAAATTGTGCTGATAACCGCAATTATAGAGTTTAATCACAACTGGGTCGATTATAGACCGACGACAGCAAAAGTCGTCACGATTAATTTAAATTCAGCGACAATCGACCGTCGACATTTATTGAAGTTTAGAAAAAAAGGAAAACAAAACTAGAATATGGTTGTGTTTGTTTCGCCACAATTCTTCATCAATTCAATTGGTTTTACATTAATTCTTGTTGTTTTACATTTTATTGTATTTAATTTTGCTTTTTTGCGGTGAATTGTGTATTTTTATTTTCAATTATATTTCTTCTGTCAAAAAAATAAATTTTTTGTAAACAAAGTACGATTTTTTGCAACTCTAATGCGAATTTCGACAACTCGGTTTTAATGGCAACCATTAATTAGTTAAAAAGATGGCAACAATTTGACAAATATTTTGAGTGTGTGTTAGTGTGTCGTCATGAAAATAAAATAGATTCTATTACGACGACAAATCGCCGGACGACATGGCGACATTTTGCTTCCCATACAAAATATATGAAAAAGCAATTGTCGTTGTCGACCCAGTTCTGATTAATCTCATATCGTGGACGACAACCAGATAGACAAGATGTAGATGTCGCAGCACTAAACAATTTCTATATTTAAATTTTCAGCAAATAGATTAACTGAAGTAAAATTTCTCTACAAATTTTTTGAGTGTTTTTTCAGTATACTAATATTCAGCAAAAAGTTAAGTGATTTTAGCAAAGATATTTTTCATTTGCAATCGACTAAGTATTAGCGAAACTTTAGCTGAGATTACTATTTTTGTGGTAAAAATCAGCTCGCTGATTTTCAGCAAACACTTTTGCTGAAATTACCAACTTTTTTGCAAGCACTCTCCTGACTAAAAATTTGTTGACACAGCAACATTTTTTGCTGACTTTACTGACTTTTTTTTTGAGTGTAGATAAAAACTTGGATGTGTAATGAATGAAAATCGACAAATCGTATTTAGGGGACAGCATATACATCTACATACATATATATCTACATAAAATTGAAAAATTGGGATATGTAGAAAAAGTTAAAATTTTAAAATTTGCGGTTCAAAATTTAAATTTTTTTTTTACAGAAAATTATACATCTTTATGGACTATCTAAATCGTAAAAAAATTTTTTTTTTTATTTTCACTAAACTTTATAAAATTTTAGGTTTTCCGCAAAAAAAAAGTGTTATTACTTAAAATAGTTTGTTTTAATTTCTTAAATTTTTTTTTTATTTTTACACCACATAAAAACGAAGCTTGTGTTTCAAGTTCTTTAAAAAAAAAAAAAGTTATTATTTTAATTTTTGGTGGTACCTTAAAATTCAGCTCTTTCTAACTTTGTTAAAACTCAGGTAAAAGGGTTTGGAAAATGTATAAAATTTTTAAATTTGCGGTTAAAAAAACATTTTTTTTTTCAATTTCTATTAAAGAGCTTCAAGATGTCCTAAAGTCATAAATAAAAAAAAGACGTTCTTCCATATTTTTTTTTTTTTTACTCTGCCAAACTTAAGCAACTTTGGGATTTCCAGTCAAAAAATGTCTAGTTTTCGATGCCACCAAATATTATTCTATAAAAAATGTTCACTTAAAATAATTTCTGCTTCTTGCGAATATAGTGAATAACAAAACCACCGTGTTTCACAGAATTATCTTTAAAAATTAATTTTTGCCAATTTTTTAGATTTTCGTTTAACTATTTTAGCTCAAAATTGTTTTGACTTTAGAGCCCTCTGTTTTTGACAAAAAGGGGAGATACTGAATTCCTCTTTCATATTTGTTTATGGTATTATGTCACCTCTTCAAAAATTTATAAGTCACTAACGTTCCGCATACATTTTTTTTTTTTAATTTTGCCTATAGGAAAAATCACTGTGAGACACCCCCTCGATTAAATGAAATATTCATTATTACCGCAAAGGCCCTCTTTTAGTCCCTTTTTGTCTCTTTAATATGAGATTGGACAGCTAAAGAAAACTCGTTTCTCTTAATTTCTTTTACTGTGGTCCAAAGCTCATTAAGAGCTCTCGTCTGTCAATCTGACGGCCTGGGTTCAAATATCGGCACTACCAAAAAAACTACATACGAACTTTTTTAATTTCTATTTCTAGACCGCCTACTTTCAATCAAAAGAAAAGGAACTTATTGGTAAAACACCACAAATGTGCAAGGTAACAAATTAAGATCTTAGTTAAATATTTTTTACAACAAATGTAATAATAAATTTTTATAAAAACGTGTAATAATGTTATCGGCTATGGCTTCAGTTAGACCAGTAACTTATTTGTAGCTTATGATTTCCTGTTAGAGAATGTTTCAAATGTTGTCACTTATTATGATTTCGAAAATATAAAATATAATATTTTGTCCTCTGAGCTTTCCCTGATTAATTGGAATTCCATTTATTATATGCCTTCGGTTGATGATCAGCTGAATTTTTTGGAACAAAATCTCATATGCGTTTTTAGGAAAACAGTGCCACTCAAAACTCTTAGGTAAACTTCTAAAAAGAAGCCATGGTTCAATTCTGACATAAAACTTGCTATCAATCGAAGAGATATTGCTTATAAACGTTGGAAACTCTTTAAAATTCCAGATTTAAATGATATCTACCGTGATGCTCGCAAAGAAGTGAATAGAATGATCAAAGCAGCGAAATCTGATTACTATTCGGGTCGTTTCTCATCAGCTGTTGGAACGAAGAAAACATGGAAGATTATAAGGGAAGTCGGCGTTGGTAAATTTTACTCTGTAGTGGAAAATGGAACAGATGTAGATAAAATTAATGAATCTTTTACAAATCTACCTAATGTACTTCCAAATACGGAGCATCAGAACGGTTTATTCTCTTTTGATTGCATAAATCAAATTGATGATCTTTCAAGTTGTCAATCTATAAAGTCAAATGCTAATGGTTTTGATGAAATTCACCTGAAGTTCTTGAAAACTATTTTACCACACATGCTTCCCTTTATAACATATCCCAGCAAGCATGGCAATACGAAGAAGATTCCCCGATCATATTGCCAGGAAGAAAACATTTATTGCCGGCAATATCAATTTCGTATTGCGGAAGTTTCTTCCGTCGGGAATAACTGTTACCCGAAAGCAATACTTCCAGGCAACACGAAAGCAATACGCCAGGAAAATAAATCGGCGATATAGCTAAATTATTACCTGGAAGATAAAAAAGTGATATCGCCAAATAAACTCCCCCGTAAAATATAAAGGATTTATTTTTTCATTATTAAATTTAAGCCTGAAAAAGAACATCTGCATACATAATCCATTGACCAACACATTAATTATCTTGCTTTCATCGTAGCCGTTTTTTTCTGCTCATTAAATCTTGATTTTTTAGAGGACTTTGTTTCCTATGTATCTGTTGATTGTTTTTATACAAATTTTATTTTAATTTTTTACAAAATGACAAAGAATTTCAAACAAATTTTCTTTATCTTCCGGATGATAAAAAGGTAATATTGCCGCGATATCATCATAAAAAACTATGACAAAAAATTCAATTTTTGAATTATTTTTTTCAAAATATCACCGAATTATCTTCCAAGTAATAAAAGGAAGACAACTTTAAAATACAACTTGATTATTTTCATATAAATGAAAAATAGAAGATATCGCTTTAATATCTTCTTAGAAGATATTTTCCAAATGCTTGCAGGGATATCTTTAATAATATTATTACAAAGAGTATTTATCCTCAAAATTGGAAATATGCTAAAATCATACCGACTCCAAAATCAAAAATAAAGATTATGGTCCTATTGCCATATTACCATATTTATCTAAAGTTTTTGAGCGGCTACTACATCAACAAATGACTAAATATATTAATGATAATTGCTTACTAACAAGTCGACAATCAGGTTTCCGGCCTAAACACAGCTGCATAACAGCCTTCGTAGACGTGTCTGAGGAAATACGTAGAAGTGTTGATAGAGGTGAAATTTCATTCCTAGTCTTACTAGACCACTCAAAAGCATTTGATATGGTGGACCATAACATTCTCTGCCTAAAGTTGCGTAAAATATTTAATTTCTCTTACACGTCTGTTCGTTTGATATCTTCATACTTGGCGGATCGTCGCCAGTCTGTCTTCGCGGACAATAAAACATCACGTGCGTTACCGGTCTTAAGGGGCGTACCGCAAGGTTCGATACTTGGGCCTTTACTCTTCGCAATCTATGTGAATGACCTTGCACGACAATTGTGGTATTGTAATATCCACATGTATGCAGATGGTGTACAACTGTATATTAACAGTAACATAGGTGGAATAAACGATTGTATTGCGAAACTTAATATTGATTTGGAACACATTCAAGCATGGGCAAATGCAAATGGTTTATGTTTAAATCCATCTAAGTCTAATTATTTAATGATTAAGAAGAAAACTCTGAAATTGTCTTTTGAACCGATGTTAACCCTGAACAGTTAGAGAATTGAAATGGTCTCCACTGCCAAAAACCTTGGTGTAATTTTTAACAACACACTTATTTGGTCTGATCACGTAAATATTGTCGCTGGAAAAGTTTATTCAATGCTACGTACTTTATGGCACACCCAGTATATAACTCCACTAAACGTTCGCATATTGCTTGCGAAAACCTATATAATGCCAACATTACTATACGGATGCGAAATGTTCTCAAGTTGTGATACTAAAAGTAGTAAAAAACTTAGATCTACTTACAATGCCATTCTTAGGTATGTTTTCAACTTAAGAAAATTTGACCCTATCTCTTCCTATTCAAGAAAACTTTATAGAGTTACTTTTAATGATCTTTTGAAAATAAGAACTTTGATCTTCTTACAAAAAATTATATTTACCCAGGAGCCATCATATCTATTTGATAGACTTCAATTTTTGAACTCCCCAAGAACCAAGGACATTAATCATATATTGTTTCAAAATTCTGTATCCAAGTGGCAATTTTATGTTAATTCAATACGTCTTTGGAACTCATTACCATCATCCATGCAGTTTATAAGCAACGCATTGCATTTAAAGAAAAACTTTTTGAATTTTATAGTTAAATGATACTTTAATAAATTTATTTGCTCTACAATAATTCTTGACAATATACGTGTGTATGTCAAGATAATTTGGTAAAGTGCGCACATAGGTAGATGGAACCGTAAATAGTTTTGTTCATTTGTGTTTTGAATGAAAATAAAAAAACATTTAAAGCAGGGTTGGTAAGCGATTTATAATATTAAAGATAGCGGCCGAAGCCCGCTACGTTGTTAGCGTGCCTTAAAGTTTAGAATTAAATTTATTTTAGATAAAATAAAACATAATATTTGTTATTAAGATAAAATAATTGTTAAGGTAAATTTATTGTAATGTTTAAGTACAAACACTGCCTCTTCATTTTTATATAAATAAATCATTTAGTATACCAACACGTGAGCATGTAACAACTAATTGTCTGTTTTTCAAGCCATCGGCGTAGATAGGTCGTATTCGTGGTTGGGTGGGTAAATTCGCTTTATTTATTTAAAGTACAGTTTTAATAATAAAAGCCTTCACCCAGCCACCACAAATAAATAATTCTGACACAACAATGGGTTTAAAATAAATAAATATTTGATCACTTTTTCTCATGAAAGTGGATTGTTATTAATGAATCCTTTACAAATTGCAATATACGTGTGTATGTCAAGATAATTTGGTAAAGTGCGAACTTAGGTAGATAGACACGTAAGTTGTTTTAGTCGTTTGTGTTTTGAATGAAAACAAATAACGTAAAGCAAGGTTGGCAAGCGATTTATAATATTAAAGATAGCGGGCAAAGCTACGTATCTACGTTGTTAGCGTGCATTTTAGTTTTTTTTAATGCATTTTAGTTAATTTTAATTTTATGTAAAGGTAGACCTGGCAATTCAAGTAAATTCACAAATTCAGTTGGAAAATTTGTGCTTCGTTACCTGCAGTTTAAATATCAGAATATATAAGTTCCATTCTTTTTCTAAGGTTTTTTCTCTTTAAGAAAATTTGTTTAACTTTTTGGGGAGTATGTTTCAATGCTACATAAGTTTCATATTCCGTGGATAGTGTTTGAATAGGTAATTAAAAGGGGTTCTTCACCCCTTTTTGTTCCTCCCAATTTTCCCCTTTTGAACCACCATTTTTACCTCGTTCCAACTCGGCAAGGGGAAAGTTTTTTCACTTTTTACCCCTCCCGGTATGAGTTTCCAAAAATACCGTCTTAGGGGACGTCTACGTTGGAGAAGGAACCCAAATACCGAATTTATGCTCCCTAGTTCCAGCAGTTTGGCCAGGCCGTTAAGGGGGAGACTTTTCCTGTTTTTGACCCTACCTGTGGAAATTTCCAAAAATCTCATCTTAGCGGATGTCTACAATAGAGGAGGAACTTTAATACCAAATTTCAACTTCCTACCTCCAGCAGTTTGGGCAGGCCTTTAAGCGGCACTTTTCGCTTCATTAATCCCCATTTTTGCAATGTCCCTGTCCAAAATTCCACAAAGCACCTTCCCGATAAGTGAGCCCATACTCCAAGGAACATACGTTTTACATTTCAGGTTTCTAGCCAACTTTCCGAAAATCCATCGACAGGGAATTTCAGCTTCCTAGTTCCAGCAGCTTGAGCAGGCTGTCAAGTGGGACACTTTTTCTTTTTTTGTCCCTCCCGGTTGGAATTAGGCTGGAAGAGGAACCTAAGTACCGAATTTCAGCTTCCTAGTTCCAGCAGTTTGGTCGTTAAGGGGCCACTTTCCCTTTTTGAGCCCCTATTTTATAACGACCCTGTCCAAAATTCAAAATAGTATCTTTCTAATAAGTTAGTCCTTACTCCAGGGAACCACATTTTAAATTTCAGGTTTCTAGCCGAAGGGGTTTTTACAGGCCACCAAGGGGAGGCTTTCTTCTTTTTGCCCCTCCCTTTAGGAATTTACAAAAATTCGATCTTCGCGGCTGTCTGCGATGGATGAGGAACATTCATACCAAATTTCAACTTCTTTGCCTAAGCGGTTTGGGCAGGCCGTTATTGGGGACATTTTTCCCTTTCAACCCACATTTTTAATATGTTTCTGTTCCAAAATAGAAAAATTACGTTGCCGGTGAGTTAGTCCTACTCCAGCGAATACATATTTAAAATTTTAGGTTGGCCAGAAGGGATTGCGCAGGCCGTCAAGGAGAATACTTTTCCCCTTATCTCCCTCCCGATAGGAATTTCAAAAATTTCGTCTAAGCGGACGCCTACACAGAAGGAGGAACTCACATACCGAATTTCGGCTTCATAGTTTCAGCAGTTTTGGCATTCCGTCAAGGGAAAAAGGTCCTTTTTTGGAAAAGGTATTTTTTTTTGGAAAAAGGTACTTTTTTTGAAAAATGTACTTTTTTGGAAAAAGGCACTTTTTTTGGAAAAAGGTACTTCTTGTGGAAAAAGGTACTTTTTTTGGAAAAAGGTACTTTTTTTGGAAAAGGTACTTTTTTGGAAAAAGGTACTTTTTTTGGAAAAAGGTACTTTTTTTGGAAAAAGGTACTTTTTTTTGGAAAAAGGTACTTTTTTTTGGAAAAAGGTACTTTTTTTGGAAAAAGGTACTTTTTGTGGAAAAAGGTACTTTTTGTGGAAAAAGGTACTTTTTGTGGAAAAAGGTACTTTTTGTGGAAAAAGGTACTTTTTTTTGGAAAAGGTACTTTTTTGGAAAAAGGCACTTTTTTGGAAAAACTTTTTTTGTCCCCTTTTTGCCCCTCCCGATAAGAATATCCAAAAATGCCGTCTCAACGGACGTCTACACCGGTCGAGGAACCTACATACCAAATTTCAACTTCATAGCTCCAGCAGTTTGAGCAGGCCGTCAAGGTGGAGACTTTTTCCCATTTTTGCCCCTCCCTGTAAAAATTTCCAAAAAATCCCGTCTTGGTGGATGTCTACGATAGTGGAGGAACCTTTATACCAAATTTCAACTACCTACCTCCAGCTGTTTGGGCAGGCCGTCAAGGGGGCTCTTTTCCCCTTTTATAACCCCCATTTTTACAACGTCCCTGTCCAAAATTCTTGAAAGTACTTTCTAGAAAAGTTAGCCCCTACTCCAAGGAACACATACATAAAATTTCAGCTTTCTAACCAAAGGGGTTTTGGCAGGCCGGCAAGGGGGAGACTTTCCCCCTTTTTGCCCGTTCCGGTAGGAATTTCCAAAAATCCCGTCTTAGCGGACGTCTACACCGAAAGAGGAACCTACATACCAAATTTCAACTTCCTAGCTTCAGCGGTTTGGGCTGGGCGATGTTGAGTCAGTCAGTCACGTTATTCTTTTATATATGTGACATCGCAAACCTTTATACCAAATTTCAACTACCTACCTCCAGCTGTTTGGGCAGGCCGTCAAGGGGGCTCTTTTCCCCTTTTATAACCCCCATTTTTACAACGTCCCTGTCCAAAATTCTTGAAAGTACTTTCTAGAAAAGTTAGCCCCTACTCCAAGGAACACATACATAAAATTTCAGCTTTCTAACCAAAGGGGTTTTGGCAGGCCGGCAAGGGGGAGACTTTCCCCCTTTTTGCCCGTTCCGGTAGGAATTTCCAAAAATCCCGTCTTAGCGGACGTCTACACCGAAAGAGGAACCTACATACCAAATTTCAACTTCCTAGCTTCAGCGGTTTGGGCTGGGCGATGTTGAGTCAGTCAGTCACGTTATTCTTTTATATATGTGACAGCGCAAAGAGAAAGGGACCTAAGGGTAAAAAAATCAATTTTTGTTTTTTTTGTGGACAACATCTGAGCATCGAATGAGACCGATCCCATGCTCTCCTGACCTTAGGTCCCTTTCTATCCTTAGGTCCCTTTCTATTTTGCGAGTCACATATAGAGATTATGTTATTAAATATTTTTATCTAAACATATCCCTTCATACATTTTTTAACTAAATATTGTAAAAATCCATAACTATAATCATAAGATTGTAAATCTTGTTGTTTTGGAAACCAATAAAATTAAATTAAAATTAAACTGCGGTATGTTTGTGCAACATCTGCACTGGAAAGGTAACGATAAATTTTGTTGGTCTTTCAAAGATTTCGTTTCACATTATTCTTTCTAGGATTGTGCATTTTGTTTTCAGTGAATCAGGAAGTCACATCGGTAGTACATTGGTACCTAATCCAAACCTTTTAAGTATTACAACTAATTTTTAATTAATTTCATGTAAAACTATAAACACATATTTGTATTATCCCTACGGGGAATGTGGGGTCAATTGCCCTCCAGGGACCTATCCCGTGACCGATCAACCGAAGTCATATTACTAAATTAGTACAAATATGTACAAAAGGGCTTGAATTAATTTTCTAGGTATTTTCCGATCCGTTACTTTCACTGTTGCTTTTAAAAAACGTGACCGATACCGAAATAAAAAATAAAATTCGCGGCATATTTTTTAAAATATTTTTTTTATTTATTTTACTCTTTTATTTATTTTAAACTTTAATTTTTTACGATTTGCTTATATTAGCTCTTATTTTATAATTTTTTGCTAAGAAATTTTAAGTTTTGTATTTTCAACGTTTTTAAATGTTAAAGCTGTTTTAGTTTTAACCATTGGTAGGTATTTTATTTAATTTTCTTTTTAACTTAAGGGCAATTTTTAAAATTTTTATTTATATTATCAGAGTTTTTAAAGTAATTTTCTAATTTTTAATTGATTTTTTAATTTAATTATGGCCAACGCAAAAAACGAGTCAACTGCCATTAAAGGACCTATCCCGTGACCGGTCAATCGGGGGCATACTGAATGCACTTCCACTATATTTGTGTGTGTGTTAGTGTTGTTTTCTTTTCTATTTTTTTCTTTTCCATTTTTTTATTTGCTTGTAGTGTATGTTTTTTCTTTTTCTTATTTATTTGAACAGAAACGAAAAATATACAACTTTACCATCAGCCAGCATCACGCATAAGCAGCATTAGCTCAGACGGTAGAGCGTTTGCCTTACAAGCAGGGGGTTGTGTTATCGAGCCCTACTTCGACGCCAAGTAGATTATTTTTAATTCTTAATTTTTTATTAGTTTATTTGAAAAGCTATTTTTAGACACACCACATTACTGCCACAAGATGTCTAAAATGTGGCAAGTGGTCATTTCCAATGACAACGCCATGTTAAAGTGATATGTCTCTTTGAAAGAAAAAGACCGATCAACGACCGGTCTCCGCCCCCTTGGGACCTATCCTGCGTGTCATCTGGGACCGGTCCCTTTCCCCGTAGGGATATGATAAAAAAAACTTGAGGATGTTTCTAAAGGAAGAACTTCTTAGAATCTGAGGCTCTTCTATATGAACACGTGTCCATAGAATAGAATCTAAGGATTTTTTATAACAAAATTATTATCTGTCGATTTTTCTTTTAGATTTTTTCTATCTAAAAAGCCCTCCGGAAAATTTTTTTATCATTTGAAACTTTTTCTATAGGAAGGTATTCTCTAAATCTAATGAGTTTTTAATAAGAAAAAAATTTCCAGAGTGGTTATAGTTCACTACCCGCGTTTAATAGTGCCAAGCATATTATGGCAAAAATATGTTTTAAAAATTTCATAGAGTAATTTTGGTCCAAAATAGTATCACCTTGTTTCAATCAAGTAAATTTTCTTTTTTCTTTGTTTAAATACATGGTCAAAACTTGTCTAATAGCCACTTGACATGAATAAATAAACATCATTTCATGAAAAAATCAATTAAATACATTTCTAAAACAAAATATATAAAAACTATTTATTTCCAACTATCTAAATGATGTTGTGGTGGATCAAAATTTCTTTACGGGATTTTATAAAATATTTTTCCCACAATATGCTCAGCACTGCCAAACGTTTGAGCCCTATTTTTCCAAAAATTCTAGAACAAATTTTCAAAAAATACACTACGAAGGCCAACTTCAAAGGCGGGTAGCGTACTATAGGTATTTACACTGGAAGAAAAATGTTCGTGTTTTTTCCATAATCAGGTCAATAACACGCAGTATTTTGAAAGGAGCCTAAAAAACCCACTTTTACAGCAAATCCCCTTATTTTGAAATTGGTCTGCTAAAAAAATACGAGTTAATTTATTTTCTCCCCTCAATTTACATATCCATATTTCAGCTAAATCGGAGACACCTTTATTAGTAACTATACAAAAATGTTATACTCTACACGCAAAAAATTAGCGTTTGTTATATTATACAAACATGCTTGGTAAAAACGATTTCCTATAGAAAAAAAATAGTTTTCAATAGCTTAGTTTAAATGAAACCCTTAAATTTTTATATAAATCACCTAAAAATATAACTTTTCATTGGTACATTATAAATTCTTTTGCACATTATGTTAAATCACTTTCTTTTCTTATCTATTTAAAAAACTGTCAATACTTAGTTACATTATGGGAAAATGATAAAAAATTTCATGTACGCGACCCAAAATAAACTTAGGTAGTTTTACAATTCATTTATTTGTTGCCAGATATTTGTAAAATGTGTATAATTCCTAAAAATAGCATTAAAATTGCCAAAGTTGAAAATTGTAAAAAAAAAATAAAGAAGATAAAACAATATGGCGAAAAGTAGATGCCAAAAGTGAAAAAAGTTAGAAAAAAATATAAAATAATATAAATAATATAAAATTTTATGCTAAATGTCATATGGAATTGTCGGTGGGTAAGGCTAAAGACAATCTCAAACGGATATGCTTTATATTCACATAAGACACAACTATCGGTGCGTATACAAATTTATCGTCCACGTTTTCATAAATGGGTTCACCTAGAACTTTTCGGTTAGTAAAACTATTATATAATCAAAATAAAATAGTTAATAACTTTCATTTTTATTTGCATTGCAGTTTAAGTTTTCAACAAGTTGATGCCATCTGGAAATGGTTGGCTGATTATCCAGAATATGCTGATTGTCATTTTGCATGGTTGCAGTCAGAAGCTAGGGGTGATCCACAAGTTTTAGACTTGAAGGATGTTATTTATATGGCCCAACGATTGAGACTGGAAAGGAATTAGTATTACAATAGCGCAGGCTGACAATGCTTTGTTTGGAATGGTAACAAATTAAAAAATTAGTTTTTATATTGTAATTAAATAGTTTTCCAAATGTAATATTTTAAACAAAAATGAAGATTATAGTGCTTTAATTTGTATCCAACTATTAATACCAGTAATAATTATAAAATAAATAATTAAATAAATTAATCAAATTGTTTTAATAAGGGAGAAGGAAAGAGCTAAATAATTTAACGTAAATGAATAAATAAAATATGGCTTAAGTTTAATAAATTAGTGCTAACAATTCCAAAAACAGAATAAGAAATAATTACCAGTTTTTTTTTTGTATAAGTAGTTATTGTTAGTTTTTGTTTTCTTATTTTATACCAACCATATTATATAAGTTATACCTAGTGTTTCCAATTATTCGACATAGGCGGTTAACCGGTTAATGCATTATTCGAAAAATCACTAAAATTAGTTAACCGATTATTCGGGTCGATTAATCGAGAAAATTTGCGATTAATCGATTAATCGTTTAATGCAAAACTAATGTATTCCCTTATTTTTTATCAATAAAAACATTTTTTTAATATTAACGTGACATATAAACAACTCGATGTATTTAAGAAAACGTTTCATATTCTAACCCAGTAAAATTTTCTGTTCCAAAGAATCGGTTGTAGAATAACTGCTTTTCCTTTGAAATCCCTTCCACTATCAACGCTAACATCGATGATTTTTGTTTGAAATTGTCCCAAAAACAAATGGAATCGGTTCTAGTAAAATCAGTGGCAGAACTGGTGTGGTAGGCAACCGATTGTAAAAAATTTTCCTGGGAAGGTTGAAAAGTTTCGAAATCTGAGATTTTTGAAATTCAAACATTTCTTATACATACTACAATAAAACAGGACTGTACAAATTTTGCTAAAGAAACTAAAAATTGGTTAAAAATTGTAGAAAAATCTGTTGAAACTAACATATTTTTTGCCAATTATTAGTAAGTTAAAAATAACAAACCCAAAACTGACATATCGATAAATTAATGTAGATTTTTACATCATTAGAAAAAATTATAAAAATCTGATAAACTTTAGATACAAAATTTCTTTGAATGCAATCAATACTGCCAACAATAAAATATAATATTGCATTTAAAAAATTTTTATCCAAAGTTTCTTAAATTTTATTAACAGCCTTTTTACATAAACATTTTTACCTCTATTTTAAAATATCAATTTACTCTGCAAAAATCAGCAAAAAAATTTGCTGAACATTAGTAATCTGAGAATATCATAAACAATTGTCCAATTATTAGTCTTCGGGTTTTTAAGGGCCATTACCAATAAACAAAATAACCTAAATTTTGAGCTAATTTACGCAGAGAGAATTTATTAGATGAGTATCAATGAAAGATTTAACTAAACTAATGAAATTTTCTTCACAAAGTGAATGAAAAAGATATTAAATTTTACGAAAGAGCTTCATCACTTTTATGAAGATCTTTTTAATAAAACTCTTTCATTGGGTGTATAAAATTTTTAGTAGATAATAAGAAATTTTTCATAAAACTGCATTAATTCAATGAAAAGTTTTAATGGACGAATTCCAGCGAAACTTAATTGAATAAATAGGATTTTCAAAATTTTATATTTTTATCCAAATTTAACAGTTATTCGCTAATACAATGTGAAGGAAAAAAATTAAATTTTGCTAAAATGCAATTTCTGGAATTAAATTAATCTAAATCCAAAACAGATTTATTTATTTTATAAATCCATTTTGGATTTAGGATAATTCAATTCCAGTGTTCGCATTTTTACAAAACTTAATGATTTTTTTTTCACATTATATTAGCGAATGAGTATTAGATTTTGATAATATTAAATTTTGAAAATTAAAAAACAAAATATGGATTTCTAACAAAATAAAATAAATCCAAAAATAAGTCCATTGATTAAAAAAGGACTAATGTAAAAACTCATAAACAGAATATAAATAAAAAACATCGAACTAGAGGCTGAAAAACTGCTATCACTTTTGAAAATTAGTTTTACTTTTTAAAAGAATTAAAACAGAAATCAGAAAGTTTCAATTGTATTTCCTAAAGCTTGCTCCAGCCAGAAACGTGGTGTGTTTTGAGAAGTTTAAAAAACGCATTTTTTTGGACTTTCACAACGTTTTTATATAGTTTTTTTTATAAACAGAAAATTCGATATTTTGTAAAAAATGTCCAAACAAAAATTTATTAAAAATTAATTGCGTTAATGTAAAACAAATCCTTTTTCCGATGTGTCTCGCTGTGGCAATGTGCTTGAAGTTTTTAGCCAAAGTTAAGAAAATCATGAAGTTTTGGGAAAAAATAAAGGAAAATTTTAATATTAAAAATGTAACCGGTTAATCGACCTATTTTAACCGATTATTCGGGTCGAATAATTATTTGAGTTTTAAATTATTTGTTTCGACATTAACCAAAATAGAGGCGATTAATCGAGGAATCGGTTAATCGATTAACCGAATTGGAAACACTAGTTATACCCAAAACTTAGGTAGAGCTATAATACATACTAAAACTAGGTAACTTATACCCTTATTTTATGTAATTTCCCCCTTTTTATTGTTTGCGTGTATTATTTAGAATATATTCTATTTATTTACAATTATAAAAAAACAATTGAGTAAATATTTTGTTCAATTTAAAACAAATGAACGAAAAAAGCAAACTTTAACAAAATAATGAATTGAGAGAGAAAATAAAAGAAAACTAAACCTACATAATATTTTCCCAAAAAAAGAATATGAAATCGAATAGTGAAAAATATTGATATTATTACTCACTGAAAGTATTTATCAGCAGGGCCGCGACTGACATGCACCAAAAATCGACAATATGTTTTAATATACATGTTTGTATTAAAATCAAGAAGTAACCTCCCCATAACGGATACTCCCAATACCAGACACCTACCTATAACGGACAATTTGTTGCGATGGTGCCCCGAGTGTAAATTTACCACTAAATATGCAGTTTTGTGCATCAAGTGTGTTTTTTTATTAAAAAACTGGTATGTTGCCAAATGGCTAGACCATGCATTTAAGGGTTAAACAATACCAACTGAAAAAAAAAAATCATTGACATTGACCAATTGTAATGCCAACAAATTTCGGTATCATTGTTATCATATGAATAAAAAATAGATATTACTAATAGGGGGAAATACAGGGTTTTTTAAGCAATTACTTCACAAATCTAGTCTGCTTGGGAGTAGACTAGAAATTTAATATTTTAATTTTCGTTTACATTTCATGCTACTCTACCAGCCAATTGGTAAATTTGGAGTTAAAAACTATTCCTAAGCCCAAATTAATTACTTCGAAGTAATTGCTAAGTTTTATTAATATGACCCAATGGCTCATATGAATAAAAAATAGATATTACTAATAGGGGGAAATACAGGGTTTTTTAAGCAATAACTTCACAAATCTAGTCTGCTTGGGAGTAGACTAGAAAATTAATTTTTTAATTTTCGTTTACATTTCATGCTATTCTACCAGTCAATTGGTAAATTTGGATTTAAAAGCCATTCCTAAGCCCAAAGTAATTACTTCGAAGTAATTGCTAAGTTTTATTCATATGACCCAATGTCAATGAAATCGTCAATTAATTAGTGTATTCAATTAACTAGCCCCAAGTGTGAGTAAAACCCTCGAAGTGTTTGGCGCTGTGTGGGTACACTCAAGTTGTACATATATACGAAATTTTCAGAAACATATATTTAATAAGATATTTTAGGGTAATATTTTTCTCTGTGAAATTCGCAGCCCTGATTATTATTTGAAACAACAGAACAACAACAATAATAATTTATAATAAAACACGCATATTAAGATTATTTGGAAAAATTTAAGACCATAAAAAAAGAGTTTTTGGTATATAAATCTATTTTAAAAAATAAAGGCATTGTATTTATACAAAAATACAATAATTTATTTAATTATAATTATTTAATTTATTTACTTTAAAAAACAAGAGAAGCTAAAAAAAGCACATGAAAAATTGGAATCATATAACGTGAGAGCTGAAAACCTGTAGAAAGGTATAAAATTGATTTAGTTGACGTTTAACTTTGTTAAAGATAAAATGTTTCAACAATTGATGTTAAAGGGTATATTTTTAATAACATTTTTTAATGGTAAGATATATTAAAAATTAAGTTGTTTACAAGGGGAGTACTATCTGTTGTATAGTGCTAACAAAATACAGAGTTGTTAAAATGTTAATTTTACTTTAACAACAATTTCCTATTGGGTTTTCTCTCTATTAGCACACTTAAACATCGGACACTAAACATATGTTTTACTTTTTCAATTTAAATTTTAAGAACTCTGTTTTTTGTTAGGACGATAAAACAAATAGCACACCCCTTGTGAACTACCTTAATATATTTTTTTTATAATTTCACAAAAATGTTTTTGTAAAATATTTAATAGTTATTTCTACAAATCCCATTGAGCTCTGCAGCACCAATTGTGATGCAGATGATAATGAACCGGTTTGTGTCTTGGATAAGAGTTCTATATGTTTTATGAAATTTTCTTCTAAATGTTTAATGCAAAATATTCAATGTATATTCGAAAGAGGTAAAATTTCTTTAAATTAATTTATGTTTTAATCACTTTTTCATATTATCCCAATATAGAATTTATGATTTATGCTTCCGAATATTGTGAATTAGAAGGCTTCCAGTGTAGTGACAAACCATGGCCTAAATTTCAATCTCCTCCCTTAGAGGAAGGGCAACACATTGCGTATAATGAATATCCTCAGGAAAGTATTAAAATTGTTTTAAAACAGGATAATGATAGTGAAGATGTGGATAATATTGACAGTGAGGATAATGAAGTTATGTCTTAATTCCAAAAACCAGTAATAATTAGGGAAGTGCGATTAATCAAACAGTATGATTAATCAATTAATTGAAAATTGCATTAATCAGAATTATGATTAATTGATTAATTTTAATTCTGATTAATCAAAACTTGAATAATTTTAATTAATATTGAAAAAATGTTTGAAAATAAAAAATTACGGCAATTTTACCTTTGTTTTGTAGCGATGCTTTATAAAGCTCTAAATAAAGAAAACCGGAGAGATTGTTTGCTCACTGGTCAGACTTTACCAATGTCCATTCTTAAATTTCATGTTTCTATGTTATAATAAAATGGCGTTAAAAAGCGTATTCAACGAAGAAAAACAAGATATTATTCAATTATTCATAAATTTGATTAATCAAAACAACGATTAATCAATTAATCATTATTTTGAATAATCGAAATAACTGTTTAATCGATTAATCATGTTTTTGATTAATCAAAATTTTTGAATAATCGATTAGTTGGTTAATCAGGTAGTTTGATTAAGCGATTAATCGCACATCGCTAGTAATAATCACTTTTTAAAATTTTAAATTCATGAATTTTTAAATCTGAACATTACTTGGGTGTTTTTATTAAGAGAGTCAGACAAATTCGTTAAAAAATATGTACAAAAAATATTACATACAAAAAAAATAAAATCAAGCAGAAACAAAATTCAATTAAATTGAAACAGCTTTTTAATTTAACCCCTCAATTCATAAATTCTTTGTAAAGTTATAGCAGGTTTACAAAACGTCATTTCATACAAAATTTGTTCAATAAACCTCCTATAATTTTACAAAGCATTTATTAATTGAGGGGTAAATATATACTTAAAATTTCATGTTTTAGATTTCTAAACTAAGTGACCTCCAAAAGTCATTAAAGGCGACGATTTTTCTCTCTTAACCCTCTAATAGTCTTTGCTTCCGACTGGTATATTATATATTTGGCATTGAAAACCTACTATAGAGCAATTCCATATGAAAACGATCAAAATTGGCAAATTTTTGGACGACCCCTCTCCGATTTTAAAATAAATAGTCTCAATCGATTGCCCAGCAAAAAATAATGTACCTACATATTTTTTTTTTTTTTATAGTGACTGGTTTAGTGGTGGTGTACACCACTGTCATGTGACAAAATTGAAGAATTCTTCATAAGGGACCTCATTGAAAGTTGTTTTAAAAAAAAACTACTAAAGCGATCGCAACGAGTGATAGCTCGTTGGAAATAGCTAATTGAAAAATAAAATTTTCCTAATTTTTCTCAGAAATTTACCTTTTTTCCCATGAAAATTAAATTTTCCCATGAAAATTAAATTTTCCGATTTTCCACTGAAGCTCCTAAATTTTCCGGCTAATTTTTTTTTTTTTGGATTCCTCATAATTTTTGCTTTAAGAATCAGCAATAAAAAAATGGGCCCCGACTCCTTGTTTGGACAGGAGAGGAGCATTTAAGAGACCACCTTGTTCTCATTGTTTTTATATTTTTTATAATTGAATTATTTGTAATTATTTAACATTATTTTATTTTGTTATTAAAAATACATTTTAAAAATTATTTTACAGTTAAAAATACATTTATGAAGAAAAAATCAATTTTTTTTAAGAGCCCCAAGTTGAGTGTGTAGTGAATATGGTCTGCCTGCCTTCACAAGATCGGCCATAAATCCATGGATAATAGCAGCAGTGGCATGTAATGGCACACCAAACCCGACTGAGGCTACAGGTCATAAAATGTTTTGTAAATTTTTTAAATTACCAGGTAATAAATATTTCGCCTAAAATGACACGTGCAGAAACAAGTCATAAAACACGGATTTTCCATAAATATGGCGAAATATTTATTACCTGGTAATTTAAAAAATTTACAAAACATTTTATGACCTGTGGTCGGCTTATTGGCAGTAACCAATTAAGTCCCTCTTTAAAAAACATTTTATGACCAGTAGTTCACGCAAATTTTCCTATTAAAGAAAAGCAAATATCGCTTATTTTTTTTACCTATTTTTTACCAAAAAATAAATATAAATACTTCACACACTCTGAGTCAAATTTTAGTTGAATACTAAACGTGAAAGTGTTAAAGTGTTTTTTTTTGTAAAGTAAAGAGTGAAGCTGTAAAGACAATTTAAAGTAAAATGAATAAATTTTGCTGCAATCCGTTTAACAAGAGTGGACATCGTTCGAAAAAGATAAAAGTATTAAAATTAACTGGTGTTTCGAAGCGATACATGAATGAATTAAATATACAATACGGTGAAGAAGCAGAATTCATTTGCCCCAAGTGTAAAATCGATTTGTCTCAACAAGCAAATGCATTGAAACAAATGCAACCACAATCCGAGAGTGAAATGACAATTGAACAAAATGTTTCATCTGATAGTGAGGCAGACATTCCGATGTTCAATATGTCTTTGAGTCCTTTGAATGAGGCTATTACCACTTTAGGTGAATCGCCTATTACAAAAAGAAAGTTGCGAAGTGAAAAATACAGGAAAGAGAAAAAAGGCAAGGTTATGAGTGCAATCGCGACAATATTTGATGAAGGCTCTGATAACGAATGCAGTCAAGCAGATGACGTTGATGACGGCAAACAAATGATTGAGCAGTTGAAAAGAAAATTCAATTTAGCGACCACTTTTCCGGAGAAATATCTCATTTTATCTGTGCTGCCTCAATCATGGTCTATACTCAAGATTTCTGAACAGTTTCAAACATCTTTTTACATCGCGAGAAGAAGCAAAGAATTAGTTCGACAGAAGGGCATATTGGCGACTCCCACCAAGAAATTTGGCTCAAGGACCCTCAGCGAAGCAACGGTGAAATTGATTCAAGATTTTTACTGCAATGATGACAACAGCCGCGCCTGCCCAGGTACACGTGACTATGTTATCACACGTGAAGATGGAGAAAAAGTACACAAGCAGCGCAGATTATTATTATGTAATCTATCCGTAGCATACCATCAGTTCAAAGAGAAATACCCAGCAGAAAAAGAGGGATTTTCTAAGTTTGCCATCCTACGACCAAAAGAATGCGTGCTGGCATTAGACAGGCACGGAACGCATTCAGTCTGCGTTTGCATGTTTCATCAAAACATCAAATTAATGTTCTTTCCATGCAAGAAATTGAAAGTATTTCACGGTGAAATTGAAACATATAGGGACCTCCTGTCGAAGTCGTTGTGCGCATACCCCACGGAAAATTGTCATCTGTCCAAATGCGACAATTGTCCGAAGATTGACGAGCTAGAGCAATATTTGGCGGAAAAGTTTGAACAGCTGTTAATTCAGGAGGTGCATTTCAAACAGTGGATAATTAGCAGCGGCAGATGTTCCCTTGAGACCGTGGTAAAGCAGATTCCGGAATTCATCGAGGAATTCGGATTCAAGTTGAATGAACTGAAGGCGCACCATTTCATATCCGAGATGCAATCGAAATTTCTAAAGGAAAGTAAGGAGAAATTAGCCCAAAATGAATTCATTGTGATAAGCGACTTTGCCGAGAATTACACTTTTCTCGTTCAGGATGAAATTCAGGCTTATCACTAGGCAAACGACCAGTGCACGGTGCATCCTTTTTGCATTTATTTCAAAAACGAAGATAACGAACTACAGACCGTAAGCCTTGTTGTTGTCGCGGAGAGTTTAGCTCATAATTATGTGTCCGTTTATTTATTTCAAATGAAACTGTTTGAATTCTTAAGATCAAAATTCGATGCAATCGACAAAGTAACGTTTTTCTCAGACGGCGTGGCTTCTCAGTACAAGAATAAAAAAAATTTTTACAATCTTTGCATAATTGAAGAAGAACAAAACTGCAAGGTCGAGTGGCACTTTTTTGCGACGTCCCACGGTAAGGGCCCATGCGATGCGTTAGGGGGAACCCTAAAACGCATGGCGACTAAGGCAAGTTTGCAAAGGCCATATACTGACCAGATCTTAAATGTACAACATTTGTTTTCGTGGATTCAAAGCAAGGAAATTGCCATTAACACAGTTTTATGCACTCAAAAAGAACACGATGCCATGGAGCGACGAATTCAAAACAGATATAATAATGTCAAAACTATAACTGGAACGCAAAAGTTTCATTGCTTCATACCAAATATTTCTGATATGTCAATTAATGTAAAGCGGTACTCTTCGTCTGCCGACGTGCTAAATTTAAAGTTACTTTAATTTTATAATGATGCCAAGACAATTGAAATTTTTAATAAATATTGTAATTAAGTATAAGCAGCAAAATAAGAAAGATTTTTTCTTCATAAATGTATTTTTAACTGTAAAATAATTTTTAAAATGTATTTTTAATAATAAAATAAAACAATGTTAAATAATTACAAATAATTCAATTATAAAAAATATAAAAACAATGAGAACAAGGTGGTCTCTAAATGCTCCTCTCCTGTCCAAACAAGGACAGGAGGCTCCTTTCCAACGAGCTATCACTCGTTGCGATCGTTTTAGTAGTTTTTTTTTAAAACAACTTTCAATGAGGTCCCTTATGAAGAATTCTTCAATTTTGTCACATGACAGTGGTGTACACCACCACTAAACCAGGCACTATAAAAAAAAAAAATATGTAGGTACATTATTTTTTGCTGGGCAATCGATTGAGACTATTTATTTTAGAATCGGAGAGGGGTCGTCCAAAAGGTGATCGCTTTCATATGGAATTGCTCTATAGTACAAATATTAAAATTTTAATTTATCGCATTATTTAGATGATATAGCAGAATAAATTTTGAAATAAAATCAAGTAATCTAATAATCAAATAACTTCTGATATAACAACACTGATGATCTATTGATTTTAGCTTGTCCTTTATCGCTATATTTCACATCTACACTCACAAAAGTTTGTCGGTAGAATCTACTGAAAATGACAGTTAAAACAAGGGTATATGCAGTTAAAAAGGCGACAAAGGTATTTACCTTTAAAATAACTAAAACTTTTGTTATTTTTAACTGTTGAAAAATAACTAACAAATGCATTAATAAAAATAACTACCAATGTCGTAAAATTAACTGATAAATTTTTACTACAAAACTTTCAAAACAAACGACAAAATCGTTTAAAAATACTGTTTTTTACAGTCAATTCTTTTTGTTTATAAAAGTATATTTTAATAAAAAAAATCTAATCTACTGAAAATGATAGTTAAAACAAAGGTATATGCAGTTAAAAAGGCGACAAAGGTATTTACCTTTAAAATAACTAAAACTTTTGTTATTTTTAACTGTTGAAAAATAACTAACAAATGCATTAATAAAAATAACTACCAATGTCGTAAAATTAACTGATAAATTTTTACTACAAAACTTTCAAAACAAACGACAAAATCATTTAAAAATACTGTTTTTTACAGTCAATTCTTTTTGTTTATAAAAGTATATTTTAATAAAAAAAAAATAATTTTTTTTCTTTCGATTACAAAAATATGTGTTATTACTTCAGCCTATTTAAAATTCGAAGTAAAAATCCCAAGCCGTTCTCCAGTTATTATGCTTTTATGCATTGAAGATACAATCAGTGTTGCCATATAGCCAGTTTTAACTGTTTTTTACAGTTTTTTGGGGGGCCTAACAGTTTTCCAGTTTTTTCATGTAAAAAACAGTTTTTTTAAATTCATAGATTTTTTTGCAGTTTTTTCTTATTAAATCGTAAAATTTGTTTTATTTACAATTTTTTTTTATTTTTTAACTAAAATTTAAGAATTAAAATATAAAAGTGCTTATGCATAATCTGAAAACCTTATACGTTTGTAAAATAAATTTTGTATAAAATATTTGTTTTATAAGACATTTATAAACTTAGAAAGTGATTATGCATATGACCCAAAAATTACAATAAAACTTTCCTATTGTAAAAAATTAGGTATAAATCGAAACATAAATAAATTTAACAATGCGAATATAATACTATAAAATATGCTTAATGGAAAATCGAAACATTTTTAAAACAAATTTCATTAGAAATTAGCACGGAATAAAATTGGCTAAACCATATCTGACACGTCATAGATCCCGCGGACACTTTTTAGCCGTACTTTTTAGATCATTTCTAAATGAAGGATAATTTAGAATTTTTTTTTTAATTTTTTAAAACAATGTCTCATCAAAAAAGGCCGATATTTTTTTTTAATAAATAATTGCCAATTCTGGATAACAATTTACTACTATTTTTGAGCAAGGACAATTCCAAAAAACTTAATTTTTTACGGGGTTTTACACACCGTCAAACAATTCCCGACGTAACAATACTCAATCAAATGAAAGGTAGGTAATTTTATGTGGAATGCAAATCCATAAAGAATTTTTTGAAGTACAACATTGACCAGTAAAGTATTCTATCCTAAGTCAAGGGTTAATATAAAAAGGTTCACATCTCGGAAGGGTGTTTGGATGAACTTTTTTTAACTTCAGATTCGGGACTTTTTTCTTAAAAAAAGGTATAATTAGAAGGCTGTGCAAAAAGACGATTACTATAAAAGTCAAAGGAAATTAAATTATTCAAATCTCGATATTTTGAAAATTGAGACCCTGGAATAATATTTTTGTCCCAGGATACTTCGGGATCCTAGAATTTCTTATGATTTTTAAAATTTTTTCGAAAAGAAACAGTTTTTATTTACAGTTTTTCTAAAAAAATATATGGTAACACTGGATACAATAAAAGTTTCTGATTTCTATTTGCAAACTAGAAATATATCTATAATAACAAATATAAACTACACAAGAATTTTTAAAATTCAACGAAATTTGTTACTTTTTAAATAACTACCAAAAATAACTGTTTACTGTAAAAGTACCGTTTTTTGTAGTTGTTTATTATGATATTAATAATAACTGCTTTAAACAATTGTTACGAAATTATAGTACATTTCCTTAGTTGTTTTCTTAAATAACCGGCATAAAAGTTATTTTGCATTTTATAGAAAAATGCAAAACTACTGTTATGACGGTTATTTAAGAAAACAGCTAACGAAAAGTACCGTAATTTCGCAACAGTTGTTTAAAATAGTTATTTTTAATATTATAATAAACAACTACCAAAACAGTAATTTTAGAGTAAACAGTTATTTTTGTTAGTTATTTAAAAAAATAAAAAATTTTGTTGAATTTCTTTGAATTTAAAAATTCTTGTTTAGTTTAAATTTGTTATTATTGATATATTCCTAGTTTTAAATTAAAAATCAGAAACTATTATGATTTTATGCATTGGAGATACACATAACACCATAATAACTGCACGCAAAGAATAAAAAGGGGGAAATCACATAAAATAAAGGTATAAGTTACCTAGTTTTAGTATGTATTATAGCTAGTGTTTCCAATTCGGTTAATCGATTAACCGATTCCTCGATTAATCGCCTCTATTTCGGTTAATGTCGAAGCAAATAATTTAAAACTCAAATAATTATTCGACCCGAATAATCGGTTAAAAGTGGTCGATTAACCGGTTACATTTTTAATATGGAATTTTTCCTTAATTTTTTCCCAAAACTTCACAATTTTCTTAATCTGGGCTACAAAATTACCAGAAAAGCTTAGAAAAAACAAATACTAACTAAAATAGCATCAAATTCTTTAAAAATCGTGTGAAATAGGTCCTTAAATACCTTTTTCGAGCAACCGCAAACAAGTCGACATTGTACCATCAGACTCCCAATTTTTAATAAAATTTTGCGCAAATGTTTTAAAAAAAATATGTATCAAAGTTTCTATTTGTAAAAAAGCCTTAAGAACATAGCAAAAGGCCAAAATGAAGGTGTTTTTTAAAACTTCACAAAACACACGAAATACACGACTGGCTGGAGGATGCTTTATGAAATAAAATAGGCAATTTTGCATTACTGTTATAGAATTTGACTTCTGTAACTGCACACTCAATGAATTGTCTATATGCTATTGATGAATTTATACACTGATTCAATTAAGTTTCGCTGGAACTCGTCTATTGAAACTTTTAATTGAATTGATGCAATTTTTCATAAAATTTTATGAAGAATTTCATATTATTTATTAAAAATGTCATACACCCAAAAAAGTTTTTTTAGAAAGAGGTTCATAAAAATTGTGAAGCTTTTTCATAAAATTTAATAAATTTGGCTTTTACTTTTTGAAGAAAACTTCATTAGCTTATTGAAAATTTTCTTTACAGCTCGCCCGATAAAATTCTCTCAGAGTAAGTACGCTCGAACTTTAGGTTATTTTTTTTACTGTTAATGGCCTTTAGTAACGAAAAAGATACTGAGAAACAAAGTAAATTGGTATTCTCAATTAACTGAAATTAATCTCAAAGAGAACTCAAATTTTTTTATCGATGACTTTAATGAAAATTTCGTAGCTGTAGGAAGAATCTTATTAAAATTTAAAAAAAACTTTAGGTATAGCATTTCTTTAACCCTTTCAGACCCAGCATACACGATTGTGAGATGCGATGTTTTTTCTTAAAATTACAAATATTTTAAATACTAATAGGTTTATTTAGATAAAAAATTTCAGTTATACTTTTAGCTAAATTATATTTCATAAAATATGAATTGACACCAGGAAATTTTAATAGTTTTAGTACCATTTTACCTTAAAATTATAAAATGAATACATTTTTGCAAGCTAGTTGGGTCTGAAAAAGTTAAATGCAATATTAAATTTTATAGTGTCAGTATTGATTAAAAATCACATTCAAAGAAATTTTGTATCTAAGCTTTTCAGATTTTTAAATTTTTTTCTGAATAAAAAATCTACGTTAAGTAATCTTACTAATATTTTGTTAGTTTCAGCAGTTCTTTCTAGATTTAGCAACATTTTTACAAACCTTTTTTTTAAAAAAATCTCAGATCCCGAAACTTTTCAACCTTCGAATATGAAAACTTTTTTATTAAATACATCGTATTCATATATGACGTTAATATTTAATGAAAATAGTCAGCCTTTTGTGTTTTAATTAATAAAAAGTTAATGAAATACCTTAATTTAGCATTAAACGATTAATCGATTAACCGCCAATTTTCTCGAATAACCGACCCGAATAACCGGTTAATCCATTTTAGTGAATTTTCGAATAATGCATTAACCGGTTAACCGCCTATGTCGAATAATTGGAAACACTAATTATAGCTCTACCCAAGTTTTGGGTATAACTTATATAATATGCTTGGTATAAAATAAGAAAACAAAAACTAACAATAACTATACAAAAAAAATCTGGTAAATATTTGTTATTCTGTTTTTGGAATTGTTAGCACTAATTTATTAAACTTCAGCCATATTTTATTTAATAATTTATGTTAAATTATTTAGCTCTTTCCTTCTCCCTTATTAAAACAATTTGATTAATTTATTTAATTATTTATTTTATAATTATTATTGGTATTAATAGTTGGATGCAAATAGTGTTTTCAATTCGGTTAATCGATTAACCGATTCCTCGATTAATCGCCTCTCTTTCGGTTAATGTCGAAACAAATAATTTAAAACGCAAATAATTATTCGACCCGAATAATCGGTTAAAATAGATCGATTAACCGGTTAAATTTTTAATATAGAATTTTTCCTTTCTTTTTTCCCAAAACTTCATAATTTTCTTAATTTTGGCAAAAAAAATTGCAAGAAAAGCTTTAAAAAAATAAATACTAAATAAAACACCATCAAATTCTTTTCAACTCAAGTGAAAGAGGTTCTTAAGTCTTTAGATACCTCTTTTTCAGCAACTCCAAGCAAGTCGACATTGCACCAGCGAGACACGTCATGTGTTTTAAGAAACTTTTAAAAACGGCTTTGTTTTACCTTTCTGCAATTAATTTTTAATACATTTTTTTGCAGATATAACAAAAAATCAAAATTTCTATAAAAAAAAGCTTCAAAAAACATCGCGAAAGGCTAAATTAAAGGTGTTTTTTAAACTTCTCAAAACACACGACATGTCTGGCTAGAGCAGCGTCAAAGCGCTATATACAGAGACAATTAATTATAGAGATAGGAAATCAAAACTTACACTACTCACCGGTAGGGGGCGCTGAAATTTAGTATCACCTGAGCAACTATTTAGTATCACTTTAGTATCAGCTGAGCCTATATTTAAAAACTCAAAAATTGCTGAAAACTGGGCAAAATAAGAAAAAATCAAGCGGAAAAAATTTGTTCAAATAATTCAATTTGAAAATTCCTTTTTTTATTTGCTTTTTTGTTTGTTATTATTTCAATTTAAATTAAAAAAGAAAATTGTAAATTTTTTGAACAAAGTGCCATCTAGTGATAACGATGTCGTTATAACTTTTGTTTTTGGTGATGCCATACCCCTGGCTATATAGGCCTTTAGGAAATATAATAGAGAGTTTTCCATTTCTTTTAATAAGTAAAACTAATGCAAATTATATTTCAATGTCCTTCAAGACAAAGTTTCATTTGTTTTAAATTTGTGTCAAACAACTCTCAAATGGCATGTTACTTCCATAGGAAATCTAAATTTTCTTACATCTCCCAAGAAAGTGTGTATAGTCGGTTTAAAACCACACAAATTCTACAACATGTTCCAATCCATGGAGCCCGAACCCATTTCACTGAATTTAAATCAGGGTTGGCAACCGAAACGAATTAGTATCGATTTTATAGTTCATAGTTTAATGCAGTTATCGCCATACTATCAAAATTGAAGCCGATTTGAATTGATGAAGAGTATTTAAGTGCTGTATATTCTTAAATATATAGAAACTCTGCCACTAAAAAGTTAATGTAGACTGAAAAATCTTCCATTAATTGTTTTGGTTGCCATCCATGATTTAAATCTTTATTCGCATTGGTTTCATTAACAATAAACAAATAACCTTAAGTTAACACAAAATAAAAGTTAAAAAATTAAAATTTATATGGAATTTGACATCTGTAGCTGTACTCTGAGAGAATTGTTTACATGCTATTTATGACTTTTTTCATTGATTCAATGAAGATTCGCTGGAAGTCGTCCATTGAAAACTTTCATTATATTAATGCAGTTTTACATAAAACTTTATGAAAATTTTTATGAAACCATACATACCCCTCATTCAATTTTTATTTTATTTATTAAAAATTTCATACACCCAAAAAAATGATTAGAAAGAGCTTCATAGTAAAAATTAAAAAGCTTTTTCATAAAATTTAAGAAATTATTCATTAATTTAGTAACAATTTTCATCAAACCTTGACCAATAAAATTCAAACTTTAAGTTATTTTGTTTATTTTTAATGCCCCTTCAAAAACCGAAAAAGACTGAGAATTTAAAAATTCTTTACGATATTCTTCAACAAAAATTTTTGCTGATTTTTGCAGAGTAAATTGGTATTTTTAATTGACTAATCTTAATAAAATTCTAACTTTATTTTATATTTTATTGTTGGCAGTATTGTTTAAAAATTGCATTAAAAAAATTGTATCTAAAGTTTTCCAAATTTTTAAAATTTTATTCTAAAGAAATAAAAAATCTACATTAAGTTATCGATATGTAACAGTTTTAGATTTGCTGTTCTTAACTTACTCGGTTTTTGAGTTTTTTATTTCATTTTTAGTAGCTTTAGCAACATTTTTAGAGATCTTTTCTAGAAATGTTTATTTCTTGTATTGGTTAAAAAATTTCAGATTCCGAAATTTTTCGACCAATATGAAATCTTTTTTAAATACATCGAGTTTATATGCCAGAGTTTATATTCGAAAAATATTGTTCGAATTCGGAAATTTTAAAACTCTTTAAAAAAGATATTCTTTCTTGATAGTCTAATTTTTTTATTATTTTTCTCTTTTACTAGACATTAGCTCTGTTTCTTTACTTTTTGGGTAAAGTTCGGAAAAATAAGAGTTAACAAGAAATACTCTCCCGAAATAACAAAAATGCACAAAAGTAAACGAACGCGAAAAACCACATTTGAAGCCCGAAAAACAAATGTCAATAGATTTGTGCATTATAGTTCGTTTTGGTGAGCGCTCTTTCTAGTTCTTGTTCAATTTGTTGTAAAAATCTAGATAGCTTTTCTAGTTAAACCAAAAATTTAATAAAAAATTCGTTTTTAGGCATAGTTTATTAAATTTGGAAAAGATTTTAATATTAAACAAAATCTTCGATTTATTTACATATTTAACTCTTTAACACATTTAAACAAGCGTCTTCACAAAATTGTCGGTGATTTTATGGAGTTGTAAAATCACCGATAGGCTTTTGCTACTATTATACTAATTTTTGTAAATGATAAACATATTTTCTGAATGAATGATATGATCGATTGAACTAAAAGAGCTATTAGTTGTGAACTAGGACTTTGGTTCAAATCAGTGAAGAGTTCAATTGAACTAGTTGCACCCAACTGATGATATAACAGCTGATTAAAACAATTTACCCAAATTTACACGAAAAAAAGTCTGGGCTTTCTTGTGCAAGAAGAACAAGAATATTACTCTCTCATGACAGCTTTCATTTACCCAATTGTGTAGTAAGAAAACGCTTTTTGGTAAAATTGGGATCCCGCGGGATCCCAATGTTGAGTACCCGAACACAGCTATTGTCTACACGTTTTCAACATTTTCCTTCACTAAAAATTATTTTCTGTGACTGAATTTTTAGTGCGAAAATTCTGTTCGAAAGCGTTTTCTTTTCGAATCGAATTACATAATAACCCCCCAGGTTGATATTTAACAAAAACAGGCATCTCTTTGTGTTTTTATTAATAAAAAATTTAGAAAATACATTAATTTTGCATTATACGATTAATCGATTAATCGCCAATTTTCTCGATTAACCGACCCGAACAACCGGTTAATCAATTTTAGCGATTTTTCGAATAATGCATTAACCGGTTAACCGCCTATGTCGAATAATTGGAAACAGTAGATGCAAATAAAGCAGTATAATCTTAATTTTTGCTTTAATATCTTAAATTTGGAAAACTGTTTAATTACAACATAAAAACTAATTTTTTAATTTGTTACCATTCCACACAAAGCATTGTCAGCATGTCCTGTTTTTAATACTAATTCCTTTTCCAGTCTCAATCGTTGGGCCATATAAATAATAGCCTTCAAGCCTAAAACATGTTGATCACCCCTAGCTTGTGGCAGCAACCATTAAAAATAACAATCAGCACATTCTGGATAATCGGCCAACCTTTTATAGATGACATCAACTTGTTAAAAACTTAAACTCCAATGCAAATAATAATAAAAGTTATTAACTATTTTATTATTATACTATTATATAATAGTTTTACTAACCGAAAAGTTTTAGGTGAACCCATTGATGAAAATGTGGACGACAAATTTGTAAACGCACCGATAGTTGTGTCTTATGTGAAAATAAAGCCATATCCGTTTGAGATTGTCCATTAGCCTTACCCACCGACAATTCCATATGACATTTAAAATAAAATTTTATATTATTTTACATGTTTCTAACTTTTTTCACTTCTGGCATCTACTTTTCGCCATATTGTTTTATCTTCTTTATTTGTTTTTTAACAATTTTCAACTTTGGCAATTTTAATGCTATTTTTAGGAATTATGCACATTTTACAAACATCTGGCAAAAAATAAATGAATTCTAAAACTTCCTAAGTTTATTTTGGGTCTTTTTTATCATTTTCCCATACTATAACTAAATACTGACAATTTTTTAAATAGATAAGAAAAGAAAGTGATTTAACATAATGTAAGAGTTTATAATGTACCAATAAAAAATTATATTTTTAGGTAATTTATATAAAAATTTAAGGGTTTGATTTAAACTAAGCTAATGAAAACTATTTTTTTCTGTAGGAAATCGTTTTTACCTAGATTGTTTGTATGATATAACATATGCTAATTTTTTCCGTGTGGAAAACCGTCTGTAATTTTTACTTCAAATTTTAAATAGGCTGAAGTAATTACACATATTTTTGTAATCGAAAGAAAAAAAATTATATTTTTTTATTAAAATATACTTTTATAATATTAAAAGAAATAACTGTAAAAAAGAGTAGTTTTTATTTATTTTGTCAGTTGTTTAAAAATTTTTGTAGTAAAAATTTCCCAGTTTATTTAACGACATTGTTAGTTATTTTTAATATATTTGTTAGTTATTTTTCAACAGTTAAAAATAACAACATTTTTCGTTATTTTAAAGGTAAATACTTTTGTCGCTTTTTTAACTGTCTACCGACAAACTTTTTTGAGTGTATGAAAAATCTAGAGTAATTTTCCCTAATAATTTTTAGATATTTCCCATGGGCTTAGAGAATTAAAGTGGGTATACACAGAAAAAATTATTAAACATAAATATCTAATTAAATATATCGCACTTGATCAACAAGAGGGTATTAACTAGTGTTTCCAATTATTCGACATAGGCGGTTAACCGGTTAATGAATTATTCGAAAAATCACTAAAATTAATTAACCGGTTATTCGGGTCGGTTAATCGAGAAAACTGGCGATTAATCGATTAATCATTTTCTTCACAAAGTTGATGCAAAACAAATTTTACGAAAAAGCTTTTTCATTGGGTGTATGTAATTTTCAATAAATAATACGAAATTTTTTATAAAACTGCATCAATTCAATTAAAAGTTTAGTACAGTGTTGTTTTATCGTGCAATTAATATTGTAATTAATATGCAATTTGATTGATTTTAATTAATAGGTTTGAGGTTAAGAAGAAGAATAAACATTTTTTCTATAAAAATTATAAACACATTATAATTTTCACATTAGACTAGAACTAGTTTCTGCCTTTTTTTGGATGGACAGGCGTCGTTAATGATTTTCTATTAAATTGTATTAATTATTTTCATGTTTTAATTGTCAAATTGCCTCTATATGATAATTTTTTTCAACAACCCGTCGGCTATAGGAATCGAACACATGCTCCCACATTACAAACGTAACTATACTAAAGTGCCACAGCTTAACCATCTCACCCTAGTAAGGCCTTGTAACTAATTTGTTGTTTTCTTTCCTAACCAGCTTTCTGTTATTGTTTTTACTCAGAAGTTATCAACGCAGACACATACAAACATTCTATTTTTAGATGTTTGTTTATCTTCCAATCTCCTCAGTGTTTCAATGGACGAATTCCAGCGAAATTTCATTGAATCAATATAAAAATTCATAAAAAGCATGTAGACAATAATAGACATAAAAAGCATGCAGTAACAGATGTCAGATCTCAAACAGATTTGTTTGTTCGAACTTTATCACAGATTTTCGAAAGTGAGAGCAGTTTTTCAGCATTTCAAAATTCTACGTTTGCAATAATAAAATTTTAAAAATTAATACGCACTGTTTTTGTTAAAATAAATATAAATAAAATTATCGACTAGAGGCTGAAAAACTGCTCTCACTTTTGAAAATTAATTGTACATAAAATTTTTCTATTGTATTTCCTAAAGCCTGCTGCAGCCAGACATACACATAGTGTTAAAGCATTTTTTTTACAAATAGAAACTTTATTTTGTTAAAAGAAAATTAAAAAAATTTTTTTTAAATTAATTGCAATAATGTAAAACAAGTCCGTTTTAAGAGTCTCTTAAAACCCATGACGTGTTTCGCTGGTTCAATGTCGACTTGCTTGGAGTTGCTCAAAAAAGGCTTCTCTTCTCTTTCAATCGATTTTAAAACAGTTTGATCGTAGTATTTGTTTTTTTCTAAGCGTTTCTATTTGTTAGTATTTGTGTTTTTCTAAGCGTTTCTTGCAATTTTTTAGCCAACGTTAAGAAACTTATGAAGTTTTGTGAAAAAATAAAGCAAAAAATTACATATTAAAAATGTAACCGGTTAATCGACCTATTTTAACCGATTATTCGGGTCGAATAATTATTTGAGTTTTAAATTATTTGTTTCGATATTAACCGAAATAGAGGCGATTAATCGAGGAATCGGTTAATCGATTAACCGAATTGGAAACACTAGTATTAACTCAAAATTTTAAAATGTTCAGTATAGGTGATAAACTGTTTTATAGAGATAGAGCAAAAAACACCTCTAATTAGCTCTATTGTGAATGATTTAAGATATTTAAAGGTGTTGTTTGCTCTATCTCTAGCTATTTTATCTCTCGTGTAGATGTGCCTTAATGAAATTTTTTTTAACCTCGAGTTTAGATGTTAGAATTCACTCGAATTTTTATTTAATGAATTTAGGAGTAAAGTAAAGTCTCAAAAGAGGAGTGAGGTATCCCAACAAATAATTCGCTCCGTTTACGTACCGTGATTCGAAGCCGCCCAAAGTCCGTCAATGACGGACCGTTATGCCGTGTAAAAAACGGACATGAGTCCGTTGATAGTCCGTCACCGACGAACCGTTTGCGGACCGTTATGTCGTGTAAAAAACAAAGTGACACCGTTTTCAGAATGCCGCTTCAGGTCAGTATTCGTACCGTTTTTTAAAACAATAACGGACTTGTAATATATCTACTTAAATTGAACCTATTTTTATTTATTAATTATGAGTAGTAGTTTTTATATATTTTTATTGATTTATTAATAATTGTGTTTATTTCAATTTACACTATATTTACATCCATTGCAGTTTACGCCTCATCCAGCTCACCAATTCACAATAGCGGCTCCATAATAAAATCCAATATTTACATGCAAAAGAAAGACTAAATTAATTAAGGTTTAATTGATTTTATTCATGATGGAGTTTTGCACACGATGAAAATTGACACACTTTAACTCTGTTCGACGTATGTTGCCGCGGGAATCCAATTTTACCAAAAAACAATCCATGTGCATACTGAATACAACCATATTGAACTGTGGCTAAAACTACCAAAAAATCGCCGAAAAGCACTGCAATGTCAACACTAATACTATTGATTTGTTGTGGAGTTGTAAACAAAAAATTTTCTTTGGAATTGCAATGGCAAGTTCTCCAAATCCTTTAGACAAATATGGAGATGATGATGTTCTAAGTACGATATTAAGATGGAGTTTGTATTTTGGAGCCTTCTTTCAGTTGGCGTGTATTATGGCTTCGATTTTTATGCCTTCACACGATAAAGATGATGGTGATATCCTGGAGGTATTTATTATGAATTAACTACGTTTTAAGTGTATATCAAATAATAGATCAAACTGCCTTAAGGGCACCTCAGCAATTTTTTTTGCTCCTCCCTGGTAGTGCTTTTTGATCTGATTTGGAAAAAAAAATTTGCGGAGCCTATGTAAGGAGTTATTCGGTGCAAAGTTTGAAAATGGACTTGGCTATATCTAACCCATTTGAATTGGAACAATATGTACACCATTGGAAAAGCAATAATGAAAATTTCGTTTAGATGATTTTTTTTATTATTAAACCAGTACTGTGATCAGTACGACCCGGCTAAGGAATTATTATTTTTTTCGTGTTTTTTAAATGCATGTTTTATGATCGTGGTTGGCAGACAATCCTAAAATACCAATAACGATTTAAAAACATGGATGGTAACCGAAACGATGCGGTTATCAGTAAGGGTAACGCTATTTTAGATTATTTCGTTAACGGTATTTTAAAGGTAACGCTATTTCTTTTATTTCGGTATCTTAAAGTTAAAGGTATTTTAGTTATTTCGGTAACGGTATTTTAATTGTTTCGGTAACGGTATTTTAATGTTAATGGTATTTCAGTTATTTCGGTAACAGTATTTTAAGGGTAATGATAGTCAATTATTTCGATCCATACGGCAAATTTTTTTTACGAAAAACTGTTGAAAGGGTTTTGAATCGATAACGGTATTTTAGCAGTATTGCCTGCCAACCTTGTTGAAAACCCTTTCGAATCATGTGTTGGATATACCAGTTGGGGGTCTCTTTCCGAGTTAGACATAAGAAAATTTTCAACTATATAGTCCGGAAACTCATTCACCATTACGTTGTAAAAATCAATAACCTCATACCTACATAATTATCAAAAGAGCACCCAAGAAATACTAGTGCAATATTAAATGTAAAGTAGTGCTGGTAAATTCGGTTACTTTTAAATACTCGATACCACTCGATACTTGTAACTTGAAATTTTTTTAAATTTTTTAATAAAATTCTTTGAAAATGTTTAGGTTGATTTAATATTTAAATTACTAATCACATTTTTAAACTTTTTTACCAACTATTCATTACGTTTTCATAGTTTTTAACATACACTTTGAAGTATTTTACATTTGATTTTTTTTTTTCTTTTAAACGCCATTCACATGAACGAGATTACTAATTTCCTTGGTTTTGATTCTTTATTCTATTATCATATAATGTCAAAAAATGAAGCTGTGGTAAGGAACATAAATGAGGAGATTTAGTTATCTCGTTCATGTGAATGGCCTATTAGCAGAATTGTATGGAGCTTTATGAATTATTTGGTAATCTGTGAATCAATGTTCTATAAAATTTTAAATATTCATGCTATAATTATCATCTCTTTGTGGAACTTGTACTAATATGTTCTCTTTCCAAAAATAAATTTATATTACAAAAAACTACCGTTAATTAGAAATACCGTCATTAAAATCTCTTACATAACAATACCTAGCAAATTTTAGCGTTCAAATTGTATAGCAGAAATGCAAAAAAAAAAACTTTGGTAAAAAGTAAACTTTTAATACAACATATTCTATTTAATTTTATTAAAAACATTAGTAATAAGCAAATTCCACGGGGAAATGTACTAAGTGAATTTTAAAAAGGTAAAATGTTAACATTGTCAGAAAATGGTGCATCAAAAGCGGAAATTGTAATTCAAATCAGCAGAAGTGGAAAGGTTGTTTATAATCATTTGAAAAATATTAAAAATTATGGTAAAATAAAACCAGTGGTAGAAAAAAAAGTTGAGTGCACGCGAGTGCCGACTTATTTTGAATAAAAGAAGCAACAACGCTAAAGGCTGGATGCGTTTCAAACAAAGTGTGTAGAATGACCACTTGGAATGTTGTTAGGTCTTCCAAACATATTTGGAGACAAAGAATTAAGAAAATTCCTGGTCTTTAGAAATTTCATATTAATGCAAGTTCGGAATTTTGCAAAAATAATATATGTATAAATTGGTCAAATGTAAGTTGTTTAATGTTGTATTTGAAAATAATTAGTTTATTTACTTTATTTGTAAAAATAATTTTTTGGATGAAAAAAAATTTAATTTTGATGGTCCTGGCGTGATCTATGAAAATAACCCCAATGTTTCTATCGAAGAAATTTTGTTGGCGGTTCTGTTCTGATCTGAGATTCGTTTACTGAAGAATGTTTTCGTGCCAAGCAAAATGTGAATTACTTCAATGCATTTTGTTGCCATTTTTACATGCAAGTACAGAAACAAATATTTTTCAACAAAACAATGCAGCTTTTTAAGCCCACAAATTCACAAAAGAATGGTTAAGCTCGAATGATGTTGATGTTTTGGAATGGCCTGCTTGCTCTCCTGATTTAACCCTATAGAAAACATATGGCGAATTCTCGTCAGGAAAATTTATGCCAAAAATCGTGAATTCCTGAATGTGAATGCGCTAAAAAATTAAATTTTCAAAGAATGGGAAGCACTTAATCGAGGTCTTATGAAAAGAATAATAAGTTCTATGCAAAATAGAATTTTTGATTGCATTAAAGCAAAAGATGGTAATACGAATTATTAAGAGGATATTGTTTTTTAATATTTTTGTTATATTTGTTAAATAAATAAGGGAATTAGTTGCTTATGTTTGCCAAACAAAGACTCATTTGCATTTGTGCTATACAATTTGAACGCTTTAATAGGCCAGATACTGCGATGTAAGAGATTTTAATAACGGTATTTCTAAATAATGGGTGTTTTTTGTAATACAAGTTTATTTATGGAAACATAAGATATTAATACAAGTTCCACAAAGAGATGATAATAATAGAATGCATAGTTGAAATTTTATAGAACATCGATTCACAGATTAGCAAATGTGCTATCATATATGAACGCACTGTAGTTTTGTAATAAATATTTTAGCCGAGCACATTTTTGTTGTAAAAATTTTAGCGGAGTCACATTTTTATATCTTTTTTGCGTCCAAAATGCATCTCTGAAAATATCGAGTAATAGTTTTAAGTATCGAGTACCCAAAAAAAGACAAATACTCGATACTCAGTACCCACTACTATTTTTATCGTTTATTTTTGGTTATTGCTACTCGTATTTCCAGAAGATGCTGTCCAGAGCATAGCGAAATATCGGAAATAAAGAATAATCTTATTTTAAACTGACCTCGAGCTCAAGTATTTATTAATTAAATTACAACAAAAAGGTCGACAAAAAACAAATTAGTTATTATCCTCAAATTAGAAAAAAAAATTTGTAACATGTTTTTAACAAATTTTATATATTCTTTTAAAGATGTGTACACTATACTGTACAAGGGTAGTCAAATTTTTGTAAAATTTTAAAAGCCTTTTCTTTGAATTACGTTTCTTTCGATTTTTTAACTTTTAAAGCACCGGAAAAGTTGTTTTTCACGTGAAAAAATTTCACTCAAAATTAAAATGCCTCAAAAATTCATTTAAATTCTAACAGCGTAATTCATAAATTTTTACAACAACCTTATTGCTGGATTTTAAGCAAATTTGTGAAAATAGTATTCATATTTGCTTAATAACGAAAAAATAAAGGTTTATAGTTGATAGGTACTCATTAACTTTAAACCTTTTATAAAGTTTGGAGTCAGCATTTAATTGTTAATTATTTAGTTTTCAAGCATGAAATCATTTACTTAAGCCATCCTATCCCTAGAATGTGAGGAATCCACACTGTGGATTCCAACAACTTACATCCATCAAACAGAAAAAAGCTACAACAATTGCGTAGCTGTTGACCTTTTTCGAAAAAATTTTCAAAAAATATGTAAAAATAAAATTAAAAAGAAAAACAAAACATAGTAATGTACACACTATCAAAACAATATTCGACATTCGATTACTTTTTTATGCTTCGAATAATATGTTTTAAAAAATTGCATTTTTACACACACTTCCATTCATTTGCTTTATAAATAAAAAGAAGTGTTTCTCATCACTTTTGAATTTATCTTAGCACGTCATTAGTTCTTTAATTTAAGAAAATAAATTTTTATTTCCGATTATCGAGTCAATTTTTTACTAAATTTTTAAATCACTTACGTCTTATTTGGGAGAAGAGAGAAAATAGTATGAATCAAGATTTCTAAAAATTCTTTCTTAAACGAAATGTGTACTTTAACTATATCAAACTTCAAAAAACAAAAAAAAAAAAAGACCAAATAAATTTTTCTAAACCTGGAAACGGCAAATTGAAACCGAAATATCCAACTTACACCTTCGTTGGAATGAAATCAAACACCGTGCATCAGATCGAACGTATTGGGATAATATTGTTGCGGCCCTATGCTCCTTGCAGGAGTAAAAGGAACAAATATATATATAAATTCTTTTTATGAATTAGCACATAAAATTTTTTTATTTTATTAAGGCACATGTATACGCGAGAGAAAACTGCTATACATAGAGCAAAAATCAACCCTAAATATCCTAAATCATTCACAATAAGCTATTTAGAGGTGTTTTTTGCTCTATAATAGTCTTGTATATTAAATTTATGTGAAACCAAAGTCTACACGATCTTTACGTGAAACTCATCGTGAAAAAATCGTTTTTATTTATATGGAGTAAACAGTTTTTACCTCAATTTCACTCCAACTTTATATGCCCCAAATTGCAATTTAAGTTACAAAAATTAACAATTTTTTAATTTTATAACAAAGCCACAATCACAATTAACACAAAATGGTAACTTTTTCACCACAAAAATAATAGTCTTGTACATTAAATTTGCGTGGAAACAAACTCTACACAGATTTCACGTGAAACTCAATGTCGTGAAAAATTATTTTTTTACATGGAGTATAAAAGTTTTTAAACGTGAAACTCAAAGTTGTTTATCACGTGGAAAAATTATCACTCGAACTTAAAAAGCCTAAAAAGTTACTTTAAATTCTAACCCCTAAATTCATAAACGCTTTGTAAAATTATTGGAAGTTTATTGAACAAATTTTTTATGAAAATGACGTTTTGTAAACCTACTATAACTTTACAAAGCATTTATGAATTGAGGCCTAAAAATTAATATTTTTTTTTATTTTATTAGAAAGATGCAATTTTTCACCGGAAAAGTAATAGTTTTCTTCATTCAATTTGCGTGAAAACAAACTCTACACTGTACAAAACTTAAGCACCGCAAGTTGTTTTTCACGTGAAAAATAACTTAAATACCGTAAGTTGTTTTTCACGTGAAAAATGTCACTCGAACTTAAAAGGCCTCAAAAGTTAATTTAAATTATGAAAATGAATAATTTTTTTATTTTATTAGAAATACATATTCACAATAAACACAAATTGTCACTTCTTCACTGTCTTGTATATCAAATTTGGGTGAAAACAAAGTCTACACAATTTTCACGTGAAAGTCATTGTCGTGAAAAATATTTTTATTATGGAGTATAACAGTTTTTTCACGTTGAATCGGAACAACTTACTGAGTTCTATTTTGAAAATTTAAAAATAGTACCAAATGAGTCTAAGGAGTACACTAAAAGTTCTATAATTGTCATATGCTTTAAGTGTGATAATCACAGAACATACGTCATAATTCTATAAGTGTCACCCTCGAAAAACGCCGGAAAATTAAATCGAAAATTTTATTTTTTTGTTAATCTTTACAAAAATCTAAGGACTAATATAGCTATACTGAAATTTTAGAAGTGGCCATATACATATATGAGTTTTCTTTTTTGAAAAAAAATTGATTCCTGTAGGTCAGAGCTTCTAAAGACTTCATAAAAGAAAAAAAAACAAAGCTTAAAACGTTCCTACACCGAAAAAATTTCTTAGTTACTGGCTACTAAATTTTCAACTGAGTCTCAGGTGAAATACTCCTTACTGAGCCTCAGTTAAAAAAATGAATCTGAGATTACTAAGTTGTTAGTTGAAAATAGTGCCAACTTGTGTAACTGAGAAATCGGTTACTTGCAACAATTTTTTGGTTAAAATATATTAACATCTTTTCAGCAACTCTTATATAAATTATTTTAACTTTTTATTTATATTTTCATTAATAATAGTTTAACAAAAATGTCATTAACAACTTTTTTACTGGCCATGACCATCAAGGTAACTCGTGAACAGTTCTTCTTGATTGCTTTCTTCCTCACCTTTCTCTACAAAAAATTAAATTTTTTTTAAACCCTATCAGCTTCAATAAACTAACAAAAACTTATCTTAAAATTTAGTTTTCCATCTGCACTTTTTTCTAACCATCTTTTGTGGATCAAATGCGTTTTTAAACGAGCGAAAATTAATTTCAAATTATATTTTTGTTATTAACTATGTCGTTGAAGGCGGCCCTATGTTCCACTGGGAATTAAAGGATTAAATATATGTCGTTGAAGAACAATTGACAGTTAAAAAAAATTATATTTGTATTTACAGTGTAACAGAAAAAGATTTATTTAACTAAAACTTTAGTAGAGTTTAATTATTTCAGTTATTTTGAATATATTCAGTTTTAACTGAGAAATTACTTACTGATCAACTGAGAAATATTTTCGGTGTATACAATGTTAAAGCACTGGAATACACAAAATAGAATAATAAAAGAGTATTTCAACATTTCAATTTCAATAAAGGGTATGATTTTAGGCAATAATTTATTTATTTGATGACATTCATAGTTCGAAGTATTTCATGACTTTAGAAATTTCAGCTTTTTGCGCAAGTTTATCAATTGTTTAAAATAAGAAATCATAGTTTTCTTCCTTTACTTGAAAGAAAAAGTTAATTTTACTTAATAAAATACCATAATTGTTAAGTTTACAAATTTTTTTAAGCGAATGAAAAAAACGGATTTAATTCCCAAATTGCTCAATCAAATGATACAAAATTGAATGATTGATTGAATTCCCAAATTGTCAATCGAATGAGTAAGAAATCGAATGAATTCCTAATGATGGAATTCCTAAGGATAGAATTCCTAAAGATTGAATTCGATGATTGACAAAATCGAATGATATAAATTGATTGAATTCCTTAAAAGTGAATTCGATCGAATAAAGTCTATGTGAATGGTTAAAAATGAATTCAATTGATGTAGAAGCAAATCCGATGGTGTTTTTAGGGACTTCACTCAAAACAAAATTCATTCTTCGAAGCTCTGCTCTAAATGACATTTGCAGAATCTTCAGTGTACTTTTAAGATTCTAAAAGCACCATTAATTACGATAATAAATTGATGAGGATACAGTTAAGTCCACTTTTTAAATTTTAAACAGAAAAAACTCCCACCGTAGGCTTTTCCGCAAAAAAAACTATCTTCCGACTTCCAAAAAAGAGTTCTATCGGTGGTAAAAAATAGTTATCAATCAGTGAGGTGTCACTTAACTCAAACCTAAAAATAATTACTCGTTCCAGGATTCCAAATCAAATGGTGGTGATGCACAACCCAATAATCGAAGATTACATAAATTAAGAAAACAAGAGAAAAAGAAAAGGCGTTAGGCGCTCTTGGAATTTGTTTTTACATTTAACATTCCAGTGACGTGATTTTAAATACTTTTAATTAGTTTTATAAGTTAAATTAAGTAAATTATCTCAAAACGAGTAAACAAGTTAAAGTCGTACATGCCGACTGTATGATAACCTATACCAGTCCGGTTAAAACCCAGATAATTTTTGGAATGGGTTAAAATGTATTTGTTTCAAGATTTGTCTATAAAATAATAAAATAAAAGAATAGCAGTAAGAAATTTTGATTTTACCTAGTGTTAGGTGTATTTAAGAGGTATCCGGAAATATATGAGCGATAGGTTAAAATATGTAACGATCCACAAAAAAAAATTGTAATAATTATGGATCTTCTAAACTACCGATCCAATCGAAAAAAAAATGTTCACAAGAACTGAAGAGAAAGATCTAGGCTTTCAGAAAACTAGTATCGTAGCCACCCTGTTTTATCACAGGGTGTGCTACAAGGTGTCAAAGTTGACCATCTCGGATATACAAAAGCTTTATTGTCGTGCAACTTTTACAAATGCGAACCGATTTTGCTGATTTTAGACTTTTTGTAATCTATGTTATAAGATAAATAAAAAATAACTTCTCAAGTACTATAGTATTTCAAAATTTTCATCTTTTACCTTGACTTTTTTTGATTTTTTCCCAATAAGTTTTTCATTATCAGAACAATATGTTTGAAATTTTGTTGTGTCATTGTCATGACCTTTCTAATTTTCAGAATGAAAACTATTTTCAATTATCTCGAGCCGTTTAGCAGTGTTAGTTTTTTAAAGTCACAACTTTTAAGCGTGTCCTGAAAATGACATTTTTTTGCAAAAAGTTTTTGAAAGCTTTTCAACATTTTTGGACATTTTCTAAAAGAATGAGCTTCAGAAATGCTTAATAGTCCAATTCAGAACATTTTTGAGCATGCACCCTACGCCCAGCATTGGTCGAAAATGATGAATTTTTGAACAAAATTTAATGTTTCTAAAAGAGGCAAAAAAATCACGCCACTTAGATCAATTTTTTTAATTTTGAACCATAAGCAAACATGTTCTAAAGGATTTGCTCCTACATTTCCCGCCGCCCGTTCAAGAACATCGACAGGGGATCAAATTTTGTGAAAAAGGTCATATTTTTAAAAGCATTTTTTATTTGTAAAAAAAATACATAAAAATTACTTATTTTTGTAAAATTTGATTTTTTTAATTAAATGGTAAACAATTGTCATACTAGAGTTGTGAAATTTCGATACTTTTTGAGTACTCAATACTACTCAATACCTTTCAATTGAGTACTCGATACTACTCAATACTTTTAACGGTTTTTTTGAATTTAAAAATAAAAATGTTATGAATTCGTATTTATTAGGAAAAATAATAACAATTCAAATACACGTGTTAAATAACTATTGTTACTTACATTTTAATTAATTTAAAACATTTTAAATAAATTAATTAAAAAATTATTCCCAAAAATTCGTTACAAATTTCTTTGCTTCACAAATAGAGTTGTATTTTCAGAGTTGTATTTTTAGAGTACTATTTTTAGAGTTGTATTTTCATACGAAAAATACACATTTCTACGGAAAATTGCATCTTTAAAAGTATTGAGTAGTACGGTTTTAGTATTGAGTACTCAAAAAAACAGCCAGTATTGAGTACTCAGTACCGGAATACTCAATACTTTTACAACTCTATGTCATACATACGGAAAATTGCATCTTTAAAAGTATTGAGTACCGTTTTAACATTGACTACTCAAAAAAACAGTCAGAATTGAGTACTCAGTACCGGAATACTCAATACTTTTACAACTCTAACATAAAGTTAAATCTACAAATTATACCAGATATGAATCAGCTGATTTGAGCAATATGGCCGACAGAAAATGAGCAAAACAAATCGCAAAAATCGAAGAAAAACACAAAAGATAGAGCACAATAATCTAAAAAAAAGACAGATATATACAAAAAATGCGCACGCAATACAAAATGTATGGAGATTTTATATTGTTATCTCCCTCTTGACTTGACGTCCATGTAAACAAAACCATACGGTTCGAGAATACTTTTTTGACACCTGTCATTGGTTTCACATCTGGTATTAATCTGTGGTTAAATCATTTTAATTCCATTTGTTAACTTTCCGCAGTATTGACAGTCAGCTGTGTAGTTCACTGTTGGTAAAAGTGGCACAAAAGTGCCATTTGTGGCACTATTGAATGTTCAATGGCACCATGGCACTCTTCATAGAATTTTGGCACTTTTTAAGAAAATTTCTATATAATTTGATAAAAGGTCGATATCGCTGGCTTTTCATTAAAAGCCACGCCTACTTAGAATGAGTAACAAAATTAAAAAAACAAACGCTTCATTAAAAATTTCTACAATTTTCTGGACCATCTTCCAGTTCTTCGGGGACAATTTAATCATTATTTTGATCTTTAAAATCAAAAGCAATGGGGATAAAATTAGAAAAACTTTAATTGATTCTATTGTATTCTCCGTCACTGGAATTTTTCAAAAATTTGTTATGATATTCTAGTTTTTTTATGACAAGCAAAAGTTTTAAAACTTTCACCATACAATGGTGAAAGCTTTTTCTGCCAAAAATAAAATGATCAAAAAATTGTAATTTGTGAAAAATTACGATTTTTTCGATAATTTCATGAAATCTTAAATGATATGAAAACTTAAAAAAAATGTCCAGGAACCGCAGAACACGAGAGAACTAGTTCTAAGTACTTGGAGTTTCCTTAAAATTTTAGCATCAAATACCCTGAGCTTATTCCTAACAACTTTAGCCCCAAAAATCCCATGTTAATACGTAATATTTTCGAGGAATTTGCAGGAATGTTAGAATCGGTAAAAGGTTCGATGCATTTTAAAATAATACCTCAAAATATATCTCATATTTTATTTCTGTAAAGAAAAATTTTAAAATTCTTCAAAAGAAAATACAATTTTTATATTTTAAATTGTTGACAATTGAAAATATTTGGTTATTATGTGCTTTTTATTACATGACAATTTTTTCAAGGTTTTGCTGTGACAATTTTTCTGAGAATACCAAAATTATAATAATTTCCATTCACACCAGTTTTGTGACAATTTTGTTATTGTTATAAAGTTTAGAATAAGTTACACCCTTATTGTAATAAATATTTGAAATAAAAGCTGAACATATTATTTGAAACATTTGCATGTTGGTTAATTTTTTTTTGGCACTTTTAAAGCTTTTTTGGCACTTTTTTGGCATCATTTAGGCACCAAACGAAAATTTTCAAATACCATCACTGGTGTAGTTGCGAAATTGTATATTTTATTTCGAAAAATATACATAGGAGTTTTAGCCAATCTATGTGCCCACAGGGTATACCAGTGAAGACACGCACTAGCGCTGCGGGCGGACGTTTTTGGAACTACTGAAATTTGCAACTCTGCAACTAACTAGCAGAGCTGCACCAAAATCGTAAGTGCGAGAGAAACAAATATATTACAACTAGTTCTGTCTCTCTTTCCCAAAAGTTTTCCAATTCGTCGCATTATTATTGGTTCGGCCCACTGGCCATTTTTGAAGATATCGAGTTAGAAAATTTATTAAATACATATTTTCATTCAGATTTTGAGACAGTTTCTTGCTAAAATGTATCATATCTGAGATACTTAGTGCATACACAAATTAAAATGATGTAAATCTCTTTATCGTTTTTCTGGATAAAGATTTTTGGCATATCGACCAAACCAATACTAAGCTGGCGATGTGTTATGCTTTTTTTTTAGTTAGTTTAATCAATTTTCTTCACGGCATCGTTTGTGTAACAAAATAAAATTATATAGCTCAAATAATGATTGAATATTAAAAATTAAAAGAAAATAGTGTTATAAAGTGAATATTTTATGTTGTCGAATAATAATAAATAATATAAATCTGTTTTGTGAGTGCGTTTGTGTTTTTTTTATACATTTCACAGAACATATGGATGTGAGAGTTTGTTGTATGTTGTTTTATGTATAAGTTTTCTTTATTGTTAATAAGTTTTCTTTATTGTTAATAAAGGGCATTAATATGCACAAATTTTATAAAAAAAAGTTTAAATTAATATTGTTTTATTCATTACAATGTGTAACTACAAATATATAATTATTTTGTGAGTTTGTAACACACCAGGAAAGTTAAACTGTTTACCCAATACAACCATGGTGTGTATCTTCATACTTTCTAGGCTATCTTTTACTTTTTTTTTGTGAACACATGTTTGAAAACATGCTGTATAGTTGTTTACTTTTACTCATGGGTTTCGTATATATACTTTTTTTTAAATCTCCTTCGCACTTCGGTTAAAAATTACAACAACAACCACACCATACGGTTTGTGTTTACTCGTTTGACAGCTGTCACTTTTGACTTCACTGGTATACCCTGTGTATGTGCCGATGGTGCTAAAAAGTTTTGAAATTTTGTGAATTAAGTTCAATAAATCAAAATTAAACATCGTTATTACTGAATTTACCACAAATCTGGTCATGGCTTCTTACCGCGCCTTCAGCAATTGTATGCGTCATGTATATTTGAGAAATACCCGTCAATATGAAATATCACGTAATCTTGTACCCAGGCAATGTTTATCGAATTCCGCCTCAAAAACGCCGACAAGTACTGGTGGTGGACCAAGTACATTAAAACTAGCCATATTGGGAACCACACTGGGAGCCGCTGGTGGAACGGTATATTCACTATATCTAAATTGGAAAGATAAAAATGCGCATATGGAACATGAGCGTACAACACCGGCAATAATAAATGAGTTCCCATCTAACGTTAAGATAACCAAACGTTATATTAACCCTAAAGATATTTCGGGTCTTGATATAACCCTCTTTCAGTTTCAAACCTGTCCATTTTGTTGTAAAGTAAGAGCCTTTTTGGATTTTATGGGCATTTCGTATAAAGTCGTTGAGGTTGATGCTGTATTAAGGCAAGACATTAAATGGTCAGCTGTGAAAAAAGTACCGATGGTATTAATACGCCAACGTGATGGTCGCTATATACAAATGAGTGATTCAAGTGCTATTATTTCATTGATTGCTTCATATTTGAATGAAAAGAAAATTGATGTTGGAGAATTGGCACAGTTTTATCCATTAATTTCTTTTTTCGATGATAATCAAAAGAAAAAACAAGATATTATGAATAAATATTTCCTTATGTATCAAGACCATACTCCCAAGGGACATACAAAAGAATTAGAAGAGTATGTATAGAAATACAAGATAAAATCTTTTAGGTTAAAAGCACGTTTTACAAAAAAAGAAATATATTTACCTACAATTTGTTTACTTAAAATAATTCCTTTTTAAATTTCAGATCTGAACGTAAATGGCGTACTTGGGCTGATTCTCATCTGGTTCATCTTATCTCACCAAATTGTTATCAATCATTGGGTGAAGCTTTTGAAACATTTGAATGGTTTTCACAAGCCGGTGAATGGGATATACATTTTCCAAAATGGGAACGTGATCTAATGGTATATGCTGGGGCTATTGCTATGTGGGGCATTGCGAAACTTTTGAAAAAGCGTCACAATCTATCAGATGATGTGCGTTCTCATATCTATGATGCATGCAATAAATGGACAAAAGAGTTGGAAAAGCGCAAAACAAAATTCATGGGTGGTAATCAGCCGAATTTAGCTGATTTATCTGTATACGGAGTGTTAAGTAGTATGGAAGGATGTCAGGCCTTTAAAGATTGTGTAAAAAATACAAAAATAGGTACGTGTAACAAAACAAACTTTTTCATTTAATAATTTATTTTTTAATTCTTAAAATTTTAGGTGAATGGTTTTATTGTGTTAAGCAATTGACTCAACAAAATCGCGGAAATTTAATACGTGAACGCATTGAAGGTGAAATGCCGACAATGTTAAATAATGCTGTTACTAATTAAATATGTAGGCATCGTTTCAACTATATCTTATAGGGAAACTAAAAAATGATATTATTAGTGTCCGATCGGTAATCGGCTATAATTTGGCCTCAACAATAATTTTCACACAATTTTTAATACGGAAACGTTTTTAGGCTGCTTTGAGTTACCAAGAAAAATTATTGCTTAAAATATACCTTTTTCATATCTTTTACTTCGGTAACCCAAAAGCGTTTTCGTACTTAAAAGTGGTCGAGTATTGTAAATTTGATCGATGTTCGGCATAAGCTCAAAAAAGTGACTTCGGTCGGACACTAGATATACAAGCATATTTTTAAGTACATAACTCACGTTTAGGGGTTAAAAAGTGTAATAAAAAAACAACGTTTTTATAGCTGCGTATGTGCGCCACTCTATTAACGTTTGCTTATGTCATTCCCATATAAATTTGACGTTAGTAACTTTAAAAGTTAACACTAACGTTATGTCAAATTTATATGATAATGGCTTAAACCAAAGTTAATAGCTTGCCACACAAACACGGCTTATATTAAAGCTTTTATGAAATTCACGAAATTTATAATTTATGCACAAATTTAAATTGAGATAGGTAAAAAAAGCTACAGATAAAATCGTCTCAAAGCCGATTACGATTATCGAAGAAACAGACACCCCTCGATTAAATAATTGGTAATCAAACCAACTACAATTTTCTATACAATGTATAGACATGGTATTAAGAAAAACATTTTTTGTTAAAAGTAAAAATGTTGTGCCATATTTGGATATGTTTTAAATGCAGACAATGAAATTATCATCTTATTAAAAAAATTTATTTGGTTCCCAGTTTTTTTTTTTTTTTTGTTTTTAAATTAATGAGAAATAAATTTAAAAAAATCGAAAATTGGGATACTTTTAACCCTTAAATACGAGTCTATTAACTTTTTGTTTCAACAATATATCGATATTTCATTAAAATTGTTTGTAGTTTCCTTGTTAGTACTTAAACCCATCCTATGAAGCAGGAAAACTTTTTCGTATATTTTATATGAAGAGCAAACAACTGCCAAGATGCATTTGTCCAAAATTAAAACTATTACTTGAAAGTTAAATATAACCGTTTATGTTCATTGTCAGCAACACATTTGGTAACTATTGCCCGGCAGTATTTTACTCTTCATTTAAAATATATGTTGAAAAAGTTTTTGCTGCTTTAAGCTACTTCAATTGATGTGTTTAGGTACTTTTATTGTAATTTTTAAACAAAAAACATTTAACTTAAAAATAAGACAAACCATAATAAAACCAAAGAGAATTTAAAGGAAAGAGTTCTCATCCTAAGAAATTATGTTAAATGGTGCTCAATTATTTGTGTGAAGAATAAGAGAAAGAAAAATTAAAAAGTTAATAGTGTGTTTTTGCGATTATTGAATAAAACGGTAACAAAAACAACTTCAATAATGAAATAATTAATTTAAATAAATTTAAATTGAGATAGAATTTTTTTGCTTTTAACTTTTGTTTTTTGGTTGTAAAAACGATTTTACTATTTTTTATTTTCCCGAATTCCTTCTCACAAAGTATGTAAGTGAAGAAATTTAACAGCGAACGAGATAAAATGAAGGAAAAAAGCAAAAAAATGTATTATTTATTTAATTATTAAAGTTGTTTTCGCAGGCGGTTTTCAAGTTGCTCTTTCGAAGATTGACATTTTGTATCGAAAAATGTTAACCTTTGCAGACGTGTAATACTTATGACAAAATTTTTCGATACAAATTAAGAAGAGAGTTAGTTAAAAGAGGTTGGGAGAGTTGGTATACAGTTTTTGGATACCTTTTTATTCAATAACTGCAAAAAAAATTAACTATTTCATTTTTCTTTTGTTTCTCTCATTTTTCTTGGAAATCAACAGACCCGAGGATCCATACAAATAATTCAGCACCATTTAACATAATTTCTTGGGATGAGAACTCTTGATAAAACGCTTAAACTAATCTAACGTTTTTTAATCAATCTGGCATGTTATAAAATCGAAAAACAGAGCCCTCTATAATATTAACATACAAACTATTTTTCACGGTCAAACCAGGGATGAAAATTTATATTTTTTAAATGGTACTGAAACTTAACCAAAATAGTACTTTTTCGAAACCGACGGTACTTTTTTAAATAAAGTTTCAGCGCCAAACCAAAATCAATAAAAAAGCATTAGCGATTCTAATAGGTCATTCACATGAACGAGATAACTAAAGCTCCTCATTTGTGTTCTTTATTCTATTACCATATAATGTTAAAATAAGATGTTATATGGTAATAGAATAAAGAACAGAATAGAGATTTAGTTATCTCGTTCATGTGAATGACCTATAAACTTTTTATTTTTCCCTTTTAAGGCACATGCACACGCGAGAGAAAAACTGCTAGAAAAAGAGCAAAAAGAAACCCTAATCATTCACAATAGAGACATTTAAGCGGAGAATACATGAAGGAACATTGAGTAGGGAACAAAAATTGATAACACGAATTGCACGATGCATTAACATACACAAATGAACATTCTTAAAAAAATGAGCATTTTTTCACGAATGTTCTTTCGTGTATTCTCCGCTTTAGAGGTGTTTTTGGTCTATCTCTACCAGTTTCCTCTCGCGTGTGAATTTACTTATAGTCTTGACTAGCCATGGATTTGTGCGAACATGGAACGAATTACACGCAAAACAATAACAAATAAAACGAGTAAAAAGGTTAAAGTCGGGCATGCCGACTATACAATACCCTACCAGTCTGGCGTATTGTTTCGATCCGAAATTCGAATGGGTTAAAATGGGGCTTGTGTCAAAATTTTCTATAATGTGAGTCAGCGCACCAAATTTCATTAAAATATCTTAATATTTGCGACCTGCAGTTTGTAACCAAGCCAATTTTGGGGGGACCCTTATATGGGCACTAGTTCTAAACATGGACTGATATTCACCAAAATCAATAGGCTTCGTCCTTGGGCCAACATAGGTCTATGTACCAAATTTCATCAAAATATCTTAATATTTGCGACATGCAGCGTATAAACAGTATAATTTTGGTAGGACCCTTATATGGGCACTAGTTCTAAACATGGACCGATGTTCACCAAAATCAATAGGCTTCGTTCTTGGGCCAGCATAGGTCTATGTACCAAATTTCATCAAAATATCTTAATATTTGCGACCTGCAGCGTATAAACAGTATAATTTTGGTAGGACCCTTATATGGGCACTAGGTCTAAACATAGACCGATGTTCACCAAAATCAAAAGGCTGCGTTATTGGGCCAATATAGGTCTGTGTACCAAATTTCATCAAAATATCTTAATATTTGCGACCTGCAGCGTATAAACATTATAATTTTGGTAGGACCCTTATATGGGCACTAGGTCTAAACATGGACCGATGTTCACAAAAATGAATAGGCTGCGTTATTGGGCCAATGTAGGTCTGTGTACCAAATTTCATCAAAATATCTTAATATTTACAACCTGCAGCGTATAAACAGTATAATTTTGGTAGGACCCTAATATGGGCACTAGGTCTAAACATAGACCGATGTTCACAAAAATCAATAGGCTGCGTTATTGGGCCAATATAGGTCTGTGTACCAAATTTCATCAAAATATCTTAATATTTACGACCTGCAGCGTATAAACAGTATAATTTTGGTAGGACCCTTATATGGGCACTAGGTCTAAACATAGACCGATGTTCACCAAAATCAATAGACTGCGTTATTGAGCTAACATAGGTCTGTGTACCAAATTTCGTCAAAATATCTTAATACTTACGACCTGCAGCGTATAAACAATATAATTTTGGTAGGACCCTTATATGGGCACTAGGTCTAAACATGGACCGATGTTCACCAAAATCAAACTTGTTCGTCCTTGGGCCAACATAGGTCTGCATACCAAATTTCATCAAAATATGTTAATAGTTGCGACCTGTAGAGTGCGCACAAGATTGCATGGACAGACAGACGGACGGACGGACAGACGGACATCGTTAAATCGAAATAAAAAAAATTCTGAACCGATCGGTATACTATAAGGTGGGTCTACGACCAATATTTTTTGGTGTTACAAACATCAGCACAAACTTATAATACCCTGACCACATAGTGGTGTAGGGTATAATTAATTGTTGTTTCCCGTGTGATTTGTTTCATGTTCGCACAGATCTAGGGGTAGCCAAGATTATAAGTAAAGGCGGGAACGTTGACATTTGTAGACGTTTTCGTATTAATGAAAAATTAAAAAACAAAAAATTCTGAAATTAGAAAATCTCAAATTTTGTACATGTTTTTACGTGATTAGAAAATTTAACAACTGCTAGGGATAGCTTAATTTGCACAACATTGTTCGATAATGGTTGCAATTTAAAAACAAGATAAAAATGGTTCTTTAATAAACTGGTGTTTGTGTAAATTGTGGACGTTCTGTAAAGGATTATTATATTAGAAGTGAGCCTTTGTTATTTAGCTATTGATATGCCAAAGAATATGAAATTCCTGATCAATGGTGCTTACAAAATTAGGGTAATATGGAAAACGCAAACATTTTGGCAAAAACCCAAACTAGTTTCAGTTTAATTTGCATCAAAATTTCATGTTTCGAAAAATGCAGAAAGGTAGACCATGAACCACTCTGGAATATATGCTTTAAAAAAATTAAAACAAATATGCATAGGTACTTCTTTGGGCTTGATCAAAACTGTTCCCAAATCACTTCAAGCTCCCCTGTTTATTTAAAAAAAAGAGATTGAAATAAATTTTTCCGTTGAAATATTCTTATACTGAATTTCGACTAAGCAAAAACCAGCTGGTTTTTTTACAAAACTAAATTACAAAAACCAAGTCATTTACACTTGTTATTTAGTTTTTCTTTGTCACATCACTTTTTTATTAAACATTTTTCTTTCTTTTTTATTATTAAATTAATGCAAAAAAATTATTAATACATTTAGAAATTAATAACAACACACAATTTCAAACTAAAATTGAAATATTTTTAAAAAACTAAAAAATATTTTTTCGACATTTGCTTTACTTCTATATTCGTTATAACAGGGTGCATCGAAAGTTAACTATAAATGATACCGGGTGTATCAAAAATGCAGATTTCAGATATTTTTACTTGGTTTTTGGCAAAAACCAGATAGAATTTGGTTTTCAGTTTGTATGAAAATTATATGGAAAAACTAAATTAATTTTGTAGTTTTCGGCTCAAAAACTAAAAATGGCTAAAAACTACTAGTTTTTGCCCAGTCTAAATACACTATTACGATTTTTTTATTACTCTGAATTTTTTATGATTTTAAAATACTCTTCTTATCATTAGATTTTTAAAGCTTTTTCCCATGAAAGAAATTTTCTAAAATTTCAGAGCTGAAGTAGGTTCAAACATATGACAACTGTCAACTTTACCAAAGATGCCACCTTTTTTTATTTTAAAAATATATATTCGAAAAATTGTTTTTAAACACTTTTGAGAGATGACTGCATTCTTTCAATTATATTTGCTTGTGCTAATGCGGCAAATAGACTATACAAGTCACTTGCACAATAACGAGTTTGTTCAAGTCACCTTACTCGCCACACACCACTCAAGTAAACTGTGCAATATTCATTTTAATTTACACATAGCAGCAGAAACATATAGCGGATTGTTATTGCTATGAGGAAATATTAGTCCTTAAAAGCTTTATTTTACACTTTGCGCAGGCCAAAATACCAGAAATTCGTTGGTGATGTCAATAAATTTATATTAACATTTTTTACTTTACGTTTATTGATACTTTTAATTTTTTTATCCGTATTTATGATGTTCACTCTTCAAAAATTACTGCTGAACTGTGCTAATTTCAGCATACACCTCGCAAATGACTTGCACAAGTTCTAAAATATTGCGTAAAAATCAAAATCGTTTTGATTTTTACTCAAGTCTAAAAATATACTTGTACAAGTACACAAACCAGGCCACACACTGTTCAACTGACCTGCACAAACTCATTATTGTGCAAGTAACTTAAGTAGTCTATAGGCCGCATAACCAATTATTAAATTTTCTTTAAAAAATTATTTATTTTCTATTAAGTGGCAACCCTCTTATGAACATCTCTCTATTGTGTCATTTGTTTTGCGTGTGTGCGTAAATGTGTTGGGGATTTTTTCGTAATATCGTAGTTCCGAATTTTCTTTCATTCCTCCAAAAGTTGTATTGTACCTTCTCTGGCCAAGACGATGGCGGCTACATTAGGAAGAATTTGTGCCTCAAGATTACTTAAAGCTGTACCTCCGTTAAAATTGCAGCAGGTACGAGTAAAACAAGAAAAAAATATATATAACACAAAATATGTGTTAAATCATCAAAAACTTATTAAGAACAGCCCCGACGAAAATGTAGAAAAACTTTAATTTTGTGCAATGAAAAAAATCAATTAAAATGGGACTACTTAAACAAGACGTCGTGAAATAATTATAAACAAATTAATTAGTAATGTTTACTTTATAAAGTGCTGGTGTAATGAGTTAACATTTTGGTTTTATAAGCCGAGGAAAAATTTTTCTTGCCATGACATTATGTAACCCACCATTGAGGTTTTGTTTTTTCTACTTAGTCGTCAATTAAATGCAAATTAAAATTAATTGATTGCATTATGTTGTCTCTTTAATAGTTTTAAATTTTTTCTTTAATTCAGGCTAACTTGTCCACTGCTAAAACCTGGACTAATGGCCAGAAGAAGGTAAGTGTATTTCATGACAAATCATACACACAAACGTCAAATCGGCTCAACACTTTTTAAACATAACCTCATTATTAAATCGTAAAGGTTATTGAGGTTGTAAATAAAGAATTGTTTTAAAGTTAGAGTTATTAGAAGTTGGTTATGGATTTTAACAAATTTGTTTTATTATTCTCTTTAGCTAGTGGCCACCATTGGCGCCTTAACCGGCGGTGTTGGTGCTTTGATTTATGCTTTGGAACAATCTGTTGAAGCCTCTGGCACTGAAGTTCACCCACCATCAATGCCCTGGAGTCATAATGGTTTAATTTCAGCTTTGGATCATGCCAGGTTGGTATTATATTTAAAATTATTGTGTGGTTGTCAATAAAATATGCAAAATTTACTTCTATATAACTAGTCCGAATAAAATCGATTACTAGAGTAAAAAAATGATGTGTTGACATCCAATTTTATAGAATACAATAACTACTCTGATACAACATAATCGGAAAAATGGTGAATACAATTGCATCTGCGTGGATCAAATTTGATTTATTTATTTCTTCATTTCCAATTGCCTAGCCTTTTGGCCATAATCGATAACAAACTTCCACTCAAAAACAAATTACAATATTCATATAAGTATAATATAGCAATTAGTTCCAAGTTGATCATGGTCAAATTTCTACTTTTATTAAATGATAAACTGAAAAACATTTGGGGATTTATGTGATGTCTCGTGTGTTAACTCTTATTAATTTTGTGAGTCTTATATCCAAATTCATGCATACTAAAAAAGAATCATTTACAAAGTTTACACAGTTTACGAACTATTCGTTAACTTTTCACTAAAGGTGAAATATTCATTTTGGAAGTAAGAATTAAAGTTGTAATTTTTGGGCTATTCGTTTTAAAACAGTGGTGTTCATTCCATAGGACAATTGTGCCTGCTCAATTCACATGTATTCTTACGCTCTTGCTTTTAGTCGACACTGAAACAGCGACGAATGAACATGAGTGCGGATATCTGCTGTTTTTTTAATGTACTGAAAAAAAATATTAATAACAATGTACGACAAATATTTTATGATTATAAATGCAGATAAAGATATTTTATAAATATGTAAATACATTGAAATCATTGATATTGATTTAAAAAAAATCGAAAACCTTTTGTTTTACATAGAATTAAAGAAGCCACCCTTATGTATGTATTTGTTTTTTTCTTCCTTTCAAAAATTGTATTTTTGTTTCTTTATTTATATTTTCCGATAGTACTTTACTTTTACACAAAACATTTTTATATTTTTAATAAAAAACGAGTAAAAAGGTTAAAGTCGGGCATGCCGACTATACAATACCCTACACCGGTCTGGGTAAAAGCCAACTAATGATTGCATCCGAAATTCGAATGGGTTAAAATTGGGCTTGTGTCAAAATTTTCTATAATGTGAGTAAGCGCACCAAATTTCATTAAAATATCTTAATATTTGCGATCTGCAGTTTGTAACCAAGCCAATTTTGGGGGGACCCTTATATGGGCACTATGTCTAAACATGGACCGATATTCACCAAAATCAATAGGCTTCGTCCTTGGGCCAAAATAGGTCTATGCACCAAATTTCATCAAAATATCTTAATATTTGCGACCTGCAGCGTATAAACAATATAATTTTGGGGGACCCTTATATGGGCTTTAGGTCTAAACATAGACCGATGTTCACCAAAATCAATAGGCTTCGTCCTAGGGCCATCATAGGTCTGTGTACCAAATTTCATCAAAATATCTTAATATTTGCGACCTGCAGCGTATAAACAATATAATTTTGGAAGGACCCTTATATGGGCACTAGGTCTAAACATGGACCGATGTTCACCAAAATCAATAGGCTTCGTCCTTGGGCCAACATAGGTCTGTGTACCAAATTTCATCAAAATATCTTAATATTTTGATGGTCCTCCCAAATTTATATTGTATAAACAATATAATTTTGGGGGGACCATTTATATGGGCACTAGGTCTAAACATGGACCGATTTTAACCAAAATCAGGTAAGCTTACTTGTGTGCAGGTCCTGCTGCACACAAGTAAGCTTACTCGCCAACATACAAAAAATCAAAAAATATGTGGTTACATATATCCTTACCAGTGTTTAAAAAATATTGAGTCTAAAAATAGATTTCAAAAAATTTTCAAAAAAATCTAAAAAATTATTTTCTATTTGAAATAATGATAAAAATAAGTAATTATCAGTAACTAATTATTATATGTTTTAAAATAATGCAGAAGGTAAGTGGGTGTCATTACTGGTAGTCCAAAAAATAATGATATGTCATTACCGTTTCTACACTGGGATAAAATACATAAACAAAGTTTCTATGATTGAAAACTTATTTCAATAAAATCATTACCAGATATGTGGTTATGTAACTACATACTTGGTAATGGTAACTAGTTACTTTTGTTATTACATTTCTTATTACCTTTATATGGCGATGTCGCGAAAAATAATGAGTTGTCGTTACACACCAGCATACGAAAAATCAAAAAATATATCGTTACCTATGTGCTTACCAGTACTGACAAAAATAATGAGTCTAAAAATAGATTTTCTAAAAAATAAATTATATAAAAAAAAATATTTTTTTTTGTATTTTTTTTTTTAAATAAAATTTGCTGGTGCGGGAATCGAACCTGGGTCTACATATTGCCAGTCAACAGCTCTACCATCTGAGCTATATCAACATGTAATATTTAATAGATAAAAACACAATTGACCTCCCAGTGTAGAAACGGTAATGACATATCATTATTTTTTGGACTACCAGTAATGACACCCACTTACCTTCTGTATTATTTTAAAACATATAATGAGTTACTGATAATGACTTATTTTTACCATTTATTTCAAATAGAAAATAATTTTCTAGATTTTTTTGAAAATTTTTTGAAATTTATTTTTAGACTCAATATTTTTTAAACACTGGTAAGGATATATGTAACCACATATTTTTTGTATGTTGGCGAGTAAGCTACTTGTGTGCAGCAGGTCAATTGTGTTTTTATCTATTAAATATTACGTGTTGATATAGCTCAGATGGTAGGGCTGTTGACTGGCAATCTGTAGACCCAGGTTCGATTCCCGCACCAGCAAATTTAATTTAAAAAAAAAATACAATAAAAAATATTTTTTTTTATATAAAGGGTTTTCACAAGGGGTGTGTTATTTTTTGTATCGTCCTAACAAAAAACAGAGTTGTTAAAAATTAAATTGAAAAAATACAACATTTGAGAATAGCACGATACAACATTTTTACGTATGTTTAGTGTCCTATGTTTGAGTGTGCTGACCGATAGAAAACTGAATAGAAAATCGTTGTTAAACACAAATAAAAATTTTAACAACTCTGTTTTTGGTTAGGACGATACAACCAAAGAGTATACATATAGAGAGAGGCGATCCTTCCTATGACTCTCTTATATTTTTAGCGAACTCGGGCGAGCAAATAAAAACCGGGTGAAAACAGTTTGCACACACGAAAGATGCTGTGAGTACTGTAAGGGGGAAAAATGTGATGACGTAAAATTTCCTTTTTTATTATTCTTCTTTGAAATGAGTGTTTTCAACTTCTAACACAACATCATTAACACAATGAAGTACACAATTTATACAAAACTTGATAAAATCCACGAATTTTAATGAACAAATTTTTAATAAGCATGCTTTCATCATTTTCCCTACAAGAATTTTTTGTGTATGAATTATATACTCTCCACGTAAAATAATTTTCTCTGCGATTGATTTTGAAGTTAATTGATAAAAAAAAATATTAAACCTAATGTATGGTGGAGACACCAAATTATTTTAAAATTTTATTGCGTATTTGTAAAATGCTAACAGTGAACACAGTAAATTAAATTATGACGCATTAGGAAATTATCTCGTTCCCCTTAAAACAATCTAATTTCCCCGCAATTCCCCTGTATTATAGTTGAAATTTCTCTTTATTTAACGCTCTTTGATTTTACACAAGCAAAATGTGTTATTTTGCTTGTGCCCGAGTTCACGAACAAATAAAAAGAGAGCCAATGGAGCGAGACAAGGGGGGATCGATACGCACTGCTATTATCAACGAAATCTAACAATGCTATTTTTATCCTTTATTATTACTCTTTTTTGCTTTGAACTAGAGATGAGCGATCCGGTGATTTTTGAATAACGCTGCTACCAGTGATCGAGATTTTCAAATCACCGTTCTTTTAAACAGTGACCGTGACCACGGGTTTGTAATAGAGATGGGCGATCCGGCGATTTTTCAGTAACATTGTTCTCAGTGAAATCGTGAAATGTTCAAATCGTTGTTCTTTTAAACTGTGATCGTGATCACGGTTTTTTTTATGGAAAAGACTGCGATTTTCTGATAAATAAACGAAACAATATTTATGGCGAGTTTTTAAGATGTCAGTTAAACTTGGTTTAGTTAAACCGAAAACAAATTTTGTTAGCCATTTAAAAGTTTATTAACAAAATTTGCCGGAAAAACTTTTTCTCGAGTATAATTTATTTCTTTATTGAAATAAAACAAAATAAAACACATTTTAAAAGCAGTATTCCAGTTACAAACTGAGTTAAACTAAGTTTAAAGATAATCCACTTCCTAAAAACTGGGCCTTAAAAGAAGAATAGTTGCGACCGGTAACAAAGACGACATTTTATTCAGAAGAGTGTGAAAGCAAGTCACTGTTATTGAAAAAAAACATGTATTACTGTGCACAATGAAGTTTGCAAGAAAGAATAGTAAAAAAATATTAAAAGAACGTCATTCCGAGTAACTGCGACTTGAAATATTTGATCACTGCCGTTACCAGTGATTTATCAATAACTGTGATTAAATCACCGGTATGAAAATATCGCTCATCTCTACTTTGAACCTTAATTCTTAAGGTATTTTACTTGATTTTATTCAACTCTGTGTATGATAACCACAGATTTTTGAATTACAACGAACCGTTAAATTTAAATGTATGTTATTTAAATTATATTTTGCACCGTGTCAATGTGTGTTTTTAAGATGAATGAGGGGAATGTTTTTTTTATGAAAAAGCTTCATAGTTTTTATGAAGCTCTTTTTAATAACACTTTTTTAAATTGTTGTAAACTACAATTTAAAACGAGTAAAAAGGTTAAAGTCGGGCATGCCGACTATACAATACCCTACACCAGTCTGGTTAAAAGCCAACTAATGTTTGGATCCGAAATTCGAATGGGTTAAAATAAGGCTTGTGTCAAAATTTTCTATAATGTGAGTCAGCGCACCAAATTTCATTAAAATATCTTAATATTTGCGACCTGCAGTTTGTAACCAAGCCAATTTTGGGGGGACCCTTATATGGGCACTAGTTCCAAACAGGGACCGATGTTCACCAAAATCAATAGGCTTCGTCCTTGGGCCAACATAGGTCTATGTACCAAATTTCATCAAAATATCTTAATATTTGCGACCTGCAGCGTATAAACGGTATAATTTTGGTAGGACCCTTATATGGGCACTAGGTCTAAACATGGACCGATGTTTACCAAAATCAATAGACTGCGTTATTGGGCCAATATAGGTCTGTGTACCAAATTTCATCAAAATATCTTAATATTTGCGACCTGCAGCGTATAAACAGTATAATTTTGGTAGAACCCTTATATGGGCACTAGGTCTAAACATGGACCGATGTTCACCAAAATCAATAGGCTGCGTTATTGGGCTAACATAGGTCTGTGTACCAAATTTCGTCAACATATCTTAATATTTACGACCTGCAGCGTATAAACAGTATAATTTTGGTAGGACCCTTATATGGGCACTAGGTCTAAACATGGACCGATGTTTACCAAAATCAATAGGCTGCGTTATTGGGCCAATATAGGTCTGTGTACCAAATTTCATTAAAATATCTTAATATTTACGACCTGCAGCGTATAAACAATATAATTTTGGTAGGACCCTTATATGGGCACTAGGTCTAAACATGGACCGATGTTCACCAAAATCAAACTTGTTTGTCCTTGGGCCAACATAGGTCTGCATACCAAATTTCATCAAAATATCTTAATATTTGCGACCTGTAGAGTGCGCACAAGATTGCATGGACAGACAGACAGACGGACGGACGGACAGACGGACATCGTTAAATCGAAATAAAAAAAAATTCTGAACCGATCGGTATACTATAAGGTGGGTCTACGACCAATATTTTTTGGTGTTACAAACATCAGCACAAACTTATAATACCCTGACCACATAGTGGTGTAGGGAATAATTAATCTGCTGAAATTATCAAAAAAAAAATGTACTAAAAAATAAACAAACTGTAAAATCTGAAAAAAATAAAATCAAATTTAATAAAAAAAAAATTTTTTTCTTTCGATTGTAAAAAATGTATAATTTCTTTAACATACTTGAAATTTTGAGAAAAAAATTGCCAACGGCTCTCCAGTTATGACCTTTTTATGAATTGGAGATACAATAAAATTTTCTGAGTTTTATTTCCAAACTAAGAATATATCAATAATAACAAGAATTCTAAAAAACCAACGAATTCTTGTAAATAAAATTTCCGTAAGGTAACCACTTGTTGTTAAATTAGTATATTTATACCCTACACCACTATGTGGTCAGGGTATTATAAATTTGTGGTGATGTTTGTAACACCAAAAAATATTGGTCGTAGACCCATCTTATAGTATACCGATCGGTTCAGAATTTTTTTTTATTTCGATTTAACGATGTCCGTCTGTCCGTCCGTCCGTCTGTCTGTCCGTCCGTCTGTCTGTCCATGCAATCTTGTGCGCACTCTACAGGTCGCAAATATTAAGATATTTTGATGAAATTTGGTACGCAGACCTATGTTGGCCCAAGGACGAACAAGTTTGATTTTGGTGAACATCGGTCCATGTTTAGACCTAGTGCCCATATAAGCGTCCTACCAAAATTATATTGTTTATACGCTGCAGGTCGTAAATATTAAGATATTTTGACGAAATTTGGTACACAGACCTGCATTGGCCCAATAACGCAGCCTATTGATTTTGGTGAACATCGGTCCATGTTTAGACCTAGTGCTAGGGTTTGGGATTTCCCGGACTTTTTTATTTCCCGGGAAACGGGAATGAAAAAATTTGATTCCCGGGATTCCCGGGAATTCCGGGAAATGTTTTTGAACAAAATTGTTAATGAAAACCACCTATATAAATAATTTTTGTTTAAAAAAAACACTATTTCAGTACAAATGCAGTCTGTGTAGTGAGAATTCAAAGTAAAAAATATCAGAATGTTGAACATTTGATTTCACATAAATTAATCGCAGCACTGCCAAATGAATTGCATGATTCCAGCAGAAAGCACCTACTACTGGACTGTCGGAAACAAACCGTTTCATCACACTTGGCCCATTAGATATGGTGGCCACAATGTTATTTTCCAAAGACAATTAAAACTCTTCTAGTCTTATTTCTACAATTTTCTTATTTCATCAGCATTACATCTTCCTGATATATAAACCAACCCCAGGTTATAAAATGAATTATTTCAGTTTATACATATGTTCAAATATCTCTTTTGTGATATTCCTGTCCATTCATCTAAGATTATAGTAAATCTCCTATTGTTAGAAATATTGCTCGATATTTCTTTCATCATGATATCTTTTACATGATTGTAGTAATTTAATATAATGTTCTTTACATCGGTTTCATTTTTTTGCAATGCCAGGTTTTTATTATAAAAACTTTCTCGAATAAACGAAGATCTAGTTATGGTGCGGATTGACATTCCGACGACTGCGGCTAATTTGGATACCATTTTAGGAAATGTTTGCCCTACTATAAAATCTTTAATGCCTATTCAGCTTACACTTTTTTCTTCGGGTACTTTGCTAATTTTAGCTTGTTGTTGTTTTCTTCAAGAGAAGTTGCATGACCATCAATTTTTTTTTTTTTTTGTGAACCAAATTTAGATGTCGGTTAACCAAATTTAGATACCACCGTTAACCATTAGTCTTTTCTTTTCACATTTATTAATGAAAACGTTACTTATAAAATTATTGACCCTTAATATAAAGGAGTATTTAAAATTTAAAGTCGACTTTATTTTTAATCAAACGGTTTTGTTCATTTTGTGTATGAAAACCTTACAAAAATATTTTGATTGGTTGAAAATAAATTAACTAACCAGAATGCTCCAAAAATAAACCAAGTCCAGGTATACTGCCACCCAATATTTTAACTAAAGTCGACTTTACCTAAATTATACATTTGAAAAATTTAGATAGTAAGGGCGATTATTTGTAAAAAACAAAGCTTTTTTTCATATTTCTCTTAAACATTTTACCAAGTTTTTAGGCTTTACTACTTAAATTTTGAATAAGTTATGCGAAAAATCTTTATTTGTGGAAATGCTCCTAATTACTTGGCAAAGATTTTATTTGTGTGTCAAATAAATGTATTCCCTTTTAAAAGATTTTAACAATGAAATTTTTGTTTTGGTATTTAAAATGTTTTTTATGACTAAAATTAAAAAATCCTATTCGAAACAAAAACAATTTAAAAAATTTAATATTTTTAAAATTTCCCGTTTTCCCGGGAAAAATATATTATTTTCCCGGGAATTCCCGGCAAACTTTTCCCGGGATTTCCCGGGAATTCCCGCCCGGGATTTCCCGAACCCCAAACCCCACCTAGTGCCCATATAAGGGTTCTACCAAAATTATACTGTTTATACGCTGCAGGTCGCAAATATTAAGATTTTAATGAAATTTGGTACACAGACCTATATTGGCCCAATAACGCAGCCTATTGATTTTGGTGAACATCGGTCCATGTTTAGACCTAGTGCCCATATAAGGGTCCTACCAAAATTATACTGTTTATACGCTGCAGGTCGCAAATATTAAGATATTTTGATGAAATTTGGTACATAGACCTAGGACGAAGCCTATTGATTTTGGTGAACATCGGTCCATGTTTAGAACTAGTGCCCATATAAGGGTCCCCCCAAAATTGGCTTGGTTACAAACTGCAGGTCGCAAATATTAAGATATTTTAATGAAATTTGTTGCGCTGACTCACATTATAGAAAATTTTGACACAAGCCCCATTTTAACCCATTCGAATTTCGGATCCAAACAATACACCACACTGGTGTAGGGTATTGTATAGTCGGCATGCCCGACTTTAACCTTTTTACTCGTTTTTTTTGCTAAGTTTAGCACTAGGTTTTGTAAAATTAGTAAAATGTTTTGCTGAAATCAGGAAAGAAAATTAGTAAAAAAAATTCGTAATAAGAGAATAGCAAAAAATATTACTAAAAAAGAAAATTGTACTAAAAATCAGTACAAAAATTGGAAAGTGGGATTGAAAACTGTTTCCAAGTTTTTTACTAACTTTTTTTATTTTAAAAGAATTTCATGGTATTTTAGTTAGTTTTGTTTTTTATAAGTTTTTATTGCAATTTTTAACTAAAGTTGAGAAAATTATGAAGTTCTGGGAAAAAAATTAAGGCAAAATTCCATATTAAAAATGTAACCGGTTAATCGACCTATTTTAACCGATTATTCGGGTCGATTGGAAACACTAATCCGCAAACAAAAAGTCGGTAGTGAAAGGGTTATAAAAGGGCTATTAGAGGTTTCTTCTTTCGTTTTATAAAAATTCAAACTTCTACTTACAAATTCAAATTAATGATATGCTTATCTTTTACAAAACAATGGTAATTATACCCTACACCACTATGTGGTCAGGGTATTATAAGTTTGTGCTGATGTTTGTAACACCAAAAAATATTGGTCGTAGACCCACCTTATAGTATACCGATCGGTTCAGAATTTTTTTTTTTTCGATTTAACGATGTCCGTCTGTCCGTCCTCCGTCTGTCTGTCCATGCAATCTTGTGCGCACTCTACAGGTCGCAAATATTAAGATATTTTGATGAAATTTGGTACGCAGACCTATGTTGGCCCAAGGACGAACAAGTTTGATTTTGGTGAACATCGGTCCATGTTTAGACCTAGTGCCCATATAAGGGTCCTACCAAAATTATACTCTTTATACGCTGCAGGTCGTAAATATTAAGATATTTTGATGAAATTTGGTACACAGACCTACATTGGCCCAATAACGCAGCCTATTGATTTTGGTGAACATCGGTCCATGTTTAGACCTAGTGCCCATATAAGGGTCCTACCAAAATTATACTGTTTATACGCTGCAAGTCGCAAATATTAAGATATTTTGATGAAATTTGGTACACAGACCTATATTGGCCCAATAACGCAGCCTATTGATTTTGGTGAACATCGGTCCATGTTTAGACCTAGTGCCCATATAAGGGTCCTACCAAAATTATACGGTTTATACGCTGCAGGTCGTAAATATTAAGATATTTTGATGAAATTTGGTACACAGACCTACATTGGCCCAATAGCGCAGCCTATTGATTTTGGTGAACATCGGTCCATGTTTAGAGCTAGTGCCCATATAAGGGTCCTACCAAAATTATACTGTTTATACGCTGCAGGTCGTAAATATTAAGATATTTTGATGAAATTTGGTACACAGACCTATATTGGCCCAATAACGCAGCCTATTGATTTTGGTGAACATCGGTCCATGTTTAGACCTAGTGCCCATATAAGGGTCCTACCAAAATTATACTGTTTATACGCTGCAGGTCGTAAATATTAAGATATTTTGATGAAATTTGGTACACAGACCTATATTGGCCCAATAACGCAGCCTATTGATTTTGGTGAACATCGGTCCATGTTTAGACCTAGTGCCCATATAAGGGTCCTACCAAAATTATACGGTTTATACGCTGCAGGTCGTAAATATTAAGATATTTTGATGAAATTTGGTACACAGACCTACATTGGCCCAATAGCGCAGCCTATTGATTTTGGTGAACATCGGTCCATGTTTAGAGCTAGTGCCCATATAAGGGTCCTACCAAAATTATACTGTTTATACGCTGCAGGTCGTAAATATTAAGATATTTTGATGAAATTTGGTACACAGACCTATATTGGCCCAATAACGCAGCCTATTGATTTTGGTGAACATCGGTCCATGTTTAGACCTAGTGCCCATATAAGGGTCCTACCAAAATTATACTGTTTATACGCTGCAGGTCGTAAATATTAAGATATTTTGATGAAATTTGGTACACAGACCTATATTGGCCCAATAACGCAGCCTATTGATTTTGGTGAACATCGGTCCATGTTTAGACCTAGTGCCCATATAAGGGTCCTACCAAAATTATACGGTTTATACGCTGCAGGTCGTAAATATTAAGATATTTTGATGAAATTTGGTACACAGACCTACATTGGCCCAATAACGCAGCCTATTGATTTTGGTGAACATCGGTCCATGTTTAGACCTAGTGCCCATATAAGGGTCCTACCAAAATTATACGGTTTATACGCTGCAGGTCGTAAATATTAAGATATTTTGATGAAATTTGGTACACAGACCTACATTGGCCCAATAACGCAGCCTATTGATTTTGGTGAACATCGGTCCATGTTTAGACCTAGTGCCCATATAAGGGTCCTACCAAAATTATACTGTTTATACGCTGGAGGTCGTAAACATTAAGATATTTTGATGAAATTTGGTACACAGACCTATATTGGCCCAATAACGCAGCCTATTGATTTTGATGAACATCGGTCCATGTTTAGACCTAGTGCCCATATAAGGGTCCTACCAAAATTATACTGTTTATACGCTGCAGGTCGTAAATATTAAGATATTTTGATGAAATTTGGTACACAGACCTATATTGGCCCAATAACGCAGCCTATTGATTTTGGTGAACATCGGTCCATGTTTAGACCTAGTGCCCATATAAGGGTCCCACCAAAATTATATTGTTTATACGCTGCAGGTCGCAAATATTAAGATATTTTGATGAAATTTGGTACATAGACCTATGTTGGCCCAAGGACGAAGCCTATTGATTTTGGTGAACATCGGTCCATGTTTAGAACTAGTGCCCATATAAGGGTCCCCCCAAAATTGGCTTAGTTACAAACTGCAGGTCGCAAATATTAAGATATTTTAATGAAATTTGGTGCGCTGACTCACATTATAGAAAATTTTGACACAAGCCTCATTTTAACCCATTCGAATTTCGGATCCAAACATTAGTTGGCTTTTAACCAGACTGGTGTAGGGTAATGTATAGTTGGCATGCCCGACTTTAACCTTTTTACTCGTTTTATTTTGATATTATATATTATTACGGTATATTTGCTTACGAGTTATGTTATTTGTGTAGTAGGAATCAGTAGTTGTTCTTTTTAACTAAAATTAAAACTTTTCCTTCCAAAGATTACTAATATTTAGTAAAATTTGTTAATAATTTCAGTAAATAAATTTTAAATTACAGTTTACAACAATTTTACTATAATTTAGTAGCGGTAACTAATTTTTTCTGTAGATACCGCAGGTCTCAAAATAGTTAAATTTCCCATAATAGCAAAATTTTCACTAGCCATTACAGACTTTTTTTTGTCAATTTTACTTTTAGACCATTCAAAAAATTCATTCACTAAATATCATAAATTTTACTGATTTTTATGTTTTTAGTATACGCCGTGGCTATGAAGTATATAAACAGGTGTGCTCTGCCTGCCACTCCATGCAATATATTGCATACCGTAATTTAATCGGTGTCAGCCACACTGAAGCCGAAGCAAAGGCTGAAGCTGAAAGCATTATGGTTGGTATTTTTTCTTAATAACTTAAGTGGATTTATTATTCTAAAATATTACATAATACTTTAGGTTCGTGATGGTCCAGATGATATTGGAAACTATTATGACCGCCCTGGTAAGTTGTCGGATTACTTCCCTCCGCCCTACCCCAATGAAGAAGCTGCTCGTGCTGCCAACAATGGTTCCTATCCACCAGATTTGAGCTACATTGTTTCTGCCCGTAAAGGCGGTGAAGATTACATATTCTCGCTTCTAACCGGCTACTGTGAACCCCCTGCTGGTATGCCATTGCGTGAAGGTCAATACTTCAACCCTTACTTCCCTGGTGGTGCTATTGGTATGGCTCAAGTTTTGTACAATGAGGTAAATTTTTAAATACAATTAGACTGTGCTTGCATCGGAGACATTTTGACGGTGGGTAAAACTAATTCGAGTACGTTGAATCCAGTGGTGCTAGCCATTTTTCTAGGTTAGTTCTAAAAAAAAGATATTTGAACTTGAAAATTATGGATCCAAGAACACAAAACACGATTTTCTTTTTTGTTTACTATTAATTGTTAGTAATTTTTTTTTTGTTGCTCTCCAATCGCTTTTTTTGGGGTCCCTTGGGACCATAATTTTCAAACACAAATATCTTTTTTAAGAGCTAAACTGGAAAAACGACAAACACCACTGGATTCAGGGAACTCGAATTTGGTTTATCCGCTTGTCGGATTTTTCAACTAACACAGTGTTATTGATGGATTTAACTTAATTTTTTTTGTATGTATTAGATCATTGAATATGGAGATGGTACCCCAGCCACTCAAAGTCAATTGGCCAAGGATGTGGCCACTTTCCTTAAGTGGACCTCAGAGCCTGAACTTGATGTTCGCAAACAAATGATCATTAAAGTTTTTGGTATTATGACTCTCTTAACTGTCATCTCCTACTACATTAAGAGGCATAAGTGGTCTTCTTTGAAATCACGAAAGATCTTCTTTGTACCCAAGAAAGATTAAACAACCAGCCACTTTAATTTAAATAAAAGAAAACGCCACATTTATATTTACAAATTATAAAGCGTATACAAATAGGCTCCATCAACAACAAGATCCAAAAAATGCCATCAATTGATAATGAAGGGGAAGAACTAATAAAATAATTTTAAACTCAAGTTATTAGAAAATTGTTAAAATAAAAACTAAAATAAACTTAATACCCAGAAAAAGTTAAAACAAAAATTACAATAAGAGGTAATTTAAAAACGAAGAAAAATAAAAAATCTGATAAACAAAAAACAATTACATAAAAATATTTTAAAAAAACTTATTAAAAAATGGATCGTTTTTATTTTTATTGCTGCCCTTTTTTAAACTTTGATTTCCCATAAACCAAATAAAAACAAATTTTGCAACCAAATGTTATTTAATCGATTTTAGTGTAAGGCCATTTTAAGTTGACAAATATTGTATGATATTTTGCGATATAAACAAATAAAAAAATGGGAAAGCTATTGGTATTTCATTATTTTAGTTCTTAAAATACATATCCGAATTAGATTAAGAATGTAATGGAGTTGCAGAATTTGTTTAGCATATTAAGAGATTTACTCTCCTCAGAAATCTATACTATAAAGAAAGTTACTTTCACAGGAAAGTTACGCTCACCTTACTCTTGGTTTTTATATGTGAAGATTACGAAGGTTTGTTATGAGAAATTTGTTTAATTTACTTTGAAATAGGGGAAATTTATTTTGAAATCAAAGAAATCCTCTCAGTTTGCAGACAAATTTGCTTTGAAATCAGGGAAATTACTCAAAAGAGAGGGAAATTCTCTCATTGGGGAGCCCGTTACCGAACCTTTGCAATCTGTATAAAATTTTGTTGGGGCCGTGAGGCTTACCGTATCTCTATCTATTCTTACTCTATGGTTACTTTTGTGGTTGGAAGAAATTTTATTATATATTTTAATTATAATTTTAAATTCGAACAACGATGGCAACCATGCTTGGCCATTTCATTCCCGATTTAGAAAATCATTACCAGGTATGTTGTTGTTTAAATACATACCTGCCCAGGTAGAAAAATACAAATGGCACAATGTCGGCCGGGTATAGGAGACGGTAGTACATGTACTGGGGGGTTATTATGTAATTCGATTCGAAACGGAAATGCTTTCGAACAGAATTTTCACATTGAAAATTAAGTAGCAAAAAACAGTTTTTATTGGGGGAAAATATTGAAAACGTGTATACTGTCGTCTAATAAAAGTGAAATGTCAAAAAAAGTTGTACTTTCAACAACCGATATATTTTTACAAGAGTTTTAAAATTTCCTAATTCGAACAATATTTTTCGAATCCGCTTACCTAATAACCCCCTTGGTAATGCGTCGGATTTTCAACTTTCACTGTACTGGCATGTTGTCGAAATGATAACACCATTAAACGCTTGGTCGTAGTTATATCCCAATGTTGGCGCAGGCTTGAGATTTTATTTTTTTGGTATTCTAGTACATTTAATAACACAGTTAGTAGTTTTCTAGTACTTTACTGTCCTCTTAGTGTAGGTACGTCACAGATTTTTTTAATGTATTCTTTCGAAACTTCACAAGAAAAGAATGGCGATGTCTTTCTTACATAAATAATTGTGTAATATATGTAAAAATACGTAAAATTTATAAAAATTAATTTTAATAAATTAAAAAAAGCTCGTTAATTTTCAGAAAACATTACTGGCAAAGCACAATTTTCAGTAGTACCGGCATTTAGTAAAAAACAGTGCTTTCCCAGTACAAATTTTGTTGGAACGTCGGCAATTTCTACCTGGGTGGTAATGCTAACTATAGTTAGTTATAGTTCTTATTACTTTTTTATGCTTACGCTCCAGCATACAAAAATCAAAAATATCCCATAAAAAAATTTTTAGACCCGCTTGCTTTTGGGACAATTTCAAACAAAAATCATCTGTGTTAGAATTGTCAGTAGAAGGGGTTGTAAAGGAAAAGTACCTATTGTAGGTACAACCGATTCTTTGGAACAGAAAATTTTCGTGGGATGTCGCTTACCAGTATGGACAGGAATAATGCGTCTACAAAAAGATTTTCAAAAAAGTTTTATAAAAAAAATATTTTTTTGTTGTAAAATTTGTTTTAAATAAAATTTGCTCGTCCCGGAAATCGAACCTGGAGTTCCAGATTGCAAGTCGATAGCTCTACCATCTGGGATATCTCAGCATGTTATATTTGACAGGTAGACACTAATTGACCTGCTGCGCACAAGTATTCTTAAGCGCCAACATTTTTTAAAAGAACATATTATGTCTGTTCCCGTACTTTATCGCGGTTACCCAAACTTGCCCAAAAGCGTTCCCGTACTTAAAATTGCGTGTAAATTGTTTGGGCTGTTTTGGGTTCCCGCGGGTACCAGCGGTAACGTACGGGAACGCACATATTGATATAATAGCTGTGTTTTCGACTTAACTATATCCGTTAACTCAGAAAAAAATTCAAGGTACACGAAAACGTGTTTCAGACGAAAACTGACACATTACTATTCGTATGCACGTTAATTTGCAACGTGGATAATTATCAACGTTGAAAACTCAACGTTTATAGATTTTCGCATATAACATAGCTTTTTCGCGTTACGTTCGATTATACCGCAACTATTATAAACATTAGCTGTTTCTTTTTCAAATTCAAAAACGCGGAAACCAATTTCTAAATATTTTTAAATTGCAAAAACATAAAAAAGTTTTATTTTTCTCTCTTTAAGTAAAAATTAAGTCAAAAATGTGCATATTTATAAGTTACTACAAAATTAAAGAGCTAAATGTTGCAAAATATTGATTTATAGAAAAGTTCGGTATTCGGCCAAAATTCTGCCGAACTCCGAAGCCGAATACTCGGTCGGACACTAAAAATTCGTCAACTTTATTAAAAAAAAAAAAACAAGAAAATAAACTGAAATTAAAGAATTACCGATTTCTTTAAAGATTTGTTAAAATTACAATTTTTTCTAAAAATTGGTATAACAAATTGTAAGGTAAAATTTTTTCTGGGTGTACTGAGAAAAATTTCGATTAATATGAGTGTATTTTGACTCCCTCACACAGAAAACCGCGACTCGCATTCATTTTTAAAGTTTTTAATGGCCATTGCAATATAATGTGATAAATTATTGCATTACGATTTTTACATAACGTAAAATTTTTATTTTAGCGAATTTTTCATCTTTAGAAATATGGGGGCAAAAATTGCAAAATAAATATTAATTCTAAAGAGTAAGCCCTTTAATCAATTCGCGACATCGCTATGAACAGAAGGAGAATTAATTCCTTAATTAATTTTTTCAATTCAGAATTAAAAATTCGATGAATTAATTCACAAAGCACCACGTTCGATTTATTTTGTTACGAATGAATTCAATTGTTATAGTTCTTTTTATTAAAACAAATGAATTCGAACGGAAAAAAGTGAATTAATTCCTTACTGAATTAATTTACCACTGAATTCATTTTCGTTCAGTGAATTAAAAAAAATAAAATTACGCTCAGTAAACAAAAAAAAAAATACGTTCACTAAATTAAAAAAAAATACGTTCACTGAATTAAAAGCCTGTTTCCGCCCGTTCAGTAGAAGAAAACATTTACATATTTATAAATAAAATTTGTAATACGAGTACTAAGAAATTTTACAATTTTTTTTTTTTTTTGCTAGTAAAAATAAACAAATTATATAGTAATACATGCTACCCAGCAAAATCTTTCATTACCAAATATGTGGTTATATAATGAAACTAAATTTTTTTACTACTTATAATTCGGCGTCAGTACTAGTTATTTTTGTTAGGCGAAGCCGTTTTTATAAGCAGTATAGCTGTCAAAAAAATTAGTCAGATAGCCAAAATCCTATAGTGTAAATATATTTTGTCTGATACTTACAGAAAATCCGATTGAAGTTTTGACAGTCAGATTGATTTTGAAATATTTCATAAAATTATGAGAATCCGATGGTAACAGCTGATTTCATCTGATTCCATTTGATGGTAGGTTTGTTCCACGTAATTCTGGGTAAAGTCTGGTAAAATGAGAGTAAACAAATAATTATCTCAAAAAATGGTAAAATTGCTCACAATACCGGGAACGCACAAAACCACATTTCAAGCCCAAAAATAAACGTCAAAGTTATTCATATAAACAAAAGCTATTTTTAACAATAAAATAAATAAAGAGAAAGTGTTAGAACGCGGTATTTGTTAACAATATTAATTAATGTTTACAACTTTTGTTAATATTTTAATTATTTTTACAAATTTAAAACAGCTGATTTATAAACAACAAGTGATTTGACAGTTTTACCATTTTACCCGAAAAAAAAGTACGGGTAACTTCTGGTAAAATGAGAAATAAATTATTTTCTCATCAACGCTCTCATTTACCCAATTTTTAACAATAGAAACGCTTTTTGGTAAGATTGGGTTCCCGCGGGCACCCGCGGTAACGTACGTGGAACAGAGCTGGTGTAAACAAATATACAAGATTTTTTGACAATCGCGTCATTTCGTAGAATTTTTTATTTGATTTGTCAGACGTAAAATCAGATACAAAATCAGATAATGTAAACCCCGCTTTACGCGCGACTACTTATTTATTTATAAAGATAATGTGAATTTGGTAACTACTTATTTTTTAACCACTAGTAAGTATATAAATAAGTCGTATTATTTAACAACTTGTAACCACTTATTTTTTAACTGCGTATAAGCACACGAATAACTAATTATTTTGGTAACTACTTATTTTATATACTTTTGTAATGCAGCAGGTAAGCGGCTGCAAAAATTTTGTGCGTTTTTTCATGCAGCGAATATGGACAACTACTTACAAAAACGACCTTGTCGAACAAAAATAATGAGTTTTGACACCGAATTTGAAGCAGTAGACCCTAATTCTACTGCTTATTATTTAGATATTAGTAATGAGCACCCATTACTGAGATTTTGCTGGGTAATGAGCGCTCTCATTTACCCAGTTTTCGAGTACGGGAACGCTTTTGGGTAAATTTCGGTAACTTTGGGTAAATTTCGATAGCTTTGCATACATATGGGAACTAGGGAAAATAATATATTTTTCCCGGGAAAACAGAAAATTTTAAAAATATTAAATTTTTTTAAATTGTTTTTGTTCGGAATAAGATTTTTTAATTTAAGTCATAAAAAACATTTTAAATACCAAAAACAAAAATGTCATTGTTAAAATCTTTTAAAAAGGAATCAATTTCTTTGACATACAAAAAAAATCTTTGCCAAGTAATTAGGAGCATTTCAACTAATAAAAATTTTCGGATAACTTATTCAAAATTTAAGTAGTGAAACCTGCTAAAAACTTGGTAAAATGTTTAGAAGAAATATAAGTTTTGTTTCTTACAAATAATCGCCCTTACTATCTAAATTTTTCAAATGGGTGGCAGTATACCTTGACTGGGTTTATTTTTAGAGCATTCTGATTGGTTAATTTGTTTTCAACCTATCAAAATGTTTGAAAATATAAATATTCTTGTAAGGTTTTCATACACAAAATGAACAAACCCGTATGGTTAAAAATAAAGTCGACTTTAAATTTCAAATACTCCTTTATATTAAGGCCAATAATTTTATAAGTAAATTTTTCATTAATAAATGTTATATTTTCAAGTAAGTTTACTTCATTCCAATACACCTGCTTTCAAACTAATATATGAAGTATGGAAATACTTCACAAAAAAGGACAATGCAGCGCAGTGCAATATCTGCCGTAAAAGACTAATGGTTAACGGAGGTATCTAAATTTGGTTATCAGACATCTAAATTTGGTTCACAAAAAAAAAAAAAAATTGATGGTCATCAGAGAACGGTTTGAGTACCTTATTTTATGCTTTTGAATGCAATCACAAAAAATGTGCATATTGTTGTCAATACACATCATTTCAGTAAAGCAATACAGACACAATTGAAAAAAAGTGAGTATGACGAAAGCCATGCATTGCACTGCATGTCTTCTGTTAATCTTACCTAACACTCACAAAAGCAATGAATATAAAATGATTAGTATGAATACAAACCGATTGTTACGAATAGTCTCAATGTTGGTTGTATAAAAATAGAAAATTTTTTTCTGTCAAATATTTTAGTATATTTTTGGTGTTTATTTTTTTCACTTAAACAATAACAAACTGAGAAAATATATGCATATTTCATATTTAAATAAAAAAAAATGGAAATTTCTTCACACTGCATTTTTCAAAATACTGCAACAAGTCAACGAATACTAAATGAATGTTGTGATTGATTTTATTTTTTTAATGCGTCATCTCTTCATTTCGTTGCTTGACATGTAGTGGCATTATAAAAATAATGCGTAAAAACCACTCATCAAAAACAATGAATGTATGTCATAGCAATAGCATTAGTTATTGTTGTTGCATGAATACATGGCAAAAGCAATGAATGGTATGACTGCACAATAAAAACGAATGTACTCAAACCGTTCTCTGATGGTCATGCAACTTCTCTTGAAGAAAACAACAACAAGACTAGATCTTCACCATAAGACAAGCACCATAACTAGATCTTCGTTTATTAGAGAAAGTTTTTATAATAAAAACCTGGCATTGCCAAAAAATTAAACCGATGTAAAGAACATTATATTAAATTACTACAATCATGTAAAAGATATCACGATAAAAGAAATATCGAGCAATATTTCTAACAATAGGATATTTACTATAATCTTAGATGAATGGACAAGAATATCACAAAAGAGATATTTGAACATATTTATAAACGGAAATAATTCATTTTATAACCAGGGGTTGGTTTATATAACAGGAAGTTGTAATGCTGATGAAATAAGAATTGTAGAAATAAGACTAGAAGATTTTTATTTGTCTTTGGAAAATAACATTGTGGCCACCATATCTAATCGGCCAAATGTGATGAAACGCTTTGTTTCTGACAGTCCAGTAGTGGGTGCTTTCTGCTGGAATCATGCAATTCATTTGGCAGTGCTTAGAGTAATTTATGTGAAATCAAATGTTCAACATTCTGATATTTTTACTTTGATATCTCACTACACAGACTGAATTTGTACTTATATAGGTGGTTTTCATTAACAATTTTGTTAACAAAATATTTCCCGGGATTCCCGGGAATCAAATTTTTTTATTCCCGTTTCCCGGGAAATAAAAAAGTCCGGGAAATCCCAAACCCTAATGAGAACGCACTTAATATACCTGTGTCATATTCGCTTAAATCGACCTTATCGTAAACCGAATTTACTGCTCATTAGGACGCATATAGAATATGCGTCCAACCCACATTTCTAATACTGCATTTAGACTGAGCAAAAACTACATTAATTTTCACTTGTTTTTATATACACTCATAAAAGTTTGTCGGTAGAATTTCCCGAAAATGACAGTTAAAGGTATATGCAGTTAAAAAGGCGACAGAAGTATTTACCTTTAAAACAACTAAAACTTTTGTTATTTTTAACTGTTGAAAAATAACTAACAAATACATTAAAAACAACTACTAATGTAAACAAATTTGGAACCAACTGTCAAAATGGGTAAAAACTACTGTTTTTAACAGTTAATTCTTTTGGTATTATAAAAGTATATTTTAATAAAAAATGTTTTCCCTTCGATTACAAAAATGTGTAATTACTTCAGCCTATTTAAAATTTGAAGTACAGTAAAACTCGCTTAATACGAAAATAGATTTCTACCTCACGATACCTCATTTCGCCGCACTTTACTTCCAAACTAATTTGGGCTTTAAGATCAAATTTTAAGCCTAAATATGAATACAAGTCCTGTGCCTACATTTCATCACAAAAAATTTATATTGATTTTATTTGAAAACTTTTGTATATAAAAAACTAAATGGAAAATCGCTAAACTTTAAAGTCATTTCGCGGGAAATCTGTACCTTAGATAGAAAAATAAAGTACGCCTTTGTAATCAGCATGTCTGAAATATATAGAATTGATGGTCAGAGCTCTATTAATTTTTAAGTCAAGATTTTGTCATGCAGTGTAACTTGTGTTTTAAACCCCGTATTCTCCTTTTTGTGAATTTGAGATTTCCTGGGTGACGTTGATATGTAAGAGGGAAATTAAAGCTTATGTTAATAAACATTTAATAACTTGTGTTTTAAATTATTTTTTTCCAATTTTTATTAAATTTGTTTTTCAACTTTATTTCATTAGATGTTAAAGTTTTTAAGTTTTTGTTTTATTACTATTTTCTTTTTATATAATTTAAGATAATAATTATTTAATTTAGTTTTTTAATAATTTACGTACTTCTTAAGCAAAATACGTTACAAAAGAAAATATATGCTGTTGTTGTTCCTATTTATTTTTTACTGGTTGTTGTTATAGGTGTTGTAGTTGGTTGTGTTACATTAAATATTGTATTTTGTTGAAACTGCTATAGTAAGTTGTAGGCAACTTAAAAGGCGGCTAATATGATGACAACTAACAATTATGTACGTATATAAACAATAGAATAGTGATTAAAGTATTATTATAAATAATAAAAATGGTGATGACTTTTTCCTTTAGCAACGATCGGTTTTTGAAAAGAGGGTAGCATCACATAAAACCGTTACCAATTTTTTAATTATTGTGTTACTCATACTCTCATATATTACTTAAGACTTATATAAGGGAGCAACATCTTATATTTTCACTTAAAAAGAGGAGAAATTGTTTCTTATAGTAGCAACATTATATAGGTTGTTGAATTTTGATGTTGAAATTTGAATAAAAAAAAATCAAATAAAAAAAATATTTAAAATTAACATTAGCAACATGTTTAAAAAGAGTTTTTTTTAATATTAACAGACTTAGCAGCAACATTATTTAATATATTTTTTAAAGCTGTTTATATATTTCTTTGCTATGTTTTTTAAACAAAATATTAATAATGTTGAAATAAATAAATGTTTGAAATAAAATATTAATAAAGCAATAGTTTTTAATTATTTAAATAATAATTGTTGCTGTTGATAGGCTGATAATAGTGCTATTTATTTCTTGTGTTCTCTTCTTTTAATGTTCTGTTTTTATTTTATTGTTGTTGCAGCAGTTGATGTCATAGTAAATGTTTGCTGTGATTAACTAAAAACAGCTGCCTTCTGGGGGTTGCGCCAATTTTAGATTTTCTTTGCAAGTCATTATTCGACGTATCTCCTGCAATAGTGATTTAATAGTATATTCACGATTCCATCGTGACAACATGGGTACTAATCTCGTATCAACCTGAGATAATAAAGGAGAGGAAAAACGTTAGAGATATTAGAATGAAGTTAGAATTAAATTGTTGTTGATTTATATTTAATACTAACCACACCATTTTGATTAATACAATTAATATTAACTTTTGTTAAGAATTTTATCGTAGGAGGTTCATCAGGATAACGTTCACCGCAATCAATCTTTAACGAATACATTCTATTTTCATAGGGTGTCTGAAAAATTAAATCGAAACATAACTGATAGACTGTGCCGTTTTCAAACAAAGTCATCTGATAAACTTCTAATAGTGAAAAAGTTGCAATATGTGAATATAAGAATTACGAAAAACCAATTAGAATTGGGATTTTGGCAAAAAAGAAATCGTGCTAATTTTTCAACGAAGATTATTGGTATGGCCAAATGCCTGCAACCAAATAAGATTTTTCTGCATTTTTTACAATATTATCACACCAAGCCCCCGTTTAATAATCGTACACAGGAAAAAAGTAGGCACCAACAATGAAATTTGTAAAAGCAAACACACTTTTTGTAATTGAAATTTTATTTCCAACAATTTTTTTGTTTGAAATGGTTGTATATTAGACCACCCAAATTTCCAAAAGTATTTTTTTGTTCGCTCTACCGTTAGTTTCCGATAGATTGGGCATACAAATAATATGTATACAAAAATTGGATCTCTCGGGCCCATACTGGCCAGTCAGTTTGGACTTTTGACCCTAAAAATTACCTAAAAACACTTCAAATCTTTTTTGCGCCATAACTAACTTTACGGTTTCCCGAAAAATACCATATAAGTGTTTTTATGCAGAATGAGAGGACAAACATTTTTTTTCATACTAATCTTTTGCCTAAGTATTACTTCTCGTGGCGGTTTAAGCGGATAAAATCAAAATTTGTGTTAAGACTTTATTTTAAACGGCCCTCGTTAAAATTTTTTTTTTTTTTTTTTATTATTATTATTCTTTATTCATAAAATGTGTTTACTACAAGGATAGGGCCTCAGCGTCACTTGGACATTATTGAGGCGAGTTGGCAAAAAAAAATAATTTACAAACTTAATGTTTCAAACACAGGAAAAAAAAAAAAGTTAATAAATAAGTAAAAATATACATATGTATATGTATATATACATATACATATGTATATTTAGAAGGTTTAAACAAGTTATGATATTTTTTAGAAAATAAGATAAAATTTACAATAGAAGCATTTCTAAATTTTGTAATAAATATTCTTTAATATTCTGTTTAAAAATTGAAATTCTCTCAATGGTTTTAATATTTTCCGGAAGATGATTATATTCCAAACTACCCACGTGCTCCACTCTCTGTTTAGTTTTTTCCAATCGACATTTTGCCACTCTTAGATTCACAGCATTTCTAGTATTAAATGCTGTTTGATTTCTTAAAAATGAAATAGTATGATAGCCAATATTGTTAAGGGACTTAAAAACATAAAGTAGAAGTTGCATTTTATACAACCCATATACAGGGAGAATTGTTTCAGATACATCTCTATATAGAGATAAAGTTGAAAAGGTTAGCGGTAGATTAAAAACTGTTTTTAGCGCCTTATTTTGAGATATTTGCAGTGATTTAAACTCATTACTTTTCCTGCAGTCATAAATAATAGGCAAATAGTTTAAGTGACTGTGAATTAACGCTTGATAAATGATTGTTTTTGTTTTGGTATTAAATTTATTTTTAAATTTATAAAGCAAACCAGTAGCAGATACAATTTTAGTTTTTAGCTGTTGGATATGCATATCCCATGACATATTACTTTGTAAGATTACACCGAGATATTTTGTTGACAGGGTTTCGTTAACTTCTTTCCCATCTACAAAAATGCTAAAATTTTGATTTTGCACTAAGTATGGCCTAAACCTAAGTAGTTTAGTTTTTCCAGCATTTAAACATAACCTATTTATTCTCGCATATTCTGTAATCAGTGCTGCATCATATTCCATATGAGCTTTCAGAGCAATTTCATGTTTATAAGGATAAAAAACACTAATGTCATCAGCAAACATAATCAGATTTCCAAAAAAATTGTAGGTTTTGTATGTCATTGATATATATAGTAAAAAGCAATGGTCCCAACACACTTCCTTGGGGAACGCCATATTTAACATTACCCATATAACTCCTGCAACAGCTCACTTCAACATATTGTTTTCTGTTTGTTAAATAGCTTTTTAACAAGTATAACGCTCTTCTTTCAACACCATAATAACGCAGTTTGTCAATCATAATATCATGATCTACAAGATCAAACGCTTTCGAAAAATCATAAAAAATGCCTGCTACGCCATTAAATCCACTATCTAATCCTTGACATATATTATTGATAACATTAACAACCGCTTCTTCGGTACCACATCCATTTTTGAATCCATATTGGTGTCTATACAGTAAATTGTTTTCATCTAGATATGATGATAGTTGTTTGTACAGAATTTTTTCAAAAACTTTATCAACTAAAGGTAGTAATGCTATTGGTCTAAACTTTTCTACCAGTGTAGCATTATTTTCTTTGGGTATTGGAACAATTTTAGCTATTTTCAAATCATCAGGGTATACTGAATTATCAATTATACTGTTGAAAATCCTTGAAAGATAAGGAGATATTACATCCTTGCACTGAAACACCATTTTAGGTGAAATTTCATCATATCCACAACTTTTGGTCAGATTTAAATTTGAAATAATTTCAGCAATCTCCATTTCAGTTGTATGGGAAAAGTTAAAACTGCATTGACATTGATTTAGCGTTCGCAGAATATTGCAAGTATCATCGGGTAAATATTCTATCTGCTGCTTCAAAGTTCTTGGAATTTGAAGAAAATATTGGTTAAAAATGTCACTTTTTTTATCATTTGCAATCAAATTACCATTTGCACCTGTAATATTTATTTCGCTCTTTCTTTTGCGACCAAGGTTTTCATTTAAGAACTTCCAACATTTCTTTGGTTCCTGCTGAATTTGATTTAAATTGTTATAGTAATAATTATTCATACATACTCTGCAAGGCTTTCTGATAACATTACTAAGTCTTTTTAGTCTACTTTCGACATCATATCCACCTTTTTTTCTCATCTTCAACAACTTTTTCTTATAATGTATTAAATCAAGTAAATTTTTGTTCAACCAAGGGGTCATTTCGTTTTTTATTAATTTTTTTTCACTCTTTTCTATAGTAGAAATTCTAGCTGCATCTGAGATATACCTTATAATATTTGAATAATCTTCCGATGGATTACCAGTTTCCTCATGAAATTGCAAAAAATTTTCAAGATTCTGCCTAGCTTGATCATAATTACATACTCGCCGAATTATTTCAGCATATTCAGAATTATTAGCAGGTGTTTTTATTTTACATGATATTATATTGTGATCAGTCAAACAACACGCAATGGTATCTATAAAAATATCTTCCGTAATGTTACTATACACATTGTCAATACATGTTCCAGATTCAGGACGAGTTATTAAATTATGGCAATTTTTGTAATTGAAGCTTGATAGTATATTAATCAAGTCAATTGATAGCGGGTTATGTAAAAAATCGATATTGGAATCGCAAACAACTATGCTAGGATGCCGACCACAACTGGTTAGTAAATTTTCAATAAAACTTGAAAATTTAATAAAGCAACACTTTTGCGATTTATAAAACGACGTAAATTTTAAGGCTTTGCCGTTGATCTTGTAGCTTTCCAACGATACTGTTATTCTTTCAATAAAATCTTTACTTTCGCATGTTTCAATTATATAGTCCAAACTATTGTGTATAAAAACTGACGTTCCCCCATAACCATCTGATCTACAGCAATGTACCACATTATATCCAAAAATATTATAAATTTTCGCTAAGTCTGGAGAAAACCATGTTTCTTGAACAGCTATAACGCTTGGTAGTTTTGGAAATTTTGATATCATAATCTTTAACTTGTTAAATTTTTCAATAGAAGAAATGCTTCGCATGTTTACAGAGATAATATTAAACAAAGGAAATTTAAATGTTTCATAATAGTTTTTAAAAGAATTAAAGTTTAAAAAATGATTTTTATTCATAAGAGAAAATATATTTTAAAATGTTTATCAAAAAAAAAAAAAGAAAATTGGTTTCATACTTAATTTATTAAGCAGGCGACATATAAGAACGGTTATCATCATCATCATCATCATCAGTATCTTCCCTTATAACAGCTGCTTGAATATTTGACCTGCGTTTCTTTTGATTCGTTGTGGCTTCTAATAACAAATCATCAACTTCCTCCTCGCTTCTTATCAATTTTGGCTTGGATATTGCGCTTCTCTTCACATAAACTTTCCCATTATAGGTGTAGACTGACAGATAGCCAACATTTTTTAGTGCTTTGGCATATTTTAAAACGTTTAGAGTTTCTTTATTCAGGTAATCATTAATAAAAACATCTTTGGTATCATCATTATCTTTTAATTTAGATTTTGCTGACATAAGCTTATCCTTAGATTTTTTTGAATCAAACTTGACAACAAGAGTATGCTTCTTATTCATTGGATCTTTATTTCTGATGATGAATGCATCCTCAACATCATCTTCTTTTAAATTTGCTCCAACATCTTTGGAAATATTAATCAATGTATCAACGGCTGTTGCATTATCTTTGACATTCACTCCTCTAATTAGGCAATTATTCTTCACTCGTTCATCATTTAATAATTTTACAGATTCTTTTAACATTTTAACTTCAGATTTTAAAAAACGGTTTTCTTTTTGAACTGCATCAATTTTCTTTTTATTCTCAGACACCCCTCGTAGAATGTCATCATATTGTTTAGACATAAAAACAATAGTCTCTTTTAGCTCAGCTAGCTGATCGAGTTTTTTTAACTGCTGCTTTATTTCACACAATTCTTCTTTAACACTACCACTACTCTTATTACAGATGTTGCAAAAAAAGTCTTCACTCTCGTTGTTTACCAAATATGTAAATTGTCGTTTATCGAGGCTAGTACATTTTATATGAAATGTTTTGGTACACTTGTCACACTCAATGCTATCCTCATTTTCCTTTACCTCCATTCTGCATTGACCACAATTAATTATTGTTTTTTTTAAACTGCGACGGGTTTTTCCTGGCATACTTCAAAGTAATATTTTTCTTTGCACTTTGTTTTATAAATTAATTAACTGTTTATGTTTATAAACAAGGATTTTGCCAATGTTTTTAATAAAAAATAAATATATTCACAGACGTTAAGAAATTTTGACGTTAAACTTAAAGGGTTGCCAACTCAGTTTGGTTATAATTTTTTTGTAGAGTAAGATATGTTGTTTTTAAAAACCAAATACATTTGCAACATAGTAGGTCTCTTATTTTTCGCGATTTTTTTGGCAAACTAAGCACCAAAATTTGGTGTATTAAATCATCGGCATTTTAGCCCCTAGACCACCCTAAAGTTTTTTTTTCGCGTTCCGCTATTATTTTGCAATTTTTTAAGTGCGGTTTTTTTAAATTTATAATCAAGGGACTATAATATCCGTTTCATACAACAAAGTTTGGTGGGGTGGTAAGTTGCAAAAAGAATTCGCGAAAAAAAATTGTGGAAAAGAAACTTGTTTTAAAGTAATATATTCGATTTTAACCCTCTAACCGGCAAGCCCGCCTCCAGGCGGGGTATATTAAATTGACCAGAAATGCGCCAAAGGGGTATTTTATAATAAGACATTATGCTTTTTCAACAGAAAACAAAATTTATAAAATTTTTTGTGAAGAATTTTTTGTATACAATGCACGGTTTGGAAGCAAGAAAATGTCAAAGATAAAATTTCGTAAAATTTCAAAAATTAAATATTTTAAAACAACCAAAAGTTTCAAAAATCTTAAAAACATATTTAAATTGACTAAAACAATTGATAGTGACCATGAAGTAAGATTGGAGCTTAAGCTATTCAGAAAGTTCCTTACTTTGGTCCAAGGACGTACGTAAGTATACCTTTAAAGGACATCGCCTTAACTTCAAAACGAATGGACGGATTTTTCTGAAATTTGGTTAAAGGAATAAAATTGGAATAGGTAGCAAAGCTTATAAGTTTGAATAATATATATTGAAGTTTTGGTGCGTTTTCGCTCAATTTCGCATTTTTCGAAAAACGAAATTCGCTACAACCTCTTAAGTAACAGCACAGAAAATGTAATTTTTTTATTGCAATTACATCTTGGAAAGACAAATAATTTGTACCTAAACCTAGTAATTTTTTTGCGCTAGTTTTCGAGATTCACCCTTAAACTATTGTGGCCCATATCGCCTAAAGTAGGCAACGAAAAAAATTTTTGTAGAAGAACTTATTGTTTATTTTTCGTGAGGAACACATGACATAAATTTCATTGCAAAAAAGCTTAGGCCGGTTAGAGGGTTAATTCATTTTCTATACTGTATATTTTCAATAAAATTTTTGAAAAATAAAGTCGTGGTGTAATTGTTTTTATTCCGCTGGATTATCTTATTCATATGTTTTTCCAGCAAAATTATCGTTAATTATTTTTTTCTAGTGTTTTTTTCTTAATATTTTGGTGTTTTATTGCATTATTTTTCATTCAACACCTAAAAAATGCAAGTGATAATATTTGACAATTCAAGTCATCAAAATAACAGTGATTTACAAAATTAGCTTTTTCATATAATTTTGTTTAAAAACTACGTCAGTCAGCACGGACGATCACCGCGTTCATCATTGGGATTTACAAAATAAAAATTTTAAAAAACTAGGTGAAGTGTAGTGTTTTAAGAAATTAGGCTATTAACAATTTTTTTCTTGTTTCCATTTTTTGACAGCATTTTAGAAACACTATTCCCAACGCGGCCCTATGTTCCATTGGGAATTAAAGGATTAAATATATATATTCCCAACGCGACAAAAAATATGTCGTTTTCGACTATATCTAGAAAATTTTTTTAAAGCGATTTTTTTTAAACTAAAATGGAATAATGTAGCTTTTTATAATAGTTGTCATTTTGAAATATGCATTTTCATTCGTTTTTCCCCGTCAGGGAAATATGTTTTTTCCCGAAAGGAAATAAAAAATTCACAGTTTACGAGGGCAGTACGAAATGTTCTTAGCCTGACATAGAGATGGCGGTATAAACAGCAAAAAGCTTTTTATAATGGAAACTTCCATCCGTCATATGAACTCATTCGTATAGTTAAAAAAGGCGTTTCAGTGATTTTTTATAATGGACAAATTAGAAATTCGTGGTGTGATTGAATATTTACATAAGAAAGGTTTATTGGGACCAGAAATTCATAATATGGTGAATGTGTTAGGTGAAAGTGCTCCTTCATATGCAACAGTAAAAAATTGGTTTGCTGATAGAGTTGTCAAGTATTCGACCTATTTGGAAAACCGGTTTTAGGTTTTTTTAATTCAAAACCGGTTCGAATAACCGGTTTTTGTAAATAATCATTTTGAATTACTGTATATGCTTTTCTTATAAAACTTGCAAAGAATTGCTAAAAAATCTTGAAACTTACTATTTTCTTCCTTTCTTGAAAGCAATTCACAGCGTAAATTATTCCATTAGTGCGAATCCACCTTTACCTAGTGTCTTGACATGCAATAAAATGATGGCAAGCAATTGTCAAAATGCGCTCATCTCAAGTGAAGACACTCAATTTCAATTTTATTGCAAGATCAAATGTCACTTTTAGTTTTCATTTTAATTTTGTAATAGAAAAACAACAAAAAATTTGGTAAAAAGGAATGGCAAAGTGTTTAGTTTTTTATTATTTGTCGGTAAACATTAATGTTTCATAAAATTTGGTGTTTTTCGAAGAAAAATCTATGATATTTCTTATCCATGAAATGGTCAAGTGTTCTCCACCACTCTGCAATTGATATCATTTTGACGTTTCGCTGCAATGGTTTTGACATTTCATATCATATAATTTATTGCATTTGAAGACACTAGGTTAAAACTAAAAGTTATTATTTCTAAAGGCGCTGTTTGTGTTTTGTTTTTTTTTTTTGTTTTTAAATAAAAACACTTTTGGACTATTCTAAAAGCCCAGTATTTTGTTCGTAATTTTGAAAATGCCGCAAAAAATAACTTTGGCCTTATGAAGATTGTAGTTTTCCAATTAATGTGAAACAATTTGTAACTTTTAAAATTTTTATTACAAAATAAGAAAAAAATCCTTTTATTTATTGAGGAAATGAAAAAATTGAGCTTATATGCTTTTAGATCTTAACTTCACTCAACCAAAAAAGTCTGTAATGGCTACTGAAAATTTTGCTGTTATTACGGGAAGTTTTAACTGTTTTGAGGCCAGCGGTATTTTTTGCTAATATTAGCAACACATGTCTGCTGATCTGTAGTACAATAAAATTAGTAGAAAAAATTAGTAGCCGCTACTAAATTTTAGTAAAATTTAGGTAAACTGCAATTCAAAATCGATTTGCTAAAATCAGTTAAAAAACTTACTAAATATCATAATTTTAGTGCAATGAAATTAGTATAAATAATTAGTTGCAGCTACTAAATTTCAGTAAATTGTTGCAAACTGTAATTTAAAATCAATATGCTGAAATTAGCAAAAAATTGTACTAAAAAAAAAAACTGTAAAATCTAAAAAAAAAAAAATTTTCTTTCGATTGTAACTAGCGTATAATTACTTCATCGTACTTGAAATTTGGAGTCAAAATTGCAAACGGTTCTCCAGTTATGACCTTTTTATGCATTGGAGATACAATAAAATTTTCTGAGTGTTATTTCCAAACTAAGAATATATCATTAGTAACAAATATAAACTAAACAAGAATTGTAAAAAATCAAAACAAAATTTTTTTAATTAGTATATTTTTCTGCTAAATTTAGCACTCGGTTTTGAAAAATTTGTAAAATGTTTTGTTAAATCAGCAGCGAGAATTAGTAAAAAAATCCATAATCTCTATATATAAAAGAATAACGTGACTGACTGACTGACTGACTGACTGACTCAACATCGCCCAGCCCAAACCGCTGAAGCTAGGAAGTTGAAATTTGGTATGTAGGTTCCTCTTTCGGGGTAGACGTCCACTAAGACGGGATTTTTGGAAATTCCTACCGGAACGGGCAAAAAGGGGGAAAGTGTCCCCCTTGACGGCCTGCCAAAACCCCTTTGGCTAGAAAGCTGAAATTTAAGATATGTGTTCCTTGGAGTAGGGGCTAACTTTTCTGGAAAGTACTTTCTAGAATTTTGGACAGGGACGTTGTAAAAATGGGGGGAAAAAGGCCCCCTTGACGGCCTGCCCAAACCGCTGGAGGTAGGAAGTTGAAATTTTGTATAAAGGTTCCTCCACTATCGTAGACATCCGCCAAGACGGGAGTTTTGGAAATTTTTACAGGGACGGGCAAAAAGGGGAAAAAGTCTCCCCCTTGAGGGCCTGCTCAAACTGCTGGAGCTATGAAGTTGAAATTTGGTATGTAGATTCCTCGACCGGTGTAGACGTCCGTTGAGACGGCATTTTTGGAAATTCTTATCGGGAGGGGCAAAAAGGGGACAAAAAAAGTACCTTTTTCCAAAAAAGTACCTTTTCCCAAAAAAAGTACCTTTTCCCAAAAAAAGTACCATTTTCCCAAAAAAGTACCTTTTTCCAAAAAAAGTACCTTTTTCAAAAAAAAGTACCTTTTTCCAAAAAAAGTACCTTTTTCCAAAAAAAGTACCTTTTTCCAAAAAAAGTACCTTTTTCCAAAAAAAGTACCTTTTTCCGAAAAAAGTACCTTTTTCCAAAAAAAAAGTACCTTTTTCCAAAAAATGTACCTTATTCCAAAAAAAGTACCTCTTTCCAAAAAAAGTACCTTTTTCCAAAAAAAATTCCTTTTTCCAAAAAAAGTACCTTTTTCCAAAAAAAGTACCTTTTTCCAAAAAAAGTACCTTTTTCCAAAAAAAGTACCTTTTTCCAAAAAAAGTACCTTTTTCCAAAAAAAGTACCTTTTTCCAAAAAAAGTACCTTTTTCCAAAAAAAGTACCTTTTTCCAAAAAAAGTACCTTTTTCCGAAAAAAGTATCTTTTTCCAAAAAAAGTACCTTATTCCAAAAAAGTACCTTTTTCCAAAAAAAGTACCTTTTTCCAAAAAAAGTATCTTTTTCCAAAAAAAGTACCTTTTTCCAAAAAAAGTACCTTTTTCCAAAAAAAGTACCTTTTTCCAAAAAAAGTACCTTTTTCCAAAAAAAAGTACCCTTTTCCAAAAAAAAGTACCTTTTTCCAAAAAAAAGTACCTTTTTTCAAAAAAATTACCTTTTTTCAAAAAAAGTACCTTTTTCCAAAAAAAGTACCTTTTTCCAAAAAAAGTACCTTTTTTCAAAAAAATTACCTTTTTTCAAAAAAAGTACCTTTTTCCAAAAAAAGTACCTTTTTCCAAAAAAAAGTACCTTTTTCCGAAAAAAGTACCTTTTTCCAAAAAAAGTACCTTTTTCCAAAAAAAGTACCTTTTTCCAAAAAAAGTATCTTTTTCCAAAAAAAGTACCTTTTTCCAAAAAAAATTCCTTTTTCCAAAAAATATACCTTTTTAAAAAAAGTACCTTTTTCCAAAAAATGTACCTTTTTCTAAAAAAATGTACCTTTTTAAAAAAAAGTACCGTTTCCCAAAAAACATAAATTTTTCCAAAAAAATAACTTTTTCAAAAAAAGTACCTTTTCCAAAAAAAGTACCTTTTCCCAAAAAAAGTACCTTTTTCTAAAAAAATGTTCCTTTTCCCAAAAAACATACATTTTTTCAAAAAAATACCTTTTTCAAAAAAAAGTACCTTTTCTATAAAAAGTACCTTTTCCCCAAAAAAAAAGTACCAAAAGAAGTACCTTTTCCAAAAAAGTACCTTTTTCCAAAAAACATACATTTTTCCAAAAAAAAAACACCTTTTTAAAAAAAAATACCTTTTCCAAAAAAAGTACAAATAAAGTACTTTGTAAAAACAAAGTATCTTTTTCCAAAAAATTTCGTTTTTCCAAAAAGTACCATTTAAAATAGTATATAATTTCAAAAAAACTACTTTTTTTCCTCCCCCCACGGATATCTCCACTAAAACAAGGTTTCTTGATATTCGGCATAGACGTGCGCTAAGACGGGATTTTTGGAAATTCCAACCGGAACGGGCAAAAAGGGGAAAAGTCTCCCCATAAACAGTCTCACAAATTGGAAAAGTGCCTGCCCAAACCACTGGAGGTAAGAAGTTGAAATTTGGTATAAAGGTTCCTCCACTGTAGTAGACATCGACTAAGTTTGTATTTTTGGAATTCCCTACAGGATATCCCAAAAGGAAACTCGGTATGTGAGTTCCTCCTTCTGTGTAGGCGTCCGCTTAGACGGAATTTTTGAAATTCCTATCGGGAGGGGAAATAAGGTAAAAGTCTCCTCCTCACGGCTTGCCCAATCCCTTTTGGCCAACCTAAAATTTTAAATATGTATTCCTTGGAGTAGGACTAACTCACCGGCAACGTAATTTTTCTATTTTGGAACAGGAACATAGTAAAAATGGTGGTTGAAAGGGAAAAATGTCACCACTAACGGCCTGCCCAAACCGCTTAGGCAATGCAGTTGAAATTTGGTATGAATGTTACTCATCCATCGCAGATAGCCGCGAAGATGGAATTTTTGTAAATTCCTAAAGGGAGGGGCAAAAAGAAGAAAAGCTTCACCTTGGGGGCCGCCCTTCGGCTAGAAACCTGAAGCTTAAAATGTGGGTCCCTGGAGTGAGGGCTAACTTATTAGAAAGATACTTTTTTGAATTATGGACAGGGTCGTTATAAAATGGGGGCTCAAAAAGGGAAAGTTGCCCCTTAATGACCTGCTCAAACTGCTGGAACTAGGAAGCTGGAATTCCCTGTCGATGGATTTTCGGAAATTCCTACCGAGAGGGGCACAAATAGTAAAAGTTGGCTAGAAACCTGAAATGTAAAACATATGTTACTTGGAGTATGTGCTCACTTACCGAGAAGGTGCTTTTTGGACAGGGACATTGCAAAAATGGGGATTAATGAAGCGAAAAGTGCCGCTTAAAGGCCTGCCCAAACCCCTGGAGGTAGGAAGTTGAAATTTGGTATTAAAGTTCCTCCTCTATTGTAGACATCCGCTAAGATGAGATTTTTGGAAATTTCTACAGGTAGGGTCAAAAACAGGAAAAGTCTCCCCCTTAACGGCCTGGCCAAACTGCTGGAACAAGGGATCTTAAATTCGGTATTTGGGTTCCTTCTCCAACGTTGACGTCCCCTAAGATGGTATTTTTGTAAATTCATACCGGGAGAGGTAAAAAGGGAAAAAACTTCCCCCTTGACGGCCTGGCCAAACTGCTGGATATAGAGACCTAAAATTATGTATGTAGTAGGTTCCTCCTCCAACGCAGACGTCCTCTAAGACGGAATTTTTGGAAATTCCTACCGGGAGGGGTAAAAACGGAATAATTCTCCCCCTTGATGGCCTAACCGAACCCTTCGGCTAGAAACCTGTAATATATAATATGTTTTCCTTGGAGTATGGGCTAACTTATCGACAAGGCATTTCTAGGAATTTGGACAGGAACGTGGTAAAAATGGTGGTTCAAAAGGGGAAAATTGCCCCCCCCCCCTTAACGTCTGCGTCTTTAGCTAGAAACCTAAAACTTAAAGAACAAGTGTATATGAAACACTAACATTAAGAAACTAAATAGGAAACGAGTGGGATTGAAACACTACACAAGTGGAATGAAATGGATATAAACGTTGAACGAGTGGAATTGAAATTATAGACATTGCAAATGGATTGGAAGAGGGAATTAGCTGTTCAAACACTATCAACGGAATATGAAACTTATGTAGCATTGAAACATACTCTCCAAAAAGTTAAACAAATTTTCTGAAAGAGAAAAAACCTTAGAAAAGGAATGGAACTTATATATTCCGATATTTAAACTTCATGTAACGAAGCACCGGTGGAAGAAACCGACGCAGTAAATTTTCCAACTGAATTTGTGAATTTACTTGAATTGGCAGGTCTACCTTTACATAAACTGGAATTAAAAAAAAAACTTTAAGACACGCTAACAAAGTAGCTTTGCCCGCTATTTTTAATATTATAAAATGCTTTTCAACCCTGCTTTACGTTATTTATTTTCATTCAAAACACAAATGAACAAAACTACTTACGGGTCTATCTACCTAAGTTCGCACTTTACCAAATTATCTTGACATACACACGTATATTGCAAATTATTATGGATTCATTACTAACAATCCACTCTCATGAGCAAAAGTGATCAAATATTTATTTATTTTAAACCCATTGTTGTGCAGAATTATTTATTTGTGGTGGCTGGGTGAAGGCTTTAAATAAAAAAACGAATTTAATAAAAATTGTGGGGGGCGCAGCCCCCCGGGGGGGAGGGCGTAGCCCTCCCCCCCCCCTTAACCTTTAAGGCACGCTAACAACGTAGCGGGCTGCGCCCGCTAGTTTGTAATAAGAGAATAGCAAAAATGATTACTAAAAAAATTGTACTTAAAATCAGTATAAAAATAGTAAAGTTCGATTGGAAATTGTTTACAAATTTTTTTACTAACTTTTTTATCTGAGTGTTATTGTCAAAAAATTATGACTTTTTTAAGATAGATAAAAATGTAGAATTCTGCAAAAAAAAACAGTCTCTTGAAACAATTTCAACATTTTTGCTTCGAAAAAATAAATTATTTTGATAATAGTCCACTAATGTACGTCATAGCTACGACAAAGTGAATAAACCCTACCTAAAGGAGGGAATCAAACATTAAAGGCTGAGTTACCCAACCGTAAACGTATCTGTAACGAATCAGCTGTTTCGATACCACAAGAAGAAATGTATACGAATGGTTACTAACACGTAAAGGGCGGATTATGGGACCGTAAACGTATATGTGATGTAACTGTACCGTGCCGTAGCTAAAAAGTACACTTATAGATTATCGTAAACGACATTACTATTTAGCATCTATTTCATGTGGTTTTATATTTTATTCTAAAATTTTCAATTTATTTGTTAATTTTTATTCCTTATTTGTTGTTTGAATCATTTTTCTTTATTCATTTCATATTTTTTCCCGACTAAAATCAGTCAGCTGTTTCGATGCCGGATAGAAAATTCTGATTTCAACAGAATGATCCGGCAAGTTCGTTTACATTTACGTGTTAGTAACCATTCGTATACATTTCTTCTTGTGGTATCGAAACAGCTGATTCGTTACAGATACGTTTACGGTTGGGTAACTCAGCCTTAAATGTAAACGAACTTGACGGATCATTCTGTTGAAATCAGAATTTTCTATCCGGCATCGAAACAGCTGACTGATTTTAGTTGGAAAAAATATGAAATGAATAAAGAAAAATGATTCAAACAACAAATAAGGAATAAAAATTAACAAATAAATGGAAAAATTTAGAATAAAATATAAAACCACATGAAATAGATGCTAAATAGTAATGTCGTTTACGATAATCTATAAGTGTACTTTTTAGCTACGGCACGGTACAGTTTCATCACATATACGTTTACGGTCCCATAATCCGCCCTTAAGGGTGATATGCATAATCACTTTTCAAATTTTTAAGTGACTTATAAAACAAATTTTCCATACAAACTTCATTTTATAAATGTGTTATAAGCAGGGCAAGGACTTTCATGCAAATGAATGTAGTCAGTGGCTAAAAAATGATTTTGACCAAATACTTTTCCGAATCAAAGAATTCGCAAAAAAATGGCATCGATTTGTTGTTGCATATTTTTGCATATTTTGTTATAAATGCATATTTTTGCATATTTTGCTTTTAAGTGCATATTTTATGATTTTTATTGCATATTTTTGCATATTTTGCACATTATTGCATATTTTTTTAATATTTTTAAATATGAAATTCAATTTAAGAATTCATACTTTAAAATTAAAAAAAAATTCTAAAGAATTATTTTTAAGCACTGTTGGTAATACAACACTACACTAGAAAGAGAAACACATAGTATACAATATGTTGTCATCCACTAATACATTTTTTATAGATGTAATTTTAAATTAACGTTTTCGAGTGTTATTGCTCACAAACAGAAAGTTGAAAATTTTATAAAAATTATTTTAAGGAAACTTGTCCCCGAGCATTAATTTCTGCCACTTTTTTCTCTGAGTTACGAAAGTGAGTACGATTTTATAGAACACATATTTAAGTTCTATTTTATAATAAAATTTTTTTCAGGTAAAATACCACACACCCTTAATATTTACAATAGACTGTATTTCTTTTTATTTTCACTAAATTTTCTAAAAATATGTTTAACTATGTGTATTTGAAGATATATTCAGTGTGTTCGTTTACTCGAATTTCTTACTACTTTTACCACAATTGCAAAGTTTTGTTTACTTTTTGTATTGAATTTTTCCAGCTGTAGTAAATATAGTAACTTGTAGTAAGTAAACGAATAAGCTTATTGCAACCGATACCTGAATTTTTACATTTATGTTAGTTTTTAAATATAATTAAAAAAACATTTATTTTTAATTGCATATTTTTGGTTTTTAGTGCATATTTCGTTATAAATGCATATTTAAGTGCATATTTTCTATTTTATAGTGCATATTTTAAGCGCATATTTTCTATTTTTTAGTGCATGAAAGTCCTTGCCCTGGTTATAAGGTTTTGGAATTATTATAGGCACTTACAATATTTTGCATAATTATTGAACAAATGAAGAAAATTTATTAGAAATTTTCACCTTATAAATATTCGAAAATGTCGAATTATTCGACACGAAAAAACCGGTTTCTCGGTTTAATTCGAAAACCGTCCATTTTCAAAAACCGGTTTAAAAAACCCGGAAATATAGGAAAAACCCGGTTTATCGAATAATTCGGAAACCGGGTTTTACAATTCTAGTTGGTGAATTTGAACGTGGTCGTACAAGCATTGAAGATGAACCACGAAGTGGACATCCAAAAACTGCAACAACGCCAGAAATCATAGCTAAAGTCCATGATATGATATTAGACGATCGACGAGTGAAATTGTGTGAAATATAGGGAATGAAATAGGCATCTCAAATGATCGAGTACATTTTATTTTGCATCAAGAATTATAGATGAAAAAGCTTTCTGCAAGATGGGTGTCGTATTTGTTAACAGTTGACCAAAAACGCATTCGAATGAAAATTTCTCATTTCTCATCTGATTTAGCTCCTTTTGAATTCTACCTGTTCCTAAATCTAAAAAAAATTCCTTGCTGGCAAACGTTTTACCTCGAATGAAGATGCAATAACAGCTGTAAACGATTATTTTGAGGAGCTTCAGGAAAATTATTTTAATCAAGAGATAGAACTGCTAGAAAACCGTTGGAATAAGTGTATTGAAGTTTCAGGAGATTATATTGAAAAATAAAATAATTTTAAAAATCTAGCTCTTGTTTTTCATTGTTAGGCTAAAAACACATCGAACTGCCCTCATACTGATCTTTAGTTACTACTCGTGCATTTTTAATGTTAATTGTTGTTGTAACAAATATTGTGTTATAAGAGTGCACTTAATCATCACTAGGGCAAGGAATTTCATGCACTTAAAAAACGAAAATATGCGCCTAAAAATGCAGCTAAAAAAGAAAAATATCGTCGACCGTCCTGCAAAATGTCACATGTGTTTTTTAATAGATTTTCAGGAGAGCGAAAAAACTATTACAAAATGTACTTTTAAGATATTTAATTGGCATCATATGCCTTAATGATTCACGATAACATTTAGTAAAATCATCATTAAGGCATAAGATGCCAATAAAATATCTTAAAAGTAGATTTTGTAACGGTTTTTTCGCTCTCCTGAAAATCTATTAAAAAACACATGGGACATTTTGCAGGCCGGTCGACGATATGCATTAATAGCCGTTTTTTCTAATCACTTGGATATAATAAATCCAAAAAGTATTTCCAAAAGTGCTCAACAGATGGGGTTAGATTCTTCCTATTATAAAAAAATTTTCTGTCCGACACTTCTTTCACCCTAATTTTTAATACCGAATTCGATGATGAAGGATTTTACTTTAACTTTTAATTTATAATTATATTTTACATAAAACAGCGATAAACAGTCTGCCTTTTCAGTTTTATCACTTCAATTTATATTTTTACACAATTGAAAAATTCCATTGCAATATTTAATATTCACTAATTGGATTTAATTAAATTACTTACTGTAGAGTGAAAAATTGCCATTTCTATTTCAGGTATTTCTCCATGTCCAAGATTAAAAATATGTATTTGGTGAGGTGTAGTTTTTTTCTAAACATATTTCATAAAAAAAAAATTTAATAAAAACCTTTTGTTAGTTTTTCAATTTTTTTGTTTCTCTTTTAATTTTTATTCGTATATTTTTCTGACATTAAATTAGCTGTTTCATATATTTGTGCTTTTATTATGGATTTATTAAATCCAGCTTTTTTTTGGATTTAATAAATCCACTTTTTGTATGAAAAATTTTAAATCCAGGTGATTAAAAAAATGCTAAATAACATATGAAATATGCACTCAAAATACTTAGTTTTGCAAAAATTAAGCACCTTAAAATATAAAAACGTAAAAAATTCAGTTATTTTTCAAATAAACACCGAGTTGATTGCTTTTTCTGTGGTCATCATGATTTTCAAGAAAACTTTTTTTCTTTTGAAATTACAAAAACAAAATTTTTTTAAAATTTATTTTTATCGGGATATACATTATGTCTGTTCCCGTACTTTACCGAAGTTACACAAACTAGCCCAAAGGCGTTCCCGTACTCAAAATTGCGTGTAAATTGTTGTTGTTTGGGCTATTTTGGGTTCCCGCGGTTACCCGCGGTAACGTACGGGAACGCACATATTAATTGCATTAAAGGAATTAAATATGCTAAAATCCCAAACCTATTTAACAAATAGTGAAAAATAATCCGTTATAGGCATGTCCCTATCCGGATTCCATTCTTGCCTAAGGAAATTTTTTTGTTTGTAACAACCCTACGGGAAATTTTAACAAACAGTCACCGAACTGGCCCCTTTATATGAAATAGACTGGTCACTTTTACATTGCGTTGTCATAGGAGACAAATCCTAGGACAGGTTACTGAACTCTCATAAAAAACAAAGTTCAGGGACCTGTCCTGGGATTTGTCTAGTGACATGTCACAAGGGGTCAATTTCCCCCTCCTATGACAACGCCATGTAAAAGTGACGCCATGTAAAAGTGACCGCACTTATTTTACTATTGTTACCAACGCTTTGCCAACGCTCGGAAAGATAAACGGCTAACCGAAGTTCGACGTATATCATTTCAAGGTTGACCCAGTACTTTAATTTTCGAAAAACGGACGCTCGGCCACCGCTTGTACCACGATATACAGTGATTTGCCAACGTTTTGCCGTTTGTATTTTTCTACAACATTCCATAGATTTTCTTTTGGATTAAGGTCCGGACTTTGTGCTGGCCAGTTCAAAACCTTAATTGGTTCTTATAAAAACCAATCCTTCACTATGTTCGACGAATGCTTCGGATCACTGTCTTGCATAAAGATCTACTTAACTGGCATAATTTCATAGGCAAATGGCTCCATAACATTCTAAAGAATGCTCCAATATTGAAACCTGTCCATTTTGTCCTCTACTTTTACGATAGGCCCAACACCACGCCAGGAAAAAGCCCCCCATACCATAATATTACCCCCACCGTGTTTCAAGATCTTCTGAGTGAACTTAATGTTTAAAGCCTGGTATTCTGGGCGGTGTACACATGTTCTACCATCTAGTCCGACACGATTTACCTTCATTTCATCGCTCCAAAGCACATTTTTCCAAAAGGACAACTTATTTCCTTTGTGGGTTTTGGCAAAATCAATACGTTTCTTAATATTTTTTCTTGAAAGAAGAGGCTTTTTTCCACTTATTCGTCCAAATAAGTTTGCTTCATTCAGTCAGACAGGTTATTAGTTTCGAAAAAAAGTTCGTAAAAACTAATTCACATAAATAAATGCAAATCAAATATATAAACAAAAGATAAGTGCAAATAAAAAACCATTAGAAGAAATCAAAGCATACTTAGATGATTTAGCGTAGCGTTGCATTTTTTATGCTCGCAACTGTACATATTTTTTTTTAATTATATCCACTTTTGTATATTTTTTTCTTTTAACAAATCCAAATGTTTGAGGCGCCACGTGATAATATACTAACCGATTTTTAATTCTTTTTGAATACTTCTTGTCAATATTAACTTTTTCACTATAAGAAGTTGGAAAATGACCCAGTCTAATAAGTATGTACATTAGAGCAAACCACCTTACAGGAAAAAAAGTCCGCCGTACACCCCCAATATGAAGTATTTTTGCAAGCAGGTTAAAAAAAAATTTTTTTTTGCCGAACGTAGGGTTCGCTATTTTACATTTTTCGTTATATCTTTATCATTTAGTCGGATCTTAAAGTATGATACATCGATGTTTTTCTCTCGAGGAGACCAGTGTTTTGCTCTAAGGGCCATTGACCTCAAGTATCCCGGTCTAGTAGTTACCCACCAGATCTCAGTTGCTACCACCCTAATGTCAGAAAATAAAGCTCGCAAAAAATCATTAAACTTTTGCTAAGGAAGTTTTTCGATAAACACAGTAGAAATTTTTTTTATATATTGGTTGCCGAAGGTAGGGGTCGCCTTTTTATTGGATTTTTCCTTTATAGCAAAACACTGGTCTCCTCGAGGCAAAAAATCGATATATCACACTTTAAAATCCGACTTTAAATGCCGAAGCTATAACGAAAAATTGAAAAAGGCGACCCCTACGTTCGGCAAAAAATTTTTTTTTGAAATTCCCAGGTAGAAAATTACAAAGGGGCCAGCACTGGCAAAGCACCGAAATGGGTGGTATGAGTGCTTGTTAACAAAGCTTACCCAACGCCCAAATGATAACACCGTTCCACGGTGGTGCCAATGCTTTATCAAGCCCTGGGATAGCACCCATAAACATAAATAGCAAATGCTTTGCCAATGCGCAAATAAAAAAATTAAAGTGCTTTCCTGACACCCAAATGATAACACCGATCTATTTAATGCTTTGCAAAGTATTGAGATAGCACCAAGAAACATAAAAATCAAGTGTTTTCCCTGCCACCAAATTATGATCCCTCATCACTGAAGAATTTTAAATTACTCTAAAAATAGACGATTCTTGGAGTTATTGTATTGTGGAGTCAAAAATTATTTAAATATTCACTCTTTTGGAGTTTCTTTTTCAAAAACAAAATAATGTTATAGGAAAACAAGCGCTGCGAATTCACCCTTTTAAAGCGTTGGGAAGGCGTCCAAATTTAATGCTTTGCCAGTACTCAGAGCTTCGAAGAATTAATTTCCTAATCCCCTTTTTTTGAACTGAATTTATATTTTGGGAATGAATTCCCTGACCAAACTTAAGGAATTGAATGAATTCCTTTTTTTTCATTCGATTTATATTAAAGGAATTCATTCATTTTTTTCTAATGCCTTCATAAAATTTTATGAATTCATTCAACAAGGAATTCATTCAATTCTAGTTAATTCAACTTTTGGTAAAGGAATTCATTCAATTCTGGTTAATTCAACTTTTGGCTAAGGAATTCATTCAACTGTTCACTTAATTCACTTTTGATCAAGGAATTCATTCAATTCTAGTTAATTCAACTTTTGGTCAAGGAATTCATTCAATTCTAGTTAAATCAACTTTTGGTCAAGGAATTCATTCAAGTTCAAAAGTTGATTTAACTAGAATTGAATGAATTCCTTGACCAAAAGTGGAATTAACTAGAATTGAATGAATTCCTTGATCAAAAGTTGAATTAAGCACAGTTGAATGAATTCCTTAGCCAAAAGTTGAATTAACCAGAATTCATTCCTTGAATTAAAGAATTGAATTAAATTTTTGGGAATTCATTCCAAAAAGGAATTAATTCTTTAAGGCTCTGCCAGTACTTCTTTTTGTAAGACCGCGGTCTACTTGCGCTTTGCCAGTGCTTCTTTTTTGTTACCACACATAATTTCCACCTGGGTTGCCTTGCAAGAATACTTCATATTGGAGGGTGTACGGCGAACTTTGTTTTTACGGTACGGTCTAATGTATATGGTTAGCCTATAAAGATCAACATTATCATAGATACTTACACGAGGAGGGCCAATGATCATACCGATCCAATATGTGAGAGTCATGTCATCATCATTTTCAAGGCCCCAGGATATGGTACCATCACCCACACCTTTCTGACCTTGATCTAATTCTTCCAATAAACGGAAATTTCTGGGAACCACTGCAAGAGCAAAAGAAATTTTAAAATAATTAGCAAACAATAGCAGTTATATACTTTTGGTACAAAACTGGTCCTACAATACACAGTACCATTGTGTGAACAAAAAAGAGGATACTTTTCAAACATTGTGTTGCAAAATTTTAAATCCAAGCATGCAATTTAATTTTAATGATAATTATTAAAAACTAATACCGGCATTCATAAGTTTTAATTACGCACTCGTTGTGCGCTACACACAACGAGTTTACAACTAGAATGTATTTTAAGCTTATTCACTAGATGTTCGCGAGTCTATTCATAAGTCTTTCGGATATGTCTGTCTAACTAAAAATTTAGCAACCGTTTTTGAAAAAAGAAATATAATATCCATTATATTACGCTTTATACAAAATTAAAATTGAAAAATAACCATAATACAACATATCTGTAAGATTCTGTAAGACAACAGCTTGATGAGCATAAAAATTGTGTTATGGTTGTATCATGGTTTCTCTAGATCTCACCAAAGCGTTTGATCGAATAAACCATAATGTTCTTATTAAAAAGCTTCAGATAAATTCAATTTGTCTAAATCTTCATGCCAGTTGATATTCTGTATCTTAATTACCGATCTCAGTATGTATCTCTTGGGGGAATAAGTTCTAGTGTTGATAGCGTTACCTCCGGTGTGCCACAGGGTTCTGTATTAGGCCCAATATTTTTCTAGCTTATTTAAATTACTGCATTTCTCTCATGGATTAAACTGCCAGGTTGATGCTGGTAACCTAAATAAAACCTTTACTAACTTACCAATGGTCCAAATCGACAAAAACTTTATAATTTTCCAACAACTATTAACAGTTCTTCTCTTGATGAAGATGGGTTTGAATTTTCATGCGTTTCCCAATCAATTCGATGTCATGTCAACTTTTTCGCTAGTCAGAATCTGTGAGATATGATAATATGCATCCGAAATTTTTGAAAATAATTTTGCCATTAATGCAATTATCACGTCAAGCACTTTTCCGCTGAAATGGAAGCACGCTAAAATCATACAGCTTATGAAAACAACTACTGAATTTCGACCAATTGCGATTATATGTTTCCTTTCAAAAGTCTTAGAAAATATTCTACATTTACAAATCGGAAAATATATTAAGGAAAAAGGACTAATCTATGAAAAGCAATATGGATTTCAACCAAACCATAGCTGTGTTACATCTTTGGCAGATTTTTCTGAATATATACGACGTGAACTGGATGATTGTAAAGTTAATTTCTTCGATTGATATCTTCATATCTAACTGATCGTACAAAATCTGTATATGTAAATAATGTCTGGTCTAATCGCCTTTCTCTTACTAGAGGTGTGCCTCAAGGGTCGATTCTCGGCCCCATCCTTTTTTCATTGTATGCAAATGATTTTCCTAATCAGGTTTCGTATTGCAAAATACATACATATGTATGTATGTATGCGGATGATGTGCAATTATATTTGAGCAGTCCAATGCAATCAATTACAGAAAATATTAGTAGGATTAACTCTGATTTAAATAAAATTTATTTATGGACTTCATGGGCTCTGCCTTAATCGGCGGAAATCTAAATGTGTAGTAATTCACAGGCAACGAAGCGTGCCAGTAATCGAATATGTTATTGTGATAAATGGAGGAATAATTGAGTTCGTTGAAGCAGCTAAAAACCTAGGCATAATTTTCAACAAACATTTAACTTGGACAACCCATATCAATTCACTTGTTGGTCAAACTTACGCCAAGTTAAGGTCTCTTTGGTCAACACAATTTTTTACGCCTTTAAAATAAGAATTCTACTTGCAAAAACATATCTAATTCCCGGTTTAATATGTGGTTGTGAGCTTTTTGGGAATTGTGACACGACTTGCAAACGAAAATTAACCGTTTTGTACAATAATATGTCTGTTCCCGTACTATACCGAAGTTACCCAAACTAACCCAAAGGCGTTCCCGTACTCAAAATTCCGTGCAAATTGTTGTTGTTTGGGCTTTTTTGGGTTCCCGCGGGACTAACGAGATTTGATCGAATTTCATAATTTGCCATAAAACTCTACGGAGTATCTTTTGAAAGTCATCTAAAAATTAGAGTACTTTTGTTTTCTCACAAAATCATTTATATAAAAATTCCTTTTCTTTTTGAAATTATTCAATTTGCATTATCCCCAAGGGGTAGAAAGACCATTATACCTGACCATTATACCTGACCATTATACCTGAGTTCCAAAACGTCATTTGCAATGCAACTGAACAAAGTCATGCATTCGTAAACGCAATTGATGCGCATATAAAAAGGAAACTGTGCATCACAAATGTTGTTGATGCTTTGTTGACATGTTTTTATTACAAAGTAAGCAACACACTTGTTTGCTTTGTATCGAAACAGTAGTAAAACCGCAAACACTGCAATGTGTTTTGACTAGGGTCGGGATTCCCGGGAATCCCGCCCTTTTTCGGATCCCGCAATCCCGGGAATTTTGTGCGGGATTTCCCGGGATTTTTTTAATTCTTTTCCAGAAGTTTTATCTAGTTTAATGCAATGTTGGAAACTTTATTTAAATTTAGTTAAAGCATTGATATTTTTAACTAATTTAAACAAAAAATATTTAAAATTAAAAAAATACGATTTAAAATTTAATAAACTGAATTAGGCCAAATTGTTTTCGGATGTCAGTTGAATTTGGTTTAGTTAAACGGAAAAAAATTTTATCAGCCATTACCAAGTTTACCAACAAAAATACTTTTACATATTTCTATTAAGATTTTCGGAATGATTCTGCAACCTTGCCTATAAGTTTTGCATGTATACTGATGTAAAATCGTACCGAAAATCTTATAGTGTAAACCAGCCTAATACAACATTCCAACATTATTATTTCAGTTCCAAATTGGAGGCATTAAAATTAAAAAAATTGGTAATATTTTCGTATTTTCAATTGACATAAGTATTTTGAGTGTCTTTAACTTAAAATAATTTCATTTAAAGTTCAATTGCTATTCCATTATCTCAATTGTATTTTTTAAATATTATTTGTTTTCAAAATAATCCATCAGATGCTTTTTCAAATTATTTTGGCTTTTTTTATATTTTAATTTAAAACGCCAATAAATACGAAAATTCTATAATTTCTTTTTCAGTAGCTGTGGCATAAAAAATGTCTATTCAAGAAAACCAATTAAAGTTAAGAAACTATTTAATAATGTTTTAGTGCCTATTTTTATAAAACGATTTAGGCGAATTTGCCTAAAAATTTTTGTGGAAAATACTCACTTTCAAACTATTTTATAAAAATAATTCTAGACGGATACTTTTGAAAATCTGCGTAGAAAGAAACAAAATATCTAGAAATAGAAATTTTTGGATTTCATATTTGAGAAATATTTAAGCAACAAATCGATCTGGATTCTGACTATAAAACTGGTCCGACACAAGTTTGCACCAATTAACTATTCCATTATATCCTGAAAAAAGTGATGAAAATAAAATACCCGTGTCTTTCACTTTTTCTATATCAATTCGTTTAACCGTTTAAACCGCCAATTAATATTTAGTTAATATATTTCTAAGAGTTTTTTAAAATTAAGACGGCATTCCATATAAATATAATATTAATTCACGATTTAAATTGTTAAACGAATTGATCTAGAAAAAGTGGAAGACATGGATACTTTATATTTAGGCATCCTTTTAGAATATATTAAATAAGTACATTTTCTCATGGGTACAACCAAAATATTAACTTTTTCGGACGGAAATTTTAACAGAAATCGAGTTTTTAAAGTACATCATATATCGAATTTATATATTTCCCGGGATCCCGGGAAATTCGGAAAAAAATCCCGCTGTCCCGGGAAATGAAAAAGTCCGGGAAAAGAAAAACCCTAGTTTTGACGTTTAGGAACTCACCCATAGTTATCATGTGCCTAAATGTCACTTCGTAAATGCCGCACGTCTTTTAAGAGATATTCCATCCAATCAACAACTCAACAGCAACGAAAGCAACTTCAAACAATTTCTATTGTATTTATTTGGTGTATTTATTTATTGTTGCAATACAACAGAATTAATTTTGTTTTCTACAATATTGACAATTTAATAGTCTAATTAATGTATTTATTTTTGCAACAATTTGTGAATTTTAGATAGTATACGTTTCTTAAGTCTATTTAGTGTAGTTTTAATTTTAAGTTTTTCTTTAAATATTTAGCAATATCTGTTTTTCACAAACTGCTTTCCTGTACTTTAATTATAGATTTAATCTTGTTGTACAGGATATGAGAACACAAATAAATAAATAATGAGTTTTGTAAATCCTATGTTTTTGCGGTAGACATTTTTCTTATATATATGGATTCTGAAATAAATACAACGTCTGAGATCCGTTTAAACCCAATAAGCACATAGGTTTTAAAAATTCAAGTGCTTTAAATTTTGCTTGAAGTAAAGTAGATTTCAAATTCTGGCATTTGTATATTTAACAAAAATATCTCAAACTTGAATTTTTGTTTCCCTTTTGCTGGAGTATGCTATTGAAATAAAATGTAATGAAAGTTGTATTCAAGCCTTGAAACTGGAAAACAGGGCTGGAATTGAACTTGATTTCAACTTGAATTCCAGTGAAATTGTTTATAGGGAATAATCATATTAATACTGTCATAAATTGGATGCATTTAAATTGGAAATAAATTCAACTAAAACAAAGGCAATATTCTTTCATTTACCTAACCAACTTTTAAATTATCCCAGAATTCGTATTAATAATCAATTAATTACCCAGCCAAAATTGATGATGGTACAAAAAACTAAGTGCTCTCAAAGCATTGTTTATACCAAAAATAAAACGTTTTGAGAACGTTTGATAAATAACATCTTAAAAATGCTTTGATAACGATTTTTAACAAATTTTACAACTGTTGATTCAAAGAAAGAGTTTATTACTTTTGTTGAAATTATTTATGTAAATGGGTAATAGCAATTGATTCGTTATAAAATATTGTAAGAATGCATTTAGCTTCCACCATATGTATACCTATTTCAGTGTTGTTTTCATCTAAATTTGTTACATTATATCAAAGAGTATACATATAGAGAGAGGCGATCCTTCCTATGACTCTCTTATATTTTTAGCGAACTCGGGCGAGCAAATAAAAACCGAGTGAAAACAGTTTGCACACACGAAAGATGCTGTGAGTACTGTGAGGGGAAAAATGTGATGACGTAAAATTTCCTTTTTTATTATTCTTCTTTGAAATGAGTGTTGTCAACTTCTAACACAACATCATTAACACAATGAAGTACACAATTTATACAAAACTTGATAAAATCCACGAATTTTAATGAACAAATTTTTAATAAGTATGCTTTCATCATTTTCCCTACAAGAATTTTTTGTGTATGAATTATATCAAAGAGTATACATATAGAGAGAAACGATCCTTCCTATGACTCTCTTATATTTTTAGCGAACTCGGGCGAGCAAATAAAAGCCAGGTGAAAACAGTTTGCGCACACAAAAGATAATGTGAGTACTGTGAGGGGAAAAATGTGATGACGTAAAATTTCCTTTTTCATTATTCTTCTTTGAAATGAGTGTTGTCAACTTCTAACACAACATCATTAACACAATGAAGTACACAATTTATACAAAACTTGATAAAATCCACGAATTTTAATGAGCAAATTTTTAATAAGTATGGTTTCATCATTTTTCCTACAGGAATTTTTGTGTATAAATTATATACTCTCACAAGCAAAATGTGTTATTTTGCTTGTGCCCGAGTTCGCGAACAAATAAAAAGAGAGCCGATTGAGCGAGACAAGGGGGGATCGATACCCACTGATAGAAAGTCAAGTTCCGTACATTTTATTTTTTTACATTGTTGTTGTTTGACATTAGTTGGAATTAAACGGCGCGAAAATGTAATAGTGTTGATGCTGTTTTCATATATATTTAGTAAACATCGAAGGACTTTAATCCCTCATTCTATGGACATTTCTGATTGAATATGGAATGATTGAATTCTCAAGCAGCAATTTTACACGTCGAATGAAGACTTAATTGGTCTCATTCGATTTAAACTTCAATAATTTTTCTTCATTCAATTTCAGTGATTGAATTCAATCGTTACGGCACATGTACACGTGAGAGAAAACTGCTAGAGATAGAGCAAAAAGTAACCCTAAATAGCTTAAATAATTCACAATTGAGTTATTTAGAGGTGTTTTTTGCCCTATCTCTAGCAGTTTTCTCTCGCGTGTAAATGTGCCTTTAGAAATTCAATCAATTGAAAAGTTTGGGAGTTTAATGGATTTATAATTTATTCTATTGAATAATTTGGGAATCACATCGGATTATTACGGTGAGTCTCATACTGTAGGTTTGACTTAACTAAAAACAAAATAAAATGTCAAAAAAATGTACACAAAACAACAACAAATTTTTGGGTTAACTATTAAACTTAGTTTAAAACTGCAGTGACACCCACCGTTAGTTTCTATTAAAGGAATTTAGTACTTTTTACAATTACAAAAAAAAAACTAAAAACAAAATAATATTAGAATTAACAATTATACAGATCTCACAGAAGTAGTCAAAGCACGAATAATAAAGAGCACTTCAACAATTTCAATATTTCAATTTCAATAAAGGGTATGATTTTAGACAATAATTTTTTGATGACATTCAAAGTTTAAACTATTTCAAGTAATTACTACTTTACATAACTTATGAATTTAGGCTTTTTCTGTAGGTTTGGAATTGTTTAAACTCGAAAATCATACAAATTTATGACTTAACTGTGAATTCAATGTTTTCTTTTTTTCCTCTTGTACTTGAAAGTAATCTTCAGTTTTACTGTTCAAATAATAAAATCTAATGTTATTTCCAAACTGCTAAATCAAATGATACAAAATCGAATGGTAAGAAGTTGAATAAATTCTTAACTATTGAATTCAATGATTGACAAAATCGGATAGGGTAAACTGATTAAATTCCTTAAAAGTAAATTCGATCCAATGAATTCCAAAGCCCCTGCGAATGGTTAAAAATTAATTCAATCGATTTAGGAGGAAATCCAATGGCATTTTTAGTGACTTCATTCAAAATATAAAAGTGGTAGAACCAATTTTATCAAAATAGACAAAATCTTACTAATTTAATTGAAATGTATCAATAAATTAGTTTTTGACAATTTTTTTTTAGTGAATTTAAATTATTTGTAATTTCTTAAAAATAGTCGGCTCTAAGCCGACTTTTAGCCGCCGCCATTATTTTTGCTGAGCCGCCGCCGACCGAAATTTTATATCGGCTTCGCCCTCTGCTACCTAAGTTCGCACTTTACAGTGAGGTTACATGATCAAGATTTTGCTTTCAAGTTGATAACACATACTGCTTGTCAAATTCAGTTGAACTTGAAGCTGTGACGTAGGCTGCGTGCAACTTGATAGTCAATTTTGGTTTCAAGATGCCGTCGTCAAGGAAAGAACTAAAAATGCTCGCCTCTGTGGGCTGTTGCCGCACTGTAGGCTGTTCGAAAAAGACTTTATTTTTTTCTTCAAATCTTCCACAGACATTTTCATGTTAGCAGAAATTGGTTTTTTATTTATTTTTATTTTTAAATCATTTCCTCGATATTCCGAAATATTCACATTCCGTATTTTATCGTGTTTTATTGCGGCACAATATTTGTAAAAAGAACAACAAATTTACAAGAAATTTGATCAGCTGTTTAAAACTTGACCGTCAAGTTTTCTCAAAACTTGAAAGCAAAAATTGATATCAAGTTGCTGTTCAATTTTTAAAATGTGAGTTTGTTAGTAAAAAAATGTGAGTGTATTGAAACTTGAAAGCCAAAAATTGATCGTGTAACCCCTATGTTACCAAATTATCTTGACATATATATGTATATTGTCAAGAATTATTGTTGTGTCAGAATTATTTATTTGTGGTGGCTGGGTGAGTGAAGGTTTTTATTATAAGAAACTGTATTTAAAAAAATCAAATTTGAAGAAACCATCAACCACGAATACGACTTATCTATAATAAATTTACCTTAACAATTATTTTACCTTAGCAAGAAATAATTTGTTTTATTTTATATAAAAGAAATTTAATTCTAACCTTTAAGGCACGCTAACAACGTAGCGGGCTGCGCCCGCTAGTAAAATATAAAAAAAATCGAAAACAAAATTTTTCCTAGAGTCGATACCCCCCTTAAATAATATTTATTTTGTACCTTTACCCGGTGTCTTCAAATGCAAGAAATTATATGATATGAAATGTCAAAACCATTGCAGAGAAACGTCAAAATGATATCAATTGCAGAGTGGTGAAGAACACTTGAGCATTTCATGGATAAGAAATATCATAGATTTTTCTTCGAAAAACACCAAATTTTATGAAACATTAATGTTTACCGACAAATAATAAAAAACTAAACACTTTTCCATTCCTTTTTACCAAATTTTTTGTTGTTTTTCTATTACAAAATTGAAATGAAAACTAAAAGTGACATTTGATCTCTGGCATCATTGCAAGATCCGATGGCATGTCAGCGATATCATGATATTGCAATAAAATTGAAATTGAGTGTCTTCACTTGAGATGAGAGCATTTTGACAATTGCTTGCTATCATTTTATTGCATGTCAAGACACTGGGTTACATCCGTCAAATATTGAGATAGTAATTTTTTCAATGAATTTTAACAATGGATTAATGGACTCGGGAGTGTTATATCTCAAACGCCGACAAAAAAAACACATCGTTTAACTTGACATTGAAAGTTCTATTATTAGTGAAAATTTGAAACAAATCTGGGTTATGCCCGTTAGTAGTAGCGAATTATGACCGAAAAAATATAATCAATTAAATCACTTTAAAAAAATGAATGGGATGTGGGGTTTTCTCTTTTTTTTTGTAGTTAGTTCGATTAATCACTGAATTTTACAAAAATATATAAATTCCCATCATAATTCTTCCAAAAAAAATATAGAAAAATATATAAAAAAAATTAAAATTTTGTTTTTGAATTTTTCTATTTTTCTTATGACCATTCAATTCATTCTTTAATTTTCTTTAATCCATTATATACCAATTATACTGCAGTTACTATATACTTTTTAACACTTTCACGTTTTTTCCATTTTAGCAATAAAGCAAAGCAAATTTTTCGCATTCAATTTTCAGCCGTAAATTTTTACTACTTCATGCTTTTATTACATTCTATTTGTTCTTCATTAACAACTCTACCAATATAAAAAGTTTTATAAATTACTTTATGCGAAATTTTTTTAATTTTTAATATGAAAATAGTTTCTTACCAACACCGGTGGATTGATTCGCCATTTTTCACTCTTCACAGCTATCTACACACATTCACAAGCCAAACTTCAAATTTGTTCTCACTTATTGTTCGTAATATATTGATCTCTTTTTTACCCGTTATTTTTACTTAAAGGGCGTTTTTTCTTTTTATTATTACTTCTTTTGTTTCTTTCTTGCTGTTTTTTCGGTGTTTTCTTTGTTTTTTAAAAGTTCGATTTTTCAAAAAAAAAAACAACGGTGAATTTTATTTATATTAACACTAATTGATCAGTTTTATGGAATTTATTAGGCAGTAAACTCGTTTCTATTAGTATCTTTTTCAATTACCAAAATTATATAAATATTGGCGTTTCCACACTTCTTCCTACGTTTTTGACAATTCGAGAATACTAGAGTTGTGTCGTTCATGAACGAACTAGTTCATTTGAACGGTTCAGTTCATTGAACGATATGACATCGTTCACCATTATTCGTTCTTTTCGTTCAATCGTTCATTTCGTTCTTTTTTTTAGTCATAGAAAATTTGTATCCCTTATTAATTTTATTACAGAATTAAATGTTTTTCTTAATAATTTAAAATTTTTAATAAAATTGTAATTTTCTGAACTATTCGTCTATGCCTAATATAATTAATATAAACATGTAACATGTGGTACGCCAATAAATTGTCGAACGAACGACACCGTTCACGAATCACTGTTCAGACACAGCTCATGACAAAAAAAAACCGATTGAACGAACTAGTTCAATGACTTTTATTGAACGATAAGACCGAGTCACCAAAAAGAACGATTAAGCCCAACTCTAACTCTGAGTCTTGACGAGACATTGATTTGTTTGCCCAAAAACTAATCGTCGGCAGAATAACGGGAAAAAATTTGTCCATTTGTTTTGGGTGGAGAATACGTAATGTCAGACAATTCATTATTTTTTGTTGGAGTAGGTCACAAATGAAACTATTTATTTTCATGTTTTCAATGTGTTTTTCACTAATTTTTTTCCAAAAATAAAAAGTAAATTGCATTAAATTCAATAATAATGCAAATTATTTACTTTTTCTTAACATTTTATTCATTTTCTTTTATTTTCTTTAGTTTTTAGTAATGCCACTAAGTAAAAATTAGATCTGGCATTGTGGTTGATGTCACACATAGTTGTGAGAACAATTGTGCTGACAACGTTGTCTGAACAAGAACAAAACATGAACACGAGACAAATTCATGGGTGAACAAGAAATTGTTCATTGGTTGAACAAATCGATGTCTCATCAAGACGCTAAGTAAAGCGTCCCATACATTAAGCTGCCCACACACTAGGGAACATGGTTGAGGGAACAAAAAATATCAAAAAATTTTGTAAACACGAAATGCACGCTCTCAACACGCACAAACGCACTCACACATTCACAAAAATGCTCTTTTTTTAAGAATGTTCCCTAGTGTGTGGGCAGCTTTAAGGAACATTTGTAAAACAATTACCATTTTTTACGAAGGTTGATTTGTGTATGTTAATGTTCGTGTTGACATTCGTGCAATTCGTGTTTACAAAATTTGTTGATATTTTTTGTTCCCTACTCAATGTTCCTTAATGTATGGGCCACTTATATCTGTAAAGTTTTTATTTTTAATAGTAAAAGGCTTTATTTTTTGATCATGTAGGTTGATAAAGTGCATCTGGTTTCTCTAACACTTAATATATAATTTGTTTATTTTTACGAGCAAACGCTGTTAAATTGCTTAGTTACAAATTTTATTTGTAAATAAATGTTTTCTTCTACTGAACGGCAGAAAACAGGCGTTGAATTCAGTGAACGTATTTTTTTTTATTTCACTGAACGTAATTTCATTTTTTTTTTAATTCACTGAACGTGATTTTTTTTTTTTTTAATTCACTGAACGAAAATGAACCAATTCACCGGTGAATTAATTCAGTAAGGAATTAATTCACTTTTTTCGGTTCGATTTATAAAAATGAACGCGTTCACCAGTGAAGTAATTCATTTGATTTAATAAAAAGAACTATAGCAATTAAATTAATTCGCTACATAATTAAGGAATTAATTCTTCAAAGCTCTGACCATATCCTTGTTTTTTTTTTTAACGTTAAAATTAAATTAATCGCGACGACTTTTGCTGTCGTCGGTCGACAATCGACCCAGCTGTGATTATTTCTGTCAAATGAATATAGGAAATGCAGTGCCCCTATTTGATTTCATCAATTTAGCCATACGTAAACGTGACGAATCAGCCGATTCAATCTAAAATAATGAGTAAAAAAGAAATAGACTGTCAGCTATGCTCTTTTAACTCATTAGATTTTCCATAAGGAGATACGTCACGTTACGTCCACGTATGGCTAAATGAGCCTTCAATCTAAAATAATGAGTAAAAAAGAAATAGACTGTCACCTATGCTCTTCTAACTCATTAGATTTTCCATGAGATACGTCAAGTTACGTCCACGTATGGCTAAATGAGGCTTTTATGCTTAATTAAATGCTAAATTTTTCCCTTTGGAATTTAGGGAATGTAATAACTGTTCTTGCTAAAGGTAACAAAACAACCCGAATAAAAAAATGTATATATTATTATATAAAGTTATATATAATTGTATATGGTCCTTAGGGCGGGTCAAATTGTATGGAACGTATGGCAAAAACGTAATCTATAGGTGATTCTGAGAAATTTTGCTCAAGAGACCATAGCTCTAAGTCGGATTTGGAGCCCCCCAAAATTTCAAAATAGATATTTTTCCATATAAACAGAATAATTTAATTAAATTCGTCATAAAATCGGATAGAATTATAGTATATTTCTCAAACGTTGCCAAGCTTGCTTTTCCTTCTTCCTTAATCGTTCATCGTGCAATGCGCATGCAGTTTGCCAAAATGTGGTCAAAATACTTAAATAAAAACTCGGTTATCACAATATGTACCAATATTTTTTTTTAATTTTTAAATTTAGTGTGACACAATCAAAGAGTGCGGTGATAATATCAAAGTTATTATGGATAATCAAGAACCATCAACATCGTCTGCGTTGTCTTCGCAAATGGAAGCAACAACATCAACAAGTTTTGACTCTAGATTGACTAACATGCGTCAGCAAGATATTGTTGTTTTTGGTTTATCAAGTGATTTAAATGATCTTACTTTGCCTACTAAATGTGACATTTTAAAATATTATTTTTTTTAAGTGATCGTGCTAAATTTGAAAACAAAATGTTCTCGTATAAAACTTTTACTCCTAACGTAACAGATAAATTGATCCAAATTTGGTGTAAATTAAATATTGAAATCATTAATAGAAAGAGTGTTTTCAAAAAATTAACTGGTTTGCTTGATAAATACCAGAAACGTGTACAACATAGAAACAAAAGAGATTAATTTAAAGCATTTGTTGATTCAATAAACGAATTATTTTATATTGGCAAATGTAATTGCAAATTAAAAACAACAGAATGATCGTGTGGATTGATTCCAGAACATCTAAAAGAATTTATGATGGACCAGCATAATGATAGAAAATTCACAATACCTGAATATACGGAACATGTTGAAGAAGTAGCTACAACAATACCAACACTTACAACTGGTACCGATGATCCAACATACGAACCACCTGAATTACACATGGATGAAGATGAAAATGAAGCAACAACAGAAGTTCCAGAAGCAACTGTTCAAATGAGACGAGGTCGTTATACTCAAAGATACGATGCCTTAAATTTTGCTGATGTGTGATAGATTCGGTGTTTCAGATAGAGACGCTTCATGTTTAGCAACAGCTTTATTCAAAGATATAAATTTTAGAGATGTTCATGGTAATCTTGTTATTATGGATAAATCAAAAGTGGATAGAGAAAAAGTTAAATCTGGAGATGCAGTGCTTCGTACACGACATACAAATTCTTCCATAACTGCATTCTCTTTCGATGGTAGAAAAGATGACTCATTAACTACAGAGAAAATTAATGACAAATTTCATACCACTATGGTAAAAGAACCGCATTTAGTTGTTCTGAAAGAGCCCTATAATGAGTTACTTGGATATGTAAATTTGGGTAGTCAAGAAGATGCAAAAACCAAACACAGAAAACTGAATGAATTTTTCAACAATAAAACATTAACAATTGATCAATTAATTGGCATATGCAGTGATGGTGAGCCAGCAAATACTGGAACAGAAAATGGTGTTTTACGATTATTTGAAAAACAATTAAATAGACCAATTCACTGGTTTATATGTCTGCTTCATTTCAATGAACTGACATTTCGTCATTTATATGAAGCATTGGACAAAACAGTCACCAGTGGACCACGAGCAGCAAGTGGAAAGTTATTCAAAGATATTCAAGAATGTGAGAAATTGCAGGTATGTAACACTTTATTTTATTTAATATCATCATTTATTATCATTATTTATTGTCATTATTTTAGTTTTTCGATTGGAATAAAGTTAAAATAAAATAATTGATCTAAACATTTCATTTTTCAGGTAGTAGCTGATTTTGATCCAATACCACTGGAGAATATGCCTGCAATGAGGGATCATGAACATGAGCTCGAACTATCAACAGATGTTAAATATTTATATCAAATAGCTAAAGCAATTTCGAATGGTATTGTTCCAGTTGATTTAGCTAACATTAAACCAGGACCAATTGCACATTCTCGTTGGTTAACCAAAGGAAGTAGATTACTACGATTATATGTAACAACTAATACACCATCGACCAATTTAAAAACTTTGGCAGTTTATATTATTACAGTTTATGTGCCAATGTACTTCAATGTGAAGTTTTATAACTCTGTTGTGTACGGCAGTGCACTTTTATTAAAATTTATACGTTGGACACGATACTTACAACCAAACTTACGTAATATTGTAGATGGTGTAATTCAAAATAACTCATATTATGCACATCCAGAAAATATCTTATTAACAATGTTTTTTGATGATCGAAAAGCAATACGGGATAGAGCTATCAAAAAGATTTTACACTATCGAGAAAAATTGTACGATCCAACTAAACTCAGAGTTTACAAAAAATATATATTAAATTTCGATGCTACCGATTATGTCAATATGGTTGTTATGAATAACGACGATATATTATTTGAACCAGCATTTACATATTCCATATGATTACTTGGTAGAGTACTTAGATTTCGATGAACCACCACTGGCTGATCCACAAATTCCAATGCACATACAAGGAACAGAAAGACATGTACAATTATTAACGAGTGTTTCAAAACGAGTTATAGAAAAGAATAGTGAAGGAGTTATGGCAGTGACAATAGAAAGTCGTAAGAAAACTCCTCGAATGGAAAGTAAAAAGGACCTTAAAAAATAATATTACCACGTTAAAACATTAAATTGTAGGTCGAGAATAATATTTAAAAATAAATTGAATTAAAAATGTAAAAATAGTGTTTTTTTGTTGAAACCTTGAAAATGTTAATTTTTTCAGATCGATTTTCCTACAAAAAGGAGTTCGAAAACAAAAAAATGTATCGTTATAAAAGTTGTTGGAAATTATCTGAGCTTTCATAATCTGCAAAAAAAAAACTCGAAAAAAATCGAAGAAAATTCAGAATTTATTAGTTAAAAGTTCATTTTAGGCTATTTTTCGACAAAAAATTCCTAATAGACAGTATTTCGATGTACAGTCACCTTCTCTGGAAGTTTGATAATTCAAGAATAAGTTTCCAAATTTTTATTATCTATATTTCTCACATCTACATTCTTCCCAGTGTTTTTTTTTTTTTTATTGCTACAAGTCGGACTGTAAAAAAAAAAAAAAATATAGATATAATTAAATTTTAAGCATATTTTATAAATTTAGTTTATTATATTATTGTAAAATGTTATATAGTAGTATTCAAACCGTATTTGGCCCACAGGGCTTGGTTTATAAATATTTTTTGAAATAAATAAATAAATAAAAATATCTCTACTAAAAATAAAAAAAGTATTGGTATCAATACAGATTCTGAAAGGTGATAAAAATACCTTTCAAACAAGCCCAGATTAAGAAATCTACTATAATTCTATCCGATTTTATGACGAATTTAATTAAATTATTCTGTTTATATGGAAAAATATCTATTTTGAAATTTTGGGGGGCTCCAAATCCGACTTAGAGCTATGGTCTCTTGAGCAAAATTTCTCAGAATCACCTATAGGGTTTTTGCTATACGCTTCATCAAAAAAAAAATTAACCCGCCCTAATGGTCCTATATGACACCATATATAATTAGATATAATTATGTATCACATAGATTATTTAAAATTTGGTTAATATGATGCCATATAAAATTTTATATAACTATATATGGTATAATATATAATTATATCTGCCATTATATTATTAACTATTAAAAAATTATTTGAAAACGCTAAGTTGAGTTCCATTAACATAATTGATGTTAACTAGTATGATCTATTGAGATAAATGTAACTGCAGTTTTTCGTTAATCTCATTTTTAAGAAGCGTCTGAATCCAATATCAAAAAAATCCATTAAAGAATCCTGGAAGTGGTATCATTTGACCATGTTTGTATTATAAACATATTAAATTTTAATTTTTTGTTACTGTTGGATTTTTATTACTATTAATAAAAACTAAGAAATAATAGTAATTGGCTTAAAATCTTTTAGTAAAATTAGATATACCCATTTTTCGGATATAATTATATATAATTATATCAGAATTAATAAAATTATATATAATTATATCCACCAATTTCCGTATATAATTTTATATAATTATATTTAATTTAATAATGGGTCATATATAATTATACATGGCCCCATATATAATTTTATATGGCCCCATATCATTTTTTTCCATCGGGAAGCAATAAAATTTGTTTACGTAAAAAATAAATTTAATTAAATAAATGAACAAATAAATAAATTTACCAGATTTGATCGTACGTATTTATGCTATATACATACATATTTTCCCTACCTTTCTATGCATTGACCTGAAAATTAAAATTAAGTTGCCCTAATTTTGGTTTAAAATCCACACTCCATTCCACATTACTTTTATCACTTTTCAGTCGTTGAGCTTTTCCTATTAAATGAACACCTTGTCTTATAAACATGTCCCATTTTATAAATTTTCCAACTTCGATTGGCTCTAATGGTCCTGAACTAACTATTGAATTTATTCTTACAGTGTCATCTAGCAGCCAATCTACCCATAAAGCTATTCCATTACATGATGATGAGCTAAAGTAAAAGTTATATTATTAGTTATATCATCTAGTTGAGTCGTATAACTTACAACTCAATTGGAATTTCCCCTTTTAATGATTGGTCTTTTTCAAATTGCTTGAACTCCACTTGTAACAATAATTCAGGTTGACCCAAAGCTCTGCAAGGATATTCCCATAACGATTGAGCCTCCACTTTAGCTTGAGAAATTGAAGTTGATTCCTTAAATGATACGCATTTATTTCAGTTTTTTTATTGTATTCAAATGTTGTATTTTAAGCTTACCTCCACCATTTTATCAAAATGTTTTAAATTGAAACCTTCGCATTCTTTAATAGGCGTTCTTATTTTATGTAGATCTAAAAATTCTACGGGCACACAATTAATGCGTGCTCCGTACGGAGCTATCTGTATAGAATCTGCTAATTTTTCTTTGATTTTTGTTAACAAAGTACCAAAGTAAAAATTATCCCATGGCAATATAGATGTAAGAAAATAAGGCTCAGCGAATATATGAGTCACTGATTGTAAGTTACTTTCTGTTAAGTCTTCCAACTTTTCAAGGAACTCGACATTTTGTAATTGGTTAAATTGTGCTATAGAATACATAAAATGTCTTGAAAATCTGTGCGGTTCATGACACCATATATGGGAGGCCCCTAAACGGGAGCTGGATAAACCCAGAAGACAACTATCACCTAAAACCAATATCCGCGAGTTTTTATTGACATGATCTTCCAAATAACTTAAATATCGCTTGTTACGTATACTCTGATTCATTTGTCCTATCCGCGAACGGGAATAAGTCATATGTAAACTACAAGAACAACTGTGTCTTGATATCGATTTCTTTAAATTTTCCTTAGATTTATGAAAAGCATCAAACCAAAGAGAATATTCATCATGATTGCAATTTAGAATAAATTCTTCACCAGCGTGTTGAATATTCAAAGGTTTAGGTATATAATATATAGCCTGCATCCAATGATCTCTCCAAGGTATTACATTTGGCAAAGGGTTTTCAGGATATTTTGCATCTGCAAATGTCTTAAATTCTGGATGTGCCCAAAATGGTGCACAACTTATTTTAATTTCTTCTTCCATATCCATATTAATTTCCCACCAATAAAAAACTAAGTCAGTGGAACCAATACCAGTTGCTTTAACCACTAGATTGCATTCTCGTCCTAATTCTCTAGATTGTTTTTTATTGAAATCGAATTCAAATATTTCTATAGGCTGTGTTAGAGGACAAAATTGTTCGAGGGGTAATTGGGAAAGTTGTATGTCATGTAAATTAGCTTCTCCTTGGCAATTCGCAATATCCTTAGGTGGCTTAAGTATTATATCGCCATCTAAATCGGGCAAACTTTTTAAAGAATTCCATTGAGAAGCCAAGCCCGATTGTGCTACTTGTGCATAACACGTAGCTTTAGCCGGAATGCAAATTACATCCTCGGTTAGCAAATGATTATGGGCGTGATTATATATGCCTATAGCACCTTCACCTATTAACTCTGTATCTAAAACTTCTGTTACTAACAGATTGGCTTTTCTATACATATCCTGTCCAATTATAATATCCGTTGATCTCTTTTTAATTAATTTAACTTTATCTTTAACTTTATTGGCCTCCAATATCTTCTCTGCACAATTGGCCATAGGTAAAAAAGCTTCACATGCTGTGACCGAGTCGGCCCCACAGGTCGTAGCCATCATAGAAAGTATACCGGTTCCAGTACCAATATCTAATACATGAACTTCTTTACCTTGCATATGCATTTTATCAATGGTTTTTTTTAGAGCTGCATAATATTTCTGATTTCTTTCTGCGTCATGGAGCATATCACCAAATCCAGCATTGGCCACTTCTTGGTGGTAGTCATACGAATCTTCTTTGGATGCCCATTCATTTTGTCCTGTTATAGGGTTTAAAACTTGTGTAAATACAGCCATATGACGTTTTATAAGTAAATTTAACCTAAAGTAATAAAATAATTTAATCATCAATTTTTTACAGATTTCGGCGGAAATCGCGTTTTATAACCCGTTGTCTCCAAATGCAATAAATTATATTATGATATGAAATGTCAAAACCACTGCAGAGAAACGTCAATATGATATCAATTGCAAGGTGGTGCACAGAGCTTTGAAGAATTAATTCCTTAATTCAATTTTTCAATTCTGAATTAAAAATTCGATGAATTAATTCACTAAGCACCATAAATGAATGGAATTAATTCATATTTGCTTTCGTTCGATTTATTTTGTTACGAATTAATTCAATTGCAATAGTTCTTTTTATTAAATCAAATGAATTAATTCTACGGTGAACGCGTTCAATTTTATAAATCGAACGAAAAAAAAGTGAATTAAGTCCTTACTGAATTAATTCACCACTGAATTCATTCAATTTCATTTTCATTCAGTGAATTAAAAAAAAAATAAAATTACATTCTGTGAATTAAAAAAAAATAATAAGTTCACTGAATTGAAAAAAAATAAAATAAGGTCACTGAATTAAAAAATAAATAAAATAAGTTCACTGAATTCAAAGCCTGTTTTCGGCCGTTCAGTAGAAGAAAACAATAATGTAAAAATAAAAGTTTTAAATAAGCAATTTTACAGCGTGTGCTAGTAACAAATTAGAAACCGGATGCTGTTTATCAACCTACATGATTCAAAAATAAAGCCTTTTACTATTAAAAATAAAAACTTTACAGATATAGATAAATTTGGAAAAAAATATAACTATTAATTTTTCAGACTAGTTATATAGTTATATTTTTTTCCAAATTTATCTATATCTGTAAAGTTTTTATTTATAATAGTAAAAGGCTTTCTTTTTGAATCATGTAGGTTGATAAACAGCATCCGGTTTCTAATTTGTTTCTAGCACACGCTGTAAAATTGCTTATTTAAAACTTTTATTTATACATTTTTGTTTTCTTCTACTGAACGGCAGAAAACAGGCTTTGAATTCAGTGAACTTATTTTATTTTTTTTTAATTCAGTGAACTTATTTTATTTTTTTTTTCAATTCAGTGAACTTATTATTTTTTTTTTAATTCACTGAATGTAATTTTATTTTTTTTAATTCACTGAATGAAAATGAAATTGAATGAATTCAGTGGTGAATTAATTCAGTAAGGAATTAATTCACTTTTTTTCCGTTCGATTTATAAAATTGAACGCGTTCACCAGTGAATTAATTCATTTGATTTAATAAAAAGAACTATTGCAATGGAATTATTTCTTTGAATTTGTTGTTTGATGAACGCATTCAGTTGAATGAATTCAGTGAATTACTTAAGAAAAGGAATTCATTCAATTCTAGAGAAAATTGAATTCGATTGGTAGTGAATTCATTCAAAAAGGAATTAATTCTTCAAAGCTCTGGTGGTGGAGAACACTTGACCATTTCACACCTAACCCCCCGTTTCCACATGCAAGTAAATGGTTGCAAGTTGAGAATACGTATTATCAGCGAAAATTTCGAAAATTGCCTAAAAAACATGAAAATTTTACATGTGTCCACACTACTTGCTGCAAGTTCATTTTTAAAATGTCGTCGAAGGCATAGGTAGTCACTAAATAGCACTCCAGTACCGGTGTTCTGTAACTATGTGAGAAGTTACTCACATAAAAATTGCAACTCTACGATGTGTCTACGATATTTAAAGCTGCCTACACACTAGGGAACATGGTTGAGGGAACAAAAAATATCAAAAAATTTTGTAAACACGAAATGCACGCTCTCAACACGCACACACACACAAACGCACTCAAAAATTCACAAAAAATGCTCTCTTTTTTTAAGTATGTTCCCTAGTGTGTAGGCAGCTTAAAACAGGGTGAGTCACAAAATTTCAAACTGAATATAAGTAAATTTTTTTTACATACCTCTGGCTAAATTAGACATTATGATACTCACCCTGTTTTAAATATGGCAGAGTTGTAATTTTTATGTGAGAAACTTCTCACATAGTTACAGAACACCGGTACAGCTTTGAAATTACAACCATTCAAGCATAAACGACATAAGCGCAGTGTCGACCGCAGTGCGACGTTTTTTCGATAAAGCAGTTTTTGTATTTTCTTTACTTGTCACTGCCGAGAAATTAGAAAAGTTTCTAAATAAACAAGAGCTATTTCTAAACAAAACACGATAAGAAATTTAAAAAAATTTTGAATCGTCCTCGCGAAATTCAAGAACAAAGTGTGACAGCACTGCCACTGTTTACTGTCACTTTCACGATGTGGTTTGGGCCTATGGTTTGGGCTTCATACTGACCTTTTCTTGACATTTGTCGCGTTTTCATAACTTAACATTAAAATTTAATCATTATATTTTGAAAAATAATATTTCTTTTCATTTTTTATTTGTATTTAAACGCAATTTCTGCATCTTAAATTATAATCTGTTAAATAATTGAATATTTATTTTTATATTTTGACAATTATTTTTCATTTTCTATTTCCTTTTTCTATACACAGTTGTAAAAAATTGTACTTTAAAGTTTTGGATCTTATTTTCCTCCAAGGCAGTGTTACCATATATTTTTTTAGAAAAACTGTAAAAAAAACAGTTTCTGTATAGAAAACCTTTTTTTCGAAAAAAATGTAAAAATCAGAAGAAATTCTGGGATCTCGAAGTATCCTGAGACTAAAATATTATCCCAGGGTCTCAATTTTCACAATATCGAGATTTGAATAATTTAATTGCGTTTGGTATTTATAGTAAACGACTTTTTGCACAGCCATCTAATAAAACTTTTTTTAAGAATTTTGGTCTGCTAGGTCCGAATCTGAAGTTAAAAAGTTCATCGAATCACCCTTCCGAGATGTCAATCTTTTTTTTATTAAACCCTGACTTAGGATAGAATACTTTACTCGCCAATGTTGTCCTTAAAAATAATCTTTATGGATTTGCATTCCACATAAAATTACCTTTCATTAGATTCAGTATTGTTATGTCGGGAATTGTTTGACGGTGTGTAAAAACCCCGTAAAAAAATTAAGTTTTTTAGAATTGTCCTTAATCATAATTGAAAAAATAGAAGTAGATTGTTATCCCGAATTAGCAAATATTTACTTAAAAAATAAAAAATCAATTTCGGCCTTTGTTGATGAGACATTGTTTAAAAAAATTTTTTTTTATACAAACTTCATCTTATAAACGTGTTATAAGGTTTTCAAATTATTTTGCATAAGCATAATTCTTAAATTTTAGTTAAAAAAATAAAAAAAATTGTAAATGAAACAAATGTGCCGATTTAATATGAAAAAACTGTAAAAAATGCATGATTTAAAAAAAAACTGTTTTTTACAAGAAAAAACTGTAAAAAAACAGTTAAAACTGGCTATATGGCAACACTGCTCCAAGGGCAGTGTCACACGTTCAATATATATTGTGATATTTGGATCGCGATCCATTTTAATGGATTGATGGATCGCGCGTGTATGCTACATGTTCAATATTTATCGCGTCAGTATTTAAATTATTTTTGTGCTGTGCTGGTCGTTTATTAAAAAATGTCGCGAAAAACAAAAAAAAGAAAGCCTGTTTAGCTATTTTGCTTGCTTTTTTATTGAAGAAATGTGTTATAAATGTTTTATCTTTTTTGTTTGCACTGCGTATTTTATTTCATTTGTTTTATTTTCTTTATTCTTTCACTTTTTACTATTGTATCGCGAATTGATATCACGAACTATGCTACACGTTCAATATTTATCGCGTGATCCGCGATCCGTGATCTGGATTTATTTCACTTTTTACTATTGTATCGCGAATTGATATCACGAACTATGCTACACATTCAATATTTATCGCGTGATCCGCGATCCGTGATCTGGATTTCAGAATATTGGGCTATTCTGCGATATGGATCGCGATCCATCAATACTGCATGCTACACTTTCAATAAATATCGCGATACTGAATCGCGGTCAATATATATTGAACGTGTAACATTGCCCCAAAACTCTACTAGTTTTTGTACAAAACTAGTTTTTGCTTGTTTTTTTTGTATGCGTTTTGACAAGTTAAAAACTACAAGAGCCAAAAACCAGGTAGTTTTTCCTCAGGTATAAATGTAGTATTTATGGTGCTTTGGAACGAAAACTTATTAAACGAGTTTTCGACCTCAGTATGAATGAGGTATAAAGGCATATCTACACGAGAGAGATAATTGCTAGATATAGAGCAAAAAACACCCCTAAATAGCTTAAATCATTCACAATAGAGCTAATTAGAGGTGTTTTTTGCTCTATCTCTAGAAGTTTTCTCTCTCGTGTAGATGTCCCAAGAAACATTTTTACGGACTCTCCGGCACGTACGGATTCATGAATCCGGCTTTTACGGCACGTTAACTGTCCGTAATGTACGTATCCGTCAATGCTTGTACGTATACGGAACATTAACGGACTGTATAAATGGATTTTCAAACACAATACGTTTTAACTCCGTTTTGGTGTATCCGTTTCCGTACCTTTAAATACGGATTTCATCGGTTGCAGTTTGTTTACAAAATAAAAAATTATATTTTGGAAAAGTCGGTTAAAATATTATTATAATGGGAAGAATATATGGAGAATACGCAATAGAGGGAATTCTTTCTATCACACCATTAATCAAACAACATCAAGTAAAAAGGTAAGATTTATGAAACTTAATGTTTCACAATGTTTTGTGTATAACATGTGAGAATTTGTATCGTGTACACAGTCAATTAAACCATAACTAATTTATTGTCTCTTTTCCATATAGATGTTGGATTTAACTCCGGGTCCCTAAGTGCTGGATAGATAGGTAAACCGATTCGGATGTGCTAAATATTGTAATTGTAAATAATAATTACTAATGAATTTATAAAAAAGAAATACTTTGTATTGAAAATAGTAAACATATGGTCTATTTTTGTGGAAAAAATCGGTAGGGTACGGACAAGGAAATACTCCGTTATTACATGACATAACGTTCCGGCTTTCTACTGTCAAAATTGTTCGAGATATCATTGATAGGAATGCCGCACAAACGCAGCTTCAGTTTCGATGTTCCTTATGTTCCGTTTTCTGGTCCGTAAACGGATCCAGAAAACGGTACGTATACGGAGTTGGATTCCGTTTATGACGGACGGAAAACGGTGCGTAAACGGAACGAATTGTTTGTTGGGGTGCCTTAAAGGCACATTTACACGCGAGAGAAAACTGGTAGAGATAGAGCAAAATACACCTCTAATTAGATCTATTGTGAATGATTTAAGCTATTTAGGGGTGTTTTTTACTCTATCTCTAGCAGTTTTCTCCCGCGTGTAAATGTGCCTTAAGAAATATCGTAGATTTTTCTTCAAAGAACACAAAATTTTATCAAAAATTAATTTTTATCTACAAATAATAAATAATTAAACTCATTCGAATTCTTTTTAACTAAATTTTCTGTTATTTTTTTATTACAAAATAAAAATTAAAACGATTAGTGACATTTGATGACAGGCATCATTGCAAGAGCCGCTTGCATGTCACAAATTGGTGCACTGTCGCCAACTCGGCGCTTTCCCCGCTAATCTAGCGCTTTTTTATAGCGCGAAACATCAGTTCTGTTTGTTTGTCAATCTAACCACTCGCAGAAAAAAAACAGGTGGAAAGTTATCAAAGTGCTATGTAATTATACAACTACATAAGTTCGAAGTAAATTTTTCAATTTTCTAGCAAAATATATGTATTTTCTCGGATATTTTCCGCTACACAAGTATATATTTTGCAAGGAGTGTATATATTTTACAAAAAAATGTGCACATTTCACTATAACTTTGTAAAACTAACTTGAAAATTATGTAGTTGTATAATTACATAGCTCTTAGGTAATATTCCCCCTGTTTTTTTCTGTGTGCATATCAAATATGCGCGGAAGAAAATCGAATTTAATTAATTTGTTAATTTTTCATACACGCAAAAACTAAAAAGTGTATAACTGCCGAAGCACTTCGCTAAAATACAACTTCAAAAGTTTTTTGCTAAGTTACACAATTCTTTAATTAAAATATAATATTTTTTAAGATAAGTTACAAAAGAAAAAACTTAGGTAACTTAACATATTTGGAAGTACATGAAAATGGAATAGCTCAAAAACTAAGGCAAGTTGTCAAAAACTAAGAATTGATAAATCTACATGAATTTTTTTTATTAACTTATGTTGCATTTACATCTGCACCCAAATCCCGAGATTTCGACTAAAATTGAGATTTCAGTGAAAATCTCATGTGAAATCCCGAGATTCCCCATACAAAGGAAATCCCGTAAATTTTCGAGATTTCGAAGAAATCTCATGAAAATCTCACAAATCTGGAGACTTTTGCAGAATACAACACTGTGTTTCCCTTAATTTGTAGAGTTTTTGCATGAAAAAGTGGCAACGATGGTCAACAGCTGACTAAAAAAATAACCTAAAAATGACACAAAATAATGAAATAAAAAAATTATTATTAATTTAATAAATATGACTTTAGACCAAATGGAAATGTACTAATGATTATAAGAAGTGTTGCGTGGTTCTAATTTTTGCTTCCCCCGAAGCATAACTATGAAGAAAGCATTGGGAAGTGCATGTCTTCCTTCCGACAAAATATTGCAAAATCTGGGTTCTAGCTTGTCGTCCTTATAAAAAAACAAATTTACTAACATATTTAGCGTAAAGTTGCGTTTACATCTGTTTTCAAATCCCGAGATTTCAATGGAAATCTCGACCCGAAATCTTGACCGTTTAAATTTACACTTTATGACAGTAGCGAGATTTCGATTTGACAGCTGCACTTTTTTTGTAAACAAATTTGTCGTTTTTTTTAACAGGAGATACGACGTTAAATGAATACCACTAATAATAATAATGAACTAGGTCTTTCGATCAATTGAGTGACTAGTTCAATTGAACTAGTTCGTTAATGAACGACACAAGTCTAATTTTATGCATTCTAAACAAATAATCTGACTTTTTATAAAATTGTTAATATTTTCAAATTAAAAATCGTATAATTTATACTTGTGTTATATAATACATATTGAGAGAAAAATTATGGAAATTTCAGGTGGCAGGGATGAATTATATATAATAGAACAGGCCAAAAAGTTAGGAACAACCGACCCATGTTCAGCCAAGTCTTGGATTATTACGGCCAAAACCTTATTTCCCAATAACTTTAATGTGCAGGTAATTTATTTTCATTATCATTATACATATATTAGTATATAAATTCAATTTTTTCAAGTTTGAGGCTTATCGCTTAGAAAAAGAGGCAAATAATTTTGAGGAGGCAGCCAAATGTTTTAGTTACATGTAAGTTACCTTATTTCCAGAAAAATGCTTATATACAGTTTACTAGCACCGGACCAAAATCCATAAAACTTGGTCCATCGACTAAAGAGTCTATGCTGAGTCCCCAATGATGCCGATTCATTTTATTGCACAAGCACCTTTTGAGTGGGCGGAGCTTTAAGTTTGAATAATTTTTAATAAATCCAGATCAGGACAAAATGATCACAATAGAAAAGGTCTCTCAAATATTTTTCGGTAAGGCCTAATATACCCCATTGTCGATTATTTAAAGATTTTTAGTTTTTTCAAGCTTATTAAAACTACCTTCATATTAAATTAGGAAATGAATAGACACATAAGGTTCAAGCTTTTGCTTGATATAACCCATTAGCTTGTCAAATGCCAAAGTTATTAAGGATACAACTTAGGCCTTACCTCTTTTGAGTTTTTAAAGCATTTTACATGAATCGCACTTTGACCATCAGTTAAAAAAGTGCTCTACAGAAAAACTATTCGGTGAAGGCGCTAAACTGCTTATCGCAAGGGAGAAAATTTCAACGAAGCCACTAAACTACCTACCACATAAGGAGAAAAACCTCTAAGCAGAAAAACTTTACTTAGGCCCAGTTTTTAGGTTTAACTTTTGCAAATTATTTTGGCGTTTACGCTATTTAAAGCTATTTCATTTGGTTATTTTAAGGTTAATTGTATTTTAAATTATTTCGTAAGTGGCATTTTAATGTTAACGTAGTCCTTTTTTGAAATTTTTTAGCAACTTTACGGCCCGTGACTTAGTAAAACTGTATGTGTTTGTGTAAACAACAGCAATACCTGTCCAATAAAAGCTGAAAGCCAATATTTTATGTATGATCTTTCTGAATGAAAGAAATAAAAAAAATTTTGGCTAAAGTGCAGTTTAGGAGCATAACTCAGATCACTTCAAAATTTTTATGATAGGTAAATATTTTTATTGTGAGTTCAAGAATATAAATCCTTTTTGTCGGACACGCCTACTTTCGAGTAGACTGGGCTTTAAAGTTGAAAATTGAAATTGGGATAAGTCCGGAGATACTTATCCGATCATTACAAAATGCACACCAACTGAGAGGTTTGTAAAATTCGTTTTTGATGGGATACAATATGACCCCAAATATTAACCCATTGTGGACTAAATGAACATTTTTGATTTTTTTCATTGACTTTTTGCATAAAAAGTTAGTTTCTCCAAAATATGAACCATGTATCGGTGAGCATACTTTATGGTAGCTAAATATGACTCATTATCTTTTTAAATGAGGGAGTTATTCAGAGTTAAATTTGGACATTTCCTTTTTTTAGTTTTTTTGTTACGACGAGTTTGTTGTCGGGTAAATAAAAATAAAATAAATATCTCCGGACTTATTCAAATTTCAACTTTAAAGCCCTGCCCACTCTAAAGTAGGCGTTTCCGACGAAGAAAATTTATATTTTTGAAATCAGCTCAAAAAGCACTACACTGGAAAAAAAATCAAAAAAATCGGGGCTATGCTCCTAAACTGCACTTGTTCCAAAACTTTTATAATTTAAAAAGGCAAGAGATCACGTCGTACCTTAAACTAAAGCTTGAAGTCATGACTATCCTCTTATACATACTAAAATTACCATTGTATAGGGCAATCCTCAGTAAATAAGGTTTTCACAAGTCATGAAAAATACTAAAAACCGTCAATTAGTCCACAAAGTGTTGATCTATGGAGGCCCAACTTAAAATATATTTCAGAGACCTATTCAATGATGTACATTTCGTCCTGATCCGATAAGTATTTCTGATCTTATAAGAAATTTAATTTTAAACTTTAAAGCCCCGCCTTCTCGAAAATGGCCGGCAAAAAGAATTATGTACATATATTTTTGGAATCAGGCAAAAGTATTACAATAAATGAAAAAGTACTACATTGTAAAAAATCGGTGCGATGCCTGTAAACTGTAATTGTTTCAAGAAAATTTTTTTATTTAGATTTTAATTACAGTATATTAACATTTAAAAATCAAAACGTGGAATTATGGGGAGAGTTTAACGAACTTAAAAATGCGTTAAGATCCCCAGAAAATGAAATAACACCTCAACAAGAGTTTTATGTTAAAATGTTCCAACATGTATCCTATGATGTCCAGCATAAGATTTTAATGTTAACCGTTAACAACGCGGAAAATAGTTTAAATCAATGCAAATTACTGTTATTGGTTTTAAAAAGATTTCCTCAAGCCGCAATAACACATTCTGTAAGTTCTTTAAATAAAATCCTATTTCAAAAACACTTGGCAATTTCTCATTGGCATTACTTAATATTACTGAAAACAAATTTCATTAGATTTCAATGCACACAAATTTTTTAAAATTGGTTTTGAATAAATTAATGATAATGAAATGTACACCAATGTCTTCAAACTGCTAGTTACTTAAAACTTAAGACAAACAATTTTGAGTACTAACTTTATAAATATTCGCTATTTTATCAAGAATACACTATTACTCTTCTTTGTCCACTGATTAGTCTTGATTAAGGATACTGAACGGGACTGGAATTCCAGGATCCAGGGGTTTTTCGGGATCCCGGGATTTTTTTTATCATTAAATAAAAATAAAATAAATAAATAAAATAAATAGCTGAAATAAACCCTACAAATTGAAATAATTCATTATAAATCTGTATTGTATGAATAAATAAAACCAAAACTACACTCATAGAAATAAGAATATAAAAGTAGCAGAAAAAACGGCAAAAGTTTAGTTTGAAGAGCACCCCACAAAAAATATATGACCCCCTCTGGAATTAATTTTTTTTTTCTATTTGGGGTTGAAAGGACTGGGGACCATTGTATCTTAATTCATAATAATTCTCTACATTTATCAAAGTTTTCTAGTTTTAAATTTATATTAACTTTCCCCTATGGTCTTAAATATTCTTCAATGGAATATTCGAGGATACCACAACAATTATTCAAATCTACAACTTTTAATATCAGAAAAACCTGACATCATTTGTCTACATGAGACAAAGAGCAAGAACAATTTAACTCCAATGATCACCAGGGAGTATATTGGATATTTTTTTAATCCATAAAAAATGTTCGTCTGTCGAACATGTTTTATTCACTGTTGAATAAAATCACACTGATCGAACATTTGAACTCACATGAATAAATCAAAGTATTAGTTGTTTTATAAAATGAAAAAAAGAAATAAAATCTTACGGTGTTATGTATAATGATTCTAAACAGTTTAATAAGCGTTTTTGTTAAAAATAGTATGCATCATCCCTTTAATAACTACAAATTTAACAATCTGTTAAAGTAGGGTAAAGCCTGAAATAAGCATTTCATAAAATTTGGAAAATAAAAGTCTCAGTTGAAACCATAAATATTGAGTTTATATCTATTTAAAGACTTTTCGCAGGGTCATCCACCCAAGAATATGTAAAATCCAACATTTTATATCTAACAAATTAAAAAAATCTGGATCAATTGCACCATTTAAGCGTTTTTCATTAAATTTTCACAAATTGGTGTACAAATAAAATACAAAATAAACTAAACAAAATAATGATGTTGATTTAATCAAAACATAATCGTCATTCGAATACATTCAGTATTCGTAATATTTAACTACCATTAAAATATTATTTTAAACTAACCAAGATATGTATAAAAATTGTTTTGTCATGTTTTGATTTATTATAAATAAAGGAAAATGAATACTTTAGCAATTGTATTCCTTAAAGGAAAATTAATAAAAGTTTGTGCATTAGAGTCTTATTGATTTATAATGGGAATGTACACTGTACCATTTTATTAAATGTGTTTCTACAAAATAAAGTTGTTGCTGATACTGTAAATCCCCTCTTTATTAGGTCCATTCGATTACTAGATAATTTGTACACATTTTTACTGGATGGCGTTCGTTTACATAAATACTCAGTAAACAGAAAGAAAAAAGAGAGAATAAAGTGACAGTTCTATGTTGAGAGTTTCTAAGTCTTCTTCTTTTTCTTGCAAATTTTTACTAAATAAATTTTTGCCAGTAAGAATTTGCAAGCAGAAAAAAACATATGTTTCGAAAATATATGATGGTTATGGTAAATAAAAAAAATTATTTTCCAATTATATTATTTTATGGAAATGCAAAGCAGTAAAACTTTCAAAATAAATTATGGAAAAGATAAGAAAACCTTCTAAAAATGTTCTGCTTAAGGTTTAACATCAAAAATTGTCTTCTTTCATAGCGACCAGTTAAAATTTATTTGTATATTTGATGTTGTAATCAGCTGTGTGTACAAAACTTGCAAATTGTTGCAAATTTTCTGTTCGCGTACATGTTTGGGAAAATTTTATTTTGAGAGTAAATCTTGTCTTACTCTCTGAAAGTTTGTACTGAGTAATTCTTACTGGACTTGACTGAGAAAAGTAATCGAATGGACCTATTGTTATGAAATACGCGTTCATTTTTTTTCTGATTTTATTCTACATAAAAATAATCATCGTTGATCCGAACGAATATGAATGAAATGAATGGTATGAAAACGACAAATGATTAAATCAACGATGCAAAAAAAATCACTTGGTTTGATTGATTTAAAATCAGCAACGAATATGTGTATTTGAGTATATTCGACGCTTGAATGCAAACGAATGTTTATTCGGGTGTTGATTACGTATGATGGTTTTGCAATCAGCAGTTGCAGTTCTCTAATAAGTACTGATTAATGTGTAGATACTTTTAGTTTACACGATACACGAAACCTTACGTGAAGCCACCATTATTTTTCAGTATAATATTTAATAAAAACAGAAATTTTAAAATTTTGATCATTGCATCAAATATTAAATAGTAAGATATTATTTAATACAATGTCTGGTAAAAATTCTGTATCTGATTAGTTATTGTATTCTATCAAATTAGATATGTCACCATATCATCTTTTTTAATCGGGTAAAGAACGTGTTGTTCTTTGTTCTACACTGAAAAATTTTCCTTTATGGAAATATTTTTTGGCTATTTTTTTTTTTCAAATAGCCACCATAGGCGTAGATATGCCAATCTGGGGCACCCCCCAGAAATAGTTTATCCCCCCCAGATTTTTTTTAACAATTCATTTTTACTTGAAATAAAAATTCTTATCCATTTCTGACTCAACTTTCTTATGAAAGTAGATCGTCAATAATGGCCAGGGCAAGAAATGTTGTAAAAATCGTGTTTTATATACATAAAGTATTAAAAATCGGAAAGTTTTTATTACAAAGTTTTTAAACATGAATTTATTATTTATTTCAGCATTTTCAATATTTTTGTTAAGTAGGCTATATTATTATTATCTTAAAAGTAGTTTAAATATCATCGTCAAAAAGTTAGTAACTATATTTATCGAACACTTTCGTCTCCGTGAATTAAAAGATCCAAAAAATGTTTATAAATTTAAGGAAACAAATTATTTTAAACGTAAATTTTCCAAAAAAAACTAAGATTTTGATAGAATCAAAAGTACGATTTGTAAAATCTATTTTTAGCAAAATATTTTATTTATTAATGGCATAATATGTAATAAATCATGATAAGCTATATATATTAAAATATGAACTTTTAGCAAAATATGCAAAATATGCACTTCTAGCTAAATACATATTACCAATTCGATGCCATTTTATTGCAAATATGTATTTGCATAAAGTCCATTTTTCTAATAATAACTTAACTAAAAACTCATTTTTAAAATTTTTTCCTTGATATACTTTATTTTGTAAAATAAATTGAAAATCTCCCAATCTGACATTAATATTCAACAATTTTTCAGCAAAAATTTCCACTAATTTCAGCAAAATAGAATATTATATGCATTTAACTAAATTTAACTTAAATATAACAAAAAAATTTATAGAAGTAATAGTTGTTCCTTTCTGTGTGTTTTCTACTAATATTTAGATAATTTTTTGCTGATATGAGAAGGGTAAGTTGTCATTTAAAACTAACCAAAATATCACCCAAATATAGCTGAAATTTTTTAGATTTAACAGTTTTATTTTTCCTGTTTTTATCTAACTAAAATTTACTTAACAGATTCTGCTACAGTCGGCAGTTTTTTCTGCAGGGCCATTTTTAACAAATTTTTAGCAGCTTTTTCTGCTAGTTGTACAGATTTATTTCTATCAGTATATTTGTATTCTATCAGTATAAATGTAAGCCTTAACTTTGATTTCACTTAAATTTTTGTAGTGATTATTGGGTAAAGCTGAAAGCGTAACTGTCCGAATAGCTATCTGGCGATCGTACAGATGATCGTAAACGAAACAGAGGAACCAACTTATAAAACTTTATATACATTTTTTGATAAATTACAAAAAACAACATTTTTATAAGACGGGGCTATAGCCCCCCCTAGAATAATGGTCTAGCTACGCCGATGGTAGCCACCAAACCTAGATTATAAATTTAAAAAAAACCGCACTTAAAAAATTGCAAAATTATGGCGGAACGCGAAAAAAGACTTTATGGTAGAAAAATTCAATTAAAAAACTTAATCAGCGATTAACATTCTGCAAACAAATATACTGATGCAAAAAGTTTCCTTTTGGAAAATTTTTTTCGGATTTTTTTTTTTTGCAACTAACTACGAAACTTTGTTATATGAAATGGGCATTATAGTCCCTAGATTATAAATTTGAAAAAACCGCACTTAAAAAATTCTAAAATAATGGCGGAACGCGACTGTGCAAAAACTGAATTAATCAGCGATTAACATTCTGAAAACAAACTTATTAATGTAAGAAATTTCCTTTTTGCAAATTTTTTCGCGTTTTTTTTCAACTAGCCACCAAATTTTGTTGTATATTTACAAATTTTAAGAAACCGCACTTAAAAAATTCCAAAATAATGGTGGGACGCGAAAAAAGACTTTTTGGTAAAAGAATTGAATTAAAACTAGAGATGGGCGCGTGAGTGAATTTTGACTCACGCTCACGAAAGAAAAATAATAATCACCCACTACTTGCGCACGAGCATTTTTATAATCACGCTCATTCACGCTCACGTGATTAATTTTAATTTGAATCACGAAATACTCACGAAAAATATGAAATTGGTTTTTATCCATGGATGGTAACCGAAACGATGCGGTTATCGTATAGGGTAACGCTATTTTAGATTATTTCGGTAACGGTATTTTAAGGGTAACGGTATTTCATTTATTTCGGTATCGGTATTTTAAGGATAACTGTTTTTTAGTTTTAACAGATTATTTTTCATAATTTGTTAATTAGGTTTTGGGATTTTTTTTTTTTTTTTTTATTAAATCTTCATTTACATAACCGAGCCCTTAGGGCCTTATATGGCTAATTAAAGCTACTAAAAAATATATAACAGACTTCTATATAAATATATGTTAAGGCTAATGTATACAATAATAATATATAAACGCAAAATTCAAAAAATTAACATTTACACGAGATCAATTAATACAATAATATATTTAAAAATTAATTAGATCTAAAAAAAAAATAAATAATAAATGAATGCTGCAAGAATAAATTCCAGAAACAGCTGAACTCTCACAAGATAAGCTTTCAACGTTTCATTAAAAAGGCGTACATACTAAAGCTATCCATACATCAGGAATACCATTGCGCAATCTCTCCATTTAAGTCCCCAATCTACTAACACACATGGTATTAGAATAAAGAACTAAAACGAGGATTTTAGTGCATTTAATTCCTTTATTTTAATTTGATGTATATTTAAAATTTTTAAATAACTTTAAAAATTCACTATAAATCTTTAAATGTTATTCCAAATTTTTGTGGAGGAACAAAATTTTTATAATAAATACAGCATTTATTTACTTCAAATTACATAACCAAAGCCCTGGGGCCATATATGATTAATAAAAGCTACTACAAAAAAATAATTTAAATAAAGATAATAAAAATAAATAATAATAAAAATAAATAATAATAAAAATAAATAATAATAAAAATAAATAATAAAAAAAATAAGTAAAAAATACAGTAAAACTATCATATAAAAAAAATAGTGAAAACATTATCTTGAATAATATAAATAGATATCTAAAAAAAAAAATAATACAATCACCAGATTTTCCTAAGTGCAGCGATAATAAAAAAAAGAAAAGATCGAGAGAGATAAAAATAGTAGCACAAATAAAATGCTATAAGTCATGAATAGCTACATAATCCTTAAGCTTTCGCCTAAAGACCTGGGGTGAAAAAGCAAAACCTCTAAGGTATAGAGGTAGATCGTTCCATATTCTTGAAAGCCTAATCTGAAATGATCGCTCGTACATAGTAGTATGATGTGTTGGATAAACCAGTTGGGGGTTTCTTTCCGAGTTGGACAAAAGAAAGTTGTCAACTATATAGTCCGGAAACCCATTAACCATTGCTTTGTAAAAAAATATCAATAACCTCATACCTACATAATTAACAAAAGAGCACCCAAGAAATTGGATTACGTACGGAGTCACATGAGTGCGAAGTCTTAGGCCAAAAACATATATAATAATTCTATTGAAAATCTCGGTAAACCTATTAAATTCACCGCCTGTGGTACCAGAAAATACCTCGACACAATATAATATATTAGGCATCAACAAGGCATGTGCCACACGCATCCTAATTGAGAGAGGCAGATATAAGTCAAGAGAATACAACCTTCTCAACAAGAATGATATTTTCGAAGAAACGTTATTAATATGCGATGAGAAATTTAAATGATTGTCAATTAAAACTCCAAGACATTTAATCTTATCCACAAATTCAACTCTCATGCCATCGAGAGTAACCATTATATTATCAGTATCGAAACCAAAACCCATTAACTTCGTCTTTCTTGGATTGACAACAAAACCATTGCCAGAAGACCAAGATATAACCTCATGTATGATGAAATTTACACCCTCTTCCAAGACATCTACAAATTGCGAATCGGCATAGCAAAGAAACTGAACATCATCCGCATAAACGTAAGACTGACATGATAGACCATTCCCAAATGTAAGAAGATCATTCAAGTAAATCATGAAGAATAGTGGGCCAATAACAGACCCCTGAGGTACACCTGGTTATTGGTTTCGTTAATGAAAAAGAATCGCCAATCGAAACAAACTGACTTCTACAACTCAGATAAGAGGATATAAGTTTACAAGCTTGTGATGAAAAATCAAACAAATTAAACAGTTTGTCCACAAGTTTCGTACCAGTACTATACCCACGACGAAAGCCTGACTGAGATGTATTAAAGAGTTACTATCAAGGTGTAGGATCATTTGATCCTTTACAATATGCTCAACCACCTTCGAGAAAATCGGAAGGACAGATATCGGACGCAAATTATCCAAAGAGTTGGAAAGACCTTCCTTTTTTATGGGTATCGCCCTAGCTTTCTTCCAATCGTTAGGAAACACGGAAGTAGTAAAAATTGAATTAACCAACCGAAGAATATGGGAAGACACAAACGGAACGGAAAAACTAAATTAATAAATTTCAATGGTAAATAATCATTACCTGCAGCATTAGATTTAATCTTCCCCAATGCTGCGCGCAATTCTCCCAGATTCACACAACGAAACGAAAAACCACCACCTAAAGTACCCCCTGAAAAATCCATTGAATTGGGATTATCATCTATCTGACACGAAACAAAATAGTCATTTACCTCGTCAGCATTAGCAGAGATAAACTGATTATCAGTCTCCAAACAACCATTTCCCCTTAAATAGCTCCACATTTGTCTACACTCAGGGAATTATGTAGGTAAAATAAACTGCAAATGACAGTTAAAATAACTGCATTTGCACTTAAAAAGGTGTAGACTACATTTGCAGTTAAATAACTGCAATATGAAGTAATTTTTAACTGTTAAAAATCAACTGACAAATGTAGTAAAAACAACTACAAATGCAATTGAAACAACATACATGCAAATTATTGTAAAACTGTACAAACAACTTGCAAATGTAGTTAAAAAAACATAAATAATTTTTTTTTTTTAATTATTAATTTAATAAAAAAAACAAATTTATGTAAACACTATTAACTTAATTTTATTCTATAATAAATTTAAAATTGAGAAATCAAAATTTACACTTAATGTCACTTTTTTTCACTATTAAGATATTGTTGTGCATGTCCGTCTGTGAGAGATGAAATATGCTGTTGTTTGGCTTCCTTTTATTTCTCCAGCTAGAAAGGGATGAGAATATAAAAAAAACTGAAAGAAAATAAATACAATATTTTTTTAACATTCCCCGTAAATAAATTTATATTATGAAACTTACCTTATTATTTTAGTAATTTAATAAAAAATATATAACCTTTTCCGTATTACGCGTGCTCACTCTTTGGCGTTGTTTTATGACTAAGACAAGAGAAAACATGTTATACTCATATTCTTTCACTAGAAATTTCTAAACAAGTGATTCATACACATACTTCTGTTTGCTTCGTGTGTGTGCATACACACTTGAAAATTTAAGTATTTGTAAATAAAATTCAAAATAACTGCATAAAATAAATGTTACTACAATGTAGTAATTTTTGTAGTTTGTTTAAAAAAATAACTGTCAAAAACATTGAAAAATTTTGTTCTAAGTAAATTAACTACAATTGTAGTTAAAATAACTACAACCGCATTACTACATAAATAACTGTCATGTAGTAACTGCAGAACTTTTCTGAGTGTAGGGCTAAGATCCCTAAACATGCTTGATAAGGCACGCCTCTTAGCTACCCTAATAACTCTCTTTGCACGATTTCTGTGCTCACAATAAACAGCCCAATTCAGTGAACTTCTGTTCAGAAGGTAATATTTGTAGGCTAAGTCTCGTAAAGATATATGATAGACAATATTAGGGGAGTTAAACCAGTCAACAGACTTAAAAACTATCTTACGCCGTACGACAGGCACTAAGGAGTGTAAAACATAGAGGTTAGCCATAAAAACCTCCAATTGAAGATTTACATTATCCGTTGCATACATTCCACTAAAATCAAGAGAATGAACAGTTCGTTCTAAAACTTCCATATTCACAGAATTATAGTCCAAGTAGGACACATATTGTTGGGAAGTAGGTTTCGGAATATCGACAGCAATAAAAATTAGTGAATGGTGCGATACTCCTGGACACTGCATTTGACCAGAAGTACTCACAACAAGAGAGGGACTCATTAGAAAATAATCAATAAGGGACGCAGAATCCTTATTAATATCATAATGAGTGGGGGCTGAGTTGTGATGGCACACTAAGTCCAGCCTACTACACATTAGCCGAACCAAATTAGATTTCCTACTACAAAACATATTCATATTAAAACGAGTAAAAAGGTTAAAGTCGGGCATGCCGACTATACAATACCCTACACCAGTCTGGTGTATTGTTTGGATCCGAAATTCGAATGGGTTAAAATGGGGCTTATGTCAACATTTTCTATAATGTGAGTCAGCGCACCAAATTTCATTAAAATATCTTAATATTTGCGACCTGCAGTTTGTAACCAAGCCAATTTTGGGGGGACCCTTATATGGGCACTAGTTCTAAACATGGACCGATGTTCACCAAAATCAATAGGCTTCGTCCCTGGGCCAACATAGGTCTATGTACCAAATTTCATCAAAATATCTTAATATTTGCGACCTGCAGCGTATAAACAGTATAATTTTGGTAGGACCCTTATATGGGCACTAGGTCTAAACATAGACCGATGTTCACCAAAATCAATAGGCTGCGTTATTGGGCCAATATAGGTCTATGTACCAAATTTCATCAAAATATCTTAATACCTGCAGCGTATAAACAGTATAATTTTGGTAGGACCCTTATATGGGCACTAGGTCTAAACATGGAGCGATGTTCACCAAAATCAATAGGCTGCGTTATTGGGCCAATGTAGGTCTGTGTACCAAATTTCATCAAAATATCGTAATATTTACGACCTGCAGCGTATAAAGAGTATAATTTTGGTAGGACCCTTATATGGGCACTAGGTCTAAACATGGACCGATGTTCACCAAAATCAATAGGCTGCGTTATTGGGCCAATGTAGGGCTGTGTACCAAATTTCATCAAAATATCTTAATATTTACGACCTGCAGCGTATAAACAGTATAATTTTGGTAGGACCCTTATATGGGCACTAGGTCTAAACATGGACCGATGTTCACCAAAATCAATAGGCTGCGTTATTGGGCTAACATAGGTCTGTGTACCAAATTTCGTCAAAATATCTTAATATTTACGACCTGCAGCGTATAAACAATATAATTTTGGTAGGACCCTTATATGGGCACTAGGTCTAAACATGGACCGATGTTCAAAAAAATTAAACTTGTTCGTCCTTGGGCCAACATAGGTCTGCGTACCAAATTTCATCATCTTAATAGTTGCGACCTGTAGAGTGCGCACAAGATTGCATGGACAGACAGACGGACGGACGGACAGACGGACATCGTTAAATCGAAATAAAAAAAAATTCTGAACCGATCGGTATACTATAAGGTGGGTCTACGACCAATATTTTTTGGTGTTACAAACATCAGCACAAACTTATAATACCCTGACCACATAGTGGTGTAGGGTATAATCACCCATAATGCAAACATTTGCATATTCAACAAGAATATCTCCCATAGATTCCTCAAAAACATTTAAATTACCATTAGGCAAGTAACTCACACCAATTAAAATTTTCATGCCCCGAAGGATCACTTCAGCGAATATAGATTCTGATTCGCCATACCTATCAGACCTAAAAACTACCCTATAATGTTTTTCAATGTTTTGTACAAGAAGTCGATTTCTTCTTTACCCGATTAAAAAAGATGATGTGGTGACATATCTAATTTGATGAAATACAATAACGAATCACATACTAATGAATACAATTGTATCTACGTGGATCAAATTGAATTTAATTACTTTAAATTATATACAATTTATTCCGAATTTTGACCAGACATTATTGTATGAAATAATATCTTAATATTTAAAATTTGATGCAATTAGGTCCAGTTGGATAAAAATTTTCGTATTTCTGTTTTTATTAAATATTGTACTGAAAAACAATGGGGGATTCACGTAAGGTTTCGTGTATCGTGTGAACTAAGCAAATCTAGTAAGTTTGCGAGTCTTGATGTGAAACTGCATACATAGAAAATATCTACACATTAAGGAATAATCCATAAAAAATTCTAAATAAAATTAATTTTCAAATAATTTTAGATAAATCATTACTGTATTTTTCACTAAAGGTGAGATTTTCATTTTGAAAGTGAGATATGTTCAAATAAAGCTTTTATTTTTGGGCTTTCACTTAAAAAAAAAAAATGGGAAAAATGCATTAAAATTGTGATAACAAATTTGACATGAAACAGTTTTTAATAAAATTAAATGTCATGAAATAATCGTTTAAAAGTGTTTTAAATTTGTAAATAGTTAATAAAAAACTAGATTTCGCTAATGGGGGAATTATTTATTAGGTTTTTAAGTTATTTATCACACAATTTTAGTCTTTCTATTTGCATTTATAGTCTGCTTGCGGGTAGACAATTTTTTTGTTTTAATTTTCATTCATATTTTATGGTATCCTTCAAGCCTATGGATAAATTTGGTGGTACGTCATTCCTAAACCAAAATAATTACATCGAAGAATTGGCTAACTTTTATTAATATGACCCAATATTCAATTTAAAAATAAAAAATCTGTTGTTTCGATGTAAATTTATAACGTTTTAAATGAAAATGAATTTCAATTTCAATTTACTAAGATATTATGTAGGGAAAATAAATGTTTCTTTTTTAAATCAATAGACTTGTTTTGTTGCTATACATATGTGGTACGAAATCCCATATAAAGTCTGACTGCGTATGTTAAGTGTTAACTCTTTTAACATAATATTTTCAATGTCGATAATGTATGGGTAACTGTCAGATAATTTCATTCAGATTTTATACAAAAATACTTTGCCGGTTTTTCGTGTTCATTTTATTTTTTAAATCACGTGAACTTTATATCAAAATTTGTTTTTGTAAAATAATATTTTCCAATTAAAAATGGATTGTAATTGATTTCGATAAAATCTTAAATGAAATTTAAATTGAACATGAAACTGGGCTATATTTGGTCTTACAATTTAAATTCCATGGTCGAGATCTGATTAAATATGACAACATATGTAAAAAGATATATTTGGATATTGGGTCATATAAAAATTTTTCGAAAGACGAAAATTACGTCTTATTATATATAGTACCAGGTAGAAAAATACAAACGGCAAAACGTTGGCCAATCACTGTATATGGTGGTACAAGCGCTGGCAGAGCGTCCGTTTTTCGAAAATTAAAGTACTGGGTCAACCTTGAAATGATAACGTCGATCTTCGGTTGGCCGTTTATCTTTCTGAACGTTGGCAAAGCATTGGTAACAATGGTAAAATAAGTGCTCTGCCAACGTTCTGAAAAGTACTATTACAACCCAGGTAGTAATTGCCGACGGTACAAAAAACAAAGCACTGGCAAAGCGATGGTTTACAATGGTACAAAAAAATCATTGCAAAAGCACTTTTTTAGAACGCTTTGCAATCCTTTGGAAAGATTGCTTTCCCAATACTTGTTTTATAAAGTTTGCCACTGTTTATGAAAACAAAAACCATCGGCAAAACATCGGTTCAAAACGATTTGCCAACGTTAGGTAAAAGGACTTTGCCAGTGCCTTTTTTACAATATTTACAACCGTATATAAAAAATATCACTGGTAAAACATCGGCTTAAAACGAATTGCCAACGTTTTCTAAAAGGACTTTGCCAGTACTTGTTTCACAAAATTTACGACTGTACTGATTTAATATTGTTAACTTATAATTTATTTTTATTAATCTTATTAGACTAAAACGAGGTTTCCAGGCATTTTAAATGCCGAAAGAGATGCCTATATTACACATTAGTAAAACCCAATTGATTGAAGTTTTAGATTTTTGTTTATTTGATTATAGATTAAATTATGAAATAGCATAAAATGGAAAAACAAAACATAAAAAATTAAACTTACATTCTGAGTATTTTTTGTAATATTAAACGATTTTTCTTAGATAATGCATTGAAATATTGGAAATTAGGATAATTTGAAAAGAATCAACATTAATTAAAAATTTAACTGAAATTATTGTTTTTACTTTAAATTGAGAATATTAGGAGTGAAAACGATATTTTTACAAAAAAGTTTTCGAAAAAAAAGTAATCTTAAAAAATAAATCCTTTTTCTGAGTATAAAGCCTGGATTAAAGTAAAATGTTTGCAAAACATTTTTTTCTGGATATAAAAAATAAGTGTTTTGAGCACATTGATTTTTTGTGTTAAAATACTGATAATTTCAGTAATAAAAGGGAATTAGTAATAAGATTAATAAAAATAAATTATAAGTTAACAATATTAAAACAGTACAGTCGTAAATTTTGTGAAACAAGTACTGGCAAAGTCCTTTTAGAAAACGTTGGCAATTCGTTTTAAGCCGATGTTTTACCAGTGATATTTTTTTTATATAAATTTTGTAAAAAAGGCACTGGCAAAGTCCTTTTACCTAACGTTGGCAAATCGTTTTGAACCGATGTTTTGCCGATGGTTTTTGTTTTCATAAACAGTGGTAAACTTTATAAAACATGTATTGGGAAAGCACTCTTTCCAAAGGTTTGCAAAGCGTTCTAAAAAAGTGCTTTTGTACCATTGTAAACTATCGCTTTGCCAGTGCTTTGTTTTTTGTACCGTCGGCAATTTCTACCTGGGGTGCCATACAAACCCAGGAAAATTTTTTACAATCGGTAGCCAACCACACCCATTCTACAACTGGTTCCACTGCAACCGATTCCATGGAACTGGTTCCGGAACCAGTTCCTGGGATCCTATATGGAAGGTGTGGGTGACGTAGAATCAGTTCCAGAACTAGTTCAAGAACTGATTCTAGAGCAACCGGTTCCACTTTGGAGCATAGAAGGGGTTGCTTTTGGGACAATTTCAAACAAAAAGAATCGGTGTTAGAATCGAGAGTAGAAGGGGTTGTGAATGAAAAGTAGCTATTCTACAACCGATTCTTTGGAACAGAAAATTTTCCAGGGGAGCAATATATAACGAGACATAATTGTATTAAATAATATAAAATAATGTATAACCCGTTTTACTCAGGAACTGATGTTTTTATTAAGTATCCACTTTCATCAAAATAAATTGGATTGTATCAGCGGTATTTAAAATGAAAATTTAGCATAGAATTAATATGAGCTTTATTCATAATACATACTGTTGTTAAACTCATTCTAGTATTGTTGCTAAATTCCTTCTAATGTTCTGTTATCAAACGCCAAAAAACCAAAAATTCCATTCACAATAATAAAAAAGCCTTGTATTTTCAAACATAGGGTTGCTCTTAATCGGTGTACTAAGAAATCATATTGAATAAACTCTATTCTAACAAGCTGCTATGCCTAAAAAAATTCTAGTTAACAGCTCGTTGTGTCCGATGTATAAGAAGCTACTAACTTATCGCTTTGAATACGAGGGTATAATGTTAAAAAATTTAATTAAAATTATGCTGATATTAGTTTACAATTAGTGCGATTTAAGTGTATTCTTACAAAGTTTAATAATGAGGCAATTGTTATAATAACTCTTTAAAAAGTGTACTCTGACATATGGATTTAACAGCCTTTTAAATGTATTCATTTTTTGACAAGACAATTTTGTTAAAAAAGTGCTTGGAATGCACTTTTTCGAACATTTTGAAGGCGCTTTAAATCAATGTTTTGACAGTGTTTTTTAAACAATCGGTTATATATTCTTTAGTACTGCTAAAGTACTTTGTGCAAACGTTAGAAAAACGCTTTAAAGCAATGTTTTAACAGTGTATTTCACAAACAGTTGTAAATTTTGTATGAAAATCACTTCTAAAATACTGTTTGTGAACATTCGAAAAGGAATCCAAAATAATGTTTTGCAAATGTTTTTTCTCGTACCATTGGGAATCAACGCTGTGAAAATGCTTCTTTTTTTACCGTCTTCGATTTCCACCTGGGTATCTACTTATTAATCAGTACTTACATATAGGAGCTATAGTATAGTTCAAGAATAATCCATAAAATAAAAAATTCTAAAAAAATGAAATTTCAAATAATTTTCCATAAAACATTACTGGATTTTTCACTGAAGGTGAGGTTTTCATTTTGAAAGTGAGAAAATTTCAAATGAAGCTTTAATTTTTGGGGTATTCATTTTAAAATGAGAAAAATACATTCAAATTGTGATAACAAATTTGACATGAGTTTTAATTAAAATTAAGTGTAATGAAATAATCGTTTAAAAATGATTTAAATTTGTAAATAATTACACAATTTTAGTCTGCTTGCGGGTAGACAATCTTTTGTTTTAATTTTCATTTGCATTTATTTTAACTAAAGTCGACTTTATCTAAATTATACATTTGAAAAATTTAGATAGCAAGGGCGATTATTTGTAAAAAACAAAGTTTTTTTTTCATATTTCTTTTAAACATTTTACCAAGTTTTTAGGCTTTACTACTTAAATTTTGAATAAGTTATGCGAAAAATCTTTATTAGTTGAAATGCTCCTAATTACTTGGCAAAGATTTTATTTGTGTGTCAAATAAATGTATTCCCTTTTAAAAGATTTTAACAATGAAATTTTTGTTTTGGTATTTAAAATGTTTTTTATGACTAAAATTAAAAAATCCTATTCGAAACAAAAACAATTTAAAAAATTTAATATTTTTAAAATTTACCGTTTTCCCGGGAAAAATATATTATTTTCCCGGGAATTCCCGGCAAACTTTTCCCGGGATTTCCCGGGAATTCCCGCCCGGGAATTCCCGAACCCCAAACCCTAATTGAAACTCTCTTAAAACCAGTTCAGTTTTTCAGATGAGAGCCGTGGATAGTGCCTGGTAATTATTATGGCAACATTTTTCGATACAAATTAAGAAGAGAGTGACTTAACAGATGTAGGGAGAGTTTAAATTATATGCTCGTTGGTATGGGTCATCTGTCAGTTAATATCACTCAGATTCTATTCAAAAATATTTTACCGGTTTTTTCGTTTTCATCCTAGCAAAAAAAGAGATGCCGAAGGAGTAGAAAAAGCACTACAATTGATGATCTAGATGTACTTCTTTTTTAACATAAACACTAATGATTTTAACATTGAGTTGTCATAGCAGAGAAGTACTTCCACTATAACATTTTTTCAGTACTTTTTGAATGAGTGCAAAGGAAGCTCTTTTTCACCAATTAAAAGTTAAAAAAAAAATTCTTTGCAAAAAAAATTATATTTTTTTATTTTACAATTTTTTTTTGTTGCCGCCACCGGGGATCGAACTTGCGACCTCACGATTGCTAGTCTAGCGCTCTACCGCTGAGCTATGCTTTAATATGAAAGTTAACTGGCATAAAAACACCACTTTGTTAATGCGAGATATTGTTCCTTATTTCCTTCAATAAAAGTACTTATTAAACAAGTGTAAAAGGTGCACTCCAATTAAATATTGGTTTTAGTACTATTTTAACAGGTACATAAAAATCAATTTCTCACCATTTTTTTATATATACATATTTTTAAAAATTTTAAAATTAAAAAAATATTGAATTTAAACAAATTAATTATAAATATAAAAAAAAATGAATAGAATAAAAAAAATGAAAAAAAATGAATAGAATAAAAAAAATTAAAAAAAAATATTGGTCCCTCCGGGAATCGAACCCGGGACCCTCTGTTTGGAAATGCCAAATGATACCAAAATCACTTTTTACGATCACTTTTAGAGCAATTACTCTTTAGAAGCAATACTTAAGTGATTTTTTGGATGTAGTTCAGAAGTAATTCTAAAAAAGCTGTAGAAATGTAATAACGGATACTTGGGAAGCAATGAAAGAAGTGATTTTTTGAAGTTTTTCAGAAGTAATTCTAAAATAGCTGTAAAAATGTAATAACGGATACTTGGGAAGCAATGAAAGAAGTGATTTTATGAAGTTGTTCAGAATAACTTCTAAAAAATCAGTAAAAATATACTAACGGATACTTGTGAAGCATTGAAGGAAGTAGTTTGTAAAGCACTACTTGCAATTTTTTTTGCTGGGATGTTATTACTTTTTAAATCACTTGAACTTTATACTGCATTTAGACTGAGGAAAATATACCTACAGCGGTATTCAAAATAAAAATTTAGCATAGAGTTAACATGAGTTTTATCCATAATACTGTTGTTAAACTCATTCTAGTATTGTTGCTAAATTCCTTCTAAGTATCTGTTATCAAACGCCAAAAAACAAAAAATTCCATTCACAATAATAAAAACGCCTTGTATTTTCAAACACAGGGTTGGTCTTAATCGGTGTGCTAAGAAATCATTTTGAATAAACTCTATGCTAACAAGATGCTTGGTCTAAAAAACATTCTAGTTAACAGCTCGTTGTGTGCGATGTATAAGAAGTAGGGTTTATGTCCCGGGAATTCCCGGGACGGGATTCCCGGGAATCCCGCACTTTTTTCAATCCCGCAATCCCGGGAATTTTGTGCGGGATTTCCCGGGATTTTTTTATTTTTTTACAGAAGTTTTAGCTATTAAATATTGCAATTTTTGAATCTAAATAAATTTAAATTTAAAGCATTGAATTGAAATTAATTAAACAAGAAATATTTGATATTAAAAAATGCGATTTAAAATTTAATAAACTGAATTAGTATAAAAAAACATATTATTTAGGCCAAATTGATTTTGGATGTGAGTTGAATTTGGTTAAATTAAACCGAAAACAAATACTCGAACTTCAGAAAAATTTTGTTTCTTTAAAATGGTGATCTTTGTTCAAATAAAGCAATATATTCAACACTTCAACATCCGTATCTCAGTTCCAAATACCTCCAAAAACACCAGGCAATTGAGTATTTTGAGGTTTTTTTCACTTCAAATAAGTTTATTTAAATTTCAGCTGCTATTCCTTTATTTCCTTTATGTATTTTTTAAATATTATGCAGATGAATTTTCAAATTATTTTGGATTTCTTTATAAGTTAATTTAAAATACAACTATCCAAATTTAATAATTTCTTTTTAAATAGTTGCGGATAAAAAATTTCTATTCAAAAGATACCAATTAAAATTAAGGAACTATTTAATGAATGTTTTTCGTTCAATTTAAGATCAAATATTTCCAGGTAGAAAATTACAAAGGGGCCAGCACTGGCAAAACACCGAAATGGGTGGTATTAGTGCTTGTTAACAGCGCTTTCCCAATGCCCAAATGATAACACCGTTCCACGGTGGTGCCAATGCTTTACCAAGCCCTGGGAAAGCACCCATAAACATAAAAATCAAATGCTTTGCCAACGCTCATATAAAAAAATTAAAGTGCTTTCCTGACACTCAAATGATAACACTGATATATTTAATGCTTTGCAAAGTATTGAGATAGCACCACGAAACATAAAAATCAAGTGTTTTCCCTGCCACCAAATTATGAGCCCTCATCACTGAAGAATTTTAAATTACTCTAAAAATAGACGATTCTTGGATTATTGTATTGTGGAGTCAAAAATTTTTTAAATATTCACTCTTTTGGAGTTTCTTTTTCAAAAACAAAATAATGTTATAGGAAAACAAGCGCTGTTAATTCACCCTTTTAAAGCGTTGGGAAGGCGTCCAAATTTAGTGCTTTGCCAGTACTTCTTTTTGTAAGACCGCGGTCTACTTGCGCTTTGCCAGTGCTTGTTTTTTGTTACCACACATAATTTCCACCTGGGTTATCACATTTTCCTTTAAATTATTTTGAAATTAAAAGAGAGATGATAAAATTTTTACAAATAAATTACATGCATAGAATAAAAATTTGGAATTCAACTCTGATCGACAACTTATGAAGCACAGATTTATGAACGACAACGAACTGTTAATTTTAAATGCATATTCTAATTATTTTTTAACCTACAACATAAATCCATGTTGATAGTAAACAATTAGGCATACGTATTAAATTATATTTTTCACTATATCTAGTGTGTTAAGATGAATAAAACATTATTTAATAATATTATAGTGTCGATTTTTATAAAAATCTTTAAGATAATTTGCGTAATAATTTGTGTGAAGAATATTCAATTTTAAACTTTTTTATAAATCATTCTATACGAATACTTCTGAAAATCTGCACAGAAATAAAATCTTTAGAAATACAAATTTTTGAATTCCATATTTAAGAAATACTTAAGCAAAAAATCTATCTTATTTCTGACTATAAAACTGGTCCGACACAAGTTTGCACCCATTAACAATTCCAATATATCCTAAAAGAAGGGAAGAAATTAAAATACCCGTGTCTTTCACTTTTTCTATATCAATTAGTTTAACCGTTCCAACCGCGAATTAATATTTAGTTAATATATTTCATTTTAAAATTAAGACCGCCTTCTATATAAATATATTACCTAAATAGTAATTCGCGATTTAAACTATTAAACGAATTGAACTAGAAAAAGTGGAAGTCGTGCATATTTTATATTTAGCTCGACTTTTAGAATATATTAAGAAGATTTTATCATGGGTACAACCAAAAGACGAACTTTGTCGGACGGTGTTTTAATAGAAATCGAGTTTTTCAAGTACAACATATGTCGGATTTATTTATTTTGTAACGAGCGGGAATTCCCGGGATCCCGGGAAATTCAGAAAAAAATCCCGTTGTCCCGGGAAATGAAAAAGTCCGGGAAAAGAAAAACCCTAATAAGAAGCTACTAACTTTTCATTTTGAATACGGGGGCTAGTTGCTAGTTTTTAATTGTCAAAAAGCTAGCTCTTGCTAGTTTTTAATTGTCAAAAAGCATATATAAAAACCAAGCAAAATCTAGTTTTGTACGAAAACTAGGTAGTTTTTACTCTGTCTAAATTCAGTATTATATCAAAATTTGTTTTTGTAAAAAAATATTTTCCAATTAAAAATGGATTGTAATTGATTTTGATAAAATCTTAAATGAAATTTAAATTGAACATGAAACTGGGCTACATTTGGTCTTACAATTTAAATGGTCGAGATCTGATTAAATATGACAACATCAATAAAAAGATATATTTAGATATTGGGTCATATAAATTTTTTCGAAACACGAAAGTTTCGTCTTATTTTATATAGTGCCATACAAAGCAATACATAGTGAGACATAATTGTATTAAATAATATATAATAATGCATAACCCGTTTTACTCGGGATGGTACAAGAATTGAATTATTAAACTTAATCAGCTATTTATGTTCTGCAAACAAATATATTGATTGCAAATAGCCACCAAAACTTGGTATAAGATATGGATACCATTGGCCTCGGATTATGAACTAAAAAATGCTTTTAATAATTTATAAACCTCATGTTTTTAAAATAAAAAACTTCGACAAAAACGGCAAGTAATGAAAAACATATGTGTGTTTCGTTACTGCCCAGGAAAATTTTCTGTTCCAAAGAATCGGTTGTAGAATAGATACTTTTCATTCACAACCCCTTCTACTGTCGATTCTAACACCGATTCTTTTTGTTTGAAATTGTCCCTAAGGCAACCACTTCTATAGCTCCAAAGTGGAACCGGTTGCCCTAGAATCAGTTCTGGAACTAGTTCTAGAACTCATTATACGTCCGTCATACCTTCCATATGAGATCCCAGGAACTGGTTCCGGAACCAGTTCCATGGAATCGGTTGCAGTGGAACCAGTTGCAGAATTGGTGTGGTTGGCTACAGATTGTAAAAAATTTTCCTGGGTGTGTAAACATTAGGTAAAAGTAATGAAAATTAAAAAAGGTTTTAATTTTCAAAAGAAATGAAAATTAAAAACAATGTTAATGATAAAAAAGCTCCATTACAATTACATAAAGTAATGGTAATGAAAATGTAATGGTAATGATTTTAGCCCATCTTTGTCATAAATTCGTTTTAATTTAAAGTCTAAATAATACAAAATCTATCGTATATCTATTTACACGCTAATAACAATTTAGAAATTTTAAAATAACCCAGGAAAATTTTTTACAATCGGTAGCCAACCACACCTATTCTACAACTGGTTCCACTGCAACCGATTCCATGGAACTGGTTCCAGAACGAGTTCCTGGGATCCCATATGGAAGGTATGAATGAAGTAGAATCAGTTCTAGAACTAGTTCCAGAACTGATTCTAGGGCAACCGCTTCCACTTTGGAGCTATGGAAGTTGTTGCTTTTGGGAAAATTTCAAACAAAAAGAATCGGTGTTAGAACCGACAGTAAAAGGGGTTGTGAATGAAAAGTAGCTATTGTACAACCGATTCTTTGGAACAGAAAATTTTCCTGGGAAGTTCATGGATTAATAAACATAAATTATTGTACTTGAAGTAGAGATTATTCGACAGCTACTAACAATTTATAAATTTTAAACTAAGTTAAGGAATTAATAAACATAAATTATTGTACTTCAAGTAGAGATTATTCGACAACTTTCCAGATGTATCTCATACGTTTTCAATTGCATTTCATTTACTTCCCATTGACACCCACTTTGGCGAATTTATCTCACATGTGTTCGCAGACAGACGTGATTTTGTGTTTTTTGGGGTGCCAAAAACTTTCTCAAGTTTGGGGCAGTTTCGCCGATTTGGGTTACTTTAAAAATCAATACAACAATAATAGAAAACATCAAGATAATTGGAAAAAAAAATCATAAAAATTAAAGTTAAGATATGAAGATCTTCAATTTAAAAGTAATTTTGGAAAAATAATTATTGGTTATGAAATTACAGTGCGTTGAAAAAAAGTGGCGAAGGATCCCCTCTCTACCCTACATTAACTTCAGAGTTATGTGGTTTAAACCGCATAGCTTTTGTGTTGGCAGAGTTTATACACAATTTGCAATTTCTCATCCACATAGAAACACCACCCAGGAAAATTTTCCGTTCCAAAGAATCGGTTGTAGAATAGCTACTTTTCATTCACAACCCCTTCTACTGTCAATTCTAACACCGAGTCTTTTTGTTTGAAATTGTCCCAAAAGCAACCCCTTCTATAGCTCCAAAGTGGAACCGGTTGCTCTAGAATCAGTTCTGGAACTGATTCTTCGTCACCCACACCTTCCATATAGGATCCCAGGAACTGGTTCCGGAACCATTTCCATGGAATCGGTTGTAGAATGGGTGTGGTTGGCTACCGATTGTAAAAATTTTCCTGGGTAGATAATAGAAAATTCATGTCATATTCAAAAACGTCAATGAGCTGAAGATGACCATAAAATAGAAGTTGTATATCGTCCGCAAACACAAAAGCATCACATTCAAAACCATTAAGTGAAAAGGTCGTTCATATAAAGCATAAATAATAAAGGTCCTATAATTGAACCTTGAAGTACGCCATTGGTTACAGCTAAACACTCAGACAGATAAGAAAAAATTAATCTGCAAGAAGAATATACATAACTTCTGTATCAAGAACAAATGGCTTATCAAAAGCCTTAGACAAGTCGAGAGATAACAACACTTCCACATCATTTTTATCAACTATACGCCTAATAGAGTCCGTGAGGCCAATGAAAAGCAAATATGTAATATATCCTGTAAAGGATTTAACAAATTATTCTCGCTCAAAAACATCATAATCTGATCTTTAATTGTGTTCTCAGTGATTTTAGACAGGACAGGAACCAAGGAAATTGGCCTAAACTCGCCATGGAAATGTTTCTTCCTAATAGGAATTGCTTTTGCAATTTTCCAGATCTTCAAAATCAATACTGCGGAAAGAGAAACCATTATCATGAAAATTTAAATGGGCATCGAATGGGTTGATTGAATCAACTGATCTGTAAGTACACTCAGAAAAGTTCTGCAGTTACTACATGACAGTTATTTATGTAGTAATGCGGTTGTAGTTATTTTAACTACAATTGTAGTTAATTTACTTAGAACAAAATTTTTCAATGTTTTTGACAGTTATTTTTTTAAACAAACTACAAAAATTACTACATTGTAGTAACATTTATTTTATGCAGTTATTTTGAATTTTATTTACAAATACTTAAATTTTGAAGTGTGTATGCACACACACGAAGCAAACAGAAGTATGTGTATGAATCACTTGTTTAGAAATTTCTAGTGAAAGAATACGAGTATAACATGTTTTCTCTTGTCTTAGTCATAAAACAACGCCAAAGAGTGAGCACGCGTAATACGGAAAAGGTTATATATTTTTTATTAAATTACTAAAATAATAAGGTAAGTTTCATAATATAAATTTATTTACGGGGAATGTTAAAAAAATATTGTATTTATTTTCTTTCAGTTTTTTTTATATTCTCATCCCTTTCTAGCTGGAGAAATAAAAGGAAGCCAAACAACAGCATATTTCATCTCTCACAGACGGACATGCACAACAATATCTTAATAGTGAAAAAAAGTGACATTAAGTGTAAATTTTGATTTCTCAATTTTAAATTTATTATAGAATAAAATTAAGTTAATAGTGTTTACATAAATTTGTTTTTTTTATTAAATTAATAATTAAAAAAAAAAATTTATTTATGTTTTTTTAACTACATTTGCAAGTTGTTTGTACAGTTTTACAATAATTTGCATGTATGTTGTTTCAATTGCATTTGTAGTTGTTTTTACTACATTTGTCAGTTGATTTTTAACAGTTAAAAATTACTTCATATTGCAGTTAATTTAACTGCAAATGTAGTCTACACCTTTTTAAGTGCAAATGCAGTTATTTTAACTGTCATTTGCAGTTTATTTTACCTACATAATTCCCTGAGTGTAGAAAACTTCATATACAAATCATCATTCTTAAATTTACCAGCATGAGCCTTACGTTTAGCATTTCTAATAATTGCCTTAGATCTATTACGAGCCCTACAATAAGATCTCCAATTTTCCCGTGAGGGTACCCTGAGATATTCTCTAAATGTCTAATCTCTAAGTACTGTTTCCAATTATTCGACATAGGCGGTTAACCGGTTATTGCATTATTCGAAAAATCACTAAAATTGATTAACCGGTTATTCGGGTCGGTTATTCGAGAAAATTGGCGATTAATCGATTAATCGTTTAAAGCAAAATTAATGTATTTCCTTAACTTTTTATCAACAAAGACACTAACAGCTTCCTGTTTTTGTTAAATATCAATATGACATATGAACACGATGTATTTAAAAAAAATTTCAAATTAAAAAGAACATCTACACAAGAGAGAAATGCTAGAGATAAAACAAAAATCACTCCTAATTAGCTCTATTTTGAATGAGTTTAGCTATTTTGTAGTGTTTTTTGCTCCATCTCTAGCAGTTTTCTCTCGCGTGTACCTTAAGGTTGAAAGTTTCGGAATCTGAGATTATCTAAATTGAAACATTTCTTATAATAATAGAAAAAATTGCAAAAAAAAAACTGCTGAAACTAGGAGATTTTTTTCTAAAAATTAGTAAGTTAAAAATAGCATAACCTAAAGGTAAATTTTCTATTTCTTTACGAAATTTTTTTTTTAATCTGTAAAACTTTGGATACAAAATTTCTTCAAATGCAAATTTAATGAATACTACAATAAATTTAATATTGCATTTAAAAAAATTATTGTCCAAACTTCTTCCTCCTCCTCTGAAGAAATAAAAAAAAAGATTTAGTTCCATTTGAGAAAAATATTAATTAATTCAAAATATCAATTTACTCTACAAAAATTTTCAAAAAAAAAAATGTTCTGAATAGTTAGCAGAGTTAGTAGACTAAAGAATATCATAAACAGTTGTTAAATTTCTCAGTCTTTTTTCCGTTTTTAAGGGCCATTGATAATAAACAAAATTATCCAAAGTTTGAGCTAACATACGCACAGGGATCTTTATTATTCCAGTTTTAATGCAAATTTCCACTAAACTAATGAAGTTTTCTTAACAAAATGAATGGAAAGCTTCATAAAAATTTTCAATGTACGAACTTCAGCGAAACTTTATTGAATCAATGTAAAAATGCATAAATAGAATGCAGACATTTCTCTCAGTGTACAGTTACAAATTCCATTTAATTTTGATTTTTTAGCTTTAATTTTGTGTTAACTTTAGGTTATTTCGTTATTATTAATGTCACAAATGCGAATAAAAATTTAATTTCAGTGAAACTGTTACGGGTTCCCTTGTATTCTACACCTCTTTCAGTTTTATTTCAGAAAATTCCAAATATATTTCATAATTGTTTAAAAATGTTTTAAAATTCTCCAAAAATGTTTTTAAATTGTCCAAAAATGTTTTAAAATTGTCCAAATATATTCTAAAATGGCCTAAAAAGGTTTCAAAATTGTCTGAAATGTTTCAAAATTATCCAAATTTTTTTAAAATTTTTCCAAAAATGTTTTAAATTTGTCCAAAAATCATTCAAAATTGTCCAAAAATGTTTTAAAATTTTTCAAAATTGTCCAATCACTGTTTAAAATTGTATAAAAACGTTTCAAAATTCATTTCAAAATTGTTCAAAATGAATTTTAAAATTTTCAAAATGTATTTCAAAATTATACAAATATATCAATCACATCGAACTAGAGGCTGAATAATATCTGCCCACACTAATTATACAAATATATTTTAAAATATGTATTACAAATATATTTTAAAATAGTTTATTTGTATTTAAGAAAATTCTATTTGTATTTGAAAACTGTCCAAATACATTTCAAAATCATTCATTTGTATTTAAAAATTTTAAATCTGAATTTCAAAATTGTCAAAATGCATTTCAAATAATTCCATTTGTATTTCAAAATTTTCTAAATGTATTTCAGAAATTTCCAAATGAATTTAAAAAGACTATTTGTATTCCAAAATTTTCCAAATGTATTTAATAAAATTCTAATTGCATTTCAAATTTTTCGAAATCTATTTCAGAAATTTATATTTTTATTTTATAAGCATATTTACTAACGTACATGTCTTATAATTCCTATAAAATTTTCATTACGAAAGAGAAAACAGGCGTTTGTAAAAATGCTTATAAAATAAAATAGAAATTTCTGAAATACATTTAGAAAAATTTGAAATGCAATTAGAATTTTATTAAATACATTTGGAAAATTTTGGAATACAAATAGAGTCTTTTGAAATACATTTGGAAATTTCTGAAATACATTTGGAGAATTTTGAAATACAAATGGAATTATTTTAAATGCAATTTTACAATTTTGAAATACAGATTAAAAAATTTTTTAAATACATGTGAATAATTTTGAAATATATTTGGACAAATTTAAAATACAAATAGAATTTTCTTAAATACAAATAAAATATATTTGTGTTTATGTTTCTTGTAATTTTTGAGCCAAAGTTAAGAAAATTATGAAGTTTTGAGAAAAAAATAAGGGATAAATTCCATATTAAAATTGTAACCGGTTAATCGACCTATTTTAACCGATTATTCGGATCGAATAATTATTTGAGTTTTGAATTATTTGTTTCGACATTAACCGAAATAGAGGCGATTAATCGAGGAATCGGTTAATCGATTAACCGAATTGGAAACACTATCTCTAAGTGAGAGATGATAATTTTGGTTGAGGTTAATAAGAACAATAAAACTTTCCCCTAAAAATTATAAAAACAATAATTTTCAAATTAGACTAGATCTAGTCGTTAAGCACCGTAAGTTGTTTTTTTTTTTTTTTTTTTTTTTTTATTAATTAAATCTTCATTTATATAACCGAGCCCTTAGGGCCTTATATGGCTAATTAAAGCTACTAAAAAATATATAACAGACTTCTATACGACAAAAAGGACCAAAAACTTAACGGACACTAAAAATAAATAATTTTTTCGTGCGATTTTTCAAACAAATTTTTACCTCCGGCTCTTATTGTATCACCCTTAACACTTCTACGAGTACCTACACATTAAATTTCAACTAAAATACTTTAAAAATAGGCCCAGAAAGCTCCAGACCCGTAAAGATAAATATTATTTTGGGACAAAAAATGAAGTTTAACCATCTGAAGTTTCTAAAATGTATTAAAATGAATCACGTTTTATTGATCAGAAAAATAAAATACGAATATGGTTCTACCTCGATTTGAATCCTGAGGAAATTTCCTTTCGTTTGAGTACCGAGGGCCTATGGGGCCCGCCGCCACTAATTTTTAATTTAGTTTTTTTTTTAATTCCAGAGGGGTTATATTATTTTGACCCACGCCCATTTAAATGCATTTTGAACAATTATCATTGGTTATATTAGACCTTGTGCCGTAAAATAACGCCAATGAAATCGTCAATAAATTGGGTAACTCAGTAAAACAGTCCCCAGCATGATTTCATATATTATGATAGGAAATATTATAAATTGTGGAAGTATTACTAAAGGTTTACTATGTTTTAGCCTCGTCTTTTGGAAATGATAGCCGATGGCATGAAGCAAAATCCTCAAAAATATCAAGAATTGCTGGTTGAAGAAACATTACCTCTAATTTATCATAAAACTCCTGATTTGCCTGCCGGTTTGGTTTGTCGTTTGTTTACTATTTCTTTGGAATATTATATCAGGCAAATCATAGATGAAATCAAATGTGATACTAATGAAGTATGGAAGAAAATTTTTCAAGTTTTAATGTTATGTGGGAAAATACAAAGATGGGAAACTTTTTTGCCATTTAATAAATCATGGTAAGCATTAATCGTATTTTTTTTTATAAAAGTGCAAATTTCAATTACGCTGACTTTCTTTGTTTTAGGGGTCAAACTATTTATTGGGATAAATTAATTGAGATCATTTCCACAAGCCCCGCTGGCAGCATCCAAGTATTATTTTATGCCACAACCCTCTTTATCTATTCTTTGCACTGTTATATTAAAAACTGCAACACAAGACCGGAGGAAACAGAAATGAACCATGTTTTAGTTGAGGGTTTCACGGATTGGAAATTGGAAAGCACAGACGCTCAAAGTATGGAACCACCACAAATCTCACTGACAACACCTACCAGTAAATATATTTCGGAGGCATTTGGTCATGCAGCTCAATTATGGCAGCTGCTGAATACTGAACAATTTCATAGAGACTTTAATAAGTTACTACTTACATTGCCTTTATCACCTTGGATTTCTAGGTTCCTATTCGATTTGGCAATATATTTCGGTCATCAGGAGGAGGCCAAAAAATTAATGACAGAAATGACTATAAAAAGTAGTTTAGTGCATCATATTTTAAAATTGAGTTTAAATTTGCTGCAAGGAAAATTAACGGTGAGATTTTTTGTAAATATATACTTTTTTATTGATCAACAAAAATTAATTTTATGTACTCCATAAGTTCGAAGGCTTCGAATGTATATTAAAAATAATTGCGGATTTGCCACCATCACCTGGTCAAGTTTTGGAACCTTTAACTTCAAAGGTACCACGTCCTATGATTTTTATACCGTTGACACAAAAGGCATTGATACAATATTGTGCTAAAGCTATTGTGAAAAATTTAAGTGTAAGTATTAAAAAAATATATTTTATCCAAGGAGGGTTAAGGCTACTGTTAGTAAGTTCTCTGATACCAATAGGAATAACATAGCTGAAATGAAAACCGTTGTAAGTAATAAAATTAAAAAGAAAGCAAATCAGTTCACAAGTTAAGCCCTAATAGTTATTGAAAACGATAATAGTTCTTGCGATAACATGTCATTTAAATAAAACAAAGTTGGTTAACGTTATCGCTAAAATACCGTTTCAAACTGAATACCGTTACCAATACCTCTAAAAAAATTCCAAAACCGTTATCCTTACCTATACCTATTTATCTATTTACTAATTTATATAAAATATGCCAACTTTTTAACTTTTTTATTTTATAATCTTGAATTTTCTTTTACAAAACAAATTATGGATAATACCTTTACTTATTAAAACTACCAGCATCGAATTTACAGCGTATAATCAGTAATTTTAGCACTTAAAATTAAAAATAGGCTATATTTTTACTTGGTTTTATATATTTTTAGCGTAATTTATTATACCGGTACGTACCGATATTGCTGTTTCGATAACGGTATACCTATACCGAAACCAGAGCCTTGAAGAATTAATTCCTTAATTCAATTTTTCAATTCTGAATTAAAAATTCGATGAATTAATTCACAAAGCACCATATATTGAATGGAATTAATTTATATTTGTTTTCGTTCGATTTATTTTGTTACGAATTAATTCAATTGCTATAGTTTTTTTTATTAAATCAAATGAATTAATTCACTGGTGAACGCGTTCATTTTTATAAATCGAACGGAAAAAAAGTGAATTAATTCCTTACTGAATTCCTTACTGAATTAATTCACCACTGAATTCGTTCAATTTCATTTTCGTTCAGTGAATTAAAAAAAATAAAATTACGTTCAGTGAATTAAAAAAAAAAATAAAATTACGTTCAGTGAATTAAAGCCTGTTTTCTGCCGTTCAGTAGAAGAAAACATTTATTTACAAATAAAATTTGCAACTAAGCAATTTTACAGCGTTCGCTAGTAAAAATAAACAAATTACATATTAAGTGTTAGAGAAATCCGATGCACTTTATCAACCTACATGATTAAAAAATAACGCCTTTTACTATTAAAAATAAAAACTTTACAGATATAGATGAATTTGGAAAAAATATAACTATTAATTTTGAAAACTTATGCTTCCGAGTAAAATGTAGATGCTTAACTATGACGTATTTCATTTATACGTTTTTACAATACAATGTTTTCTTCTACTGAACGGCAGAAAACAGGCTTTGAATTCAGCGAACGTAATTTTTGTTTTTCGATTAAATGAACGTATTTTTTTTCAATTCAGTGAACGTATTTTTTTCTTTTTTAATTCACAGAACGTAATTTAATTTTTTTTAATTCACTGAACGTAATTTTATTTTTTTTTAATTCACTGAACGTAATTTTATTTTTTTTAATTCACTGAACGAAAATGAAATTGAACGAATTCTGTGGTGAATTAATTCAGTAGGGAATTAATTCACTTTTTTTTCCGTTCGATTTATAAAATTGAACGCGTTCACCAGTGAATTAATTCATTTGATTTAATAAAGAGAACTATTGCAATGGAATTAATTCTTTGAATTTATTGTTTGATGAACGCGTTCAGTTGAACGAATTCAGTGAATTACTTAATAGTAATTCATTCAATTCTAGAGAATTCATTCAAAAAAGAATTAATTCTTCAAAGCTCTGACCGAAACAAGTCTTAAATACCGTTACCTTTACCGAAACAAACAAAATTCGATGCCATTACCCTTACCGTTATTCGTTTCGGTAATCAACCTTGCTAAAAACCGAAATAAATCTGTTTGTAATATCCCTGTATTTATATCGGTTTTTAGCTGTAACGGTATCCATCCTAGATTTTATTAACATTACTCTTTGTTTTTCTAGCATAAAATTTATGAACTAAATTGTCCGGATGACATTTTTGGTGATCTTTTGATATTACTACAACTTGAATATCCCCGAGAAAAAGACATAGCTGAACAAATATTTTCGATAATCACCACACGTAGATCATTTACATATCGTAATTTTTCTGCTTTTATGATAACCATAGATTTTATAGAAGAATTTATGTACATCTGGCATACGCATAATGAAGAATTCAATTTTGATTTTACTCCAAACAATGTATCTACAATGGGTGCTAGTGGCACAAGACGTACGCGAGGTTCTGATAAAGGAGTAAGAGAAGATTTTCGTTTAATTATAAAACAACAAATATCACGTTCCAATGAAAATATAACACCATTGATTGCTAATTTTATAAGCCAAGAACGAATGCGTTTAATGCATTATCTATTTGATGTAGATATGGGTCAATTTTAATTTACTTTTTCATGTTATGCAAATTAAAAGATAATTAAGTATTCACAAAAAAAAAACATTTTATATATTTTATTAAGAACAACTAAAAAAAAATAAAGATTAAAAATAGCGTTATGTGATTTGTATTGTACTTCTTTTATTTTGGAGATTCGTTGAAACTCATGTTCTTGTTTCTTATTTGTTTTTTAAATTAAGATAAATTATTGATACAAGTTAAGTAGACTATACTTAAAAACTAGGGCATGTAAAGTTGTAGGTTGTAAGGTCTTCATCTATAGAATATATTGCCATTTAAAAGTAGGAAAACGAAAAAAAAAATTACTTGAAACTTACAAGTTTTTTTTTAAATTGTTTTAAATATTTGTTACTTATTCACAGACCTGTAGAAGAGTTTCTTTGAAATATTTTTTTTAAATATCCACTTATTTATATTTGTAATTTTGAAGTAGCAGTATTGTTTTATTTACTAAAATACTAAAAATATTAATACTTGAGCTTTGAAATATTTAGGTTGTTCATAAGGGGTGTGCTATCTGTTGTATCGTCCTAACAAAAAATAGAGTTGTTAAAATTTTTATTTGTGTTTAACAACGATTTTCTATACAGTTTTCTATCGGTTAGGACACTAAACATACGTAAAAATGTTGTATCGTGCTATTCTCAAATGTTGTATTTTTTCAATTTAATTTTTAACAACTCTGTTTTTTGTTAGGACGATACAACGATACAACAAATAGTACACCCCCTGTGAAAACCCTTAATAAGGGTTTGTTTACATGTTATTTTTTTACATGTTATTTTGTTTACATGTTATTTTTTTACCAGCTTTACCAAGTTTACCAGTTTTACTCAAAAATCCGTTCGAGTACAAAAAAAAAATAGTAAAAACTTTTTTTTTTAATTTCAAAGCTCAAATATAAATATTTCGAAATATGTAGTTAAGTAAAGTAATTAGGGCGAGTAACTTATTTCCAACATAACCAAGGTTAAACGTTAACCAGAGATACTTCCATATAAATTTGTCATTCATAACTATGTTTAAGCACTAAACTCAGTTTATGTATAGATAAGTTAGCAGGTCTTAGCTACACTCAGAAAAGTTCTGCAGTTACTACATGACAGTTATTTGTGTAGTAATGCGGTTGTAGTTATTTTAACTACAATTGTAGTTAATTTACTTAGAGCTAAATATTTCAATGTTTTTAACAGTTATTTTTTCAAACTAACTACAAAAACTACCATATTGTAGTAACATATATTTTATGCAGTTATTTTGAAATTTTTTACAAATACTTATATTTTCAAGTGTGTGTGCACACACACGAAGCAATCAGGAGCATGTGTATGACGCGTTTGTTTAGAAATTTCTAGTGAAAGAATATGAGTAGAACATATTTTCTCTTGTCTTAGTCATAAAACAACGCCAAAGAGTGAGGACGCGTGATACGGAAAAGTTTATATATTTTTTATTAAGTTATTAAAATAATAAGGTAAGTTTTATAATATAAATTTATTTACGGGATTATTAAAAATTATTCTATTTATTTTCTTTCAGTTCTTTTATATTCTCATCTCTTTCTACCTGGAGAAAAAAAGGAAGCCAAACAACGCCGTATTTCCTCCCACACAGACGGACATCTACAACAATATCTTACTAGTGAAAAATAAAAGTGACATTAGTGTAAATTTTGATTTCTCAATTTTAAATAGAATAAAATTAAGTTAGGAGTGTTTACATAAATTTGTTTTTTATTAGATTAATAATTTTTAAAATAATTTTTATTTATGTTTTTTAACTACATTTGCAGTTGTTTGTACAGTTTTACTATAATTTGCATGTAAGTTGTTTCAATTGCATTTGTAGTTGTTTTTACTACATTTGTCAGTTGATTTTTAACAGTTAAAAATAACTTCATATTGCAATTAATTTAACTGCAAATGTAGTCTACACCTTTTTAAGTGCAAATGCAGTAATTTTAACTGTCATTTGCAGTTGATTTTACCTACATAATTCCCTGAGTGTAGCAATGCCTAAAAAAGAAATTTTTATTAAATTTTTGATTTAAAAAGGGCTTTAACTAGAAAAGATATCTAGATTTTTACAACAAATTGAACAAGAACTAGAAAGAGCGCTCACCAAAACGAACTATAATGCACAAATCTATTGACGTTTGTTTTTCGGGCTTCAAATATGTGTTCCTTCCTATGAAGATAAATGTGATTTTATCTTCTTGAAAACTCTGGAAACTCGTAGAAACATTTTTGCGTTAACTTTTACACATGGTATTATTTGTGGCGCAGTTGATTCCTCTGAATTATTAAACTCAATTAAAATCTATGTTCCTCCTAGATCCCTAAGGATTATAGATAAGTTCTTCTTTATTGATATTCATAAAACTAATTATGCACTGAATGAACCTCTAACTAAAGCATTGAGATTATTTAATGATTATTGTAATCAATTAGATATAACTGTTCTTCATTCTCAATTTAAAGTTTTATTAAATAAGTTATTTACTATTGTTCTAGTTGCTAGTCTGTAAGGATAATTATTGTATCCATAGACCAAATAAATATGGTTTTTCGCGTTCGTTTACTTTTGTGAATTTTTGTCATTTCGTGAAAGTATTTCTTGTTAACTCTCATTTTACCGAACTTTACCCAAAAAGTAAAGAAACAGACCTATAGACTAAAGACAAACCACCCGCCTCAACTGCTGTTAAAAAGTCTCTTTAATTTTATATGCAAACTGGTTTTAAGAGAAACAGTTTTTAGTGTTTTTTTAACGCGTATTTTTTAATATGAATAAGCAAAAATTTGTGCTAATGATACAAAACAAATGCAGAGAACATATCAAACAATACAAATGCACTTTACAATTTAATTAAAATTGCTTAAAAACAATAAAAATAATTAATTAAAACACCACATTTTTCATGTTTTTTGTTATTTTACACTGAAACTCTCTTAAAACCAGTTCAGTTTTTCAGATGAGCGCCGTGGTTAGTGCCTGGTAGAACCGCTTCAATTTTCAAATCAAGCTGATGGAAACCCCCTGGTTTTACTGCTTTGCATTTCTATTAAATAAATAAAATATAAATAACACAATTGAAATAATTTTTTTATTTACAATAAACAAACATACATATGTTTTTCTCTGTTTCATTTGTATACCACTACACAACTTTTCACCAAACAGCGGTATGGGATTCCATTTTGTATATTTGATCTTCTAATTGGTAAATGATATAACTCCATAAAATTACCGACAATTTTTTGAAGACGCTTGTTTAAATTTGTTAAAGAGATAAATATGTAAATAAATCGAAGCTTTTGTTTAACCCTCTAACCGGCCTAAGCTTTTTTGCAATGAAATTTATACCATGTGTTTTATGTGTTCCTCACGAAAAATAAACAATAAGTTCTTCTACAAAATTTTTTTTCGTTGCCTACTTTAGGCGATATGGGCCAAAACAGTTTAAGGGTGAATCTCGAAAACTAGCGCATAAAAATTACTAGGCTTAGGCACAAATTATTTCTCTTACCAAGATATAAGTGCAATAAAAAAATTACATTTTTTGTGCTGTTACTCAAGAGGATGTAGCGATTTTCGCTTTTTGAAACACGTTCAATTGCTAGCTAGCGTTTCCAAACGAGTTATACCGGAAAATGTAGAGGCTGTTATGGTGACGACATTAGAGAGCCGTGCGAAATTGCCCAGACTTGAAAGCAAAAAAGACTTCAAACAGTAATTTTTTTTTATTTTCTTTTCTATTACTAAGTTAAATTAATTTTTTCATTTACATATGTTCTGACTAAATAAATTTCTAAAGAGAAAAAATAAATAAAATAATAAAAATAAATAAAATAAATAAAAAATAATAAAATAAAGTGCCAAAAATGGTGATTTTTTAAAATGTTTGTATGGGGAACCCCCCAGGGGAGTTCCAAGGGGTGTGCCACTGGCATGGGTGGATCGGCCCTCCAAAGTTAGTGGGGGTCGGTCATACATTTGGACTCGATTGGGGCACTCTAAATGGGTCAAAGTGGGATTTTTCAAAACTTGACCCTACGGGACAAAAGTCAACAGTTGGGGGTAGTAGAATTCGTTTTAGAGGTATGGTTCCTTCGGCAAAGTTTCTTATTTTGATCCCTAGAATACGATTTTCACTGAGCCATGGGCGATTATTAAATCGACCCGCCCTATTACATATACTATTTATTTTTTTTTATATAGAATTTAGGGAATTTAGAAACTATTATCGCTAATTTTTTTTTAATTTTTTTAATTTTTTATAACTTTTACTTTAAATTGTTTGCATTTAATAATTTTATTTTTACATTGTTATTTAATTATACATCTAATATTATATTTTATACCTTAACTTTTTTTATTTTAAGCAAATTTTATTGCTTGTTTTGTTACTTTTAGTAGAAATTTGTAACCGATTATGGCCTATAGGCTAGGTTATTGTAATAAATAAAGAAATTAAATTAAAATTAAATTAAAAATCGCCTACTGTATTGATTAAAGCCTATAGAGCACTTCGACGCTGATCCAGCCAGACACTTCGTGTATTTTGGGTAGATCTAGAAACACCTTTATTTTGCTTAAAAAAGGTATCTAAAGGCTTAACGACCTCTTTCACTCAATTTTAAAAGAATTTGATGGTATTTTAGTAATTTTATGTTTATTTTAAGCTTTTCTTGTAATTTTTTAGCCAAAGTTAAGAAAATTATGAAGTTTTGGGAAAAAAATAAGGGAAAAATTCCATATTAAAATTGTAACCGGTTAATCGACCTGTTTTAACCGATTATTCGGATCGAATAATTATTTGAGTTTTAAATTATTTGTTTCGACATTAACCGAAATAGAGGCGATTAATCGAGGAATCGGGTAATCGATTAACCGAATTGGAAACACTACTTAATTGTGAATAAAAGCGAAACGCGTCCATCGATTTTCATGATCTATGTCTTATTTTGTTTAAAGGTTATGTGACTTTGCGTGAAAGTAATACGACTTGCCTTTTTTTCCGTTTTGGATTTTTTATGAATTTAAAAAATAAAAAAATTTAATATTTTAGGCAAAAAATATTTTTTTTCTTCATACATTTATTTTTACCGGCAAAACTGTTGAGTATATAGAAAAACGTTATATGAACAGATTAAAGGATAGTTACTAACTTCAAATCGATATATCTCGATTCCTAGACGTGACCCAGCTAAACGCCGGGACACGTATAACTTCTTTTTGACCGATATAACATTTCCCGTTGGTTTCATCCCATCGCATAGAGTCATATATGGCCCCAGGGCTTTGGTTATGTAATTTGAAGTAAATAAATGCTGTATTTATTATTAAAAAAAAAAAAAAAAAAATGAATAAAGAAAATAGATTCAAATAACAAATAAGAAATAAAAATTAACAAATAAATGGAAAAATTTAGAATAAAATATAAAATCACATGAAATAGATGCTAAATAGTAATGTCGTTTACGGTATTCTATAAGTGTACTTTTTAGCTACGGCACGGTACAGTTACATCACATTTACGTTAACGGTCCCATAATCCGCCATTAGCCTAATGACTATACACTGCAATGTACAAAAGAAGTATGTTAAATAGCTCCAATGACAATACGTTAGTATTTTATAAAGTGTGTTTGTTTACATGCTATTTTTACTAGCTTTACCATTTTTACTCAAAAATCCGTTCGAGTACGAAAAAAATAGTAAGAACTAGTAAAAAATTTAAGGGGAAATTTTACTAATTTTTACTCGAAAAATTTCTTCCAGCAAAAACTAGTAATATGTTTTTTTGTTTAATACTACATTTATACTTCAGCAAAAACCACCTAGTTTTTGTACAAAACTAGTTTTTGCTTGTTTTTTTTGTATGCGTTTTGACAAGTTAAAAACTACAAGAGCCGAAAAACAGGTAGTTTTTGAAAGAGGTACCAACTCTCCCTACCTCTGTTAAGTCACTCTCTTCTTAATTTGTATCGAAAAATGTTGCCATAAGAATTACACATGTCTGCAAATGCTAAAATTTTTCGATACAAACTGTTAATGTTCGAAAGAGGCGATGAAAACCGCCTGGTATAAATGAAGCATAACAAACGATAAAATTGAACGCATTTTTATGTGAATCGTTATTAAATTAAGGGCCTGTTTATCTATTACGAAAATAGTCTAAACGAAAGAAATTGACAATCACTTTCGTCAAAAATACATGGGAAACAAAAGCAAAATTTCGTTACTTTGCTTTCGTTTAGAGTATTTTCGTAATACATAAACCAATTAACTCTTATGATTCGCATTAAAGTTTGCACTCCGCGGACGTTTACTATTTTTACAACTTTTTTGTTCGATTTCTTTTGAATATTTTGACTTTTTCAATATTTTTTCTACTTTACTAGTTTTACTAGAAATGTAATCGTACAAACCTATAAACATTTTGTTTCTATTTTATAGTCTTAGGAGTAAAGCTAAGTGCTTCTGGGCATTAAATAAAAAACTTATATTCTGATAATTAAATACAAAATTTAATTCCTTCAGAGAATTAAAAGAAAAAGTTAATTCTTTAATTTTAATTCCTTCGGGGAATTAAACAAAAAAGTTCATTCCTTCAGGGAATTAAACGATCTACATATATGAAAAATAATGTGTTGTAATATATTTAACTTTTTAATACCAAATATGATTGCTTTCAATCTATATGCTAAAAAAGAAGAAACAATTATAGTGATGAATGAATGCACTGTAACTTCATTCATCACTATAATTTTGTTTCTTCTTTTTTCTATTACTTCTAGTTATTACATTATAATTATCTTTTTATATTATTATTATATTATTACCTTTGTTTTTTTTATATATTTTAGTAGTTTTGTGTAGTAGTTATTTCTTAACCATATATGAACCTTTGGGCTCGGTTATGTAATTGAAGAATAAATAAAAAAACGAAAAAGTTAATTCCTTCACGGAATCAAAATATAAAGTTAATTCTTTAGGGAATTATAGGGATAAGCTAATTTCTTAGAGAATTAAACGAAAAAGTTAATTTTTTCAGGGCTTGACTAAAAATTGAATTAACTCAAGTTGAATGATTCTTTAATTAAATAGTTAATGATGTACATATATGGTCAGGGAATTCATTCGCTAAGTTTAAATTCTTTGAATTCATTCATGAATTCATTCCTTGAATTAAATTTTAAGGAATTCATTCCAAAGAGGAGTTAATTCTTTAAAGCTCTGGCCACCATTTAATGTTAAGCTTAAGGTAGTCCAGGCGCTGATTATGCAAATTTTTTATATGGCATAGAAGTATATTCTGGAGCTTTGGGTTAGGTACTGAAAAAGATAAGGTTAGCTTTCAATCAAGGTCTTGTTCAAATCTTGGACTAATATAGTTTTCTGTTTGTAACCTGAGAATTTAGGGGATACAAAAACTATTATCGCTAATTGTTTATAACCTTTTTTGAATTTAAAAATATTATATTTAAATTGTCATCTCATTATTCACTTTTTTATGTTATTTGAATCAAATTTTGTTGTTTAGCTTTTAGTAGAAATTTGTAACCGATTTTGACCTTTAGGCTACGTTATTCTGGGCTGGGTGTAAAACAAATTCACACTAACATTTTTTAATTTTCTAACTTAAGATAACCTTATATGGACCTACACATTGATGTTATTTTATACTTAAACTATAATTCAACATGGTAATCATGTTTAACATAAGACATAAAAACGTTATACAATGCCGTACAAACATTGACAAAGGTAACACGATATTTGGTATCTAGATAACGAAAATTTATATATTGGGCACCTGGCCACAATAACCAATCCATACAATAGATAAATAAAAATTTCTCTTTGAGCTCAACATTAGTTTCTTTAAAAGTTTTTCTCTCTAGGTAGCAAGCTGAATAGTAGAATATTAATATACAAGCAGGTGACATAAACAGTTGATCTATAAGAATTTTCAATACGACATTTCTTAAATTGGCCACTGGCATTATTTTATCCATCCAGTTGTATACATAATGATGTAAAGGTCCTTGTAAAGCACCTACAATAAACATACGTCCAATTCTAGGCCAGTCATAACGTTTGGTATTAGGGAGGCCACGACGAAATTCTATTTCTTGAGCCATAACATCACCAACCACCATTAATACGCCAGATCCCACAATATTAGTAATTAATAAATATTTACCAAATATATTTTTCCATATCATACGTATACATCCAACTGGTGTCCCGATTGAAGAGTTATTACCTGTGCCTCCAGTGTGTTTAATTCGACACAATTGTATCGGACAGTTATGTAGGGGTGTTGTTAAGGGAAGTTTGTAAAGCAGGTGATTTTTTGTACATGTTTGAGAACATAATTGGCTGAATTTTCGTAATGCTGGTTGTTGGCGTATTAAAAAACTTGCAGATATTAAACAACTTTGTGCAAACATTTTATATAGCTTTTATGCTTATGTTTGATATTAAAAATAAATAAATTTAAATTTTGTTAGTGTAATAATTCGTCGAAGTTAATCGCAATTATAGCTGCCAGATTTGACGAATTATCGTCATTTTGACGATTTTAGGGCGAAAAAATAAGAAATTGACGATTTTTGTTTTAGTTTTTTACAGTGTTGGTTACCGTTATCGTTATAATTCCTTTATCGCTATAAATTACCGTTTCAAATTGAATACCGTTACCAATACCTCTAAAAAAATTCTAAATACCGTTATCGTTACCGATACCGTTATTTTTATGGACAATTTCCGGTATTTTACCGATATTTATTAATTTATATAAAAAATGTAAATTTTTCTAATTTTTCATAATAATCTTGAGTTTTTTTCTACATTAGGTTTGTACGAGTACATTTCTAGTAAAACTAGTAAAATAGAAAAAATATTAAAAAAGTTGTCAAAATATTCAGAAGTACTCGAACAAAAAAATTGTAAAAAAAGAAAACACACAGAAAAAATTTACGAAAATCGCAAAAAATTTTCCGCGGAGTGCAAACTTTAATGCGCATCATAAGAGTTAATAAATTTACCCCAACAAACAATTCGTTCCGGTTACGCACCGTTTTCGGTCCGTCATAAACGTTGAAAGTCCGTCAATGACGGACCGCTTACGGACCGTAATGTCGTGTTAAAAACTGACAAGTCCGTTTAAAGTCCGTCAATGACGGACCGTTTACGTACCGTTATGTCATGTAAAAAACGGACTAGTCCGTTGAAAGTCCGTCAATGCCGGACCGTTTCCGGACCATTAGTCGTGTGAATAACGGAGTGACTCCATTTTTAGAATGCCGTTTTCGGTCCGTATTCGTATCGTTTTTTGAAACAAAAACGGATTTGCATGTACACCTATATTGACCCTATTTTTATTAATTATAAGTAATAGTTTTTAAGTTTTTTTTATAGATTTATTAAAAATAGAATTTATTTTTTATATTTACACTATATTTACATTTGGTGCAGCTTACGTCTCTATCCAGCATCAATTTACAACATCAGCACACAATAAAATTCAATACCTGCATTCAAAAGAAAAAATAAATTAGATAAATTTTAACTAACCGTAATCACGATGGTTTTTTGCATACGATGTAAATTCGCACACTTTGCTATCAAAACAACTAAATATGTCAGTAAATATTTTTTAATTGCATTACAAAAAACCATCTTTAAAACACATAACAATTTTAACAAATCTTACCATCTGATGTATGTGACTTGAAGTTCTTTGCTTGATGGCGTGTTAGGACAGATTCACGCTATTGCCACTTATTTTTCGTCCCAATATTATTTTTTAGCAGCTGAAGGGGTTTGCTGTATTTTTTTAAAATAATTTGTGTACTTAAAAAAAAAACAAACTAATACCGATGAAGTCCGTATTTAACAATACAGAAACGGATACACACAAACGGAGTTAAATGTTTCTTGGGTAATAACGATTCACATAAAAATGTGTTCAATTTTATCATCTGTTAAACAAAAAAACATATTACTAGTTTTTGTTGGAAGAAATTTTTCAAGTAAAAACTAGTAAAATTTACCCTTAAATTTTTTACAAGTTTTTACTATTTTTTTTTGTACTCGAACGGATTTTTGAATAAAACTGGTAATAGCATGTTAACAAACACATCTTAATCGGAGAATACACGAGGGAACATTCGTGAAAAATGCCAATTTTTTGTGAATGTGTATGTGTGTGTGTTGACATCGTGCAATTCGTGTTTACAAATTTTTTTGATATTTTTTGTTCCCTACTCAATGTTCCTTCGTGTATTCTCCGCTTTAATTTCTTTCTATTTGTTTGGAAAAATAATTTGTTATATTTTGCTGTGCCATTTTAAAAAATTTTAACTCACTAAAAAATTAAACGGAGACGAATAACGGAACAAAAGCCATTTGCCGAAAACTTAGCGCTGCCATATTCGTTTTTCTTATTTCAACTTACAGTGTTGCCAGAATTTTTTGTAAAAAAAATCGGCTAAGCTGATGTAACTGTACCGTGCCGTAGCTAAAAAGTACACTTAAGCTGCCTACACACTAGGGAACATACTTAAAAAAAGAGAGCATTTTTTGTGAATGTGTGAGTGCGTTTGTGTGTGTGTGCGTGTTGAGAGCGTGCATTTCGTGTTTACAAAATTTTTTGATATTTTTTGTTCCCTCAACCATGTTCCCTAGTGTGTAGGCAGCTTTATAGATTACCGTAAACGACATTACTATTTAGCATCTATTTCATGTGGTTTTATATTTTATTCTAAATTTTTCCATTTATTTGTTAGTTTTTATTCCTTATTTGTTGTTTGAATCAATTTCCTTCATTAATTTCATATTTTTTCCGACTAAAATCATTCAGCTGTTTTGATGCCGGATAGAAAATTCTGATTTCAACAGAATGATCCGGCAAGTACGTTTACATTTACGTGTAATACGGCAAATAGACTATGCAAGTCACTTGCACAATAACGAGTTTGTTCAAGTCACCTTACTCGCCATGGTATACATTTCTTTTTGTGGTTTCGAAAAAGCTGATTCGTTACAGATACGTTTACGGTTGGGTAATACAGCCTTGAGCCGTGATATTCGGCGTACAATTATAAGCCGAAATAAGACGCTCGCTTCGGCGGCGGCTCCATCCCTACAAATTAATCGGCGGCGGTGCAATGCGATTTTGCGCCGGTTAACTTGGAACTCGGTATAACAGCTGATAAAAACAATTTCCATAGGGGTTACACGATAAATTTTTGCCTTTCAAGTTTCAATACTTCACATTTTTTTACTAACACACTCACATTTTAAAAATTGAACAGCAACTTGATATCAATTTTTGCTTTCAAGTTTTAAACAGCTGATCAATTTCTTGTAAATTTATTTTTCTTTTTACAAATATTGTGCCGCAATAAAACACGATTGATAAAATAGGGAAAGTGAATATTTCGGTATATCGACAAAATGATTTAAAAAAATCAATTTCTGCTGACATGAAAATGTCTGTGGATAATGTGCAGAAAAAAATAAAGTCTTTTCGAACAGCCTAGAGTGCGGAAACAGCCCACAGAGGCGAGCATTTTTAGTTCTTTCCTTGACGACGGCATCTTGAAAGCAAAATTGACTATCAAGTTGCATGCAGCCTACGTCACAGCTTCAAGTTTAACTGAATTTGACAAGCAGTATGTGTTATCAATTTGAAAGCAAAATCTTGATCGTGTAACCTCACTGTTACAAATATTGTGCCGCAATAAAACACGATTGATAAAATACGGAAAGTGAATATTTCGGTATATCGACGAAATGATTTAAAAAAAAATAAATAAAAAATCAATTTCTGCTGACATGAAAATGTCTGCAGAAAAAAATAAAGTCTTTTCGAACAGCCTACAGTGCGGAAACAGCCCACAGATGGGAGCATTTTTAGTTTTTTTTTAGCGGTAACAAACATTTATTTTTACCGGCAAAACTGTTGAGTATATAGAAAAACGTTATATGAGCAGATTAAAGGAATTGTAATTTTTAATTTTTTTAAAATTGTTTGAGCAAAATTGGACTAGTGGTTCTCGAGTTATGTCAAAAAAAGACCACCAAAGGTCAAATCGATATATCTCGATTCCTGGGGTTGACCCAGCGAAACGCCGGGACACGTATAACTTCTTTTTTACCGATATAACTTTCCCCAGTAGTTTGAACCCTTCCCGATCACTGACCGCTACTATTTGTCTCACAGTGTAATATGAAATTCTTCATAAAATTTTATGAAAAATTGCATCAATTCAATTAAAAGTTTCAATAGACGAATTCCAGCGAAACTTAATTGAATCAGTGTATAAATTCATCAATAGCATATAGACAATTCACTGAGTGTGCAGTTACAGAAGTCAAATTCTATATAAATTAAAATTTTTTAACTTTAGGTTATTTTTTTAATTCGAATTTGTATTCCTTGAAACGGGTTCGGGTTCAATGTTGCTCTAGTGGAACATGTTTTAGAATTGATGTGGTTTTGAACCGATGTGTATGTACACTTTCTTAGGAAAAATAAGAAAAGTTAAAGTTCTTTCAGAATTAGCATGTTAATTGTTAACAGTTTTAAAACAAATGCAGCCTTGTCTTAAAGGACATGGAGATATAATTTATATTAGTTTAAATTTTTAAAAGAATTGAAACAGTAATGCAAAATTGTCTATTTTATTTCATAAAGCATCCTCCAGCCAGTCGTATATTTCGTGTGTTTTGTGAAGTTTTAAAAAACACCTTCATTTTGGCCTTTTGCTATGTTCTTAAGGCTTTTTTACAAATAGAAACATTGATACATATTTTTTTAAAACATTTGCTCAAAATTTTATTAAAAATTGGGAGTCTGATGGTACAATGTCGACTTGTTTGCGGTTGCTCGAAAAAGGTATTTAAGGACCTATTTCACACGATTTTTAAAGAAATTGATGCTATTTTAGTTAGTATTTGTTTTTTCTAAGATTTTCTGGTAATTTTGTAGCCCAGATTAAGAAAATTGTGAAGTTTTGGGAAAAAATTAAGGAAAAATTCCATATTAAAAATGTAACCGGTTAATCGACCAATTTTAACCGATTACTCGGGTCGAATAATTATTTGAGTTTTAAATTATTTGTTTCGACATTTTCCGAAATAGAGGCGATTAATCGAGGAATCGGTTAATCGATTAACCGAATTGGAAACACTAATGACATGACATGGCGTTACCCTTAAAATACTGTTATCGAAATAATCTAAAATAGCCTTACCCTTACAAATAACCGCATTATTTCGGTTACCAACAATGATTAAAACAAAAGATGATGGTTAAAAATTTAGGACATAAAAATTTGTTTGGACTTTACACCCGGAAAACAGTCTCAGTTGTGGCCACCGAATTTGTTGCCAATCGAATTCATGCGGTTACAACAACTATCTTTATATTAAATTATATTTTGGTCGTGAAAGCCAATGCTCAGTTGTCTAATTCAGTATTATATCCCACATAAACATTATTACCCTTTAGAAAAACGTGTAAGTCCTCACAATGTAATATATTTCGTGTACTTCACTTTGTGCTTACTTACGATATGGGATACTTGTGTATAACAATTGTATATGAAACTAAAAATATTTGAAAATTTTCAAAAATTTAGTTTAACTTGTGTGTACTTACGAAGTATATTGGTTTGTGGGCCATTACAATGCGGCCTGGGTAAAGTAAGCCAGCTTGTGTGTAGAGTTTGAAAGTACTCGGGGATACTTGTGTGTACTTACCCACACTCTTACCCATTGCACCACAACTACGAATATTTTATTTTAACTTAAAAAAATCTAAATTTTTGTCTTTTCCGGGATTCGAACTCGTAAATCCGTGTACTAGGCTACCTCTCTACCCACTACACCACAAACACTTATTAACTTTAATGTCTAATTTTGAATTTATATATTTTTTTAGGAAAATAAATACAGTATAAAATTCGTTTTTTCCCTATTTTTAATACCTAATAAAAATTTTTTGGTTTAGCACTCAATTATAGGCAACTCCAAATAAAATAACGTCCTGGCAAATTCATTTTAATGATTTTGATCGAATTCCAACAAATCTTTTTCCTGTGTGTAGAAATAAAAGTACTTTACCGTAACGATTGGGGTGGTCAATCCATTAAGAAAGACATTTGTCTTGAAATGCTTAATTTTAACTTTTACTTTTTGTCTGCATTATAACCACTTTATCATAAACAAACAAATAATCCCCGTCACTTTATTTTTTAGGATAAAATTGGAAGAAAGCTGTAACTACGAATTCTTGGGTCATATTACCATTCCATGTCAAAAGATCTACGGAGAATAGTAAGTAAAATACTAGTCGAGGGAGAATGGACGGAGGGAATTGTTCCGAAAAACGAACAAATATAAAATTATTCGTATTCCCATAAAACCATGTATTATTGTTGCACAAAAACGAGCAATTTTATTCGGTTTTCAGAATACCCCTGAACACATTTAAAAAAAATATATATCTTGTTTACACTAAAATCATTCTTTTATTTTAAGGTATCTTAACATGGCCGATAACCATTTCAACATCCGGGATTATAAAGTTTAGATAAAATTTTGTGTTGTTTAGTTTAATTATTTTTAAAAATGTAAATTTTTTAAGTGTAAAAAATAAAAAAAAATAACTACTTTTTATATTGGAGGACGATTTGATATATTATATAGTTCTCAAGTTTTTGTATACAGTATTTCTCTATTATAGAAATAAATTAGTGTCCGGCCAAGTATTCGGCTTTGGCCGAGTATTCGGTTCAGGCAAGTTCGGTGTTCGGCTAAATTTTGGACGAATACCGAACTTTTCTATAAATCAATATTTTGCAACATTTAGCTCTTTAATTTCCTATAGTAATTTATAAATATGCACATATTTAACTTAATTTTTACTTAAAGAGCGAAAAATACAACTTTTTTAGGTTTTAGCAATTTAGAAATATTTAGAAATTTGTTTCCGCATTTTTGAATTTGAAAAAGTTGCATAAAATTTTTTTTATTCAAACCAGAGTAGGAAAATAAACTCTAACGAACCGTACTTTTAGGGTTGCGTACCGCACATCGCGAACACAGTACACAATCATATTGTTTGCGTAGAAAACACATACGCTATTCTCTCTAATTAGTGTTTGTGTTTATACACAGAACCCGAATTCGGTACGCTACGGGTGTGAATATGTGTTGAAAGTACAGTACATAATCGTAGCATTTGCGTAGTGTACCGCCGTCGGTTTGTGCACAAACACACAACCGCTAAAACGATAGATACGGTTTATGTTCCTTAGCCGTACCCTACATGCAGAGCTTTGAAGAATTAATTCTTTTTTGAATGAATTCACTACCAATCGAATTCAATTTTCTCTAGAATTGAATGAATTCCTTTTCTAAGGTAATTCACTGAAATCGTTCAACTGAATGGATTCATCAAACAATAAATTCAAAGAATTAATGCCATTGCAATAGTCCTCTTTATTAAATCAAATGGATTAATTCACTGGTGAACGCGTTCAATTTTATAAATCGAACGGAAAAAAAGTGAATTAATTCACCACAGAATTCATTCAATTTCATTTTCGTTCAGTGAATTCAAAAAAATAAAATTACGTTCAGTGAATTTAAAAAAAATAAAATTACGTTCAGTGAATTAAAAAAAAAAAAACAAATTACGTTCAGTGAATTAAAAAAGAAAAAAAAATACGTTCACTGAATTGAAAAAACAAATTACGTTCATTTAATCGAAAAACAAAAATTATGTTCGCTGAATTCAAAGCCTGTTTTCTGCCGTTCAGTATAAGAAAACATTGTATTGTAAAAACGTATAAATGAAATACGTCATAGTGAAGCATCTACATTTTACTGGGAAGCATACGTTTGAAAAGTTAATAGTTATATTTTTTCCAAATTCATTTTTAATAGTGAAAGGCTTTATTTTTTAATCATGTAGGTTGATAAAGTGCATCGGATTTCTCTAACACTTAATATATATACATATGTAATTTGTTTATTTTTACTAGCGAACGCTGTAAAATTGCTTAGTTGCAAATTTTATTTGTAAATAAATGTGTTCTTCTACTGAACGGCAGAAAACAGGCTTTAATTCACTGAACGTAATTTTTTTTTTTTTTTTAATTCACTGAACGTAATTTTATTTATTTTTTTTAATTCACTGAACGTAATTTTATTTTTTTTAATTCACTGAACGTAATTTTATTTTTTTTTTAATTCACTGAACGAAAATGAAATTGAACGAATTCAGTGGTGAATTAATTCAGTAAGGAATTAATTCACTTTTTTTCCGTTCGATTTATAAAATTGAACGCGTTTACCAGTGAATTAATTTATTTGATTTAATAAAAAGAACTATAGCAATTGAATTAATTCGTAACAAAATAAATCGAACGAAAACAAATATGAATTAATTCCATTCAATATATGGTGCTTTGTGAATTAATTCGTCGAATTTTTAATTCAGAATTGAAAAATTGAATTAAGGAATTAATTCTTCAAAGCTCTGCCTACATGTTGTGTATAGTTTATTTTCCTACTCTGATTCAAACACAAAAGTATTCGGCTTCGGTTTCGGCCGAAGTTAGTAATTTTGGCCGAAGTTCGGCTTTGGTTCGGCCTTAAAAAAGTGAGTTCGGTCGGACACTAGAAATAATATGTGCGTTCCCGTACTTTACCGCGGGTATCCGTGGGAACCCAAAACAGTCCAAACAACAACAATTTACACCCAATTTTGAGTACGGGAACGCATAGCTCATAATTCGATTGAAAGTTACTCTTATCTTCTTCATAACATAACCCAAAGCTCCAGAATAAACTACTAAGCAGCATAAAATTATTGGCATAACTAGGCCATGAACAACCTTAAGCTTAACATTAAATGGTAGCATAATATCTATGCTATATAATTTTCTCAATGTGAAATTAATTTTAGAAACAACAGTGTTGGCATGTTCCTCAAAATTATGTTGTTGTCTAGAATCACACCCAGACATTTGAGTTTATCTACAAACTGAATTGCTATTTAAATTAATAGAAAAGTTATAAATACCTCCATAGTTAAACAACATTGCCTTAGATTTTTATATTAAACATAAATATCCCGACATCATGCTTATAATTGGGATCGGTATCACAGATCAGTATAGATTTTGCAAAAAGTGACAAATTTTATTTGGGTTTTTTTTTATGATATAATGAAATTTTTATTTTTGCCTTCCACTTAGTTTAATCATTAAACTTTAATGAGTTACTTATACGAAAGATTGTTTTCAGTTGGCTGTTTCACATGCATCAACCCAATCATTATAGACATCCAACGGTTCCGATAAAAAATTAATGGTAGTCTGATAATCTTCCAGACACACCCGGCAACTTATTCGAGCTGCATTGTGACTTTTATCCATTTTTACTTCACATGATTTTTCATGATTACAAAATGGGCAATTAAATTGGATATCCAAGGGTACAATATTTTTTCGTTTAGGGGGTGGTTTTCTTTTTGACTTACGTCTTCCCATTATGAATCTAAAATTGAATAATATATTTTTTTTAGAACACTAAATTGATTTATAACGTAAAATAAACATGCACATATCGCCCGTCCGCTTGCCTGCAAGTAGTGGCATGTTTTTTAACAGGTTTTCAGGAGAGCGAAAAAACTGATTTATATTATCCTTTTAAGATATTCTGGCATGTGATGGAAAACGATCGATTTTGATTTCGATCGATTTGGTTAAAAATCAAAAATTAAATGATGAATAGAAATAGCAAAGAGGTTTGAAATTGTTTTTAACCGCTTTAGTTATATCAGGTATATCGATTTAAGTCTTTTTATTGCTTTTAAATTAAAAATAATGCGAAATATTCAGGATTGAAATTTCAAAAACGATCGATTTGAAACCGATCGATTTTCATCACATGCCAGATTAACATCATTTTTTTGTAATTTATGCCTTAATGATTAACGACCTCATTTTACTAAAACCATTATTAGGCATACGATGCCAATAAAATATCTTAAAAGGATAATCTCAGTTCGCCGTGAGTCGCCGAAGAAGAAGGTTATATCGTGACCTGTATTAAATTTTAATAAGGAATATCGGTTAATTGTTTTTGTTTTGCGATACTCTAAAGCGTGTCTCAGCATGCCGTTAGACTGTTGAGTCTAACCATATGCAAACCTTTTCTGGCGTATTGGAGCTTCATCAAGATTAGCCTCCATTGTGAAGGCAATGGTTGCATATGTGTTGCTGTGGTTCCTGTGCGTCTGATTTGTAAATCACGTGGACGGAACTTTCTCGAAAGTTCGCCACATTGTTTTTTTTTATCTATTGCGTATTAAAACGCATTGTGGAATACCCTGGCAATATCCGTTTTTATAACGGGGCCATATAACTGTACAGTTAACTGTACTTAAAGTTCGAAAAAAAAGGATAATCTGGCATGTGATGAAAATCGATCGGTTTCAAATCGATCGATACAATGATACAACTAAAGCGGTTGAAAAAAATTTCAAACCTATCTGGCATGTGATGGAAAACGATCGATTTTGATTTCGATCGATTTGGTTAAAAATCAAAAATTAAATGATGAATAGGAAAGGCAAATAGGTTTGAAATTGTTTCTAACCGCGTTAGTTGTATCAGGTATATCGATTTACGTCTTTTTATTGCTTTTAAATTAAAAATAATGCGAAATATTCAGGATTGAAATTTCAAAAACGATCGATTTGAAACCGATCGATTTTCATCACATGCCAGTATTTGTCTTTTCTCCTCATTTAATTTTTGATATTTAACCAAATCGATCGAAATCAAAATCGATCGTTTTCCATCACATGTCAGACTATAATGTTTTTTAGCTCTCCTGAAAACCTGTTAAAAAACACATAATACTATTTGCAAGCAAACCGACGATATGTACACATTTAGAGGCAATTTGATGTAAACAAAACCGGAATGCTGTTAGCATTGCGGGATAACAAATTTTTAAATTAAGTAGCGGATATATGTTGTGTAAAGAAATTACCTTTTTTATATGTTTTAATTAATAAAAATAATTAGCTTTACTGTATATTTCTAGTTAAATTTGTAAAAAAAGAACTTTTGTAGAACTGACCTGTGACGTCGCGAAAGAACTAGTTCAATTAAACTATTCACCTTGTTTTATGATATGAACTAGTGCACTATGATTCGCCACCACACTATTTTAAACCCAAAAAAATACATAGTTGGTGATCGCTATGGCAAGGATATCATTTTAGATTAAGAAAAAATGGAATTGATTTGTAGTTAAATATTTCGACTTGAAACGCATATTTTTTTGCTTTTTAATGCATATTTTGTGCTTTTTAATGTATATTTTTGCATATTTTTAATTTCTAGTAGCATTTTTTTAATTTGCTTGTAAAATTATATAAATGGATTACATTTTTATATTTTACTTTAAACAACAAAATATTTATTTTTTCATTAATTTGGAAATTAAACATTAGATTTGGAAAATAATCAAAACTGTTCACATACGGTTGAAGGGGTTTTCATTATCTCGTTAACAGCTGTTTGGTTATTTTTGTACACACAGAAAAAACAGGGGGAATATTACCTAAGAGCTATGTACTTATACAACTACATAATTTTCAAGTTAGTTTTACAAAGTTCTAGTAAAATATTAGTGTTTCCAATTCGGTTAATCGATTCCTCGATTAATCGCCTCTATTTCGGTTAATGTCGAAACAAATAATTTAAAACTCAAATAATTATTCGACCTGAATAATCGGTTAAAATAGGTCGATTAAACGGTTACATTTTTAATGAGGAATTTTTCCTTATTAAAAATGTAAATGTAATAAGCAAGAAAAGCTTATTAGAAAAACAAATACTAACTAAAAATACCACCAAATTCTTTCAAAATCGAGAGAAAGAGGTCCTTAAGCCTTTAAATACCTTTTTTGAAGGAACTCTAAGCAAGTCGGCATTGCACCAGCGAGACACTTCATCTGTTTTAAATTTTAATAAAATTTGTTTGCAAATATTAAAACAAAATATCGAAGTTTCTATTTGTAAAAAAGAGCTTTAAAAACATCGCGAAAGGCCCATATAAAGGTGTTTTCAAAACTTTGTTTGGCAGGTTTTAGGAAATACAATAGACAATGTTTCTTTTCTGTTTTAATTCGTTTAAAAATTAAAACTAAATTATATTTCCATGTCACTTAAGACAAAGTTGCATTTGTTGTTTGCAAATATTAAAACAAAATATCGAAGTTTCTATTTGTAAAAAAGAGCTTTAAAAACATCGCGAAAGGCCCATATAAAGGTGTTTTCAAAACTTTGTTTGGCAGGTTTTAGGAAATACAATAGACAATGTTTCTTTTCTGTTTTAATTCGTTTAAAAATTAAAACTAAATTATATTTCCATGTCACTTAACTATATTGTGTCACACAATTGACATAATAATTCTGTAAGAACTCTACCTTTTCTTACTTCTCTCAAGAAAGTGTATACAATCGGTTCAAAACCACATCAATTCTACGACATGTTTCACTAGAATACCATGGAACCCGGACCCGTTTCAATGAAATGAAATTTTTATTCGAATTAAAACAAATAACCAAAAAGCAGAAAATGAAAGTTAAAAAATTTTAATTTATATGGAATTTGACATTTATAACTGCACACTGAGAAAATTGTGTACATGCTATTTATGAATTTTTACATTGATTCAATTAAGTTTCGCTGGAAATCGTCCATTGAAAGTTTTCATTGAACTGATGCAGTTTTAGATATAATTTTATAAAAAATTTCATATTATTTCTTAAAAATTTTATACACCCAAAAAAGGTTTTATTAAAAAGAGCTTCATAAAAATATTAAAGCTTTGTCACATTGGGAAGAAAACTTCATTAGCTTACTGAAAATTTTCATTAAAACTCGTTTGACGAAATGCTATCTGCGTAAGTTCGCTCAAACTTTAGGTTATTTTTTTATTATTAATGGCCCTTAGAAAACGGTAAAGAGACTGAGAAAATCAGAAAAATGTTATTCTAATTTTTGCAGCGTAAATTAGTATTTTCATTAACTGAAATTCAACTCAACTATTTTTTTTATATCGAGGGCTCGTTTTTTATTTCTTCAGGGGAGAAGGAAGAATATTAATAAAATCTTCAAAACTTTAGATATAACATATATTTAAATGCAATATTAATTTTTTTTGCGGCAGTATTGATTATTATTCTTAAATTACTAATATTTGCCAAACCAAAAATCTGCTAGTTTCAGCAGTTCTTTCTGCCATTTTCAATGAAATTTTAGTAGCTTTATCAAAATTTTGCAGACCTTTGTCTACTAAGAAAATTTTTAATTTAAAAAAACCTCAGATTCCAAAACTTTTCAACCTCAGAATATGGAAACTTGTTTTAAATATAGCGAGCTTATATGTATGTCACGTTTATATTTAACATAAATAGGGAGCTCTTTGTGTTTTTATTGATAAAAAATTAAGGAAATACATTAATTTTATGTTAAACGATTAATCGATTAATCGCCAATTTTCTCGATTAACCGACCCGAATAACCGCTTAATCAATTTTAGGCATTTTTCGAATAATGCATTAACCGGTTAACCGCCTACGTCGAATAATTGGAAACACTATAAAATATCCACATTATTTTGTAAAATATATACAATCCTTGCAAAATATATACATGTGTAGTGGAAAATATCCGAAAATTACATATATTTTGCTAGAAATTTGTAAAACTTACTTCGAACTTATGTAGTTGTATAATTACATAGCACTTAGATAAAGTTCCACCTGTTTTTTTTCTGCGTGTAAACATAAAATATTTGCGACCTAACCAAAAATTTCAAAAATATTTCAAAAAACATATATTTTCCACTGCCGGAATAAAATATTTATTAGCTTTGGATGAAATACAACTTTAATATTTATTGTTTGTAAGGAATTTCCTTTGGGCTAATTCGGTCAATTAATGATAAATAAAATTAAAATCAATTTATTTCATCTTTTTTACTCGACGTTTCTTTGGCTTTTTTCCAATTTCTTTAGGAGTTTTTTATTGATTAAATTGATTTTATTTTACATTGTCAGAAAATTATTAAGTTCAAAATTAAAAACTGGACTTCACGACACAAAGTTAATAATTAATAAAATAAATAATTACGACACAACAATTATATTTATATTTTAAACTTATAATATATATAATATTTATAAGTATATTAAACTTTTCGAACAAGGATGACTAGTTTAAAGCCAGATTCACAATGCTGGAGTACTGCGCTCTACAGTAGAGTTGTGAAATTTCGGTATTTTTTGAGTACTCAATACTACTCAATACTTTCCAATTGAGTACTCGATACTACTCAATACTTTTAACGGTTTTTTTAATTTAAAAATAAAAATGTTATGAATTCGTATTTATTAGCAAAAATTATCACAATTCACATACACGTGTTAAATAACTATTGTTATTTACATTTTAATTAATTTAAAACATTTTAAATAAATTAATTAAATGATTTTTCCCAAAAATTCGTTACAAATTTCTTTGCTTCACAAATACAGTTGTATTTTCAGAGCTGTATTTTTAGTGTACTATTTTTAGAGTTGTATTTTTATACGAAAAATACACATTTCTACGGAAAATTGCATCTTTAAAAGTATTGAGTAGTACCGTTTTAGTATTGAGTACTCAAAAAAACAGTCAGTATTGAGTACTGAGTACCGGAATACTCAATACTTTTACAACTCTACTCTACAGAGTGGATTTTGTTCCTTTCTTTTTCGCACTTAAATATTTTTTGTATCATGTCATCTCTATTTTAGTACACTCCACTCTGCAGAGTGGAGTACTCCATTAATTTGAATGTGGCTTAAAGATGAACTTTTGATTTTTTGGTCAGAGGAAGACCGCAGCTATTGAAGATCTGTTTGTATTCAATTTGTTGCCCGGAAGGATAATGCAGCTACATTTAACTCAACTGTCAATGAAATATATAATTAATTTCATTTAAAAGCACAATTTGTTTTGTTTTTGTTGATTTTTATGAAACATTAAAATTTATTTTTTGCTATTTGTGTTGTTTTTATTTCTTATGTTAGCTGTGTTTGTGCGGAAAACTATCAACGTTGGCTTACGTCATTCCCATATAATTTTGACATCAGCCAACGTTTAGTGTTAACTTTGTCCGAGTACTCAATGCCCAAACGAAACTCCTCAGTACATTCATAGTTGTATTTTTTCAAATATATGCATTATTTTGCCATGAAAATATAACTATATGTAAACACAACTCGTTTAGAAAAGAAATATGAAAACCGGAGTATAGAGTAGTATCGAGTACTCAGCTAAACAAGTATTAAGTACTCAAAAAGCCTTCTCAAACCCTGACTTTTAAGAGATAATTGATGGGGTTTATAAACTATCTTGTCAAATTAAAGGGATTATTGATAGAAAATTTGTATGGATAATCTCGAGATAATACATGTATTACATGTATACATGTGTTGCATGAGATAATGCAATAATCTTCAAGATAACTGAAACCTAGTTCATGTGAATGGGGTATAACCCTCCGTAACATAAATGCTGCAGGTAATGATTTTTTACCATTAAAATTCATTAATTTAGTTTTTCCGTTTGTGTCTTCCCATATTCTTCATTTGGTTAATTCTATTATTACTACTTTCCTAACGATTGGAAGAAAGCTAGGGTAATACCTAGCTTTCTTCCAATCGTCCTTCCGACTCTTTGGATAATTTGCGTCCGATTTTCTCGAAGGTGGTTGATTATATTATAAAGGATCAAATGATCGTACACCTTGATGGTAACTCTTTAATACACTCATCTCAGTCAGGTTTTCGACGTGGGTATAGTACTGGTGCCATTCTTCTTGGTCAAATGCGGCCTATAGACTACTCAAATTACTTGCACAATAATGAGTTTGTGCAGGTCAGTTGAACAGTGTGTGGCCTGGTTTGTGTACTTGTACAAGTATATTTTTAGACTTGAGTAAAAATCAAAACGATTTTCATTTTTACGCAATATTTTAGAACTTGTGCAAGGTGTATGCTGAAATTAGCACAGTTCAGCAGTAATTTTTGAAGAGTGAACATCATAAATACGGATAAAAAAATTAAAAGTATCAATAAACGTAAAGTAAAAAATGTTAATATAAATTTATTAACATCACCAACGAATTTCAGGTATTTTGGACTGCGCAAAGTGTAAAATAAAGCTTTAAAGACTAATATTTCCTCATAGCAATAACAATCCGCTACATGTTTCTGCTGCTATGTGTAAATTAAAATGAATATTGCACAGTTTACTTGAGTGGTGTGTGGCGAGTAAGGTGACTTGAACAAACTCGTTATTGTGCAAGTGACTTGCATAGTCTCTTTGCCACATAACGGATTCGGTTAGACAATTTTTGGATAATGGTAAAAATGTACATTCGAAACTTGTGGACAAACTGTTTAATTTGTTTGATTTTTCATCACAAGCTTATGAACTTATATCTTCTTATCTGAGCTGCAGAAGTCAGTTTGTTTCGATTGGTGATTCTTTTTCTTTAACGAAACCAATAACCAGTGGTGTACATCAGGGGTACACACAATTGTGGCACTCCAAACAATTTACACACAATGGGGGTTTTCACATAAACTCTTCAATTCCTTGTAAACCTTGTTTAAATACAAACCATATTTTTTTATGTATGGAGTTTGACAATAAACTCATAAACATACCAGGTTTACACTGTTTACGAGTAGAATATGAGTTTATATGAAAATCCCTAATATATTTATTATTTTATATTATTGAAAACATTTATTTGATAAAAGATTCCACAATTTAAATAATTTTAATTTATATGCAAACTTGCCCTTTCGACTCATTTTTTTAATTGCAAAAAGTACTCAACTGAAACTACGAAATTAATATGAAAAACAAAAACTAATAACGGTTCTTCACAATGATCAATAGAGTTGTAAAAGTATTGAGTATTCCGGTACTGAGTACTCAATACTGCCTATTTTTTTGAGTACTCAATACTAAAACGGTACTACTCAATACTTTTAAAGATGCAATTTTCCGTATAAATGTGCATTTTTCGTATGAAAATACAACTCTTAAAATAGTGCTCTAAAAATACAACTCTGAAAATACAACTCTATTTGTGAAGCAAAGAAATTTGTAACGGGTTTTTAGGAAAAATTATTTAATTAATTTATATAAAATGTTTTAAATAAATTAAAATGTAAGTAACAACAATTATTTAACACGTATATGTGAATTGTTATTATTTTTCGTAATAAATACGAATTCATAACATTTTTATTTTAAATTCAAAAAAATCGTTAAAAGTATTGAGTAGTATCGAGTACTCAATTAAAAAGTATTGAGAAGTATTGAGTACTCAAAAAGTATCGAAATTTCACAACTCATTGATCAACGAAGAAAGAGCATACGCAATTGTGTTTTGCCGGTCTTATCGCATAACGTCAAATATTAAAGAAATTATAGAGATTTGAACTTACCCTCACAATTGAGCGCTTGTCAAAATTCCTCAAAACTTTTATGCATTTGCTAAAAATTTTTTCGCTGTTGTGAACAAAATACCAGCCTTAATTAATAATTTATTAAACACATCTACTTCAGCCGATACTGAGCCACCGCCGATTATTTTAGTTTTCCGCCGCAACTGACTATTTCGTGTCGACTTGAATTTATTTGTTTGGTGATGCCATAAAAAACTAAATGTGGCATCTTTGTTTTAAAGTGAGGCCAAGTCTCTATTCAATGAAAGCGTCATTTTTTGATGACGTCAGAAAAGTCATCAACAACAACAACAACAAGCCGGCCAGTTTTTTTTAGAAAAAGAATATTTTACTTATATTTTGTTTATTTTTAGATTATTGTGACCAAATCGCTAACGCATAACATAATTTATTTTAAGCCAAATTAGAAAAAGTAAATTTTTGTTTTGCCGAAAACGTGGCCTTTTTCAAAAACTAGTTTTGTACAATTAATTTTGGACGGTAGTGCTTTCAAAAGATATAACAAAAAATAGATTCAAAGCCTAAGAATACGCTATAAATAACAAAATATAAAATTTTCTATGAAAAAGTGAAATAGTGCTATTTAAAAAAACCGTGAACAAAATGAATTTATTATTGGTATTTCTTCTGCTATTTGCTGTACGGTTGGCATCTGTATTTGTGGTAAAAACGTTCTATGTGCCTGATGAATACTGGCAAAGTTTAGAAGTGGCCCATAAATTAACCTTTGGGTAAGATCAATGAACTTTTAACCTATATAGTTTTTATGAGAACATTAAATCTTTTGGCAAAAACATAAATCAACAAGAACTTTAAAAAAGATCCAAAACTTTTGAATGGGAGAGTTTTAAAGTTCTTGAAATGGCCCACAAACACTTTTCAGAAGCAATGGCCAAAAAATGTTACGTTTTAACAAAATTCTCCAAAAGCATCTTTTGTCAAAAGTTTAATAAATTTTCGTTTTTATTGTAGCTATGGTTATTTGACATGGGAATGGGTTCAAGGTATACGTAGTTACATATACCCATTGATAATTGCTGGAGTCTACAAAATATTGTCATTGCTAGGTTTGGATACTGCTCAATTGCTGATATTATTGCCTCGTATTCTACAAGCTACATTATCGTCCTACTCAGATTATCGATTTTTTGTATGGTCTGGCAAGAAGAAGTGGGCTCTGTTTCTTATTATTGTACCATGGTTTTGGTTCTATACAGGTTCGCGCACCTTATCGAATACTTTAGAGACCTCATTGACTACTATTGCACTAAGTTATTTTCCTTGGTATGGTGAAAGTGTTGCCTATTTATGGCCTGCCTTTTTATGTTGTTTCTTAAGACCTACATCTGCTTTAGTATGGTTACCATTGGTTGTTTATCATTTGCGTAAATCAAAATTATCTTGGTCAGATTTGATTTTGAAACGTTTTTTATTAATTGGGTAAGTTTATTTTTATAAAAAAAAACAACAATTTTTTATTATTTTTTTTCTTTTAAATATTTTAGTCTGATTGTTGCTGCTATTTGTATTGGCATTGATTCGTGGATGCATGGCCAACTTTTGATAAGCCCTTATGAATTTTTAAAGTACAATATTTTGCATAATATTGGTAGTTTTTATGGTTCTCATCCTTGGTACGTATTTTCATTTATTTATTTATTTGCATGGCCAACTTTTCATAAGCCCTTACGAATTTTTAAAGTACAATATTTTGCATAATATTGGTAGTTTTTATGGTTCTCATCCTTAGTACGTGTTTTTATTTATCTATTACGAAAATACTCAACGATAGCAATTGACAATTACTTTCGTTAAAAATATATATGGGAAACAAAAACAAATTATCGTCACTTTGCTTTCATTTAGACCATTTTCGTAATACATAAACAGGGCTGAATTTAAATAACAATTCTTTAATTTTTAGTTTCTAAGCATTTATTGGTATTAAAATATTTTTCCGAGCAAAGCGAAACTAAAAAATGTCATTAAAGATATTACCCAATAACCCAGAGAATGTTAAAAATTCAAATGCTTTAAATTTAGCTCAGAGCTTCAAAAGAATTAATTTAAGTTTAATTCATGAAAAATTTAATTCCATTTTAGAAAATGTGTGTATCATTCCGTGCAACCATTCCTAAAGAATTTACTCATTGGCTGCATTCCCAAATCTTTAATAAGAATCGAACGAATTTTATTTATCATTTAAAAAAATTTAATTCATTCGGTTAGAATTCAGTTAAAATTAATTAGAATTAATTCAATAAGAACGGTAGAATTAATTCAATAAGAAGGCTATTACGAAATGAAATTAAAGTTGAATTACACGAAATGAAATTAAAGTTGAAAACACGGGTACTGAGTGAATATTGAGTTTTGGCACAATAAAAGCCAATTTTTCACATTTTAGTCACACACTTGACACAAAACAAAAATATTCAAGTCCGATCGCTGTTTCACATTATTTATTGAAATAAATTTTTGGGCTAGACAAGTGGTTTTTTCCGTTCCCGTACTATTGGATAATTTTGTCATTTTGTGAGAGGATTTTGTGCTTACTTTCATTTTACCGAACACGCATATTTCAATAAAATGTTTTATTTAATAATAAACCTACAAAAAATTTCATAATTTTTTTTTATTGAATTGGGGAACTTCAAATTTTATCAAAATTTTGTCCAGAGCGCCGTGAAAATTGTATTAAGTTTTGCAAAACTTCAAACTACTATATCCACTTAGCGAAGATATACTTGTCAAAAGAAAAGTTTTGGTATCCATATTGTCCTATCCATAATACATATATTGTTTCCGCACATTTCAAAAAATATCAGAAACACAAACATCTCCGTACAAAAGAATCGAAAATTTGCTTTTTTTATAGAATATCCTTGAAAATAGGACATGTCTGGATATGCTTGAACATGTTATAACCGCTTGAAGCGCAAAAAAAACCTTTCATATGATACCCATATTGAGTATGTTCAGCTAAAATGCAAAATTCTTACAAAAACTAAAAAAATACCTTTTTTAAAAATGGTGCAGCTCGTGAGATCTCATTGCTAAACCCGAAATATTTTGGGAATCATCATAAAACAAACCAACCCTTTAGAAAAACGTATAAGGCCACACAATGTAATCGATTTGGTGTACTTCATTTTGTGCTTACTTACGATATGGGATACCTGTGTATAACAATTGTATATGAAACACAGAATTTTTGAAAATTTTCAAAAATTTTGTCTAACTTACATGACACTATACTTGTGTGTACTTACGAAGTATATTGGCTTGTGGGCCATTACAATGCGGCCATACCCTGGGTAAAGTAAGCCAGCTTGTGTGTAGAGTTTGAAAGTACTCGGAGATACTTGTGTGTACTTACTAGTATCTCCGAGTGCTTTCAAACTCTACACACAAGCTGGCTTACTTTACCCAGGGTTTGGCCGCATTGTAATGGCCCACAAGCTAATATACTTCGTAAGTACACACAAGTATAGTGGCATGTAAGTTAGACAACATTTTTTAAAATTTTCAAATATTTTGTGTTTCATATACAATCGTTATACACAGGTATCCCATATCGTAAGTACGCACAAAATGAAGTACACCAAATCGATTACATTGTGTGGCCTTACACGTTTTTCTAAAGGGAATGTTTATTTTGAGGGGCACTTTTTTTACTTTTTTTCGTGATTCGGTCTAATGTACAATAATTATGAGTGTTCTGCAAATCATTTATTTTTAAAACCGCGGTTACACAATGTATGCCTGTGCTTGAAGTTTTGTACCACTGGCAATTTCTAGCTGTAAATTTTTATTTTGTGTTAATTCATATTTTTTCAAATTCCTTTCTTTGCATTCATCTTGTTTACAGGTATTGGTACTTCACAGTTGGTTTACCCACAGTTCTGGGTATTAATTTATTACCTTTCATCTTTGGTGTCATAGAAACAGTAAAAAATCGGGATGCCTATACCGTGCGTATGTATTTACTTATTACAATTCTTCTATCTTTGGCTGTGTTGAGCACAGTAGCTCACAAAGAATTTAGATTTGTAAGCGTATTACTACCGCTATGCTTGTACATAACAGCTGATGCTTTGACGAGATGGAGTTACAAAGCTTCGAGGTTTGTGTAAATAGTATAAGCTGTGCGAACTACATTTTAATATTTATTCTATTTTTTAGATTATCATTATGGTTTATAGCTGGTGTACTTATTTTAGGAAACGCCTTTCCAGCTTGGTATTTAAGTACCGTTCATCAAAAGGGACCCATAGATGTTATGGCTAAATTACGTGATGTTGCCTCTGAATATCGCGATGAACAACAACATTCTGCCAGTATATTATATTTAATGCCTTGTCACTCCACTCCGTATTATAGGTAAGTTTTATGGTATTTTTTCGAAGCATCTATATTAACACAAATTGAATTATTTTTAGCCATATTCATCAGAATGTTACTATGCGTTTTCTCACTTGTGAGCCTAACATAAAGCAGCAATCTAACTATAAAGATGAAGCTGATCAGTTTTATCACTCCCCCGTTCACTGGTTGCGTTCACACATCCCCTCATATCCACGCACTGCCAAACCATCTCATGTTGTCTTATACGAACCTCTGGCTGAATTAATCAATGATTTTCTTGTAGACTATAAACTTTTATATAGGATTGCCAATGCGGAGGTAAACAATAATGTTGACCCCCAATTAGTCCTTAACGAATGGTCTATCCTACTTAAGGAGAAACAATTTAATGTTGATTCTCTTTTACAGCATGTACAAACAAGAACTGGTAAAAATATTCTAGTCTATCAACGTTTACGCAACGGTGAAGAAAATACGTTCAATCGTGAAGAATTTAAAGCTCAAGACGAAGTAGAAAATTCACCAAGAAAATTATCCCAGTCAAGTGGAGATTATAATTATGGTATAAATGAATTTGCCACAGAATCAAATGTATTTAATTAATTTTATAGTCTATTGGAAAGCAAAAAGAAAACCACTTGATAGTGTAGTTTAATTCATTTACAAAAAAAAGACTAATCCCCCTGGTACAAACAGAAACAAATATCAACTTGTGTAGGCTATTGTTTTAATATATAGTTTACTATTAATTTAAAAATGTGTACGTTTTTTATTTTGTGTTAATTTATTTTGCATAAAAAATTATTTTAAATTATGTTTAAATTCCCTTCTTATTTTAATACGCGGATTTATATTAAATAAATCTTTAAACAAAATCAAGTGCAAACAAAAATTTTTTAATAATAAAAATTTAAATACTTTATAAAATTTTTGTATTGTTTTTATACCCTACACCACTAACTGGGCAGCTTATAATTTTTATATATCAATGTGGTATTGAACGATTATTTGGAGGACCGTCTAGAATAGTATTCCAAGATAAACACTCCGTTTTCCTTAAAACTTGGATATGTTGTAGAATCAGGCTGATTGCGGTTGGCGTAGTCGATATCGACAGTTAGGCGTTTTTACTAAAAAGTCGATATAAAAATAATTTTTGAAAAAAATTAAAAGTTATTTCACCTTACATATCGTCGCTGCGCCTAAGAAAATAGCTATTTGTCGAAAAACTTTTTGTGAGGAGACCTACAAATCTGCTTAATTTTCAGCCGTTTGCGGAACTTTTTAGAATTTTTTTTACACACATAAAGCAAACTTCAAGCTTTTCATTTAAAAAAGAATTACTTCCAAAAAACATGGCCAAGACACAAAATAAAGACCAAATTTAGGTGTTACACAAATAATTTTTGAAAACAAATAGCTATTTTCTTACGCGCAGCATCGATATGCTCTAAATTGCAATGGATTTGCCGTGAGAGTTATATTTGTAATTTTCAACATAAAAAATATAATTTTTGCAAGCCTATTTTTTGCAGGGTTGGCAGACAATACAGCTAAAATACCGTTATCGATTCAAAACCCTTTCACCTCACTAACTAACTTAAAAGTTTATTCTGGGGCTTTGGGTTATGTTATGAAGAAGATAAGATTAGCTTTCAATCGAGTTATGAGATATTTATACTATCTTAAAATACGTCATAACATTTCGTCTTTTGTTTTAAAATTTTTAGGATGTTCGTTTAATAAATTTGTTAATATTAGAAGTAATTTGCATTTCTATAAAGTGTATAAATTGCAAACACCTCAGTTCTTATTTGATATTTTTAAGCTTGGCAGATCTATTAGAAATAGACAATTAGTTATTCCGAAACTTACTCCGCTTTTGGGGCGATCTTTTCTTGTAAGGGTTGCTCACAAATACAACAAATTGCCGTCTGCTTTAAAGACATTTGATTTTTCTATAAAAACATACAAAGAAAAACTTTTTAAAATATTTTCAAATACTTACCCCTAAATTCATAAACTCTTTGTAAAATTATAGGAGGTTTATTGAACAAATTTTGTATGAAAATGACGTTTTGTAAACCTGCTATAACTTTACAAAGCATTTATGAATTGGGTTAATTTATTATTATTTTTGGCCATTATTTTTATTTTTTTCTCTAAAATTTTTTGAAAGATCTGGGATTTGAATAGAACTCTGTTATCACTCTTATTTATTATTTATATTGTTTTTTTTTTTATTTTTAAGATTATTATATTTAAATTAAATTTTATTTAACACTTTATTTTATTTGTATTAAATTTTATTGTTTGCTTTCCAAACTATTAGTAGTATTTCTAACCGATTATGGCCTTTCGGCCAGGTTATTGTAATAAATAAAGAAATTAAATTAAAATATACTTATGTATATACATACATATACATTATGGCCTGTCAAATTGAATGGATAAAAATTTTTTGATATTGCGTCATCGATTTTTCGAAAGCTTTTAGCATGGGGAAAAAAAAGTTCTACTACGACATATCAAAAAAATCATTTTCGAGGCTCCCAAATTTAAATTTTTTGCAATTTTCTAATAAATGCTAGATTAGCGCCATCTTGAGGTGGCTTTTTGAAACAACTAATAAAGTTGTAAACAATATAACATTACAACCTTTCCAGAAAGGTATTACTTATGAAAATCGGATATAAATGTGGCAACTAGAGGTAAAAGTATATAAGTAAAATTATTTTCTCCTTGTTGTCATCAACATCATTATCATCATTTCATCATCAAGCAGAAAATAATTATATACTTTTACCTCTAGTTGCCACATTTTTTATCCGATTTTCATAAGTAATACCTTTCTGGAAAGGTTGTAATGTTATATTGTTTACAACTTTATTAGTTGTTTCAAAAAGCCACCTCAAGATGGCGCTAATCTAGCATTTATTAGAAAATTGCAAAAAATTTAAATTTGGGAGCCTCGAAAATGATTTTTTTGATATGTCGTAGTGGAACTTTTTTTCCCCATGCTAAAAGCTTTCGAAAAATCGATGACGCAATATCGATTGCTAAATCGACCCACCCTAATATACATATATTAGATCGACTCACGAAAAAAAAGTGGCCCCTCAAAATAAACCTTGGTTTGTTTTATGATGATTCCCAAAATATTTCGGGTCTAGCAATGAGATCTCACGAGCTGGACCATTTTTAAAGTATTATTTAGTTTTTGTAAGAATTTTGCATTTTAGCTGAAGACAACATACTCAATATATATATATATATATATATATATATATATATATATATATATATATATTAGGCTGGGTCGATTTGTGGGGAGGCAAAAAAATCGCCCATGGCTCAGGGAAAATCGTATTCTAGGGATCAAAGTAAGAAACTTTGCCGAAGGAACCATACCTCTAAAACGAATTCTACTACCCCTAACTGTTGACTTTTGTCCCGTAGGGTCAAGTTTTGAAAAATCCCACTTTGACCCATTTAGAGTGCCCCAATCGAGTCCAAATGTATGACCGACCCCCACTAACTTTGGAGGGCCGATCCAACCATGCCAGTGGTACACCCCCTGGAACTCCCCTGGGGGGTTCCCCATACAAACATTTTAAAAAATCACCATTTTTGGCACTTTATTTTATTATTTTTTATTTATTTTATTTATTTTTATTATTTTATTTATTTTTTCTCCTTAGAAATTTATTTAGTCAGAACATATGTAAATGAAAAAATTAATTTAACTTAGTAATAGAAAAGAAAAAATGCCCAGACTTGAAAGCAAAAAAGACTTCAAACAGTAATTTTTTTATTTTCTTTTCTATTACTAAGTTAAATTAATTTTTTCATTTACATATGTTCTGACTAAATAAATTTCTAAAGAGAAAAAATAAATAAAATAATAAAAATAAATAAAATAAATAAAAAATAATAAAATAAAGTGCCAAAAATGGTGATTTTTTAAAATGTTTGTATGGGGAACCCCCCAGGGGAGTTCCAGGGGGTGTGCCACTGGCATGGGTGGATCGGCCCTCCAAAGTTAGTGGGGGTCGGTCATACATTTGGACTCGATTGGGGCACTCTAAATGGGTCAAAGTGGGATTTTTCAAAACTTGACCCTACGGGACAAAAGTCAACAGTTGGGGGTAGTAGAATTCGTTTCAGAGGTATGGTTCCTTCGGCAAAGTTTCTTATTTTGATCCCTAGAATACGATTTTCACTGAGCCATGGGCGATTATTAAATCGACCCGCCCTAATATATATATATATATATATATATATATATATATATTAGGGCGGGTCGATTTGTAGGGAGCCAAAAAAATCGCTCAACTGACAAGGAAAATCGTATTCTAGGGATCAAAATAAGAAACTATGACCGAGGAACCATACCCTACGGGAAATTTTAACAAACTGTCACCGAACTGGCCCCTTTATATGAAATAGACTGGTCACTTTTACATGGCGTTGTCATAGGAGGGGGAAATTGACCCCTTGTGACATGTCACAAGACAAATCCCAGGACAGGTCCCTGAACTTGGTTTTTTATGAGAGTTCTGTAACCTGTCCTAAGATTTGTCTTGTGACTTGTCACAAGGGGTCAATTGCCCCCTCCTATGACAACGCCATGTAAAAGTGACCAGTCTATTTCATATAAAGGGGCCAGTTCGGTGACAGTTTGTCAAAATTTCCCGTAGGGTACCTCTAAAACGAATTCTGAATCCCACTTTGACCTATTTAGAGTATCCCAATCGAGTCCAAATGTATGACCGACCTCCACTAACTTTGGAGGGCCGACCCACCCATACCATTGGCACACCCCCTGGAACCCCCTGTGGGGTTCCCCATACAAACATTTCAAAAAATCACCATTTTTTGCACTTTACAAATTGGTGCTCAAATGTCCCACAAATCTGGATTTTAGGGAGAAACCATGGGAATCTTCCATTTTAGGTATAGGATGTGTTCAGCGAACTTATGTAAATCACTACGCGGAATATTTTTGTGGAACATTTTAACCCTTTTAAATTTGCACAAGCACTTGCACATTAGTTTTATTTTTTATTATTTTTCACAATTTGTTAAATACGTTTGGGATTTTAGCATATTCCTTTAATGCAATTAATGTATATCCCGATAAAATAAAATTTTAAAAAACTAATATGCAAGTGCTTGTGCAAATTTAAATGTTACTGACACTTTAGAAAACATTGTTTTCTATTGTTGTTTATACATGGATGGATGCCACTACATTGCTAGATCTGTCAAAACAACAGAGTAGTACATTGGAAGATGACAAAGCAAATTGTGGAAAATTTTTTGTTGTTGTTTTTGTTTTTTCTTCAAAAAAATGAGTGCTTGGATGTTCTTTTTTATATAGGAAAGCAATTCATTTTTTTTACTATCTAAGGAGAGATGAAAAGTACCTTCTTGGGAATGCATTCAAAATTCATAAATATCACTTCTTAAATATATATTTGAATGCATTCACAAGAAGTTACTTTTCATCTCTCCTTAGATAGTAAAAAAAATGAATTGCTTTCCTATATAAAAAAGAACATCCAAGCACTCATTTTTATGACGTGCAAAGCAGTAAAGTAGCATAAACACCTTCTCTCCTATGACAAGCCAATGTTAAAAAAATGCGTATTTCACCTCAATTTGAACGCATTTTTGCCGAACAGTATAGGTGCTTTTACGGATCTTGGTCAGGTATTTTTTTCTGGAAAGTAAAGAAAAGTTTTTAGTTAATGGCATTTTAGAAGTCATTTAAAATACGTTTATTGGAAGTAAGAAATCGGTTTTTTTTTTGCTGGGTACTTAATACAAACACAACTTGATTAATACAAACACAATTTGATTAATACAAACACAACTTGATTAAAATTGTTTCAAAAATAATTATTTTCAAATATGATTCAAAAAAGATGATTTTAAATTCGCGAATCTAAAAACTACGAAATACTTCGCCCGAATTATATATATTTTTGATTAATGTAAAATTTTGATTATGTAAATTTTAATTCGTTGAAAGGACTCGATTTTCATTTAAAACTTTGATTAATTAAGAGTAAATTTAATTTTGTATTTTAAATTTTTATTAAATCAATTTATTAAACGAATGTTTATTACAAATATATTAAACACTAAAATTAATTTTATCATAGATTTTTAGTTGATCTGAAGACTGTTACAATAAGTATTATTTTTGTTCAGTTTTAAGATCAAATATGACTAACTGCAAATAGAATACACAATTTGTTTTACAACAAATAGAGAAAACACTTATTTAAAAACTCTCCTAGAACCAGTGGTTGACAATTAATGCATTTTCAAGTACTACCATATTGCCTTTATGGGGTTCTCTAGAATATTATGTAGATTTAAGTTTTTGGGTTTGTGTATAATTAATTCGCATATCATAAAAAACTAAAAATTAAATTCGCGAATCAAATGAACTTTTATATATTTTTTAGAAATTAATTTATTACTGATGCTTGTATTATTTTATAAAAGGTCTGAATAAACATAAATTGCCTAGCGATTGTTGGCTTTAACGTCGAGGTTGAGTGGTTTAGTTTTGACTTCGGTAGTCAAGAATGGTTATTTAAAATTTGACTTCGCAGTTGAATGTTTAAAATCGGTTACTCAAAGCCGATTCTAAATAAAACATTTGCACAAGGTTAATTTATGTTCAAACAAATATTTTGTTTGTTTTTATTAATTTCAAAGTGTTTGTTACATATTTACTTGATAGTATATTAGAGAGAGCGTTAAAATCTATTATTTACTACTAATGATATCACAATATGTTAAAAGGAAGATTTTATAACTAAGCTTGATATAAATTTATGTCTTCTAAATTATAGCAATACCGTTAAAGATTTAATATTAAAAAATTCTTATGAAAAGTTTTGTTTTAAAAGCAGTTTTTTAATATAGAGATTTTATAATTTAAGTAGTAAATTTAACCCCTTAATTCATAAACGCTTTATAAAATTATAGAAGGTTTATGGAACGAATTTAATATACAAAAATTTGTTTTTTAAACCCCCATTAATTTTATAATGCGTTTATGAATTTACACTTAACATTTTATATTTTCTGTTAATTAAAAAATATTTTTTATATGTATTCTTTATCTATCACAAGTGTTACTAATTTCCTTTATTTAGTCAAAAATCTAATAAAGCTTTGAGTTTTTTTTAATAAAAAATTCCTAATTTTTAATGCCGGGTTTCATACTGATGGTTCTTGAGTTATTTTTTTATGGTTTAATATGGATTTTTTTTGGTATATTTTTTATTTAAAAGTTAAATTTAACTCTCCACTATAAAACCCAGCGTACAAATATTTAGCATATCATTCAGTTTGTTCCTGTACGTTACCGTGGGAACCCAAATTACTGAAAAGCGTTCACGTACTCAAAATTGTATGTAAATTGTTGTTGTTTGGGCTGTTTCGGGTTGTTTTGTGTTTAAGCGATGAAGTACGGGAACGGACATACTAACAACCTAAACCTGCATATAACGATAACTTCTAATATCTTTTTGATGATGATAATTTTCATTTAATTTAATATATTTTCCCAAAAATTGTTGTACCATTGTACTACGAGACAGTACATGTAGATAACCAATTACATATGGTGTTGTTATTGTTATAAGTATATAAGCTAGATTCGGTATTTTGTCGGTGTGACCCCAGGGGTAAAACCAATAACCACGCCTTATGGCATCGCGTGTATGATGTGTTATAAAGGCACATAATAATATACCGAGGAATAGACTCCATTTAAAATAATTAAGACAAGCCGTAGAAATATAAATAAAAAGCAATCCAAAAATTAAAGTTGAACAATGAAGAAAAGGACGACGTAATAAATTTGTAGCATCCTGAAAATAAATAAAATTGATATTTAAATACATTTACACTTAAAGCACCGTAAGTTGGTTTTCACGTGGAAAAATTTCAATCGGACTTTAAAGGCCTCAAATTACAATTTATGGTGGGTGCGAACTGGCTAATTAAATCTAAACTAAATTCAGGTTTCAGAATTACTATGAAATTTGAAAAAGTTTTCAAAAAATTTTCAAAACCCTTGTCTTTTTGTATTTAGTTTAGAATTTATTTAGCCACCTCGCACAGGGCATTAATTTATAAAAATTAACAAGTTTTAGTTTTATAACAAAAACACAATCACAATAAACACAAAATGTAATTTTTTCCAAGAAAAATAATAGTCTTGTACATTAAATTTGCGTGAAAACAAACTCTACACAATTTTCACGTGAAACTCATTATCGTGAAAAATCATTTTTTTTATATGGAGTACTAGCGAGCAAAGCCCGCTACGTTGTAAGCGTGCCTTAAAGTTTATTTAATTCCAGTTTATATAAAAGTAGACACAGCAATTCAAGTACATTCACAAATTTAGTTGGAAATTTTAATGCGCCGGTTTCTTTCGGCAATATAACTTAAAAAATTGCAAAAACCATTAATTAAAAAACTTAATCAGCGATTTTCTTTCTGCAAACAAATATTCTGACGTGAAAATTTTCGTTTTGCAAATTTTTTTTCCGCTACATTTTTTCGCGATTTTTTTTTTTTGCAACTAGCCTACAAACTTTGTTGTACGAAATGACCATTGACGAAACATTGAATATTTTAGCTTTCTACTAATAATCCCTATACTTAAACACATTTCTTAGCAAATATAACATTGTATCTTTCATAATATAAATGATTTTTGTGTTCCGCCATTAAATAAAATGGTTTTTAGGAAATCTTTTAATTTTGGTTATTTTTTAAGGTTAGATTGTTTACAAAAAATTAGTTGTTGGCTGATCGAAATCCCATTCATCTGTCAAATATCTAATGTAAACGATATAGATTTCGAATTGGATTTCAAAACGAAATCTAGTGAACATTGCAATAAATTTCGGATCTAGCGTAAAAGCTACTTTTTACAATTCGATTTTATTGTGAAAATTTTCTATTCAAAAACATGATAAGCCACACTTATAAACTACACCTCTAAACAAAAAGATGAATTCTGAAGAAAATATAAGCGGAAATAAAGTTTTCTGTGAAGATAATGATGGTGGACAAAGGTTTTCTGCCAATTGATGGTGAAGTAATTTCAGAAAATAGCGATATGTGATTTAAAGAGATACATATGTAAATAAATCGAAGCTTTTGTTTAATATTAAAATCTTTACCAAATTTAATAAAGTACGTATTCCTTTTTGTAAATATAAAAATGCCCAAAAAGAAAATTTTTATTAAAATTTTTGATTTAAAAAGGGGTTTAACTAGAAAAGCTATCTAGATTTTTACAACAAATTGAACAAGAACTAGAAAGAGCGCTCACCAAAACGAACTATAATGCACAAATCTATTGACGTTTGTTTTTCGGGCTTCAAATATGGGTTTTCGCGTTCGTTTACTTTTGGGCATTTTTGTGACTTCGTGAGAGTATTTCTTGTTAACTCTCATTTTACCGAACTTTACCCAAAAAGTAAAGAAACAGACCTATAAACAGGGCTGCCAGAATTGCCGATTTTTCGGCATTTGCCGATTTTTTATTAAAAAATATGCAAAATGCCGATTTGCCGATTTTTAGTCGAAAAATGCCGATTTTTTGTTAAAACTCAAAAACACGAAATTTTAATTTTTTGTGATTTACAGTGCATATATGTAATTCTATCTTTGACATTCCGAAAGTTCATGTAAACACCCAGAAAACAGATTCGGTGCTCACAACCCCATTTGTTGCCAATCGATAGGTTCAGTTGCATCAAATGAATTTTTCTGTTGCGGCTACCGAATTATTCTTGATACAACTGAAATTCTGTTGCCACAGTCAAATTAGTCCTGTCCCAATTGGTTTTCTGTTGCCACAACTGAAAAATTCGGCTAACACAAACGAACCATGCGATTGGCTAAAAATGCGGTTATCAGAACTGAATCTGTTTTCTGGGTGAATACATTTTTGTTGTCGTTAGCTAAAAAAGAATGTTAACAAAATATCTTTGCGATCAACAAATTTGCTAAATGTTATCGACTTGTTAATGCATATATTTTTCATATTTTGCTGCAAATGCATATTTTGCTATAAATGCATATTTTTTTGCATATTATTGTGGTATATTTAGTAGATTTTTTTAACCATATATGGCCTCATATTTTTTGCATTTTTTGCTAAAAACAAATGTTAGCTTTACTTTTTGGTATTTACTTTAAAACTGTGTTTTTGCCTATTCACTGTACAACAAAAATTATATTTAAAATTTCTAAATATTTTTCAAAATTTTTTTGATCACGAATACAAAAATATCAGAAATATCAAACATAAATCAATTTCTGACAATGATTAACGGCAATTCTCAATGTTGAACTACTTTTAAAGACAAATATGTAATACTAAAACTGAATTGATAATATCAAAAACGTTGAAAAAATCAATAATAAATACATATTTTTAAAATTTGAAATGCATATTTTTCGATTGTAAACATACATCGTATGCACATAAACCACGATTATAAATGCATGAACTTACTATTTAGCCCTAGTAATAATAATTGCATAATATTGCAAGGTGTATGGGAACCTTAAGTTCAAAGGAGAAATATCTTTAAAAACTGTGAAATTAATTTATGAGTATTGCTCATCTGAATATGTATTATATAAATATTTATGAAATTACAGCTAACATTTTTTATTATCATTTAATTTACCTCTTAAACCTTTATTTTTATTTAATTGTTAAACTTAAAAACATATTATTTTACAAGAAATGTCCTTTTCAAATATTTTTTTTACCTAAATATTACATAAATGGGTATTTTTGAAAGTGACGAAAATGCCGATTTTTTTCGGAAAAAGTGCCGATTTTTCATCAAAATCATCTGGCAGCCCTGCCTATAAAATGTATAAAGAGTATGAAAATCCTGCAAAACACCTAAAATTTCTTTAAAATAAAAAAAATCTTGAGTAAAGTTTCTGCAAAAACTTGATAAGCCACACTATTTTAATAAAACAATTTTTACTGTACTCAAGTCTTCCAGCGAGGAATATATGGTATAAGACTTACTTTGTCCCTCATAAACTGTATCCAGAGCAGAGCTTTGAAGAATTAATTCCTTTTTGAATGAATTCACTACCAATCGAATTCAATTTTCTCTAGAATTGAATGAATTCCTTTTCTTAAGTAATTCACTGAATTCGTTCAAATGAACGCGTTCATCAAACAACAAATTCAAAGAATTAATTCAATTGCAATAGTTCTTTTTATTAAATCAAATGAATTAATTCACCGGTGAACGCGTTCAATTTTATAAATCGAACGGAAAAAAAAGTGAATTAATTCCTTACTGAATTCGTTCAATTTCATTTTCGTTCAGTGAATTAAAAAAAAAAATAATAAGTTCACTGAATTGAAAAAAAATAAAAATAAGTTCACTGAATTGAAAAAAAAATAAAATAAGTTCACTGAATTCAAACTTGTTTTCTGCCGTTCAGTAGAAGAAAACAATAACGTACAAATACAATTTTTAAATAAGCAATTTTGCAGCGTGTGCTAGTAAAAATAAACAAATTAGAAACCGGATGCTGTTTATCAACCTACATGATTCAAAAATAAAGCCTTTTACTATTAAAAATAAAAACTTTACTTTTATAGATAAATTTGGAAAAAAAATATAACTATTAATTTTTCAAACCAGTTATATAGTTATATTTTTTCCAAATGTATCTATATCTGTAAAGTTTTTATTTTTAATAGTAAAAGGCTTTATTTTTGAATCATGTGGTTGATAAACAGCATCCGGTTTCTAATTTGCTTATTTTTACTAGCACACGCTGTAAAATTGATTATTTAAAAATTTTATTTGTACATTATTGTTTTCTTCTACTGAACTGCAGAAAACAGGCTTTGAATTCAGTGAACTTATTTTATTTTTTTTCAATTCAGTGCACTTATTTTATTTTTTTTTCAATTCAGTGAACTTATTATTTTTTTTTTAATTCACTGAACGTAATTCTATTTTTTCTTAATTCACTGAACGTAATTTTATTTTTTTTTAATTCACTGAACGAAAATGAAATTGAACGAATTCAGTAGTGAATTAATTCAGTAAGGAATTAATTCACTTTTTTTCCGTTCGATTTATAAAATTGAACGTGTTCACCAGTGAATTAATTCATTTGATTTAATAAAAAGAACTATTGCAATTGAATTAATTCGGAACAAAATAAATCGAACGAAAGCAAATATGAATTAATTCCATTCAATATATGGTACTTAGTGAATTAATTCATCGAATTTTTAATTCAGAATTGAAAAATTGAATTAAGGAATTAATTCTTCAAAGCTCTGATCCAGAGCATGAAAGTCCAGCAAAACACCTAAAATTTCTTCAAAATAAAAAAATCTTGAATAAATTTTCTGCAATAACTTGATAAGCCACACTATTTTAATAAAACGGTTTTTACTGTTCTTCTTTCTAGTCTTCCACCGAGGGATATATGGTATAAGACTTAAGGGCGGATTATGGGACCGTAAACGTAAATGTGATGTAACTGTACCGTGCCGTAGCTAAAAAGTACACTTATAGATTATCGTAAACGACATTACTATTTAGCATCTATTTCATGTGGTTTTATATTTTATTCTAAATTTTTCCATTTATTAGTTAATTTTTATTCCTTATTTTTTGTTTGAATCAATTTTCTTTATTCATTTCATATTTTTTGCGACTAAAATCATTCAGCTGTTTCGATGCCGGATAGAAAATTCTGATTTCAACAGAATGATCCGGCAAGTTCGTTTACATTTACGTGTTAGTAACCATTCGTATACATTTCTTCTTTTACGGTTGGGTAACTCAGCCTTTACTTTAGCTGTGTTCGGGTACTCAACATTGGGATCCCGCGGGATCCCAATTTTACCAAAAAGCGTTTTCTTACTACCAAGGTTGGTTACCGAAACGAATAACGGTAAGGGTAACGGTATCAGATTTCGTTTGTTTAGGTAACGGTAAAGGTAACGGTATTTACTGCATCTGTAATTGAGAGAGTCAGACGTGTTTTTAAAACGCTCCGTGAAAACAATTTTATATCATTATTTTAATCCGTTTTATTATTCACAATTACGTAAAAAAAAATATTTCTTTGCATTGCATCTATAGTTATCAGTAGGGCAAGGAATTTCATGCACTTAAAAATGGAAAATATGCGCCTAAAATATGCGGTTAAAAAAGAAAAATATGCATTAAAAATATAAGAAATATGCACTAAAAACTATTATTTTTGCAAAAATAATGCACTTTAAAACTTGAAAATATATTTAAGTTAGTGATTTTGCAAACAGACACAGAACTCGAAGATTTCCCATAGGTCAATAAGGTTTTAAGAATATTTATTTTGATTGAATGAAAATATGACAACGTACAATTTTTTTATATTTTTTTACAAAATAAAAAAATTCTCCTAAAAATGAAAAATATGCACGAATATGCATTAAAAAGCACAAAATATGCATTAAAAAGGCACCAAATATGCATTTAAAGCCAAAATATGCAAAAATATGCATTTATGACAAAATATGCAAAAATATGCAACTACAAATCGATGCCATTTTGTTCTAAATTTGATGATTCGGATAAATATTTAGTCCATATTAGTTTTGGACTATCGAGAAAAAACATGCATTTGCATGGAATTCCTTGCCCTAGTTATCAGTGTTTATTAAAAACCATCTTTTAAAAAGGATAAACAATTTTTAATATTTTAAAAACTTACAGTTCATCAAAGTCTTAAAAAAAACACAAAAGGCAATAGTCAAAAATTACAAAAACAATTTAACATATCTATATATAAAAGAATAACGTGACTGACTGACTGACTGACTCAACATCGCCCAGCCCAAACCGCTGAAGCTATGAAGTTGAAAATTGGTATGTAGGTTCCTCTTTCGGCGTAGACGTCCGCTAAGACGGGATTTTTGGAAATTCCTACCGGAACGGGCAAAAAGGGGAAAAGTCTCCCCCTTGGCGGCCTGCCAAAACCCCTTTGGCTAGAAAACTGAAATTTAAGATATGTGTTCCTTGGAGTATGGGCTAACTTTTCTGGAAAGTACTTTCTGGAATTTTGGACAGGGACGTTGTAAAAATGGGGGTTAAAAAGGGAAAAAAGGCCCCCCTTGACGGCCTGCCCAAACCGCTGGAGGTAGGAAGTTGAAATTTGGTATAAAGGTTCCTCCACTATCGTAGACATCCACCAAGACGGGAGTTTTGGAAATTTTTACAGGGACGGGCAAAAAGGGGAAAAAGTCTCCCCCTTGACGGCCTGCTCAAACTGCTGGAGCTATGAAGTTGAAATTTGGTATGTAGGTTCCTCGACCGGTGTAGACGTCCGTTGAGACGGCATTTTTGGAAATTCTTATCGGGAGGGGCAAAAAGGGGACAAAAAATGTACCTTTTTCCAAAAAAGTACCTTTTCCCAAAAAAAGTACCTATTTCCCAAAATAAGTACCTTTTTCCCAAAAAAGTACCTTTTTCCAAAAAAAGTACCTTTTTCCAAAAAAAGTACCTTTTTCCAAAAAAAGTACCTTTTTCCAAAAAAAGTACCTTTTTCCAAAAAAAGTACCTTTTCCCAAAAAAAGTACCTTTTTCCAAAAAAAGTACATTTTTCCAAAAAAAGTACCTTTTTCCAAAAAAAGTACCTTTTTCCGAAAAAAGTACCTTTTTCCAAAAAAAGTACCTTTTTCCAAAAAAAGGACCTTTTTCCAAAAAAAGTACCTTTTTCCAAAAAAAATTCCTTTTTCAAAAAAAAAGTACCTTTTTCCAAAAAAAAGTACCTTTTTCCAAAAAAAGTACCTTTTTCCAAAAAAAGTACCTTTTTCCAAAAAAAGTACCCTTTTCCAAAAAAAAGTACCTTTTTCCAAAAAAAGTACCTTTTTCCAAAAAAAAGTACCTTTTTCCAAAAAAAGTACATTTTTCCAAAAAAAAGTACCTTTTTCCAAAAAAAAGTACCCTTTTCCAAAAAAAATTCCTTTTTCAAAAAAAAGTACCTTTTTCCAAAAAAAAGTACCATTTTCCAAAAAAAGTACCTTTTTCCAAAAAAAAGTACCTTTTTCCAAAAAAAGTACCTTTTTCCAAAAAAAGTACCCTTTTCCAAAAAAAAAGTACCTTTTTCCAAAAAAGTACCTATTTCCAAAAAAAGTACCTTTTTCCAAAAAAAGTACCCTTTTCCAAAAAAAGTACCTTTTTCCGAAAAAGTACCTTTTTCCAAAAAAGTACCTTTTTCCAAAAAAAGTACCTTTTTCCAAAAAAAGTACCTTTTTCCAAAAAAAAGTACCTTTTTCAAAAAAAAGTACCTTTTTCCAAAAAAAGTACCTTTTTCCAAAAAAAGTACCCTTTTCCAAAAAAAATTACCTTTTTCCAAAAAAAGTACCTTTTTCCAAAAAAAAGTACCTTTTTCCAAAAAAAGTACCTTTTTCCAAAAAAAGTACCTTTTTCCAAAAAGAGTACCTTTTTCCAAAAAAAGTACCTTTTTCCAAAAAAAGTACCTTTTTCCAAAAAAAAGTACCTTTTTCCAAAAAAAGTACCTTTTTCCAAAAAAAGTACCTTTTTCCAAAAAAAGTACCTTTTTTAAAAAAAGTACCTTTTTCCAAAAAATGTACCTTTTTCTAAAAAAATGTACCTTTCCCAATAAAAAGTACCTTTTCCCAAAAAACATACATTTTTCCAAAAAAATACGTTTTTCAAAAAAAGTACCTTTTGCAAAAAAAAGTACCTTTTCCCAAAAAAAGTACCTTTTTCTAAAAAAATGTTCCTTTTCCCAAAAAACATACATTTTTTCAAAAAAATACCTTTTTCAAAAAAAGTACCTTTTCCAAAAAAAAGTACCTTTTCCCAAAAAAAAGTACCTTTTCCCAAAAAAAAGTACCTTTTCCCAAAAAAAAGTACCTTTTTCTAAAAAAATTTTCCTTTTCCAAAAGAAGTACCTTTTCCAAAAAAAGTACCTTTTTCCAAAAGACATACATTTATCCAAAAAAAACACCTTTTTAAAGAAAAATACCTTTTCCAAAAAAAGTACAAATAAAGTACTTTGTAAAAACAAAGTATCTTTTTCCAAAAAATTTCGTTTTTCCAAAAAGTACCATTTAAAATAATATATAATTTCAAAAAAACTACTTTTTTTCCTCCCCCCACGGATATCTCCACTAAAACAAGGTTTCTTGATATTCGGCATAGACGTGCGCTAAGACGGGATTTTTGGAAATTCCTACCGGAACGGGCAAAAAGGGGAAAAGTCTCCCCATAAACAGTCTCACAAATTGGAAAAGTGCCTGCCCAAACCACTGGAGGTAAGAAGTTGAAATTTGGTATAAAGGTTCCTCCACTGTAGTAGACATCGACTAAGTTTGTATTTTTGGAATTCCCTACAGGATATCCCAAAAGGAAACTCGGTATGTGAGTTCCTCCTTCTGTGTAGGCGTCCGCTTAGACGGAATTTTTGAAATTCCTATCGGGAGGGGAAATAAGGTAAAAGTCTCCTCCTGACGGCTTGCCCAATCCCTTTTGGCCAATCTAAAATTTTAAATATGTATTCCTTGGAGTAGGACTAACTCACCGGCAACGTAATTTTTCTATTTTGGAACAGGAACATAGTAAAAATGGTGGTTGAAAGGGAAAAATGTCCCCACTAACGGCCTGCCCAAACCGCTTAGGCAATGCAGTTGAAATTTGGTATGAATGTTCCTCATCCATCGCAGATAGCCGCGAAGATGGAATTTTTGTAAATTCCTAAAGGGAGGAGCAAAAAGAAGAAAAGCCTCACCTTGGGGGCCGGTAAAAACCCCTTCGGCTAGAAACCTGAAGCTTAAAATGTGGGTCCCTGGAGTGAGGGCTAACTTATTAGAAAGATACTTTTTTGAATTTTGGACATGGTCGTTATAAAATGGGGGCTCAAAAAGGGAAAGTTGCCCCTTAACGACCTGTCCAAACTGTTGGAACTAGGAAGCTGAAATTCAGTACTTAGGTATCTCTTCCAGCCTTATTCCAACCGGGAGGGACAAAAAAAGAAAAAGTGTCCCCCTTGACAGCCTGCTCAAACTGCTGGAACTAGGAAGCTGAAATTCCCTGTCGATGGATTTTCGGAAATTCCTACCGAGAGGGGCAGAAATAGTAAAAGTTGGCTAGGAACCTGAAATGTAAAACATATGTTACTTGGAGTATGGGCTCACTTACCGGGAAGGTGCTTTTTGGACAGGGAGATTGCAAAAATGGGGATTAATGAAGCGAAAAGTGCCGCTTAAAGGCCTGGCCAAACCGCTGGAGGTAGGAAGTTGAAATTTGGTATTAAAGTTCTTCCTCTATTGTAGACATCCGCTAAGATGAGATTTTTGTAAATTTCTACAGGTAGGGTCAAAAACAGGAAAAGTCTCCCCCTTAACGGCCTGGCCAAACTGCTGGAACAAGGGAGCTTAAATTCGGTATTTGGGTTCCTTCTCCAACGTTGACGTCCCCTAAGATGGTATTTTTGGAAATTCATACCGGGAGGGGTAAAAAGGGAAAAAACTTCCCTCTTCACGGCCTGGCCAAACTGCTGGATATAGAGACTTAAAATTATGTATGTAGTAGGTTCCTCTTCCAACGCAGACGTCCTCTAAGACGGAAATTTTGGAAATTCCTACCGGGAGGGGTAAAAACGGAATAATTTTCCCCCTTGATGGCCTAACCGAACCCTTCGGCTAGAAACCTGTAATATATAATATGTTTTCCTTGGAGTATGGGCTAACTTATCGACAAGGCATTTCTAGGACTTTGGACAGGAACGTGGTAAAAATGGTGGTTCAAAAGGGGAAAATTGCCCCCCCCCCCTTAACGTCTGCGTCTTTAGCTAGAAACCTAAAACTTAAAGAACAAGTGTATATGAGACACTAAAATTAAGAAACTAAATAGGAAACGAGTGGAATGAAACACTACACAAGTGGAATGAAATAGATATAAACGTTGAACGAGTAGAATTGAAATTATAGAGAATGCAAATGGATTGGAAGAGGGAATTACCTGTTCAAACACTATCCACGGAATATGAAACTTATGTAGCATTGAAACTTACTCTCCAAAAAGTTAAAAAAATTTTCTAAAAGAGAAAAAACCTTAGAAAAGGAATGGAACTTATATATTCCGATATTTAAACTTCATGTAACGAAGCACCGGTGGAAGAAACCGACGCAGTAAATTTTCCAACTGAATTTGTGAATTTACTTGAATTGCCAGGTCTACCTTTACATAAACTGGAATTAAAAAAAAAACTTTAAAACACGCTAACAACGTAGCGGGCTTTGTCCGCTATTTTTAATATTATAAAATGCTTTCCAACTCTGCTTTACGTTATTTATTTTCATTCAAAACACAAATGAACAAAACTACTTACGGGTCTATCTACCTAAGTTCGCACTTTACCAAATTATCTTGACATACACACGTATATTGCAAATTATTATGGATTCATTACTAACAATCCACTTTCATGAGAAAAAGTGATCAAATCTTTATTTATTTATTTTAAACCCATTGTTGTGCAGAATTATTTATTTGTGGTGGCTGGGTGAAGGCTTTAAATAAAAAAATTTTAAATAAAAAAACTTTAAATAAAAAAACTTTAAATAAAAAAACGAATTTAATAAAAATTGTTGGGGGCGCAGCCCCCCGGGGGGAGGGCGTAGCCCCCCCCCCCCTTAACCTTTAAGGCACGCTAACAACGTAGCGGGCTGCGCCCGCTAGTAAGTTATAAACCTTTTGCTTCAAATAAATAGAAACAAACTCCTTAAAACAATAACAACAAAATAGCCTAAATAATCTCTAAAAAGAAATTTACATGTAAAATCTCAAAAACAACACAACATACATACGTACATACATATAACAAGTGCATACAATAGAAACTAGAGCCCCCCATTACCCGGTTTTCGGTCTACCCGGTCTACCCGGTCTCAAAACCGGTCTTACGGTCTACCCGGTCTACCCGGTCAGACCGAAGACCGGGTAGACCGAAAACCCGGGTAGACCGGTCAGACCGGTCTACCCGTAAAAGCCATAGAAGAAAGTAACTTTTACATAAAAATGTACATTTTTTCGAAAACAATACTTTTTTCCAAAAAAAAATATATTTTTTTAAAAAAATACTACTTTTTTACAAAAAAAACTACTTTTTTGGAAAAAAAAAGTTTTTCGGAAAAAAAAAAGTTTTTCGGATAAAAAATTTTTTTTTTTACGAAAAAGTACTATTTTTGAAAAAAAAATTTTTTTTTCCAAAAAAAAGTACATTTTCCAAAAAAAAGTGCTTATTGCATTAAAAAGTACTTTTTGCATAAAAAAGTACTTTTTCCATTAAAAAGTACTTTTTGCATAAAAAGTACTTTTTTTTTTTTTTTTTTGAAAAAAGTACTTTTTCCTAAAATTTTTTTTTTTTATAAAATGTTTTTTTTTAAGTCCTTTTTTCAGAAAAAGTACATTTTTATATGATAGTTTTTCTATGGTACTACAAAAAACTCTACTATAAGTTGTATATTCATATAAAAATACCACGGTCTTTTTCGGATAGTAGTACGGCGTTTTTACATCGTAGCTTCAAATGGGCTGAAACTTTACAGGAAATATCTAGACATAAATTGGACCAAGAATTATTAACATCTGTGTAGATCGTGGAACAAAAATGTTCCGAAAATCGTAATAGAATTCAGAAAGTGCTGCATTTCCCATACATTTATAAGAAACTGTCACGGTCTTTTTCGGGTAGTAGTACGGCGTTTTTACATCGTAGATTCAAATGGGCTGAAACTTTACAGAAAATATCTAGACATAAGTTGGAACAAGAATTATTGACATCTGTGTAGATTGTGGAACAAAAATGTTCCGAAAATCATAATAGAATTCAGAAAGTGCTGCATTTCCCATACATTTATATGAAACTGTCACGGTCTTTTTCGGGTAGTAGTACGGCGTTTTTAGATCGTAGCTTTAAACGGGCTGAAACTTTACAGAAAACAAGTCAACATAAATTGGACCAAGAATTATAGACATCTGGACGCATCGTCGAACAAAAATGTTTCGAAAATCGTAATAAAACTCAGAAAGTACTGCATTTCCCATGTATTTATATGAAAATGCCACGGTCTTTTTCGGGTAGTAGTACGGCGTTTTTACATCGTACCTTCAAATGGGCTGAAACTTTACAGGAAATATCTAGACATAAATTGAACCAAGAATTATGAACATCTGTGTAGATCGTGGAACAAAAATGTTCCGAAAATCGTGATAGAATTCAGAAAGTGCTGCATTTCCCATGTATTTATATGAAAATGCCACGGTCTTTTTCGGGTAGTAGTACGGCGTTTTTACATCGTACCTTCAAATAGGCTGAAACTTTACAGGAAATATCTAGACATAAATTGGACCAAGAATTATGAACATCTGTGTAGATCGTGGAACAAAAATGTTCCGAAAATCGTAATAGAATTCAGAAAGTGCTGCATTTCCCATGTATTTATATGAAAATGCCACGGTCTTTTTCGGGTAGTAGTACGGCGTTTTTACATCGTAGCGTCAAACAGGCTGAAACTTTACAGAAAACAAGTCAACATAAATTGAACCAAGATTTATAGACATATGGACGCATCGTGGAACAAAAATGTTCCGAAAATCGTAATAGAACTCAGAAAGTACTGCATTTCCCATGTATTTATATGAAAATGCCACGGTCTTTTTCGGGTAGTAGTACGGCGTTTTTACATCGTAGCTTCAAACGGGCTGAAACTTTACAGAAAACAAGTCAACATAAATTGGACCAAGAATTATGAACATCTGTGTAGATCGTGGAAGAAAAATGTTCCGAAAATCGTAATAGAATTCAGAAAGTGCTGCATTTCCCATGTATTTATATGAAAATGCCACGGTCTTTTTCGGGTAGTAGTACGGCGTTTTTACATCGTGCCTTCAAATGGGCTGAATCTTTACAGGAAATATCTGGACATAAATTGGACCAAGAATTATGAACATCTGTGTAGATCGTGGAACAAAAATGTTCCGAAAATCGTAATAGAATTCAGAAAGTGCTGCATTTCCCATACATTTATATGAAAATGCCACGGTCTTTTTCGGGTAGTAGTACGGCGTTTTTACATCGTAGCTTCAAACGGGCTGAAACTTTACAGAAAACAAGTCAACATAAATTGGACCAAGAATTATGAACATCTGTGTAGATCGTGGAAGAAAAATGTTCCGAAAATCGTAATAGAATTCAGAAAGTGCTGCATTTCCCATGTATTTATATGAAAATGCCACGGTCTTTTTCGGGTAGTAGTACGGCGTTTTTACATCGTGCCTTCAAATGGGCTGAAACTTTACAGGAAATATCTAGACATAAATTGGACCAAGAATTATGAACACCTGTGTAGATCGTGGAACAAAAATGTTCCGAAAATCATAATAGAATTCAGAAAGTGTTGCATTTCCCATGTATTTATATGAAAATGCCACGTTCGTTTTCGGGTAGTAGTACGGCGTTTTTACATCGTAGCTTCAAACGGGCTGAAACTTTACAGAAAACAAGTCAACATAAATTGGACCAAGAATTATAGACATCTGGGCGGATCGTGGAACAAAAATGTTCCGAAAATCGAAATAGAATTCAGAAAGTGCTGCATTTCCCATGTATTTATATGAAAATGCCACGTTCTTTTTCGGGTAGTAGTACGGCGTTTTTACATAGTAGCTTCAAACGGGCTGAAACTTTACAGAAAACAAGTCAACATAAATTGGACCAAGAATTATAGACATCTGGGCGGATCGTGGAACAAAAATGTTCCCAAAATCGTAATAGAATTCAGAAAGTAATGCATTTAAACACGTAAACCAGTTATCTGTATATAAATTGGACAAAGAATTATAGACATCTGCGTAGGTCGTGGATCGAAAATATTTCAAAAGTTACACTAGAAGTCAGAAAGTGCTGCATTTTATATACAGTCACATGAAACTGCCGAGGAATCTTTTTAATATCTCGAAAACTAAGCGAGATAGAGCAAAATGGTTAAAATTTTTGCCTTTGGGTGTTAATACACCCATAAAACCTTTTTAGTGAAATCAAATTTTAGCTAACTCTGCTAGATTTTAAAATTGCAAATATCTCATAAACTACTAATGCTAGAACGAAAAGGACGTTTATTTGGTTTTTCGCCTATAACTCGAAAACTAAGCGAGGTAGAGCAAAATGGTTAAAATTTTTGGCCCTTTGGGTGTTAATACACCCATAGAACCTCTTTAGTGAAATCAAATTTTAGCTAACTCTGCTAGATTTTAAAATTGCAAATATCTCATAAACTACTAATGCTAGAACGAAAAGGACGTTTATTTGGTTTTTCGCCTATAACTCGAAAACTAAGCGAGGTAGAGCAAAATGGTTAAAATTTTTGCCCTTTGGGTGTTAATACACCCATAAAACCTTTTTAGTGAAATCAAATTTTAGCTAACTCTGCTAGATTTTAAAATTGCAAATATCTCATAAACTACTAATGCTAGAACGAAAAGGACGTTTATTTGGTTTTTCGCCTATAACTCGAAAACTAAGCGAGATAGAGCAAAATGGTTAAAATTTTTGGCCCTTTGGGTGTTAATACACCCATAGAACCTCTTTAGTGAAATCAAATTTTAGCTAATTCTGCTAGATTTTAAAATTGCAAATATCTCATAAACTACTAATGCTAGAACGAAAAGGACGTTTATTTGGTTTTTCGCCTATAACTCGAAAACTAAGCGAGGTAGAGCAAAATGGTTAAAATTTTTGCCCTTTGGGTGTTAATACACCCACCCGGTTAAAAAGGTTCATATATGATCATATATATTTTTTATATGATCATATATGGTCATCCATATTCGTACATACTAGAAAAATGAACCTACATCTCCATATATGGGCAAATATGGTCATACATGTTCATATATTACTTTGTACGGTCGTCCATATACAGTATGTTTATATTTTATATGTATTATCATCTATTTTGTTAGGAAATTTCGTATTTTGAAAACTGTTGTGACAAATTTTTGTTAAAAAACTTGAAAACACAATAATACATTTTATTTGTTCAATGTCTTGATTTGGAAACCGCCAACAAATTTGTTCACAACAACACTAAATTAGTATTAGAATATATAATTCCCTTTAATGTTTCGTACGATTTCAAAATAACTAAAATATAAGATAATAAGATAATATAATTAAACATGTTATATACGTTGGAAATTATATTTGTAAAATAACAAATATATACAATGCAGTTACATAATTAACATTCTTGCTTTTGAAAATAAAATATTTTGGTTTGAAATGCAACAAAAAATATTTTGTTTTAATTCAATAAAGACAAATTTTTCATAATCAACTTAGAATATGCTGAAAAAATCGTTTTCGGTTTAATTAAACAAAGTTTAGCTTACATACCAAAAACTCCGTCTTAATATAACGAATGTAGAAAATAGAAATAATTTATAATCATATATGAACGCATACACATATAGGAATATGCTGACATAAATAGGAGTATTCATATCTACTTCCATGTATGTACATTAGAGATGCCAAAAAAAAACATGAAAGTTGGAATTCGCGGTGTCTACAATGTTGCCCCTATTGCTTAATGTCTAAAAACTCTCTGTGCAAAGTTTAAGCCAAATCCGCTTTTATACTGGCCAGAAAAATTTATCTTTTAATAAATTTTAATTTGTCTCTAGAGTAATTAATACAAAAAGTAGGGTTGACTTTGAATTATTTCTGAATTATTTTTCTTTTTTTATTCTATATTCTTAATTAATGTGCAGAAAAGGAATATGAAATCAAAACTTAAAAAAATTAGGTAACTTTTAAGCAGTTCGCAGTTTTTTTTTTGTTTTTTTAAATTGTACAAAAAAAAATATATATTTTGGCTAAAATTGCCAAATTTCCTAAAAATATGAAAGTGAAAATCCCACAACAATTATTTTAATTTTTGCATTAAAAATACAAAAATTGTTTTTTCGGACTTTCTATAACTAAATATATGAAAATCCCACTGGTCGTGCATGATATGCACAAATTTCGCAAATTTTATCTTTATTTTAACAAAGAATATGAATCTGCAATCGAAATTTGAAAACAATTTGTAGTTTCCCAAGTAAAAAAAATGATATGGAGCCATATAAAGTTATATTTAATTATATATAATCTTCTATGTAATTAGATATAATTATATCCGAAAAATGAGAACGTCTTATTGTATCATATTGTATCGAATTGTATACAATTGTATACAATTTGGTACAATTTGATACAATTCGATACAATATGATACAATTGTATCCGAATTTTGTCCTCATCCAATTACATAAAATTATATCTTTTTGTATAAAATTATATAAAATGTTATAAAAGTGGACATAGTTTGATACAATTATACCTAAATATTAACCCTATATTTTTACCATAATATATATGACCATATCCAACAATATACAAAATTATATTTTTAAATAAAAAAAGATATACAATATCTGGAGATCAGACCTGAGGGATTTCAATTACAATTACTTGTAATTTGTAATTGAAATTACAAGTAATTGTAATTGAAAATTTTCAATTATAAATTACTAGTAATTGTAAATGAAAGTCATTTCAATTACAAATTTCAATTACATTTAGAATTAAAAAGTGTTTTTTGTTAAAATTTTGTAGAAAAATCTGACTGGGATAGGTTGCATAGGCATGGATGCGTATAAAAAGAATACGTCGTGTTGGGATTACCCCTAACTTGTGCTTTTTGTCATTATTTATTTTCCCAAAAAATGTAATTGACATTTTTCAAATTACAAATTACTTGTAATTGTTCTTTTTTGAATTACAATTACAAATAATTTGTAATTGAGTTTTTTTCAATTACAATTACATGTAATTGTGTAAATGAATGTGTAATTAATTACAAAATGTAATGATTAACCCCCAGGTCTACTGGATATCCTATAATTTCGATAAATCTTCCATTACTTTTATCCAGATTTACCATGACAGTGCATTAAACATGAACAAATTTTTCTTTGTTTTTAGTAATTTTAAAATAAGGTTACCAGCACTGAAATTTTTAACTTAATAGGATTGTGATATACAACCAAGATATAAGAGATCAGTCAAGTGTGCGTTATAGTATAGAGAATTCCATATTAAAGCTTCAGTATTATTAATTTTATAGGCGCGTTAGCCATTTTGACTCACGCTCCTAAACAAAAACAAATTACTCACGCACGAGCATTTCGTGTCTTACTCACGCAGACATGAGTATATTAAAAACTTACAATCAGAAAATTCTCACGCAAAACAGTAAAAATTACTAAAAACATATGATGCAAAAAATAAACTCACACACGAACCATGCACGGGTTATATATTCTTACTCACGCTCACGTACGAATTATATATTCTCACGCTCACGGGCGAATTACTTTGGTTTAGTAATTATTACTCACGATCACTTGTGAATAACTTCACTCCCGATCGTGTCATGCGCCAATCCCTAGTAATTACAAAATCTAAAACTAGTTCAAAATCATTTTTAATATGGAACCACATTTAATACAATACGGTTTTAAAAGGACCTTATACATATATTTTTATATAAAATCACTTTGAAAAAATTGCTAATGTGGGATGATATATAATTATAGATGATTTTATAAAGAACGTTATATCGTTATATATAAAAGAAATCATGAAATATTGTAGATATGAAACCATACTAAATTATACATGGGTTCATATGCGTCAATATATAATCATATATAACATCTATTATATAATATTTCTTAAATGGCTCCATATATAGTTTTATATTATTATGTATAGTGTCATACTAAATTATATATAAACGTATATGTAATTATATCTTTTATATATTACTTTGTGTACTTATATATAGCACATACACCTATATGTAGGCCAGTATGTAATAATATAAAATCACATATGTCTCAATATTAAAACCTTTGAGGAAAAAATATTTAATATATGACTATATAAAAGTCTATATGCTTCAATTTAAAAGCATATGTGGCCATATCTAACTATAAGTTACTATATGTAATTACATAAAATAATATATGATTATAACAAAACTTTTTTACTCGGGTTATAAATTATTCGCGGTTTTTTGAAAATAAAAAATAAACTCATGTTTTTCGATATATTTTCCTACATGAGTTCCTTTTGCATATATGAAATTACATGTACTTCCAAATTGATCCATCCATATGAGTGGTTTTTGCATAGCATGGTATCAGATATGCTTTCATATATGGCCATGCATAAGTGATTTTTGCAGATATGGAATCACATACTTCCATATATGTCCATATATGTCATTTTTGTGTATATCAAATGACATATACTTCCATATTTGAATGCTGTTTGCATGTATGGGAAGTCATATACATACATATATGCTCGTACATGAGTCCTTTTCGGATGTATGGAGTCGTATATACTTTTATATTTGTCCATATATGACTGCCTTTTGAATATATGAAATTACATATATTTCCAAATATGTCCATACAGGAAACATATATGGCCATATTTGTACATACATGCAGCCATATATGATCATATTTGATCATATATGAACTTTTTTAACCGGGCATAGAACCTCTTTAGTGAAATCAAATTTTAGCTAACTCTGCTAGATTTTAAAATTGCAAATATCTCATAAACTACTAATGCTAGAACGAAAAGGACGTTTATTTGGTTTTTCGCCTATAACTCGAAAACTAAGCGAGGTAGAGCAAAATGGTTAAAATTTTTGCCCTTTGGGTGTTAATACACCCATAAAACCTTTTTAGTGAAATCAAATTTTAGCTAACTCTGCTAGATTTTAAAATTGCAAATATCTCATAAACTACTAATGCTAGAACGAAAAGGACGTTTATTTGGTTTTTCGCCTATAACTCGAAAACTAAGCGAGGTAGAGCAAAATGGTTAAAATTTTTGCCCTTTGGGTGTTAATACACCCATAAAACCTTTTTAGTGAAATCAAATTTTAGCTAACTCTGCTAGATTTTAAAATTGCAAATATCTCATAAACTACTAATGCTAGAACGAAAAGGACGTTTATTTGGTTTTTCGCCTATAACTCGAAAACTAAGCGAGATAGAGCAAAATGGTTAAAATTTTTGCCCTCTGGGTGTTAGAGGCGAAAAACCAAATAAACGTCCTTTTCGTTCTAGCATTAGTAGTTTATGAGATATTTGCAATTTTAAAAACTAGCAGAGTTAGCTAAAATTTGATTTCACTAAAAAGGTTGTATGGGTGTATTAACACCCAAAGGGCCAAAAATTTTAACCATTTTGCTCTACCTCGCTTAGTTTTCGAGTTATAGGCGAAAAACCAAATAAACGTCCTTTTCGTTCTAGCATTAGTAGTTTATGAGATATTTGCAATTTTAAAATCTAGCAGAGTTAGCTAAAATTTGATTTCACTAAAAGGGTTTTATGGGTGTATTAACACCCAAAGGGCAAAAATTTTAACCATTTTGCTCTATCTCGCTTAGTTTTCGAGTTATAGGCGAAAAACCAAATAAACGTCCTTTTCGTTCTAGCATTAGTAGTTTATGAGATATTTGTAATTTTAAAATCTAGCAGAGTTAGCTAAAATTTTATTTCACTAAAAGGGTTTTAAGGGTGTATTAACACCCAACGGACAAAAATTTTAACCATTTTGCTCTACCTCGCTTAGTTTTCGAGTTATAGGCAAAAACCAAATAAACGTCCTTTTCGTTCTAGCATTAGTAGTTTATGAGATATTTGCAATTTTAAAATCTAGCAGAGTTAGCTAAAATTTGATTTCACTAAAAGGGTTTTAAGGGTGTATTAACACCCAACGGGCAAAAATTTTAACCATTTTGCTCTACCTCGCTTAGTTTTCGAGTTATAGGCGAAAAACCAAATAAACGTCCTTTTCGTTCTAGCATTAGTAGTTTATGAGATATTTGCAATTTTAAAATCTAGCAGAGTTAGCTAAAATTTGATTTCACTAAAAGGGTTTTATGGGTGTATTAACACCCAAAAGCCAAAAATTTTAACCATTTTGCTCTATCTCGCTTAGTTTTCGAGTTATAGGCGAAAAACCAAATAAACGTCCTTTTCGTTCTAGCATTAGTAGTTTATGAGATATTTGCAATTTTAAAATCTAGCAGAGTTAGCTAAAATTTGATTTCACTAAAAAGGTTGTATGGGTGTATTAACACCCAAAGGGCCAAAAATTTTAACCATTTTGCTCTACCTCGCTTAGTTTTCGAGTTATAGGCGAAAAACCAAATAAACGTCCTTTTCGTTCTAGCATTAGTAGTTTATGAGATATTTGCAATTTTAAAATCTAGCAGAGTTAGCTAAAATTTGATTTCACTAAAAAGGTTTTATGGGTGTATTAACACCCAAAGGGCAAAAATTTTAACCATTTTGCTCTACCTCGCTTAGTTTTCGAGTTATAGGCGAAAAACCAAATAAACGTCCTTTTCGTTCTAGCATTAGTAGTTTATGAGATATTTGCAATTTTAAAATCTAGCAGAGTTAGCTAAAATTTTATTTCACTAAAAGGGTTTTATGGGTGTATTAACACCCAACGGGCAAAAATTTTAACCATTTTGCTCTATCTCGCTTAGTTTTCGAGTTATAGGCGAAAAACCAAATAAACGTCCTTTTCGTTCTAGCATTAGTAGTTTATGAGATATTTGCAATTTTAAAATCTAGCAGAGTTAGCTAAAATTTGATTTCACTAAAGAGGTTCTATGGGTGTATTAACATCCAAAGGGCCAAAAATTTTAACTATTTTGCTCTACCTCGCTTAGTTTTCGAGTTATAGGCGAAAAACCAAATAAACGTCCTTTTCGTTCTAGCTTTAGTAGTTTATGAGATATTTGCAATTTTAAAATCTAGCAGAGTTAGCTAAAATTTGATTTCACTAAAAGGGTTTTATGGGTGTATTAACACCCAAAGGCAAAAATTTTAACCATTTTGCTCTATCTCGCTTAGTTTTCGAGATATTAAAAAGATTCCTCGGCAGTTTCATGTGACTGTATATAAAATGCAGCACTTTCTGACATCTAGTGTAACTTTTGAAATATTTTCGTTCCACGACCTACGCAGATGTCTATAATTCTTTGTCCAATTTATATACAGATAACTGGTTTACGTGTTTAAATGCATTACTTTCTGAATTCTATTACGATTTTGGGAACATTTTTGTTCCACGATCCGCCCAGATGTCTATAATTCTTGGTCCAATTTATGTTGACTTGTTTTCTGTAAAGTTTCAGCCCATTTGAAGGCACGATGTAAAAACGCCGTACTACTACCCGAAAAAGACCGTGGCATTTTCATATAAATACATGGGAAATGCAGCACTTTCTGAATTCTATTACGATTTTCGGAACATTTTTCTTCCACGATCTACACAGGTGTTCATAATTCTTGGTCCAATTTATGTTGACTTGTTTTCTGTAAAGTTTCAGCCCGTTTGAAGCTACGATGTAAAAACGCCGTACTACTACCCGAAAAAGACCGTGGCATTATCATATAAATGTATGGGAAATGCAGCACTTTCTGAATTCTATTACGATTTTCGGAACATTTTTGTTCCACGATCTACACAGATGTTCATAATTCTTGGTCCAATTTATGTCTAGATATTTCCTGTAAAGATTCAGCCCATTTGAAGGCACGATGTAAAAACGCCGTACTACTACCCGAAAAAGACCGTGGCATTTTCATATAAATACATGGGAAATGCAGCACTTTCTGAATTCTATTACGATTTTCGGAACATTTTTCTTCCACGATCTACACAGATGTTCATAATTCTTGGTCCAATTTATGTCTAGATATTTCTTGTAAAGTTTCAGCCCATTTGAAGGCACGATGTAAAAACGCCGTGCTACTACCCGAAAAAGACCGTGGCATTTTCATATAAATACATGGGAAATGCAGCACTTTCTGAATTCTATTACGATTTTCGGAACATTTTTGTTCCACGATGCGCCCAGACGTCTATAATTCTTGGTCCAATTTATGTTGACTTGTTTTCTGTAAAGTTTCAGCCCGTTTAAAGCTACGATGTAAAAACGCCGTACTACTACCCGAAAAAGACCGTGACAGTTTCATATAAATGTATGGGAAATGCAGCACTTTCTGAATTCTATTACGATTTTCGGAACATTTTTGTTCCACGATCTACACAGATGTTCATAATTCTTGGTCCAATTTATGTCTAGATATTTCCTGTAAAGTTTCAGCCCATTTGAAGGCACGATGTAAAAACGCCGTACTACTACCCGAAAAAGACCGTGGCATTTTCATATAAATACATGGGAAATGCAGCACTTTCTGAATTCTATTACGATTTTCGGAACATTTTTCTTCCACGATCTACACAGGTGTTCATAATTCTTGGTCCAATTTATGTTGACTTGTTTTCTGTAAAGTTTCAGCCCGTTTGAAGCTACGATGTAAAAACGCCGTACTACTACCCGAAAAAGACCGTGGCATTTTCATATAAATACATGGGAAATGCAGCACTTTCTGAATTCTATTACGATTTTCGGAATATTTTTGTTCCACGATCCGCCCAGATGTCTATAAATCTTGGTTCAATTTATGTTGACTTGTTTTCTGTAAAGTTTCAGCCTGTAAAAACGCCGTACTACTACCCGAAAAAGACCGTGACTGTTTCATATAAATGTATGGGAAATGCAGCACTTTCTGAATTCTATTACGATTTTCGGAACATTTTTGTTCCACGATCTACACAGATGTTCATAATTCTTGGTCCAATTTATGTCTAGATATTTCCTGTAAAGTTTCAGCCCATTTGAAGGTACGATGTAAAAACGCCATACTACTACCCGAAAAAGACCGTGGCATTTTCATATAAATACATGGGAAATGCAGCACTTTCTGAATTCTATTACGATTTTCGGAACATTTTTGTTCCACGATCTACACAGATGTTCATAATTCTTGGTCCAATTTATGTCTAGATATTTCTTGTAAAGTTTCAGCCCATTTGAAGGCACGATGTAAAAACGCCGTACTACTACCCGAAAAAGACCGTGGCATTTTCATATAAATACATGGGAAATGCAGCACTTTCTGAATTCTATTACGATTTTCGGAACATTTTTGTTCCACGATGCGCCCAGACGTCTATAATTCTTGGTCCAATTTATGTTGACTTGTTTTCTGTAAAGTTTCAGCCCGTTTAAAGCTACGATGTAAAAACGCCGTACTACTACCCGAAAAAGACCGTGACAGTTTCATATAAATGTATGGGAAATGCAGCACTTTCTGAATTCTATTACGATTTTCGGAACATTTTTGTTCCACGATCCGCCCAGATGTTCATAATTCTTGGTCCAATTTATGTTGACTTATTTTCTGTAAAGTTTCAGCCCGTTTCAAGCTACGATGTAAAAACGCCGTACTACTACCCGAAAAAGACCGTGACAGTTTCATATAAATGTATGGGAAATGCAGCACTTTCTGAATTCTATTATGATTTTCGGAACATTTTTGTTCCACAATCTACACAGATGTCAATAATTCTTGTTCCAACTTATGTCTAGATATTTTCTGTAAAGTTTCAGCCCATTTGAAGCTACGATGTAAAAACGCCGTACTACTACCCGAAAAAGACCGTGACAGTTTCTTATAAATGTATGGGAAATGCAGCACTTTCTGAATTCTATTATGATTTTCGGAAGATTTTTGTTCCACGATCTACACAGATCTCCATAATTCTTTGTCCAATTTATGTCTAGATATATCCTGGAAAGTTTCAGCCCATTTGAAGCTACGATGTAAAAACGCCGTACTACTACCCGAAAAAGACCGTGGTATTTTTATATGAATATACAACTTACGAGTATAGTAGTTTTTTGTATTACCATAGAAGACTGTCATATAAAAATTAACTTTTTTCTGAAAAAAGTACTTTTTTTGGAAAAAAAAAAGTAAATTTTATAAAAAAAATTTTTTTTAAAAAAAGTACTTTTTTCAAAAAAAAAAAAGTACTTTTTTATAAATTGTACTTTTTTCAAAAAAAAAACGCTTTTTTGGGAAAAGTACTCTTTTTTGGAAAAAGTACTTTTTTTTGGAAAAAAGGACTTTTTTTGGAAAAAAAAATTTTTTTTTTTCGAAAATATTACTTTTTCGTAAAAAAAAAAATTTTTTCGGAAAAAGTATTTTTTTTTACAAAAAAGTAGTTTTTTTTTTTTTAAAGTAGTATTTTTGTTTTTTTTTTGGAAAAAAAGTATTTTTTTCGAAAAAAGGTACATTTTTATGTAAAATTTACTTTCTTCTATGGCTTTTCGGTCTACGGTTTTTCGGTCTACCCGGTCTTCGGTCTACCCGGTCTACCCGGTCTACCCGGTTAACCGGTCTTGACCGCAGGCCCTAATAGAAACCAATTCTTCTATATATAAAAGAATAACGTGACTGACTGAATGACTGACTGACTGACTGACTCAACATCGCCCAGCCCAAACCGCTGAAGCTAGGAAGTTGAAATTTGGTATGTAGGTTCCTCTTTCGGCGTAGACGTCCGCTAAGACGGGATTTTTGGGAATTCCTACTGGAACGGGCAAAAAGGGGAAAAGTCTCCCCCTTGGCGGCCTGCCAAAACCGCTTTGGCTAGAAAGCTGAAATTTAAGATATGTGTTCCTTGGAGTATGGGCTAACTTTTCTGGAAAGTACTTTCTGGAATTTTCGACAGGGACGTTGTAAAAATGGGGGTTAAAAAGGGGAAAAAGCCCCCCTTGACGGCCTGCCCAAACCGCTGGAGGTAGGAAGTTGAAATTTGGTATAAAGGTTCCTCCACTATCGTAGACATCCACCAAGACGGGAGTTTTGGAAATTTTTACAGGGACGGGCAAAAAGGGGAAAAAGTCTCCCCCTTGACGGCCTGCTCAAACTGCTGGAGCTATGAAGTTGAAATTTGGTATGTAGGTTCCTCGACCGGTGTAGACGTCCGTTGAGACGGCATTTTTGGAAATTCTTATCGGGAGGGGCAAAAAGGGGACAAAAAAAGTACCTTTTTCCAAAAAAGTACCTTTTCCCAAAAAAAGTGCCTTTTCCCAAAAAAAGTACCTTGTTCCCAAAAAAGTACCTTTTTCCAAAAAAAGTACCTTTTTCCAAAAAAGTACCTTTTTCCAAAAAAAGTAACTTTTTCCAAAAAAAGTAACTTTTTCCAAAAAAAGTACCTTTTTCCAAAAAAAGTACCTTTTTCCAAAAAAAGTACCTCTTTCCAAAAAAAAGTACCTTTTTCCAAAAAAAAGTAACTTTTTCCAAAAAAAGTACCTTTTTCCAAAAAAAGTACCTTTTTCCAAAAAAAGTACCTTTTTCCAAAAAAAGTACCTTTTTCCAAAAAAAATTCCTTTTTCCAAAAAAGTACCTTATTCCAAAAAAGTACATTTTTCCAAAAAAAAGTACCTTTTTCCAAAAAAAGTACCTTTTTCCAAAAAATGTACCTTTTTCTAAAAAAATGTACCTTTTCCAAAAAAAAGTACCTTTTCCAAAAAAAGTACCTTTTCCCAAAAAACATACATTATTCCAAAAAAAATACCTTTTTCAAAAAAAGTACCTTTTCCAAAAAAAAAGTACTTTTTTCTAAAAAAATTTTCCTTTTCCCAAAAAACATACATTTTTTCAAAAAAATACCTTTTTCAAAAAAAGTACCTTTTCCAAAAAAAAGTACCTTTTCCCAAAAAAAAGTACCTTTTTCTAAAAAAAATGTTCCTTTTCCAAAAAAAGTACCTTTTTCCAAAAAACATACATTTTTCCAAAAAAAACACCTTTTTAAAAAAAAATACCTTTTCCAAAAAAAGTACAAATAAAGTACTTTGTAAAAACAAAGTATCTTTTTCCAAAAAATTTCGTTTTCCAAAAAGTACCATTTAAAATAATATATAATTTCAAAAAAACTACTTTTTTTCCTCCCCCCACGGATATCTCCACTAAAACAAGGTTTCCTGATATTCGGCATAGACGTGCGCTAAGACGGGATTTTTGGAAATTCCTACCGGAACGGGCAAAAAGGGGAAAAGTCTCCCCATAAATAGTCTCACAAATTGGAAAAAGTGCCTGCCCAAACCACTGGAGGTAAGAAGTTGAAATTTGGTATAAAGGTTCCTCCACTGTAGTAGACATCGACTAAGTTTGTATTTTTGGAATTCCCTACAGGATATCCCAAAAGGAAACTCGGTATGTGAGTTCCTCCTTCTGTGTAGGAGTCCGCTTAGACGGAATTTTTGAAATTCCTATCGGGAGGGGAAATAAGGTAAAAGTCTCCTCCTGACGGCTTGCCCAATCCCTTTTGGCCAACCTAAAATTTTAAATATGTATTCCTTGGAGTATGACTAACTCACCGGCAACGTAATTTTTCTATTTTGGAACAGGAACATAGTAAAAATGGTGGTTGAAAGGGAAAAATGTCCCCAAACCGCTTAGGCAATGCAGTTGAAATTTGGTATGAATGTTCCTCATCCATCGCAGATAGCCGCGAAGATTGAATTTTTGTAAATTCCTAAAGGGAGGGGCAAAAAGAAGAAAATCCTCACCTTGGGGCCCTGTAAAAACCCCTTCGGCTAGAAACCTGAAGCTTAAAATGTGGGTCCCTGGAGTAAGGGCTAACTTATTAGAAAGATACTTTTTTGAATTTTGGACAGGGTCGTTATAAAATGGGGGCTCAAAAAGGGAAAGTTGCCCCTTAACGACCTGTCCAAACTGCTGGAACTAGGAAGCTGAAATTCGGTACTTAGGTTCCTCTTCCAGCCTAATTCCAACCGGGAGGGACAAAAAAAGAAAGTGTCCCCCTTGACAGCCTGCTCAAACTGCTGGAACTAGGAAGCTGAAATTCCCTGTCGATGGATTTTCGGAAATTCCTACCGAGAGGGGCACAAATAGTAAAAGTTGGCTAGAAACCTGAAATGTTTATTATCACTGAATTATATTAAAATTATTAAGGTTTAGAATTATTTTCCAATTTTAGCCATTTCTAGCCATTTTTTCTCCGTAATCTAGCCATTTTTTCAGTTCAAGTTTTGGCAACTTTGGTCATGGTCTGTGTCATTTCAAATGTACTGGAATGTCTGGTCTAGTTGCTGAAGCTGTTAATAAAATTAAAGGCTTACACTGGTGCTGTAATGGATGTCAAAAAATCGGTGTTGAATACTATCGTTTTTTTCAAAGCCAAAAAGATACTTTTTTAAACACCCGATTAAAAAAGATGATATGGTGACATATCTAATTTGATGAAAATACAATAACTAATCACATACAATTTAATCCGAAAAATGGTGAATATAATTGTATCTACGTGGATCAAATTGGATTTAATTACTTTAAATTATATACAATTTAATCCGAATTTTGACCAGACATTATTGTATGAAATAATATCTTAATATTTAAAAGTTGATGCAATTAGGTCCAGTTGGATAAAAATTTTTCGTATTTCTGTTTTTATTAAATATTGTACTGAAAAACAATGGGGGATTCACGTAAGGTTTCGTGTATCGTGTGAACTAAGCAAATCTAGTAAGTTTGCGAGTCTTGATGTGAAACTGCATACATAAAAAGTATCTACACATTAATCAGTACTTATACGAGCTATAATATAATTTAGGAATAATCCATAAAAATTCTAAATAAAATGAAATTTCAAATAATTTTCCATAAATCATTACTGGATTTTTCACTAAAGGTGAGATTTTAATTTTGAAAGTGAGATATGTTCAAATGAAGCTTTTATTTTTGGGCTTTCACTTAAAAAAAAATGGGAAAAATGCATTAAAATTGTGATAACAAATTTGACATGAAACAGTTTTTAATACAGTTAATTGTCATGAAATAATCGTTTAAAAGTGTTTTAAATTTGTAAATAGTGAATAAAAAAACCAGATTTCACTAATGGGGGAATTATTTATTAGGTTTTTAAGTTATTTATTACACAATTTTAGTCTTTCTATTTGCATTTATAGTCTGCTTGCGGGTAGACAATTTTTTTGTTTTAATTTTCATTTATATTTTATGGTATCCTTCAAGCCTATGGATAAATTTGGTGGTACGTCATTCCTAAACCAAAATAATTACTTCGAAGAATTGGCTAACTTTTATTTATTGGATCCCAAAATAAAGACACGCACACTTTTAGTTTTTATAGACAGAACTTAACATATATTTTTGTTTTACAATTTTTCTTTTTCCCATAAACGATTTCCTTTTCAAAAACTACTATTATATAAAATTACAATTATAAAAGGTATTTTGTTGATAAGTAGTTTATATATTACAACATTATTAATATGACCCAATATTCAATTTCAAAATAAAATAATCTGTTGTTTCGATGTAAATTTATAACATTTTAAATGAAAATGAATTTCAATTTGAATTTACTAAGATATTAAGAGTTCATTTAAAACAAGAATATACCATAGATTATATAGGGAAAATAAATGTTTCTTTTTTAAATAAATAGACTTGTTTTGTTGCTATACATATGTGGTACGAAATCCCATATAAAGTCTGACTGCGTATGTTAAGTGTTAACTCTTTTAACATAATATGTTCAATGTCGATAATGTATGGGTAACTGTCAGATAATTTAATTCAGATTTTATACAAAAATATTTTGCCGGTTTTTCGTGTTCATACCCGATTAAAAAAGATGATATGGTGACATATCTAATTTGATGAAATACAATAACTAATCAGATACAATTTAATCCGAAAAATGGTGAATACAATTGTATCTACGTGGATCAAATTGGATTTAATTACTTTAAATTATATACAATTTAATCCGAATTTTGACCAGACATTATTGTATTAAATAATATCTTAATAGTTAAAATTTGATGCAATTAGGTCCAATTTGATCAAAATTTTGGAATTTTTGTTTTTATTAAATATTGCACTGAAAAACAATGGGGGATTCACGTAAGGTTTCGTGTATCGTGTAAACTAAGCAAATCTAGTAACTTTTAGAGTCTTTATGTGAAACTGCATACATAATAAGTATCTACTTATTAATGAGTACTTATAGGAGCTATAAGCTGAATTTTGTCTCATGCCTATCAACGTTAAATCTTTAAAGCAAATCTACGTTAAACCGATTGTAGTATAAAATTTTTTTAAACAATTGTAGTATAAAAATTTTGTTCTGGAAAACGAAACCACATAAAATTATTCGTTTTTGTACAACAACAACATATCATTTTATGTGAAACCGAATAATTTAATGTGGTTTCTTTTTTCAGAACACCCCGAATAATCGAACCTACGTCAGCAAAAGTTCCTAGGAAATAACGCGAATAAGTTACGTTAGATGTGAAAATGTATAAACGTTGAGTTTTCAACGTTGATAATTATCCGTGTTGAAAGTTAACGTGAATACGAAAAGTAATGTGTTAGTTTTTGTCTTAAAAGCGTTTTTATGCACTTTGAGGGTTTTTATGAGTTAACGGATATAGTTAAGTCTAAAACACAGCTATAGCATAGTTCAAGAATAATCCATAAAATAAAAAAATATTCTAAATAAAATGAAATTTCAAATAATTTTCCATAAAACATTACTGGATTTTTCACTGAAGGTGAGATTCTTATTTTGAAAGTGAGAAAAGTTCAAATGAAGCTTTAATTTTTGGGCTACTCATTTTAAAATGAGAAAAATACATTAAAATTGTGATAACAAATTTGACTTGAGTTTTTAATAAAATTAAATGTCTTGAAATTTTTTGTTTTAATTTTCATTTGTATTTCATGATATCCTTCAAGCCTATTAATAAATTTGGTGCTTCGTTATTCCTAAACCAAAATAATTACTCCGAAGAATTGGCTAACTTTTATTAATATGGCCCAATATTCAATTTCAAAATAAAATAATCTGTTGTTTCGATGTAAATTTATGACATTTTAAATGAAAATGAATTTCAATTTGAATTTACTAAGATATTAAGAGTTCATTTAAAACAAGAATATACCATAGATTATATAGGGAAAATAAATGTTTCTTTTTTAAATCAATAGGCTTGTTTTGTTGCTATACATATCTGGTACGAAATCCTATACATAGTCTGACTGCGTATGTTAAGTATTAACTCTTTTAACATATTTTCAACGTCGATAATGTATGGGTCATCTGTCGGATAATATCACTCAGATTCTATTCAATACCGGTTTTTCGTTTTCATGTTATTATTTTTTAAATCCCTTGAACTTTATATCAAAATTTGTTTTTGTAAAATAATATTTTTCAATTACAAATGGATTGTGATTGATTTCGATAAAATCTTAAATGAAATTTAAATTGAACATGAAACTGGGCTATATTTGGTCTAACAATTTAAATTCCATGATCGAGATCTGATTAAATATGACAACTTATGTAAAAAGATATATTTAGATATTGGGTCATATAAAATGTTTTCTAGAGACGAAAATTACGTCTTATTATATATACTGCCATACTAAGCAATATATAACGAGACATAATTGTATTAAATAATATAAAATAATGTATAACCCGTTTTACTCGGGTATATTATTTTTTAAATCCTTGAATTTTATATCAAAATTTGTTTTTGTAAAAGAATATTTTCCAATTAAAAATGGATTGTAATTGACTTCGATAAAATCTTAAATTAAATTTAAATTAAACATGAAACTGGGCTATTTTTGGTCTTACAATTTCAATTCCATGGGCGAGATCTTATTAAATATGACAACATATGTAAAATGATATATTTGGATATTGGGTCATATAAAATTTGTTCGAAAGACGAAATTTATGTCTTATTATATATAGTGCAATACAAAGCAATATATAACGAGACATAATTTTATTAAATAATATAAAATAATATATAACCCGTTTTACTCGTGCATTCAAAATAAAGTATCTTTGCTTTCGAATGAAATATCTGCATATGGTAAACTTTTCGATCAATTTAAACAATTAAGTAACCTTAGTTCTCCTCAGCAATCATCTCCGAAACGTCGAAAATCGTCTAGAAAAAATAAAGATAATCCTGCACAAAGCCCTGGCAGTTCTGGTTCTAATATAAATGAATCTGGAAATAAACCGTCGGGAACTGTAAATGTTCTTCCTCCTCGTACTGTTTCTAACTCTCTCATTCTAGCCAATGTTAATGCTGTTGAAATGAATACTGCTTCTCCCCTTCCACATACTTCTATTGGTTTACATACTGATCTTCCGATTACTGAAAATATTACCCCTCGTTCTACCGATATGGCACCTAATCGATATAATCAAGTGATAATTCCGAATAAACAACCTAATCCATCTGTAGCTTTTGATCTTGGTAATAACTCAGTTGTTCATAGACAATTACGTATTGTGCCTCCTAAAAAATCAATATTTATTTCCCGATTGGATTCTGAAACAACTGTTGAAGACATCGACTTTTATATTAAAACAGAACTTAATTTTAATGCTGATATTTCAACACGTAAATTTATTTATTCTCAACCAAGGGATATTGTATCATTTAAAATAACTGTCCCGTTCAATCTTTTTGATAAAATTGTTGATCCTAGTTTTTGGCCTGATAATATTTTAGTTCGTGAATTTGAGAACAAACGGTTTAACAATGCTGTTCAACTTCCTTCACGTACGCCATCAGTTATGCCAAATAATCGAAAAAACTAAATTTTGACTCGGATAATCAGCTGTGCTTAACCTATCAAAATGTAAATGGAATAAAATCTAAACTGTCTAAATTATTTATAGAAAGTTTTGATTTTGAACAACACGTGATTATATTTACTGAAACCTGGTTAAATGACAAAATCTTTAACACGGAGATACTATGTAACGCATTTCATATTTATAGACTCGATAGAGTAACTGTAACTACTGGCGGCGGTGTTATGATTGCTGTTTCCAGCATTCTTCCATCTGAAGAAATTGTATATTCTTCTTCTCAAAAAATTGAATTTATAGCAGTCCAACTAAAACTGAAGTGTAAAAATATTTTTATAACTTGTTCATATATTCCTCCAAAATCTAATAGATCAATATATGATGAACATTTGAAATCTATAAAATCAGTCGTTTTAAGAGCAAAACGTGAAGATTCAATTTTTGTTTTTGGTGATTTTAATTTACCATTAGTATCTTGGACATTTTTAACGGATTCCTTCTATTATGCCCCAATTAAATCAAATGACTGGATTGATGAATTTTTAGAACTTTTATCGGAATTATGCCTTTTTCAAATAAATAATATTTACAACGAAACTGGAAGACTGCTTGATTTGGTGTTTGTAAATGAGCCTGCAGACTGCTCTTTAAAACGTACATATCCGATTACAAAACCTGAGGACCGTTATCATCCTACTATTGAAGTAAGCTGTAATTTACCATTGCTGTCTAATCGCAAAATAATAGGCAACGTGAAAACGTTCTGTTTTAAACGTGCTAATTATAATGATTTAAATTTTCTTCTATTTAATACAAACTGGCTACAATTGTTATCTGTTTCCAATGGTAATCCAAATACTATTGATGCAATGGTCGACACTTTTTATGCAACAATTTTGAATTATATGGAAGAATGTATACCAAAATACTCTGTACGTAAACACTCTGGCCCTCCGTGGAGCTCTAAACAATTATCGAGGTTAAAAAATTTAAAAAACAAACGATATAAAGATTATAAGAAATCTGGTTCACTTGGTGAATATGGTAAATATTCTATTGCACGTGCTGAATATAATTTACTCAATATGAATTTATATAATGACTACCTTAACAACGTGAAACTAAATTTTAAACGTGATCCGAAAATTTTTATAAATTTGTAAATTCAAAGAGGAAATCCAGAGGATATACAGCTGTCAAAAATATTTAACAAAAGAATCCAGCGATGATTTGGTTATAAGTGACATGTTTGCCGACTTCTTTGCCACTACTTACTCTGATGCTCTCTACGTTAATTCTGATAATTATCCAATTCCTCTGACTGAACAACAATCTATATCTTTTTCACTTCTTACTACATCAGATATTGAAAAATGTCTTAAAAGCCTTAAATCTTCGTTTTCTCATGGACCTGATGGCGTACCCAGCTGCGTACTAACTAATTGTTATCATGCCTTGGCTACTCCTTTATGTATCATGTTTAATATATCCATCAAATATGGGTACTTTCCTAAACATTGGAAGGATTCCTATATTATACCCTTATTTAAATCTGGTAATAAGTCAGTTGTAACAAATTACAGAGGAATCGCTAAACTGAGTACAATACCTAAATTGTTTGAGAAACTATGTCATAAAATCTCTTCCATACTGTCACCGTTTCAACACGGTTTCCGCAAAGGTTGCTCTACCACTACAAATCTGTTACATCTTACAACTGTAGTTAACCGGGGATTTACTAATGGTCAACATACTGATGCTATATACACAGACTTTAGCAAAGCCTTTGATAAAGTTAATCATAATCTCCTTATTAAAAAGTTTTATTTAATGGGATTTACCAAAAACTGTCTGAACTGGATTAAATCATACCTGAACAGCAGAAAACAACGTGTTTTATTCAACAATGCAGTATCTAAGAATATTACTGTTAGCTCCGGAGTACCCCAAGGTAGCCACCTTGGACAAATTTTGTTTTCTCTTTTTATTAATGACCTACCGTTAGCGATAAAATATTCAAATGTCTTAATGTATGCTGATGATGTTAAAATATTTCATAGCTTTGATAATTTTGCTGATCACACATGTCTTCAAGAGGATTTGGATAGCTTCCATGAATGGTGTTGTTTAAATTTAATGGAGTTAAACCTGAAAAAATGCAAACACGTTCGATTTTCTAGAAAGTTTTGTGATCCTAACTACTACTCTTTGGGTGGCTACAAGTTGGAGTTAGAAGACGCAATTCATGATCTTGGTGTTCTTTTCGATGCCAAATTTACTTTTATACAACATATTACTTTGACTGTAAATAAAGCTCGTGGCGTACTTTCTTTCATTAAACGGTGGGCCAAAGAATTCGTCGAACCGAATGTCACAAAGCAACTCTATACTGCCCTTGTGAAGCCAATTTTGGAATATGGTTCCATTATCTGGGATCCTCAACAAAATGTTCGTGTGCAATTGATTGAATCCGTCCAAAAACAATTTCTGCTCTTCTGTTTGCGGAGCCTTTATTTGGGGCCTGCGGCCGAACTTCCATCCTATTCGACCAGACTGGCTCGCATCAAGTTACCTACCTTGGAAAGCCGAAGAAAAATGATGAATGTTACGTTTCTATTCAAGCTGATTAATGGTGATGTATGCTCTGAATTTCTTGTCAGTAACCTGGTGTTTAATGTCCCTCAACGTCCAACGAGATATTACAATCCGCTTTATACTCCGTTTTTCTGTCAAAACTATGCTGACGCGGGTCCTATTATAAGAATGTGCAACGATTTTAATGAATTTTATAATTATATTGATTTTTCAAATAACGTTAATTGCATAAAACGTACTATCATTTTAATTCTAAACACTTAGTTCGCTTATAATATAAATTATGTAAGTATTAATATTATTGTCTGTAAGGATTAATTCCATAGACTAAATTAAATTAAATAAAAAAAGACTGTTTCGGTAACGGTATACCGTTATCGAAACAGCAATACCGGTACGTACCGGTATTAAAAATTATGTTAGAAACATATAAAAACAAGTAAAAACATGGCATATTTTTAATTTTAAGTACTGAAAATATAGATTTTAAGCTATAAATTCAATACTGGTAGTTTTAATAAGTAAAATTATTATCTATAAATTTTTTGTAAAAAAAAAACACTCAAGATTATAAAATAAAAAATAAAAAAATTTTAATTTTTATATAAAATAATAAATACCGGCAAAATACCGGTAACTACCCATAAAAATAACGGTAACGGTAACGATAACGGTATTTAGAAATTTTTTAGAGGTATCGATAACGGTAACGGTATTCAATATGAAACGGTATTTTAGCGATAACGATAACGGTAACCAACCTTGCTTACTACACAATTGGGTAAATGAGAGCTGCCATGAGAGAGTAATATTCTTGTACTTCTTGCACGAGAAAGCCCATACTTTTTTTTGTGTAAATTTGGGTAAATTGTTTTAATCAGCTGTTATATCATCAGTTGGGTGCAACTAGTTCAATTGAACTCTTCACTGATTTGAACCAAAGACCTAGTTCACAAATAATAGCTCTTTTAGTTCAATCGATCATTTCATTCATTCAGAAAATATGTTTATCATTTACAAAAATTAGTATAATAGTTGCAAAAGCCTATCGGTGATTTTACAACTCCATAAAATTACCGACAATTTTGTGAAGACGCTTGTTTAAATGTGTTAAAGAGTTAAATATGTAAATAAATCGAAGCTTTTGTTTAATATTAAAATCTTTTCCAAATTTAATAAACTATGTATTCCTTTTTGTAAATAGAAATGCCTAAAAAGGAAATTTTTATTAAATTTTTGATTTAAAAAGGGGTTTAACTAGAAAAGCTATCTAGAGTTTTACAACAAATTGAACAAGAACTAAAAAGAGCGCTCACCAAAACGAACTATAATGCACAAATCTATTGACATTTGTTTTTCGGGCTTCAAATGTGGTTTTTCGCGTTCGTTTACTTTTGTGCATTTTTGTTATTTCGGGAGAGTATTTCTTGTTAACTCTCATTTTACCGAACTTTACCCAAAAAGTAAAGAAACAGAGCTTTTATCACTCATAAAATGTATATAGAGTATGAAAATCCTGCAAAACACCTAAAATTTCTTCAAAATAAAAAAATCTTGAATAAAGTTTCTGCAAAAACTTGATAAGCCACACTATTTTAATAAAACGGTTTCTACTGTATTCTAGTCTTCCAGTGAGGAATATATGGTATAAGACTTACTTTATCACTCATAAAATGTATCCAGATCATGAAAGTCCTGCAAAACACCTAAAATTTCTTCAAAACAACAAAATCTTGAATAAATTTTCTGCAATAACTTGATAAGCCACACTATTTTAATAAAACCGTTATTACTGTCTTCTGGTCTCCAGCGAGGGATATGTGGTATAAGACTTACTTTATCACTCATAAAATGTATATAGAGTATGAAAACCCTGCAAAACACCTAAAATTTCTTCAAAATAAAAAAATCTTGAATAAAGTTTCTGCAAAAACTTGATAAGCCACACTATTTTAATAAAACGGTTTCTAATGTATTATAGTCTTCCAGCGAGGAATATATGGTATAAGACGTACTTTATCATTCATAAAATGTATATAGCATACATGGACAAATGCGTAGCATACATGGACAAAACACCTAAAATTTCTTCAAAATAAAAAAATCTTGAATAAAGTTTCTGCAAAAACTTGATAAGCCACACTATTTTAATAAAAAGGTTTCTACTGTATTCTAGTCTTACAGCGAGGAATATATGGTATAAGACTTACTTTATCACTCATAAAATGTATATAGAGTATGAAAATCCTACAAAACACCTAAAATTTCTTCAAAATAAAAAAATCTTGAATAAATTTTCTGCAATAACTTGATAAGCCACACTATTTTAATAAAACGGTTTTTACTGTATTCTAGTCTTCCAGCGAGGGATATATGGTATAAGACTTACTTTAGCACTCATAAAATGTATATAGAGTATGAAAATCCTGCAAAACACTTAAAATTTCTTCAAAATAAAAAAATATTGAATAAAGTTTCTGCAATAACTTGATAAGCCACACTTTTTCTTTGAAACAATGGTTTCTGCTTTGCTCCTGGTATCCATCGATGGATATGAGGTAGTAGTCTTCCTTAAACACTTATTACGTCCATCAAGAGTGTTATTTAATTAAAAGCTGATTTTACACATTTTTTTTAACTTTAAGGGCGATTATTTCAATATTTTTATTTTGTGGCTTATCAACTTATTGCACCAAGCCCTTCATATTCTTTTAAAGATGTGTACACTGTAGTGTACAAGGGTAGTGAAAGAGTTAGGGTGATAATAGAACTGAAAATTTCATTCGAAAACTACAGTTGCATTTAAAGTGCAATTGCCAATTAAAAGGGAATCAATTTATTTAACACACCAAAAAAATCTTTGCCAAGCATTTCAACTAATAAAGATTTTTCGCATAGCTTATTCAAAATTTAAGTAGTAAATCCTAAAAACTTGGTAAAATGTTTAAAAGAAATATGAAAAAAAGTTTTGTTTTTACAAATAATAGCCCTTACTATCTAAATTTTTCAAATGCATATTTTATTACTTTAGTTAAAATATTGGGTGGCAGTATACCTTGACTTGGTTTATTTTTGGAGCATTCTGATTAGTTAATTTATTTTAAACCAATCAAAATGTTTGAAAATATAAATATTTTTGTAAGGTTTTTATACACAAAATGAACAAAACCGTATGATTAAAAATAAAGTCGACTTTAAATTTAAAATAATCCTTTATATTAAGTGCCAATAATTTTATAAGTAACGTTTTCATTAATAATTGTGATATTTTCAAGTAAGTTTATTTTATTTTAATACACCTGCTTTCAAACTAATATATTCTTTTATATTAAAGAATAAAAAGTCAGGAGTATGGAAATACTTCACAAAAAAGGACAATGCTGCGCAGTGCAATATTTGCCCTAAAAGACTAATGGTTAACGGAGGTATCTAAATTTGGTTATCCGACATCTAAATTTGGTTCTTGAAGAAAACAACAACAAGAATAACGTTCCAGCTAAAATTAGCAAAGTACCCGAAGGAAAAAGTGTAAGCTGAATATGCATTGATCGTTTTATGGTAGGGCAAACATTTCCTGCAATGGTATCCAAATTAGCCGCAGTCAACAGAATGTCAATCCGCACCATAACTAGATCTTCGTTTATTCGAGAAAGTTTTTATAATAAAAACCTGGCATTGCCAAAAAATGAAACCGATGTAAAGAACATTACATTAAATTACTACAATCATGTAAAAGATATCATGATAAAAGAAATATCGAGTAATATTTCTAACAATAGGAGATTTACTATAATCTTAGATGAATGGACAAGAATATCACAAAGGAGATATTTGAACATATGTATAAACAAAAAAATGGGGTTGGTTTATATATCAGGAAGATGTAATGCTGATGAAATAAGAAGAATTGTAGACATAAGACTAGAAGAGTTTTGTTTGTCTTTGGAAAATAAAATTGTGTCCACCATATCTAATGGGCCAAATGTGATGAAACGGTTTATTTCCCACAGTCCAGTAGTGGGTGCTCTCTGCTGGAATCATACCATTCATTTGGCAGTGCTTAGAGTAATTTTTGTGAAATCGAATGTTCAACATTCCTACATTTTTACTTTGAATTCTCACTACACAGAATGAATTTATACTGAAGTAGTGTTTTTTTTTAACAAAAATTACTTATATAGGTGGTTTTCATTAACAATTTTGTTCAAAAATATTTCCCGGGATTCCCGGGAATCAAATTTTTTTATTCCCGTTTCCCGGGAAATAAAAAAGTCCGGTAAATCCCAAACCCTAATACATATTTACATATGTGAATGTAAATTGTTCTGTAAGAAATGTTGAATTCAAATAAATTTTTTACTTTTTTTTCTTAATGTCATCTTTTTTCTTTTTCAAAATCTGGTCGCATTAATTAACTACAATTGCAATTACAATTTCTGCAATATTATTTAATTTAATGCAGCTGCAGTGTGTACTTTTTTAACTGCAATTGTAGTTAATTTTTCCGACATACTTCTCTTAGGCTCAGTTTTTAGGATTTGGATTATCTTTAAACTTAGTTTAGCACATTTTGTAACGGGAATACTGCTTTTAAAATGTGGTTTGTTTCATTTGAATAAAAACCAAAATTATAAAGGAGAAAAATTTGTTCCGGCAAATTTTTGTTAATAAACTCCGAAATGGCATCCAAGTTTAACTGGCATCCCAAAAACTCGGCATTTTGGATAGGAATTGGAAAGTATTTTTAAATTGTATAACTAAACAAATTTGTTAACACCGGCATCCATAGCTAGTCAGAAAAAACTAAACACATTACAGTACTGCTTTTGTACTACTCTACTTTTGTATACAAATGTACATTAATAACAGCGTAATGCAAGTAAAAATGTGATACGTCCTGACGGTGACTAGTCTCCGACATGTTCATATAATTACGCAGGGTACCTTACCTCTAAATTCCAACTTCTTGCCGCTATAAAATGGTCCACATCTATTAATGATGAACAGGCGAAACATGAAAATATCAAAAACCAACCAAAGAAGTGTGTAGTCTTCTCATAAAACTGTACAGCAAATGCTATGCCCGATAAAGCCCCAATGGCAGCATGTGTGGCATTATCCGCCAATGCTTTAAGCATTGGATGCTGTGTTAATACAACAAAATTGTCACCCAACAAACAAGTAATGCTCACCAATGTCGTGAGAATAATGCGCATATAAACCATTAGATGGCAGTGCATTTAATAACAAAATTTCTTTTTTTAATAGGTTTACAGAAAATTGTATAGTTTAGGACGGTATATTTTAGGTAGTGCTCTAGTTAAAAACAAAAATACATTTTGTATAATCTATATGATGTACGCGTTTATTCAATAAAGCGTTTACTATAAAAAATCTATTGGAAAAAGATAAAAATAATACATTTCAATAAAGATTATAAGACAATTTTATTTTTTTAATACTTAGTTTCTGCAGTAAGAATAACAAGCTTTTTACTTTATTTTTAATATTTGATTATTTTGCGACACCAACGAGCTTTTAGACTATTGACACTAGAGTTGTAAAAGTATTGAGTATTCCGGTACTGAGTACTCAATATGACTGTTTTTTTGTGTACTCAATACTAAAACGGTACTACTCAATACTTTTAAAGATGCAATTTTCCGTAGAAATTTGTATTTTTCGTATAAAAATACAACTCTAAAAATAGTACTCTAAAAATACAGCTCTGAAAATACAACTCTATTTGTGAAGCAAAGAAATTTGTAACGAATTTTTGGGAAAAATTACTTAATTAATTTATTTAAAATGTTTTAAATTAATTAAAATGTAAATAACAATAGTTATTTAACACGTGTATGTGAATTGTGATAATTTTTCCTAATAAATACGAATTCATAACATTTTTATTTTTAAATTAAAAAAACCGTTAGAAGTATTGAGTAGTATCGAGTACTCAATTGAAAAGTATTGAGTAGTATTGAGTACTCAAAAAATACCGAAATTTCACAACTCTAATTGACACCACAGATTAATACCAGATGTGAAACCAATGACAGGTGTCAGAAAAGTATTCTCGAACCGTATGGTTTTGTTTACATGGAAGTCAAATCAAGAGGGAGAGAACAATATAAAATCTCCATACATTTTGTATTGCGCATTTTTTGTATATATCTGTCTCTTTTTGGATTATTGTGCTTTATCTTTTGTGTTTTTCTTAAATTTGTGCCTTTTGTTTTGCTCATTTTCTGTTGGCCATATTGCTCAAATCAGCTGATTCATATCTGGTATAATTTGTGATTGACACCATTGATTAAATTTGCCTAATGTCTTGACTTGCAGTAAAACGCTTCAAGCAATTGTCAATATGATTTCATTGCACGTACATAGTGTCTTGGATATGCAATAAAATGATAGCAAGCAATTATCAAAATGTGTTCATCTTAAGCTGAGAATACACAAAGAAACATTGAGTAGGGAACAAAAAATATCAAAAAATTTTGTAAACACGAATTGCACGATGTCAACACGCACACACACACAAACACACATATTCACAAAAAATAGGCATTTTTTCACGAATTTTCCCGCGTGTATTCTCCGCTTTAAAGCGTGGTTTACATTATCTGATTTTGCATCTGATTTTACGTCTGAAAAATAAAATTAAAAATCCTACGAAATGACGAGATTGTCAAAAAATATTGTAGATTTGTTCACACCATCAATTGCAATCAGATGAAAATAGCTTTTACCTTCGGATTCTCATAATTTTATGAAATATTTCAAAAGCAATCTCACTGTCAAATTTTTAATCGGATTTTCTGTACGTATCAGACAACGTGTTTACACTATAGGATTTTGTATATCTGACTGATTTTTTTTTACCGAACCTATGAGTTATGGTATAATGAAAACCACGCTTAAGTGGAGACTTTGGGCATGTTTACCAGAGAAACCCGCTACCGCTACAAATGATATGTAGCGCTTTATGATTACCTACAGATTAATTAGAACTGGGTCGACAACGAGCATTGCTTTTTCATATATTTTGTATGGGAAGCAAAATATCGCATTGTCGTCCGGCGATTTGTCTTCGTAAGAGATTAATCAGAACTAGGTCGAAAACGACAATAGCTTTTTCATATATTTTGTATGGGAATCAAAATTAAGCCATGTCGTCCTGCGATTTGTCGTCGTAATAAACTCTATTTTATTTTCATGACGACACAGTAACACACACTCAAAATATTTGTCAAAATGTTGCCATATTTTTACTAATTAATGGTTGCCATTAGAACAGAGTTGTAGAAATTCGCATTAGAGTTGCAAAAATTCATACTTTGTTTACAAAAAATTTATTTTTTTGACAGAAGAAATATAATTGAAAATAATTTTTAGTTTTTTGAATTTTGGGTTTATATATTATTAGGGGTTTTCATATAAACTCGTATTCTACTCGTAAACGGTGTAAACCTGGTATGTTTATGAGTTTAATGTCAAACTCCATACATAAAAATATGGTTTGTATTTATACAAGGTTTACAAGGCATTTACGAGTTTATATGAAAACCCCTATTGTATTATGCATAAGCCTTATATTTATATAGAAGTCTGTTATATATTTTTTAGTAGCTTTAATTACCCATATAAGCCCCTAAGGGCTCGGTTATGATAATGAAGATTTAATTAAAAAAAAATAAATTTATTGAAGGTTTTATAACGTAATTATTTTCCTTCTCCAACAAAATTTATTACAAATCAATTGCGTGTTCATAAACTGAAAATTATTGTTATAGATGTAAGGTAGCTTTAACCATCTCCCTTTAGTTATATTTTATGTGTTTTTATAAAACTGAGTTTTTGAAAATAAACAAAATAAAAAAAAAATTAAAAAAAAAATTAAAAAAAAATACATAATTCACCACAAAAAAGTAAAATTAAATACAATAAAATGTAAAACAACAAAAATTAATGTAAAACCAATTGAATTGATGAAGAATTGTGGCGAAACAAATACAACCATATTCTTGTTTTGCTTTCCTTTTTTCCAAACGTCAAAAAATGTCGACAATCGATTGTCGCTGAATTTAAATTAATCGCGACGACTTTTACTGTCGTCGGTCGACACTCTACCCAATTGCGATTAATCTGGTGAACGATGGGTGCGTTCGGCAGATACACTTTAATAGTCAACAGTTCTACAACAGTTGTACAACTATCTGCTGAACGACCTGATCACTAACCGCTCAGTCTGAGCGCTCAGGTAGCGCTGTCATATTTTGGTAGCGTAAAAATTTTTTGCTACTTTTGATCAATTAGTGATACATTTGTTGTTGTTGATTTTAAAAATACTTTTTGTAAGAATGACAAATAAAAACATACAAATAGAATTCGAAAACAAAAATTTAAAGAAACCAAAGGAAAATATAGAAAAATTGTATTTAAAAACAAAACAAAGAAAACATCGTTCAGTAGAGTTACTAATCACAAAGCGCTACAAGTCGCCGGTATCCGTTTAATGTTTCTCTGCTCAATGCTACAATGTAATAGTCATAAGTTGTACAAATATCTGAGAGCGCTGTCATATTTTGGTAGCGTAAAAATATTTGCTACTTTTGATTCATAAGTGATACATTTGTTGTTGTGCATTTACAATAAAAATTGTTTTGTAAGATTGACAAATAAAAACATACAAATATAATTGGAAAACAAAAATTTTGAAAAATAAAAGGAAACTATAAAAAATATGTATTTAAAAACAAAACAAAGAAAACATCGTTCAGCAGATTAAGTAATCACAATGCGCTACAAGTCACCGGTATGAGTTTAAGGTTTCTCTGCCGAATGCTACTGATGCAACTTTTGTTTTAAAGCTGCCTACACACTAGGGAACATGGTTGAGGGAACAAAAAATATCAAAAAATTTTGTAAACACGAAATGCACGCTCTAAACACTCACACACGCACAAACGCACTCACACATTCACAAAAAATGCTCTCTTTTTTTAAGTATGTTCCCTAGTGTGTAGGCAGCTTAAAATAAAAATATATGTAGAGGTTTCTTTGACTTTTTGGAAATATTTTATTCCTTTATAATTATATTTGTATATTTTTATTATTAATTAAAACAAATATATAAAAAACAAACGACAGCTGATGTATCATTAACTGCTCACAAGTAGCGTAAAATTTTACGCTACCAAAACAAGGTAGCGCTACAACATGTTGGCTTAGCGGTAGACAATCAATTCGTTCACCAGGTTGTTGAGTAGCGGATTAGTTCTTGGGCAAACAAATCGATGTCTCGTCAAGATCATCTCTGTAGTCTTGACGAGTCATTGATTTGTTTGCCAAAAACTAATCGTCGGCAGAATAACGGGAAAAATTTGTCCATTTGTTTTGGGTGGAGGATACGTAATGGCAGACAATTCATTATTTTTTGTTTTTTGTTTGAGTAAGTCACAAATGAAACTATTTACTTTCAGGTTTTCAATGTATTTTTCAATAATTTTTTTTCCAATAATAAAAAGTAAATTGCATTAAATTCAATAATAGCTGTGTTTGTGCGGTAAGCTATCAACATTGGCTTTTTATTTTATTTATTTGCTTTATTTATTGTAATATCAAAGCCACAAAAGGCCAATAAATATATTACAAAGTTTAATACAGTATAATTTTTCATTATTAATTCATGAATTTCGTTTACTATAAATAACCTTAGAATTACTAATTATTTTTTCTGTTGGCCCCCCAGCCATAATAATCAGGAAAAAAGTATGCAAATACTATATGTAGTCCATGTTATTGACAATTTTTTTTTGTCATTCCCATACAAATTTGACATTAGAGTTAACACTAAATGTTGGGTAGGGTAACGGTATTTAAGACTGTTTCGGTAACGGTATACAGTTATCGAAACAGAAATACCGGTACGTACCGGTATAATAAATTGCGTTAAAAACATATAAAGGTAAGTAAACATTTACCCCTCAATTCATAAATGCTTTATAAAGTTATAGCAGGTTTACAAAACGTCATTTTCATACAAAATTTGTTTATTAAACCTCCTATAATTTTAAAAAGCGTTTATGAATTTAGGGGTAAGCCTATTGCTTAATTTTAAGTGATAAAAATATTGATTATTAGCTATAAATTCGGTGCTGGTAGTTTTAATAAGTAAAATTATTACCTAAAAATTTTTTTGTAAAAAAAAACTCAAGATTATAAAATAAGAAAGTTACAAAAATTTTATTTTTTATATAAATTTATAAATACCGGTTACTACCCATAAAAATAACGGTATCGGTAACGATAACGGTATTTGGAAATTTTTTTAGAGTTATTGGTAACGGTATTCAATTTGAAACGGTATTTTAGCGATAACGGTATTATAACGATAATGGTAACCAACCATGATTTTTTGTATCCGAACGAAGAAAAACCATCAAAAAATCATTTGATGGCGCCGGCAGGACCACTGACTAAACATATTTTTCTTTGAGCCACCGCCGTCTATTGATTTAGTGAGCATAGATCTCTGATACAATTGTTTAGAGTTGGGCTTAATCGTTCTTTTTGGTGACTCGGTCTTATCGTTCAATAAAATTCATTGAACTAGTTCGTTCAAATCGTTCAATCGTTCTTTTTTGGTATCGTTCTTTTTTGTCATGAGCTGTGTCTGAACAGTGATTAGTGAACGGTGTCGTTCGTTCGACAATTTATTGGCGCACTACATGTTACAAGTTTATATTAATTTTATTGTGCATAGACTAATAGCACAGATTAATACCAGATGTGAAACCAATGACAGGTGTCAAAAAAGTATTCTCGAACCGTATGGTTTTGTTTACATGGAAGTCAAGTCAAGAGGGAGATAACCATATAAAATCTCCATACATTTTGTATTGCGCATTTTTTGTATATATCTGTCTCTTTTTAGATTATTGTGCTTTATCTTTTGTGTTTTTCTTAAATTTTTGCGTTTTGCTTTGCTTATTTTCTGTCGGCCATATTGCCCAAATCAGCTGATTCATATCTGGTATAATTTGTGCTAATAGCGTCAGAAAATTACAATTTCATTAAAAATTTTAAATTATTAAGAAAAACATTTAATTCTGTAATAAAATTAATAAGAAAGGGATACAAATTTTCTATGACTAAAAAAAAGAACGAAATGAACGATCGAACGAAAAGAACGAATAATGGTGAACGATGTCTATCGTTCAATGAAATGAACCGTTCAAATGAACTAGTTCGTTCATGAACGACACAACTCTACAATTGTTTAAAAATGAATAATATCCATATAAAAAAAATGCGCATTCCCGTTGAAATACAGCAATTACAAAAATCACATAGAGAACATGGTAATTAAGTGCAAATCGCCGCTGCTCCTAAGAAAGGTTAAAGTTGACTTTATGGGCACTGCTCTGAACGGGTCCAAATTTCTACCACCGGTAAAACTTTGGACTGTGGTCCGTAAGACTTATTGTCAGTCGGACAACAGTCCACCGTCTTAAAACAGAGTTGCCTTTGCCATTCTATGGATTAGTGACATTCCACGGTGGAATGTCAAATATTGACATTCAGCAAATACTTGAGATTCAGCCATTAAGTTGATGCTATGGCAGCCTTATTCTAAAATACTAGAAAATAAACTGTTTCCAGATTTATTGTCGAGACCTACAACTTTCCTTCAAGATATAGCTCGGCCTATTAACCCATCAAACAACAAAATTTGGTTAAAATTTAGGGGCACAGCTGCGATCGGGACCAAATTTTATTTTTATTTTATTCGTAATACAATAAAGCATACAAGGCCGAAGAACGTATTACTAAGTAGTACTAAATACTTAACTAATTATAAGAAAAATAAATGCATATATAAATTTCGGCTAAAGTGCAGTTTAGGAGCATAACTCCGATCACTTCAAAATTTTTATGATAGGTACACATTTTTATTGTGAGTTCAAAAATATAATTTTTTTTGTCGGAAACGCCTACTTTATATATATATATTAATATTTCCAAGCTGAAATATAAATATTTAGAAATATGTATGTATTAATAAGACAAAAAGTTTTTTTTAATGACCATGTTAATCTTTTATTTTGTATGCAAATTTTGAAGTCCATTTTTAAGAAAGGTATTATACCACATGAAAGGTATTTTCATTACCTTTCAAATGGTACCCATACTGTTCAAATCCAACTATAAATGGCGAAGGTATAGACAAGTCCATGTTTCAAATTTGAACCAAAATTACTCTCGAAATAAGGGTCTCCCACAAAAAATTTTTGTTTTTTCTATTTAGCCCAAAAAGTACTATATAGCACAAAAATTAATGAAATCGGAGCTGTGCCCCTAAACTCAACTTGTTCCGTTTTGTTAATATGAATGTAAAGAAATAATTTCTAAAACCTGTCCCGAAAGGCTGAAATGAAGCTACTTTGTAAGTCTCATAAAAAACTTACAAATAGGTAATTCCTTAGGCGCAAGGACGAAATATTCAGTGTGTTCGTTTACTCGAAATTCTTACTACTTTTACTACAATTGGATAGTTTTGTGTAATTTTTGTATTGAATTTTTCCAGCTGTAGTAAAAGTAGTAACTTGTAAGTAAACGAACAAGCTTGTTATTTCATATTAATATTGAAACTCTAGGCATTACGTGTTCATCTCCACCGGAAAAACCGGATGATTTTACATACTTGGAAGCTTCTATACCGGGCCCCAAAGGTTCACCATATGAAGAAGGTGTATTTAAACTGACTATACATTTTGGTGAACAATACCCTTTCCGGCCACCAACATTTAAATTTGTAACACCCGTTTTTCATCCAAACATCGATAATTGTAAGTGTAAATTAAATTTTTTTGATCAAAATCAATTAAAACTTTTCTCAAATTCAAGCTGGCAAAATATGTTTAGATTTATTGCGCATGCCACCAACCGGTTCTTATAATCCGGCCATAACATTGGAATCGATACTACTCTCCATACAACTTTTATTGGCTAATCCAAATCCTGATGATCCTTTACAAGGTGATGCTGCAGATTTATATAAATCAGATAGAAGTGTATATAATGAAAAAGCTAGAGATCATGTAAAAAAGTATTGTTTAAATGAGAGCAAAGACCAAGAAAATGGTAAAGTTCATGAAGAGGATGAAGCCACCAATAAAGTGGCCAAAAAACGATTAAAATTAAGTTGTTGATGAAATAGCTAAGTTTGCATTTGATTTATAATCTTGATTTTTTTCAACTACATAAAATCTCCGTCAGCTACTTTGAAAGAACGATAAACATAAATTGGGAGCAGACCTTAAAAAAGTAATTCAACCAGAGTTTATAAAATAAAGAGTATGCAGTTCGAAATATATAAAATGATTTTGCAAATAGGAAATTGAAATTCGATATTTTTTAATGTTACTACTGATAGATTTCGTCATATTATTTTATAACTTAGGCATAAAATGTATAAATTTATCTTTGGTTTTTCGTAAAACTAGCCGCTTTCCTGTTTGCAGGCACAAGCTGTTAACATAGCATAAGATAATTACATAGCAATTGATTCAACTGTCAGTAATAATTCGTTTTCCAAAAATTTATAAAAATTGTTTATGATTGTCGAATTAAATCTTGGACTTTTTGTTAGCGCCAATTATCTTTTTATATTTGTTTGTTTATAATTGTTTGTAAGAAAAAACTTTCACTAAATACACTGATTTGAAAAAAGCATAAAATTTTAAATAAAAAATTGAATTTAGTCTTAAAAAAAATTAATGTAAATATGTAAATCGTAGACGTTTTTAGTCGTTTTTACAGTAAATTCGCTGCAACCACTATTTTTCCAACATTTAACAGTCGTTATGTTTCTATATTATAGAAATTGTATTATAAGGTCCATTCGATTACCGGATAATTTGTACAAATTTTTACTGGATGGTGTTCCTTAACACAATACTCAGTATAAAAAAAAAATAAAGTGACGGTTGTATAAAAGTTTCCAAATCTTCTTTTTCATGCAAATTTTTACTGGACAAATTTTTGCCATTAAGAATTTCCAAGCAGAAAAAAACGTTTATCAAGGTTGGTTACCGTTATCGTTATAATACCGTTATCGCTAAAATACCGTTTCAAATTGAATACCGTTACCGTTATCGATACCTCTAAAAAATTTCTAAATACCGTTATCGTTACCGTTATTTTTATCGGTAGTTACCGGTATTTATTATTTTATATAAAAATTACAATTTTTTTATTTTATAATCTTGAGTGTTTTTTTTTACAAAAAATTTATAGATAATAATTTTACTTATTAAAACTACCAGTATTGAATTTATAGCTTAAAATCTGTATTTTCAGTACTTAAAATTAAAAATATGCCATGTTTTTACTTGTTTTTATATATTTTTAACATAATTTTTAATACCGGTACGTACCGGTATTGCTGTTTCGGTAACGGTATTACCTTTACCGTTACCTAAACAAACGAAATCTGATACCGTTACCCTTACCGTTATTCGTTTCGGTAACCAACCTTGATGTTTATTGTAAATAAAAAAAATTATTTTTAAAATTATTTTACGGAAATGCTATGCAGTAAAACTTTCAAAATAAATTATGGAAAAGATAAGAAAACCTAAAAATTCGCTGCTTAATGTTGCATTTACATCTGAACCCAAATCCCGAGATTTTTACTAAAATTGAGATTTCAATGAAAATCTCATGTGAATCCCGAGATTCCCCATACAAAAGAAATCCCGTAAATTTGCTAGATTTCTAAGAAATCTCATGAACATCTCACAAATGTGGAGACTTACAGATTTGTAGAGTTTTTGCATGATGGTCAACAGCTGGCTAAAACAAAAACGCAAAATAAAAAAAAATTATTATAAATATACCTTTAGACCCAATGGAAATGTACTAATAATTATAAGAAGTGTTGCGTGGTTCTGATTTTTGATTCCCGCGAAGCATAACTATAAAGAAAGCATTGAGAAGGCATGTCTTCCTTCCACCAAAATATTGCAAAATCTGGCTTCTAGCTTGTATTTTTTTTTTGATTCGCACGAAATATTTTTTTTTTGCGAATTAAAATTGTTTTTTATGATTTGCAAATTAATTTTAGTCATTAATACATGTCTTTAAAGGCACATCTACACGAGAGAGAAGACTGCTAGACATAGAGCAAAAAACACCCCTAAATAGCTTAAATCATTCACAATAGAGCCAGGGTTACCGCTGAGAATTTTGAAAAAGTAGCACAAAAAGTCGTTTTTTCAAAATAAAGTCGCACAAAAAAGTCATTTTTCAAAAAAAAAGTAGTACACTTTTTTTAACGGTTTTTATTTAAACAAAACACATCCAACGAAGAGAAAACAATTTAAACAAAAAAAAAAAAAAAAAAATCCACCGAAAAATTTATTATTTTGAAAATTTGTTTCTGTGTTTTTTACAAGTTCATTAATGGGAACTCGGTCTTCTATTTCGATATCTAGCAAATTCGGAGTTGATAGCATCGAGTCACAGGTTTTGACTTTTAACTTATTGGTTAAATTAATTTACATTAAAAATGTTATTTTGTCTTAAACTTTAGGATTAAACTAATATTTTTTATAATTCCAATTTTGCATAGCTTTTAATTTCATTCGTATTTGAACTAATTTTGAAAGCTAATTTTTAGTAATCTGTGTTTATTAATTTTAAAATTTTGCTAGTTAGTTCAAAAAATATTTGTTTTTAAATCATTGATGGAACTCACAGTGCGCTATATTAAGTTTTAAATTAGAATTTGTCGTAAATTTGTCATTTTTCTATGGATTAAACTAGAGTTGTAAAAGTATTGAGTATTCCGGTACTGAGTACTCAATACTGACTGTTTTTTTGAGTACTCATGAAGTACTTCATGAAGCAAAGAAATTTGTAACGAATTTTTGGGAAAAATTATTTAATTAATTTATTTAAAATGTTTTAAATTAATTAAAATGTAAATAACAATAGTTATTTAACACGTGTATGTGAATTGTGATAATTTTTCCTAATTAATACGAATTCATAACATTTTTATTTTTAAATTAAAAAAACCGTTAAAAGTATTGAGTAGTATCGAGTACTCAATTGAAAAGTATTGAGTACTCAAAAAATAGCGAAATTTCACAACTCTAGATTAAACTTCAAAAATCTTACTACACTGAGAGAATTATCTGCATGATATCAATGAATTTTTACATTAGATCTATGAATTGTCACTGGAATTCGTCCATTAAAACTTTTCATTAAATTAATGCAATTTTTCATAAAAGTTAATAAAAAATTTCATATTATTTATTAAAAATTTAATACGACTAATGAAAAAGTTTCATTAAAAATATTTTCATTAAAACTATGAAGCTTTTTCATAGAGTTTAAAAATTTGTTCATTCCTATTGTGAAGAACACTTCATTAGTTTAGTGAAAAAATTTCATTAAAACTCGTTCAAGGAATTCTCTCTGTGTAGTTTAAAACGATAGCACATTAAAACTTAAACTCATAATTCCTTTATTATATTTTCATGTCTCTGCTATCAGGGTCACATATGGGTGGCGCTATTTCCCATATTTTTAATTTCATAATCAGAAAATACCTTATTTCTCGGAAGCTAAGCTATAAATTTCTCCTTAAACTACATTTACACAAGAGAGAAAACTGCTAGAGATAGAGCAAAAAACACCTATAATTTGCTTAAATCATTCACAATAGAGATATTTCGAAATGTATTTTGCGCTATATCTCCAGTAGTTTTTTCTCGCGTGCAAAAGTGTCTTTATAATCTACAACTCTCAATAATAAATATGGTGATATCTTGGGTTGGATCCAGAGTGTCCAAAAATCCACATTTTAATCGATATTTTACTAGAAATTTTTTACACCAAGTAAAATTTCTCTTGAATTTAGCCTAAATTTTTTACTTAAATTGTCCATATATTTAGCAACTTGCTAAAATTTAGTCTACACGTGTGAAAAAGGTTAGATTTGACCTGATCTGTTAGATCTAATTAAATATCATTCTATATAATTATTTTATTACTGACTTTACAAAAAAGGGGGAAAAAGTCGCACAAAGTTAGGAAAAGTGGCAAAATTAGGCTAGTTTGAAAAAGTCGCACATAAAGTCAAAGGCCGTCAAAAAGGTTGCAAATGGCAACTTTAGTCGCACAACGGTAACACTGAATAGAGCTAATTAGACGTGTATTTTACTCTATCTCTAGCAGTTTCCTCTCGCGTGTAAATGTGCCTTAAGAAATAAACTTTCATTGAATACGATGATTCAGTTCGCCGTGAGTCGCCGAAGAAGAAAGTTATCTCGTGACCTGTATTAAATTCTTTAATAGGGAACATCGGTTAATTGTTTTTGTTTTGCGATACTCTAAAGCGTGTATCAGCGTGCAAACCTTTTCTGGCGTATTGGAGCTTAATCACGCTTAGCCCCCATTGTGAAGGGGGCTGATTTATTCTGACGTATTAGGACTTCATTGCGCTTAACAGCCATTGTGAAGGCAATGGTTGTGTATGTGTTGGTGCTGTTCCTGTGCGTCTTTTGTTGTATGTATATCACATTGGGTGCGTTCGGCAGATACACTTTGATAGTCAACAGTTCTACAACAGTTGTGAAACTATCTGCTGAACGGCCTGATCAATAAGCGCTCAGTCTGAGCGCTCAGGTAGCGCTGTCATATTTTAGTAGCGTGAAAAATGTTTGCTACTTTTGATTAAATAGTGATACAATTGTTGTTTTTGATTTAAAAAAATTTTGTTTTGTATGAATGACAAATAAAAACATATAAATATAATTCAAAAACAAAAAGTTTTTAAAATCAAAGGAAAATATAGAAAAAATGTATTTGAAAACAAAATAAAGAAAACATCGTTCAGCAGAGTAAGTAATCACAAAGCGCTACAAGTCACCGGTATCAGTTTAAGGTTTCTCTGCCGAATGCTACCATTGTTTTTTATATTGCGTATCAATACGCATTGTGTGTATAACCTGGCAATATGTCTGTTGTTAACAGCGCCATTTAACTGTACCTTCTTAGTTTAGCACTCGGAAAAAATAATACGATGATTTTTTTTCGAGCTTTATGTACAGTATGGGTGTAAACGCGTAACTCGATTCGAAAAAAAATTTTCGAATTCGTAAATCTTGCAAATATTGTTAAAAATATAATTCTGTATACAAATTTTACTTTTTAATTTATTTTTATCCTAAAACTTGTGCACTACACATAAAAATTCTAAAAGTAAAATTTTTGCTAAAACTTTTCTTTTTACGAAAGGTACAAAGTTTACGAATTCGAACATTTTTTTTCGAATCGAGTTACGCGGTAACCCTCCAGTTATATGGCCCCGTTATAAAAACGGATATTGCCAGGGTATTCCACAATGCGTTTTAATATCCAATACATAAAAAACAATGTGGCGGACTTTCGAGAAAGTTCCGTCCACGTGATTTACAAATCAGACGCACAGGAACGACAGCAACACATGTACAACCACTGCCTTCACAATGGGAGCTAAGCGTGATGATGCTCTAATATGCTTCAAATAGTTTGCGTATGGTTAGACTCCACAGTCTAGTGCTATCGTTGTAAAATAACATTATTTTTGAAGTTTTGCCAATAGAAAATTGTCAAATTTACAACAAATGCTAATTTAGTACTTTATATAGTACGAACTGTAAATTCCATCAATTTCAACTTCGGTTTATACTGCGGCTACACAACTCTTAGTACACCTTGTGAAATCTAATATTTCACAGACCCGACTTACATTTCTTGAAAATTATATTTTAGTTCTTGTTAAATTGAATTTCTATGGACGTGTTTTTACTCAATGCTCCAACGCCTTACATAATCAGGAGTAATTTTTATATACCCGGTTACAGAACCTAATTCCGTTTCCAGCCCAATTCCGGTACGGATTTCATAAACGACTAATATTTTACAAAAAGAATATGCAACATTTTTTAAACAAAAAAAGTTGATGCAATAATTTATTGGTATGTTATACTGGAATGTGATGAAAATCGATTTTGGTTTCTATCGATTTAGTTAAAACCGAAATAGTGAAATAGTTAACCGAAAAAGAGAGATAAGGGTTTTATCCCTTCAGTTGAATTATATCAATTTATGTATTATATTTTTATCATTATTAAATTAAAAATAAAACGAAATATTCAGGTTTGAAATTTCAAAAAGATCGATTTTCATCACATACTGAAGTTTTTCTTTTTAATTCTCAAATGACAAATATAATTTTGAAAAAATTTGAGTTAGAAATTAAAAACATGTTGAAGATGTCCCAGTAGATTAAAAATAAATATAAAATTATAATGGCTTCAAATAAAATATAATAGATTCAACTAAATTTTGCTTAAGAATAAAACAAAAATAAACATATGAATCGGGTGAAATTAATATTGAATTTGTTTACAAAATCAATTGGCCTTGTCAAATTGTTGGTGATACAATAGTAAAATGGAAAGGAATAATAAATTAGAAAACTAAAAATTCCAATAGACATAGACACATTTACTAAAAGCAATAAAAAGGATGGCATGGTAATTTTTTTTGCAGTTACAGTTGTAAAAGGTTTAAAGAATAATAAACTTATGTATCTTGATGTTTTTCATAGAAGGCATCAAGATATTTTTTGTACTCTGCTTGATCGGCCCACATCATCGCTGCCTGCGCGTTTAAGGGACTATCGTTGTTGGGTTCACCCAATAGAGATTGTATGGACAATAAAATGGTACGAACATCATATAGAGCTGACCATTTATCCTTCAGTATATCCAAACAAATGGCGCCCTGTAAATCGACATTGGGATGAAAGCAAGGTGTTAGGAATTTCACCACGGGTGGTGCATAAGGATACGAATTCGGAAATTCCAACGATAAACGGTATTTTTGCAGCGCATAAACTGTGTTGACTGGCCCGGCTATAGTACCAATCCATTTGAATATGTTTTCACCATCAGGAAAGGCTGAAATTCCCTTCTCGGTGGTCATCATTAAACTCATTAATTCTTTTTGAAGTCTTTAAATATTAGATGCAAACAAGTTAGTATTATTCATGTATTTCTAAATTTTATGCAATTTACCTTTTACTAACGGCATGATTATCCTTTATAGGTACAGAATCATCATTATGCTTAACACCCTGAGATCCACCTGAGTGTCCACTGTGTTCGGGACTTATATTTTGTGCCATTATTTTATACTTCTTTGTTCTCCTTTTTCTCAAAACCCAATTTTTAATATTTTTTATTTTCTTGTTTGTATTCTTCTAATTCAATATATTTTTGTATTTTATAAATTTTTTCATCAAAAAATTTGTAATTTTCTATTGTCTTTTCGTTTTCTGTTGCGCTGTTATTCGCAGAATAACATTTCTTTTTTTCTTTTTCTTCGTGCGTAGACAGTAATAAGAACTAAACAAGAAATAAAAGGTACAAGGAAATAAAATATATAAATTTCTTGTGCAGTGTTGCCATAACGGCGATTTTCTCGTCAGATCTAGCGATTTTATTTAGCCCCCAGCGGTAAAAATTGTCCTCTAGCTATTAGCCAAAAATCTAGCTTTTTTATCAGCCGTAATATAATTTTTAAAAATCAGTTTTATGTTAAAAATATAAAATTCGTATATCGATATTATTTTTTTATAAAAAACAACTTCTTAAACGATTTAAAAAACACTTTCTAAAAAATACACATTTCAATAAAATATGGGTAGGTAGTTTTCACTGTAGAATGCACTCTTTTGAATATTTTCAATACTAATATTAATTCAATGAAAATCGCGATTCATTATTTGCAGCTTAATCGTAAAATTTGTTATTATTTACAAGTTTATAACACTTCTTATGAACATATTAAAGAAATTTTTGAGTAAAAAACTCCTTTAAGTACGATTTTTCAACAATCTAGCGATAAAATCGCTAAATTCTTGCACTAAGGGTATTCACGATGGTACATGTGCATATTTGCAATTTGCTAATTTGCTATGCAAATTGTAACATATCGTGAGCGTCTTTTTTAAGATCAATTGCATATTTGCTTTATGAGCTATTTTGTTCACTGCTGCTAACTTTTTTCCTAAAAATATCGCTAAATCAAACTAAAAAATCACTAGAAAATAGCTGAAAATGGTAAAATATCGCTAGATTTAACGAGAAAATAGCTAAATTGGCAACAGTGATTTTGTTTACGTCAAAAGTAAAAATAAATCGTATTTTTGAGAAAATTTGTGAATCATAAAAAAAATAATAAATAAAAAAAAATTTTATGTTAATAAAAAATCACAATTTTTTTATTTAATATCTTATTTTATAAATCATAATATGGCGGCTGATATATTAAAAACAGATGTTTTATTTGCAACTTAGCTTATATGCAAAGTGATTTTTGCTAAATGTTCTTTTATTGCAAATGAAGAAAAATAAAGCAAATTGCAAATACATACATTTTGTTGTTGTGTTGATGCAATCGTTGTTTTTTTGCAATCATTTGCAACGTTTGCATCGTTTGCAATACCCATCGTGAGCCCCCTTACTGTTTATAAATCTAGTGATTTTCTAGCGATTTTTGGGTCTGATCTAGCCATTTATTTTGAAAATTTGTCGGCAACACTGTTCTTGTGCTATGTTTCAAACACTGATGCCAACTTTTCCAAAGCAAAACGCGCAATCAGGATCCTAAAAAAGCCAAATGCTACACACAGAAAAAAACAGGGGGAATATTGCCTAAGAGCTATGTAATTATATTATGTAATATTCAAGTTAGTTTTACAAAGTTCTAGTAAAATATGCAAATTTTTTTGTAAAATATATACAATCCTTGCGAAATATATAATATATATATATTCGTTCCTTTTACTCCTGTAAGGAGCAAGGGCATAGGGAAATATATAATATGCTTGGCATAAAATAAGAAATCAAAAACTAAGAATAATACAAAAAAAAAAACTTGGTAAATATTTCTTATTCTGTTTTTGGAATTGTTAGCACTAATTTATTAAACTTAAGCTATATTTTATTATTAAAACAATTTGATTAATTTAATTAGTTATTTCTTTATTTTATATTACAATTATTACCATTAGGTATATTATATTGCAGACTTATTACTATATATTATAAATATATATATTTTACTAAAAATACTTATAATAAACATAAAATTATATTAATTACTTAACGTGTTGGCCGCAATGAACTTATGCATATGTTAGTTATAGTCTTGACTAGCCATGGATTTGTGCGAACATGAAAAAAATCACAAGTGAAAAATAAAAAAAAATAAAAAAATATATATAGTTATAATTAAATTTTAGGCATATTTTATAAATTAACCCCTCAATTCATAAATGCTTTTTAAAGTTATATCAGGTTTACAAAACGTCATTTTCATACAAAATTTGTTCAATAAACCTCCTATAATTTTACAAAGCGTTTATGAATTTAGGGGTCAGTTTATTATATTATTGTAAAATGTTATATAGTAGTATTCAAACCGTATTTGGCCCACAGGGCTTGGTTTATAAATATTTTTTTTGAAATAAATAAATGTTTTTTTTTCTAACTGAAACAACAACAAATTTTATTTGTAGTTTTTGTTTTGCATGTAATTCGTTTCATGTTCGCACAAATCCATGGCTAGTCAAGACTATAAGTTACTTCTTGTACGATAGATTCCTTCCCTCACATCTTCCTTGGAATATGCACATGGATTTCTCTGAGGCACTATATGATTTAGTTTATTTATTACAATTAAATTTGTATATTTTATATTGTCAAAATGTTGGTTTTTAATTTTTATTTAAAAAATAAAAATTGTTTTTTCGACCTTTTTAATGGATACTACTGGTACTTATAATGGGTGCGTTCGGCAGATACACTTTAATAGTCAACAGTTCTACAACAGTTGTACCAGAGCTTTGAAGAATTAATTCCTTTTTGAATGAATTCACTACCAATCGAATTCAATTTTCTCTAGAATTGAATGAATTCCTTTTCTTAAGTAATTCACTGAATTCATTCAACTGAATGCGTTCATCAAACAACAAATTCAAAGAATTAATTCAATTGCAATATGTCTTTTTATTAAATCAAATTTATTAATTCACCGGTGAACGCGTTCAATTTTATAAATCGAACGGAAAAAAAAGTGAATTAATTCCTTACTGAATTAATTCACCACTGAATTCATTCAATTTCATTTCCATTCAGTGAATTTATAAAAAAATAAAATTACATTCAGTGAATTAAAAAAAAAATAATAAGTTCACTGAATTGAAAAAAAAATAAAATAAGTTCACTGAATTAAAAAAAAATAAAATAAGTTCACTGAATTCAACGCCTGTTTTCTGCCGTTCAGTAGAAGAAAACAAGAATGTACAAATAAAAGTTTTAAATAAGCAATTTTACAGCGTGTGCTAGTAAAAATGAACAAATTAGAAATCGGATGCTGTTTATCAACCTACATGATTCAAAAATAAAGCCTTTTACTATTAAAAATAAAAACTTTACAGATATAGATAAATTTGGAAAAAAATATAACTATATAACTAGTTTGAAAAATTAATAGTTATATTTTTTTTTCCAAATTTATCTATATCTGTAAAGTTTTTATTTTTAATAGTAAAATGTTTTATTTTTGAATCATGTAGGTTGATAAACAGCATCCGGTTTCTAATATGTTACTAGCACACGCTGTAAAATTGCTTATTTAAAACTTTTATTTGTACATTATTGTTTTCTTCTACTGAACGTCAGAAAACAGGCTTTGAATTCAGTGAACTTATTTTATTTTTTTTTAATTCAGTGAACTTATTTTATTTTTTTTCAATTCAGTGAACTTATTATTTTTTTTTCAATTCAGTGAACTTATTATTTTTTTTTTAATTCACTGAATGTAATTTTATTTTTTTTTAAATTCAATGAATGGAAATGAAATTGAATGAATTCAGTGGTTAATTAATTCAGTAAGGAATTAATTCACTTTTTTTCCGTTCGATTTATAAAATTGAACGCGTTCACCGGTGAATTAATTCATTTGATTTAATAAAAAGAACTATTGCAATTGAATTAATTCGTAACAAAATAAATCGAACGAAAGCAAATATGAATTAATTCCCTTCAATATATGGTGCTTAGTGAATTAATTCATCGAATTTTTAATTCAGAATTGACAAATTGAATTAAGGAATTAATTCTTCAAAGCTCTGAGTTGTACAACTATCTGCAGAACGACCTGATCTCTAACCGCTAAAGTCTGAGCGCTCAGGTAGCGCTGTCATATTTTGGTAGCGTCAAAAATGTTTGCTACTTTTGATCAATTAGTGATACATTTGTTGTTGTTGATTTTAAAACTATTTTTTTTTGTAAGGATGACAAATAAAAACATACAAATATAATTCAAAAACAAAAATTTAAAGAAACTAAAGGAAAATGTATAAAAATTGTATTTAAAAACGAAACAAAGAAAACGTCGTTCAGCAGAGTTACTAATCACAAAGCGCTTCAAGTCACCGGTATTAGTTTAAGGTTTCTCTGCTGAATACTACCAATGTTAATTCAGAATAGGGAAATTGGCCTCGAACTGAATTAATAAATTTCTAATTAAGAGGTTAATCACAACTGTGTCGATTGTCGACCGACGACAGCAAAAGTCGTCGCGAATAATTTAAATTCAGCGACAATCGATTGTCGACATTTTTTGAAATTTAGAAAAAAATTAAAGCAAAACAAGAATATGGTTGTATTTTTTTCGCCACAATTCTTCACCAATTCAATTGGTTTTCCATTAATTCTTGTTGTTTTACATTTTTTTGTATTTAATTTTCCTTTTTTGCGGTAAATTATGCATTTTTATTTTCAATTATATTTCTTCTGTCAAAAAAATAATTTTTATGTAAACCTAGTACGAATTTTTGCAACTCTAATACGAATTTCTGTTCCCTTAATTAGTTAAAAAATGCCAACTATAGGAAATAGAATAGATTCTATTACGACGACAAATCGCCGGACGACATGGCGACATTTTGCTTACCATACAAAATATATGAAAAAGCACATGTCGTTGTCGACCCAGTTCTGATTAATCTCTAATGTTTTATATTCTTTTTTCACCTTTGGCATCTACTTTTCGCCATATTAGCTATGTTTGTGCGGCAAGCTATCAACGTTGGCTTATGTCATTCCCAGTAACTAGTTTGAAAAATTAATAGTTATATTTTTTTTCCAAATTTATCTATATCTGTAAAGTTTTCATTTTCAATAGTACAAGGCTTTATTTTTGAATCATGTAGGTTGATAAATAGCATCCGGTTTCTAGTTTGTTAATTTTTACTAGCACACGCTGTAAAATTGCTTATTTAAAAATTTTATTTGTACATTATTGTTTTCTTGTACTGAACGGCAGAAAACAGGCTTTGAATTCAGTGAACTTATTTTATTTTTTTATTTCAATTCAGTGAACTTATTTTATTTTCAATTCAGTGAACTTATTATTTTTTTTTAATTCACTGAACGTAATTTTATTTTTTTTTAATTTACTGAACGAAAATGAAATTGAATGAATTCAGTAGTGAATTAATTCAGTAAGGAATTAATTCACGTTTTTTCCGTTCGATTTATAAAATTGAACGTGTTCACCCGTGAATTAATTCATTTGATTTAATAAAAAGAACTATTGAATTGAATTAATTGGTAACAAAATAAATCGAACGAATGCAAATATGAATTAATTCCATTCAATATATGGTGCTTACTGAATTAATTCATCGAATTTTTAATTCAGAATTGAAAAATTGAATTAAGGAATTAATTCTTCAAAGCTCTGATATCTGGTATAATTTGTAATGTAGACGGTCGATTGTCGCTGAATTTAAATTAAACGCGACGACTTTTGCTGTCGTCGGTCGACAATCGGCCCAGTTGTGATTAATCACTTACTCTGGTGAAGACACAAAATTGTGCCGAGTGGAAAACAATTTTTTTTTCTGTAAAAATTATAATTAAAAATAAACAATATGGATGAATCGAATGGTTTAATTTATGGCCTAGAATTACAGGTATTTGCATACTTAATACACAATTCGTTTCAGCATTTTATGTATTTTACAGGCAAGAGCTTTATCCCCACAATTAGGAGAAAGCAATGAAGTTCGATATTTCATAGCCACGAATTCTTTAAAACCCACTAATCAAATCCATTTAGTGGAATATAATGAAGAGAGATCATGTGTAACGTCAAAAATATTTGAACATTCCATGGGCGAAGTATGGAAGTTGAATAGCAATCCACATGATTTATATGAAGTGGTGACTTGTTATAATGAACAAAATGGAAACACCATAAAAACGAAAGCAGCCTTATTAACGTATAAAAATCAAGATGGTGCAGGTATTGAAGTAAAGTCAGAATTTTTACCTTGGCATAAAGTAGATATACTGGATACTGAGAAATATGGCGAAAAAGTGAAAACTGTGGAATATCATCCAAATCAAAGAGAAACTTTGGCCTGTGTGATAGATAACAAAGTAATTTTATTTGATAGAGGACAGGCAGAAACAAAACCAGTAGCTGAAATATCTGCTACGGGGTCCACGATAAAACATATTAACCCTTTTAATACGGGCAAATGGTCTCATCATCATCAAGGCCAACAGTTTATAGCTTTACATGATAATCATGTTAGAGCTTATGATATACGTGATACCCAACATATAACCTGGTCCATAGAAGACGCTCATAGTCAGTTAGTACGAGATATTGATTGTAATCCCAATAAACAATGTCATTTTGTAACGGGGGGTGATGATGGCTTTATAAAAATATGGGATTGCCGTTTGCCTAAAGAACCTGTGTTTGTGCGAAATGATCATGCCCATTGGATATGGTCTGTGCGCTTTAATACATTCCATGATCAGTTAATTCTCAGCAGTTCCAGTGATTGTAAAGTATTGCTGACTTGTGCCAGCTCTGCAAGTTCGGAAGCGGCGGAAGAACAAACGGCTACAACAAGTTCGCCTAATGATGAGGGGCAACGAAAGTTTTTAGCAGATGGTTTACTACAAACATTTGATCAACATGAAGACTCTGTTTATTGTGTTGAGTGGAGTAATGTCGATCCTTGGATATTTGCTTCCCTAAGTTATGATGGACGTTTATTAATTTCAAAAGTTCCCAAACAATACAAATATCAAATTATTTTATAAATGAGGAAGATTGTCGATTTTCTGAAAAGACCAATTAGGATCAAGACTTTTTTGCTTTCAATAAATTTATTTTAGAAAAAGGTACGTATTATAAGTTTTACATAATCCCTTTCATTAACCAGTATCTTCTGAAGTACAGTCAGAAGAATCATTGGGATTTGTAGTTTCAATGGAGCATACTCTCTTAATTAATTCATTTTCTATAGGTTTACCATTGTCTACGGTTTCTTCCATTTGCACATATTCGACTGTTGTAGAAGTGGATGGCTTAGTTGGATCCACTACTTTAGTTGAGCCTAATGGTGCATTTGTGTCTCTTACCTTGGAAGATTCTTTTGCTTGCACAGCAGCTGGTACTTTTCTTGTCTCACTTTCATCTTCTGCCTCTTCGGCAAAACTACTCCTTTGCGGCTGTGCCTCTGCATATGCCAATGGATATTGATGGCTTAACTTTTGTTTTATGGAACGTATTTTTCTAAATATATAGTCCAAGTCTTTTTTCATATCGGCAAGCACTTTACAATGCCTTTTGAAATCGTCATTGGCTTGTTTTAAACGGCTCTGTGATAAAGCATTACAATTTAATATCATTTCATTTGTTTTTTCAAAACGCTGTAACCTGAAATATAAAATTATTTATTATTACAATGAGTGTTATTTTTGTTCGGTTTAAGATCAAATATTACAAATTTCAAATAGAATTTACAATTTTTATTTTACAACAAATAGAGAAAAAACTTATGAAAGACTTTATTTTGTTTATTATTAAAAAACTTGATCATATTTAAGCTTACATTTGTTTTTGTGCTCTTATCATAGTTTCGACATCGCTCTGGTTCACCAATCCAGCTAAACCTTGAACAAAGGCTTCAGCTGCAGTATAATTGTTAAACCCATCCATACTAAATTCACTTTCTGGTGTTAAATCCTGTGTATCATCATTGTTTATAGTCTCGGATTGTAGGTATGAGGTTTCACTATTCATTTTTTTTTTTTTTTGGTTTTAATACGAAGCTAATACAATTTTCGGTTGTATTTAATAGTTTATTGATTTTTTTTGTTTACATTTTTCGGAAAGATGCCAAACGAATTTTGTAATCTGTTTTTGTGCCAGAGATACAAGTTGAGTGTCGCAATGATTATTCGCCGCCGCAGCCTGCTTTTTTTGGAGTTAAGCCGCCGCCGAAGTGAGTTTTATATAAAACAGCGATAAACAGTCTGCCTTTTCACTTTTATCACTTCCCGGTGAAAAATGTTCATATACGCTCAAACATGTTCATATATGGTTTATGTATGGACACATATGAACAAATATGGATTTTTTAGGAACATATATGGATTTTATATGAACATATATGGAAGTATATGTGATTCCATATATGGAAAAAATTTCATATACAGACATATATGGAAACATCTGTTATTTCATATATGGAAATGGCACTCATATATGGACAAATATGAAAGTATATGTTATTCAATTTATGCAAAAGGGACTTGTATATGAACATATTTCGAAGAATACATTTTTCCATATATGTAAAAGGAACTCATATTTGGATAAATATGGAATTATATTTAATGCCATGAATAAAAAAAGGAACATATGTAGCGCCTAATTTGAATGTCATACATAAATTTATATCTATCGTACAACCTTATAATAAAGGACAGCAACGTTCGCATGTATTCGCATATATTTAATAAATGTATATGTTCATATATGTCCATATATGAACATATACTTAGGTGTTACCTCATTTTTCGGATCCATTCATATATGGTTGAACCATAAATGTTCATATATGGACATTTTTCACCGGTATGTATCAATGCATTATAAATCAAAAGTTTTGTATTTTATCGCTAGATTGTTGAAAAATGGTACTTAAAGGAGGTTTTTACTCAAAAATTTCTTTAATATGTTCATAAAGGCACATCTACACGGGATAGAAATCTCGTAGAGTTTGCGCTAAATTTGTAATCTCTAATATAGTTGGCACTAATTTTTATCGTAAAAGTATCATCTCTATTTGTCAAGTATTTGTTTTTACTAAAATTGTTGTATTTTAAAGAATATTTCTTTTCCAAATACCAAAAGATGCATTTAATAAACTGAAATCACAAATTATACCAGATATGAATCAGCTGATTTGGGCAATATGGCCGACAGAAAATGAGCAAAACAAAACGGAAAAATTTAAGAAAAACAAAAGATAAAGCACAATAATCTAAAAAAAAACAGATATATACAAAAAATGCGCAATACAAAATGTATGGAGATTTTATATTGTTATCTCCCTCTTGACTTGACTTCCATGTAAACAATACCATACGGTTAGAGAATACTTTTTTGGCACCTGTCATTAGTTTCACATTTGGTATTAATCTGTGCTGAAATGTTCAATAATGTTACAAGACATCTTAAAAAATGTTACTAATTAAAGAAACTATATATATGACAGCAATTGTCAATGGCCTAGAGATTACATTTCGTAAATTTCTACAGAGCTGCACTTTGATAAAGTCTAGCGACCCAAGAAACATTTTTACGGACTCTCCGGCACTTACGGAATCATGAATCCTGCTTTTAGAGCACGTTAATGCTCCGTATGCACGTATCCGAAGTTATGCAGTTACTACATGAAAGTTATTTGTGTAGTAATGCGGTTGTAGTTATTTTAACTACAATTGTAGTTAATTTACTTAGAGTAAAATTTTTCAATTTTTTTGACAGTTATTTTTTTAAACTAACTACAAAAACTACCACATTGTAGTAACATTTATTTTATGCAGTTATTTTGAATTTTTTTTACAAATACTTAAATTTTCAAGGGTGTGTGCAGACACACCAAGCAAACAGGAGCATGTGTATGAAGCGCTTGTTTAGAAATTTCTAGTGAAAGAATATGAGAAGAACATGTTTTCCTTTAGTCATAAAACAACGCCAAAGAGTGAGGACGCGTAATACGGAAAAGGTTATATATTTTTTATTAAATTATTAAAATAATAAGGTAAGTTTTATAATATAAAATATAAATTTATTTACAGGAATGTTAAAAAAAAATATTGTATTTATTTTCTTTCAGTTCTTTTATATTCCCATCCCTTTCCACCTGGACAAAAAAAGGAAGCCAAACAACACCATATTTCATCCCTCACAGACGGACATCTTCAACAATATCTTAATAGTGAAAAATAAAAGTAACATTAAATGTAAATTTTGATTTCTCAATTTTAAATTTATTATAGAATAAAATTAATTTTTTTATTAAATTAATAATTTTTAAAATAATTTTTATTTATGTTTTTTAACTACATTTGCAGTTTTTGTACATGTTTACAATAATTTGCATGTATATTGTTTCAATTGCATTTGTAGTTGTTTTTACTACATTTCTCAGTTGATTTTTAACAGTTAAAAATAACTTCATATTGCAATTAATTTAACTGCAAATGTAGTCTACACCTTTTTAAGTGCAAATGCAGTTATTTTAACTGTCATTTGCAGTTGATTTTACCTACATAATTCCCTGAGTGTATGCTTGTGCGTCATGTCGCTGTGTTGTTGTATTTGTTTTCTTTTATTTTTGCACATGATGTAGTTAAAATAGTCACTCTTTTTAAAGTAGTCCTTAATATTTTTGCTGGGCAATTGAAATATTCCCCTGCAATATTTAATATTCACTAATTGGATTTAATTAAATTACTTACAGTAGAGTGAAGAGTTGCCATTTCTATTTCAGCTATTTCTCCATATCCAAGATGGAAAATATGTATTTGGTGAGGTGTGGTTTTTTTCTAAACATATTTCATAAAAAAATTTAATAAAAAACATTTATTTGTTAAGGCACATCTACACGAGAGACAAAACTGCTAGAGATAGAGCAAAAAACACCTCTAATTAGCCCTATTGTGAATGATTTAAGCTATTTAGAGGTTGTTTTTGCTCTATCTCTAGCAATGTTCTCTCTCGTGTAGATGTGCCTTTAGTTTTTACATTTTTTTGTTTCTCTTTTAATTTTCATTCGTATTTTTTTCTGACATTAAATTAATAGGCTGTTTCATATATTTCTGCTTTTATTGTTATACTTGTGTTTTTATTGTTATATGTAAACCCAGACAAATCCAGCTTTTTTTGGGATTTAATAAATCCACTTTTTGTATGAAAAATCTAAATCCAGGTGATTAAAAAAACGCTTAATTTGGTGGTCACCTAATTCTTTTATAAAGCTGGGAGTTTTGTTTATATACGAGTGAAAAAATAATTTGTAAAAATTTTCGCGAAAGGTTGAATTAGATCTGTTTTGTAGATCTCCTCACAAAATTTTTTTTCGACAAATAGCTATTTTCTTAAGCGTAGCGACGATATGTATTGTGAAAACGTACTCTGGCAGCTTTACGTTAAAAATGTACATCTGGCAACAATTTTCCTTGTTTTCATTTTTAAAATTTTGCTAAAACGACGCTTTGTTTTCTTCAGCATTTGAAGCAGCTGTAGCATTAGAGGATGTTTTAAATGTATAAATGTAATTAAATTGTGTTGAAAATATTTAAATTATAACTAAAATGGCACAACTGCGTGATGCTATTAGCGTCAAAACAACTCGCTTAAATAATGTTTTATTGGGTGAGTAATAAATTCAACAAAAAATTAAGGACTCGAAAAAAAGTATTAAAATTGTGATCCAGAGAAAATGTTTAATTTTTTATAATATTAAAATGCTTTTAAGGGGGAGGTCGTAGTTATGGCGTAAGTGCTGCTTTAGCCGAATCCATGACTCGTGAGGGACTGTTGGATGCCTTTTGTTTATTGTACAATGAGTGTGACAAAGAAACGCTGCGCAAACGTGATAAAAACATTGCAGAATTTGTTAATAAATGTATGTAAATAGATTTTCTTTATTGTTTTTGTTTTAATTTAAAGTGCTTTATCTTTAGATCGCGGTATTGTGGAAGAAACGCGACATTTACGTGTAAATGCTCAAGACTTCAATGTACGTACCTTAATAGGAAAGGGATACTTTGGCAATGTTCACCTAGTGATAGAAAATCATACGGCCGATGTTTATGCTATGAAAAAGATAAAAAAGTCAGTGGTTACAACGTCACAAGTAAAAGAAGAACGTGATATTATGTCCAAAAGATGTTCGGATTGGATAACAAATTTACAATATGCTTTTCAGGTAACTACATTATCTGTTGTGATGACATTTAACATAATAAAAAACTGATTTTTTTTTTATTTTAGGATAACGATCATTTATATTTGGTTATGGAATATTTACCCGGTGGTGATTTATTAAGTTTAATGTCTCGTCATGGTCCTTTTGATGAACCCTGGACACGTTTTTATTTAGCTGAACTAACATTGGCTATTAATGCCCTTCACGAAATGGGTTATGTTCATCGTGATATTAAACCAGAAAATATTTTAATCGATCGTTTTGGTCATATTAAATTGGCTGATTTTGGTAATGCTGCTGCTTTGGATCGTGATGGTCATGTCTTTAGTTTATCACCTGTTGGTACACCAGATTATATTGCTCCAGAATTGCTGCAAACAATTTCTACATATAAATTGACTAAAAATATGCATGATGTGAGTTTAATAGTATGTTATCGGTTCAGTTTTTCTTTTTTAATATAAAATTCTCATTTTATAAAATTTCATCAATATTAAATTTTATAAATACAATTTTTTATTAACCCTGAAATAAAACTAATGAATATAAGTTACAATTTATAAGTAACGAGGCTAATTTCTTAGGGTCAGATCACTTTTAAAATTTATAAGTGACATAAAACAAATTTTTCATACAAAATTCATTTGTAAACGTGTTATAAGGTTTTCAAATTATGCATAAGCACTTCAAAATTTAAATTTAATTTAAAACTCGAATCATAAAATTAATTAGTTTCATCTTCAAGTTTATTATAAATGTATTTAAAAGTGAATATAAAAAAGCGGGATAATGTGAATTTTTATTTGAATAACCGAAAATGTTTTTATTTTAATTTTTTTTCTATCAATATTTTTATTATTTACGCACAGCTGTTCTATTTGTTTACAGGTCAGTTGTGATTATTGGTCGATGGGTATCATAGGTTATGAATTAATTTGTGAAACTACGCCGTTTCATGAAGACAATGTCCATGAAACATATTCAAAAATTTTAAGCCATTGTGAAGAAAGCCAACTTAAAGAAATAATTTTATTTCCATTGGAAATAAAACTCTCAAATAACTATAAGAATCTCATAGAATCATTAGTAACAAATCCATCGAAACGTATTAATTATGAAGCCATACGTAAACATCCTTTTTTTGAAAATATTAAATGGGAATCTTTGCGATCAGAGGTACCACCGATCATTCCAACGTTGCAGGGCGACGATGATACTTCAAATTTTGAAGATGTGCAACGTAAGAAAACAAAAGTTGCTGGCCCAATATCAAAACAATCTGTAACCACTATGATGGGTTCTCACGAGTTTAGTGGTAAAGATTTGCCATTTATAGGTTATAGTTTTGTACATATGGAACGTCAAGAAGCTGAAGCTGGTGCAATAGAAGATGCAAGATTCACAAAACTGAATAATAAGTTAAAAGAATTGCATCATAAACACAAAGAACGTTTACAAGAAATAACAAAGTTAAAACAAGAACTATTAAGAGCTGAATTAACCGCTAAACAAACGAATACTCAATCAAAAATATTACAAGATGCCAAGGATGAGATAACAAAAATGAAAAATGTTATTAAAGAAAAAAATATGGAATTGGCCAATTGTCGTACACAAATTAAAACTCTACAAAGCTCTCTAAAGATCGAACAAGAAATGTGGGAAAAGAAAGAAGCAACCATAACAGATCTTTTACGCATGAATCGTCAAAAATATGAAGAAGCTAAAAATGTCTCAGAGTCACGTTACGAAAAACGCATTTCAGAAAAGAAAGCTGAAATAAGTGCCTTCAACAAAAAGTTAGATGAACGTGAAGCCGAACTTTTTGCTAAAGCTGAAGAATGTTTACATTTACATGAAAAAATGGAAAATTATAAAGAAATGTTAAAACAACATAAGGAACAAGCTCAAAAGGATTTGGAGGACTTTGAAAATAATAAAATGAATCTAATTCATATTTATGAACAAAAACTTTTAGAATTGCGTAATAAATTACGTTATGAAAAAGATCATAAGTCACGTTTAACTATGGAGTTGAGAGATGTGCGAAGTGAACTAGATGATACTATCATCTCTACACAATCTAACGAAGAAGCTAAACAAGTTACAGCAAAAACAACGGATGAAATACTCAAACGTTTGAATGAAGAAATTAAATCAAACAATGACTTGCATAAACAAAATAGCGAATTTAAACAAAAATTCACAGAAGCAAAAAAACAAATTGAGAGTTTGCATCAAGATGTTAATCGTTTAGAACGAGAATTACAGGTAAGAAAGTTGTATAACAATTACTTAAACCAGATACACACCTGTATTAATGTGGAAAAAGTAATTTTTTGGTAAAAATATTAACTTGCATATTTATTTAAATGAAAATTTTTGAAATATATATACGAGTTATTGCCTAAAAACATGCCTTACAAAAATTTTAAATTGACTAATAACACAGGATGGCTAAATCATAACTTTTAAAAGTGAATAAAGTTCTGACCATCAATTCTATATATTTTTTTAGACATGCTAATTACGGTGGCGTATTTGTTTTTCAATCTAATGTACAGATTTTCCTAGAAATGACTAAAGTTTAAATTCAATTTTCAATTTCAATTTATTTCTTATAATATTTATATTATTTACATTTGACTTAGAAGCAAAGAGTTTAGGAACTTCGTTCCTTTTCTACTTAGATATATAAATAATTTTTTTTAATTTATGAAATTTATGTACATTATTATTAAACGGAAGAAAAAAAATTTACAAAAACCTTTATGAAGCAGAGGTATAAGATAAAAATGAGAAAAAAAAAATAAAGTAGATAAAATTACGATGAGATGAGTTCATTGATATGTACATGTTGTGAGAGTTGGCATCTTCCATTAAAATTTAGAGTCAATCTTTCGATTTTATCCAGAACGAGTTCGAAGCCAGCGAGACTATGTAGGCGTCGGGTGGAATAGTGCCATGGTAGTTTAAATATCATTTTAAGTAGCTTATTTTGTGCTACTTGGAGTTTTTTTATATGACATTTTGCAGACGTGTACCAAACTGGAGCACAGTAAAACATTATGGGGTGGAATATAGATTTGATGATGAGTTTTTTATTGTCTATGTTCATTTCCGACTTTCTGTTTATAATTGGGTACATTATTCTAATAATTTTGTTAATTTTGTCCACTACATAGGGAATATGATTATTAAAATTAAGCTTTGTATCAAGCATAACGCCCAAGTATGTGACGTTGTTTTCCCATGGAATATCATGGTTCATGAAACGAGGTAAACTCTGGGGTATAAAACAAGACTTACGTTTTCTTGTAAAATAAATAGCCTGTGTTTTTTCAGGGTTAACCAAAATCTTCCATTTATCAAAATAATTACTTAACCCAGTAAGAGCAGACTGCAAGTTTGTAATAATATCAGCTGAATAAACATCAGAACTAAGAATTGATGTATCATCTGCAAATATAGACGTAATGCAATTGGAAAATGTTGGAATGTCAGCAGTAAAGATGTTGTAAAGAACTGGCGACAGGCAAGAACCTTGTGGACATCCTGCAATGATATTAACTTGTTGTGAACAGGTTTTACCCAAGTAAACGCTGAACGATCTATTTTGAAGAAAGTTTTGAATAATTTTTATGAGTTCAATTGGAAAGTAGAATTTTTTCAACTTAAAAAGAAGTCCATTATGCCAAACGGAGTCAAACGCAGCTTTTATGTCTAGCAATATCATACCAGTTGATTTGCCGTTTTGAAAATTATTTTTAACTAATTTTCTGATTTTTAGTAGTGGTTGAGACGTATTATGTTCACTTCTGAACCCGAATTGTTGCGATGGAAGTATATTGTTTGCATCGATAAAATTAATAAGCTTTTCCTTAATAATTTTTTCCAAGATTTTACTTATAGAAGAGAGCAGACTTATTGGTCTATAAGAAAGTGGAGAATCAGGAGGTTTATTTGGCTTGAGTATTGGTATGGTTTTTGAGATTTTCCAATCACTGGGAAAGTAGCATAATTTAAGGCAAGCATTAAAGATGTTCGTTAGATAGTTGATACCTTTATTAGGTAAATTTTTTAGACATTTATTATTAATACCGTCTAAACCTGGAGTTTTTTTGTTTTTCAATTTTTTTATAATTACACCAACTTTTTCAGTAGTAGTGAAGTAACAGTTTTGTGGGATTGGGTTAATATTACGAATAAGGTTTGCAACACCATTAACCTCAGTAATCGTAGTAGTATCACTTAAATTTGATGAAATACAGTGGTTCAAATTAAAGTTGTGAGCCAAAATTTCAGCCTTTTCTTGCCGGGTGAAACATACTACATTGTTGTGTTTTAAAATTGGAATATTGCTAGATTTCTTCTTTAACATTTTTGAAACTTTCCAAAAAGGGGAAGATGCTGTGTCCAAATTGGACAACATGTTATTCCAAGTTTGGTTTCTGAAGTGGTTTATTTCATTCGTAATATATTTATTTAAACGTGTCATAGCTCGACGATCATTAACATCTTTTAAATACGTTCCTTAATTGTATCATAATTTTTATGTTGTTTGGTAAGGGTTTAGAGGTTGGTGCAATTCTACGTTTGGGCACACTTTCATCTATTCCCATTTTTACTACATTATTGAAAACATTTATCATGTTGTCAATTTGAGAGCTGTTGTTTATTTCATTAACGCTATCCGCCACAGGAAGATTCCTGTTTATGAATTTCATAAAATGCGGCCAGTTTGCCTTACTGAAAGCGTAGCATAAATTGTCTACCATTTCATAATTTAAATTAATTGTACTAATGATTGGTAGGTGGTCAGAACTCAAGTCATTTATAACTTTTACTGCGGACATATTTTGAGATATGTTAGTTAGAAAAAAATCTAGAGTTGACGGTTGTTTACTTGGATCAGCCGGAATATAAGTATATTCGTGGGGAAATACTATTTGTGCTTGGTTTAGTTGGAGTTTCTCATATAATATGTTACCCCAGCCATTACTTCTTTGACATCCCCAATAACTATGTCTGCAGTTAAAATCTCCTCCTAATATTTATTTATTTGAGCTCGTTAGTTTACGAATATCTGACGCAAATGTTTGTTTTCTTCTAGGGTCCCTGTTTGTTGACCCACCAGGATAATAGAAAGAATAAATATTTATAAAGTCATTACCAGATTTTACCTTAACACCTATGTTTTCAATCAGTTCTGTGTTAATAGGAGGTATAAGTTGATGCTGAATGTGTATTTTAATTAAAATAGCTACTCCACCTCCTGCACCACGTTGTCGATAGTATCTATAGCAGTAGAATTCTGATGTTTTATTGTAATTTTTTTATTTAGCCAGGTTTCACAAAGTAAACAAATGTCAATATTGGTTTTTTCCAAGAAATGGAATAATTCGTCTTTTTTAGTGCGAATGCTACGAGCATTCCATTGTAATAACGTTATGTTGCTGTTCATTGGTACAAAAATTTGCATGCAAGGTTTGTAACAACCTCGAATTGCTCTTCACGAGACCTGCATTTTTTTAAATTTGAAATTAATTCAAAGGTAAGATTTTTTAATTCTTCTAAAGAGAACAAATTATTATTATCGTTATTTTGGGTGAATGGTTGGCTATACCGTTCTAGATGGATTTGGTGTTTCGCTTTGATTTAAAGCATTTGGAAAATTAACGTTGCAATTTGATTGGTTGTTGAATTGTTGGCTTCTTTGTCTGGTACTCTTTGGTTGAGCACGTTGCCTTATTTGCTTATATGTTTCCCTATTAGGGCAGTCAGGGGACATAGCCTTTACAATTAGCACATTTTACAATGGTTGACTTGCATTCTTCAGTTTTGTGATTCCCGGCGCAACGGGCACAAAATGTTTAACATTGCATCTGCTGGCACCGTGTCCATACATCTGACAATTATAACATTGGGTCAGTTTTGTTTTGTTGGGTTTTTGGTATTCCCACCTGACTTTTATGTAGTTGATGGCTGAGTAATTTTGCCTTAATTCTCTTAATGTGATTGACTTTTTTCAAAGTAGACAATGAATATAATTTGTTCGTTGTTACTGTCCCTAGCTCCAGCATAGGTTCTAGTAACAATTTTAACATCGATACATTTAAGGCCCATGTCTAAAAGTCTGGACTTAACAACTGATGGGTCTGGTTTATCTAGACCTAATAGTACAGCCTTATAAGGCTTTTCGTTTTTAGCAGCATATGTGAAATATTCGAGCTGAAACTTCTTAGTGAGAGAGTCACAAACGGTAGTAAAATCTACGTTATTTGTGCAAAACAATTTTAGACCGATGGAAATTTTACGTATAGAGTAATCTTTGATTTTTAATATTCTAGATATTTCATGAACTTGTTCAATTTTACATTTTAATATTGTTATTGGTGGTATGTTAACTTTAACAGCTGGTTCGATAATTGTTTCATCATTATCGTCATCATCGATAGTTTGCAGAGGTGCAAAATAATTTGAATTGCTAGCTCTCTGAGAGCTGTTTGTGACCATTTTTTTTCTATTCATGTTATACCCAGAGCAGGCATCAACATCTTCACGATTGCGTTTAATTTTGTTTTTGTTTTTTAATATTTAGATATTGTTATCAAACAATAACAACAAGAAATAAAGAAAAAAATAAACCGTAAACTTTTATTACACTTCAAGGAAACAGAATAAACTATGACTTAACACATCAAATGATAATGCAAGTCCATTAAAGTTTAAAGGTTTTCCATTTATTTTATTTTTATTTTATTTGCTTTATTTATTGTAATATCAAAGCCACAAAAGGACAATATCAATTTTTTGTGGTGAAATGTAGGCACGGACCTGTATTCATATTTAGGGTTAACATTTGATGCACAAAACTTGATATTAAAATCACTGTTCGCGTTTTATATGGATTTTTACGGTTTTAGCCACTTAAGTGTTCATTAGCCATACGTAGACGTAACGTACCCTAACGTAACGGGACAGGGCAGAAAATCTGTACCCAGGTAGAAATTGCCGACGTTACAACAAAAGTTGTACTGAAAGAGCACTGTTTTTTACGAAATGCCGGTACTACTTAAAACGTGCTTTTCCAGTACTATTTTCTGAAAATTAACGAGCTTTTTTTAATCTATTAAAATTAACAATTTTATAAATTTTACATATTTTTACATATATTACTCAATTATTTATGTAAGAGAGACATCACCATTATTTTCTTGTGAAGTTTCGAAAGAATACATTAAAAATTTGTGATGTACACTAAGAGGACAGTAAAGTTCTAGCAAACTACTAAATTTGTTATTAAATGTACTGGGATAATACCAAAAAAATAAAATCCCAAGCCTGCGCCCACGTTGGGAAATAACTACGGCCAAGCGTTTATTGGTGTTATCATTTCGACAACATGCTAGTACAGTGAAAGTTAAAAATCCGACGCTTTGCCAGTACATGTACTACCGTCTCCGATACCGGGCCGACATTGTGCCGTTTGTATTTTTCTACCTGGGTAGTTATAGATAAACGAAAACGGATCATATGTTTTGAACAAAAACTTTTAATTTTCATTGTTATTCATTATTAGTTTTGCACAATTTTGTTTCTATTATCCCTTTTGATTAGTTTTTTCCAATTTTTTTAGTAAACATACCATGCAATATCAGCTGACACGTAAATACGGAAAGAAAATCAATTTTCAACAGGTTTCAATAATTACTTAACCCAGTAAGAGCAGACTGCAAGTTTGTAATAATATCAGCTGAATAAACATCAGAACTAAGAATTGATGTATCATCTGCAAATATAGACGTAATGCAATTGGAAAATGTTGGAATGTCAGCAGTAAAGATGTTGTAAAGAACTGGCGACAGGCAAGAACCTTGTGGACATCCTGCAATGATATTAACTTGTTGTGAACAGGTTTTACCCAAGTAAACGCTGAACGATCTATTTTGAAGAAAGTTTTGAATAATTTTTATGAGTTCAATTGGAAAGTAGAATTTTTTCAACTTAAAAAGAAGTCCATTATGCCAAACGGAGTCAAACGCAGCTTTTATGTCTAGCAATATCATACCAGTTGATTTGCCGTTTTGAAAATTATTTTTAACTAATTTTCTGATTTTTAGTAGTGGTTGAGACGTATTATGTTCACTTCTGAACCCGAATTGTTGCGATGGAAGTATATTGTTTGCATCGATAAAATTAATAAGCTTTTCCTTAATAATTTTTTCCAAGATTTTACTTATAGAAGAGAGCAGACTTATTGGTCTATAAGAAAGTGGAGAATCAGGAGGTTTATTTGGCTTGAGTATTGGTATGGTTTTTGAGATTTTCCAATCACTGGGAAAGTAGCATAATTTAAGGCAAGCATTAAAGATGTTCGTTAGATAGTTGATACCTTTATTAGGTAAATTTTTTAGACATTTATTATTAATACCGTCTAAACCTGGAGTTTTTTTGTTTTTCAATTTTTTTATAATTACACCAACTTTTTCAGTAGTAGTGAAGTAACAGTTTTGTGGGATTGGGTTAATATTACGAATAAGGTTTGCAACACCATTAACCTCAGTAATCGTAGTAGTATCACTTAAATTTGATGAAATACAGTGGTTCAAATTAAAGTTGTGAGCCAAAATTTCAGCCTTTTCTTGCCGGGTGAAACATACTACATTGTTGTGTTTTAAAATTGGAATATTGCTAGATTTCTTCTTTAACATTTTTGAAACTTTCCAAAAAGGGGAAGATGCTGTGTCCAAATTGGACAACATGTTATTCCAAGTTTGGTTTCTGAAGTGGTTTATTTCATTCGTAATATATTTATTTAAACGTGTCATAGCTCGACGATCATTAACATCTTTTAAATACGTTCCTTAATTGTATCATAATTTTTATGTTGTTTGGTAAGGGTTTAGAGGTTGGTGCAATTCTACGTTTGGGCACACTTTCATCTATTCCCATTTTTACTACATTATTGAAAACATTTATCATGTTGTCAATTTGAGAGCTGTTGTTTATTTCATTAACGCTATCCGCCACAGGAAGATTCCTGTTTATGAATTTCATAAAATGCGGCCAGTTTGCCTTACTGAAAGCGTAGCATAAATTGTCTACCATTTCATAATTTAAATTAATTGTACTAATGATTGGTAGGTGGTCAGAACTCAAGTCATTTATAACTTTTACTGCGGACATATTTTGAGATATGTTAGTTAGAAAAAAATCTAGAGTTGACGGTTGTTTACTTGGATCAGCCGGAATATAAGTATATTCGTGGGGAAATACTATTTGTGCTTGGTTTAGTTGGAGTTTCTCATATAATATGTTACCCCAGCCATTACTTCTTTGACATCCCCAATAACTATGTCTGCAGTTAAAATCTCCTCCTAATATTTATTTATTTGAGCTCGTTAGTTTACGAATATCTGACGCAAATGTTTGTTTTCTTCTAGGGTCCCTGTTTGTTGACCCACCAGGATAATAGAAAGAATAAATATTTATAAAGTCATTACCAGATTTTACCTTAACACCTATGTTTTCAATCAGTTCTGTGTTAATAGGAGGTATAAGTTGATGCTGAATGTGTATTTTAATTAAAATAGCTACTCCACCTCCTGCACCACGTTGTCGATAGTATCTATAGCAGTAGAATTCTGATGTTTTATTGTAATTTTTTTATTTAGCCAGGTTTCACAAAGTAAACAAATGTCAATATTGGTTTTTTCCAAGAAATGGAATAATTCGTCTTTTTTAGTGCGAATGCTACGAGCATTCCATTGTAATAACGTTATGTTGCTGTTCATTGGTACAAAAATTTGCATGCAAGGTTTGTAACAACCTCGAATTGCTCTTCACGAGACCTGCATTTTTTTAAATTTGAAATTAATTCAAAGGTAAGATTTTTTAATTCTTCTAAAGAGAACAAATTATTATTATCGTTATTTTGGGTGAATGGTTGGCTATACCGTTCTAGATGGATTTGGTGTTTCGCTTTGATTTAAAGCATTTGGAAAATTAACGTTGCAATTTGATTGGTTGTTGAATTGTTGGCTTCTTTGTCTGGTACTCTTTGGTTGAGCACGTTGCCTTATTTGCTTATATGTTTCCCTATTAGGGCAGTCAGGGGACATAGCCTTTACAATTAGCACATTTTACAATGGTTGACTTGCATTCTTCAGTTTTGTGATTCCCGGCGCAACGGGCACAAAATGTTTAACATTGCATCTGCTGGCACCGTGTCCATACATCTGACAATTATAACATTGGGTCAGTTTTGTTTTGTTGGGTTTTTGGTATTCCCACCTGACTTTTATGTAGTTGATGGCTGAGTAATTTTGCCTTAATTCTCTTAATGTGATTGACTTTTTTCAAAGTAGACAATGAATATAATTTGTTCGTTGTTACTGTCCCTAGCTCCAGCATAGGTTCTAGTAACAATTTTAACATCGATACATTTAAGGCCCATGTCTAAAAGTCTGGACTTAACAACTGATGGGTCTGGTTTATCTAGACCTAATAGTACAGCCTTATAAGGCTTTTCGTTTTTAGCAGCATATGTGAAATATTCGAGCTGAAACTTCTTAGTGAGAGAGTCACAAACGGTAGTAAAATCTACGTTATTTGTGCAAAACAATTTTAGACCGATGGAAATTTTACGTATAGAGTAATCTTTGATTTTTAATATTCTAGATATTTCATGAACTTGTTCAATTTTACATTTTAATATTGTTATTGGTGGTATGTTAACTTTAACAGCTGGTTCGATAATTGTTTCATCATTATCGTCATCATCGATAGTTTGCAGAGGTGCAAAATAATTTGAATTGCTAGCTCTCTGAGAGCTGTTTGTGACCATTTTTTTTCTATTCATGTTATACCCAGAGCAGGCATCAACATCTTCACGATTGCGTTTAATTTTGTTTTTGTTTTTTAATATTTAGATATTGTTATCAAACAATAACAACAAGAAATAAAGAAAAAAATAAACCGTAAACTTTTATTACACTTTAAGGAAACAGAATAAACTATGACTTAACACATCAAATGATAATGCAAGTCCATTAAAGTTTAAAGGTTTTCCATTTATTTTATTTTTATTTTATTTGCTTTATTTATTGTAATATCAAAGCCACAAAAGGACAATATCAATTTTTTGTGGTGAAATGTAGGCACGGACCTGTATTCATATTTAGGGTTAACATTTGATGCACAAAACTTGATATTAAAATCACTGTTCGCGTTTTATATGGATTTTTACGGTTTTAGCCACTTAAGTGTTCATTAGCCATACGTAGACGTAACGTACCCTAACGTAACGGGACAGGGCAGAAAATCTGTACCCAGGTAGAAATTGCCGACGTTACAACAAAAGTTGTACTGAAAGAGCACTGTTTTTTACGAAATGCCGGTACTACTTAAAACGTGCTTTTCCAGTACTATTTTCTGAAAATTAACGAGCTTTTTTTAATCTATTAAAATTAACAATTTTATAAATTTTACATATTTTTACATATATTACTCAATTATTTATGTAAGAGAGACATCACCATTATTTTCTTGTGAAGTTTCGAAAGAATACATTAAAAATTTGTGATGTACACTAAGAGGACAGTAAAGTTCTAGCAAACTACTAAATTTGTTATTAAATGTACTGGGATAATACCAAAAAAATAAAATCCCAAGCCTGCGCCCACGTTGGGAAATAACTACGGCCAAGCGTTTATTGGTGTTATCATTTCGACAACATGCTAGTACAGTGAAAGTTAAAAATCCGACGCTTTGCCAGTACATGTACTACCGTCTCCGATACCGGGCCGACATTGTGCCGTTTGTATTTTTCTACCTGGGTAGTTATAGATAAACGAAAACGGATCATATGTTTTGAACAAAAACTTTTAATTTTCATTGTTATTCATTATTAGTTTTGCACAATTTTGTTTCTATTATCCCTTTTGATTAGTTTTTTCCAATTTTTTTAGTAAACATACCATGCAATATCAGCTGACACGTAAATACGGAAAGAAAATCAATTTTCAACAGGTTTCAATAATTACTTAACCCAGTAAGAGCAGACTGCAAGTTTGTAATAATATCAGCTGAATAAACATCAGAACTAAGAATTGATGTATCATCTGCAAATATAGACGTAATGCAATTGGAAAATGTTGGAATGTCAGCAGTAAAGATGTTGTAAAGAACTGGCGACAGGCAAGAACCTTGTGGACATCCTGCAATGATATTAACTTGTTGTGAACAGGTTTTACCCAAGTAAACGCTGAACGATCTATTTTGAAGAAAGTTTTGAATAATTTTTATGAGTTCAATTGGAAAGTAGAATTTTTTCAACTTAAAAAGAAGTCCATTATGCCAAACGGAGTCAAACGCAGCTTTTATGTCTAGCAATATCATACCAGTTGATTTGCCGTTTTGAAAATTATTTTTAACTAATTTTCTGATTTTTAGTAGTGGTTGAGACGTATTATGTTCACTTCTGAACCCGAATTGTTGCGATGGAAGTATATTGTTTGCATCGATAAAATTAATAAGCTTTTCCTTAATAATTTTTTCCAAGATTTTACTTATAGAAGAGAGCAGACTTATTGGTCTATAAGAAAGTGGAGAATCAGGAGGTTTATTTGGCTTGAGTATTGGTATGGTTTTTGAGATTTTCCAATCACTGGGAAAGTAGCATAATTTAAGGCAAGCATTAAAGATGTTCGTTAGATAGTTGATACCTTTATTAGGTAAATTTTTTAGACATTTATTATTAATACCGTCTAAACCTGGAGTTTTTTTGTTTTTCAATTTTTTTATAATTACACCAACTTTTTCAGTAGTAGTGAAGTAACAGTTTTGTGGGATTGGGTTAATATTACGAATAAGGTTTGCAACACCATTAACCTCAGTAATCGTAGTAGTATCACTTAAATTTGATGAAATACAGTGGTTCAAATTAAAGTTGTGAGCCAAAATTTCAGCCTTTTCTTGCCGGGTGAAACATACTACATTGTTGTGTTTTAAAATTGGAATATTGCTAGATTTCTTCTTTAACATTTTTGAAACTTTCCAAAAAGGGGAAGATGCTGTGTCCAAATTGGACAACATGTTATTCCAAGTTTGGTTTCTGAAGTGGTTTATTTCATTCGTAATATATTTATTTAAACGTGTCATAGCTCGACGATCATTAACATCTTTTAAATACGTTCCTTAATTGTATCATAATTTTTATGTTGTTTGGTAAGGGTTTAGAGGTTGGTGCAATTCTACGTTTGGGCACACTTTCATCTATTCCCATTTTTACTACATTATTGAAAACATTTATCATGTTGTCAATTTGAGAGCTGTTGTTTATTTCATTAACGCTATCCGCCACAGGAAGATTCCTGTTTATGAATTTCATAAAATGCGGCCAGTTTGCCTTACTGAAAGCGTAGCATAAATTGTCTACCATTTCATAATTTAAATTAATTGTACTAATGATTGGTAGGTGGTCAGAACTCAAGTCATTTATAACTTTTACTGCGGACATATTTTGAGATATGTTAGTTAGAAAAAAATCTAGAGTTGACGGTTGTTTACTTGGATCAGCCGGAATATAAGTATATTCGTGGGGAAATACTATTTGTGCTTGGTTTAGTTGGAGTTTCTCATATAATATGTTACCCCAGCCATTACTTCTTTGACATCCCCAATAACTATGTCTGCAGTTAAAATCTCCTCCTAATATTTATTTATTTGAGCTCGTTAGTTTACGAATATCTGACGCAAATGTTTGTTTTCTTCTAGGGTCCCTGTTTGTTGACCCACCAGGATAATAGAAAGAATAAATATTTATAAAGTCATTACCAGATTTTACCTTAACACCTATGTTTTCAATCAGTTCTGTGTTAATAGGAGGTATAAGTTGATGCTGAATGTGTATTTTAATTAAAATAGCTACTCCACCTCCTGCACCACGTTGTCGATAGTATCTATAGCAGTAGAATTCTGATGTTTTATTGTAATTTTTTTATTTAGCCAGGTTTCACAAAGTAAACAAATGTCAATATTGGTTTTTTCCAAGAAATGGAATAATTCGTCTTTTTTAGTGCGAATGCTACGAGCATTCCATTGTAATAACGTTATGTTGCTGTTCATTGGTACAAAAATTTGCATGCAAGGTTTGTAACAACCTCGAATTGCTCTTCACGAGACCTGCATTTTTTTAAATTTGAAATTAATTCAAAGGTAAGATTTTTTAATTCTTCTAAAGAGAACAAATTATTATTATCGTTATTTTGGGTGAATGGTTGGCTATACCGTTCTAGATGGATTTGGTGTTTCGCTTTGATTTAAAGCATTTGGAAAATTAACGTTGCAATTTGATTGGTTGTTGAATTGTTGGCTTCTTTGTCTGGTACTTTTTGGTTGAGCACGTTGCCTTATTTGCTTATATGTTTCCCTATTAGGGCAGTCAGGGGACATAGCCTTTACAATTAGCACATTTTACAATGGTTGACTTGCATTCTTCAGTTTTGTGATTCCCGGCGCAACGGGCACAAAATGTTTAACATTGCATCTGCTGGCACCGTGTCCATACATCTGACAATTATAACATTGGGTCAGTTTTGTTTTGTTGGGTTTTTGGTATTCCCACCTGACTTTTATGTAGTTGATGGCTGAGTAATTTTGCCTTAATTCTCTTAATGTGATTGACTTTTTTCAAAGTAGACAATGAATATAATTTGTTCGTTGTTACTGTCCCTAGCTCCAGCATAGGTTCTAGTAACAATTTTAACATCGATACATTTAAGGCCCATGTCTAAAAGTCTGGACTTAACAACTGATGGGTCTGGTTTATCTAGACCTAATAGTACAGCCTTATAAGGCTTTTCGTTTTTAGCAGCATATGTGAAATATTCGAGCTGAAACTTCTTAGTGAGAGAGTCACAAACGGTAGTAAAATCTACGTTATTTGTGCAAAACAATTTTAGACCGATGGAAATTTTACGTATAGAGTAATCTTTGATTTTTAATATTCTAGATATTTCATGAACTTGTTCAATTTTACATTTTAATATTGTTATTGGTGGTATGTTAACTTTAACAGCTGGTTCGATAATTGTTTCATCATTATCGTCATCATCGATAGTTTGCAGAGGTGCAAAATAATTTGAATTGCTAGCTCTCTGAGAGCTGTTTGTGACCATTTTTTTTCTATTCATGTTATACCCAGAGCAGGCATCAACATCTTCACGATTGCGTTTAATTTTGTTTTTGTTTTTTAATATTTAGATATTGTTATCAAACAATAACAACAAGAAATAAAGAAAAAAATAAACCGTAAACTTTTATTACACTTTAAGGAAACAGAATAAACTATGACTTAACACATCAAATGATAATGCAAGTCCATTAAAGTTTAAAGGTTTTCCATTTATTTTATTTTTATTTTATTTGCTTTATTTATTGTAATATCAAAGCCACAAAAGGACAATATCAATTTTTTGTGGTGAAATGTAGGCACGGACCTGTATTCATATTTAGGGTTAACATTTGATGCACAAAACTTGATATTAAAATCACTGTTCGCGTTTTATATGGATTTTTACGGTTTTAGCCACTTAAGTGTTCATTAGCCATACGTAGACGTAACGTACCCTAACGTAACGGGACAGGGCAGAAAATCTGTACCCAGGTAGAAATTGCCGACGTTACAACAAAAGTTGTACTGAAAGAGCACTGTTTTTTACGAAATGCCGGTACTACTTAAAACGTGCTTTTCCAGTACTATTTTCTGAAAATTAACGAGCTTTTTTTAATCTATTAAAATTAACAATTTTATAAATTTTACATATTTTTACATATATTACTCAATTATTTATGTAAGAGAGACATCACCATTATTTTCTTGTGAAGTTTCGAAAGAATACATTAAAAATTTGTGATGTACACTAAGAGGACAGTAAAGTTCTAGCAAACTACTAAATTTGTTATTAAATGTACTGGGATAATACCAAAAAAATAAAATCCCAAGCCTGCGCCCACGTTGGGAAATAACTACGGCCAAGCGTTTATTGGTGTTATCATTTCGACAACATGCTAGTACAGTGAAAGTTAAAAATCCGACGCTTTGCCAGTACATGTACTACCGTCTCCGATACCGGGCCGACATTGTGCCGTTTGTATTTTTCTACCTGGGTAGTTATAGATAAACGAAAACGGATCATATGTTTTGAACAAAAACTTTTAATTTTCATTGTTATTCATTATTAGTTTTGCACAATTTTGTTTCTATTATCCCTTTTGATTAGTTTTTTCCAATTTTTTTAGTAAACATACCATGCAATATCAGCTGACACGTAAATACGGAAAGAAAATCAATTTTCAACAGGTTCTTCCGTTCCGACTCGTTCCGTTTACGTAGCATAAGTGCTTCTGTGTGTTTTCTATAAGATAGGTTGAATCAGCTGATTCGTCACGTTACGTTTACGTATGACTAATTCTACCTTTAAATTTGATAAGAATTAATATATGTGAACTTTACCCTTAACCCTGTGAACATCCGCATACAAAACCAACTATCATTTTAATGTTTTGCGTTATGGCATAAACAAATAAGCATGTTTAAGTATGTTTTACCGGTTACAGAGTATTGTAAGCTATTTTATTTTTTTTGTTTTCGAAACCTCCCAGGTAGAAATTGCCGACGTTACAAAAAACATTGTACTGGAAGACCACGGTTTTTGTCAAAATTCCGGTACTACTCGAAGCGTGCGCTGCCAGTATTGTTTTTATAAAAATTAACAATTTTATTAAATTTACATATGTATGTTATGCAATTATTTATATAAGAGAGACATATCCATTGTTTTTTTTAATGAAATTCAGAAAGAATGCATTAAAAATTTTTCATGTACACTAAAAGTATAGTTAAGTACCAGCAAACTACTAAACTATTTATTAAATGTACTGGGATAACACCAAAAAAATAAAATCCCAAGGCTGTGTTAACATTGGCAAATAACTACGGCCAAGCGTTTATTGGTGTTATCATTTCGACAACATGCCAGTAAAGTAAAAACTGAAAATCCGACGCATTGCCAGTACATATACTACCAATGTGTCGTTTGTATTTTTCTACCTGGGCTATTGAGAATTAAGATTTATACTACATTTTTACTTGAGCAAAAACCACCTAGTTTTTGTAAAAAAACTAGTTTTTGATTGTTTTTTTGTATTTTGACAAGCTAAAACTACAAGAGTTAAAAACCAGGTGGTTTTTTTTTGTTCAGGTATAAATGTATTAGTTTAAAATAATTTTGGAAGCTAGCACTTAGACTTAACATACAGTGCCGGTCGATACAATAGAATCAAAGTTTTTTTTTAAGTTTATTTTTTTTTTTTGCTTTTATATCAAATAATGGTTAAATTCGAAAAGTTATTAGATGGTCCAGAAAATTGCACAGATTTTTAATGTAGCTTTTGTTTTTTAATTTTACTACCTGTTTTAAGTGGGAGTGGCTTTTAATAAAAAATTAGCGATATCAACCCTTTATCAAATTGTCTTAAATTTCCTTAAGTATTGCATTATTTTTATCCACAAATGATCGCCAGATTTACCATGACAGTGCCTTAAACGTGAACAAATTTTTATTTGTTTTTAGCTATTTTAAAATAAAATTAACACTGAAACTTTAATACGAACTGTTGCCAACTTTTTTTGTTGTTCAAAAACTGCTAAATTTGTCACGAAAAACGCTAGAAACAGCAAAAAACCCCAGATATTTTCATATAAATTTGAGATTCAAAACTATGGTTAAGAACTTATAACATAAAGTTTATACACTGAGAGAATTAGCATCACTTCAGTAATGAATTTCTTCATAGTTTCAATGAAAATCATCACTTCATTAAAGTCAATGTTTATGAAATGAAAATAAAATTAATGAAACTTCATAAAATGTATAGGCCATTTATGAAGAGTTTCATTAAGCTCTTCATTCAGCCAATGAAGAGCTTCATAAAATCTATGAAGCAATTTCATTAATTATTATTTATTTATTTTTTTTTTTTTTTTTTGAGATTTGAAGTACAGTTAAATGTACCGTTAAATGGCGCTGTTACCAAACAGACATATTGCCAGGTTATAAACACGATGCGTATTGATACGCAATATAAAAAAAAACAATGCGATAAACAACAGACGCACAGGAACAGCAACAACACATACACAACCATTGCCTTCACAATGGAGGTTATGCGCAATTAAGTCCTAATACGTCAGAATAAAACAGACGCACAGGAACCACAGCAACACATATACGACCATTGCCTTCACAATGGAAGCTAAGCGTGACGAAGCCCCAATACGCCCGAAAATGTGCATGTGATTAGACTACACAGTCTAACGGCATGCTGAGACACGCTTTAGAGTATCGCAAAACAAAAACAATTAACCGATGTTCCCTATTAAAAAAATTAATACAGGTCACGAGATAACCTTCTTCTTCGGCGACTCACGGCGAACTGAATTATTATTTATTATAGTTGGTTGTTGTCGTTGCTAAGCAGAGCTTTGAAGAATTAATTCTTTTTTGAATGAATTCACTACCAATCGAATTTAATTTTCTCTAGAATTGAATGAATTCCTTTTGTTAAGTAATTCACTGAATTCGTTCAACTGAACGCGTTCATCAAACAATAAATTCAAAGAATTAATTCCATTGCAATAGTTCTTTTTACTAAATCAAACGCGTAATAAACGCGTTCAATTTTATAAATCGAACGGAAAAAAGTGAATTAATTCCTTAATGAATTAATTCCTTACTGAATTAATTCACCACTGAATTCGTTCAATTTCATTTTCGTTCAGTGAATTAAAAAAAATAAAATTACGTTCAGTGAATTAAAAAAAAAATAAAATTACGTTCAGTGAATTAAAAAAAATTAAATTACGCTCAGTGAATTAAAATGAAAAAAAATACGTTCACTGAATTGAAAAAAAAATTACGTTCATTTAATCGAAAAACAAAAATTACGTTCGCTGAATTCAAAGCCTGTTTTCTGCCGTTCAGTAGAAGAAAACATTGTATTGTAAAAACGTATAAATGAAATACGTCATAGTTAAGCATCTACATTTTACTCGGAAGCATAAGTTTTCAAAATTAATAGTTATATTTTTTCCAAATTCATCTATATTTGTAAAGTTTTTATTTTTAATAGTAAAAGGCTTTATTTTTTAATCATGTAGGTTGATAAAGTGCATCGGATTTCTCTAACACTTAATATATCTATATATGTAATTTGTTTATTTTTACTAGCGAACGCTGTAAAATTGCTTAGTTGCAAATTTTATTTGTAAATAAATGTTTTCTTCTACTGAACGGCAGAAAACAGGCTTTAATTCACTGAACGTATTTTATTTTTTTTTAATTCACTGAACGTAATTTTATTTTTTTAATTCACTGAACGTAATTTTATTTTTTTTTAATTCACTGAACGAAAATGAAATTGAACGAATTCAGTGGTGAATTAATTCAGTAAGGAATTAATTAATTGAACGCGTTCACCAGTGAATTAATGCATTTGATTTATTTATTTATTTATTTATTTTAAAAAGAACTATAGAAATTGAATTAATTCGTAACAAAATAAATCGAACGAAAACAAATATGAATTAATTCCATTCAATATATAGTGATTTGTGAATTAATTCATCGAATTATTAGTTCAGAATTGAAAAATTGAATTAATTCTTCAAAGCTCTGTTGCTAAGCTGGAGTGGATAAATAAAAAGTATTTAGCAAATGCAAAAAGCGTAATAAAATTGTAGCATATTTTACGGATGTACAAAATATATCTAATGAAAGAATTCATTGAATTAAAAAATTTCATTAAAATTTTATAATATGCTTAATTCAATTAATGAAATTCCTTATTAATGTTTTGAAAAACTTAATGTTTTTTTTTTTTTTTATAAAGAGAAGCAACACTCAGGAAATTCTTCCTATTAATTAACGTGTTGCTTCCTTTGGAAAGGGGATAGAGAAGAAGTGAAAGGTGGTGAAAGATGAAATGCTTCAAATATGGCAACACTGTAATTGCGCGAGATGTTGAATTTTAGAACAGTTGTTGCGCGCCATCTGATGGTGAGTTGGCGAACTTTGTTGAAGCTTTTTAGTTCATAGCCCTGTTATATTATTTTACTTCGGTGGGGTTAAGTGCTATGGGAACACCGAAGGAGGACGCTGCGATATGTATGAGGGATAGAAAAAACTCATACATATTACTATTTTTTATAAATTGATGTTGCCTTGGTTGGGGCTCGAACCCGCAACCTCACGTATAACAGTCCAACGCGCTAACCATTACACCACAGCGCCCCAAATGTGATTTATAAATAAATTTCAAAGTCCATTTAATAATAAAAAATTAATTCTAAAAAAATAAAAATTATAAAAGATAATTCTCTCGGTATGAAAATTAATGCACATCGCTAAAACTCGGCCTTATCCCAGCAAAACCTTCTATTACCCGGTAATGACTTTGGTAAGAAGAAATAAGCTTAGGTAACCTCTTACTTTTCTATTACCAAAGCTATTATTTCAACAAGGGCATGTCCATCGAGGTAACTCCTTACCTAGTAATATGTTATTCTGAACTTACATGTTACGCTTAGCTATTACCTCTATGTTACAAATAACCTTAAAATAATACGTTTTTTTTTCTTAAAATTTCAATTTGTTATATATTGAATATTAAATTAAAAATTACATATTTTTAACAAAAAATTTTGGAAAATTTTTTTTATAAGTTTTGGTTATAAAAATAAGCATTTTGTAATGAAGGGGTAAGCTCTTACTTTTCTATTACTAGACCTATTATTTTAACAAGGGCATGTCCATCGATGTAACTCCTTACCTAGTAACATGTTATTCTGAACTTACAGGTAAGGAGTTTTTAAAAACTTTTTTTAAATTTTAATTTTTTAAACCGAATATTAATTTTAAATTCACAGGTTTTTAACAAAAAATAGAATTTCTTAAATTTTCTAGAAAAACGAATTATTTATACCAATAAAACATCCCAACGTATGAATTTGGTATTATAAGTAATGCAAGGGTAAGCGGTTTATATATTACCAGGTAACATGCATAGTAATACCCATATGTATTACTATGCATGTTAATTTCATTTGTTTTCTTTACATGTAATGAAACGTTTTTATAATTTTCATTATAATACGCAATGTAGTAAAAACAAAAAATCATTTTCATTTTTTCTACACTAGGTAGACAAATTAAATTTCATTACCATTGCTTAACATAATGATGTAAAGAACGTTTTGTTCTTTGTTCCACACTGAAAAATTTTCCTTTATGGAAATTTTTTTTTCGCAATTTTTTTTTGGCAACTAGCCACCAAACTTTGATGTATGTCTCTAGATTATAAATGTAAAAACACCGCACTTAAAAAATAGCAAAATTATGGCGGAACGCGAAAAAAGACTTTATGGCAGAAAAATTCAACTAAAAAACTTAATCAGCGATTAACATTCTTCAAACAAATATACTGATGCAAAAAGTTTCCTTTTGGCAAATTTTTTTCGCGATTTTTTTTTTTGCAACTAACCACCAAACTTTGTTATATGAAATTGGCATTATAGTCCCTAGATTATAAATTTGAAAAAACCGCACTTAAGAAATTGCAAACTAATGGTGGAACGCGAAAAAAGACTTTATGGCAGAAAAATTCAACTAAAAAACTTAATCAGCGATTAACATTCTTCAAACAAATATATTGATGTAAGAAATTTCCTTTTTGCAAATTTTTTTTCGCGATTTTTTTTTAACTAGCCACCAAACTTTGTTGTATGAAATGGGCATTATAGTCCCTAGATTACAAATTTTAAGAAACCGCACTTAAAAAATTCATAAATAATGGTGGGACGCGAAAAAAGACTTTATGGTAAAAAAATTTAATTAAAACACTTATTTAGCGATTTACATTCTGCAAACAAATCTATTGATGTAAGAATTTTCCTTTTTGGAAATTTTTTTCGCAATTTTTTCGCGGTTTTTTTTTAACTAGCTCCCAAACTTTCTTGTATGAAACGGGTATTATAGTCACTAGAATATAAATTTTAAGAAACCGCACTTAAAAAACTCCAAAAATAATGGCGGGACGCGAAAAAAGACTTTATGGTAAAAGAATTAAATTAAAACACTTAATCAGCGATTTACATTCTGCAAACAAATCTATTGATGTAAGAATTTTCCTTTTTGGAATTTTTTTTCGCGATTTTTTTCACGGTTTTTTTTTTTAACTAGCTCCCAAACTTCCTTGTATGAAACGGGTATTATAGTCACTAGATTTTAAATTTTAAGAAACCTCACTTAAAAAACTCCAAAATAATGGCGGGACGCGAAAAAAGACTTTATGGTAAAAAAATTTAATTAAAACACTTAATCAGCGACTTACATTCTGCAAACAAATCTATTGATGTAAGAATTTTCCTTTTTGGAAATTTTTTTTTCGCGGTTTTTTTTTAACTAGCTCCCAAACTTCGTTGTATGAAACTGGCATTATAGTCGCTAGATTACAAATTTTAATAAACCGCACTTAAAAAACTCCAAAATAATGGCGGCACGCGAAAAAAGTCTTTATGGTAAAAAAATTTAATTAAAACACTTATTCAGCGATTTACATTCTGCAAACAAATCTATTGATTTAAAAATTTTCCTTTTTGTAAATTTTTTTTCGCGATTTTTTTTTAACTAGCTCCCAAACTTTGTTGTATGAAACGGGTATTATAGTCACTAGAATATAAATTTTAAGAAACCGCATTTAAAAAACTCCAAAATAATGGCGGGACGCGAAAAAAGACTTTATGGTAAAAGAATTGAATTAAAACACTTAATCAGCGATTTACATTCTGCAAGCAAATATATTAATGCAAAAATTTTCCTTTTTGTATTTTTTTTGTTTGCGATTTTTTTTGGCAATTTTTTTTTTCAACTAGCCACCAAACTTTGTTGTACAAAATGAGTATTATAGTCCTTAGATTATAAATTAAAAAAAAACCGCACTTACAAAAATGCAAAACTTTCCCTGAACTTTGTTTTTTATGAGAGTTCAGTAACCTGTCCTAGGATTTGTCTTGTAACATGTCACAAGGGGTCAATTTCCCCCTCCTATGACAACGCCATGTAAAAGTGACCAGTCTATTTCATATAAAGGGGCCAGTTCAGTGACAGTTTGTTAAAATTTCCCGTAGGGTGATTATAGCATTTTATTCGTTTACCAGTGAACGTCTCCGCTTCGTTCTTAAACTTCTTGAACACGCTTAAAACATCTGATTTTTGTTTTATTGTAAAAATTTCACAATAGCGGGAGTAGTCATCCGTAAATGTTACAAAATATTTTGCACCCGAATGTGATGCAACTCTCATTGGTCCGCAAACGTCACTGTGGACAATCTCCAACACATCTTTCGTGCGTTGACCACTGCTTTTCGGAAAAGATTGACGGACTTGCTTTTCATTTAAGCAAACTTCGCAAGGTGACATCTTTTCATTTTGGTTCATCTTCATTTCGTGAACCAAATTACCATTCACCATATTTTTCAAATCGCGTTCATTAAGATGTCCCATTTTGTTATGCCATTTTTTTTTTTTTTTGAGATTTAAAGTACAGTTAAATGTACCGTTAAATGGCGCTGTTACCAAACAGACATATTGCCAGGTTATAAACACGATGCGTATTGATACGCAATATAAAAAAAACAATGTGATAAACAACACAGACGCACAGGAACGGCAACAACACATACACAACCATTGCCTTCACAATGGAGGTTACGTCCTAATACGTCAGAATAAAACAGACGCACAGGAACCACAGCAACACATATACGACCATTGCCTTCACAATGGAAGCTAAGCGCGACGAAGCCCCAATACGCCCGGAAAGGTTTGCATGTGATTAGACTGCACAGTCTAACGGCATGCTGAGACACGCTTTAGAGTATCGCAAAACAAAAACAATTAACCTATGTTCCCTATTAAAAAATTTAATACAGGTCACGAGATAACCTTCTTCTTCGGCGACTCACGGCGAACTGGTTATGCCATTTATTAATGTTGTTATTACTCAAATTTGCAGCTCCTAAAAAATTTGTAGAATTTCGTAAATAATATAAATTGCCAACAGGTTTGGCTGTATATAAAACTTTATTCTTTTCCATTATATTCGCTTTGTTTTTATCAAAACAAACTTTATAACCTTTGTCCGTTATTTTCGAAACTGACAGCAAATTTGCCCTTAAAGCTTCAACGTAGAAAACTTCTACATTCACACGCTCTTCATGGCCCTTCTCATTTAAACATACACAGAAAAAATTATTAACTTTAAATATCTAATTAAATATATATTAAACGAGTAAAAAGGTTAAAGTCGGGCATGCCGACTACAATACCCTACACCAGTCTGGTGTATTGTTTGGATCCGAAATTCGAATGGGTTAAAATGGGGCTTATGTCAAAATTTTCTATAATGTGAGTCAGCGCACCAAATTTCATTAAAATATCTTAATATTTGCGACCTGCAGTTTGTAACCAAGCCAATTTTGGGGGGACCCTTATATGGGCACTAGTTCTAAACATGGACCGATGTTCACCAAAATCAATAGGCTTCGTCCTTGGGCCAACATAGGTCTATGTACCAAATTTCATCAAAATATCTTAATATTTGCGACCTGCAGCGTATAAACAATATAATTTTGGGGGGACACTTATATGGGCACTAGTTCTAAACATGGACCGATGTTCGCCAAAATCAATAGGCTTCGTCCTTGGGCCAACATAGGTCTATGTACCAAATTTCATCATATATCTATAAATATCTTAATATTAATACCTGCAGCGTATAAACAGTATAATTTTGGTAGGACCCTTATATGGGCACTAGGTCTAAACATAGACCGATGTTCACCAAAATCAATAGGCTGCGTTATTGGGCCAATATAGGTCTGTGTACCAAATTTCATCAAAATATCTTAATATTTGCGACTTGCAGCGTATAAACATTATAATTTTGGTAGGACCCTTATATGGGCACTAGGTCTAAACATGGACCGATGTTCACCAAAATCAATAGGCTGCGTTATTGGGCCAATATAGGTCTGTGTACCAAATTTCATCAAAATATCTTAATATTTACGACCTGCAGCGTATAAACAGTATAATTTTGGTAGGACCCTTATATGGGCACTAGGTCTAAACATGGACCGATGTTCACCAAAATCAATAGGCTGCGTTATTGGGCCAATATAGGTCTGTGTACCAAATTTCATCAAAATATCTTAATATTTACGACCTGCAGCGTATAAACAGTATAATTTTGGTAGGACCCTTATATGGGCACTAGGTCTAAACATGGACCGATGTTCACCAAAATCAATAGGCTGCGTTATTGGGCCAATGTAGGGCTGTGTACCAAATTTCATCAAAATATCTTAATATTTACGACCTGCAGCGTATAAACAGTATAATTTTGGTAGGACCCTTATATGGGCACTAGGTCTAAACATGGACCGATGTTCACCAAAATCAATAGGCTGCGTTATTGGGCTAACATAGGTCTGTGTACCAAATTTCGTCAAAATATCTTAATATTTACGACCTGCAGCGTATAAACAATATAATTTTGGAAGGACCCTTATATGGGCACTAGGTCTAAACATGGACCGATGTTCAAAAAAATTAAACTTGTTCGTCCTTGGGCCAACATAGGTCTGCGTACCAAATTTCATCAAAATATCTTAATAGCTGCGACCTGTAGAGTGCGCACAAGATTGCATGGACAGACAGACAGACGGACGGACGGACAGACGGACATCGTTAAATCGAAATAAAAAAAAATTCTGAACCGATCGGTATACTATAAGGTGGGTCTACGACCAATATTTTTTGGTGTTACAAACATCAGCACAAACTTATAATACCCTGACCACATAGTGGTGTAGGGTATAAAAATAAAAATTGTTTCTAAACAAGTATTTAATTGAATCAATTAATATTTTAATTCACTTTTAAATATTTTTGCAAATATTTGTTACATAATTATGTGTTGTATAATTCCCAAACTTTTTTTTCCTTAAACTGTATGCATATATAGAAAATTTTTAATATAAGAACAAAAACCTTTGCAGTTCACAAACATAACAAACACACATGCAGTACTCCAAATATATAAACATGACATACACACACTTTTTTACAATTTCATATTATTTTTTTTTATTTTCAATTAATGTTTTAATTAATATTATTACTACTTTAATCAAAATTTGTTTCAATTAATTGTATACAAAATCAATTAAAATTTTAATTGATATAATCAATTTTGTTAAAATTAGTTTTTAGATTTTTCTGTGTAATTTTACGTTACCAACGCCAGTGTTTCTTCAATTTCTTTGAAATTTAAAAACAAATTGTTTTAAACAAAGTATTCAAAACAAAGTAAATTACAGTAGCTAACAAAACTAAAATAACAACACACCCTCTCAATTAGATAATTTCAACATATTTCTAATTGCAATAAAACTAGTCTTATCCAAAGATTTTGTTAATGTATCTACAATTTGATGTTTGGTAGAAACATGTTCAATTTTTAAAATACCATTCATTACGTGATCTCTGAGGAAATGATGCTTAATATCTATATGTTTACTTCTCTTGAATTCTGTATATTTCGCCATAGCCATGCAGCCAGCGTTGTCTTCAAATAACTTAAATGGCTCATCTGGTTTTAAAATGTTCATGTCTTCTAGAACTCCCTTTAGCCATATACCTTCCGATGTAGCTAAACTTAAAGCAACGTATTCGGCTTCGCTGGAAGTGGTTGCCACTGTTGTTTGTTTCTTACTCGACCATGAAACAGGATTTCCATAAATATAGCCACTAGTAGACTTCCTATCCTCCAAGTCGGATGCCCAATCTGCATCAACATAACCAATAAGCACTTCTTTTTCGCTAGACTTGACAAACTTCAACTTCAGATTTTTGCTTCCTCTTAAATATCTGAGAATTCTTTTTAAAGCAGCCCAATGTATGTCACCATAACTTTCTTGATGTCTTCCCATATATCTGGACGCACATATAACATGAGGTACATTAAACTTCCTAGTAATTCTCTGTATTGATATTCACATTTTTTAAAAATTTTTCGAGGTAGATTCAGGAGGTGTTTCTAGATAACGTTTTGCTTCACACGAACGAAAATACAATAACAAAATACATGCAATACAAAAACAAAATACATGTAGTCACTCATTCGTGTGACAACGAACTTTTCTAGAAACCCCATGTTAAAGATTTTTCCATTGGTGTTTCTAAAGAGTTACAATCCAGCATACCAAACTTCAATAACAACTTATCGATACTAGCTTCTTGACTCAATAACATTGTTCCTTTCTGTTGATTGTATTCTACTTTCATACCAAGATAATATTTCAGATTTCCACAATCAGACATTTCAAATACAGATGATAATTGAATTTTAATTTTATTTATCTCTTCAACATGGTGTTCAGCAATTAAGACATCATCAACAAAGTAGAAGATAAATAACAGCAAATTTAGATATTCGTACATACAAGCAATAATCATGTTTGGATCGTTTAAATCCAAGGTTGACCAATAGGTTATTAAATTTATAGTTCCAACATCTACGGCTTTGCTTTAGCCCGTATATGGATTTATTCAATATTAGTGCCATACCTGTTTTAGTTTGTAAACCTTCGGGAACTTCCATGTAAATTTCCTCTTTCAATTCTCCATGTAGAAAAGCAGTTTTGACATCTAGTTGACAAAAATTGAAACCTTTGGCAACACCAACTGCTAATACAGTTCTCACAGTTGTAAGCTTTGCTACTGGAGAATATGTTTCTTCATAATCAACTCCAAATTTTTAGAGGAATCCTTTTGCAACTAACCTCGCTTTATATCTGACTGTATTACCGTTCTCGTAATTTTTAATTACAAATACCCATTTGGACTTGATTAACTTTTTATTTAAAGTTTTCGAACCACTATCCATACGTTATTCTTTTGCAGAGCTTCCAACCATTTTTCACATTCCGGATTATCGTTTATTTCCAATGTTTTTGGAATTGGTACTGTACTTACAGCTTCAAAAAGAGTTTCGTAGTAATCACTAAATCTTTACGGGGTTTTCTTTCTCGTTCACTTCTTCTTGGTATATTTCCAACATTTTTTTCAGGTATGATATATGTATTGTTCTTCAGAGCATTCACTATTGCTATAATTGAACTGTCAATTTGTTCAGATTCTTCAATTTCAATTACATTATTTTCTTCAGAAAAAGGATTTTCTATTTGAGAAACGACAATTGATTTGGTATCCATGCAAAAGCAAGACAGCCAAAAACTCTTAACTTACTTAAGTCTGGCTTTTTGTTGAACCATACCTCAGCAGGAGTACAATTTGTATTCAAAGCTTTAGTAGGACGTTGCAGCATATACAGCTTCACCCTACATGTTCTTTGGAATGGCAGCTTCTAATATTAGAGCACGAACTTTTTCCATTAGCGTTCTATTAAACCTTTCCGCTACTCCATTCTGTTGTGGTGTGTACGGAATTGTTGCAACTACTTGGATGCCTTTATTCTAACAAAACGTTAACATTTTATTTGATTTATATTCACCTCCATTTTCAATTGTAATCATTGCTATCTTAGTACCAAACTTCCCGATACCAAAGCTTCAAATTCTTTAAATTTATCAAAAACTTTAGATTTCCTTTTCAGTAGGTAAAAAATTTAAAGTGGCTAAAATCGTCTATGAATGATACAACATAATTACCACCATCATAAGTTACTGGTGTTATCGGTCCACATACATCCGAATGAATATGTTCAATAATTCGACTGGCTCTAGGTCTCGTACCAGAAAACGATTCTCTACATTGTTTGCTTTGAGCAGAAACTTCACAAAAATTATTTACCTCTAGAGCTGGTACACCAACAACCATCTTATTTTTAATTAATTTATTGAAAGATGTATTGCCTATATGTCCCATTCGTTTATGTTATAGCTCACCACACTCGACTTGAGTTAAGTGACATTCTGATTTTTTAATATCAACGTTCAATTCAAAAAGATTTCCAACTCTTTTGCGATTTGCAATCTCAATATTATCTTTTATAAGAACTGCATAATCATCTGTAACTTCCAAGTATCATAATTCTCCGCGTTAAGCGGTTGTATACGAACAACAGCACTCGACATTTCTTTATTTCCTTTAAAAAGTTTTCTCCACGAGAATTTAATTTTATTCTTGATATCCTTTTTTCCTTGGTAACCCGATTTGATCAGCGCAATGTTCCTTCTGGTCCCATAACCTGTTGGAATAATTAAATAAATTGGGACTCCTTTAGATCAATTTAATTCGCGTGCTTTGTTTGACAGAGTTCAACTTTTTTTCCTTGAGTTATAATGTAGATGCCGGAGTATCAACACGCAAATTGCCAAGTTATAGTGTGCGCTTAACCCGAGCGCTTGATGACTGTTGACACCAATGATACCCAGCCAAAAAAGAGATGCCGAAGCAGTAGAAAAAGCACTACAATTGATGATCTAGATGTACTTCTTTTTTAACATAAAAACTAATGATTTTAACATTGAGTTGTCATAGGAGGGGAGTACTCCCACTTCAACATTTTTTCAGTAATTTTTAAACGAGTGCAAAGGAAGCTCTTTTTCACCAATTAAAAATTAAAAAAAAATTCTTCGCAAAAAAATTTATATTTTTTTATTTTACAAAAGTTTTTTATTGCTGCCACCGGGTATCGAACTTGCGACCTCACGATTGCTAGTCGCTGAGATATTGTTCCTTATTTTCTTCAATAAAAGTACTTATTAAACAAGTATAAAAGGTGCACTCCAATTGAATATTGTTTTCAGGAATATTTTTACAGGTGCATAAAAAGCAATTTCTAATCATTTTTTTTTTATATATACATATTTTTAAAAATTAAAAAATATTGAATTTAAACAAATTAATTATAAATATTAAAAAAAATCTTGGTCCCACCGGGAATCGAACCCGGGGCCCTCCGTTTGGAAATGCCAAATGATACCAAAAACACTTTTTACGACACTTTTAGAGCAATTACTCTTTAGAAGCAATACTTAAGTGATTTTTTGGAAGTTCAGAAGTAATTCTTAAAATGCTGAAAAAATATACTAACAGATACTTTGGAAGCAATGAAAGAAGTGATTTTTTTGAAGTTGTACAGAATTACTTCTAAAAAAGCTGTAAAAATACACTAACGGATACTTGTTAAGTAGTGAAAGAAGTAGTTTGTAAAGCATTACTTTCCATTTTTTTTTTGGTGGGTAATGAATGGTGTATGATGAAATATATAAACAGGATACAGATGTCCTAAAAGATGGGCGTTGATAAACGCCTACTTCCACAGAATACGTCTGTAAACAGTGAAAGGTTGTGTTCACAATAAAAAAAAAACGCACGGTATTTTACGTAAAAAAGAGATTAAATAAGATTAGCAATTTTCGATTCATTTACAAAATCCATTAAGTCCCCAAAATCTTCCTTATTATTTGTTTTCAACAAGTCAGGGAGACAGTTTACTTATTAAAAATCTCATCCTTCCTTCGAACGTCGTGAAACTTGTCACAGGAAAATATCAAATGATTTGTATTCTCTATAACACCATACGAATCACACAGGCTGGAATCACTGATATTTATCAGGCTCAAATATGCCCTGTCATAGGCATGTCCAGATAGCAAACGATTTATCAACTTTATCCCGGCAGGGCTCATCGAGAACCCCCGATACCAAGGCTTGACAGGAATTTCAGAATCTAAAGAGAAGTAAAAAGCCCCCCTACTGCGAGAAATCTTAGAAGAGGACAGATTCCACTCCTCCTGCAAGGAATTACGAATCAGTCTCAGTGCTCAATTCGCCGGAGAATCCACTCTAATAGGAGCACCTTTCTCCAAGGCCAATTTGGCTAATTCATCAGCCCTCTCATTAAAGGGAACAACCACATGACCCGGAACCCAAACCAAATGTATCGACACAATATTAGAACGATTAATAAAAGTCAAAATCTCAGATACTAGAGAATTTTGCCACTTGCTTTCCATCAGAGAAACGCACGCATTTCGACAGGCCTCCCTGATAGCAATGAGCTTAGCAGAGAGTGACGATAGACGAGTAGGGCATTTACATAAAAACAACGCTCCGAGGAAATAAGAAAAACAGCACAACCAGATGCAGATTCCGAAAGAGAGGCATCTGTAGCCACTGCAAAATAGTCGATCGATCTATATTCGTTTAAAAGCTCACCGTAGTACCCACGAATGCACTCCACAGGAGCATTTGCCTTGTTACCAAACGGGTTGATTAATCCTAAAAGTGACCCTAGAGGAGATTCTAGACTTCACACATTTCCCGAATCTAGAAAAGACAAATGAGTAACTGCAATTCAAAAGACGATTGTCCGCAATAATACAGAATAAATCAGGATTAGTATTGGAAAGCCGAATCAATTCCTTGGCCGTAAGAAGAATAGTGGTGGAAGCTCACGCGCCAGAGCATAAATAATCTGAATGGGAGTGGAAGGGACCAAGTCACCAAGATACCTGCAGAGCCGTGCTCAGAGCCGAAAATGGATAGAAAAGGGATGTTGATGTTGTTATATCTATGTTACATGATATAAGCCCCGAGCACTGCCCGACGCCGGGTGGTACTCACCTGCCTTAGACAGATTGTTGATAGACCCAGATATATTCAATAAATCATCACTGCCGCGAACACTTAGGGTCTTTCTCTTCTGAGCCGTTGGTTGAAGCAATGGTTCCAGGATGAATTAATATTTCCATCACCCATTCTGTGACAATTTCACACACACAAAAAGAAAAAAAATTTATCGAAAGAAACAGAAATCTGTGTAAATAAATACAATTAGTATTTATATTAGTGGTATTCATCTAACTGGATTTATGCCCTCGTAAACCGTGTATTTTTGTAATCGCGTATATTTATAACTTTACCTGTTTATTTGAATGAACGCACCTTTTAAAACTATTCACATCTCATTTAGCCACTTTTTCAATCTTTTCATAAATTAAACACAGACTTTTTTAAATTTGTATTATTTAAAAGGAAATAAAAGAGAAAATAAAAAACAACACACAAAAAAATTCAAAATAATTTTATTTTTGACAATATTCAAATGTATGTATAAATACGAAAAAGTTTACACACAAAAATGTAAGCGTATATTTACCAGGGCTCGTAAACTAGTTTTGACATTAATCGAGTAAACTTACAACATATACACAGTATACAAGGCGTAAATACTTTAAATGAATACCTTTATTAATTTATTTTTCAAAGAAACACAAAATTTATATTACACCCCAGTCAGAAATCGCCAGTGGTACAAAAAATCAAGCACTGGCATACCACTGGGTAACCACGATGTTAACAATAAATGACTGGCAGAACACTCATTTGGGACGCTTTGACAGCATTCGCAAAAAGCGTTTTGACAGTATTTGTTTTAAAAAAATTTCGGTGGTTCATAAAAAAAACCACTGGCAAAGAATCGGCTTAGAATGATATGCCAAGGTTTGCAACCAGTGGTTATCCAGTGCTACCTAGCCAATGCTACCAGGGGTACAAAAATCAATTCACTGGTAGACCAATGATTTTATAAAAATGTTGACGCTTCGTTAAAAAAAGTTTGTAGTCAGAAGGTTCCGAGTTCAAATCTGGTTTCATGGAAATTTTTTTTTTTGATTTTTTTTAATTTAAATTTTTTTTTGTTTTATAAAATCAATTTTTTTTTGTTTGTGGGAAAGCTCCTTCAAGACCAACTTATTTTTTTTCCATCTAAATTTTGTTCCTCCAGTGCTTTTCCGGCGCTTTCTGAACAGCCGGTCCTTTTGTCTAATGATATTATCATTTTGGGAATGGGAAAGCACTTTTTAAGTACATGTACCACCTGTTAAAGTGCTTTGCCACCGCTTTCCCGTTTGAATTTTTCTGACTGGAACTTTACGATTATTATCTACATCAATTAATTTCCGATAGATTAATGATAAAAATTTTCGATGATTCACAATACAGACACTAAAACAAGGTTAGGGTCTAAGAAAATTCTAGAAATTGCGCGTCACTTGATAATAGCAAACACGAGAACACAACCAACCACAATGAAAGTCAAAATGGAAGTCCAGAGTTCAACTTAAGACTAAAGAAAAATCAGTTACAAAGTCAATTCAAAAAGTGTAACATTAAAGCATAAAAAAAATTAGCAACAAAGGATAAACGTCAAAATAGATACTTGAAATAATAGGGTTGCCATCAATTCGAACAACTTCGTTTATCCTAACAGTAATTAAGGTTCCATTCTTAATTTTTATAAAGCCGAGCACACGCGGTCAATGAGTGCGTTTATCAGACTCTCAACTGTTGCTAAGCCGCTACTCAACAATCTGGTGAACGATTTGATTAACTACCGCTAAGTCAACATGTTGTGTTAGCGCCTCCTTGTTTTGGTAGCGTAAAAATTTTACGCTACTTGTGAGCAGTTAATGATACATCAGCTGTCGTTTATTTTTTTGTATATTTTTTTTAAAGAATAATAAACATATACAAATAGAATTATAAAGGAATAAAAAATTTTGAAAAAATCAACGAAACATCTACAAATATTTTTATTTTAAAACAAAAACAAAAGTAGCATCGTTCACCAGATTAAGGTGATCATAAAGCGCTACATATCAATTGTAGCGGTAGCGGGTTTCTCTGGTAAACGTGCCCAATATAATTTATTTCAATTGTATTGATCTTTGCACACACACTTTCAATGTTATTAGAAAAATATAAATGAAATTAAAATTGATCAATATTTTCCATCCTAGAAAAAATTGCAAAAATTAGCGCATTTTAAAATGAAACCACGTTTATAGTAATTATTTGTTTATTTTGCAATAATTTATATATTTTTGTTAATTTTATTTATTTACTTATTTAACAACAAAAAGCAAATTTAAAAAACCAACATTTCAATATTGGCCACACACTTTTCAATAATGTGAAATTGAAAAACAAAAATCCAAAAGATTTGCTGTGTTTGTGTGACTCTCTATCAGAGTTATCAAGAACGATTTTGACAGTTTTTCAACGTATTCCGACTTTCTACTGTCAAAATTATTCGAGATATCATTGATAGGAATGCCGCACAAACGCTGCTATTTTGAATTTTTAAATTTAATTGATAAACTTTCAATACAGGGTACAGACCTTCAATTAATTTGTAAACAATCAAAAATTGATCAATAATATTGAACGTGTATGCCCTACTTAATATCTAAATCATTTTGGATGGCTCGCTCGGGCTATTTTTCCATCTCTGGTTACATATGATGTTTGAGGCATACAAAGAGCGCAAATAATGATGTTTGATGTAAATATTTGGTTTTTATAAATACATTAATATTGGTTTGAGTATGTTCTTGTTTGAAGACACATTATAGAACAAATTCTTTCTCAATAATAGAGAGTCCCGGAGTCTCTCTATAAAATATATACTCTTTGATGAAAATGACAAATTTAAAACTTAATTTCTTGGCACATTTGTTTCTTTTAAATTTAAATGGAGTAATTTTATTGACATTATTATTGTCTATGGAAATATAGTTGTATATTATATACATATATATTATAGTAAGTAAAATATTGTTACCTACTATAAATAGGGTAAATTTCAACAAAAGTGGAGTAGTGTTTTGTCCGTCGTGCTATTAACACGTATCTGTCGTCGCTGTGTTACGCAGTTCTTTGTTCTTTTAATTGTTTAATTTTTTAAAATAATTGTGTCGTCCGTTTTCCTGTGTCAACAAAATAAATTAAAAATAAAAAATATACACACTCAATACATAACAACATACAACATCTTAAAAAATATAAAAAAAACTAACTCCAATTAACAATAAACAAACAAGCACAATACAAAATGGAAAAGAAATAATAAAAACAACACAAACAAAAAATAAGCACACTCAATACATAACATACATGTTAACAACCAGAGAACGAAGCCGATCAGCATATAGTTGCGGCTAAGCAGCCGCCGACCATTTTTCAGTTTTTTTTAAATATATTTTTTTTCTGCTATACAATGGCCAAACAAAGGGCTTTTATTTTAGTAGGTTTGAAGTTAAGAAGAAGAATAAACCTTCCTCAAAAGTTATAAACACATTAAATTTGCAAATCAGACTAGATCGTGTTTCTGCCTTTTTATGGACAGGCTTCATCAGTGATCTTCCATTAAATTGTATTATTGTTTATATTTTTATTGTCAGATTGTCTCTATATGAATAATTTCGGAAGTGATCAAACAGACATATACAAACATTCTACTTCAGATTTTCTCTGTTTATCTTCTTATTTCCTCCGTGTCACCTTTTCACAAATATTGCCACATTGACGTATGGTTTGCACGTACAAGTGCAGGCAATTTGTGTATATTGGAGACGGACAGCCAACAGGGCATTTTTATTTTTTTATATTAAAGTGTTGTTTTTTTCAAACGCGTCGTATAGACCAAATACAATTAATATTGTCATTAATATGTATTTTTATTAATTCTAATTTAGTAGGTTTGAGGTTAAGAAGAAGAATAAACCTTCCTCAAAAGTTATAAACACATTAAATTTGCAAATCAGACTAGATCTAGTTTCTGCCTTTTTATGGACAGGCTTCATCAGTGATCTTTCATTAAATTGTATTATTGTTTATATTTTTATTGTCAGATTGTCTCTATATGAATAATTTCGGAAGTGATCAAACAGACATATACAAACATTCTACTTCAGATTTTCTCTGTTTATCTTCTTATTTCCTCCGTGTCACCTTTTCACAAATATTGCCACATTGACGTATGGTTTGTACGTACAAGTGCAGGCAATTTGTGTATATTGGAGACGGACAGCCAACAGGGCATTTTTATTTTTTATAGTAAAGTGTTGTTTTTTCAAACGCGTCGTATAGACCAAATACAATTAATATTGTCATTAATATGTATTTTTATTAATTCTAATTTAGTAGGTTTGAGGTTAAGAAGAATAAACCTTCCTCAAAAGTTATAAACACATTAAATTTGCAAATCAGACTATATCTAGTTTCTGCCTTTTTATGGACAGGCTTCTTCAGTGATCTTTCATTAAATTGTATTATTGTTTATATTTTTATTGTGAGATTGTCTCTATATGAATAATTTCAGAAGTGATCAAACAGACATATACAAACATTCTACTTCAGATTTTCTCTGTTTATCTTCTATTTCCTCCGTGTCACCTTTTCACAAATATTGCCACATTGACGTATGGTTTGTACGTACAAGTGCAGGCAATTTGTGTATATTGGAGACGGGCAGCCAACAGGGCATTTTTATTTTTTATAGTAAAGTGCTTGCCTTTGTTAGTGTCGTTCTTGTTGTCTCCTCCTTTTTTTAATATATTTATGCAGTGCAAGTAGCTTGGTGTTTTGTTTGTTGTTGGCTTAGTTAGTGATGAAGGCATAGCACTGATCACTAATTAACCAAAACAGCAACAAACCGAATACCCGGCACTTCTACACGCGTTAGAAGGATTTGGTTTATATTTTCAATTCGTTGTAATGACAGGAAGTTTCCGCATCGACTTCTGCAATATACGGGGACTGAGGGCGAATTTCTTCTCCGTATTTGCTCACATTCGTTTTCATCGGCCGGATGTTTTCGCCTTATGTGAGACCCAGGTATACCTGGTTATCAACTTCTATCCCTTTTTATCTTTCATCGGGGCCTTCCTATGTACATTCGCAATGATGTTGTGTACCAGTATCAGCAACATTTAAACTGTAATGATTTTAAATTTAACCTAAAGTGAGTTAAATTTAAAATCAGGACACACATATTGCATTTTGGGTTCTTATACAGAAGCTCAAACATGGAGAGGACGAATACCCTTAATGGCTTTGACGTCCTTTCTGATTCCATTTCTAAAATTTTGGAGAGTTGCCCGAGTAGTGAAATCGTTGTTGCTGGCGGTTTCAATATTCACAACTCTGCCTGGCTTCGCCATTCCAGCCATACAACTCCCGAGGGCCTTTATGTTGAGCTTTTTTCCGCTCATAACCACCTAGCGCAATTAGTGAATGAACCAACGCACCGAGGTGACAACAGCTGCGAAACGTTCAGTTTTTTTTTACCAAAAGGCACGTTGGGATTAGCTCAACGATTTTTTCCGGCATTTTAATTAGAACGTAGATGCCGCGGCGAAAATGGTTGAACAGATTATATTGCTTGGAATGAAATCTTTCATACCTTCGAAGCAAATTTCGGTTAAACCAAAAGATAAATGTTGGTTTAACCAGACTTGCAGGAACGCAGGCAGATCCAGAGAGTTAGCGTTCAATAATTGGCGGGATAATAAGAACGCCAATACTGATCTGCTTCGCAAACGAGCGAGCTATGAATGTTCCAAAGTACTTAGTCGTGAAAAGTTTCTTTACGAGCAACGTCTTCGTACTAAAGTTCTTTCTGCACCACGGGGTATTAAGAGCTTTTGGTCATTCGTTAAAAGAGTAAAGGATAATGCTAGTTCAACTATCCCAACTCTTATAAAGGATGACCAAATATTCACAGAACCGATTGATAAAGCTAACCTTTCAGCTGAGATGTTTGCAGGTAATTCATTCCTGCCAGAAAGCGATCAACCACTGCCCGATCTTGAAAGAGTGTCGAGTACTATGCCTAAGATATTCTTTCGAGCTCGAGCAGTTAAAAGGGTTCTTGCTGACCTCAACTTTAATAAGTTATCGGGGCCGGATGGTATACCAGCACTCGTGCTGAAACAGTGTTCTTCGACGATAGCTCGTCCATCGGCAAGCCTTTTTAGTGCTTCGTACCAAGCGGGAGTTTTTCCCTGGTGCTGGAAGGTTGCCAATGTCCAGCCAATCCCTAAAAAGGGTGCGGCTAACAACCCTGAAAATTACCGCCCGATCGCAATATGCTCTGCGCTCTCAAAACGATGGAGAGTATGGTTAATTACCATCTTGTGAATTATTTAGAGTCCAACTCACTTCTTAATGACCGACAGTATGGCTTCCGCAGACGTCGTTCTACGGGAGACCTGTTAGCGTTCCTCTCGGAGCGTTGGAGTCGGTTCATCCACCGTTTTGGTGAGAGCAAAGTGGTTGCTCTGGATATTTCAAAAGCATTTGATCGTGTATGGCACGGGGCGCTAATTTCAAAGCTTATTGCTTTTGGTGTGGGTAATGACTTCGCTCGTTTTAGATGGGGTCTCATCCGATGAGTTTCAGCTGAATTCAGGCGTACCGCAGGGTTCTGTTCTTTCTCCTTCCCTATTTCTTATCTTTCTCAATGATCTACTTGGTAAAACTTTCAACCCTGTCTACTCTTTCGCAGATGACAGCAACATTTGTCATTCATTTTCCTTCGATCGTAGGCCAAGCCCTGAGGAGATTGGGAGCAAAAGGCAGATTATGAATGACGCACTGAATCGTGACCTTTCTACAATCTCAGAGTGGGGTCGTGCGAATAAGGTCGTCTTTAATGCACGCAAGACCCAATGTTGTATGTTGACCCATAGGGTTGTGGGGTCAACACTGTCATCTGTTCATATGGGTGATATTAATATTGAGGAATCGGATACTCTTGATGTTCTGGGCATGAAAATTCAGTGTGATGTCCGTTGGAATAAACATGTTTTTCAGGTGTCAAAAGAAGCATTGTGACTAGGTTTAATACTTCGGTGCAAGAAGTACTTCACTCCATCCGATTTACTCACTATTTATACCACCTATATCCGACCGAAGATGGAATACAACTCCCATATATGGGCACGAGCTTCGAAGACTATTTTGGAGCTTCTGGACCGTGTGCAAAGGAGGGCGTCGGCGCTTATCAATGACAATAGGGTATCCAGCTCTATTGACTCATTGGAGCATCGTCGGAATGTGGGTTGTGTACAGTGTTGCCAAAACTTATTTAAGAAAAAATGCTAGATTTTTTGCATAAAAATGCTAAAAAATGCTAAAAACTAAAAAAATATGCTAGAAAAAATATGCTAAAAAAATTTTATAAAAAAATGTTTCAATTTGTTTAAAAAAATAATATTTTAGTGACTTTTTACAATTAGACTGAAAATAAGTCATCTATAATTATAAATTCAGTTCATTTTATTAACAAAAATTATATAAAAGAAAAATTAAAAACAACTCAAAACTTAATTCTTGTAAAAAGTTCAAAAATCCTTTAACCCTTAAATGCATGATCTCTTCGATTTTAACCATTTTTTCATATATGATTTCTAAAGGCGTGTACATTTCAAGAAAAATACAAAAAAAAAATTATTTTTAAAAAAAGGTGATTTTTATTGAGAAATATGGTTTTTTGCCAAATTTCTAAATTGTGATTATTTTAACGTGTATGAAAAAAAAAACAAAAAAAAATCTATAAACTGTAATTTATACATTTATTGTCAATAAACTGAATTTTATTGCGAGAATACCACTTTAAATATTTAAAAAAATATTTTTGAATATTACACTTTTTGTAAAAAAACGCGTGTTTTAGATTTTTCACAAATATACAGAGCAAAACCAAGATTTTTACTCTAACTGTTTAAAAATTCTGCGCTAAAATATAGGAGCACTATGTATCAATAAAAATTGCAAAGATTAAAAACGAACCTTATCAACATTTTGCAATTCTATTAATTCTATTTTAAACTCTATTCTTTAAATTATTATTATTTTTTTTTTACCAAAAATTGGAGTATTTTGTGCAAAATCACTCCTTCACCATAACAACAACAAAAAGTAAAACGAGTAAAACAGTTAAAGCCGGGCATGCCGATTTAAAATTTTAATATTAAAGTACCATAAAGCAATATTTTTTATACTTTTGGGATCATTTTTGAATTTCAATCAATCCAACCCTGTTAAAAAATACAATTTTTCGCTATTTTTTCCCCAAAAACATTTTTTTTCCCCGATTTTTGTTTTTTTTTCGAAAGAATTTTTTTTCTTAACTCTATTAAATATTTTTCTAAACCCTATTGAATATACACAAAATAACATAACACATCCTTTTTATTTGCAGAAAAAAATGTTTTTGCGAAAAAAAAAATCTATAAAAAAAAATTTAGTGAAAAAAATGACAGCTTCCTTAATGTTTTACATATTTAATCAAATTTGATAAATTTATAATTAAAAATGATCCCAGAAATATAAAAATAAAATTTTTTTAGTACCCGTCAAAATTTTTAATTACGAATATCGGGAATACGAGTGCTAAATTTGAAAAACTGCTATCACCATTGAATTCAGCGTACTCGAATTAGCTTTACCAGTACGGTTCAAAACTTGTTAAAATTTGCGACTGCACAGTGTAATTAACGTGTACGTATAAAAATAGTTCCTAGTACTTACTCTAAAAGTAAAAAAAAATATTTCTTTTTCATATTACATTTAAATTCAAATTATGTAGAATATTCTAAAAAAAAACAGAAAATAAAACTGTAAAAAATGCTAAAAATATGCTAAATTTTGTTGGAAAAATGCTGAAAAAAATGCCGTATGCTAGATGCATTTTTTTCATGCTAAATGAATTTAAAAAATGCTAAATCTAGCATTAAATATGCTAAATTGGCAACACTGGTTGTGTAACCCTGTTCTATCGATATTACCATGGGAAGTGCCCGGCTGAGATAAGTGAACTTGTCCCCAAAGCCCAGGTTTTTATTCGTAATACTCGCTTATCAAGTACAGCGCATCCGTTTGTAGTCGATTGTCCAGTGGATCGCACGACGCATTATAGAGAGAATTCGTTTAAGAAGTCTTCCCTGTTACTTACAATGTTGAGAAATTTAAATCAAATATTCACAAACACTACTCCCTCTTTCCTCCTCATAACCTATTTTCCTAATACCAACACAATGCACTGCGTTAATAGGGGGCATCCCTTGAGTGTTGGTCCATCAAAAAAAAAAAAAAAATTATATATAAAATTATGCTTATTTATAACTAATACTGCAAAAGCCAAGTCACTTACACTGGCTATTTAGTTTTTCTTTGTCACAACACTTTTTTATTACACACTTTTCTTTCTTTTTTTATTTCTAAATTTTTTTATTGTTAACAACACACAATTTAAAAATAAACTGCAAATATTCTTAAAACATTAAAAAATATTTTTCTGACTCTTGCTTTGCTCCTATATTCGTTGTAATAAGGTGTATCGAAAATTGACTATAAATGATACAGGGTGTATCAAAAATGCACATTTCAGATATTTATACCCTACACCACTATGTGGTCAGGGTATTATTTTACTTGGTTTTTGGCAAAAACCAGCTAGAATCTGGTTTTCAATTTTTGTGAAAATTGTATGGAAAAACTAAATTAATTTTGTAGTTTTCGGCTCAAAAACTAAAAATGGCCAAAAACTACTAGTTTTTGCCCAGTCTTAATATACTATTAGCTGTGTTTGTGTGACTCTCTTTAAGTGTTATCAAAAAACGATTTTGACAGTTTTTCAACGTATTCCGGCTTTCTACTGTCAAAATTGTTCGAGATATCATTGATAGGAATGCCGCACAAACACAGCTATAATATAGAAATTAGTATATCTTTCTAATTGAACATGAAATTTGTTATTTAAAAAAAATAAAGGTGGCCGAATGTAGCAAAACTCTAGCCGAAAGTAATTTGGCAACACAAACTTCGCCCTATGAAACTGCACCTGGTTCCCTCTCAGATATACGAGTAATTGAAGAACAATTACGAGCGGACTTAGAAGCGGCAAAAGAAAATGAAACAACACAAAAAGTTAGGGCCGATAAACTACAAGCCATTGTTGAGAAATTAGAAGCAATGCTAGAAAGATTCAATGAGCAGAGCCTGTCGCCCACTAAACCCCTACCAGCTCCTAGAAATGGACAAGGGCATGGCCATGCCCAAACCGTCGGTGATATGCTGGAGAAACAAAATGAAAAACTTGAGGATAAATTGTCTGCCGTTCGTGAACAAATGATTGTTGAACGTCAATCGGCCCGATCGGCGAATTTAGCTTTATGGAAGGTTGAAAAACAATTAGAAGAAGTGTTATCTGAAAATAAAATGACAAAACGAAGAATGGAACTAACGGAAGAACGTATTAAGAAAGTGCACGCTGAACGTGAAGAAGCTCAACGCTTGTATAAGATTATCGATGAAGCTAAGAAACAGCGAGAAGAAAGGATTGAAGAGATGAAACAAGAGATTTTGTCATTGAAGAGTGATGTCCTTAAAGAACATCGTATGTGGGAAAGAGCTGAACAAGAACGCATGAAATGTAAATCAGAGGTAAGTGACGAAAAGTTTATAACTACAAATTTATAACTTATTGGATAACTTTGAACGAAATTCCCTATCAGATTCAACCTTGTTGTATACATAATTTAAACCAAACTAATATTGTCGTTCTTGACCGACTATAATTTTCTTTTTTATTTGTCCAAAATTTATTTACATATATTTTTTCTTCTTTTTTCGTTATAATGTCTTCTCAGATTATTGAGCACATATCAAATTGCAAAAAAATGGAGGAGCGTTTAGCCGATGTACGACATAAACTACAGCAATCTCAACAAAAAAGTGATAAATTGGATTTGGAAAACAAACGTCTCATCAAAGAAATTGACGAAGAAAAAAATCAGCATTCTCTTACTAACGATCAAGTGACAGCTTTGCAAATACAATTGAAAAATCTTAAAGACAACTATGAACGTTTAAAATATGCCTGTACCGTAACAGACAATCAACTAACCGAAATTGAGGCTATGCTGGAAAAAGAACAAAAATGCAATAAGTCGCAACAAGAGAAACTTGATAGATTATATGTAGCAGCACGTAAAAAAGATGAATTAGAAACAGAACTTAAGAAGCAATTAAGGGAAGAACAAATGCTAAGGCAATCAGCAGAATCTCGGGTGTCAGCTTTAACAACCGAATTGGAAGAATCGCGTTTGAATGTCGATGACTTGCAAAAGAAATTATCAAATCAACAACAGCATTTAATAGAACACACCACTACTTTGTTTGCTACCCAAGAAAAGGTAGAAGTTTTACAAAACGAATATCAAAATGTACAAACTGTCAATGAAAATCATGAACGTGAACTTGTGCTATTGAAAGAAGAAAATGCTCGCATACTCTCAGATCTTTTCCATGCCAAAAAAGAATCGCAACAATTGCAGCAAAATCTCAAAGATGTTTTTGGTCAAAATGGCGATTTGCAAAATGAAGTACAAGATCTCAAACGCCAATTAGAAGAAAAGGAAAATTTCTATTTACAAAGAGATATTAAATCAGAAGCCACTTTGGCTCAACATAAAAAATTAATAGATTATCTCCAGTTGAAGGTAGAAGATTTGACACAAAAGAAAAAGAAAACTTTAGCGGATATGCTATTTGGTACCACTAATCATTATTCTTCCTCCACTTCGAATAAAAAAGAAAATTTAGCTTCAGCTAATATCGAGTCATCTATTTTATATCGGACATTACAAGAAGAACTTAAACGGGAGAAAATGAAATCAAAATGTTTACATGAACAATTGGATAAATTGCAAGAGAAACAACCATCTACGAATAGAATAAGATCTCCTCTAAAAAGTAAGGAAAATTGTGTAAACGATAATGCAACGGAAAATAAAAGAAGAGTTTCTCCAAATAAATCTCCCACGGAAAAACAGGAAAATAAATATATTACCAAAAAAACATTAGATAAAGATGTTTCCAAAGGTAATGAGGAGGGATTAGCTAAACATTTACAATCTCATCATCGCTTTGAATTGGATTTGCAAGAAACATCTATAGGAGCCCCACAATGTGTAGCATGTAATAATCCCATTATTGCTGGAGCACCCTATTGGAAATGCAGAGAATGCAAAGATGCGGCCCATCGTAAATGTCGAAGCGATGTGAAACAAGGCTGTGGTGGTGTAGGAACTATTTTATCTGGTACAGCTTGTGAACCTGCTGCCGAATCAATTGAAGCAATTACTTTAGAACCATCAGCTCCCTTGAAAACAGATTCAGATGAATGTGAATCTTTAGGAAAGTATTCCTATGAAGGAAAATTAGATTCCCCCGATAGCTTAGACTCTGATGCATCTGCCAATAAAAATTATAAAGGCCTGTTAATTTTTTCTATACCCCAAGAGCATAATGGTACATCTTTAGAAGTGGCTTGTGCTTATGAAATGGAAGAAAGTAAGATATTACTCTTAGGTTGTAATACTGGCCTATATGCTTATCATATTACACCACAAAAACTTGTCCATATTGCTGGTATAGATGATGTAAGTTGTATAGCTATATCTCAGCCTTTAGCTAAAGCTATAATGGTAGGTTCTAATGGAGAGTGTTTATATCAGTGTGACTTGAGACATTTACAGTCACGTAGTCAGGCTAGTGCTTGCTTAAGACCCGCATTAGAAGCCTCAGTTTTAGATTTACCCTTTGCCAATCGTACTTCTACAGAAAAATGGAAAATAGTACAAATATCTCACGAAACAGAACAACCTTTAGATACAGTAGCCGTAGCTGCTACCTCTACCCGTATTGTCATACTTAAATATGATGTAAAACAACAGAAATTTAAGCCTGTTCGAGCATTAGATACAGCTACACCCGTAAATTCCATCGTCTATACCCGCCATACTGCTATAGTTAGTTCAGATAAATTCTTTGAAATAGATTTATCCACTTATGGAGCCGAAGAATTCGTAGACGTAGCTGATCAAACTCTGTCCCATACCCGAACATGCCAACCTGTAGTAGCTTTAAGGATTTCAAAACAAGAATTTTTACTATGTTTCATGGAATGTGGGGTATTTGTGGACGAATATGGTTGTCGTTCTCGTCCTTATGATATTAGTTGGGAATATACTCCCTGTGGTTTTCTGTATCGAGCACCATTCCTCTATATAGCCCATTTCCAGTCTATACAAATTATACGTCTTCATCGTTCTTATACAAATGAAGCAGGTTCGACGTCAGCTCAAAAAGATCTAGATGCAGATGTTGATGATTCCTCAAGTAGTCCTCAGTTTAAACGTTCGTATATACCCTTTTATATGCCTTCTCTGCTAACGGAAAGTGGAAAATTAAATGCTTTTATGCTGGCCATACAAAAGAATACAGGACTTCAAGAAATTTACCACTTAGATGCTCTCCAGACGTTTAAACAGCAACACAATGCTTCGGTAGAAACTATTTCTTCTATAGCCACTTCCATAACGTTGGATTCTTTGGCTACTACCACGGATTAATGAGGAAGGCCTGCTCCGTGTGCGATGTTTCGTTTCTTTTTATGTGCTTACTTTTTGGTATCTTTTTTGAAATCTGTAATTTTTTATTAATAATTTGATGTATTATTTTTTTAATGAATGATTTACTTATTTTTTTTTTTTTTTAATATGAATGTTTTGCTTGAATAATAGCGTGAAAGCCAACTTTTCTACAATACGCTTTTTTGATACTGCAATATTTCAGCTGGAGTACTTCACGCTGCAGAGTGGAGTATGCTAAAATAGTGTGGTGGAGTATATATACATTATACAAAAAAGATGCAAAAGCGAAAGAGAAAGTAACAAAATCCATTTTGCAAAGTCGAGAACTCCAGCATTGTTAATCCAACTTTCAGCTATGAACACAAGTTTTTATTAACAAATTTTGTTTAAAATTTGATCCTACACTTTTACCGCGAATTTCGAGAAATTGTAATTCCGTTATCCACGAAATTTTTTAAACTTGAAACTTCATATTTTACACAAATAACCTAAGATTCGTAATTAGAAAATTTCAACAAAAACACCAGGGAGTTATTATGTAATTCGATTCGAAACGGAAATGCTTTCGAACAGAATTTTCACATTGAAAGTAAGTACCAAAAACAGTTTTTAATGGGGTAAAATATTGAAAACGTGTATGAGATTGTCCAGCATACACTTTTTCAATGTTTTCCCCCCATTGAAAACTGGGTTTTGGTACTTGATTTTCAATGTGAAAATTCTGTTCGAAAGCATTTCCGTTTCGAATCGAACTACATAATAACCCCCTGAAATTGCTAATTAGTTCAAATCTTCCACTTTCAATAGCAAAATTTTAATCTCCGTTAGATTTCTGTATGAAACTTTGTATAAAGGTTTAACTGCACTAGTGTTAAGGAATTGTCGAAAGAAATATGAATATACATACAGCATAATTTTATTACGGTTTCCCACGTTTTTCTCGTCTTCTATAAATTTTCAAAATTGGATTTAATGCCCTTATTCAAGCGAGACATTTATATATGTATTTTACAAATATACAAAAATACGGAACGCATTTTTTTTAAATAAGAAAAAGATTTTAAATTCAAACGAGATTAGTTTTTATTTATTTCCTAAATATAGTGAAAGTGCCATTGGACAGTGGCAGTGCTGTCAAACTTTGTTCTTGAATTTCGCGAAAACGATTTAATATTTTTAAAAATTTCTTATACTGCATTTAGACTGAGGAAAATCTACCTAGTTTTTGGTTCTTGCTAGTTTTTAATTGTCAAAAAGCATATATAAAAACCAAGCAAAAACTAGTTTTGTACGAAAACTAGGAAGTTTTTGCTCAGTCTAAATTCAGTATTATTGCGTTTTGTTTAAAAACAGCTCTTGTTTATTTAGAAATTTTTCTAATTTCTCGGCAGTGACAAATAGAGAAGATACAAAAACTGCTTTATAAAGGGTTTCTCCGGTAAATCTGCCCATTGTAAACGCGCCTTTGTTGCAATTTTGCCTATTAAATGGTTGGCATTGCAGACCCAAATCTAACCAGATTGTATAAATTAACTGTCCAACCGGAAAAGTGAAAATATTGCAGGTAATGCCGTTCAAACCGATGCACGGCCAGACCCAGTTAAAGCACGCGAGCGACATGCGTAGCCATAGATCTGCACTAAAATTTCGATATTCACCACTCTGAAAAGACAGTGAAGATATGCGTATAAACTTTAATTTTTTGGAAAATGTATTTATTTTAAAATATGTGTACTTTATTCAAAACTGAACATTTAAGCTTTCCTTCATTGCTTTTTCAGAGTGGTGAATATCGAAATCTCGAGATTACGGTGTAAACGCAGCTTTACACAGGCCGACAAGGTTTTCTAACCAAGGATCAGACTATACTTTCGACGTTCTAAATCCGAATCTGACCTCAAAATTTTTGAAAAAAAATACGTTCACTGAATTGAAAAAGAAAAAATTTCGTTCACTGAAGTCAAAAGCTGTTTTCTGCCGTTCAGTACACATTGAAGTGTTTACAAAATATTTTGGAAATAATTCAGCCATTATTGGTTGGTCGGTATGAAATGAAACTTCACACGCCCATATCAATACTCTTCTTGCCTCCAGATTAAAAGTTTATTTAAGAAACCATTCCGAATTTCAGTAAAAAATCACATTTTTGGAAAATTTTCACAGTGTTTTAGGAGTTGTGAGATTTTTTTCATCTTATCTCAATTTTTTTTTATTTTTATGTGAATAGTAACCAATAAGAAATGTCTGAATTATTGCCAAAATATTTTGAATTCAGTGAACGTAATTTTTCATTTTAATTCGGTGGACGTAATTTTTTTTTTAATTCACTGAACGAAAATTAAATTGAACGAGTTCAGTGGTGAATTAATTCAGTTAGGAATTAATTTATTTGATTTAATAAAAAGAAATATAGCAGTTGTATTGTTTAAATTTGTTTTTTTTTTTTTGTTGAACGCGTTGAACGAATTCAGTGAAATACTTTAGAAAATGAATTTATTTAATTCTAAAGAAAATTCAATTCGATTGGTAGTACATTCAAAAGCTAAATAATTCTTCAAAGCTCTGATTATAATAAACTGCACAACATCAAAAGGTTGCGTTTACACTTGAATCGAAATCTCGAGATTTTGATATTCACCACTCTGGAAAAGCAATGAAGAAAATCTTGTAAACTTTAAATTTTTAGAAAATGTATTTATTGGAGCTAATTATGTGTGCTTTATTCAAAATTGAACATTTATATGCTTTTCCTCATTGTTTTTTCAGAGTGGTGAATAGCGAAATCTCGCAACTTAAGTTGCATTTACATTGCATCGAAATCCCGAGATTTCGATATTCACCACTCTGAAAAACAATGAAGCATATAAATCTACAATTTTGAATAAAGCACATATATTTAGCTCTAAAGACAAACCTACACGAGAGAGAAAACTGCTAGAGATAGAGCAAAAAACACCCCTAAATAACTTAAATCATTCACAGTAGAGCAAATTAGAGGTGTATTTTGCTCTATCTCTAGTATTTTCCTCTCTCGTGTAGATGTGCCTTAAAATAAATACATGATATAAAAATATAACATCCATAAGCTTTTCTTCATTGTTTTTTGACAGTGGTGGATATCGAAATCTCGAGATTTCAATGCAATGTAAACGCGACTTTAAGAACTTTTAAGCTGCGTTTACACTGCACCCAAATCCCGAGATTTCGATATTCACCACTCTGAAAAAACAGTAAAGATATGCGTATAAACTTAAATTTTTTGGAAAATATATTTATTAGAACGACCCTAGTAAAAATGATTTTTATGTAATCAGATATGATTTTTATATAATTATTTATGATTTTATACAATTATAACTTGTCGAGTATTGTGAAACATATATTTTTATATGATTATATCAAAAGATATAATCATCCTTCATTGCTTTTTCAGAGTGGTGAATATCGAAATCTCGAGATTTCGGTGCAGTGTAAACGCAGCTTTAAATACAAATGAATTGTGTAGGTTGCGTTTACACTTGCATCGAAATCCCGAGATTTCGCTATTCACCACTCTGAAAAAACAATGAAGAAAAGCATATAAATGTACAAATTTTAAAAAAGCACACATAGTTAGCTCTAGTAAATACATTTTATAAAAATTTAACGTTTATATGCTTTCCTTCATTGTTTTTTGAGAGTGGTGAATAGCGAAATCTCGGGATTTCGATGCAAGTGTAAACGCAACCTATTTCTGAAGATTTTCATCACAAATTAAACCAGATATGAATCAGCTGATTTGGGCAATATGGCCGACAGAAAATGAGCAAAACAAAACGCAAAAATTTAAGAAAAACACAAAAGATAAAGCCCAATAATCTAAAAAGAGACAGATATGTATATACAAAAAATGCGCAATACAAAATGTATGGAGATTTTTTATTATCTCCCTCTTGACTTGACTTCCATGTAAACAAAACCATACGGTTCGAGAATACTTTTTTGACACCTGTCATTGGTTTCACATCTGGTACTAATCTGTGATTTTCATATTACAATTAGGTTACGTTTACACTTTGCATCGAAATCCCGAGATTTCGCTATTCACCACTCTCAAAAAACAATGAAGAAAAGCATATAAACGTTAAATTTTTATAAAATGTATTTACTACACAATTTCTAATTGAAATTGAGAGCTTTCCATGTAGTATTGAGAAAAGAGCAATTGAAATTGGGATTTTCCATTTGCTAATGAGAAAGAAACAATTGAAATTGAGATTTTCTATTTCATATTGGGAAAAAACCAAATGAAATTGAGATTTTCCAATTTAAATTGAGAAACGAATAAATGATATTGAGATTTTACAATTGAAATTGAGAAAAGCATACATGGAATTGAGATTTTTAATTTGATATTGAGAAAAGAACATATGAAATTGAGATTTTACATTTGAAATTAAGAAAAAAACAAATGAAATTGAGATTTTACAATTGAAAATGAGAAAAAAACAAATAGAAATTAGATTTGTTTATTTGAAATTGAGAAAAGAAAAAACAAATAAATTAAGAAAAATACAAATGAAATTGAGAAATTTTCAACTGCAATTAAGAAATTTAATAAAATTCTTGTGAATAAAATTAAGCTTGCACGGAGACAAAAATGGCAAGAAATTGGAAATATCTTACACCGATATATATTCCTTAAAAGCTGCTAAGAAGGCCAAATACTCAGAACAACTTACTTGTCTGAACGAGTACTTCAGAGCCGGTATCGAAATAGTGGGGCTCGACGAAACAAATTTCAGTTTGTTTTATTGCCGTAAACGTGGCTATTCAAGATTTTGAACTCGCGCTAGCCACCACCAACCCACCATCACGTGACCCAATTGTTAAAGGCGTTATTAAATTGGATGAAAAATTGGATTCCCTGTTGCCAGGGAATGGATGAGAAATTTTTTCGTTAGATAGGAGGAGATGTGGAACAACCTTTCGGAGTTCCTGGTAGTCGTTGATAATGCTTCTTATTGCAACAGGTTAGAAACTGTATTTGAAAACTCTTCTGCAACTCTACTCAGATTGAGCTCGTATTGATGAAGCTAAAACATTGGTAACTGCTGGCGACTGCAGCAGAGCCATACAGCATTCCTGCACATTCCATTAATCCGCCGTACAAATAAAACATATGCCCGTACGTTGATTGTTGTTTTTATTGTTTATTTTTTGTGTTTAATAAAATTTTTTCTTTAATACAAATTTTTCCCAAAATCGTTTGATATTTTCTAAATTACATTTATACTTTTCTTAATTTAATTTATAATTTTCCCAATTTCATTTGTGTTTTTCTTAATTGCAAATATAAAATCTCAATATCATTTGTTCTTTTCCCAATTTCAATTGGAGAATCTAAATTTCATTTGTTATTTTATCAATATCAAATATAAAATCTCAATTACATATCTTCTTTTCTCAATTTGAATTGGAAAATCTCAATTTTATTTGTTCCTTTCTCAATTTTAAATGGAAAATCTTAATTCCATTTGCATTTTTCTCAATTTCATATGGAAAATCTCAAAATCAATTGTTATTTTCTCAATATTAAATACAAAATCTCAAAATCAAATGAACTTTTCTCAATTTCAAATGGAAAATCTCAATTTCAATTGTTCTTTTCTCAATTACAGTTGGAAATGGTGTAGAGCTAACTATGTGTGCTTTTTTAAAATTTGTACATTTATATGCTTTGTATTTATTAGAAATGTATTTATTAGAGCCAACTATGTGTGCTTTATTAAAAACTGCACATATATATGCTTTTCTTCATTGTTTTTTCAGAGTGGTGAATAGCGAAATCTCGGGATTTCGATGCAAGTGTAAACGCAACCTACACGCATTTTCAACATTTGGCATAGAGTTGTGAAATTTCGGTATTTTTAGAGTACTCAATACTACTCAATACTTTTCAATTGAGTACTCGATACTACTCAATACTTTTAACGGTTTTTTTAATTTAAAAATAAAAATGTTATGAATTCGTATTTATTAGGAAAAATTATCACAATTCACATACACGTGTTAAATAACTATTGTTATTTACATTTTAATTAATTTAAAACATTTTAAATAAATTAATTAAATAATTTTTCCCAAAAATTCGTTAAAAATTTCTTTGCTTCACAAATAGAGTTGTATTTTCAGAGCTGTATTTTTAGAGTACTATTTTTAGAGTTGTATTTTTATACGAAAAATACACATTTCTACGGAAAATTGCATCTTTAAAAGTATTGAGTAGTACCGTTTTTGTATTGAGTACTCAAAAAAACAGTCAGTATTGAGTACTCAGTACCGGAATACTCAATACTTTTACAACTCTAATTTGGCATAGAAAAGTGCTTTTTGCGTTCCAGTACTTTTTGGTCGAGATGGGCGCGTCATTCGAAATTTTCGTGTCACGCGTGAATCACGTCAGTTTAGGTACTAGCGAACGGGTGTTTTCTACTTCTACCAGAATTCTTATGTAAAGAAGAAATCGACTTCTTGTAGAAAACATTGAAAATTTTTGTTTCTCCACAAAAATTTGGAATAAAATTTAAAGATTTACATTGAATTTTTTATGAAATGAATACTCTTTAGTTTGACCAAAATAAGAGATCAACTGAAAACATTCCCCTCATTCACGTTATTTAAAATTTTTATAAAATTAAATAAAATGAATTAAATGCGCTAAAATCCCAAAACCTAATTAACAAATTATGAAAAATAATCTGCTAAAAGCATGTCCCTATCAGAGAAACAAGCCGATCAAAATAATCGGCGGCGCAAGCAAAAAATCGGCGGCGGCGGCGGCGATTAAGGTTGAGCCGGATAAAAAACGGCGGCGGCGGCGCAACCAAATAATCGGCGGCGGCTTGATAGAACATTATACACGTAATTTAAAGATGTTTAAGGTTTTTTCCAAAATATAGCAGTAGAAAATTGTACAAAAAATTTGGAATTATCAAATAAAAAATAATTTTAAGTTAAATTCATCGATAAAAATTACAAATTTAGGATTTTTAGTTTTTGAACGGAGCTAGAAGGAGCGATAGTTGGGCTTTCCAAATATATATACATATGTTTATATATTCAACAAAATTGTGTGGAAATATTTTCAAATAAAACTGATTTTCTTAATTTTTTCTTATTTTGTTTAATTTTGACGGCTTTTAATTGCAATATTTTGTTTAAAGAAAAACTAATTTTTATCTAATTTATTCTTTATTCAGGGCAAAATGAAGTTCTATTTTAATCGCTTTAAAATTGTCAAAGTTATACATTTTTTTATAAACATGGAATCTCTGCATTTATAAGAAAATTGAAAATATTAACCTTAACGATTGTGCAAACAAGAATCTCGAGTTGCTGAAATTAAATGTTTAGAAAAATTACGATAACTTTTTCAATTTTCAATTAATTTAAACAAAAGAATCTGATTTTACTAAGAACTAAACCCACTTTCAGAATGAATTACAATTGTAAAGAATTGTTTAATACTGTAAAAAGCCGTCAAAGTATACAAATTAAAAAAAAATTAATTTTAATATTTAAAAAAAAACTGTCAACATATTTCAGTTACAAATAAATAAATCTATATATATTTGGAAAGCTAAATTTTTTGTCTTTCCAAAAACGTTACAATATTCAAAATCGGTTGAAATATTGCTGAACTTCAAATTGTAAAGTGCTTGAAGTCGCTCAAAAACAGAGCTTTGACACTATCACCCCTGTTCTGAATTCCGAAACTTTTTAATTAGAGTGGTTTTGTAAAATCACACAAAATTCAAAATGTCGGAAATTGACTGTTTCAACAAATTTTAAAATAAATTTTAACATATTAATTTTTGCAACAAAATATTCCATTTACTTTCACCAAGTTTTTCCAACACGAAATAAAACGAAGAAAATAATTCGGATGTGGATCACAGAACAGCAAAAAAATTCGGAATGTTTCACTTTAGAATTTTTTATGTGGATTCGGAACTTAGAAATAAACAAACTCTATTTTCACTCAAAATTAAATGTGTTTTTAGAATAAACTAGAAAAAAATATGGTTCGAAAAAAATTATGCTCGAAAAGATGTCAAAGTTGAAAAACTTAGAAGAAAAGTTAAAAATTCAGATATTCACCCCTGTTCTTAGTTCCGAAACTTTTTAATTAGAGTTGATTTGTAAAATCACACGGAATTAAAAATTTCGAAAATTTGTTGTTTCTACCAAATTTTAATATTCATAGACTAATTTTAAAATAAATTATTGTATTATAATTGTTGTTAAAAAATATATATTCGTTTCACTATCATCAAGCTTTTTCTACACGAAATAAAACGAAAAAAAAATTCGGATGTGGATCACGGAACAGCAAAAAAATTCGGAATGTTTCACTTTAGAATTTTTTTGTGGATGCGGAACTCAGAACAGCGTCGATTATTGTAAATATCTTCGTCCGCAATGTCTTAAAAATGTGTCTTTTGATAATAATTTCAGGTGTACTGAAAGTTCTGAAAAATGTGATGTGATCTACTTAACCAAACCTACGACCATAAATTCGAATGAATTCTTTAATTCACTTTTGGACTTTTAATTAAAATTTACTAATATATCTTACGATTATACCATTCCTTATGAATTCATTCACTGGCTTCATTCTTTTAATTTTCATGCATAGTGAATGAATTCTTTCATGAATTCATTCTTTTTATAATGATCTTTCACGTTTCATTCGGTTTGTAAAAGTTTAAAATAAATGTTGCGTTTTTAATTATTTTTATGGGTTGTGTATATGATATCAATATTAAATCCCTAAAATAAGCCACATTTTTATTTAATTTGTAATTATAAACTAAAGTGTTGTCAGAATCATTAGTATATTCATACCTTAGATCTTTTACTGATTTAATAAAATGACAATTTTGATAAGCCATTTTGTAAAAGATTAGAATTAATGAAAAAATTATTTATTTAAATTGATTGTAATTCTATAAGGAATGTATTCAACATAAGAATGCATTCTATTTAATATTAAAATTTGGGAATGAAACCTATGAATTAATTATAAAGGAATGTTTTGATGGAATGATATATATTCAATTTCTAAAGCTGAATTCAGTTTTGTGCGAATTAACCTAAAATTGAATTAATTCTTTCGAAGCTCTGCCTACAATCTACACTTGGTCATTTGAAAAGTATATATGTATATTGTTCATTTGGATTCTCTCCTCTATTGCATATCCAAATTTCAGCGAAATCTGTCAGAAGTTTTCAAGCAAAACTTCCAACTTAAGAAATATTTATGACAAAAATCCTTCTTAGCTCTGACTATAAAACTGGTTCTTTTATTTTTTTTAACTAAAAAAAATACTCTTGATGGTTCAGGAAATCATGAAGTAGAAAATTTGTTTTAAAAATGACATTTGCTTTTAATTTTTTTATTTTGGAAAATTGATACTTCCAGCCGAAATGAGCCGAGAAAAATCGGCGGCGGCGGCTGAGGCAAAAATGACCGGCGGCGGCGGCTTAAACGGCTTACGGCGGCTGGCTTGTTTCTCTGATCCCAGATCCTTTACCTAATCAAAATAAGTTGATATTGTTCTAAAAGCCCAAAGTCTATACTTTTAAACCATATTAAAAATTGTCACGTATATGAATAAATAAGAAATTTTAACAAAAAAAACTGTATTTTTGCTAAAAGTAAAATTTAAAAATATTTCAAAAACTAGAGCTAATTTTGAAATTTGGTGTTCACATTCGTTATATTCATCCTAAAATCTCTCAGAATTGATATGTCGCATGTACGATGCATTTTTAGTGTTGTACTGTGTAATTAAGATAAAAAACAAATTTCATATTTTTCGTGAGTATTTCGTGAGCGTGAGTACTTCGTGAGTTTGATTCAAATTAAAATTAATCACGCTCACTCACGTGTATGTGCGTGAGTCGTGCGTGATTATTATTTTTCTTTCGTGAGCGTGAGTCAAAATTTACTCACGCGCCCATCTCTACTTTTGGGTAAATAGCGAATTTACATTGATCGAAATCGAGTTAAAAGTAGATTTCGATGGAAATCCAATAAAAATTTGGTATTTCAAACAGATTTTCCATAGGAAATGAAATACCAATTTAATTTTGATTTCAGCGAAATCTCATCGAAATCCAAATTGAAATCCAATTTTTCTCCCATATTAGGTCCATTCGATTACTTTTATCAGTCAAGTCCAGTATGAATTACTCAGTACAAACTTACAGAGAGTAAGACAAGATTTACTCTCAAAATAAAATGTTCCCAATCATGTACGCGAACAGAAAATTTGCAACAATTTGCAAGTCTGTAGACACAGCTGATTACAACATCAAATATACAGATCAATTTTATCTGGTCGCTATGGAAGACGATATTTTTTGATGTTAAATCTTAAGCAGAAACTTTTTACAAGGTTTTCTTATCTTTCCCATAATTTATTTTGAAAGTTTCATTGCTTTGAATTTCCATAAAATAACATAATTGTAAAATTTTTTTTTATTATCAATAAACGAACATACCCAAGAAACATTTTTACGGACTCTCCGGCACGTACGGATTCAAGAATCCGTCTTTTACGGCACGTTAACTGTCCGTAATGTACGTATCCGTCAATGCTTGTACGTATACGGAACATTAACGGACCGTATAAATGGATTTTCGAACACAATACGTTTTAACTCCGTTTTGGTGTATCCGTTTCCGTACCTTTAAATACGGATTTCATCGGTTGCAGTTTGTTTACAAAATAAAAAATTATATTTTTGAAAAGTCGGTGAAAATATTATTATAACGGGAATGTATGGAAAATATGCAATAGAGGGAATTCTTTCCATCACACCATTAATCAAACAACATCAAGTAAGGTAAGATTTATGAAACCTATTGTTTTGTGTATAACATGTGAGAATTTGCATTGTGTACACAGTCAATTAAATAGATGTTGGATTTTACTCTGGGTCCTTAAGCGCTGGATAGATAGGTAAACCGAGCCGGATGTGCTAAATATTGTAATTGTATTAATTAGAAATTTATTAATAGTAATTGTAAATAATAATTATTAATGAATTTATAAAAAAGGAAAAACGGTCCGAAAACGGTCCGGCATTGACGGACTTTCAGCGGACTAGTCCGTTTTTTACATGACATAACGGTCCGTAAACGGTCCGTAATTGACGGACTTTAAACGGACTTGTCCGCTTTTAACACGAAATAACGGTCGCTCATTGGTGACTCGGTCATATCGTTCAACAAAATTCATTGAAATAGTTCGTTCAAATCGTTCAATCGTTCTTTTTTGTCATGAGCTGTGTCTGAACAGTGATTCGCGAACGGTGTCGTTCATTCAAAAAGCGCAAAAAAGTTACAAAAAAGGGTAAAAACGCGTAAATTTCGATTTAAAAAAAGCACTAAATAATTTTTAGGGCCTTTAAAAAGAATTTTTCAGTTCTTACATACACTGAGAGAAATATCTGCATTATATTAATGCATTTTTGCATGAAACCAATGAAGTTTCACTGGAATTCGTCCACTGGAACTTTTCGTTGAATTAATGGAATTTTTCATTAAAATTTCATTTCGTAATTATTCACAATTATTCGATTTTTAAAAACTTAGGGTCTTGTTTTATAGTCAGAAGAAAAAAGGATAAATAAATAAATTTTAGAAAAAATTCGTCCCTATTTCTGACTAAGTATACAAAACTGGCCCCAAAATTTTTCCTATAACACTGAGAGAATTATCTGCATGATATTAATGAATTTTTGCATAAAACTAATGAAGATTCACTGGAACTCGTCCATTGACATTTTTCGTTGAATTAATGGAATTTTTCATTAAATGTTGCAAAAAATTTCATTTTATTAATTAAAAATTTTATACACTCAATGAAAAAGCTACATTAAAACTAGATTCATGTAATATATAAAGTTTTTTCATCAAATATAAGAAATTTTTCATTTACTTTGTGAAGAAAACTTAATTAGTTTACTGAAAATTTTCATTAAAATTCGTCCAGCAAAATTCCCTTTGTGTAGGATTTTGCTAAATTCGTGTTAAAAGTGATACGTGTATAACGGGAACTTTTTGCATTTGATACATCAAAAACTCTACATTTAGCGCCAAAAGCACTATTTGGCATTTAACATACAACTTTTCCTTGATAATTTAACGTATCGTTATGGAAATAAAAGCAACTGTTGACATATTTCTTGATATTGCTATAAATATCTAATATATAAAAATATCTACCTGTATATACATGTAAAAAAGCGCAAAACGCGCTAAATAAATTTTGAAAAAGCACCAATTTAGTGCTATTTTCAGTTACGCGTTAGATCAATATTTTTCGCGTTTTGGCACATCAAAAAGCACCAGATTTAGCGCGAAAAGCACTAAGTTGGCATCTCTGGTTACATCCCAGGTAGAAAATTACACAGGGGCCAACACTGGCAAAGCACCGAAATGGGTGGTATGAGTCAGGGATGATAAATGGGATTTTCAAAATGTACCAACCTGATTACAAAATAGTACTTTTTCGACCTCCATAGTAGAGTTGTGAAATTTCGATACTTTTTGAGTACTCAATACTACTCAATACTTTTCAATTGAGTACTCGATACTACTCAATACTTTTAACGGTTTTTTTGAATTTAAAAATAAAAATGTTATGAATTCGTATTTATTAGGAAAAATAATAACAATTCAAATACACGTGTTAAATAACTATTGTTACTTACATTTTAATTAATTTAAAACATTTTAAATAAATTAATTAAAAAATTATTCCCAAAAATTCGTTACAAATTTCTTTGCTTCACAAATAGAGTTGTATTTTCAGAGTTGTATTTTTAGAGTACTATTTTTAGAGTTGTATTTTCATACGAAAAATACACATTTCTACGGAAAATTGCATCTTTAAAAGTATTGAGTAGTACGGTTTTAGTATTGAGTACTCAAAAAAACAGCCAGTATTGAGTACTCAGTACCGGAATACTCAATACTTTTACAACTCTACTCCATAGTACCAAAAAAAAATTTCTGTACTCTACACAACTCTATGGGTGTATTGAGTTGGTGTTAATGATGTCGGTTTATCTGTCCTTATAAAATGAACGATCTTTATAATAAAACTATAAGTAGTTCGCATTTCAAGAGATAATTTGACGAAATTTGGTACATAAATTTTTACTGCATCGATTACTAACGCTATTGAAAATTGTTAAAATCGGTCCGTGTTTTTAATGGTATAACCAAATCAAAGCATTTTTTTACGATTTCTTCCACGGGACCTAAATAATTTTATTCGTTAATGAGAAAGAGATCCTTCCAGGCAAAGACCCAGGTTTAAGTTTGGCTCCCGGCTCTTTTCTACACCGTTTTGTACTCGAAAAAGTTCGAAAAATTACGAATATTTTATTTCTTTTTCATGTTTTTTTATTCTTTGCTATTTATTCGCTTTCTAGACTTAACTGTTACACTAGTGTCTACACCTACAAAAAAAAATTTGTTGTCCCAACCGAATTTGATTCCAACCCAATCGTTCGGTTGCTGCAACCGTTAAGTATTCAATTCAGAAACTAGAATATCAGACGTAATAGATAGCATAAGCACGGAACTACGATCCCTTCCAAGTTTAACATGTTTAAACTTGTTTCTATGGAATTATACCATGAATTATGTGGTATGGAATATAATAACTTTGTGCTGACGTTTGATTCAGATTTTTATTTGAATGAAGTTGAAAGTCGTATTCAATTTCGTTTGAAAGCGAAAATTATTTTAAAGGGATTTAATCAAGTTAGCTCGATTGATTTATTCAACCATTAAATTAAGGTACCACCTCCATTAACATAACTTTTCCATTAACATAAATTTTCGAAAAAATTAAATTTGCCTTATTTTTAACTTGTTTACAAGTAAATTACAAAGAATAAAAATTATTGAAAAAATTCGATAAGACCAGCAAGGCAAAATGCGCATTTTCGGCTTTCGCTACAAAGCCATCATCAGTGCCTTTCGTCTTTGAGTGGGTTAATATTTTGATAATCGTCTACTTATGTGGCTGTTGAAAGCAAATCGGGTTTGTTATCAACAACTCAACTTAGACTAACATCAACGAAATTTAACAATGCCATTTTTATCCTTTTGTTATTATTACTCTTTTTTGCTTTGAACCTTAATTCTTAAGATATCTCAGCTGATTCTATTCAACTCTGTGTATGATAAACACAGATTTTTGAATTACAACGAACCGTTAAATTCAAATTTAAATGTATGTTATTAAATTATATTCTTGCACCGTGTCAATATGTTTAAGATGAATGGGGGAAATGTTTCTCGAGTTGATCTGTTATTTTAAGTAAATGAATGTTATTTTAGTTTGACTCAAGATCATAAATTAATATCACTTTCTGTTTAAATTATTTTCAAATCAAAGAAAGATGATACAATTTTTACAAGTAAATTACAAAGACTAAAAGTTATTGAAAAAATTCGATAAGACCAGCAAGGCAGAATGCGCATTTTCGGCTTTCGCTACAAATCCATCATCAGTGCCTTTCGCCTTTGAGTGGGTTAATATTTTGATAATCGTCTACTTATGTGGCTGTTGAAAACAAATCGGGTTTGTTATCAACAACTCAACTTAGACTAACATCAACGAAATTTAACAATGCTATTTTTATCCTTTTGTTATTATTACTCTTTTTTGCTTTGAACCTTAATTCTTAAGATATCTCAGCTGATTCTATTCAACTCTGTGTATGATAAACACAGATTTTTGAATTACAACGAACCGTTAAATTCAAATTTAAATGTATGTTATTAAATTATATTCTTGCATCGTGTCAATGTGTTTAAGATGAATGGGGGAAATGTTTCTCCAGTTGATCTGTTATTTTAAGTAAATGAATGTTATTTTAGTTTGACTCAAGATCATAAATTAATATCACTTTCTGTTTAAATTATTTTCAAATCAAAGAAAGATGATACAATTTTTACAAGTAAATTACAAAGAATAAAAATTATTGAAAAAATTCGATAAGACCAGCAAGGCAGAATGCGCATTTTCGGCTTTCGCTACAAAGCCATCATCCATAAATTTTAAAATCTTTTACTTGGGTTTTTCAACACTTTTTTATTTTAAACTCCGATAGTTAATTTCTTCATTTTAAACACAATATTTGGTATGAAAATTAAAAAAAAAAAAAAATGAAAATGTGTAAATAGTACTAAATGAGTCATAGGAGTACCATAGTACTTTTGATGTTTTAATAGTACCATAAAAAGTACTATAGTATTAACTTTATTATCCCTGGTATGAGTGCTTGTTAACAGCGCTTTCCCAACGCCCAAATGATAACACCATTCCACGGTGGTGCCAATGCTTTACCAAGCCCTGGGAAAGCACCCATAAACATAAAAATCAAATGCTTTGCCAACGTTCAAATAAAAAAATTGAGATAGCAAAGTATTGAGATAGCACCAAGAAACATAAAAATAGTGTTTTCCCTGCCACTAAAATATGAGGCCTCATCACTGAAGAATTTTAAATTACTCTAAAAATAGACGTTTCTTGGAGTTATTGTATTGTGGAGTCAAAAATTATTTAAATAATCAATCAGGGTTCCGACGGGGGTATAGCACGACCTCTCTACTGCTGGCTTTGACTGACTCTATTAGACAATTTCTAGATGGCCGTAAGAATGTAGTGCTACTTTCGGTAGATTTGTCTAAGGCCTTTGATAGAGTAATACATACTAGGTTACTGTTTAAATTGTTTAGTCAGTTCATGTTTTCTTATCGGGCTTGTGAATAGAGTTGTGAAATTTCGATACTTTTTGAGTACTCAATACTACTCAATACTTTTCAATTGAGTACTCGATACTACTCAATACTTTTAACGGTTTTTTTGAATTTAAAAATAAAAATGTTATGAATTCGTATTTATTAGGAAAAATAATAACAATTCAAATACACGTGTTAAATAACTATTGTTACTTACATTTTAATTAATTTAAAACATTTTAAATAAATTAATTAAATAATTTGTCCTAAAAATTCGATATAAATTTCTTTGCTTCACAATAGAGTTGTATTTTCAGAGTTGTATTTCTAGAGTACTATTTTTAGAGTTGTATTTTCATACGATAAATACACATTTCTACGGAAAATTGCACCTTTAAAAGTATTGAGTAGTACCGTTTTAGTATTGACTACTCAAAAAACAGTCAGTATTGAGTACTCAGTACCGGAATATTCAATACTTTTACAACTCTACTTGTGAACTAATAAAATCCTACCTTTATGATAGGTACCAATATGTATCTGTTGGTACCGCTATCTCACGAACTCGACGGATCACTAGTGGTGTCCCACAGGGATCTGTTATCGGCCCACTTTTATTTATGATTTATTTAAATGACCTTTTACAAACGCCAAAGAAACATTTTAACGGACTCTCCGGCACGTACGGATTCATGAATCCGCCATTTACGGCACGTTAACTGTCCGTAAGGTACGTATCCGTCAATGCTTGTACGTATACGGAACATTAACGGACCGTATAAATGGATTTTCAAACACAATACGTTTTAACTCCGTATTGGTGTATCCGTTTCCGTACCTTTAAATACGGATTTCATCGGTTTGTTTACAAAATAAAAAATTTTTGTAAAGTCGGTGAAAATATTATTATAATGGGAATATATGGAGAATATGCAATAGAGGGAATTCTTTCTATCACACCATTAATCAAACAACATCAAGTAACAAGGTAAGATTTATGAAACTTAATGTTTCACAATGTTTTGTGTATAACATATGAGAATTAGCATCGTGTACACAGTCAATTAAACCATAACTAATTTATTGTTCTTTTTCCATATAGATGTTGGATTTTACTCCGGGTCCCTAAGCGCTGGATAGATAGGTAAACCGAGCTAGATGTGCTAAATATTGTAATTATAAATAATAATTATTAATGAATTTATAAAAAAAGAAAAAAAAGACTTTGTATTGAAAATAATAAACATATGGTCTATTTTTTTAAAAAAATCGGTAGGATATGGACAAGGAAATACTTCGTTATTACACGACATATCGGTGCGGAAACGGTCCGGCATTGACGGACTTTCAGCGGACTAGACCGTTTTTTACATGACATAACGGTCTGTAAACGGTCCGTCATTGACGGACTTTAAACGGACTTGTCCGTTTTTAACACGACATACCGGTCCATAAACGGTCCGTCATTGACGGATTTTCAACGGATTCGAATCAGTTTCGATGTTCCTTATGTTCCGTTTTCTGGTCCGTATACGGATCCAGAAAACGGTACGTATACCGGGTTGGATTCAGTTTATGACGGACCGAAAACGGTGCGTAAACGGAACGAATTGTTTGTTGGGCGGTTAATGGCGTTTCTTGCGTGCCTTTTGTATACGCTGATGATATTCAGTTCGTTTGTTATTCGAATGCTGAATTTGTAGATGTGTTACAAGAGGGTGTCAATTATATAATTCGGGAAGTTGTGTCTTGTGCGTCTGATAATGGGCTTAGTGTCAATCCGGCAAAGACAAAATTGATGGGGTTTGGATTTGATACTGATGGTATGGATGTTAGAATTGGTGGCATTTCTGTTGAGTTTGTCGATAAAACGAAATGCTTAGGTCTTGGATTGGATAATCAATTAAAGTTTTCTCCACATATTAATTATTTATCCTCACGGGTATCATTTTTCTTGAAAAGGTTGTATTCATTAAATATTTATTTACCTCGTTCAGTTAAAAGGCGGGTTGCCACTGCTATCTTGATGCCACATATATTGTACTGCATGGAGATCTTTTCGGGTACTGGGAATTACGCCTTGAGGAAATATCACCTTACCTTTAACAGGATTATCCGTTATGTTTTTAATTTGAAAAGAAGATATCATGTATCTCAACATACATTTAATTTTCTTGGATCGTCTTTTAAGAATTTTATCAGCATTAGGATATTACTGTTTTTTATAAATCCATTATTAATGGTTACCCTGTTTATATAGTTGATCAATTTAATTTTATTCGTTCGATTAGAAATCCCCAGATAATACCACCTATAAGGCATTTAAATATTTTTGTGAAGTCATTTCAGATTCGTGTGTCAAAAATATGGAATGCTTTGCCGAGAGAATTGAGAACGTTTAATTATACATTGCTTCAATTCAAGTCCAAATTAGTAGAATTTGCGAAACTCCATTTGTTGGAGGGTTTGTAAAATGTATGTTTTTGAAAGTGCGAAAGGCGAAAGGAAAGAATGTTGAAATAATATGTATTTATCTTTGTGATATTAAAGCTTCTTATGGGAATTGATTCTTGGCATTCACTATGATTGTATTTTGGTTCTTTTTTAAAATCTTGTAAAATTTGTAATGCTTTATTTTATGTGATCTCATATACATATGTACTTATAATTTTTTTTTACCTATGTATATTGCGATTTATTATATATTGTAATAATTAACTTTAATTTTATATAGAAGTTTGTTATTTAGTTAGTAGCTTTAATTAACCATATAAGGCCCTAAGGGCTCGGTTATGTAATAGAAGAATTAATAAAAAAAAAATATTCACTCTTTTGGAGTTTCTTTTTCAAAAACAAAATAATCTTATAGGAAAACAAGTGCTGGGAATTCACCCTTTTAAAGCGTTGGAAGGCGTCCAAATTTAGTGCTTCTTTTTGTAAGACCGCGGTGTACTTGCGCTTTGCCAGTGCTTCTTTTTTGTTACCACACATAATTTCCACCTGGAATGTTTATATTAACTTTAATGAGCATAGGCTAAAGGTGCTTTCACAATGGTGGAGTGGCTCTACTCTGCAGCACAGATTCAAATGTTAACTGTTCACAATGCAGAGTAGAGTTACTTCAAAAAAATATGTGACTTTTCAGTATTTACGCAGTTTTTGCTAATATCTTGGCATGGATTTCACTGCTATTATTATAAAATAATTTTTTATTTTATATATTATTACAAATTGAAACTATTTGCTTTTATTTTTCAATATTTTTTTATAATTTGTTGACAATTAGAGATGAGAACAAATTAGTGATGTGTTTTTTTTAGTTATATTTGTCATGTTAAACAGTTAACAGAGTGATGTTAACTCTAGAGTGCAACAAATCTGTACTCCAGAGTCAAACAAATTTAACTCTGGAGTGGAATAAAAAAAGATAGCCAAATACAAAAATGTATTAGTAAGAAAGAGAAAGCAACTAAATTTGCTACATATTGGAGTACTCCATCATTGTAAACGTACCTTAATAGTGTCAGAAAATTACAATTTTATTAAAAATTTGAAATTATTAAGAAAAACATTTAATTCTGTAATAAAATTAATAAGAAAGGTATACAAACTTTTTAAGACTACAAAAAAGAACGAAATGAACGATGAACGAATAATGGTGAACAATGGGTGCGTTCGGCAGATACAATTTGACAGTCAACACCCTACGGGAAATTTTAACAAACTGTCACCGAACTGGCCCCTTTATATGAAATAGATTGGTCACTTTTATATGGCGTTGTCATAGGAGGGGGAAATTGACCCCTTGTGACATGTCACAAGACAAATCCCAGGACAGGTCCCTGAACTTTGTTTTTTATGAGAGTTCAGTAATCTGTCCTAGGATTTGTCTTGCCACATGTCATAAGGGGTCAATTTCCCCCTCCTATGACAACGCCATGTAAAAGTGACCAGTCTATTTCATATAAAGGGGCCAGTTCGATGACAGTTTGTTAAAATTTCCCGTAGGGTAGTTCTACAACAGCTGTGCAACTATCTGCTGAACGACCTGGTCACTAACCGCTCAGTCTGAGCGGTCAGGTAGCGCTGTCATATTTTGGTATCGTAAAAAATGTTTGCTACTTTTGATCAAATAGTGATACATTTGTTGTTGTTGATTTAAAAAATTTTTGTTTTGTATGAATGACAAATAAAAACATACAAATATAATTCAAAAACAAAAAATTTTAAAAATCAAAGGAAAATATAGAAAATATGTATTTAAAAACAGAACAAAGAAAACCTCGTTCAGCAGAGTAAGTAATCACAAAGAGCTACAAGTCTCCGGTATCAGTTTAAGGTTTCTCTGCCGAATGCTACCAATGTCATATCGTGCAATGAACTGAACTGTTCAAATGAACTACTTCGTTCATGAACGACACAATTCTATTTTAAAGCAATGAGCTTTTAAATTTCTTCCTTTAAAAATTGACATTTGTATTAAATTTCAATTATTTTGTCTAATTATTAAGGGTGACAAACAATGAATAATAAAAATATTTTGCAATAAATATATTCTCTATTTTATAGGAAATAGAAAAAATTCAAACTTTGCGCCATTCAAGAAAAATCAGCCATCTTTTCGACCAATATAATTTTACACAATTATAACTGGTCTTTTTTTTGTGTATAAAATGTGTGTTAACAAACAATAGTTGTCCTCTTTTTGCCATATTTTGCTAAATAACGAAGAAGAACACAAAGAAAACAACAAAAATCATAATTTCACAAACAGTGCTGACAACATATTAAGAATAGACCTATAGCTGTATGCGTTTAATTACAACGAATTGTGGGGGAAAATTATAGCTATCTCTTTTTTACCTTAAATGAAAACAAATATCGCCATATTGCGTATTAAAATGTAACACTATTTCATCCACTTTTGACGAGGCAAGTAGGCAAGCAAGGCAAACGAAGAATTGTCGTCGAAAAAATAAAGGCAGGAAATTTTGTGGAAAATTTAAATTTTTCCTGAAGGAAATTGAAGCCATTTGCGATTATAAAACGGACTATGTATAAAATTCAATTATCCGAAAGTTTATCTGATTAAAAGTAATAATTGGCAATTAAAAGAATAGAAAGTGTTAAAAACGAGAAAGTGATTTTCAGCAAAAAGCCATCTTGCGACAGTCGTTTTTTTGCGAAAGGCGGTGTAAGATAGTGACTAAACAATAAAGGCATAAGAAGCAACTATTAATTTAAATCAACAAATTCAAGTGTTACAAAAAGCTATAATCATCAAAAAAGTTGAAAAATATTGTGGTTGCCTAAAAACAAAAAAGTGTAAACGTGTATCAAACAATTCCTTCAAGTAAAAAAAAAGCACAATAGTTGGATTTTGTTGTTGTATACTCTAATCTTTTTTAGATTTTCGGTTAGTTTTCATTGTTTCAAATTATTTCGATTTGATTGCACAAATTGGAAAACGGCCACCGAAATAAAATGAGTGGCGGTATGCCAGAGTTGGGATCGAAGATCAGCCTTATATCTAAGGCTGATATTCGTTATGAGGGTCGTCTATATACAGTGGATCCCCAAGAGTGTACAATTGCCTTATCAAGCGGTAAGTAATATTTAATTAAATGTAATAAAAAACAGAATTCAAATATACCGTTATTAAACGGTATACTTGTATCCTAGTTTTTGTCGAATTAGCATTCCTTTTTGTAACTTTCGTGTATTTTCTTCACTTTATTGGTGGATGTCTAGCGCAGTCCATATCTTGCGACCATCGGTTGTTTCCATCGCTATTCTCTTATTTGTTGTTGTACTTTTTTTTTTTTTGCTGACCCTATATAAACTTATCACCTTTAAAGCGACTACAATTATACATTCTTTATTTTGCCAATGCATTTTGTATCCGAGATGGTGTTTGCGGATGTCCATTTCGTACCAAATTGATTGCAAATGTGCCAAAATAGCTTCAATTTTCCAAAATTTTATTTAGTTCTGAAACAGCAAATAAAACCCATTTAAAATTAGGATTTGAAATAGAACAAATTAACGCATTTGTAACTTTTTTCCGGCCAATCTAATGTTTAAGGAGTAAAATGGACTGAAATTACCATAGAGGTAAACAAGTTTTATAAAGACTTGATATTTATTTCAAAGCCACATAGGTGTTGCAAAAAGCAACCTCGTCCTATCGAGCCTCAGGGCTATATACGATTAATTCATTTTTGAATTCATATATGTAATGAACAGTAAAAAAATATATCTTATAATTAACTAAGAAATAAAATACTACGAACTAATTGCCATGATGAAATAAGTAGGTCCCACGTAGAAATTTTAAAACAAATCAATGAGTACTATTTAAAAAAATATATATATATTTTTGTTTTAATACTGAACTAGAGTAATAAAAGGATTTTAAGTGAATGGGAAGTCCATTCCAAAGTCTAGATACTCTAACCAAAAAATAATTTTCATTGCTCGTGTTATTCATTATCGGATAAACTTACTCAGGATTGTTCGGACTGTGATAAATGAAAGTTTTCAGTAACACATGATGATATCCCCGTTGTCATAATTCTGTGCAATAATAGAAGCCTAATTTTAACAAAGTCATAAAAAGTACAATCAATAAAATTTAGGGAATAATTAGATCCAGGGTCTAATAACCTCAGCCCAAAAATGTACCTTAGTATCCGGTTATATATTAAGCGCAATATCTTCAAATTAGTCCTTGTTGTACCACTTTAAAGATCTAAACATAAGAAGAGTGTGATCTAGTCTAATTTTTATACGTTCGGTAAAAAAACAATACAGGCTATACAACGAGTGAAGAGTCATACCAACTTTCGCAGCCACACAAGATATATAATTTCAAAAATTCATCCTGTTATCAAGAATCACTTCAAATCATTTCATGGTATCTACAAACTGAACACAGTTACCATCAATTCAGCAACGAAATTTATATACTACGCTACTCGATTTAAGCCTGGAAGTTTCTGGGCTTTAATTCCAGTATTCGAAATAGGTGAACGCTCTAGTTCCAAAACGCAATATGATTAGCAAACATTGGGTGAGTTCCTAAACGTCAAAATACATTGCAGTGATGCGGTTTTACTACTGTTTCGATACAAAGCAAACAAGTGTGTTGTTTACTTTGTAATAAAAACATGTCAACAAAGCATCAACAAAATTTGTGATGCACAGTTTGCTTTTTCTATGCGCATCAATTGCGTTTAGGAATGCATGACTTCGTTCAGTTGCATTGCAAATGATGTTTTGGAACTCACCCGGTTAAAAATAATCACATTTGTTCATATATCTATATGTGTGAATGATCATGTATGGTTTCATATGTGAACATTAACGAAAATTGAGGTAATATGTAAATCAATGATCGTGTATGCACATATGTGGTGACATATTTGTACTCATGCATGTTTATACGTTCTTGGCTTTCATATATTTTTGAGACAAAAAACCTTTGTATTTTTATAAAAAAATTGTATTTTTATTACATTTTCTTTTAAATAACAATTATAGATATATACAAAGTTATTTACATATAAATTATTATGGTTTATAAAATCACTACTCGACTTTTCATTAGCAATAAATGTAGAGAAATAAATAAAATTTTAGTAATAAAATTGCAATTTTGCTTAACTTATCTAAAAAACCTTGATTGAAAATGTTGAAAATGCTAAATTAAAAAAGACTCATAGTTCTTTAAAACAAATTAACTGAAATAAAAAGATACACATTTGCATAACTTACAAACAACAATTTGCGAAACAAGTTTTATTTTATTCCTTAAACTCTTTTGAATCATTCTGGTTTGCAAGGTAACTTTTCTATAAAAGTGGCCAAACCAAAGTCAAAATTTGTCAATGATAGAAAAAAATTTGTCAAAGAAACCAGAAGGCCGCAGAGAGTATTTAAGGCATCGCCCATTGTAGTAAAAATATGGTGGACTTTGTTTTTGTTAACATCATTTGGTGTAGTTTAACTGATTTATCACATTGTGGTCAGTCCCATATATCACTTTATTGTATCTATTGCATAAACTGAAATTGTAATAAGAGTCAATAATGGATATAGCGGAAATATTTTTAACGGAAATCTTACCCATACCTATCAAATTTCATCCTCTATTATGCCACACTTCACTATGTTTTAAAACCATAACAAATTTTCGTCAAAATATTAAATAAAACATTTCGAAATAAATAAAAACAATATGCAATAAAAAAATACAATATATTTGACATTATGATTTTGAAGTCTGAATCAGTGAATTTAATAGCAAAAAAATAAAAAAACAAAATGACAAATACATAAAATAAATTTCAAACAAACATACAAAACTAATTTTGTGAGATTTCATGACAATTTATTAGTCATTTTATATGGTTAATAGGAACTGATAAAAATGCATTCAAATTAAATGTTAGATTAACGTGTTTAGAAAAATCGTTAACAAATAAATGAACTTCGAATTCAATTTTTTTTTCTATTTCTGAAAATGTTTAATTTATTATCGCGACAAATCCGCTAAAACTTTTTAGTTGGGTTTTGATCCTATAAAACACAGTAACAAGCTATTTTCAATATAAGCTCTGTTCCATGTACGTTCCCGCAGGTATAGTATCAATACTATTGTCAAAACTGTGTGTAGATTGTTGTTCGGGTAAATTGGGTTCCCACGGATACCCGCGGTAACGACGTGGAACAGACCTATACTTTGCTAATTATGTTGTCTTAAGAAGATTATTTTAAAAAATGTTGGTCCATTTAGAATTGGTTCAATAATAAAAGTTTGGTATATGTCAACATCTTAGGTTTAAACTTGCTAAAATATATTGCCATATATGAATAAAAAAAGAGAACGGGATAATATACGATCATTAATAGGAACATATATGACATACAATTAAATGTATGATAACATATTTTACCATGTATGTGTTTCTTTTTAGCATACATGAATACATATATACTTCCATATGTGTCACATTTGTTCATGTAAAATTCATACATGTTCATATGTAAACACACATGAAGCAATATATGAAAACATTTGAGCATATATTTTTATTTTTAACCGGGCATCCATTCAAATTAGAATATTGCAATACAAGCAACTCAATGTTTTTACCCCTTGGATATGAGATTGCACCGCATACAAAATATACGTATTCATTTATTTTGTCTCCTTTATCACATGTCCAATTTCAGTGAAAACAGAATTTTACTAGGGAGAGTACATGTAAGAACTTTTTTTACCACAACTTTCTCCATCACATATTCTGTGATGAAGGAAACAAAGAAAAAAATTTCAGTCAGACAATCTCATTTATAAGGGCATTATTCACATTATTCTTCCTTCACAAACTCAAATTTTGTTTATTTATTATTCAAATAAACCAACTGAGCCCTTAGGGCCATATATAGTTGGTAGACTAACAAAAACAGGTTATTTTATAATATTTCTTAAAACTATGGTCTTAAAAATTAATTAAATTTGTATATAAGAGCATTTGAAAGAGACTACAAGATAAAACAATTTGTAATAAAAATTTGTTTTACTTACAAAAAATATAAAAGTAACAATAATATGGCAAAGATATATATGACAAAAAATATTGCGTTATAAAATTAATTAAAAAATAGAAATAATATGGCAGAAATTAAAATATATGATAAAATGTATTGCGTTCTAAACTTAGAGGAATTTAAACACCCCATTACTTGAACAAAACAAGAAATGATGTAAATATGCAAGAGTAAAATCAAATTAAAGAAAAACAAAGATTTGGCCACTTAAATGTCATGGACAGAAGCATATTCTACAAGTTTACTCTTGAATGTTTTCAAAGATAGATCAAAGGATCTAAGGGGACGGGGTAAATCGTTCCAAACCTTTGCAACACGAACATGAAAAGATCGTTCATGAATAACGTAATTTCTGGTCGGATACAGAAGTTGAGGATTCCTGTCGGCGTTCAATAATACAAAATGTCTGTGTATATATTCGGGACAATCAGTGAGCATTACCTTATGATAGAATAATAGCAATCGGATTTGCACAAAACTTTTAAAACTGCATCCCAAAAACTCGGAAATATACCTCGACACATGATCATGTTGTTTCAAATTGTAAACAAAGCGTATTATTTTATTAAAAAGCAATCTACACCTATTGAAGTCTTCAAGACTACATCCAGAGTAAACTTCAATACAGTATAACAAGTTGGACATTAATAATGCATGTGCTATACGTTTTTTAATAGAAAGAGGTAAATAAAGATTCAAGGAATATAGCCTACGCAAAGTAAAATTTATTTTAGAACTTAACCAGCTTATATGTTGACCGAATTCTAGCTTATTATCTATTACAACACCTAAGCATTTAATATCTTCAACGAATTCAATATGCTCGCCATTAATAGTAACAGATACATTAACTTCAGAGTTATGAGGTTTAAAAAGCATAGCTTTTGTCTTTGTAGACTTTATACGCAAATTGCAATTTCTCATCCACGTAGAAACATTAGATAATAGAAAATTCATGTCATATTCAAAAACGTCAATGAGCTGAAGATGACCAGTAAATAGAAGTTGTATATCGTCCGCAAAGACAAAAGCATCACATTCAAATCCATTAAGTAAGGTAAAAAAGTCGTTAATTTTTTCTGTAAAAAATTCCTATAAATTTTTCTTCAAAATATATTAGGCGCTGCATTAAAAATTCTTTTTATTCGATTTTAAATTTGCTTATTGAAAACTAAGTTTAAAAAATATTCCAACATTACCGGACACAGTGCCCGATGAGAAAACTTCTCACATTAGATACAGATACGGACATTGTTTTACAATATTTCTGACAAAAAACCAACTATGTTATTGTTATATTAAAAATTATTCTGAAAATATTCGAAAAATAACTGTTTTTTTATAAACTTTTTAGATTATAAAATAGTGTAAAAATTTTATTGGAAGTGCCAACGTGCCATTAAGCACTCTCTGTGCCAAAAAATGTCACTATTGTGCCACTTTTACTAACACCATACCAATATCATTTATTTTTTTTCCTTTTTTTATTTTCGCTTTTTCTCCTCCAGTATTAATTCCTTATTAATATTGTTGTTATTTTGTACTTGTTTTCTTTCAATTTATTCAATCCGTTACAAATATGTATAACGGGGTTTCTTAAGTTACCGATAGAATTATTTTTTTTATTTATTTATTTGCTTTATTTATTGTAATATCACAGTCACAAAAGGCCAATAAATATATTACAAAGTTTTATACAGTATAACTTAACAATATTAATTCATGAATTTCATTTACTATAAATAACCTTAGAAATACTTATTCTTTTTTCTGTTGGTTAGTTAGTTAGTTTTAAGTTTAGTTAGTTAGTTTTAAGTTTAGTTAGTTAGTTTTAAGTTATTTACTATATTTTATTCATTTCGGCTATTTATTTCAGTTTATTTTCTAATTGGAATTTGATGAGTAAATAATAAAATAGAACAACCCAACAGTGTGCCATTTTTAATTTTTTTTTTTTTGTAAAAACGGCTCTGTTTTCTAGGGATGCAAATCCTGGGAATATTCAATATAGTCCCCAATGACGGGTTTTTTAAGCTCAAACCTGTGAGGGGGAGGGGGGGGGGTTATGCTTGTAAATATTTCCTTTTGTATTTCATAAATCATCGATGAAAGTTCAGAATAAAAGTGGTATTCCCGAAATTTTTTTTGAATTTTCTACTGTATGTGACAAACAATTTATGGTGTTCTCATTTTTAAGTGTTAACTTGACTAACGAAAGAAAATGTCAAAAAGTTTTACACTCATGGACAGAAAAATAGGTGTGAGTTTTTTTTTTTAATGAAATAATGTATAATATATATTAAGTAAACATATTTCAAAGATTTAAAAACAATTTTAGAGTTTATATAAAAAAAAAAAACATTTAAAAAAACGTTATTTCAATAAATTCGATTTTTAGTGGCCAATAAAATAGGTGTACATAAAAACTTAAAATTAAGCAAACAATTTGTACTTTAATGTTAATTTAATTAATTAATAAATACAAACAGGTAGACAATAAAACAAATTAGTTATTATTTAAAGTTAATATTTTGAATTAACAACAAACCAGGCAATTAATAGCCGGTATATCCACCATTATTTTTAAGGATGTCATCGATTTTTTTTGGCATGGATTCAGACAAGTCTCTACCGGAATACCATTCCATGAATGAATGTTTTTTATTACCGCGGGAAGCTTTGAAAGATTTACGCTTTAGTTCTCCCCCAAAGATTCTCTATGGGATGGAGGTCCGGGACTGACTTGCCACTCAACAACGTATAAAGTATGGTCCCGGAACCAATCACATACAAATTTTGATGAGTTTTTGGCGTTATTATCCTGCTGATACTACCATTTTGTTTTTAATGAGATGTATCTGACCCATTCCCTTCCAAGAAAAACAGCCCCATACCATAACATTTCGTCCTACATGTTTTATTGTTTTTTTTTGGTAAATCTAGTATGGTTTTTTTTCCCCTTTTGGTCGACGTACATTTCTTTCCGCATTATTACCAAAGAAATTGATCTAAGTTTCGTCGCTCTATAGGATGTTTGTTGAAGAATGAGAGAACACCCATAATATATACTTTGTATATGTTTTTGTTTTGAAAACGTTTTGTTTTGAATATTATAATTTGTATTTTCTGTAATTTATGAAAATAAAATTTCCATGTTCGCTGTCAAACTTTCAAACTAATAACAATACTGCCCTTGATCTAACCAAAATTTGCCGTGTTTACGGTCTCGAGTGACTTTTATACCTAGAACATAGTGCGCCTCCCCGATGTCCTTCATCTTAAAGTTTTTAGCAAAACTGTTTTTAATAAACAATTTGCTTTCATGTTTGTTTCTAAAAATTAGTATGTCATCAACATACAGTTATGGACATATAATTGGCACAAATTTAAAATGCGCATAAATGTAAGTATTTTCCAACTAAATATATTTAAAAATGCAAGTTTTATATCTTCTGATTGTTGTTGAAAAAAATGTTTGTCTTAATAGTGCTCAAATGTTCCATTATGTTTTGCTTACACTGTGAGACAAATGGTAGGGGTCAAGTAGGGGCAAACTACCGGGGAAAGTTATATCGGTAAAAAAGAAGTTATACGTGTCCCGGCGTTTCGCTGGGTCACGTCTAGGAATCGAGATATATCAATTTAAAGTAAGTAACTATCATATAGGGTAAATTGTCACCTTTGGTGGTCTTTTTTTTTTGACATAACTCGAGAACCACTAGTCCGATTTTGCTCAAACAATTTTAAAAAAATTAAAAATTACAATTCCTTTAATCTGTTCACATAACGTTTTTCTATATACTCAACAGTTTTGCCGGTACAAATAAATGTATGAAGAAAAAAATATTTTTTGCCTAAAATATTAAAAAAAGTAATAAAAGGTTATTTGATTTTTATGGTAGGGGTAACAAACTAGAAAACGGTCATATATGTGCGTGGACAATTAAAAGGAAAAAAGAAAAGTGCACTTTTTTAATTATTTGGGTTTTTTCCGTTGGCTACCTGAATGATTTTGTTACACAAATTGCCCCCACATTTATGAGTGGTCATGTTTTAGAACGTTTCGAAAAATTTAAAACGCACACGAATCAGGTATATAGCCACCCTTAAAAGGTGCGCCAATTCATAAGTACCTCTCAGTAAAATATTGAAACTTACGTAGTTTTTATAGGTGTTCATTGATCGATTTCATTCAACAAGTGTCTCCGAACGCGTAAAGTACGATTTTTTTAAAGTGACGAAAAAGTAATAAAAGTATAAAACCGAAATGAGTCCAAATTGTCCAGAAAATATCAATTTATTTTGTTACGTTTGTGGCAAAAGAGCTTTTTCAACAAATACTGCATTACTCACTGAGCAATTGGAGCGTGCTTTTAAACTTTATTTTGATTCCGAAATAATTTGCGGCGTTTCGTAGGCCCCAGACAAAATTTGTAAAACGTGCTACAATGCTCTTAACATGTGGATCCAAGGGAAACGCAGTTCACTTTCTTTTGGTGTACCAATGATTTGGACTGATCCAGGAGAACACAATTCCGATAACTGTTACGCTTGCGCAAACAAAACATGTGGAGTAAATCGTAAAGGCCTTAAACCAAGAGTTTACATATCTGTTAGAAGTGCACAAATGCCTCTACCGCATTCGGATGAAATACCAATTCCACCGCTTCCAAGTCCTGACAGAGAAACTTCTTTTTCTATTGGTTTCCCGTTGGTTTCATCCCATCCCGATTTTGACTGTCGCATAGTGTTATTATTTACCGTTATCATTTTTGCGTTAACAATGCTGATTTAAAGTGAACATATAAATGGCACAATTTACTTAAAATAGGCAGTAGTCGTGTAGATTTAATTCAAACAATAAATATTTTTCGTAGTTCAAAAATAAATATAAAAAGTTAAAAAATTTTTAAAATGGGAAAACGCTGACAAAGCGTCCCAAATGAGTGTTCTGCCAGTCATTTATTTTTACCAACGCGGTTACCCAGTGGTATCCTTGATTTTTGTACCATTGGCAATTTCTGACTGGGATGTTTCATTATTCATAAAATGTACCATATTATTAACAACTATTAAATAATTGTATAACGCTTTATTCTATCAAAAAAAATTATAAACATAACATAAAATTTTTATAAATAAAGGAAAATTTAAATCTCGGAATCACAAAATTCCGTAAAATCCCGGGATCCCGAAAAATCCCGTAGTCCCAAAAATCCCGGGATTGCGGGATCGGGATTTTCAAAATCCCGAATCCCGGTATTTTCAAATATCAATGCCGATTGGAATCCCTAATCCCTACTTAACGTTATTTTATCTCGAACATGATCATAAAAACCAGTGTTGCCAACTTTTGAAGGCAGGAAAGCACCGTGAACATTGTGAAAACGGGTAAAAAGGGTAAAAATTTACCAAAAATGGGGTAAAAAAGCACGATATTAATTTTTTGAAAAATTTAAGTTAATAATTTAAAAACACATTTTAGCTTTGTAAAATCGTGTAAAAAAGTTCAAAAATAACCGAAAAAGGGGTAAAAAAAGCACCAAACTAATATCTAGAAATTTTGAAGTTTAAATATATCGAAGTTGCTATTTAAAATTGTTCTACAAACATTGTGAAAAAATGTATTTTTTGTTTAGTTCGTATTATTTTTTCAACTTTGACAGAAAATTGAAGAAAAATATTAAAAAGCGAGACTAAATACCAAAAATATGAACTGTACAAAAAGCACTGCCAGAAATCTGAAAAAGCACTGTAAATACCCGCTTTTTTTAAACGGGTATTTGTAAAAAATCACCGGGTACAAGAATGAAAAAAGCACCAAAAAATACCCGAAAAGCACTGAAATGGCAACACTGATAAAAACGTTAAGTTCTCATGTGAGCACAATAATCAACAATAATAATTCCTTGGCTTTAGAATCAAGCAGTGTTGCCACTTTTTGAATAATTATTCAAAAACGGGACTGTTTAAACATTCGTTGGATAATTTTTGAATAATGACATTTTTGTGTAATTTCACTTTTTATAGAAATTTCCGTGAATTTTTCACAAGTCCCGTGCCTTTTTAATAAATTAATAAAATTTAGTCGATATTTAGATGAAACGAGTTTGTCAGTGAAATATTTACCACAAATCTCCATTTTCTGGTGAATTCATTTGTAGATTTTTTCAACACTAAACCCAATTTAGAAGAAATCAAAAATGGTGCTATGTATTTTTTTGTTTTGTTAAAAGCATCGCCTTTTAATTATTTCTCTTGGTTTGCAAGAACATTTAAAAATTCAGCGAAAGAGTGGTAAATTTTGAGTTTGTTATGATTGTGACTTTATAATGTCTGAAAATTTTGTTCCTGTAGTTATCACAATACTGGGCTTTGTTGACCAGCCAAAAATTTTGTTAACGCAGCAAGGTGGAGCAGAATCAGAATATTTTAGAATTCTGTAAATCCAACATATTTCAGATTTCAACAGAATATGAATTTTTTTTTTTAAAAAATGTTATATTAAAGGAATTAAATATGCTATGGGAGTGTTATATTTTTATTTTTTAAAAGATAATTTGTTGATACACATATTGCAAAGAAATTTCATGTTAAGGTCTGCCTTGCTACCATTAACATAAAAATTAAAGAAAACAGGCAAAATTTTATAAATACGGTGTTTTTGAAATTTTTCCTGTCTTGCCGACATTTAAAGCTAGGGTTGAACAGGGCTTATGCCATCACAATACGGATGCCTTGGACGATCTACTCCAGCTTTTTTTTTTAAATTCCAGCTTTGTACTCAGAGAAAAATTAGTTTAATTTAAATATAAACGGTTAAATTTTGAGGAGTATGGGAGAGAAAAATTAGCAAGTAAGTAATATTTTTGCACGTAATGCATCTGAATGAAGTAGCCTTTAATATGGATAAAATACCATTTTTTTTAATATTCAAATTTAAAAACACGCCATTTTAATCCTGAAAAAGATATTGCATTGAAATTCCCTTTAGATAATAGAATCATTTGTAATAATATTTTCTGAGAAATTGGCCTGGATTTGCTTTTGAAGCAGGCAAAAACACGGAGCAGGTTATAGCAAAAATGATAAATTTTAGTTTTAAAATGCAAATAACTTTTCCACTTTGTAGATGATAGAAATTATACGTCTTTTAAAATCGGTTTGTAAATAGAAAAATGGCAAAACTTTGGAGTCGAATGGCATAGCTCCCGAAGTTTCGGCCATCCAAAACTTACAGTGTGAAACTTCATATCAGTCGGTAAGAAATGGCGAAATTCTTCCCAAAATATTTGTATTCTTCTCCATTGTGCCCAGGAGAGTTTATTTTGAAATAATATGAAAAATATATTTTTTGTGTAATTTCATACGGTTTTGGATAATTTTTGACCTACAGCTGTGTAATTTTTTGTTTTACTGGTGGCAACGCTGGAATCAAGCTTTCTTCTCTTCTCTTTTGGTATATGTATTAGAGCTTTACATCCAAAAACCTTAAGATATTTTAAACAAGGTTTCTTACCTGACCAAACTTCTTCAGGTGTAGCATCTTTAAGCGATTGCATACACTGCTGCATTAGCCGCTTCAGCCCAAAACTTTTTATGCAAACCAGAATCAATTAAAAGACATCTCGTTTTTCCCATTATTCGTTCTGTTCATCCTCCTAAACACCTATTTTATTGTAAACATGTGTATATATCCAAAACAACAACAAATTTTTGGGTTAACAATGGCGTAACAATAAAGGTGGAGTTATTAGAAATTGTATTGAATTAAGTTATCCCTGCAATGTCAAAAAAAAAAAAAAAAACAATCAAAACAAACGAAGAAAAATAATTTACTTTTAAATTTAATTAAAAAAAAATTACTACCTAATTTCGTAAAACACTTGGGTGAAGTGAAGGGAACTTTCAATGTAAATTGTTTTTGTAACAAAAACAATTTCTATAGAAATAACGCAACACTTCACCGAAGTGTTTTAGAAAATTACCCCCTTAAACTTTAAAAGAAATTTATTTCAAAATGACCACATAGTGGTGTAGGGTATAAATATTAAAAATGAAAATAAAGTGTTGTGTGTGCAATTATACATTTGATAAAAATATTTGGCCTTTTTTTTAATCACTGGATTTATTTTTGGATTTATTTTATTTTGTTAAAACATTCACATTTTGTTTTTCAATTTTTAAAATTTTATATTTTAATCCAAATCTAACCTTATTCCCTTATATAATGTGAAAGAAAAAAATTTGATTTTGCGAAAATGGAATTTCTGGAATAAAATTAAGCTAAATCCAAAACGGATTTATTTATTTTTTAAATCCATTTTGGATTTAGTTTAGTTTATTTCAATTCCTGTGTTCACATTTTTACAAAATTTAATGATTTTCCTGCACATTATATTGGCGAATAAGTATAAGAATTTTTTTTTTTTTTTTTTTTTTTTTTTTTTAATAATAAATACAGCATTTATTTACTTCGAATTACATAACCAAAGCCCTGGGGCCATATATGATTGATAAAAATTATTAATTTTTAAAATTAAAAAACAAAGCATTAATTTTTTAACAAAATAAATAAATCCAAAAATAAATCCGGTGATTAAAAAATAGGCCTATTGTAAAATTTTTAGAATGTTTATTTGAAAATGTAGGTCTTTATCAGATTCACTATTTCTTTATGAATTTGCACTTAATATTTTCTAAAAAAAAATTCATAGAGGTTGACAGTATAAAAGAAATTTATCCATATCTACACCTTTTGCAATTGTAATTCAGAAAATATCAATTGAAATTCAGAAAATATCAATTGAAATTCAGAATTTCCATTTGAAATTCAGAAAACATCAATTGAAATTCAGAATTTCCATTTGAAATTCAGATAACATCAATTGAAATTCAGATTTTCCATTTGAAATTCAGAAAATATGAATTGAAATTCAGAAAATATCATTTGAAATTCAGAAAATATCAATTGAAATTCAGAAAATATCACTTGAAATTCAGAAAATATCATTTGAAATTCAGAAAATATCAATTATTATTCAGAAAACATCAATTGAAATTCAGAAAATATCAATTGAAATTCAGAAAATATCAATTGAAATTCAGAAATCGTCATTTGAAATTCAGAAAATATCAATTGAAATTCAGAAACCGTCATTTGAAATTCAGAAAATATCAATTGAAATTCAGAAAATATCATTTGAAATTCAGAAAATGTCAATTGAAATTCAGAAAATATCATTTGAAATTCAGAAAATATCATTTGAAATTCAGAAAATATCAATTGAAATTCAGAAAACATCAATTGAAATTCAGAAAATATCAATTGAAATTCAGAAATCGTCATTTGAAATTCAGAAAATATCAATAGAATTTCAATTGATATTTTCTGAATTTCAATTGAAAATTCAGAAAACATTCAATTGATATTTTCTGAATTTCAATTGACATTTTCTGAATTTCAAATGATATTTTCTGAATTTCAAATGATATTTTCTGAATTTCAATTGACATTTTCTGAATTTCAAATGATATTTTCTGAATTTCAATTGATATTTTCTGAATTTCAAAAGACGGTTTCTGAATTTCAATTGATATTTTCGGAATTTCAAATGACGATTTCTGAATTTCAAATGACGATTTCTGAATTTCAATTGATATTTTCTGAATTTCAATTGATGTTTTCTGAATAATAATTGATATTTTCTGAATTTCAAATGATATTTTCTGAATTTCAAATGATATTTTCTGAATTTCAATTGATATTTTCTTATTTTCAAATGATATTTTCTGAATTTCAATTGATATTTTCTGAATTTCAAATGGAAAATCTGAATTTCAATTGATGTTTTCTGAATTTCAAATGGAAATTCTGAATTTCAATTGATGTTTTCTGAATTTCAAATGGAAATTCTGAATTTCAATTGATATTTTCTGAATTTCAAATGGAAATTCTGAATTTCAATTGATATTTTCTGAATTACAGTTGCAAAAGGTGTAGTAAAATATATCGATGCCTTCGTTTCATTAATTTTGAACATTTCATATTTTTTCTTATATTTATATTTTAAAATTTTCTCTTTTGAATACAAATACGCAATTGTTTTGAAAAGGATTTTATATTTATTTTTGTTTTTCTTTTTGTCTTTCGTTTGACATTGCAGGGAATAATCCTGCGGGAACCCAATGTTACCAAAAAGCGTTTTCTTACTACACAATTGGGTAAATGAGAGCTGTCATGAGCAGTGTTGCCAAAAAATTTTCAAAATAAATGGCTAGATCAGACCCAAAAATCGCTAGAAAATCACTAGATTTATAAACAGTGTAAGAATTTACCGATTTTGTCGCTAGATTGTCGAAATATGGTACTTAAAAGAGTTTTTTACTCAAAAATTTCTTTAATATGTTCATAAGAAGTGTTATAAACTTGTAAATAATAAAAAATTTACCGATTATTATTATTATTATTATTATTATTATTATTATTATTATTATTATTATTATTATTATTATTATTATTATTATTATTATTGTTATTATTATTATTATTATTATTATTATTATTATTATTATTATTATTATTATTATTATTATTATTATTACCCGAATAAAACGGGTTATACATTATTTTATATTATTTAATACAATTATGTCTCGTTATATATTGCTTTGTATGGCACTATATATAATAAGACGTAATTTTCGTCTTTCGAAAAATTTTTATATGACCCAATATCTAAATATATCTTTTTACATATGTTGTCATATTTAATCAGATCTCGACCATGGAATTTAAATTGTAAGACAAATATAGCCCAGTTTCATGTTCAATTTAAATTTCATTTAAGATTTTATCGAAATCAATTACAATCCATTTTTAATTGGAAAATATTATTTTACAAAAACAAATTTTGATAAAAGTTCAACTGATTTAAAAAGTAATAACATGAAAACGAAAAACCGGTAAAATATTTTTGATTGAATCTGAGTGATATTATCTGACAGATGACCCATACACAGATCTTTGAAGAATTAATTCCTTAATTCAATTTTTCAATTCTGAATTAAAAATTCGATGAATTAATTCACTAAGCACCATATATTGAATGGAATTAATTCATATTTGATTTCGTTCGATTTAGTTTGTTACAAATTAATTCAATTGCAATAGTTCTTTTTATTAAATCAAATGAATTAATTCACTGGTGAACACGTTCAATTTTATAAATCGAACGGAAAAAAGTGAATTAATTCCTTACTGAATTAATTCACTACTGAATTCGTTCAATTTCATTTTCGTTCAGTGAATTAAAAAAAAATAAAATTACATTCAATGAATTAAAAAAAAATAAAATTACGTTCAGTGAATTAAAAAAAAAATAATAAGTTCACTGAATTGAAAAAAAAAAATAAAATAAGTTATAAGTTCACTGAATTGAAAAAAAAAAATAAAATAAGTTCACTGAATTCAAAGCCTGTTTTCTGCCGTTCAGTAGAAGAAAAAAATAATGTACAAATGAAATGTTTAAATAAGCAATTTTACAGCGTGTGCTAGTAAAAATAAACAAAATAGAAACCGGATGCTGTTTATCAACCTACATGATTCAAAAATAAAGCCTTTTACTATTAAAAATAAAAACTTTACAGATATAGATAAATTTGAAAAAAAATATAACTATTAATTTTTCAAACTAGTTATATAGTTATATTTTTTTCTATATCTGTAAAGTTTTTATTTTTAATAGTAAAAGGCTTTATTTTTGAATCATGTAGGTTGATAAACAGCATCCGGTTTCTAATTTGTTCATTTTTACTAGCACACGCTGTAAAATTGCTTATTTAAAAATTTTATTTGTACATTATTGTTTTCTTCTACTGAACGGCAGAAAACAGGCTTTGAATTCAGGGAACTTATTTAATTTTTTTTTCAATTCAGTGAACTTATTTTATTTTTTTTTCAATTCAGTGAACTTATTTTTTTTTTTAATTCACTGAATGTAATTTTATTTTTTTTAATTCACTGAACGAAAATGAAATTGAACGAATTCAGTAGTGAATTAATTCAGTAAGGAATTAATTCACCTTTTTCCGTTCGATTTATAAAATTGAACGCGTTCACCGGTGAATTAATTCATTTGATTTAATAAAAAGAACTATTGCAATTGAATTAATTCTTTGAATTTATTGTTTGATGAACGCATTCAGTTGAACGAATTCAGTGAATTACTTAAGAAAAGGAATTCATTCAATTGTAGACAAAATTGAATTCGATTGGTAGTGAATTCATTCAAAAAGGAATTAATTCTTCAAAGCTCTGCCCATACATTATCGACGTTGAAAATATGTTAAAAGAGTTAATACTTAACATACGCAGCCAGACTTTGTATAGGATTTCGTACCAGATATGTATAGCAACAAAATAAGCCTATTGATTTAAAAAAGAAACATTTATTTTCCCTATATAATCCCTATATAATATATTCTTGTTTTAAATGAACTCTTAATATCTTAGTAAATTCAAATTGAAATTCATTTTCATTTAAAATGTTATAAATTTACATCGAAACAACAGATTATTTTATATTGAAATTGAATATTGGGCCATATTAATAAAAGTTAGCCAATTCTTCGGAGTAATTATTTTGGTTTAGGAATAACGTAGCACCAAATTTTTTTTTTTTTTTATTAAATCTTCATTTACATAACCGAGCCCTTAGGCCTTATATGGCTAATTAAAGCTACTAAAAAATATATAACAGACTTCTATATAAATATATGTTAAGGCTAATGTATACAATAATAATATATAAACGCAAAATTCAAAAAATTAACATTTACACGAGATCAATTAATACAATAATATATTTAAAAATTAATTAGATCTAAAAAAAAAATAAATAATGAATGCTGTAAGAATAAATTCCAGAAACAGCTGAACTCTCACAAGATAAGCTTTCAAAGTTTCATTAAAAAGGCGTACATACTAAAGCTATCCATACATCAGCAATACCATTGCGCAACCTCTCCATTTAAGTCCCCAATCTACTAACACACATGGTATTAGAATAAAGAACTAAAACGAGAAGCTGTACAACAATATTGCAAGTTGGACCTAATTACATCAAATTTTAACTATTAAGATATTATTTAATACAATAATGTCAAAATTCTGGTCAAATGTCACCATATCATCTTTTTTAATCGGGCGGTTAGATTGATATCTGAAATACCTTTAATTTGATACCAAATTTGTCTATGTTTACCTTTTATTACTATACACAAAAAGCCATTTTGTAAAAAAGGGCAGAAAAAAGGCAACATTTTTTTCAGAAAAGAAAACGCCATAAATTATTATTTTCCATCCCTGGTTACAATCGATGTTTTGAGTCATACAAAGAGCGCACATAATGACCCTGCAAACATTTAAAAGATACCTTCCAAGGAGATATTAAAGCGATATCTTCTATTTGTCATTTGAATGAAAATAATCAAGTAGTATTTACTTTGAAATTGTCTTCCTTTTATCACTTGGAAGATAATTCGGCGATATTTGGAAAAAAATAATTTAGAAATTTTATCTTTTGTCATAACTTTTTATGACAATATTTCGGCAATATCATCTTTGTATCATTTGGAAGATAAAGCAAATTTGTTTGAAATCTTTTATCAATTTGGAAAAAATTAAAACTAAATTTGTACAAAAACAATCAAAAGGTATATGGGCATTTCCATCATTTAAAGTGAAAAAAAGTCAAAATAAAACGGATTTTTATTTTGACAATAGGCTTTACTTCTATCTTTTTATTAGCCCTACAATTGGTGCTGAGATTGACTTTTAGCAATTTTTCGTTTTCAAGATAATTGTAAAAAAACAAGGCATTCGCACGGGACAAAAACAGAAGTGGTTTTCGCGGCTAACAATTAAAATGCCGATTTCAGCGAAACCTGAAGCAATATTTCAATGTGACTAATTTTACACTGTTGTGCATTGATGTCCTTTAAAAATGGTTGTAATTTTACCCAAAAACGATTCATATTATTTTTTTAATTTAATTTTATTCACTGTCGCACGTGACATGTCGCACGGGACATTTTTTTCCATCATGAGATTTATGTTGTTTCTGTTGCTGTTTTTACGAAATTATATATAAACAAGCTTAGTAAAAATGTTTTTAAATCGACAGAAGTATTCAAGGTATTTATTTTAATATAATAACCAAAAACAAACTTAAAAGAAATATGTAGTATGAATTAACCCAGCAGAATTGTCGGATGGAAAGAACCCATTGTAGAACAACTTGTACGTGCATGCAACCTGTTATAATTTATGTTCTATCATCGGTGATTTTTGATTGAGTTTGTCCCAAAAGCAACAGGTTCTTTTCCTCCAAACTAGAACAGGTTACTTTGGAACCGGTTCTAGAACCAGTTATAGAACTGGTTCCGCGACAGTGAAACCTTCCATTTTGACTCCCAGGAATCAGTTCTAGAACCTGTTCCACGTAACCGGTGGTAAAAACACCTGTTCTAGAACAGATTCAGAGGAAACCAGTTCAAAAAACTTTTGCTGGGAAGTATTTATTTATATGAAAATATAAAACATAGTGTTTTTTTTGCTTTTACTTCTTGAACATGGTGCATGCCAATTTTAAAAAAATTTAAAAGTATGTATTTATATAAATAAATCATTTACATAAGAAAAAAAATTCAAATTTTTAAATTTCACACTTACGATGTCGCACGTGACCAACTGTGTATAAGTACCAAGATCACAATTCTTCTTATTTTTCGGGTAGGTTTTTTTTATTTTAATTGTATAAAAAATCTCTGTTTGTAATCAATATTTGATGAGCTTTCTGCGTGTACTTTCGACGCACTGATAACAAATGTTGTTTTTCAATGTCGCACGGGACATCGAAATATGCGACAATGCAAATCAAAAACTTACAGTTATTTTCAATCGCATTGTTTATTATGCATTCTTTTATGACTCTTTGTACCTTTAGAAATATTTTAGAAAGCAAAAGTCAATGCATAACGTCTCTGTTTAAAAACTTTTATCAAAACAAAATGTGCAATAGAAATATCCAAATAAGAAAAGATGCGCTTGTGCGACTTTGCATTCGAATACCTCAAAATGGGTTATGAATAAATACGAAATCTTTTTACGTTATTTAAATTTGATTGTTTCCCTATGAAAATATGATAAAACAAAGTGTTTTCAAGAACTTTTAATATTTTAGTCTCGGTGGACCTTTCGGTGGAAATGCCCATATAGGAAATAAACTCGTGAAAAGTTAAGATTGATTGCGCGGGAAAAATCGGCTAAGATGAAATCAAAATAATTTATAAGTTGGTCAATGGATTATGTTGGCAGATATTGTTTTTCAGGCTTAAATTTAATAATTAAACAATTAAATCATTTTTTATTATACTGGGAGTTTATTTAGCGATATCCCTTTTATCTTCCATATGAGTTATTGCTTTCATATTGCCTGGAAGTATTGTTTTAGTGTAACAGTTGTTTCCGACGGAGGAAATAAGAAATTGATATTGCCGGCAGTAAATGTTTTCTTCCTGGCGATATGTTCGGAGAATCTTCTTCGTATTGCCATGTTTGCTGGGTGATATTGGTTTGAGTATGTTCCTGTTCCAAGGCACATAATAGAACAAATGCTTTCTCAGTGATAGAGAGTCCCCCAATCTCTTTATTATGTATACTCTTTGGAAAAATACATTAAAATTGTGATAACAAATTTGACATGAGTTTTTAAATTTTAAAAAATTAAAAAATTAAAAATTTTTTGTTTTAATTTTCATTTGTATTTCATGATATCCTTCAAGCCTATTAATAAATTTGGTGCTACGTTATTCCTAAACCAAAATAATTACTTCGAAGAATTGGCTAACTTTTATTAATATGGCCCAATATTCAATTTCGAAATAAAATAATCTGTTGTTTCGATGTAAATTTATAACATTTTAAATGAAAATTAATTTCAATTTCAATTTACTTAGATAATAAGAGTTCATTTAAAACAAGAATATACCATAGATTATATGTGATCTTCTCCGAGAAAAGGGATCTAGTGTGTCAAAAAACGGGAACTTGGGAAAATCGATAAAAATTAGAAAAACATTAAAATTTGAAACTTTAAATGCGTTCTTCTCAAAACTTCATTTTCACACACTAGGTCCCTTTTCTCGGAGAAGGTCACATATAGGGAAAATAAATGTTTCTTTTTTAAATCAATAGGTTTTTTTTGTTGCTATACATATCTGGTACGAAATCCTATACAAAGTCTGACTGCGTATGTTAAGTATTAACTCTTCTAACATAATAGTTTTCAACGTCGATAATGTATGGGTCATCTGTCAGATAATATCACTCAGATTCTATTCAAATATATTTTACCGGTTTTTCGTTTTCCTGTTATTTTTTAAATCACTTGAACTTTATATCAAAATTTGTTTTTGTAAAATAATATTTTCCAATTAAAAATGGATTGTAATTGATTTCGATAAAATCTTAAATGAAATTTAAATTGAACATGAAACTGGGCTATATTTGGTCTTACAATTTAAATTCCATGGTCGAGATCTGATTAAATATGACAACATATGTAAAAAAATATATTTAGATATTGGGTCATATAAAATTTTTCGAAAGACGAAAATTACGTCTTAATATATATAGTGCCATACAAAGCAATATATAACGAGACATAATTGTATTAAATAATATAAAATAATGTATAACCCGTTTTACTCGGGTAATAATCTTAAAAATAAAAACAACCCAGCCAGCAATTTCGGAGCGCTCATAAATAAGATTCATAAATGGCTCACAGAAATGATTATTGTTTATTTGAAAACACTCTTTTTTTGGTAAAAAATATGAACCTTCAGAAAACAACCCAAAAAGTTGTCTCTACAATCAAAAAAGCTGTCTCAAAATGAGGGTTCATTTTTCGGACTCAAAAAAGATTACAAAATTATGTAAATTTATGAGGAAAATTTCGATTTTATACGTTCTTTTTTCTGAGTCATTTCTGACTACACACGGGGCTCTTTTGGACGGACCACTTTCATACCCAGCCATCAAATTCGGAGCGCTCATATATAAGATTCTTAAATAGCTCATAGAAATGATTATTGTTTTTTTGAAAACACTCTTTTTTTTGGCAGAAAATATGAACCCTCAAAAAACAATCCAAAAAGTTGTCTTTACAATCTAAAAAACTGTCTCAAAATGAGGGTTCATTTTTCAAACTCAAAAAAGATTCCAAAATTATTTAAATTTATGAGGAAAATTTCGATTTTATACGTTCTTTTTTCTGAGTCATTTCTGATTACACGGGGGCTCTTTTGGTCGGACCACTTTCATAGGAAAAAGTGAAAAAATGTTTATGTTTTTGGAGCTCATTTCTGAGTCATTAATGATCATCTTTGTTTGCTGGGTAGGAAAAAGTGGAAAAATGTTTATGTTTTTGGAGCTCATTTGTGAGTCATTAATGATCATCTTTGTTTGCTGGGAATATAAATAATATCCCAGCAAACAAAGATGATCATTAATGACTCACAAATGAGCTCCAAAAACATAAACATTTTTCCACTTTGTTTGCTGGGAATATAAATAATATCCCAGCAAACAAAGATGATCATTAATGACTCACAAATGAGCTCCAAAAACATAAACATTTTTCCACTTTTTCCTATGAAAGTGGTCCGTCCAAAAGAGCCCCGTGTGTAGTCAGAAATGACTCAGAAAAAAGAACGTATAAAATCGAAATTTTGCTCATAAATTTACATAATTTTGTAATCTTTTTTGAGTCCGAAAAATGAACCCTCATTTTGAGACAGCTTTTTTGATTGTAGAGACAACTTTTTGGGTTGTTTTCTGAGGGTTCATATTTTTTACCAAAAAAAGAGTGTTTTCAAATAAACAATAATCATTTCTGTGAGCCATTTATGAATCTTATTTATGAGCGCTCCGAAATTGCTGGCTGGGATTTCATGTATTTCGGTAACGGTATTTTAAGGTTATCGAAATTTCATTTATGTCGGTATTTTAAGGATAATGGTATTTTAGTTATTTCGGTAACGGTATTTTAAGGATAACGGTATTCCGGGTATTTCGGTAACGCTATTTTAGAGGTAACGGTAGTCAGTTGAAAGGATTTTGAATCGATAACGGTATTTTAGCGGTATTACCCGCCAACCCTGATTTAAAGTACCAGTGTTGTAAGACTTGGAAATCGGATGTTTTGCCAACACTGGTACCGCCCTCGCTGACGCTTTACCAACACCTCGCCGTTCGTATTTTTCTGAGAGGGTTTATGCGTCGTTTAGAAAAAAGTGTTATGATTAAGAAAACCTTATTCCTCGGCTACGCACTGGCTAAATTTTGCTTAATAACAAACTGCGTTTGTTTTTGTTGTATTATTTTCCTAATTTGTACATAAAACTTACAAAAAGTACAAGCTAAATTTGAAACTGTAAAAATATGCTTTATTATTAAATTTGAGGCAATTTAGACTGCAATTGATGGCAGGCTTTTAAAGTCATGGAAAAGAAGTTCCGTCTAAATTGGCTCTGTTATTGTTATTTCTATTATGTTGCTTGCTTTTTTCTGATTTTTTTTTTATTTAAAAATTTATTTAAAATGTATTAATATATGTTTTTTTTTTGCAGTCCGTTCCTTTGGCACCGAAGATCGTGAAACACAATTTCAAATTGCTCCTCAAAGTCAAATATATGATTATATCCTATTTCGTGGTTCTGATATTAAAGATATACGTGTGATTAATAATAGTCTACCACATCCAAATGATCCGGCTATTATGCAAGTTCAACTACCCAATGGTCAGCACGTGATGCCACATTTTTCTATGCCAAGCTTGAATCCACAACAAGTACCTCCTATGGGAACATCAGGTTCATATGTTAATCCCTTTGGTACTATGGGTGGATTAGGAGCTATCGGCGGTACGGGTGGAACTGGTGCTGTACCATCTTTAGCACCTGGAGCTGGAGCTCCAGGACAATTTCTGATGGGTGGTGGCAATCAACAACCAGTGCCACCACAACAAAAGCCACTCCAAGGACAACAACCACAAACACAGCAACAACAAAAACAACCAAGTAAGTTTTGTTTTTACTGTTTGAGAAATGTGAAAAATTTAATAGTAAAAAAGTTAACTTTAAAAGGAAACTCAAATAGTTAAGTATTTGGGAACTAAACCATTATATGTTCTTTAGGTATTCTTAAAGTTGAGAAATATAACAAATATATTAAATTTATTACTTTCAACAACAACAAAAGGATGATTCTCAATCAGCATGTGTTGTTATAACACTACATGCTTCTTCTCTTTATCTTGTTTTTTCTCTCCTGTACAGGCAGTAATACGGATACCAATAATTTGGGTTCATCGTTACTAACCACCGTCGATACAATTGGCTCGAATCTTAATAATAATGCAAATACTAATACAAGCTGCAATATTAACAGTACTAATAACAATCACAACATCAATAGTGGCATTAACAACGTTGGTCTTCTAGGCATTGGTTTGGGTATTGGTGGTTCAGGTGGTCTTCTTAGTAACATAGGCTTAGGTATTGGTGTTGGAGGTGGTGGCGTTGGCAACAATTCATCATCTTCAACTACTGCTTCTACTAATACTTCCACAACTAAGAAATTAACCCTAACAAATGCAGCGGCACTAAATGAACACAAAGACCAAGGTGTGAGGGTAAACTTTTCTTATGATAAAAAAAATTATCATTCACCGTTATTTTGCTTTTTTGGTTTCTTTTTGGTTTTCTTTTGATTTTTTTACTTCTTTTTTTTAATTCATTATAAGCAAACATTTTTATAACAAGGATCAAGAAATTTTTATTAAAATTGTGTTTTTTCAATTCTTTTTTTTTTTACAAAATATAATGTTACCTTCTATTAAATCTAGTAATATTTTATTTTATGGTGTACAAAACTCCATTTTTTGTCAAAATAGGGTCCATGACAGAGTTCTAGGAAATCTGAAAAAACTCCCGAAAAATATTAGTTTTCCTGTAGTGAAGATTTGTCAAGGTTTAAATTTATTTTTTCGTATCAAAGCTTTTTAAGAATTTTAAACATGTTATTATGAATTTTAAATAATTTAAGTGGGTATAATTCCTAAATTTTATAAAAAAGGGAAAAGTTAAAAAATATTTCTGCTGGTCCTAACATTTTTACAAATTATACATTAAGGTCGGCTAACTTATCTAAAATAATGCTTATTTTAACACTATTTAAGAGTTATGTTGATGAAAATTTTACTCTTTTAAGGTAGTGAAGTTGGTCTTTTACCATAACCACGAATAAAATTTACATTGCAATGACTCTGGATAGTTTTAAATTTAGCGTACTTTAAGATAAGTTAGCCGACCTAAAGGATGTAAGGCCTCCTCAGTCAAATCAGCTCATTTCAGAATATGGTAATTAATTTCTGTTTTAAAGCTTTTAGTAAAATATTGTATAATTTGATATTATATCTAATCAGAGGGGCATTTCTTTAAATTCGGTAGTTAAATTGTCAAGTTTTCATAGTAAACTGACAACTTAATAGCAGAAAACCATAAAAACCAATATAAAACGCTAAGTAGTGGTTTAAATATCAATATTAGCACATCGCGTTTATATCGTAAATATGGCCACAGGTCCTGTGCTTACATTTTAATACAAAAAATTCATATTAATTGAATTTGAAAAATTTTTTATATAAAAAACTGAATGGACAACCGCCAAAGTTTAAAGATATTTAGCGAAAAATCTGTACCATTGATAGAAACATAAAGTACGCCATTGTAATCATGTCCGAAATATGTATATAGAATTGATGGTCAGAGCTCTATTAATTTTTAAAAGTTAAGATTTTGTCATGCAGTGTAATTTACTAGTGAAAATGTATGTAATAGTCTTTTCGTGCTGTAATTTAGTATTACCTGAGCAACTATTTAGTATCAGTTTAGTATCAGCTGATCCTATATTTAAAAACTCAAAAACTGCTCAAAACAGCTCAAAATAACGAAAAAACAAGCGCGGAATATATTCAAATAATAAAAATTTATATATCTGTTTGTTTTTTTCTTCGTTGTTTGTTATTATTTAAATTTAAATAAAAAAAAAAGAAAATTGTCAATTTTTTTAACAAAGTGCCATCTAGTGATAACGATGTTTTTATAACTTATTTTTTTGGTGATGCCATACTCCGTACAAACCAGTTACAAATATTTCAAACAAAAAAATTTTGGGAATAAAATTTCAATTTAAAAGAAAATATGATTGCTTTTACAAATCCTATTGTTGGTGCCTACAGTTTTTTCTGTGTATGTACAATAGAGTGGGCCGAACTTTGCCGAATTGCGAATTTCAAAAACGGGGGGTGCGGAAAAGTTGCGTATGCGTCCAGTAACCAGTAAAAAATAAAAATTTTGAAAATCGGTTCACGTTCAAGGTTCCCGTTATTGTGATATATTATTTCTAATAAATTATAGTTCGCTGAATCCAAAAAAAATAAAAATTTTTTAATCGGCCGAAGGGGTTCTGAATGAAATATTGCTACTTGAATTTTGCTGAAAAACACAATTTTTAATTTTTCAGTCGGGCCTTCAAAAAGTTAGTCTACAAATGTTTTTAATTTTTTTCGTTCTTAAATCTACTATCTATATAAAATTGTCTTTGATTTGAGTGTAAAAAAGTTTAAAAATGTTGAAGGGTATTCCAAGGACGCTGCGACAAAAGTTGTAAAAATTTTCACAGTTAAAAGTGATTGTTTTTTGTGATCACTGTTTTATTATTAAATGAACAGGGATTTTACCCATTTATTGTTTTGGATTAACATAAAATAACATGTTTATGACTGGTCCATCTATTTTAATAATTTTGGGTATTTTGATAATAAATGTAAAATAGTGTGATCGGATCTCGAGATTTGGGACACAATGCTCGAAAAGTATCCTCTTTTTTGTCCACACAATGTTCGAAAAGTATCCTTCTTTATATTTTTTATTGTATTAAAAGAATATTTTAGCATAAAATTAAATAGCATAAATTTAAATAGTTTTTTTGTAAAAGTTTTGAAAAATATTTTATACACTGTGCCACAAAAGTATATATAAAAAAAATATAATTGAATAGAACTTAATACATTAGTGTTTAGCAAATATTAAAAAAATTAAATTGCGTGCTCGGAGTTAAAATTTTGTAACACAATGTTCGAAAAGTATGCACTTTTTTTGTCCACACAAAATATGAAAAATATTCTACTTTATATATTTTTTGTTGTAGTAAGAGAATATTTTAGAATAAAATTAAACACTTAATAGTCTCTTTGTAAAAGTTTTGAAAAATTTTTTATACACTGTGCCAAAGATGTTGATCCAAAACAATAAATGGGTAAAATCTCGAATCACTTCATAAAAAAACAGTGATCACAAAAAACAATCACTTTTGACTGTGAAAATTTTTACAACTTTTGTCGCAGCGTCCTTGGAATACCCTTCAACATTTTAAAACTTTTTTGCACTCAAACGAATAGATAGATAGTAGATTTAAAAATGAAAAAAAATTAAAAATTTTCAGACTTACTTTTTGAATGCTCGACTGAAAAATGAAAAAAACGTGTTTTTCAACAAAATTCAAGTAGCAATATTTCAGAACCCCTTCGGCCGATTAAAAAATTTTTATTTTTTTGGATTCAGCGAACTATAATTTATTAGAAATAATATATCACAACAACAAATATTTTTTAACAAAATTTAAGGATTTTTTTTTAACTTTCGGAAATTTCGAAATTTCAACCACTTTGCGGGGGACCTTAAACGTGAACCGATTTTCAAAATGTTTATTTTTTACTGGTTGCTGGACGCATACGCAACTTTTCCGCACCCCCCGTTTTTTAAAATCGCAATTAGGCAAAGTTCGGCCCACTCTAATGTACAAGTGTTATTTTGTGTTAAAAGTAAAAATAAATGAAACATTTTTTAAAATTTTTTTGTTTTATAGTTTTTTTATGCGATTTTAGTCCAATTTTCCCACCTTGTTTCAAAGTTATGCGGTTTTTAAAATATTAGGAACGCATCTCCCGTTTTTGTATGGAAGTAGTGTTCTTTTTTATGCGGATTTTTTTTATGCGGTTTTTTTTGGAACGCATCTACCGCATAAAAAAAGACTTAAGTGTATTCGCTTATTTCGAAAATTATTATTATTATGAAAATTCGTTTGTAATAAGGGCTTGTCGTTTGTGGAATAGCTTGCCGAGGAATTTGCATTCATTCCGTTTTTCTTTAGACTCATTTAAACGTAGGATTCATGAGTATTTAACTTCTTCCTATTCTTAATCATCGAAAATTGGGATTTAAACTTATTTTGTATACCCGATTGAAAAAAATGATATGGGGCTATATAAAATTATATATGGGGCCATATATATTTATATATAACCCTTTATTAAATTATATATAATTATATACGGAAATTGGTGGAATAGCTTGCCGAGGAATTTGCATTCATTCCGTTTTTCTTTAGACTCATTTAAACGTAGGATTCATGAGTATTTAACTTCTTCCTATTCTTAATCATCGAAAATTGGGATTTAAACTTATTTTGTATACCCGATTGAAAAAAATGATATGGGGCTATATAAAATTATATATGGGGCCATATATATTTATATATAACCCTTTATTAAATTATATATAATTATATACGGAAATTGGTGGATATAATTATATATAATTTTATATAATTCTATTAATTCTGATATAATTATATATAATTATATCCGAAAAATGGGTATATCTAATTTTACATGATTATATATAATTTGATATAAATTTATGTAAATAAACCCCCATATTTTACCCAGATTTTGCATTTTACCCATTAACTATTTTAGTATATTAAAAGATTTTAAGCAAATTACAGTTATTTTTTAGTTTTTATTAATAGTAATAACAATCTAACAGTAAAAAAATCAAATTTAATATGTTTATAATACAAACAATGTCAAATGATACCATTTCCAGACTTCTTTAATGGATTTTTCTTGATATAGCTGCCATTAATTGCCAAACAGGTTTCCGACGCTTTTTAAAGATGAGATTAACGAAAAATTGCAGTTACATTCAAATCCATAGATCTAGTTAACACCCATTATGTGAATGGAACTCGACTAAGTTCCCAAAATGTTACATAACATTAGACTGCTTTTAAAAACGAGGGTGAACTTCACAAAAATTATGTCGTTTTTGAGATCTCATAACTAACAAACCTGATGTGCAAATCTTCAAATCTTTCTAAATGCAGATTGGTTATTTTTCACCTACTGTCCTGATAAGTTCTTTTGCACTGTCAGTCTATCTTTTAACTTTAAGGAAATATTTTTGTTCACAAGCGACAAAATACTGCTCTAAACACTGCCATGTAAAAGAATAAGGTTCAAAATTAACTTCTTATATGTTTAAGAAATTTCTAGCAAATCCTGTCTCAAATATTTTCATAAACACTATATCTGTAAATTTTTGTCACGATTTATAAGAAATATGCAACATTTAGAAGACCACATTTGTGTACGCTCTAAAAGAGTTGATCGGAAAAGTTAGTCGCGTTCAATTAGCATCAAAAAGTGACAAAATATGCAATATTGCTATATTTAAATAAATAAAAAAGATTAGGGAACATTTATAGTATAACATATAACATGTGAAAACCACTTATCTGTAATGTTAACTTCCGCGGAAATCATTTCAGGACTTCGTACTGGAAATTTTTTTGCAGATTATCATGTTTTGGTATCATGTGGGTAATTAAATCCCGTAACCATCTAAAAAAATACCTGTGTTCGGTTGATTTTGAAGAAAATAAAGAAATGAAGATGTAATAACCAAAATCTATAAAGAATATATGTACATGGATACTTACAATGGTGAATTAATTATATTAACTTTTTGACAATTAAAAAAAGTCGGCATAAAAGATTTTCAATAAGATTGTTGGCTTACTTCACCATCTTTAACCTTTGCAAAAATACCAAGAACAAAAATATATTCCTGTTAAATTAATATTTTGCTTAAGTATTTTATGTTGCAAAATAGAATATGCAATAACATTTACAGTTTTTCATGCCATTATGAATTGTGACGGACCCGAAAATTTAAGATCTGAAAATTTTCGCCTTCTCGCTTAGTTTTCGAAATATTGGCATTTTGTAAAAATGTTCATCAGGCGTTTCCAAACGTTTGATGAAAATTATTGTGGCGGTCAGCATCTCTACTCAGGGGTCATCTTATAAATATATACTGCCGATATAAAACATTGTGGCTGACTTCATAAACAAAGTAAGCAGAGCAGCATTGCATTGCAAAGTATTCATAAACGTCATTGTCTTTATTTGACAATGCCGTGAGATCATGAATGCATGGTAACCATTTTAATGCGCAACATTTGTCAAATTTGTGCAGTGTTTTTATTTGTGATGCTTTGTTGTTTTTGGCGGTTGAAATTTAATTTAATTTCTTTATTTATAACAATAACCTGGCCTAAAGCCCCTAATCGTAAGTTAAAATTTAACATAATTTTTATTCAAATAAAATGCATTTAGCTTTTTTTTCATTGATTTTATATGACTATGTATTTATGAGATTCATTTAATTATTTTAATAAAACAACCGAAAAAAACAGACGAAAATCAGTATTTGCGTTCATAAACGTTTCAAAGTATCGCATTATTTGGCAAAGCAGTGTTGCCATGCAGTATTTCTTTGCATTGTAAACGCATATGTTTGCAGTGTTGCTTTGCATACTGCGTTTATGAAGTCAGCCTGTATTATTAGTATTTATGGACATAACTCATTTAACAAAAATAATTTAAGATTTTGGCATTCTGTATTATTTGGCTACCCTCAAGTTGCAATTTTATTCAATACTGTTATTAAAAATTCATTAAAACTATTTTGATATAGAACCATATATAATTATATATGACTATATAAGGCAGATATAATTATATATTGTACCATATATAGTTATATATAATTTTATATGGCATCATATTAACCAAATTTGAAATAATCTTTGTGATATGTAATTATATCTAGTTATATATGGTGCCATATATGACCATAAACATTTATATATAACTTTATATAATAATATATAAATTTTTTTACTCGGGTATAACTGTGGAGTTTCTTTGGAGGAGTCGTAGGTATTTTTTTTAGACATTAAGTACTTTATTCTCATAGTATTAATAGTACATACATGTAATATGATTATATTGGCCATTTAGGCTACTTCCCAGCAAAAAAGTCATTACAAAAAAATTATTTTAAAAGCACTCCGAATAGCATCAACTGATTGTTAGTGTCCGACCGAACTCACTTTTTTAAGGCCGAACCGAAGCCTAAGCCGAACTTCGTCCAAAATTACTAAGTTCGGCCGAAACCGAAGCCGAATCCTTTTGCGTTTGAATAAAAATACAATTTCATGCAAATTTTTCAAATTCAAAAATGCGGAACCAATTTCTACATATTTCTAAATTGCAAAAACATAAAGTTGTATTTTCCGCTCTTTAAGTAAAAATTAAGTTAAATATGTGGATATTTATAAGTTACTATACAAAATTAAAGAGCTAAATGTTAAAAAATATTGATTTATAGAAAAGTTCGGTATTCGGCCATAATTTTGCCGTACACCGAACTTGGCCGAACATCACTTTTTGACCGAACTCCGAAGCCGAATACTCGCTCAGACACTACTGATTGTGAAGTAGTTAGAATTTAGCTCTAACACTGATTTATTTTACACGTGATGTCCCATGTTCTCAGTAGTTCAATTTGAGCATTTTGTTAGTAATTTAAAAGTGATTACATAATGTTATTAAAGTATGGTTTTTAGGTATACACTTTCATCACATCAATACGAGTACACTTTGTTTGCATTTTTAGACTGATTCAGAAGTACTCTTTATAATATATAATATAATATAATATATTTTTAAAAGTGATTTAAATGTGCTTTTTATAATGTCTGAAATAGCATATTTTAGAGGCAATTTTAATGTTTAGCCTTTACAGAGCCCATTTCTGAACATATTGTGTAAACTCTTCAATTTATTATTATTTGAAGGGCAATATTAAGGAAACACTTCTTTTGCATCTGAATCAATTCGATTACGTCAAAATCAGACAAAACCAAAAATTTTTTTTTAATTTTTGTTTTAAATAAGTTTGTAACATGTTTACTTCAGTCTTTAAATTTAAAAAAGATACGATATTGAATTAAATAAGATTAATACATTAAGACCAAGTTTTTCGGATGTCAGTTAAACTTGCCCAGGTAGAAATTGCCGACGTTACAACAAAAATTGTACTGGGAAAGCACTGTTTTTTACTAAATACCGGTACTACTGAAAATGTGCTTTGCCAGTACTGTTTTCTGAAAATTAACGAGTTTTTTTTTTACAAATTTTACGTATTTTTACATATATTACAATATTATTTATGTAAGAGAGACATCGCCATTCTCTTCTTGTGAAGTTTCGAAAAAAAAATCTGTGATGTACACTAAGAGGACACTAAAGTACTAGCAAACTACTTAATGTATTATTTAATGTTCTGGGATAATACGAAAAAATAAAACTCAAGCGTGCGTCAACATTGGGATATAACTACGGCCAAGCGTTTATTGGTGTTATCATTTCGACAACATGCCAGTACTGAAAGTTAAAAATCCGACGCTTTGCCAGTACATGTACTACCGTCTCCGATACCGGGCCGACATTGTGCCGTTTGTATTTTTCTACCTGGGTGGTTTAGTTAAACCGAAAACGAATTATATCAGCCAATTCAAGTTGATTAACAAAAATTTGCCCCAACAACGTTTTCTCGTTTAGAATTTGTCTTCATTGAAAGAAAATAAAATAGATTTTAGAAGCAGTATTCCAGTTATAAACTGCGTTAAACTAAGTTTAAAGATAATCTACAACCTAAAAACTGGGCCTAAAAGTTATATGTAACCCTCTGATTAATTTTTTTTAAAACATTACTCAAGGAATTTTCAGAATATTATAGCGTACTAGGAAACTATTTTTTCATATATATACAGCTGTTGACAACTAATTAGAAATGCCTTTTATTTTTAAAATAATGCTTAAGTTTTTATATAAAACAAAATTAATATTCATTTATTTCATAATATTTTAATTAAATATATTCAATTGTTTACAAATATATAAAAAGAACTTAAAAAATTATTCAGTCTTAAAAATATTTTATAAATTTATTATATTGTTTGAAATATAACAGCGATACCTAATTAGAAACGATATTATTAAAAAAAACTAATATTAATTTATTTTTCTTACTTTTTATCAATATTTTGTTGCAAATCCCTTTTGCTTTATCACAGCCTCACATCGGTTGCGCATTGACGTTATTAGACGCCGACATCGCTCTACTGGTATCGCCTCCCATGCTTTCTTAACATCCTCAAAAAGAGTCCCCATATTTGTTATATTTTTCAGACTAACGGCTGTTTTTACGTCCCCCCATAGATGTTCTATGGGTTTCAAGTCCGGACTTGACGATTGCCATTCCAAAACGTTGATGAAATTATCGCCGTGTGCTTCGGATCATTATCCTGATGAAATTGCCATATAATAGGCAAATTCTCCTCAGACCACGGAAGCATGACAGTATTTGGTATATCAACGTATTTCTCCTTATCCAGGAGAAACATCCCCTACCATAATTTACCCTCCACCATGCTTCACTACGAAGCGAGGATTAAATTCTTGGTTAATGGGTCATCTAACGTATCTCCGACCATCTGGACCAAGGCGATTAATCTTTGTTCATCGCTCCAATTCACATATTTCCATTGATTTGCTGTCAAATTTCAATGGGACTTCGCGAAATCCACACGACGTTTTCTTTGAATCCTACTCAGAAGTGGCTTCTTTCGTGCTGCTCTTCCATGTAGATCGGCTTCCACCAAACGACGTGCAATAGTCCTCTTGTATATCATGACATTTAAATTTTCTTGAATATCACGTTGGATGTCAGTAGATGACTTTCTTGGGCCGGATATGGAGATTCGCGTTATCATCCGATCGGTATGTGCTGATGTGTTTCTGGGTCTCTTCTTTCGCGGAACATTGGCTATAGTCTCATATTTGTTGATATTCTGTAAAGCATTAAAAACCAGTTCTTTGGAACACTTTAGCTGCTCTGCTATTTCTCTATAAGACTTTCCAAACTTCAAGTTGCTTGGATGCAATGTATTATTTTTTTTTGTATTCTTTTTTCTTATATTATATATAATAATCATTATATTTAATTTAACTTACCCCAGCAAAAAAAAAACCGAATGCATTCTACAAGAATGCATTTTTCATTGCATATAAAGTAGCTATATATGCTGATTTCTTACTTCCAATAAACGTATTTTAAATGACTTCCAAAATGCCATTAATTAAAAACTTTTTTTACTTCCCAGAAAAAAATATCTGACCAAGATCCGTAAAAGCACCTATACTGTTCGGCATAAATGCGTTAAAATTGAGGTGAAAAACGCATTCTTTTAACATTGGCTTGTCATAGGAGAGAAGGTGTTTATGCTACTTTAAGTCTGCTTTGCACGTCATAAAAATGAGTGATTGGATGTTCTTTTTTTTATAGGAAAGCAATTCATTTTTTTACTATCTAAGGAGAGATGAAAAGTAACTTCTTGGGAATGCATTCAAATATATATTTAAGAAGTGATATTTATGACTTTTGAATGCATTCCCAAGAAGTTATTTTTCATCTCTCCTTAGATAGTACAAAAAATGAATTGCTTTCCTATATAAAAAAGAACATCCAAGCACTCATTTTTATGACGTGCAAAGCAGACTTAAAGTAGCATAAACACCTTCTCTCCTATGACAAGCCAATGTTAAAAAAATGCCTTTTTCACCTCAATTTGAACGCATTCGTGCCGAACAATATAGGTGACCCAGCAAAAAAATACCTGACCAAGATCCGTAAAATCACCTATATTGTTCGGCACGAATGCCTTCAAATTGAGGTGAAAAAGGCATTTTTTTAACATTGGCTTGTCATAGGAGAGAAGGTGTTTATGCTACTTTAAGTCTGCTTTGCACGTCATAAAAATGAGTGCTTGGATGTTCTTTTTTATACAGGAAAGAAATTCATTTTTTTTACTATCTAAGGAGAGATGAAAAGTAACTTCTTGTGAATGCATTTAAATGTATATTTAAGAAGTGATTTTTATGACATACTTTAAAACCTATTAAAAAATAATTTTTTATACAGGAAATAAATTCATTTTTCCTGTGTTTAAGGAGAGATGAAAAGTAACTTATTGTGAATTCATTCAAATATATATTTAAGAAGTGATGCTTATGACATGCTTTGAAACCAATTAAAAGAATTTAATAATTCTAAAAAATAAAATTAATTTCATTCCGCACAACTAAATCGAAAGAAAGCTAGAAAAAGGTTTCGTTCGTTTTTGTTGTGCAGAATTTGGTTAGCCATTTAATTACATTTTAGTTTTATTTAAAATAAAATAAATAATACGGAATTCAAGTTTTCTTAAAGAGATCGATATTTAAAAGTTATATAAAGTACATTTTTAATTCATTAATTATGAAGTTCAGGTAACATATTAAAAGTAATTTAAATTATTTTTTATAAAAAGAGAACATATTGCAATGGATTGTCAGTATGTTTTAAACATTTATTATTTAAGCCCCTGCAAAAAAAGAAGTCTATTCTCCAATAAATAATATAAACAGATCCACGTGCAAAATAACAGTTTTACGATACACAAAAACGCTGAATTGGGGAAATTCTCTACAGAGTTTGTGGGACGTCTTGTAAAATGAAGTAGTGTACGAATCAAAAACAAACAACTGACAACTCTGATACTGTTGAAAAATTTTGAAGTTTTTTGTTTTTGATTCGTGCACTACTTTTCACATTTTTGTGTATCGTGAAAGTGTTATTGTGCATGTGGAGCTGATTATGTTGTGCTATTAAAGATTTTTTTTTTATTTTAAAGCAGCGAGGTTGTATGAGTAGAGTTATTTTTTTTTTTTTTGCTGGGGTGTTGAACAAAAAGTTTGTTTACGGTAAATTTTTGCAAATTATTTCATTAGATTTTAAATTTTGTAATATTTACAAAATTTTTTCAGAGATCAATATTTAAAAAAAACATATACATTTTTAAAACATAAATAAAGATGTAAAATTGGTTTTATTAGCAAAAGAAGCATATAAATTAATTGTAAGTAAAAAATATATTTTAAAAATATATCCTGGTTCATATTTAATTATAATTATAGGAACGAAGTTGTGTTATGAATTATCAAATGCTGCGTTATCTAAAAGTGCTGTAATTTCAAACAAATTAATGGATATATCAATCACGCAATCCTACATCTTTGGCCAAATGGCAGATACTATGAAGTTTTAAAGAATGCATCCCCTCAAAATATAAAAAGGTATCTACATAGTCTGAATCTAAAAAGATGGGATCTAATATTTATTCTTCGTATAGGGAAGACGTATTGAATTAAAAAATCAACAAGTAAGCTGTAAATATATGATTTAATCACCAATCCAACACATAATTCCAACCCACTGATAAATAAGCTTCGTTTCACTGAAAGTACTTTGTCGGGATACACGACCCGCCTTTTTAAAAGAAATTTTTAAAAAAATTTTAAAATCAAAAAATGTTTTCTTTACTAAATAATAATAATAAAAAATTATAACTAGCTTTAAACTTTTCTAAAATAAATTTTAGCAAACAAGTAATACAAAAAAGTATTTTTAATTTTATAAAATTAAATATTTTTAATCGTATGAAAAGAAATATCGAATCCATTTTAAAGCTATAGTTTTTAATTAATGGCATTTTGGAAGTCATTTAAAATAGGTTTATTTGAAGTCATAAATCAGCATATATAGCTACTTTATATGCACTGAAAAATGCATTCTTGTAGAATGCATTCGTTTTTTTTTTGCTGGGGATTTTACGGATCTTGGTCAGGAATTTTTTTGCTGGGACGTTAAGTTTAGTTTTGTATTATAAATACTTTTGTGTTAAAATGTTGAATTAGCTATGTAATCAGCTTTTGGCCTGAATAGGCTTTTTGGTTACTATAAATAAATGAAATGAAAAATTGGGCTCCTTAGAATTTTACTAAACAATATGTTAACTATTTTCAGAAATTATAACAGCTTTTAAAATAAACAGCAACAAAAATGAGTGTAAATGATAATAAAAAGAGTAGTAAATATAATACAATTGTTTTAAACAAAAAACGTAACGGTAAATTTACGAAAATATCAATAATGATCATCAAGCTCTAGTGTAAAAAATGCTTTTCTAATTAGTTGTCAACAGTATATATATTAGGGCGGGTCGATTTAATAATCGCCCATGGCTCAGTGAAAATCGTATTCTAGGGATCAAAATAAGAAACTTTGCCGAAGGAACCATACCTCTAAAACGAATTCTACTACCCCCAACTGTTGACTTTTGTCCCGTAGGGTCAAGTTTTGAAAACTCCCACTTTGACCCATTTAGAGTGCCCCAATCGAGTCCAAATGTATGACCGACCCCCACTAACTTTGGAGGGCCGATCCACCCATGCCAGTGGTACACCCCCTGGAACTCCCCTGGGGGGTTCCCCATACAAACATTTTAAAAAATCACCATTTTTGGCACTTTATTTTATTATTTTTTATTTATTTTATTTATTTTTATTATTTTATTTATTTTTTCTCTTTAGAAATTTATTTAGTCAGAACATATGTAAATGAAAAAATTAATTTAACTTAGTAATAGAAAAGAAAATAAAAAAAATTACTGTTTGAAGTCTTTTTTGCTTTCAAGTCTGGGCATTTTTTCGTTTCTATTACTAAGTTAAATTAATTTTTTCATTTACATATGTTCTGACTAAATAAATTTCTAAGGAGAAAAAATAAATAAAATAATAAAAATAAATAAAATAAATAAAAAATAATAAAATAAAGTGCCAAAAATGGTGATTTTTTAAAATGTTTGTATGGGGAACCCCCCAGGGGAGTTCCAGGGGGTGTACCACTGGCATGGGTGGATCGGCCCTCCAAAGTTAGTGGGGGTCGGTCATACATTTGGACTCGATTGGGGCACTCTAAATGGGTCAAAGTGGGATTTTTCAAAACTTGACCCTACGGGACAAAAGTCAACAGTTAGGGGTAGTAGAATTCGTTTTAGAGGTATGGTTCCTTCGGCAAAGTTTCTTATTTTGATCCCTAGAATACGATTTTCCCTGAGCCATGGGCGATTTTTTTGCCTCCCCACAAATCGACCCAGCCTAATATATATATATATATATATACTTTTACCTCTAGTTGCCACATTTTTTATCCGATTTTCATAAGTAATACCTTTCTGGAAAGGTTGTAATGTTATATTGTTTACAACTTTATTAGTTGTTTCACCTCAAGATGGCGCTAATCTAGATTTATTATAAAATTGCAAAAAATTTAAATTTGGGAGCCTCGAAAATGATTTTTTTGATATGTCGTAGTGGAACTTTTTTTTCCCCATGCTAAAAGCTTTCGAAAAATCGAGTACGCAATATCAAAAAATTTTTATCCATAGAATTTTTTTACTTTAACAAATAGAGCAAAGAAAAGCATCGACATTTTAAAACTTTACAGTAATAAGGTCATCATTATAAATTTGCTGAAGCCGCAGATCTATGACTGAAATTTTAGCTTTAATTTCATTAAAGAATCAGAGAACCGTTGGAGGACAGTTTTTCCCCAGACATATTTCGAAGGCGAATACCATGTCGTCATTTGAATTTTGCAAGTCAACCATCGTTAACTTAAAATCAACGTTTTCATTAAACGATGCATTAAGTTTCAATTATATAATTTGCAATACTTAAATTCTTATGTTCATTTCGCAAAATTTCAACTTTAATTAAAATTTGGAACTTTGACATTTTAAAGTTGACGGCAGTTATTTTTTTAGATCTATTTTTGAGTTGAAGAAATAATATATTTTTTGTCACTATATAATTATTTATTTAGTTTGATCTTACGACTTTCAAGGCGTAATAGCAATTAAAGCATATCGACATTTAAAGCAGGTGACATTTATAGAACTTTTTGTGTATAAGCAAAGGTAAGGGACCAACCTTTGTTAACGACCCTCTTGATTGGTCTGTTTTAAACGATAAAATATGTTAACATTGCAAAAAATTTTATTAACATATTTCCTTGGTGCGCGGTGCAATAGCTCGCGAGCGACTTCATAATCTTAACAATACATTTTAATTGTTAAATTTTATATACTTGCATTTAGTGAAAAGAAGAGTTCATATTTGGGTCATATCCCAGGTAGTTCAATGGAATCCAATTTTTTATTTCCTTCACTTTTTCAATGGGAACTCTAATTGAAGAAGTATTTTTTAAAATATGTACGAATAATTAAAAAATATGTAAATAATCGTAAATTAATAAAGTACGTGAATAAAACTAACTATTTTGTTTTTTTTAGAGATAAAAAATGGAATCTCTAATAAATTCGTAATTTACAAACAAATGCATTTAGAAAAAAAAACAACATTATATATAATTTTGAAAGTTGTTTTAAAGCACATACATTCGAACAGAAAAAGAGCACTTATCGCTCCATTGTAAATAATTTAAAAGTTGTTTGTTTTGAATGACTTACACATATTTTTGCTGGGACGTGAATTAAATGAATTAAATTTCAAGGTTTAAATTTGTGTATTTGTAGATGATTCTTATTGAATATAAGTCCAATTAAAATTTACAATTTAATTTGAAATGCACATAGTCCACAACATGTTTAAATTTACTTGCACCAAAATTATATAATTAATTTTGCTTTAAGAAACTTCCCAGGTAGAAAAATACAAACGGCACAATGTTGGCCCGGTATTGGAGGCGGTAGTACATGTACTGGCAATGCGTCGGATTTTTTACGTTCACTGTACTGCCATGTTGTCGAAATGATAACACCAATAAACGCTTGGCCGTAGTTATTTCCCAACGTTGGCGCAGGCTTGGGATTTTATGTTTTTGGTATTATTCCAGTACATTTAATAACAAATTTAGTAGTTTGCTAGAACTTTACTGTCCTCTTAGTGTACATCACAGATTTTTTTTATTTTTATTTTTTTTTTTTTGCAATGTCTTGAGATTTGATGGAATTTCTTCAAATGTATTCTTTCGAAACTTCACAAGAAAAGAATGGCGATAAATAATTGTGTAATAGATGTAAAAATACGTAAAATTTATAAAATTGTTAATTTTAACAAATTAAAAAAAGCTCGTTAATTTTCAGAAAACAGTACTGGCAAAGCACTTTTTAAGTAGTACCGGCATTTCGTAAAAAACAGTGCTCTCCCAGTACAACTTTTGTTGTAACGTCGGCAATTTCTACCTGGGTTAGATCCCTTGGTCTATTGTAGCTTATGTGTCGAAGCATTTCAAAGTTTATCGTTTTAAATTAAGGTTTTGGGTTTGAAAAGGAAATTCTAAATTTTTTTTTTTTTTATTAAATCTTCATTTACATAACCGAGCCCTTAGGGCCTTATATGGCTAATTAAAGCTACTAAAAATATATAACAGACTTCTATATAAATATATGTTAAGGCTAATGCATAATACAATAATAATATATAAACTCAAAATTCCAAAAATTAACATTTACATGAGATCAAATAATACAATAATATATTTAAAAATTAATTAGATATAAAAAAAAATAAATAATAAATGAATGCTGCAAGAATAAATTCTAGAAAAAGTTGAACTCTCACAAGATAAGCTTTCAAAGTTTCATTAAAAATGCGTACATACTAAAGCTATCCATACATTGCGCAACCTCTCCATTTAAGTCCCCAAACTACTAACACACATGGTATTAGAATTTATGAAAAATAGTAATATGTATGAGTTTTTTCTATCCCTCATACATATCGCAGCGTCCTCCTTCGGTGTTCCCATAGCACTTAACCCCACCGAAGTAAAATAATATAACAGGGCTATGAACTAAAATAAAAAGCTTCAACAAAGTTCGCCAACTCACCGTCAGATGGCGCGCAACAACTGTTCTAAAATTCAATATCTCGCGCAATTACAGTGTTGCCATATTTGAAGCCCTTCATCTTTCACCACCTTTCACTTCTTCTCTATCCCCTTTCCAAAGGAAGCAACACGTTAATTAATAGGAAGAATTTCCTGAGTGTTGCTTCTCATTAAAAAAAAAAAAAAAAAAAAAAAAAAAAGAACTAAAATGAGAAGCTGTACAACAATATTGCAAGTGTATGGCCAGACTAAAGAGATGGAACATATAATTTCCACTTAAGATTCCAATACATGCAATTGTGCAAATTCTACTAATTTAGATTTAAACACAATCAGCGAATAAGTAAACTTTCTCAGTTCCCTAGGCAAATCATTCCATAAACTCGACACACGAGTTTGAAATGATTTTTCAAAAATACTTAGATGTCTAATGGGTGGAATAATCTGGGGATTTCGTATTGAACGAGTAAAATGAAATTTATCAACAATGTATACCGGGTATCCATTAACGATAGATTTATAAAAAAATAATAATAACCTTATGCTTATGAAATTTTCAAAAGACGATCCTATAAAACTAAATGTATGTTGAGATACATGATCTCTTCTTTTCAAATTAAAAACGTAACGAATAATCCTGTTAAAAACAAGCTTATATTTCCTCAGCGCGAAATTTCTAGTACCCGAAAAAACCTCCATGCCGTACAATATATGCGGCATTAAGATAGCCGTGGCTACACGCCTTTTTATTGAACAAGGCAGATAAATATTCAATGAATACAACCTTTTTAAAAGAAAGGATATGCGAGAGGACAAGTAATTTATGTGTGGAGAAAAATTCAATTGGTTATCCAAGACAAGACCTAAACATTTCATCTTATTAACAAACTCAACAGGAATACCACCAATAGTAATACTCATGTCATTTGTAGAGAATCCAAACCCCATTAACTTCGTCTTGACTGGATTGACACAGAAACCATTATCGGATGACCATGACACAACTTCCCGCAATATAAAATTGACGTCCTCCTCCAACACATCGACAAACTCAGTATCAGAATAGCAAACAAATTGCACATCATCAGCATATACATAAGGCAAGCAGGAAACACCATTAAAAGAACGTAAAAGATCATTCATATAAACCATAAACAAAAGTGGGCCAATAACAGATCCCTGCGGGACACCACTAGTGATCCGTAGAGTTCGTGAGAAAGAGTTACCAATAGATACATACTGGAATCTATCATATAGGTACACTTAATCAATTCGCATGCACGGGTAGAAAACCGGAACTCGTACAGCAATTTATACAGTAATCTAGAGTGCATTACTCTATCAAATGCCTTAGACAAGTCTATCGAAAGCAATACAACTAGAGTTTGCTGTTCGGTTTTAACCGCAACCGAAACCGCGGTTTTCGAGGCCTCAAAACCGAAACCGAAAACCGACAAAAATAAGTCGGTTTTTAGCAAATACTTAAAGCAATTAAAATAATTAATTAAATTACATATTATTGAGCCTAGAATTTCGAAAGGGTTCATCTCTTATTTTACAAAATTCTGTATTTAATTGTAATGAACAATTTCTCCATTAAATATTACTTTAAAGATTTTTTGTTTTTACTACTACAGATAATATAAGCTGAGGATTATAATTTTAGTAAAAACTTGCACCAAAAGTCATGTAGTTTAAGAGATATTGAGTTTCACGTATTCAGTCCAGATTTTCGCCGCTTATTTTTTAAAAAGTTTTTTATTTCGTAGTCCGCGAAACTTACTGTATAAAATTTCAACTTTATATTGTTTTAAACAAATTGCTAAATTCCAAATTTAAACTCTTTAACTACAGTTTAATCTGCCGAAAAAAGAATAAAAAAATTTAACTTATAACGGTTTCCGCGTTTTTTTTCCCGGCAATGGTGTTATTGCCTTTATTGGAGTGAGAAATTCGATCGAATTTTAATAAATATCTTGAATGTATTAAAATATTTAATTGCTATACATACATATTAAATTATTTTAAAAAAATTCTATTAATATCACAAGAAAACCGAAAAATAACCGAAACCGCGGTTTTTATAATTTTAAAAAACCGAAACCGCGGTTTTCAAATTTTTCGGTTTTTAGCAAACTCTAAATACAACATTCTTACGGCTATCCAAAAACTGTCTAATAGAATCCGTTAGCGCTAGCAGTAGAGAAGTAGTACTATAACCCTTTCGAAAGCCTGATTGGGATGGATGAATAAGAGAGTTGCAATCGGCCCTATGTTCCACTGGGAATTAAAGGATTAAATATAATCAAGGTACTCGATAATTTGGTCTTTCAAAATATATTCAACCACCTTAGAAAGGACCGGTAGTACTGATATAGGACGTAAATTATCCAAATCACTAGATTGACCGTCCTTCTTTATAGGGACAACCCTAGCTATTTTCCAATTCCTAGGGAAACACGAAGAGGCAATAATTGTGTTCACAATGTGAAGTAAATGTGAGGAAACAAATGGGAAAATAATTTTCAAAAATATCAATGGCAAGGAATCATGACCATCCGCATTAGACTTGATTCTAAGCAATGCTCGGTATAACGTGTCAGAATCAACACATGAAAACGAGAATTTCACTAAATGTTCTTGATTCAGATATATTTTTAAAGTTTTGAATTAATTTTTTTTCTCAAACTAGTAGTTTCGTTTGATAGCTTTAATTTGTTTTCCTTTGTTTTCTTTTTAATTCGAAAGTTTTTTTTTTGCATAAACTAATGTTGAACTAAGAATGTCTTATAAATGAGCTATGAGTTTGCGTAGAATTATATAAAAAATTAAATATTTTTTAACTTCTTTCAAAAAAAAACCAAGGTTAAACGTTAACCACAAATATTTCTATGTAAATTTGACATTCATAACTACCCAGCCAGAAAAATACGAACGGCAAAGTGTTGGGTCAGTACTTTTAACGGTGGTACCAGCGTTGGCAGAGCGAAAGATTTTTAAAGACAAATGCATAGACATTTTTTTGGTTCTTATAACAGTCTTATTAGAAAAATTTGTTGTTTTAAATGTTATATTGATTTATAAGACTGTTATAAAAATCGACAAAATGTCTATGCATTTTGCTAATAGTGATTTGCCAACCCCAAAATGATAACACCGGGCAGGGCTTGGCCGTTTGTTTTTTAAAACTTTGGCAAGGCACGGGCCAAATAATCAATAAAGTGCTTTTAAAATAATAAAATGAGTGCTTCGCCAATACCAATATTATAATTTCAAAACGCTGGCAAGGCATTGGTAAAACAATCAATAAAGTACTTTTTAAGTGGTAAAATAAGTGCTTTGCCAACCCCAAAATGATTACACTGGGCTGGGCTTGGCCGTTTGTTTTGGCAAAATAATAAAGTGCTTTTGGAATAATAAAGTAAGTGCTTGCCAGTACCAAAATTATAGTTTTAAAATGTCGCCAAAGAATTGGTAAAACAAACAGAAAGGTGCCTTTTCACTCATAAATTATAACACCGGGCTGGGTTTGGCCGACTGTGTTTTAAAGAGTCGGCAAAGCATTGGCAAAACAAAAAAGATAGTGATTTTCTAGTACTTAAATAAATGTAAATATGGTAGAATTTATTTGTATTCTTACTACTTTACATAATGAAACAATTGTTATAACTCGTTTACATATATAATTGCAATAAAATATGTAAAATAAAATTTGAAAAAATAATAGATACGAATATTTAAGACCATATTTAAGAATATTTTTGAATACTTAAGGTAAAAAAGATTAAAGATTAATTTTATTGAGTAGGCTTGGCCAAGTGACTAAACTTAAGAATTACTCGAACTAAAAATTGCTCGAAATCAAATGCTGGCAAAATATTTTTTGCCATCGTTTGGCGAAGCGTTCTAAACTAGCCCTCTGCCAGTGCTTTTATTATTTTTAGGGTTGTAAATTTTGTAAATTAAGTACTGCCAAATCTCTTTTTGCCAACGGTGGGAAAGCGTTATAAACGAGGGCTGTGCGAGTGCTTTTATAATTTTTGTGGTTATAAATTTTGTAAATTAAGTATTGGCAAAGCACTTTTTGTCAACATTGGGAAAACGTTCTAAAACAGGGTCGCACCAGTGCTTTTATTATTTTTACGATTGAAAATTTTCTGGCTGGGGGTATGGTTAAGCTCTAAACTTTAACTCTAAAATATAAAGTAAAATTTAACGCAAACTTAAACTCATTTAAAAAATTATTCATAGATTTTGTATAGATTTGAAAAGATTTATTTTTTCATTTTAATTTTGCAACACTACTTAAGAAATTTTTTTAAAATACCGTTTTTTTTTATTAAATTTTTTAAAACGAATTTAATAAAGTTTCCGTCATAGACATGCTGGCGGGTGCTTCACGTTCAACGACGCCTATTAGTCTCATATCACGAAAGAGCCCATCTGCCGATATTGGTGTGCAAGTAAATCAACAACAGCAGCAGCAACAATCACATCAGCAACAACAGCACCACCAACAACCACAACATCACAATAATCAGCACCATCAGCAATATCATCCGAATCATCAAAATAATGCTGGACACGGTGGTGGTGGTGGTCAATCGCGTGATGCTGGTCATAAGCGACAAAATCACCAAAATCAACATCCAAATCAACGTGGCGGCAATCAACAACGTAACAATGACTATCGCCCTGGTCGTATGATGGACAATTATGTGAGTAACTATAATAATCAACGTGGTAACAATCATGGCGGTCACCCTAATAATCGTAATAACTGGAATATGCATCGTGGTAATAATATGTCAAATAACAATATGCGCAACCGCGGCGGCGGGCTACGCGGTGGTAACATGCGTAACATAATGGTAAAAATCTTTACATCGTAATAAATCAAAATACCATTTGAACTAATCGTCCTTTATTTTCTTTTCGTTTGTCTTTCCACAGGGCTTTAGATCTGCAAACGGTCCTGGTGGTATGCAAAAACCATCTCGTAATCCTATTAAATTTGAACAAGACTTTGATTTCGAACAAGCGAATACTAAATTTGAAGAACTTCGCTCTCAATTATCAAAACTTAAGGTGGGCGATGAACCCAAATCTGAACAGGTATCCTTTTTCAGTTTTCATTTGATATTTATTTATTAGTATATTATTTGTGTAATTATTATTTTGCGTAAAGTATTGTAAAATTTGGTTTATTATATTCTGTTGTGTAATTTTTTTTATAAAAAACATGGTGCTTTTTTAAAAGAACTTATTTTAGAAAAAAGGATACCAAACCAGTATTTATTGTTTAACATATATCTATCAACAACTTAATATTTACTAGGATGACAATGAATTATATTCAGGGGTGTTTTATATCCAACATGACTTCGTTTTGCAGTGAAAGTGAAGATTTCACGTGATGTTTGGATTGTCAATTGGTTAAACTAATGTTCAAATTTCCTAAATTTTTTTTATATTACAGTTTTATTTATGCCAAAGAACAAATGAAATTAATCGAAGTAGAGAACACCGTGAAACAACATCGTTTTTCGTTTGGAACCACGCTGGAGTTAGTGTTTCCAATTCGGTTAATCGATTAACCGATTCCTCGATTAATCGCCTCAGTTTCGGTTAATGTCGAAACAAATAATTTAAAACTCAAATAATTATTCGACCCTAATAATCGGTTAAAATAGGTCGATTAACCGGTTACATTTTTAATATTGAATTTTCCCTTTATTATTTCCCAAAATTTCATGATTTTCATAACTTTGGTTAAAAAATTGTGAGAAACGCTTGGAAAAAACAAATACTAACTAAAATACGATCAAATTCTTTTAATATATACTGAAAGAGGTCTATAAACTTTTAGATACCATTTTTTGAGCAACTCCACGCTAGTGGACAATGCTCCTAAAACGGAATAATAAAATTTTTTGGAATTTTTTTAACATCGCGAAAGGCCAAAATAAAGGTCTTTTTAAACTTATCAAAATACACTACGTTTCTGGTTGGAGCAGGCTTTAGGAAAGACAAGCTGTGTTTGTGCGGAAAACTATCAACATTGGCTTATGTCATTCCCACATTATGTTGACATCAGCCAACGTTTAGCGTTAACCTCTAAACGTTACTAATGCCAAATTTGTACGTCAATGACATAAGTCAACGTTGATAGTTTGCCGCACAAACCAGGTTTGGCAGGCAATACCGCTAAAATACCGTTATCGATTAAAAACCCTTTCAACTGACTACCGTTACCCCTAAAATTCGGTTACCGAAATACCCAGAATACCGTTATCCTTAAAATACCGTTACCGAAATAACTGAAATACCGTTATCCTTAAAATACCGATACCGAAATAAATGAAATATCAATACCCTTAAAATACCGTTACCGAAATAAATGAAATATTGTTATCCCTAAAATACAGTTACCGTAATTTTTAATTTTCTGATTTTGATAATTTCACGTGGTTATTGAGTATTTTTTGTACATTAAGTTGATAAATTGGTTCTGTTTTTAATCTCGTTTGTTTTTTGCAAAAAAAAAATTACGAGTTGCATCGAAATAACTGACTACCGTTACCCCTAAAAAACCGTTATCTATATAACTGAAATACCGTTAACCTTAAAAAACCGCTACCGAAATAACCTAAATATCGTTATCTTTAAAATACCGTTACCGAAATAACTCAAATACCGTTATCCTTAAAATACCGATACCGAAATAAATGAAATAGCGTTACCCTTAAAATACCGTTACCGAAATAACCTAAAATATCGTTACCCTAACGATAACCACATTCGTTTCGATTACCATCCATGGCACAAACACAGGTGCAATAGAAAATTTCTGATTTCGGTTTTAATTCTTTTAAAAAGTAAAACTAATTTTCAAAAGTCAGAGCGGGTTTGCAGCCTCTGGTTGGATATTTTTTATTTATATTCTGGTTATGAATTTTTACTTTGAATCAATGAAGTTTCGCTCGAATTGGTCCATTAAAACTTTTCATTGAATTGATGCAGTTTTATGAAAAATTTCTTATTTATTGAAACTTTCATACACCCAATGAAGGAGTTTCAATTTCAAACTTTCATTGATTTCATTGCAGAGTAAATTGGTATTTTCAAATACGTTAAAAATTTTTATATCGATGGCCCATTCTAAAATAGCTCTTGATAAAATTTGGGAAATAGATTCCGAAACTTTTTAACCTTCCCAGGAAAATTATTTACAATCGGTTGCCAACCACACCAGTTCTGCCACTTATTTACTAGAACCGATGCCATGAAACTGGTTCACGAACCCGTGCCAGGGATTTCATATATAAAGTATAACTGATGGAGAATCAGTTCTAGAACTAGTCCCAGATGTGCTACACTAAAAAAAAAAAGTCAGTAAAGTCAGCAAAAAATTTTGCTGTGTCAGCAAATTTTTAGTCAGGAGCGTGCTTTCAAAAAAGTTGGTAATTTCAGCAAAAAGCTTTGCTGAAAATCAGCGAGCTGATTTTTACCAAAAAAAAAGTAATCTTTAGCAAAAGTTTTGCTAACACTTAGTCGATTGCAAATGAAACAAATCCTTGCTAAAATCACTAAACTTTTTGCTAAATATTAGTAGACTGAAAAAAACTCAAAAAACTTGTAGCGAAATTTTACTTTAGTTATTTTATTTGCTGAAAATTTAAATATAGAAATTGTGTAGAGTTGTTTTTCTTTTTTTCATTTCCGTTGTCTGTACTACATCCAGACAAGCTGCGACATCTACATCTTGTCTATCTGGGTGTCGTCCACGCTATAAATGCGGTTGTCAGCACAATTTTTGTAGCAAAATAAATTAGTAAAACATTAGTTCAAAATTAGTTTAGTGCTAAATAAATATAACTAAGAATTTTGCAGAAAACGGAATTTCAGCAAAAAAATGCTGCAAACTAGTACACTTGATATACAAGACGTTTTACTAAATTTTGTACTAACTTATTTTTTGAGTGTATTATTTATTAGTTCCATAATTTTTCCAGAGCAACCATTTTCACTTTGGGGGCTATAGAAACGGTTGATTTTGGAACAGTTTCAGACAAAAATCATCGATGTTAGAATTAATAGTGGAAGGCATTTCAAAGGAAAAGTAGTTATTCTACAACCGATTCTTTGGAACAGAGAATATTCCTGGATTCGAATATGAAACCTTTTTTAAATACATCGAGTTATTTATATGTCACGTTAACATTAAAAAAAACAGGTAGTTCTTTGTGTTTTTATTGGTAAATAATTAAGGAAATACCCCAGGTGGAAAAATACGATCGCGAAAACATTTTAAAAGCATTTTAAAAGGTGGTACAAGCGTTTTCAGAATATACCGATTTACAGGCTTAAAGCGTTTTGACAACGCCCCAAATGATAACCATGATTTACGGTGTGAGGGTGGTATTTTATAACGTTTTCAAAGCATTACAAAAAAAAAAAAAAAATGTAAAATGCTTCTTCAACCGTCAGTCTAGTATATTAGCAATGTTAAAATCTGATAATGTTAAAGAACTTTTAAGGAAATTTTTTAAACTTATGCCACATTTTTTCGCAAACCATGAACATTCATAATCTTATTCATATCGAGGATGACGTAGCCAATATTGGAGCTTTTATATCAAAATTTTCGGCTTTCGATTTTGAAAACAGTTTAATAAAATCAATTGTAAAATCTCCCAAAATTCCTATTGGACAAATTCAAAGAAAATTGCACATTTTTCAAAACAAAAACTCACCAAATATCCCTTTGATATATCCGCTGTTGAAAAATCCGAAATATTCTCTTGAAAAATTTTAGAATCCTCAGAATCAAAAGTGGCGTTTTCTTTTGTAAATATTGAATGTTTTAAATTCACTTCATCTCACCCTGAGAATATATACCTACTCAGTAATGGAAATATTCTAATAATTAATGAAATTGATGGGATTAAACATTGTAAACACAATTGTGATGATATTTTTTAAATGGTCAAATTTATAATGAAATAACTGATGTTTTTAAGTATCCACTTTCATCAAAATAAATTGGATTGTATAATGTTAAAAAATTTAATGAAAATTATGCTGATATTAGTGCATATTAGTGCGATTTAAGTGTAAATATTCTTACAAAGTTTCATAATGAGACAATTGCTATAACTCTTTTGCATAAATAATGATTGCTATAACTCTTTTACATAAATAATAAAATATAATTAAAATTATATTAAAAAAAATTTTTTTTTAACATTTTGACCAAACACTTTAAAAAGTGTACTCTCCCAGTCAGAAATCGCCAGTGGTACAAAAAATCAAGCACTGGCATACCACTGGGTAACCATGGTATTAAAAATAAATGACTGGCAGAACACTCATTTGGGACGCTTTGCCAGCGTTTGCGAAAAGCGTTTTACCAGTATTTTTTTTACAAAAATTTAGGTGGTTTATAAAAAAAACTACTGGCAAAGAATTGGCTTAGAGTGATATGCCAAGGTTTGCAACCAGTGGTTATCCAGTGCTACCTAGCCAATGCTACCAGGCGTACAAAAATCAATTCACTGGAAAACCAATGATTTATAAAAATGCTGACGCTTCGTTAAAAAATATTTGTAGTCGGAAGGTTCCGAGTTCAAATCCGGTTGCAAGCAAAAAAATTTTTTGGGATTTTTTTTTAATTTAAAATTTTTTTTGTTTTATAAAATCAATTTTTTTGTTTGTGGAAAGCTCCTTCAAGACCAACTTTTTTTTTGCCCTCCAAACACTGGCATACTAGTTACTAAAAATTGTTTGCCAGTACTAGCATTTTGGCACAGCCAGTAGTTGTCCAGCTATTATCACTCATTTATGTGTTTAGCCATTAAATATTATATGTCTCGTTAGCTCAGTGGGTAGAGCAATCGTCTGCCAATCTGACGGCCTGGGTTCAAATCACGGCAGGGTCAAAAAAATACATATGGACTTTTTTTAATTTTTTTTGGAAAATATATTTCCAGACCACCTATTTATTGGTTTTGCCAGCGTTTTGCCAACGTTTAAAAATTTTGTTCCTCCAGTGCTTTTCCAGCGCTTTTTGAACAGCCGGTCCTTTTGTCTAATGATGTTATCATTTTGGGAATGGGAAAGCACTTTTTGCCAATACTTGTACCACCTGTTAAAGTGCTTTGCCACCGCTTTCCCGTTTGTATTTTTCTGACTGGGCTGACATATGGATTTAACTGCCTTTTAAATATATTCCAAATTTAATACTCTCCTGCATTTTTTGTTTAACTGCAGACAATTTAAAAAGTGGAATGCACTTTTTCGAACATTTTGAAGGCGCTTTAAATCAATGTTTTGTCAGTGTTTTTTAAATAATCGGTTATATATTTTGTAAAAGAAGTACTTTTTTGAAATAAATGCTTCAGTCTAAAGTCCACAGATTCACTTTCACAGATTTTTATATGATTTTCATTATACTAATTATCTTTTATTTTTTGTCAATTGTTTGAAGTTTTAAAATCACCATAACATGAAGAGGATCATTTGAATTTTTATGGCATGCCATATAAAACTAAAACAGTGCAATAAAAATGATAAGTTGTAAGAGAAAACTCCTTAATAATACGACTATTTTTATTTGGATCCTCAGAATCTAAAAATTAAGACAATTCTTGAAATCTGAAAGAAAAAATATTTTCGAGTCCGAGATTTTACTCTTTAATAATACGACTATTTTTATTTGGGTCCTCAGAATCAAAAAATTAAGACAAACTTCTTGAAATCGAGTCTGAGATTTTACTTATAAAAAGAGTTTAGATTTTGTTTTTCAGAACAAAATTATTAGAATCATTGGAAAAAGAAGTAAAAATCTAAAATTTTTTTTATACATTACAGCCATCTGATTCTGAATATTTTATAAGAAAGATTTCTTCAAAATCTTCAAAATATTGAAGGACATCTAGAAAGCCCGATCTGAAAAATTCTAGAAAAATAATAGAAAAGGTCGATAATTTCAATAATAAGTTATTGCACTTTGAGTTTGAAAAATTTTGGGAGGGAAAAAAATCCCACATTTTGAGAATTATTTTCTAGAAAAACGTCTTTAATATTTCAGGATTTTTAAGGAAGAAAAAACTTTGTTTGGAAACAATTTGTTGTGGGAAAAAATTTTCAGCTTCTTTAAATTTTTTTGATGGTAAAAAGTTTTTGGCATCAAAGTTTTCCTTCAGAACTAAAAAAAAATTTACAAAGAATTGGAAAATTTATTATTATTTTTATGCCAAAAAGTCAGCTAAATTAAATTTTCCATTAAAATATCTTTAAATCGGAACTTAAATTTAAATTGAAAAGCACATTACAAATAAATTTTAAAAATTATCATCGATGTTTGACATATTTTCTGTTAAAAAATAAAACAATGTTGTAATCTTTATTTTATTTTACTTTACTTTCATTTTATTTCAACTAATCTTCTACAATACCAACACACTTTCACCTTGCAACAAAATCAATGAAAAACCTGTTCCCAAAAATAATACATCAACAAAATTGGCTAAAATAATAATAAAATTAATTAATTGATAACGTCTACCACTACACTAATATTTTCCTGCACACAACCTATAAACCTTTTTATTTATTTATTGTTTTTGTAAATGTTTGTAACTTTCGCTTTGTAATATTATTGTCATAAAACACTCCTACAATTAATTATTTTACTAAAATTTTTAAAACATAAACAATTTAACAAAAAAAAAACATTAAATTTCCCCAAATTAAATGTGTGTCGATGAAAAAATGTGGAATAAACAAAAACTTTAAAGTGCTCTTCGCCTACTCCTACTACTTCACAGATGAATGGTGAAACTGATAAAAAAGATGATTCTGGTAATGAAACTGGAGCTGGTGAACATGAACCTGAGGAAGAAGAGATTACTGTGGGCTATGATAAGACCAAATCATTCTTTGATAATATCTCCTGTGAAACTGCACAAGATCGTACAAAGAATAAGAGTTACGATTGGCGCCAGGAACGTAAATTAAATAGTGAAACATTTGGAGTTTCATCCACAAGGCGTGGAGGGTAAGTTTATAATATAAACTTATAATTTGTATTATATGCCTTAATATTTCTTAAGCTAGATTTTATTTTATTTTTTTTTAATTAAAACTTTCTTAATAAGTATTTAAGAAAAAATCGATTTTTAATCTGACTATAAAACTGGCAGAGATGGGAGTAATTAATTACTTTGTAATGACCATTGCGGGTTTTCATTACCATTGAATCTATAAAATGAAAATTAAAAAAAAAAATTCATTACCATTACAAAATGTAATTGCAATGAAAAAAATGTTCATTTCATTTGTTTTCTTTACATGTAATGAAACGTTTTTATAATTTTCATTACATTACGCAATGGTAGTAAAACCAAAAAATCATTTTCATTTTTTCTTCACAAGGTAGACAAATGAAATTTCATTACCATTACTTATCATAAAGATGTAAAGAACGTTTTGTTCTTTGTTCTACACTGAAAAATTTTCATTTATGGAAATTTTTTTTGGCAACTAGCCACTAAACTTTGATGTATCTCCCTAGATTATAAATTTTGAAAACCCGCACATAAAAAATTGCAAAATTATGGCGGAACGCGAAAAAAGACTTTATGGTAGAAAAATTCAATTAAAAAACTTAATCAGCGATTAACATTCTTCAAACAAATATACCCAGTCAGAAATCGCCAGTGGTACAAAAAATCAAGCACTGGCATACCACTGGGTAACCACGGTTTTAAAAATAAATGACTGGCAGAACATTCATTTGGGACGCTTTGCCAGCGTTTGCATAAAGCGTTTTACCAGTATTTGTTTTACAAAAATTTAGGTGGTTTATAAAAAAACCACTGGCAAAGAATTGGCTTAGACTGATATGCCAAGGTTTGCAACCAGTGGTTATCCAGTGCTACCTAGCCAATGCTACCAGACGTACAAAAATCAATTCACTGGTAGACCAATGATTTTATAAAAATGTTGACGCTTCGTTAAAAAAAGTTTGTAGTCAGAAGGTTCCGAGTTCAAATCTGGTTTCATGGAAATTTTTTTTTGATTTTTTTTAATTTAAATTTTTTTTTGTTTTATAAAATCAATTTTTTTTTTGTTTGTGGGAAAGCTCCTTCAAGACTAACTTTTTTTTGCCCTCCCAACACTGGCATATTAGTTACAAAAAATTGTTTGCCAGTACTAGCATTTTATCACTCATTTATGTGTTTAGCTATCAAATATTAATGTCTCGTTAGCTCAGTGGGTAGAGCAATCGACTGCCAATCTGACGGCGTGGGTTCAAATCACGGCAGGACCAAAAAAAATACATATGAACTTTTTTTAAATTTTATTTTGGAAAATATATTTCCAGACCACCTATTTATTGGTTTTGCCAACGTTTAAAAGATTTGTTCCTCCAGTGCTTTTCCGTCGCTTTTTGAACAGCCGGTCCTTTTGTCTAATGATGTTATCATTTTGGGAATGGGAAAGCACTTTTTTCCAGTACTTGTACCACCTGTTAAAGTGCTTTGCCACCGTTTTCCCGTTTGTATTTTTCTGACTGGGTACTGTTGCAAAAAGTTTCCTTTTGGCAAATTTTTTCGCGATTTTTTTTTTTTTTTTTTGCAAGTAACCACCAAACTTTGTTATATGGAATGTGCATTATAGTCCCTGGATTATAAATTTGAAAAAACCGCACTTAAAAAATTGCAAAATAATGGCGGAACGCAAAAAAAGACTATAGTACAAAAACGATTTTTTTTTTAATTTTTTTTTAAAAGCTCAAAAATAATGGCGGGACGCGAAAAAAGACTTTATGGTAAAAGAATTGAATTAAAACACTTAATCAGCGATTCACATTCTGCGAACATATATTGATGTAAGAATTTTCCTTTTTGAAATTTTTTTTTCGCAATTTTTTTCGCGTTTTTTTTTTAACTAGCCACCAAACTTTTTTGTGTGAAATGGGCATTATAGTGCCTAGATTACAAATTTTAAGAAACTGCACTTCAAAAATTGCAAAATAATGGCGGAACGCGAAAAAAGACTATGGTAAAAGAATTGAATTAAAACACTTAATCAGCGATTCACAGTCTGCGAAAAAATATAGAGCAATTCCATATGAAAACGATCAAAATTGGCAAATTTTTGGACGACCCCTCTCCGATTTTAAAATAAATAGTCTCAATCGATTGCCCAGCAAAAAATAATGTACCTACATATTTTTTTTTTTTTTTATAGTGACTGGTTTAGTGGTGGTGTACACCACTGTCATGTGACAAAATTGAAGAATTCTTCATAAGGGACCTCATTTTAAAAGAATTTGTTTAAAAAAAAAACTACTAAAGCGATCGCAACGAGTGATAGCTCGTTGGAAAGGTTTTGAATCAGGCTTTAATTGAAAAATAAAATTTTCCTAATTTTTCTCAGAAATTTACCTTTTTTCCCATGAAAATTAAATTTTCCGATTTTCCACAGAAGCTCCTAAATTTTCCGGCTAATTTTTTTTTTTTTTTTTTGGATTCCTCATAATTTTTGCTTTAAGAATCAGCAATAAAAAAATGGGCCCCGACTCCTTGTTTGGACAGGAGAGGAGCATTTAAGAGACCACCTTGTTCTCATTGTTTTTATATTTTTTATAATTGAATTATTTGCAATTATTTAACATTGTTTTATTTTATTATTAAAAATACATTTTAAAAATTATTTTACAGTTAAAAATACATTTATGAAGAAAAAATCAATTTTTTTTAAGAGCCCCAAATTGAGTGTGTAGTGAATATGGTCTGCCTGCCTTCACAAGATCGGCCATAAATCCATGGATAATAGCAGCAGTGGCATGTAATGGCACACCAAACCCGACTGAGGCTACAGGTCATAAAATGTTTTGTAAATTTTTTAAATTACCAGGTAATAAATATTTCGCCTAAAATGACACGTGCAGAAACAAGTCATAAAACACGGATTTTCCATAAATATGGCGAAATATTTATTACCTGGTAATTTAAAAAATTTACAAAACATTTTATGACCTGTGGTCGGCTTATTGGCAGTAACCAATTAAGTCCCTCTTTAAAAAACATTTTATGACAAGTAGTTCACGCAAATTTTCCTATTAAAGAAAAGCAAATATCGCTTATTTTTTTTTACCTATTTTTTACCAAAAAATAAATATAAATACTTCACACACTCTGAGTCAAATTTTAGTTGAATACTAAACGTGAAAGTGTTAATGTTGAATACTAAACGTGAAAGTTTTTTTTTGTAAACCCGATTAAAAAAGATGATATGGTGACATATCTAATTTTATGAAATACAATAACTACCCAGCAAAAAAATACCTGACCAAGATCCGTAAAATCACCTATATTGTTCGGCACGAATGCGTTCAAATTGAGGTGAAAAAGGCATTTTTTTAACATTGGCTTGTCATAGGAGAGAAGGTGTTTATGCTACTTTAAGTCTGCTTTGCACGTCATAAAAATGAGTGCTTGGATGTTCTTTTTTATATAGGAAAGTAATTCATTTTTTTTACTATCTAAGGAGAGATGAAAAGTAACTTCTTGGGAATGCATTCAAAAGTCATAAATATCACTTCTTAAATATATATTTGAATGCATTCCCAAGAAGTTACTTTTCATCTCTCCTTAGATAGTAACAAAAATGAATTGCTTTCCTATATAAAAGAGAACATCCAAGCACTCATTTTTATGACGTGCAAAGCAGACTTAAAGTAGCATAAACACCTTCTCTCCTATGACAAGCCAATGTTAAAAGAATGCGTTTTTCACCTCAATTTGAACGCATTTGTACAGAACAGTATAGGTGCTTTTACGGATCTTGGTCAGGTATTTTTTTTCTGGGAAGTAAAAAAAGTTTTTAATTAATAGCATTTTGGAAGTCATTTAAAATACGTTTATTGGAAGTAAGAAATCAGCATATATAGCTACTTTATATGCAGTGAAAAATGCATTCTTGTAGAATGCATTCGGTTTTTTTTTGCTGGGTAATCACATACAATTTAATCCGAAAAATGGTGAATACAATTGTATCTACGTGGATCAAATTGGATTTAATTACTTTAAATTATATACAATTTAATCCGAATTTTGACCAGACATTATTGTATGAAATAATATCTTAATATTTAAAATTTGATGCAATTAGGTCCAGTTGGATAAAAATTTTCGTATTTCTGTTTTTATTAAATATTGTACTGAAAAACAATGGGGAATTCACGTAAGGTTTCGTGTATCGTGTGAACTAAGCAAATCTAATAAGTTTGCGAGTCTTGATGTGAAACTGCATACCTAAAAAGTATCTACACATTAATCAGTACTTTTACGAGCTATAGTATAGTTTAAGAATAATCCATAAAATAAAAAAATTCTAAATAAAATGAATATTCAAATAATTTCCATAAATCATTACTGGATTTTTCACTAAAGGTGAGATTTTCATTTTGAAAGTGAGAAAAGTTCAAATGAAGCTTTTATTTTTGGGCTTTCACTTAAAAAAAATGAGAATAATGTCATGAAATAATCGTTTAAAAATGTTTTAAATTTGTAAATAGTGTATGTATGAATAAAAAAACTACATTTCACTAATAGGGGGAATTTTTATTAGGTGTTTAAGTTATTTATTACACAATTTTAGTCTGCTTGCGGGTAGACAATTTTTTTGTTTTAATTTCATAGGATATTTTGATATCCTTCAAGCCTATGGATAAATTTGGTGGTACGTCATTCCTAAACCAAAATAATTACTTCGAAGAATTGGCTAACTTTTATTAATATGACCCAATATTCAATTTAAAAATAAAAGAATTTGTTGTTTCGATGTAAATTTATAACGTTTTAAATGAAAATGAATTTCAATTTGAATTTACTAACGGTGGGTCTCATACTTCGGGTTTAAACTTTACCCAGCAAAAAAAAACCTGACCAAGATCCGTAAAATCACCTATTTTGTTCGGCACGAATGCGTTCAAATTGAGGTGAAAAAGGCATTTTTTTAACATTGGCTTGTCATAGGAGAGAAGGTGTTTATGCTACTTTAAGTCTGCTTTGCACGTCATAAAAATGAGTGCTTGGATGTTCTTTTTTATATAGGAAAGCAAGTCATTTTTTTACTATCTAAGGAGAGATGAAAAGTACCTTCTTGGGAATGCATTCAAAAGTCATAAATATCACTTCTTAAATATATATTTGAATGCATTCCCAAGAAGTTACTTTTCATCTCTCCTTAGATAGTAACAAAAATGAATTGCTTTCCTATATAAAAAAAGAACATCCAAGCACTCATTTTTATGACGTGCAAAGCAGACTTAAAGTAGCATAAACACCTTCTCTCCTATGACAAGCCAATGTTAAAAGAATGCGTTTTTCACCTCAAATTGAACGCATTTGTGCCGAACAGTATAGGTGCTTTTACGGATCTTGGTCAGGTATTTTTTTTCTGGGAAGTAAAAAAAGTTTTTAATTAATGGCATTTTGGAAGTCAATTAAAATACGTTTATTGGAAGTAAGAAATCAGCACATATAGCTACTTTATATCCCAGCAAAAAAATACCTGACCAAGATCCGTAAAATCACCTATATTGTTCGGTACGAATGCGTTCAAATTGAGGTGAAAAAGGCATTTTTTTAACATTGGCTTGTCATAGGAGAGAAGGTGTTTATGCTACTTTAAGTCTGCTTTGCACGTCATAAAAATGAGTGCTTGGATGTTCTTTTTTATATAGGAAAGCAATTCATTTTTTTTACTATCTAAGGAGAGATTAAAAGTAACTTCTTGGGAATGCATTCAAAAGTCATAAATATCACTTCTTAAATATATATTTTAATGCATTCCCAAGAAGTTACATTTCATCTCTCCTTAGATAGTAACAAAAATGAATTGCTTTCCTATATAAAAGAGAACATCCAAGCATTCATTTTTATGACGTGCAAAGCAGACTTAAAGTAGCATAAACACCTTCTCTCCTATGACAAGCCAATGTTAAAAAAATGCCTTTTTCACCTCAATTTGAACGCATTTGTGCCGAACAGTATAGGTGCTTTTACGGATCTTGGTCAGGTATTTTTTTTTGCTGGGAAGTAAAAAAGTGTTTAATTAATGGCATTTTGGAAGTCATTTAAAATACGTTTATTAGAAGTAAGAAATCAGCATATATAGCTACTTTATATGCAGTGAAAAATGCATTCTTGTAGAATGCATTCCGTTTTTTTTTGCTGGGATGCAGTGAAAAATGCATTCTTGTAGAATGCATTCGGTTTTTTTTTGCTGGGTAGTTAATAGTTAACCCAAAAAAATTGTTGTTGTTTTGTGTACATTTTTTTGACATTTTCTTTTGTTTATAGTTAAGTTAAAGTTAAACCTGCAGTATGATATTAAGAGTTTATTTGAAGCAAGACTATAACATAAATTATATAGGGGAAATAAATGTTTCTTTTTTAAATCAATAGACTTGTTTTGTTGCTATATATATGTGGTACGAAATCCCATATAAAGTGTTAACTCTTTTAACATAATATTTTCAACGTCGATAATGTATGGGTAACCGTCAGATAATTTCACTCAAATTTTATACAAAAGTATTTTGCCAGTTTTCGTGTTCATGTTTTTTTTTAAATCACTTGAATTTTATATCAAAATTTGTTTTTGTAAAAGAATATTTTCCAATTAAAAATCCATTGATTTCGATAAAATCTTAAATTAAACATGAAACTGGGCTATTTTTGGTCTTACAATTTCAATTCCATGGGCGAGATCTTATTAAATATGACAACATATGTAAAAAGATATATTTAGATATTGGGACATATAAAATTTGTTCGAAAGACGAAATTTATGTGTTATTATATATAGTGCCATACAAAGCAATATATAACGAGACATAATTGTATTAAATAATATAAAATAATGTATAACCCGTTTTACTCGGGAAGTAAAGAGTGAAGCTGTAAAGACAATTTAAAGTAAAATGAATAAATTTTGCTGCAATCCGTTTAACAAGAGTGGACATCGTTCGAAAAAGATAAAAGTATTAAAATTAACTGGTGTTTCGAAGCGATACATGAATGAATTAAATATACAATACGGTGAAGAAGCAGAATTCATTTGCCCCAAGTGTAAAATCGATTTGTCTCAACAAGCAAATGCATTGAAACAAATGCAACCACAATCCGAGAGTGAAATGACAACTGAACAAAATGTTTCATCTGATAGTGATGCAGACATTCCGATGGTCAATTCTGTAGCAATAATTTAGAAATAACTTAAGTTCTGTGATACTATAGCTAAGATCAACCTGTGATTTTCTGTGTACTGTGTTGTAAACATTTATTTAATCATTTATTTATTTAAAACTCTGTGTATTGATGTCCAGTTTTTTAATTATGAAAAAATTATACAAAATAAAAATTTTGACGATGTAACAAAAAATTGTAAGTTGAACTGTGATATAATGTTTAAGTTATTTTACTGAAAATTATAAATAAATTTAATTTGTATTTGTCGCCAGATTTTAAGCAAATTTACGCTCCTGAAGAAGTTTGAATAAAACAAACGAAACGTTGAGCAAAAATATGAAAAAATTGATTTTTATTTACAAATAAACACAATTATTGACCAAAAATAGCCCGTGAGGAAACCCCTTATAAATCTAATTTTAACAATAACATTGGTCACAACAAAAAACTTGTAATACACTGCTCGGAGGGCCCGCCGAAAAATAGAACAACAAAGTAAAATACAAAATCTGACGCAAAAAACAAAAGAATCACTATGAATAATTTTTTTCAACACATAAGGGAGAAATATAGCAACAAAACATGCAGTTTATTAAAACAATACAGCAGAGAAGTTGAAAAACTTGCAAGGTCATTGGAAAGAAGTAAGTTTTTACAACAATGCAGACAATTAAGAATTATGCCGACGCACTTAATAAACACCACACAACATCTGAAACGTCTTTTTAAAACTAACGCCATGCAGGCAGAAATAAGAAAAATAGAAACAAACCTACACAGCAAGTTACTAAATGCGGAGATAAGGGAAACGCATATCAATTCAACACACATTAAAGGAGAGATAAAAAGTATTGAGAAAGAGATTGAAAATACACTGAACGAAACAGAACTAACAAAATTTAAGGAAGATCAATGGAACAAATTTTATAATACTAGAAAGAAGACAACACAGACGCACGTAGCCAAGATGAGAAAATTAAAAATGAGCAAATTTAGAAAATTTAACCTAAATTTTAATGAAAACTGGTTTGTAAACTATACAGACCTAGAAGTTACAACGGAATGCAAATGGATTTTATCTTTAGGCAACAAATTTGCATTACCAATAAGCGAGAATAATTTTGCACCCATGCCTCTTATTGCAGATATTGAACAATGGGTTCAAAATATAAAGGACAACACGGAAAAGGACATAACGAGGTCAAAAATTGCCAATCGTATAACACATTTTAGGAGAAATTTACGAAATACAGAAAAGGAAAAATTCATTCTGGGCATATTTGAGGAAACAAGGAAATTTATAGGAAAACAAAAAAATAATATTGTAATAACTACAGCAGATAAGGGAAACAAAACCGTTATAATGTATAGAGATGATTACAAAAGAAAAATGTGTCAATTGCTGGAAGTTAAGACTACCTACAAAACTATTAGGGAAGATCCAACCCCAAAGCTTCAACGGGTCAATAATAACCTCGTTGCACAACTGCACAAAGACGAACACATATCAAAATTTGAAAAGATGAATATGACTGCACATGCAGCATCAGCGCCTGAATTATACGGTTTGCCGAAAATTCACAAGGAAAATGTCCCACTCAGACCAATTTCATCCTCTATAAAAGTGCCCTGTTATAACCTCTCAAAATATATTGGAAGAATACTGCGGAATTTAGTCTCACCAGCATACAACATCAAAAATGCCTTAGAGCTAAAACACAAATTGCAAGACGTCAAATTGGAAGATGACGACATATTAGTATCATTCGACGTGGTATCATTGTTTACCAATATACCTATTCACCTAGCGATTAAGAACATACTTGACAAATGGGAAATCCTACGTACTCACACCACAATATCGAGGAAACAGTTCCTCAAACTTTTACAGTTCTGCTTAACAGAAAACAATTATTTCACATACGATAGCAAATTTTACCATCAAACTTATGGTATGCCCATGGGGAATCCCTTGTCACCTACGATTGCGGATACTGTTTTGGACAAGATTTTGGACGATGTAATCGGAGAACTTCAACAGAAAAATGTAAAAATAAAATTAATTACAAAATACGTCGACGATTTATTTGCTATAATCAACAAAACAGATGAAACGATCATATTAAGAACACTCAACGCGTACCATAACAAACTAAAATTTACAATAGAACGAGAAAAAAATGAAGTAATTAATTACCTTGACATGAAAATAATAAAAGACGAGAAGAAACTTATAACTAATTGGTACACAAAAGAGACATCTTCAGGAAGGATGATCAATTATGATTCCACACAACCATTTAAAATGAAAATTAATACGGCGACAAACCTTATTAAAAAAGTACTAAATATAAGCGACGAACGATTCAAGAATAATAATATTAACAAAATACGACACATATTAGTTATGAATAGTTACCCTCTACATATAGTCAACAACTTAATTAACAAAGTACTAAATAACAAAAAACACAAAAATGATGAAAGTAATGAAGATATGACTTTTTACAGTGTACCGTACATTCCCAGATTAACAGAGTCAAAAACATTTAAACATATGATCAACGACGGAAAAACAACAATAGCACACAAGTCAAACAAAACACTTAGACAACTTTTTACGCAACACAAAACAAAACAAGACACGCTTAAAATTGACAATGTGGTTTATGAAATTAAATGCGAAGGCAACGAGAGGGAGCAATGTAACAAAGTTTATGTTGGAACAACAAAGAGAATGCTAGGAACAAGAATATTAGAACACAGAGCGGATATAAGTAAGGAGAAAGAAACCACTGCATTAGCGCAGCATGTTAAAGAATGCAATCACGTAATGAATTTCGAAGAAGTTAAAATATTAGATAAGGAGAAAATGACAAATAAACGGTATACATTAGAAAGTCTACGAATACAAGAGAGAATACATTATGCAATGAACACGAGAGAGGATAAGGACAACACAAAGCTCCAATATTCTGTAGCAATAATTTAGAAATAACTTAAGTTCTGTGATACTATAGCTAAGATCAACCTGTGATTTTCTGTGTACTGTGTTGTAAACATTTATTTAATCATTTATTTATTTAAAACTCTGTGTATTGATGTCCAGTTTTTTAATTATGAATAAATTATACAAAATAAAAATTTTGACGATGTAACAAAAAATTGTAAGTTGAACTGTGATATAGTGTTTAAGTTATTTTACTGAAAATTATAAATAAATTTAATTTGTATTTGTCGCCAGATTTTAAGCAAATTTACGCTCCTGAAGAAGTTTGAATAAAACAAACGAAACGTTGAGCAAAAATATGAAAAAATTGGTTTTTATTTACAAATAAACACAATTATTGACCAAAAATAGCCCGTGAGGAAACCCCTTATAAATCTAATTTTAACAATAACATTGGTCACAACAAAAAACTTGTAATTGATTCAAGATTTTTACTGCAATGATGACAACAGCCGCGCCTGCCCAGGTACACGTGACTATGTTATCACACGTGAAGATGGAGAAAAAGTACACAAGCAGCGCAGATTATTATTATGTAATCTATCCGAAGCATACCATCAGTTCAAAGAGAAATACCCAGCAGAAAAAGTGGGATTTTCTAAGTTTGCCATCCTACGACCAAAAGAATGCGTGCTGGCATTAGACAGGCACGGAACGCATTCAGTCTGCGTTTGCATGTTTCATCAAAACATCAAATTAATGTTCTTTCCATGCAAGAAATTGAAAGTATTTCACGGTGAAATTGAAACATATAGGGACCTCCTGTCGAAGTCGTTGTGCGCATACCCCACGGAAAATTGTCATCTGTCCAAATGCGACAATTGTCCGAAGATTGACGAGCTAAAGCAATATTTGGCGGAAAAGTTTGAACAGCTGTTAATTCAGGAGGTGCATTTCAAACAGTGAATTAATTCCTTAATTCAATTTTTCAATTCTGAATTAAAAATTCGATGAATTAATTCACTAAGCAATATATATTGAATGGAATTAATTCATATTTGCTTTCGTTCGATTTATTTTGTTACGAATTAATTCAATTGCAATAGTTCTTTTTATTAAATCAAATGAATTAATTCACTGGTGAATTAATTCCTTATTGAATTAATTCACTACTGAATTCGTTCAATTTCATTTTCGTTCAGTGAATTAAAAAAAATAAAATTACGTTCAGTGAATTAAAAAAAAATAAAATTACGTTCAGTGAATTAAAAAAAAAAAATAATAAGTTCACTGAATTGAAAAAAAAAAATAAAATAAGTTCACTGAATTGAAAAAAAATAAAATAATTTCACTGAATTCAAAGCCTGTTTTCTGCCGTTCAGTAGAAGAAAACAATAATCTACAAATAAATTTTTTAAATAAGCAATTTTACAGCGTGTACTAGTAAAAATAAACAAAATAGAAACCGGATGCTGTTTATCAACCTACATGATTCAAAAATAAATCCTTTTACTATTAAAAATAAAAACTTTACAGATATAGATAAATTTGTAAAAAAATATAACTATTAATTTTTCAAACTAGTTATATAGTTATATTTTTTTTTCCAAATTTATCTATATCTGTAAAGTTTTTATTTTTAATAGTAAAAGGCTTTATTTTTGAATCATGTAGGTTGGTAAACAGCATCCGGTTTCTAATTTGTTAATTTTTACTAGCACACGCTGTAAAATTGCTTATTTAAAAATTTTATTTGTACATTATTGTTTTCTTCTACTGAACGGCAGAAAACAGGCTTTGAATTCAGTGAACTTATTTTATTTTTTTTCAATTCAGTGAACTTATTTTATTTTTTTTCAATTCAGTGAACTTATTATTTTTTTTTTTTTAATTCACTGAACGTAATTTTATTTTTTTTAATTCACTGAACGAAAATGAAATTGAACGAATTCAGTAGTGAATTAATTCAGTGAGGAATTAATTCACTTTTTTTCCGTTCGATTTATAAAATTGAACGCGTTCACCGGTGAATTAATTCATTTGATTTAATAAAAAGAACTATTGCAATTGAATTAATTCTTTGAATTTGTTGTTTGATGAACGCATTCAGTTGAACGAATTCAGTGAATTACTTAAGAAAAGGAATTCATTCAATTGTAGAGAAAATTGAATTCGATTGGTAGTGAATTCATTCAAAAAGGAATTAATTCTTCAAAGCTCTGCTTGAGACCGTGGTAAAGCAGATTCCGGAATTCATCGAGGAATTCGGATTCAAGTTGAATGAACTGAAGGCGCACCATTTCATATCCGAGATGCAATCGAAATTTCTAAAGGAAAGTAAGGAGAAATTAGCCCAAAATGAATTCATTGTGATAAGCGACTTTGCCGAGAATTACACTTTTCTCGTTCAGGATGAAATTCAGGCTTATCACTGGGCAAACGGCCAGTGCACGGTGCATCCTTTTTGCATTTATTTCAAAAACGAAGATAACGAACTACAGACCGTAAGCCTTGTTGTTGTCGCGGAGGGTTTAGCTCATAATTATGTGTCCGTTTATTTATTTCAAATGAAACTGTTTGAATTCTTAAGATCAAAATTCGATGCAATCGACAAAGTAACGTTTTTCTCAGACGGCGCGGCTTCTCAGTACAAGAATAAAAAAATTTTTTACAATCTTTGCATAATCGAAGAAGAACAAAACTGCAAGGTCGAGTGGCACTTTTTTGCGACGTCCCACGGTAAGGGCCCATGCGATGCGTTAGGGGGAACCCTAAAACGCATGGCGACTAAGGCAAGTTTGCAAAGGCCATATACTGACCAGATCTTATATGTACAACATTTGTTTTCGTGGATTCAAAGCAAGGAAATTGCCATTAACACAGTTTTATGCACTCAAAAAGAACACGATGCCATGGAGCGACGAATTCAAAACAGATATAATAATGTCAAAACTATAACTGGAACGCAAAAGTTTCATTGCTTCATACCAAATATTTCTGATATGTCAATTAATGTAAAGCGGTACTCTTCGTCTGCCGACGTGCTAAATTTAAAGTTACTTTAATTTTATAATGATACCAAGACAATTGAAATTTTTAATAAATATTGTAATTAAGTATAAGCAGCAAAATAAGATAGATTTTTTCTTCATAAATGTATTTTTAACTGTAAAATAATTTTTAAAATGTATTTTTAATAATAAAATAAAACAATGTTAAATAATTACAAATAATTCAATTATAAAAAATATAAAAACAATGAGAACAAGGTGGTCTCTTAAATGCTCCTCTCCTGTCCAAACAAGGAGTCGGGGCCCATTTTTTTATTGCTGATTCTTAAAGCAAAAATTATGAGGAATCCAAAAAAAAAAAAAATTAGCCGGAAAATTTAGGAGCTTCTGTGGAAAATCGGAAAATTTAATTTTCATGGGAAAATTTAATTTTCATGGGAAAAAAGGTAAATTTCTGAGAAAAATTAGGAACATTTTATTTTTCAATTAAAGCCTGATTCAATACCTTTCCAACGAGCTATCACTCGTTGCGATCGCTTTAGTAGTTTTTAAAACAACTTTCAATGAGGTCCCTTATGAAGAATTCTTCAATTTTGTCACATGACAGTGGTGTACACCACCACTAAACCAGTCACTATAAAAAAAAAAAAAAATATGTAGGTACATTATTTTTTGCTGGGCAATCGATTGAGACTATTTATTTTAGAATCGGAGAGGGGTCGTCCAAAAGGTGATCGCTTTCATATGGAATTGCTCTATATTGATGTAAGAATTTTCCTTTTTGAAATTTTTTTTTGCGATTTTTTTCGCGTTTTTTTTTTAACTAGCTCCCAAACTTTGTTGTATGAAACGGGTATTATAGTCACTAGAATATAAGTTTTAAGAAACCGCACTTAAAAAACTCCAAAATAATGGCGGGACGCGAAAAAAGACTTTATGGTAAAAGAATTGAATTAAAACACTTAATCAGCGATTCACATTCTGCGAACAAATATATTGATGTAAGAATTTTCCTTTTTGAAATTTTTTCTTTTCGCGATTTTTTTCGCGTTTTTTTTTTAACTAGCCAACAAACTTTGTTGTGTGAAATGGGCATTATAGTCCCTAGATTACAAATTTTAAGAAACTGCACTTCAAAAATTGCAAAATAATGGCGGAACGCGAAAAAAGACTTTATGGTACAAAAACTGAATTAAAAAACCTAATCATCGATTAACATTCTGCAAACAAATATATTGATGTAAGAAATTTCCTTTTTGGAATTTTTTTCGATATTTTTTCTCGATTTTTTTTTCAACTAGCCACTAAACTTTATTGTACGAAATGAGTATTATAATCCTTAGATTATAAATTAAAAAAAAAAACCGCACTTACAAAATTGCGAAATAATGGCGGATCGCAAAAAAAAGACTATGGCACTAGAATTGAATTAAAAAACTTAATCAGCTATTTATGTTCTGCAAACAAATATATTGATGCAAGAATTTTCCTTTTGCAATTTTTTTTCGCGATTTTTTTTGCACCTAGCCGCCAAAACTTGGATACCATAGGCCTCGGATTATGAACTAAAAATGCTTTTAGTAATTTATAAACCTCATATTTTTAAAATAAAAAACTTCGATAAAACGGCAAGTAATGAAAAACAAATGAGTGTTTCATTACTATGTAAACATTACCCAGCAAACAAAGATGATCATTAATGACTCAGAAATGAGCTCCAAAAACATAAACATTTTTCCACTTTTTCCTATGAAAGTGGTCCGTCCAAAGAGCCCCCTGTGTACTCAGAAATGACTCAAAAAAAGAACGTATAAAATCGAAATTTTCTTCATAAATTTAAATAATTTTGGAATCTTCTTTGAGTCAGAAAAATGAACCTCGTTTTGAGACAGCTTTTTAGATTGTATAGACAACTTTTTGGATTGTTTTCTGAGGGTTCATATTTTCTTCCAAAAAAGAGTGTTTTCAAAAAAACATTAATCATTTCTAGTGTCCGACCGAACTCACTTTTTTAAGGCCGAACCGAAGCCGAACTTCGGCCAAAATTACTAAGTTCGGCCGAAAACGAATTTCTTGCAACTTTTACAAATTCAAAAATGCGGAAACCAATTTCTAAATATTTCTAAATTGTGAAAACATAAAAAAAGTTGTATTTTACGCTCTTTAAGTAAAAATTAAGTTAAATATGTGCATTAGAGTGGGCCGAACTTTGCCGAATTGCGAATTTCAAAAACGGGGGTGCGGAAAAGTTGCATATGCGTCCAGTAAACAGTAAAAAATAAAAATTTTGAAAATCGGTTCACGGTCAAGGTCCCCGCAAAGCGGTTGAAATTTCAAAATTTCGGAAAGTTTAAAAAACATCCTTAAATTTTGTTAAAAAATATTTGTTGTTGTGATATATTATTTCTAATAAATTATATTTCGTTGAATCCAAAAAAAAAATAAAAATTTTTTAATCGGCCGAAGGGGTTCAGCAATATTGCTACAGTAGACGCTCGCAAATTAGAACCGCTTTGTTTTTGAGGCAATTCTAATTTCTGAATTATTCTAATTTCTGGACGTTTTTTTTCGTTTCGTTTCCAATGATAAAGTGTTTTTTTTACGTTTATTTTACATTTTAAATGATACACTTTCACTATTTAATAGAGACTGCCAAATAATATGTACACGCGTATCAAATTTCACAAATAAACTAGCCAAAAATGTACATAAATGCGACAAAAAAAAAAAAACAAATAGGGAAAAACATATATAATTTGGTGATTCCCCTTTTTAGTTTTACTTTATTCAAACAGAATAAAAATAAATTGGGGATTTCCTGTGTATTCAAATAACAAAAAAAAAAAAAAAAACGCTCAGAAATTAGAATTTTAAATTCGAATTTCAGAGCGTTTAATGTATTGCAAACATTGATTCTAATTTCTGGACGTTCGAATTACTGAAAGCTCTAATTTGCGAGCGTCTACTGTACTTGAATTTTGCTGAAAACACGTTTTTTCATTTTTCAGTCGAGCCTTCAAAAAGTTAGTCTAAAAATGTTTTTAATTTTTTTCATTTTTAAATCTACTATCTATATAAAAAAGTCTTCCATTTGAGTGTAAAAAAGTTTAAAAATCCTGAGGGGTATTCCAAGGACGCTGCGACAAAATTTGTAAAAATTTTCACAGTCAAAAGTGATTGTTTTTTGTGATAACTGTTTTTTTTATTAAGTGATCAGAGATTTTACCCATTTATTGTTTTGGATCAACATAAAATAACATTTTTATGACTGGTCCATCTTTTTTTAATAATTTTGGGTATTTTGATAATAAATATAAAATAGTGTGATCGGATCTCCAGATTTCGGACACAATGCTCGAAAAGTATCTTTTTTTGTCCACACAATGTTCGAAAAGTATCCTACTTTATATTTTTTGTTGAATTAAAAGAATATTTTAGAATAAAAATAAATACATAATAGTTTTTTTTGCAAAAGTTTTGAAAAATATTTTATACACTGTGCCACAAAAGTATAAATTTTATATAATGTTAGTCAGCGCACCAAATTTCATTAAAATATCTTAATATTTGCGACCTGCAGTTTGTAACCAAGCCCTTATATGGGCACTAGTGCCCATCGGTCCATGTTAGTGAACATCGGTCCATGTTTAGACCTAATGCCCATATAAGGGTCCCCCCAAACTCACATTATAGAAAATTTTGACACAAGCCCCATTTTAACCCATTCGAATTTCGGATCCAAACATTAGTTGGCACCCAGACTGGTGTAGGGTATTGTATAGTCGGCATGCCCGACTTTAACCTTTTTACTCGTTTTATATATACTTTTGTGGCACAGTGTATACAATATTTTTCAAAACTTACAAAAAAAACTTAGGTATGTAATTGTATGCTAAAGTATTCTTTTAATACAACAAAAAATATAAAGTAGGATACTTTTCGAACATTGTGTGGACAAAAAAGAGGATACTTTTCGAGCATCGTGTCTCAAATCTCGAGATCCGATCACGCTATTTTATATTTTTATTATCAAAATACCCAAAATTATTAAAAAAGATGACCAGTCATAAAAATGTTATTTTATGTTAAACCAAAACAATAAATGGGTAAAATCTCTGATCTTAATAAAAAAAACGGTGATCACAAAAAACATTCACTTTTAACTGTGAAAATTTTTACAACTTTTGTCGCAGCGTCCTTGGAATCAGAGCTTTGAAGAATTAATTCCTTTTTGAATGAATTCAAAACCAATCGAATTCAATTTTCTCTACAATTGAATGAATTCCTTTTCTTAAGTAATTCACTGAATTCCTTCAACTGAATGCGTTCATCAAACAACAAATTCAAAGAATTAATTCAATTGCAATAGTTCTTTTTATTAAATCAAATGAATTAATTCACCGGTGAACGCGTTCAATTTTATAAATCGAACGGAAAAAAAGTGAATTAATTCCTTACTGAATTAATTCACTACTGAATTCGTTCAATTTCATTTTCGTTCAGTGAATTAAAAAAAATAAAATTACGTTCAGTGAATTAAAAAAAAAAAAATAATAAGTTCACTGAATTGAAAAAAAAAAAAAAATAAGTTCACTGAATTGAAAAAAAAATAAAATAAGTTCACTGAATTGAAAAAAAAATAAAATAAGTTCACAGAATTCAAAGCCTGTTTTCTGCCGTTCAGTAGAAGAAAACAATAATGTACAAATAAAATTTTTAAATAAGCAATTTTACAGCGTGTGCTAGTAACAAATTAGAAACCGGATGCTGTTTATCAACCTACATGATTCAAAAATAAAGCCTTTTACTATTAAAAATTAAAACTTTACAGATATAGATAAATTTGGAAAAAAAATATAACTATATAACTAGTTTGAAAAATTAATAGTTATATTTTTTTCCAAATTTATCTATATCTGTAAAGTTTTTATTTTTAATAGTAAAAGGCTTTATTTTTGAATGATGTAGGTTGATAAACAGCATCCAGTTTCTATTTTGTTTATTTTTCCTAGCACACGCTGTAAAATTACTTATTTAAAAAATTTATTTGTAGATTATTGTTTTCTTCTACTGAACGGCAGAAAACAGGCTTTGAATTCAGTGAACTTATTTTATTTTTTTTCAATTCAGTGAACTTATTTTATTTTTTTTTCAATTCAGTGAACTTATTATTTTTTTTTAATTCACTGAACGTAATTTTATTTTTTTTAATTCACTGAACGAAAATGAAATTGAACGAATTCAGTAGTGAATTAATTCAGTAAGGAATTAATTCACCAGTGAATTAATTCATTTGATTTAATAAAAAGAACTATTGCCATTGAATTAATTCGTAACAAAATAAATCGAACGAAAGCAAATATGAATTAATTCCATTCAATATATATTGCTTAGTGAATTAATTCATCGAATTTTTAATTCAGAATTGAAAAATTGAATTAAGGAATTAATTCTTCAAAGCTCTGCTTGGAATACCCTTCAATATTTTTAAACTTTTTTAAACTCAAATGAAAGATAATTTTATATAGATAGTAGATTTAAAAATTAAAAGAATTTAAAACATATATACACTACCTTTTTGAAGGCCCGACTGAAAAATTAAAAATCGTGTTTTTCAGCAAAATTCAAGTAGTAATATTTCAGAACCCCTTCGGCCGAATAAAAAATTTTTATTTTTTTTGTATTCAGCGAACTATATTTTATTAGAAATAATATATCGCAACAACAAATATTTTTAAACAAAATTTAAGGATTTTTTTTAAACTTTCCGAAATTTCCACCGCTTTGCGGGGACCTTGAACGTTAACCGATTTTCAAAATTTTTATTTTTTACTGGTTCCTGGATGCATACGCAACTTTTCCGCACCCCCCGTTTTTGAAATTCGCAATTCGGCAAAGTTCGGCGCACTCTAATGTGCATATTTATAAGTTACTATACAAAATTAAAGAGCTAAATGTTGCAAAATATTGATTTATAGAAAAGTTCGGTATTCGGCCAAAATTTAGCCGAACACCGAACTTGGCCGAACATCACTTTTTGGCCGAACTCCGAAGCCGAATACTCGGTCGGACACTAATCATTTCTATGAGCCATTTAAAAATCTTACTTATGAGCGCTCCGAATTTGCTGGCTGGGTAGGTAAAAGTAATGAAAATTAAAAAAAAAGGTTCATTTTAATTTTCAAAACAAATGAAAATTAAAAAAAAATATTCATTACCATTTTTTAACGCAATGGTAATGAAAAAAAAAAAAATCATTGCGTTAAAAAATGGTAATGATAAAAAGAGCTCCATTACCATTACATCAAGTAATGGTAGTGGTTTTAGCCCATCTCTGAAAACTGGCCTATAATATTGTAATCATCAGATCTCAATAAAACTTAGATATTTTGTAGAGGGTAGTAAATTTCAGTTTTTTATTTTATTAGATTTAAAATTGGTATATCGTCGTCTTATTGTTAGTTTGATTTACTGGCCTGGCCATTTTTGAAAAATTGAGTTAGGAATTGATTACAATATAAATATCCTCTTTCTAATTCCGAAACCGTTTCTCCATATCTCGTGTCAGATCTGAGATATCCATTGTCGAATTTGGTATTAAGGTGGTATATATTACAATATTTAAGTATATTTTGTATTGAAACTATATTTTCTAAATTAATATTGCTTAATAGTTCGGGTAGACATATTTTTCCGAATATGATGATTTGGGCTTCTATTATGGAACTGCAGTTGAAGATTAAGTAATGTACATACTTTTAGTAAATAAGTTTATTAGGATCTTGGACTTCAAATAAAATTCATTATATGTAAATATAAGCATTCAACATCGCAATATGGTCGCGATATTTGTTAAAAAGGGGTTTTGGTGTTTCTCTTAAACTAATGGAGATATATAATTGAAATTTGGCATATAGCTTTGTTTTATGACGAGAAGAGAACCAACTAAGGGATTTTGGGCTATTGGAATGTTTAAGGGGTAAAACGGGTATGAGAAGTTTCAAAAAATCAATTTTCAAACGTCATTGGTGGATAGGAGGGGGGAGGAGGCGAAATATCCCAGATAGAAAAATGCGAACGGCACAGTACTGGCTCAGCATTGGAGACAGTAGTACATGTACTGGCGATGTGTCGGATTTTTTACGATTCCAGTACTGGTACGGTGTCGAAATGAAAACACCAATATACGCTTGGCCGTAGGTATTTGCCCACGTTGGCCCAGTGTTGGATTTTGTTACTTCCTGGTGTTTTCCCAGTACTATAAATTAAAAATATTCAGTAACTTGCCAGTACTTCAAATACAAAAAATCAGTGTATAGCCAGTACTATAAAAACAATTAAAAATCTGGTGGTGAATCACCCTAAATTTTAATAAAATAATAAAAAAATATATATTTTTGTTTCAAATTATGTTTTTGTTTTTTATTGTGTTATAAAATGTTAAATAATTGCAAAACTAGAAAATAAAGTTTTTCTTAAATTTTCTGGTTTCTCGCTGTTTTATATAAAAATATTATGAAAAAAGTTATATTGAAATTCTATTAAATTATATTAAAAATTAGGGTAAAAGAACCCAGTAGCAAATGCTCGAACTAGTACTAAAAAGTACTAGTTTTGTGACTATGAATTACAGAACAAGTTCTCACGGTAATCATTTTGAACCAGTTGTGTACTAGTTAAATACGATCTATATACAAGATGGGTTTTCATATAAACTCGTAAATTCCTTGTAAACCTTGTATAAATACAAACAATATTTTATATGTGTGGAGTTTGACATTAAACTCATAAACATTACACCGTTTTCGCGTAGAATACGAGTTTATATGAAAAACCCTACTGTTAAAAATATACCTAAATTAAAATATGAGATTTGAAATTATTAGTTTTTGCATTTATATTTAATAAAAAAATCAGAGTTTGCAAATAAACACTGAAAATTTTTTATTGTGAATTAAATTGAGGTGTAAATCAACTGGTACAGTACTGGTTCCATAAAGTCACTCCGTAACTAGTTTAGTAAATTTCTAATAAATACCAGTAGTTTCCTGTATTTTTTCCTAAAACAATAATCTTTAACAATTTGTGTACCTAATAGTTTCATTGAAAGTATCCAGTGACTGTTTCAAAAAATTTAATTTAAATACCAGTTTTGAAATACTAGTTTTGGTTACATTTGTTTTTTTATAATACATTCTGAATTTGCAAATAAAGCCCGGTATTTTATTCGTACTTTTGCGAAAAAAGTTGTCAAACTCCATATAAAAAAAAAAAATGATTTTTCACTTGTGTGGAATTGGTGCGAAATTGCGGTGGAATTTTTTTCGCATCAATTTAATAGACAGGATCATTTGAAAATGTAGTGACATTTGGGTTAATTATGATTGTAACTTTTTATACACCATAAAAAATTTGTGCATTTTAGTATTTTTATTATAGTCTTACCCCTAAATTCATAAACGCTTTGTAAAATTATAGGAGGTTTATTGAACAAATTTTGTATGAAAATGACGTTTTGTAAACCTGCTATAACTTTACAAACCATTTATGAATTGAAGGGTTAATTTTTAATTATATTTTATATAAAACAGGGATAAACAGTCTGCCTTTTCAGTTTTATCACTTCAATTTATATTTTTACACAATTGAAAAATTCCATTGCAATATTTAATATTCACTAACTGGATTTAATTAAATTACTTACTGTCGAGTGAAAAATTGCAATTTCTATTTCAGTTATTTCTCCATGTCCAAGATTAAAAATATGTATTTGGTGAGGATAAGTTTTTTTTTCTAAACATATTTCATAAAAAAATTTAATAAAAACCTTTTATTTGTTAGTTTTTCAATTTTTTTGTTTCTCTTTTAATTTTTATTCGTATTTTTTTCTGACATTAAATTAATAGGCTGTTTCATATATTTGTGCTTTTATTATGGATTTATTAAATCCAGCTTTTTTTTGGATATAATAAATCCACTTTTTTATGAAAAATTCTAAATCCAGGTGATTAAAAAACACGCTAAGTATTCGCTAATTACCCTGCAAACATTTGGAAGATATCTTCCAAGAAGATAAAGCGATATCTTCTATTTTTCATTTGAGTGAAAATAATCAAGTAGTATTTTAAAATTGTCTTCCTTTTATCATTTGGAAGATATTTGGAGAAAACAGTTAAAAAATTGTGTTTTTTGTCATATTTTTTATGATAATATTGCGGCAATATCATCTGGAACATAAACACCCAGTCAGAAAAATACAAACGGGAAAGCGGTGGCAAAGCATTTTAACAGGTGGCACAATTACTGGCAAAAAGCGATTTCCCATTCCCAAAATGATAACATCATTAGACGAAAGGACCGGCTGTTCAAAAAGCGCTGGAAAAGCACTGGAGGAACAAAATTTTTGAACGTTGGAAAAACGCTGGTAAAACCAATAAATAGGTGGTCTGGAAATATATTTTCCAAAATAAAATTTAAAAAAAGTTCATATGTATTTTTTTGGTCCTGCCTTGATTTGAAATCAGGCCCGTCAGATTGGCAGACGATTGCTCTACCCACTGAGCTATCGACACATATAATACTTGGTGGCAAAACACATAAATGAGTGATAAAATCTGGACAACTACTGGCTGTGCTAAAATGCTAGTACTGGCAAAGAGTTTTTTGCAACTAATATTACAGCGTTGGGAGAGCAAACAAAAAAGTTGATTTTATAAAACTAACAAAAATTTTAGTGAATATTGGTTGCAAACCTTGGCATATCACTCTAAGCCCATTCTTTGCCAGGGGTTTTTTTTTATAAACAAGCGAAATTTTTGTAAAACAAAAACTGACAAAACTCTTTTTGCAAACGGTGGCAAAGCGTCCCAAATGAGTGTTCTGCCAGTCATTTATTTTTAACAGTGGTATGCCAGTGCTTGATTTTTTGTACCACTGGCGATTTTGGAAAAAACACAAAATTTGTATAAAAGCAATTATAAGAAATATGGGAAACAAATTCGAGGAAAAATTAAGATTTACTGCGCTGAAAAAACCGGGTATGATGACAACAAGATAATTAATGTTTTTGTCAATGGATTATGTATGCAGATATTCTTTTTCAGAGTTGAATTTAATAATGAAAAATATAATTGTTTATTTTGTTCCGAGGGGTTAATTTAGCGATATCACCTTTTTTATCTTCCAGGTGATAAATTAACGATATACGATTATCTAGCGGTTTATCATTCAGAGGTATTGCTTGGGAGTATCGCTATAGAGAGGACATTTATTCCCGAAAGGGGGATCTTCCGCAATAAAAATAAGATTTTTGCCGCAATAAAGTTTTTCTTCCAGGCTATATATAATATATAATGCCTTGATCGTCGTCCAATGATTACGAGCTGCCTCTATACTGGGCATAGGCGGTCTATAAGTTGTCTCCATCTTTCTTGACGTGCGGCTAGATCTTTGAGCTCTCCTATGTTGTTGACAGTTCTACCAAGGCTCTGAGATATGGAATTTATTTCCTGCAATGTAGATCGTCTCCAGGTGGTTTTAGGACGTCCTCTTTTTCTACTTCCCTGTGGGTTGTAAACAAGGGCGGGATTACATACTTCCTCAGGAGGTTTTCGCAGGGTGTGGCCAATCCGTCCAAATTTTCTTCTACGGATTTCTGTGTTAACATTTCCAACACCAGTTGTGACCCAAAGTTGTTCATTTGTGATTGTGCGAGGCCAGAAAATTTTAAGAATTTTGCGAAGACATCGATTAACAAAAACTTCCAGTTTATTTTGTATTACGTCTGTAACAAACCAAGTTTCTTCCAGGCTATACAAATTTGTAATATTTGATCTTAAACCGAACAAAAATAACACTCATAGTAACAATCTTCAGATCAACTAAAAATCTACAATAAAATAAAATACCCACAGACAAGGTACAGTCCAAATTGTTAAGTAATATTCCTTAATTGCAACATGTTAGTCATTTATACGGCATGTTGTGTTAGGATGTTATACACAAAAACAAACAACCGTGTAAAAGTTTCTTTGCTTTAGTTCTAATTTCTATAAATAGAATTAAAAGCTTGAATGTTAAAAAGCACGAATCATTGCTTTACCTATAGAAGGAACTTCAATAAATAAGCACAACTACAACATAGGGAAAAAAAATAATAGCTTTGTTAAAGACATGTGGGTTTCGTTAGTTATAATAATGTAAAATGGATAAGTAAAAATGTTTGAATTTACTTCTCAAAATGCATTTCTTTGAAATTTAACATATATATACAAAAAACTAAAATCTACATTATAGCCTAGAGAGGACCCCATAAAGACAATCTGATGATAGTGATGCGGTGTCACTTGAAATGCATTAATTGTCAACCATTGGTTCTAGGAAAGTTTTTTTTTATAAGTTTTTTCTCTATTGGTTGTAAAATAAAAATTGTAAATTCTATTTAGAATTTGTAATATTTGATCTTAAACCGAACAAAAATAACACTCATTGTAACAACCCAGCCAGAAATTGATGATGGTACAAAAAACTAAGTACTCTCAAAGCATTGTTTATACCAAAAATAAAACGTTTTGAGAACGTTTGGAAAATAACATCTTTAAAATGCTTTGATAACGCTTTTTAACAAATTTTACAACTGTTGATTAAAAGAAAGATTGTATGTGTTTTAGTACTAAAAATTATTTTTATTACTTTTGCAATGTTTTGTTGCAATTATTTATGTAAAAGAGAAAAAGCAATTGATTCGTTATAAAATGTTGTAAGAATGCATTTAGCTTCCACCATATCTATACCTATTTCAGTGTTGTTTTCATCTAATTTTGTTACATTATATAATCCGATCTCCTTTGATTAGATCGGTTAGTCAAAAAATTTTTAAGTTTCCTTGAAAATGTTGCCTATCAAATGCATATCACTGTATTTGTGTTTCGTATGTTTTGTACTAAAAATTTTTTCACAATCATAATGTTCCCATTGTGTAATAAACATACATATATTATCAGGATGCATAGATGTAATACGAAATCCATAAATGTTTACGAAAGAAAAAACTCTAGATTCAGAAGTGTGTAAAGGTTTCCCCCGGAGAATAGTTGCTGCTCTTATTGAGAGGATATAGTAATGGAATATTATTTGGGGAATTGGTATTAAAAACATGCAATTTCCTTTGTATATGGGAAATGGGATTGGTTAGCGATTTTACAATAGATTTAACAAAACCTAAGCTATTTTCAAAAGCAAATACTGAAAATTGTGATATAGGCGCCCCCATATTATTTACGTCATTTGAAATATGTATTAGATTATGAATATTCATTGTCACCGAGCTTGAGCCATAAAAATGTGGCATAAGTTCCACAAATTTTCTTAAAATCTTTAATAAAAATTAGATTACCTAATTAAGTTTGAGACTAAAAAAAATATTTATACATTCATTAGTTAAAAACTTGGCTTCAAAAACAAGTTCTTCCAGAAATTTTCTAGCCGAATGCAGTTTTGAATTTCCATAATAGAACCAATCAAAAATGGCTTGATAATATATGTTGTTGAAAACCCCTTTCCCATTATGGGCCAAAAGTTCTTTTTCGATTTTTCAAACACATCCATTCAATCTACATGAATTATAATTTTAATTTTCTTTTGAAAATTGAAAATTTCCCAAAGTATTGTCTAAACCTAGCATCACTTTAGAATCGCCGCTCAAAGTAGAAGTTCCTAATAAAGTTTTATAACATTTCGGAAGAGATGTATGCATAACCTTCAAATCTCAGTACCATTAATGTTTCGTCTATAGAGGTTTGTGTAAGAGTTTTGATTTTCCTTACAACCCAATTTTTTAGTTTTTGTTCAATATGACCACATGTAAATGTGCTTAAATCACTTATAGATTCCTCAGGAATAAATTCATCCGAACTTGTTTCTCCAGGTGTGCTTAAACTGGAACTACCAACGTCCTCATCATCTGAATCTAAATTTTCCTCTACTACTTCTTCATCAAACACTTCAGTTTTAACTATTTCATTATCGTCAGAACCCTACACTACCAAAAAATTGAACACATCTACATTTCTCTTAATATCCTATAATTTTTTAACTTAATCATTTAAAACTAATTTAAGTTCTAATAAAATATACATAAAAAAATAAATGTTTTTTAAGTACTAAGAAATTACTTTATTTTTTGTATTTAGAGTACTGGAAAATTGCTTTACTTTTCGTTTTTAAAATTCTCGGAAGACACTCCACTTTTGTATTAATACACTTTAAAATCACTTTATTTTTAGTTTTTCTAATGTTTTGAAAACGTTCTATAAACAAAAATTATAACGCTTTAAAATCACTTTATTTTTTGCTTTTGCAACGTTTCTAAAATACTCTAAATACAAACATGAGACCGTAAATCATGGTTATCATTTTAGTGTTCTGAGAACACTATGAAACCCAAAAATATGTTGCTTTGATAACGGTTCAACCACCATACAGAACGCTTTTATGTTTGTCAATTTCTGGTTGGGTTAATCTTCAGATCAACTAAAAATCTACAATAAAATTTAAAATTATTTTTACATAACTAGAATGAACTCTCAAAAAGAAAAAATTTAATACTCATATTGCGTATGTTAAGTAGTCAGAGGTTCCCAAACCCTTAGATCTTCGGGAAATTTTGTCTTAAACCCGAAATAGGCCGAATATCGAAAAATCCGGAACACCCTCTCACTTAAGAATTATGAGGATTAATATATGTGAATTTGGTCCTTAACCCTGGGGGATAACTCGATTCGAAAAAAAATATTCGAATTCGTAAATCTTGAAAATATTGTTAAAAATATAATTCTGTATAAAAATTAAATTTTTTAATTTATTTTTATCATAAACCTTGTACACTACACATAAAAATTCAAAAAGTAAGATTTTTACTAAAACTTTTCTTTATACGAAAGGTACAAAATTTACGAATTCGAAAATTTTTTTTCGAATCGAGTTACGCGGTAACCCCCCTGTATACATCCCCATAGAAAACCACTTAAAATTTTGATGTTTTATTGTTGAAAATGAACTTGCTAGATTTCTACTTGTTGATTAGAAACTATTTATGTTTTGAATCTTAAATCAATTTGTCATATATACAGAAAATATTTTTCAATAATAAAAGAAGTTCTTTACAAACATTCAAATCGAATACACGGATTTTATTCAACTTCCACCATTTTTAATATTTGTGTTATGCCATAAACAAATACAAACTGACCGTAAGGCGTTTTTTCGGCGTGCGAACGCTGTTTGTAAAAACTATCTTGCGAACAAATATCCGCATGTTGCACACATCGAATCGGGGCGTTCGCGACATGTTATCACGAAGGTCTCTTTTAATGTGTTCCAATTTTTTCTGTAGCGTTCGTGAGATAGTTCTACGCCTCACAGTAAGTTTGTACTTCCTCGTTTATATGTTCCTTGGTTACAGCACAGTAGTTTTCTTGTGAGTGTGTTTTTGTAATTATTAATTTTAATTATACATACCTATTTTTTACAGTTACCGTGGCCGCGGAAACTATTACAATAATCGTAATATGAATAATTATAACAATGGTGGCTACAATAATCGTGGTTATCGTGGCAATAATTATCGCAATCGCAGCAACAATCGAAGTAAAATGCATAATAATCGTGATGGCAGCACTTTAAATGGCAATCCTAATAATATTGGTGGCATTAACAATCTCACAAATAATCCAACGACCAATAATATTGCTGCTACTAATTTGAAAAATCAAACGCAACAACCTTTAACTCAGAGTTCAACATTAAATACCACATCAGCGACTTCATCGAAAACGGTGTCTTCAGGTTTACAAGAGATTAATAATCAACCACAAATGGCTGCTATTGCTGCAGGTGAGTTCATATTTTAGAAAATTTCCCTAAAAGCACTACAAATCGAAAAACTCATGCTAGTTTTTTTATTTTTTTAATAGAAAAAGTTTTTTGAGTTCGAGAATTTTCCTATAGGCAATATAATCTAAAAATTTTACGGGAAAAAGTCCTCAGAATTTGAGAACTCGTCTAATTTAAAAAGTCGTAATAAAAATAATAAAAAAAAAAATGAAAATTTTTCAAAATAAAAATGTCTACAACCCGAATTTTTGTAGGAGAATTTTCTATAGAAAATTTTACCATATGAGAATTTTTCTACGTAGAATTTTTCTGTAGCAAAAAATTTTTTAGGTAAAGTTCTTCAAATCTTAGAATTTTTTCTGTAAGAAAAACCTGAATCTGAGAATTTTTGTATTGGAAGAAGTTTTAGGAATCTGAGAAATTTTCTATAGGAATAAGTCTTAAAAATCTTAAATTTTTTTATAGACAAAATTCTCCCGAATTTAAATATTTTTTGTAAAAGAAAATGGCGTTAGAATAAAATATAAAAAACTTTTCCTAAATTTCCACTATGAAAACATTTTTCTACACGAGACGGAATCTAAGAATTATTTTTATACAGTACACAAGTTTAAGTTAGGAATTTCATGATACATACAACTAGTTTATAAGGTAACTATTTATGTTCTGAGCCTTGGCCATTTTAGCACTTGTTAGGATATTTCCACTAGAAAGTGTAACATTTTTGACCATAACCTTGCTTAGAACAAACACTTTTTGACCATTATTTGTGTTGTTTAAAAAAAGAGTGAAAGTTGTGTGTCAGCAAAAAAATGGAATTAACACGTGAACATTTTCGGGCAATGATTTATTACGATTTTCGATGTGAATTATTTAGACAAAAGTGCATATTGAAATTAATTTCAAGCTCGTCAAAAAAGCCTATAAATTGAATTACAATTAAAGTTCTCGCAATCACAAAGCAGAATAATCGAAATTCTTTCACATTTTTTGAACAAAAATATTTTGGTGTAAACATTTGTCGTTTATGCCGAATTTTATTTTCCTATTCCTTTTTGCAAATTTGTAAATATTATTGTTTTCATTGTCGTAAAAATAGTCTAGGGCAACCCAAAAAACATTGATGTAGCCTGGAGGTATCCATCAGCTTGACTTGAAAATGCTTTATGATCCAACAAAATTAACACCAAATCAGAGGAAAATTCAAAAGAATATATAGAAATTTAACAGCGATCGAGATAAAATCAAGGAAGTCGGGAAAATAAAAAAAAAGTAAAATCGGTCTTACAATCAAAAAACAAAACTTAAAAGCAAAAAATTTAATTTAAATTAAGTATTGATTTCATTATTAAAGTTGTTTTTGTTACCGTTTTATTCAATAATCCTAAAAAAATACACTGTTAACTTTTTCATTTATCTTTTGTTCCTCTTATTCTTCACGGAAATTAACAGACCAAAGTACCGATTCTGAATAGTTTGCAAGCGATGAAGTGATAAAAACTGTCATTTGTTTTCATTATTTTTAAATGAGTGAAACATATTTTTCACCGATTCACAGCTTCACAAACAATTCGAAATCGGTACTCAGAACATGCTTACAAATAATAGAGTACAATTTAACATAAATTCTTGGGATGAGAACTCTTTCCTTTAAATCCTCTTTGGCAAAACATTCTCTTATACAACCCTAAGCTTTTTCTTTTGTAATGGTCTAAATTTTAATATCCTGTAAACAAGCATAAATAAGCCAAATGGTCTATTTTTGTTATTATAGTATTAAAAATTGTCAAATCGGGCATCAGCGCATGCAAAAGAATGTTTTATAAAATTCATCGCAGCCCTTTAATTTGTACTTCGTTTAGTGAAGAGTATTATGAATGATAAAACCTAATACAGCGGATAGTATCTTAGCATTTGTCTATAGAAAAGGTCCTTAGAAACTGGGACACTTTCTAAAGGAAAAAGTTCTTAGGATCAATGAATAAATTTAACACTTTGTCGCTTATATTCTATGATTTACTAATTCTCCTTTTAATTTTACAGGTCAATAATCCTTAGTGTGGTATGCAAAATAAACAATTTCAAAAATTCATTAAAAACATCAAAGGGAATTGTTATAACAAACATTTGAAAATACATTTTGTATATCAAAGGTATTTTTTAAACAGCTGACGTCCTTCGCTCCCATCTACGAGATAACAAAAATAAAAAAATGCAAATTATATATAGAAAAATCCAGTAAAAGAAGATTGAAAACACAAAACATACAAAAAGTAAAAAATATACATAAAATTTTAGCAGAACCATAAAAAAATTACTTTATACATACATTAATTATAACTGAAATATCAAATTTCAAATTTTAAAAACAAATATGGGTTAAAAAAGGCGGCATACATGAATCATATATTTAAACAAGTAATAAGAAAAACATTTTAAAGATGTTAGAATAAAATAGATTTAGAAAAAAAAAAATCAAAGAAACCTAAAACATGGAAGGATAATAAGTAACAATTTATATTTGAAAATAAAAGCAAGAAAATGAAAAAAGTATATATATCCTCAAAAATTAAGAATATTTAAGAAAAGGAAGAAAAATTTTTGAAAATTATAGAACCATTGAAAAAGAAAATATAATAAAAGGCGCTTTAAAAATTATAAAAAGATACATTAATTAATATATAGTAAAGAGAAGGAAGTAAAATAAAAAGAGAGGAGTTGTAAGAGGGATTCGTTTTATAGGAATATTATTGTTTCAAAAGGTGGAGTTGCATTTATTGGAATTAAATTTAAAGAAAAACCTTATGCTGCTGAACAAATATGAATATTTATATAAAATACATAAAATTTCTTTAAAAGAATAAATTATAAAAGAAAACAAATGTAAAAGTGTAAAGAAAATAATTTTTATAAGAGCAACACAAAAAACTATTACATCATAAAACAGCATGTTAAATTGGTTTTTATTTAAACTGGGAGAGTGAGCTTAAAAAATGAGAGTAATATTTACATACTATATTAAATGGCATTAATTTAATAATTATTAGAAATCTTTATTTTAAATTATAAATAGTTTAAGTTTAATCATGTCGCAACGACTTATATATATATTTTTTTCCTTAAAGAGAAAAAACATTGGACCTCAATAATAAAATACTAAAGAAACAAAATCATAAAAAACTAATTCGCAAAAAAAATCGATATTCCAAATTAAAAAAAAAAATTACAAATGAAATTCAAAAAATTTTATTTCAAAAACTAATTTCGTAAATCCTGTCGGTTAACATTTTCATAACAAATGAAAAAAATCTTTCTGATTAAAGCAAATAGAAAATTTACGTGAATATTGGGCCTGTTCGGAAATACATACAGTGCCTTCTTAAAAGCATCAGCTGGAAACAATGCAATTGTCACATGTTTGAAAATGCATAAATTTTAATGTCCAAACATACATAATAAAAATGTCTGGTGCCAAAGCATCAGCTAATTTGCGCCAGCATCGGAAACTAATATGTGATGCATTTCCGAAAAGAACCGTTTTTTAGTGGAAAATTGAAAACAAAAGAATAGACTCCCTTATTAATGTACAAGTTCTCTTTAAAATAATTTTCAAACATTTTTGTGTACGGAAAAATACATTTGTTGAAAAATATTCAAATTTTAGATCGGGGAAAAAAGCCTGAGAAATATATCCTCAGCATCTGAAAATATTAAAAAAAAAAAAAGATTTCAAAAAAACTTATTTAAAAGAAAATGGCCAAAGAATCTTGGAGTTTTTAAAGGAAAAAAACATTAAATACAGACAAGGTAGGATGTTAACGTTTCAGTTTTAATATAACGGTAATTATCAACCATCACGCAACTAAAACCGAAGTGAACATTTTAAATCCTCGATATCAGTTGGGGTAATTGTCTTCATGTTTTACCGTTTTCATTATCATTATCCGCAAACTACCGTTATAAATTGCGGTTTGGCATTTTATTATAACGGTAATATAAGTGTATTACGAAATTGAACCGGTAAAATACAAAAATAAAAATATGAATAAAATTACCTTTAAGGTATCAGCTTTTAATAAAAACGTTCGTATTGGTTTTTTCGGAATGGCATACACTTACCGTTATATTAAAACGAAGCGGTTGGCTACCTTGAAATATAGGTATTTCTGTAAACGAAACAAGTCTTTAGAATCCGAAAATATTTTAGGGGAGCTTGGTGTAATTCGGGAACAGTATTGATCAGTAACAAAAAAAAAGTTCGTTTTTTTGGGATAAATTGGGAAGTTGTGGGCAAAAATGGGAAATGCTCAGAATTTAGCTTAAGCAAAATGAATTGCCTATTGGCTTATATATTATTTTAAACAACGACATATAAAAAGGATACAAATATAAAAAATTAAAAAAAGCAGACTGTCTAGTTTACGTTTGAGCCGAAAATTACAAACGTAAATTAGACACTTAAATAATCAAAATTTTGTATTTGTATTTGATACTGAATTCAATAGATTCGGAAATATATTTGGATATCATTTCATCAACGAAATTTGGATATCATTGATATATACAACTTATTAATTAAAATCTGTTTTATTTGTTTTTTTTAAGTAAATTTATCACTAAAAACAATAAAATTTACTCGATACTACTCGATATTTTTAATTTGGATACCCGATATTAGTCGATACCAAAGCTGTATAGTTACTTAAAAATATTCACTCAAATTAACATTTTGAAATATTTTTCGTAATTATATTTGAAAGTTCAAGTATAAGTATTTTATTAATTACTTAAAAATGTTTTTAAGTAAACAAATATTTATATTTCAGTTTTGAAATATTAATATTTTTGAAATATTTGGGTTATGTTATTTGGGTATTATAATAATTTGAAATATTTGGGTTATGTTTATGTTCCTTTGCATATCAATAGATTAACAAGAACTTTAAAAATTTGCAAACGCCAGTGCATTAAAGAACGTTTTTCTATATATTTTATAACTTGTTCTTAAAAATCAATAAGACATGCGTTGAATTGTTTAATATTGAAGAAAAATAGGGCTACCCTTAGCAGTTTTTAAATTAATTCCTACATTACCCCACTTTCCAGAATAGACCATGTTCTCCTATTTAAATTTAACAGTTTTTTCTATAAGAATTTTATTTTTTTCTTTTATCAAATATCTGCTTATTAATTTTGAGCTAATAAGCTCCAAGACTTTTAACTGTCTTACATGTTCATCGACTTCTTTTCGTAAATTTTTTGTTAACGTTTGTTAAGGTCGTTTTTTTCTTTATACAAAAGTCGAAAATATTAAACATGTTTACTACACTTTCTCAAAACATTCTTTGATGTTGAAAATTAAAACTCGATGTATTATTAAAATAAAATTTTTAACAAATGTTTAAACAGTGAAAGATGCGACAATTATATTAATTTGGGAATCTCTATTAACTGTTTTATTTAAGATTTTGTATACAAAATTGTCTTATGTTAAAATTTATTAATTAAATTTAAGCTTTATTATTATTTTGTTTTATTACTTTATAAAAGCCACAACAACCTATTTATCAAAACATAAATCCAAACAAGACTTTGTGAAAGATAACAATTATTTTTCCAACTACATTTTTTTAATTTAAAACTAAAAATGTAGGTCTCTTTATGATTTAAAATCATTTTAAGTTAATTTAAAACAAAAATTTTCTCAACATAGATATCTTGGAATTCAAAATACTTAATAAGTTTTTATTATTAAAATAACTCTCAAAAAGAAATGGGTTTTAAAAAATTATACCATATTAGCGCCAGTGTTAAATATTTTTTTAAAAATAAAATTGTTATTTATAAAATTTATATAGTACATCTCCTCTCTCTTATGATTTGTATCATTAAAAAAAAAAAAAAAACATGTGTACTAAAATTATGAAAACTCCACTGTTTTTTACTCATACCTAAATATTTTTTATTAAATATTAAAGCTCACTCTCATTTAAATTATAACAAACAAAAATACCAAGAAGAAAAATGTTAAGATTTTATTATATAAATTTTAAATGCATACAAATACAAAAAATATATATACACAGAAATATGTATTTTGAAATTATCATTAATATAAAAAATAAAGCAAAAAAATAAACAATTTTCAAAAAATATAAAGAAAAATTTGTGTAGTAAAAGGGTTTATAACAGTTTTATTCTTATAATTATTATTAAAGAGAATTAAAAAATAAAGTTAAAACAAATTTGTATAATTTTTGCAGCTGTTAAATTTCTTTAACTCATTAAAAAAGCCAAAAACATTACATTATATATTTTTTTTTACATTGAGTAACGTTTTTTTTAATTTGTTTGAATACATATATATTTAACGGTATTGCTGCTCGTTATTTGATAATAATATTGCAGATCTGTATAATTTTGAGACAGGGGTCACAGAATTTACTTTTTAGCTATTCGAATATTTACATATGATTTTTTAGTTTTATTTTCCATAGAAAAATCTAGAGGCAATTAGATCGAATGCACTTTTTTCTAATAAATACGTATATACAAAAATAATACATATCTAAATCTTCAAATTATTTTGTAAATTTGCGTAAAAATTCTTACCCCTCAATTAATTGGCCATTAAATTTTTAATGCAGCCAACTTGGGGCTACTTTCACGTGCAATTCTCAGAATTGAGTCCCAAAATCATGTGTTGTACTGTGTATGGTCTGATAAAAAAAATCACAAAAAAAGTTTTGTTTAGAGGTTGCACATAGCAATTGAAGTTTCGGGGTTGGACTTCTTCTATTATTTTGAATTAATTAAAAATGATAGAAAAAATGGGAAAAATTATATATCGTTGGCTTAGTCGGCAAATATGTCAAGTCCATTTTTTTTAATTTTTCAGGAGAGACAAAAAACTGTCTAACTTTTTTTGGGTTAACTTTTTTTAAATCTGTAAACGCAGTTTTTTTTCTTTAGTTCATCTTGTTTAACCACAAAAAATCATAGAATTTCAAAATAAAAGTTTGCAGAATTTTCTACTTTAAATGTTGACTTAGCAGATTTTCTTTTTTTTAATTTTTATTTATGTCAGCAGAATCCATGACAATCGCCTAATAAAATTTATAAGTTAACAATGTTTTTCCTGAAAAAATTTATAAGTAATAGTTACCCAGCCAACATTTTTCTGAGCGCTCTAAAAATAATTAGACTCGTAAAAGACTCTAAAATACGAGCATTTTCGAGTGCTCATAGTCATAAATGAAACATAATACACTCTTATTTATGAGTGTATTCAAAATTTTTTCTATACTCATAAATGACTCACAAATGGCTCAAAAAATTCAAAATTTTCCAGCAATGCTAATAATTTGGAGTCTTATGAGTTATAAAAGTGCGCTGAAAAAGGCTTCATCGGTGAAGAAAAACACCCTCATATATCTATGATTTCAGAAGGTCTAAGGGCTCTTTTAGGAGTCTTTTCGGACTCCAATTGTACACTGGGTACATTAAAAGTTAAAATAACTAAATAATTATTTAGTTAATCTTTAATAATGTTTTGTCCTTTTAAATAAACAAAAGTCGCATTTAATTCTATTGAAGAAATTTGTTGAAACAAAATGTGTGTTGCTTTCAGCTGGACTTAGCACGTGGTTTTTAATGTTTTTTTTTTTGGACTTGGCGGAATTGCTTACCACTGTATAACAACAAGAAAAAACAACATAACGGCATTTTTTTTTGTTTTTTGTAAATGATGTGTTTTGAGTTACACTAGCATACTACATCAAAAACTCAATTTGCATTAAAATTGGACTTGACAGGTTTGGCATAGTCCAACGATATAATTATTATGATCGCGACATATCAAATCTAATATATTTTTAGGTGTACAATGAAATTTTTTTTGAAAAATTTGAAAATTTCATTTAAAAAAAGTTAAATTTTGATCAGGATGTTTTCTTATATTTACCACTATGAAAATTTCTTTTTTGCATTAATATGTATCTATGGAATGTCCTATTGTGTATTGTGAGATAGGATTTTTGATAGCAATAAAATTATAGCAAGCTGAATAATAGCGAAATATTAAAAAAAAAATCAAGTTAATTTGCAAGGATATCTATAATTCTTTTTAACATTAAAATCAGTGTTATATATAATGAAGGCCCTTGGTAAGTAAAGTGCAAAAGTATAACAAATTGGATTTTTCGATAACACCGTTTACTTCAGTTTTTTTTAATTTTCAAAAGCCGCGAATAATTTATAAACCACAATTTTTTTTTTAAATTTAAATTTGATTCGTAATCTTCTTTAAAATCAAGCTCAGATTTCAGAAATTTGCACATGCAAGGCAAAAACAAGTTGAATTTTTAATTACATCTTTTCGAAGAATTTGGAAATTTTAACTAAAATATGTATTTTTTGTATAATTTAAAAAAAAATGCGAATTACATAAAAGTTACTTAATTTCTTTAAGTTTTGACTTCAAATTCCTTTTCTTACATTCATTAAGACTAGGTTTAAAAAAAAAAAATTGTAAAATAATAGCGTACAGTTTAAGAAATAATTCAATTTAAAGTCAACCCTACTTTTTGTATAAATTACTATAAAGATAAATTACAACTTAAAAAAAAAAAAAAAATTCTGCTACCTCTAAATAAAAGCGGATTTAGCTGAAACTTGCCACAGAGAGATTTTAAACATTAAGGAATAGGGGCAACACTGTGGAGATTGCAAATTCCAACTTTAATGTTTTTTTTTGGACAACTCTAATATATATGTTGAATTTTGTCTATAGAAAAATTCCAAGATATTTTTTCTATAGAATAGTGTCAGATTCGAAGTATTTTTTCTACAGAAAAATTCTGTGATTCCAAGACTTTTTATAGAAAAATTTTTACATTTGGGATTTGCGATTAATAAATTAATCAAACAGCATGATAAATCGGAACTCTGATTAATTAGTTGAAAGTTTGTATAATCAGAAATGTATAATTATAACTAGAATAATTCTAATAAATATTTAAAAAGTGCAAAAAAAGTACATCAATTTTATATCATTGTTTGTAACGTTGCTTCATATAGTCGTACATACAGATATAATTTCACAAATGACCAATGCCATTGACAAAAAAGCAATGTTTTAAGCTTTTTAAAAAAGCTTGCAAAAACGATGAAATAGGCAGTTAAAATGAAAAAATAAGCCCTTAAATTTAAATAAATCTTCATTATTTTCTTTATGTCTGTTCCCGTACTTTACCGAAGTTACACAAACTAGCCCAAAGACGTTCCCGTACTTAAAATTGCGTGTAAATTGTTGTTGTTTGGGCTGTTTTGGGTTCCCGCGGGTACCCGCGGTAACGTACGGGAACGCACATATTATTAGAATTCTTATTAAAATGAAATTTTGTATTTATTGATGTTATATTCCTTAAAACTTCGCGAGTCAAACAAGGTTGTAACATATTTATACTACTGGAATTCAGAATTAAGAAATCCGAAATGGTTTTAGCAAGAGTGATTTTAGAAATTAAAAATCAGATTTTATTTAAAAAAATAAAATGTGCTCCATTTTCGAAGAAAAAACCTGAAATGAGCTTAATTTTTTAACAAAATAGTAAGGGTATTCATGTCAGAAATTTAGGTCTTGTAAAATTGCGAAGGTGTAAAATTTTCCTCCAACAAACACATGTGAATAATTTTCCACATACCTGACAATTTCGCAATACCGACTTTCAAGTGTAGAATTTTGGTCTTGCAAAAGTGAAAAATTGCAACTTTTAATAGTCTTGCCATTATTTACCAAAAGTCAAAATGCATAAAAATTGTATGTAAAAACAGGCACTATCCACGGCTCTCATCTGGAAAACTGAACTGGTTTTAAGAGAGTTTCAGTGCAAAATAACAAAAAACGTGAAAACGTGGTATTTTTAATTAATTATTTTTATTGTTTTTAAGCAATTTTAATTAAATTGTAAAGTGCACTTGTGTTGTTTGATATGTTCTCTGCATTAGTTTTGTATAATTAGCACAAAATTTTGTTTATTAATATTAAAAAATACGCATTAAAAAAACACTAAAAAGTGTTTCTCTTAAAACCAGTTTGCATATAAAACGAGTAAAAAGGTTAAAGTCGGGCATGCCGACTATACAATACCCTACACCAGTCTGGGTAAAAGCCAACTAATGTTTGGATCCGAAATTCGAATGGGTTAAAATGGGGCTCGTCAAAATTTTCTATAATGTGAGTCAGCGCACCAAATTTCATTAAAATATCTTAATATTTGAGACCTGCAGTTTGTAACCAAGCCAATTTTGGGGGGACCCTTATATGGGCACTAGTTCTAAAAATGGACCGATGTTCACCAAAATCAATAGGCGTCGTCCTTGGGCCAACATAGGTCTATGTACCAAATTTCATCAAAATATCTTAATATTTGCGACCTGCAGCGTATAAACAGTATAATTTTGGTAGGACCCTTATATGGGCACTAGGTCTAAACATGGACCGATGTTCACCAAAATCAATAGGCTGCGTTATTGGACCAATATAGGTCTGTGTACCAAATTTCATCAAAATATCTTAATATTTGCGACCTGCAGCGTATAAACAATATAATTTTGGTAGGACCCTTATATGGGCACTAGGTCTAAACATGGACCGATGTTCACCAAAATCAATAGGCTGCGTTATTGGGCCAATATAGGTCTGTGTACCAAATTTCATCAAAATATCTTAATATTTACGACCTGCAGCGTATAAACAGTATAATTTTGGTAGGACCCTTATATGGGCACTAGGTCTAAACATGGACCGATGTTCACCAAAATCAATAGGCTGCGTTATTGGGCTAACATAGGTCTGTGTACCAAATTTCGTCAAAATATCTTAATATTTACAACCTGCAGCGTATAAACAATATAATTTTGGTAGGACCCTTATATGGGCACTAGGTCTAAACATGGACCGATGTTTACCAAAATCAAACTTGTTCGTCCTTGGGCCAACATAGGTCTGCGTAACAAATTTCATCAAAATATCTTAATATTTGCGACCTGTAGAGTGCGCACAAGATTGTATGGACAGACAGACGGACGGACGAACAGACGGACATCGTTAAATCGAAATAAAAAAAATTCTGAACCGATCGGTATACTATAAGGTGGGTCTACGACCAATATTTTTTGGTGTTACAAACATCAGCACAAACTTATAATACCCTGACCACATAGTGGTGTAGGGTATAATTAAAGAGACTTGTTAACAGCAGTTGTGGCGGGTGGTTTGTCTTTAGTCTATATCGTCACCTTAAATGCAAACGGACGTAACTACACAAAAATTCGAAATCGAGTTTTTTTATTGATTATGGTTCGTTTTATCAAACTACATGTTCACACAAAATTTTAGACTTCTACGATCAAAAATGGCGACTTTATTAAAGAAATTCAAACGGACGTAACTACAAGTGCATGTATTTCTTAATGCAAAAAGACGTAACTACACTCTTGTATGAAAAACATACAAACACATGTAGTGTGTAAGCTTGTGTCAGCGTTGCCACAATGGGAATACACCTTTTTCTGAATATTAGTAGACAAAACACAGAAACAAAATGCTGTTATATCTCCAAACTTTAGTTATATTTAAGTTAAATTTAGATGAATGAAAGTAACAATTTGCCAGTTAAAATAAAAAAAAATAATAATCGGCCTAATTGCGGTTGTCGTATACGACAAGAAAATTTGTCGTTTTTGCCAAAAGGCATTTTTTGGTACCGCGAGTGTCGTTTTTTTCGGTCAATACACCAAAAACTGTCGTATAAATTTTCGTGCACGACAGCCTCAAAAAACTTTTTAAAATCTTGGCAAATCTGGCAACTCCGTTATGCATTAACGCGCAAATTTTTTGCTATTGAGAAAATTAATTAGAAAAATTTTAAATAATAAATTAAAGTGGTTTTTATTAATTAATAGCTGTGTTCGGGTACTCAACATTGGGATCCCGCGGGATCCCAATTTTACCAAAAAGCGTTTTCTTACTACACAATTGGGTAAATGAGAGCTATCATGAGAGAGTAATATTCTTGTTCTTCTTGCACGAGAAAGCCCAGACTTTTTTTTCGTGTAAATTTGGGTAAATTGTTTTAATCAGCTGTTATGTCATCAGTTGGGTGCAACTAGTTCAATTGAACTCTTCACTGATTTGAACCAAAGACCTAGTTCACAACTAATAGCTCTTTTAGTTCAATCGATCATTTCATTCATTCAGAAAATATGTTTATGATTTACAAAAATTAGTATAATAGTTGCAAAAGCCTATCGGTGATTTTACAACTCCATAAAATTACAGACAATTTTGTGAAGACGCTTGTTTAAATGCGTTAAAGAGTTAAATATGTAAATAAATCGAAGCTTTTGTTTAATATTAAAATTTTTCCAAATTTAATAAACTATGTATTCCTTTTTGTAAATAGAAATGCCTAAAAAAGAAATTTTTATTAAATTTTTGATTTAAAAAGGGGTTTAACAAGAAAAGCTATCTAGATTTTTACAACAAATTGAACAAGAACTAGAAAGAGCGCTCACCAAAACGGACTATAATGCACAAATCTATTGACATTTGTTTTTCGGGCTTCAAATGTGGTTTTTCGCGTTCGTTTACTTTTGTGAATTTTTATTATTTCGGGAGAGTATTTCTTGTTAACTCTCATTTTACCGAACTTTACCCAAAAAGTAAAGAAACAGAGCTAATAATTGAAGAAAAGTTTCTACTAATCAGTGTGTTCCCGTACGTTCCCAATGTTACCGAAATTTACCCAAAGTTACCGAAATTTACCCAAAAGCGTTCCCGTACTCGAGAATTGGGTAAATGAGAACGCTAATGAGAGTGTATTAGTGCTTCTCTTTTTACCAAAATTTACCCAGACTTTTTCTTCGGGTAAACTTTGGTAAAACAGCTGATGCAAATATAAACAAAAAACAATTGTGAAATTAAATTAAAAATTGTAATTAAATAAAGAAATAAGCAAAAGAAACTTGGTTTTTTGTTAAAATTAATTGAATAAAATCAAAAACAACTTTTAAATGCGAATAAATATGTCTATTTGTGCCGATTTGCAAACTGAAATTATACGTATTTTCACATCAGTGATGGGATTTTTGGCACAATCTAAGATTGATTGGTACAATGGCACAACCGATACTATTTTGGCACATTTTGGTTATCTACAAAATTTAATAGAAAATGAATTTAAAAAATAACAATTCTTTAATTTTTAGTTTCTAATCATTTATTGCTATTTATTACATGTCTCGTTAGCTCAGTGGGTAGAGCAATCGTCTGCCAATCTGACGGCCTGGGTTCAAATCACGGCAGGACCAAAAAAAAATACATATGAACTTTTTTAAAATTTTATTTTGGAAAATATATTTTCAGACCACCTATTTATTGGTTTTACCAGCGTTTTGCCAACGTTTAAAAATTATGTTCCTCCAGTGCTTTTCCGGCTCTTTTTGAACAGCCGGTCCTTTTGTCTAATGATGTTATCATTTTGGGAATGGGAAAGCAGTTTTTACCAGTACTTGTACCACCTGTTAAAGTGCTTTGCCACCGCTTTCCCGTTTGTATTTTTCTGACTGGGTAACTTAAAAACTTAAATATATGAAAATAAAACAAAAGTTGTTAAATAATAAATAAATCTCTATACCCTAAGTAAAATTTGAAAAAACTGCAAAGAATACTTTATTATTATTGATTTTATAACGTTTTTTGCTTCTCCTGTAAAAAAAATAAAAGTGTAGTTTTGTCCGTTTGCATTTAAGGTGACGATATACTCTTTGATGAAAATGACAAATTTAAAGCTTAATTTCTTGGCACATTTGTTTCTTTTGTTTCTTTTAAATTTAAATGGAGTAATTTTATTGAAATTATTATTGTCTATGGAAATATAGTTGTATATTATATACAAAAAGAAAGTTTTGTTTACTTTTTGTATTGAATTTTCCAGCTGTGTAAATGTGCTTATTTCTAGTAAAACTAGTAAAAGAGAAAAAAATATTGCAAAAGTTTTCAAAATATTCAAAATTAATCGAACAAAAAAATGGTAAGAATAGTAAACTAACAAAAAAAAATTTACGAAACATCCGCGGAGTGCAGACTTTAATGCGAATCATAAGAATTAATAAATTTAACAACGATTCATATAAAAATGTGTTAATTTTTATCGTTTGTTAAACAAAAAAACATACATATTTCTAGTTTTTGCTGGAAGAAATTTTTCAAGTAAAAACTACACTCTAAAAATTTCTTAGTTGATTATAAAGAAATTTTCAACTACCTCATAGGTGAAATACCCCTAACTAATATGTAGTTGAATTGGTTTAATTATTATCAACTAAGTTTTTTAAATATCGATAAATTTAATTGCTGACAACGATTTGCTAGTTAAAATTTAACAAATTTTTATGTTAGTAGAGATCAACTATTTGTAATCTATAAATGATCACAAATCTTCTTATATCACCTTTTTGAGCAACAAATCGAAGTTAAATTATGTATTTTTAATATTTTTATTTATTAAAACAAGTCATTTTTATTTTACACATTAGGTCTGTTCGGGTACTCAACATTGGGATCCCGCGGGATCCCAATTTTACCGAAAAGCGTTTTCTTACTCCACAATTGGGTAAATGAGAGACGTCATGAGAGAGTAATATTCTTGTTTTTCTTGCACGAAGAAGCCCAGACCTTTTTTCGTGTAAGTTTGGGTAAATTGTTTTATCAGCTGTTATATCATCTGTTGGGTTCAACTAGTTCAATTGAACTATTCACTAATTTGAACCAAAGACCTAGTTCAGAACTAATAGCTCTTTTAGTTCAATCGCTCATTTTATTCATTCAGAAAATATGTGTATCATTTACAAAAATTAGCGTAAAAGTTGCAAAGGCTTATAGGTAATGTTACAACTCCATAAAATTACCGACAATTTTTTGAAGACGCTTGTTTACATGTGTTAAAGAGATAAATATGTAAATAAATCGAAGTTGGGTTCAACTAGTTCAATTGAACTTTTCACTAATTTGAACCAAAGACCTAGTTCAGAACTAATAGCTCTTTTAGTTCAATCGCTCATTTTATTCATTCAGAAAATATGTGTATCATTTACAAAAATTAGCGTAAAAGTTGCAAAGGCTTATAGGTAATGTTAAAACTCCATAAAATTACCGACAATTTTTTGAAGACGCTTGTTTACATGTGTTAAAGAGATAAATATGTAAATAAATCGAAGTTTTTGTTTAATATTAAAAACTTTTTCCAGATTTAATAAACTATGTATTCCTTTTTGTATATAAAAATGCCTGAGAAGAAAATGTTATTAAAATTTTTGATTTAAAAAGCGGTTTAACTAGAAAAGCTATCTAGACATTTACAACAAATTGAACAAGAACTAGACAGAGCGCTCACCAAAACGAACTATAATGCACAAATCTATTGACGTTTGTTTTTTGGGCTTCAAATATGGGTTTTCGCGTTCGTTTACTTTTGTGCATTTTTGTCACTTCGTGAGAGTATTTCTTGTTAACTCTCATTTTACCGAACTTGACCCAAAAAGTAAAGAAACACACCTATTAATTCAAAAGTTACTGCTTTACCTACATTTTGCTTCCCTTTCAATGTTGCTGGCCGTCCCGATTTGACATCGTCAAACTACGCTTTCAATGGATAAATTGACAAAATTTTAATTTATTGTTTTTTGATTTCTGAAAAATAAATGCAATCCAAAATTATCAAAATCCAAGACTAAAAGAAATAACAATATCAACTTACCGAAATTTTAATATAATTCAGAAAATCCAATTTACAATTGCTTAGTCTGCAGAATATTTTTTTATTTGAATAGAAGTCAAAATGTCTCTGCCTGAACTTTTTTCTTATTTGAAATAATTTGAAATATTAAAGGTATTCATTTAAAGTATTTACGCCTCATATACTGTGTATATGTTGTAAGTTTACTTGATCAATGTCAAAACTAGTTTACGAGCCCTCGTAAATTAAATTTTTTTTGTGTAAACTTTTTCGTATTTATACACACATTTCAATATTGTCAAAAATAAAATTATTTTGTATTGTTTTGTTTGTTGTTTTTTATTTTCTGTTTTATTTGTTTTTAAATGATACAAATTTAAAAAACTTCTGTGTTTAATTTATGAAAAGATCAAAAAAGTGGCTAAATCAATGGCCTTGCAACTCTCTCAATATTTTTTATTTGAAAAAATATTATGCGGCTTGGAAAGGAACGAACTCCGACTGGTTAATCAGGGATGTAAAAGGCTCACTTAATCGGGCTCTTATACCAAAAAATGTTAGATCGCTCTTACATATTTAAAAATGTAAGTAACTAGAAAATACCTTCCTCTTTGGCTCGTTAAAAAAAATGAAAATTAAATATTTAGATATTAGCAAATATTAGCACAAATTGCGAAAAAAAACATTTGCAAAAAGCGAAATTTTTGCAACAATATATTAGTGTGCAGAATGTCGATCGCTGATTACCTCTTTTTAATTCATTTTCTGTACGATAAAGCCTTTTTCGAATTCCGCCGTTATTTTGCAACTTTTTAAGTGCGGTTTTTCTTTAAATATATAACCTAGGGATTAAATTTTTGTACCATAAAGTCTTTTTTCAAATTCCGCTATTATTTTGCAATTCTTTACGTGCGTTTTTTTTTAATTTATAATCTAGGGGCTATAATACACATTTTATACAACAAAGTTTGGTGGCTAGTTGCAAAAAAAATCGCGAAAAATAAAATTTGCAAAAAGGAAAATTTTTGCATCAATATATTTGTTTGCAGAATCTAAATCGCTGATTACGTTTCCTAATTAATTTTTTGTACCACAAAGTCTTTTTTCGCGTTCCGCTTTTATTTTGCAATTTTCTTAGTACGTTTATTTTTTATTTATAATCTAGGGACTAATAGACATTTCATACAACAAAGTTTGGTGGCTAGTTGCAAAAAAAAAAAAATCGCGAAAAATAAAATTTGTAAAAAGGAAAAATTTTTTCATCAATATATTTGTTTGCAGAATGTAAATCGCTGATTAAATTTTTTAATTAATTTTTTGTACCATAAAGCCTTTTTTCGCTTTCCGCGATTATTTTGCAATTTTTTAAGTGTGGTTTTTTTAAATTTATAATCTAGGGTCTATAGTACCAATTTTATACACAAAAGTTTGGTGCTTAGTTTGCAAAAAAAAAATAAATCGCGAATAAAATATTTGCAAAAAGGAAAATTTTTGCGTCACTGTATTCATTTGCAGATTGTTAATCGCTGATTGAGTTTTTTAATTATTTTTTTCTACCACAAAGTCTTTTTTCGCGTTCCTCTATTATTTTGCAATTTTTTAAGTGCGGTTTTTTAAATTTATAATCTACGGAGTAATGCCCATTTCATAAAATAAAGTTTGGTGGTTAGTTGCAAAAAAAGAAAATTTTGGCATCGTTTGCAGAATGTAAATCTTTTAATTAATTTTTTTGAACCCGAAAGCCTTTTTTTGTTGGAATAGTATAATTCCATAGTATAGTTCCATTCTTGATTTTTATAACTAAATTATTATTTTACATCCCTGGTTACAATCGATGTTTTGAGTCATACAAAGAGCGCACATAATGACCCTGCAAACATATAAAAGATACCTTCCAAGAAGATATTAAAGCGATATCTTCTATCAGATATTGTTTTTGAGGCTTAAATTTAATAATGAAAAAATTAAATCGTTTTTTTATTGTACCGGGAGTTTATTTAGCGATATCCCTTTTATCTTCCATTTGAATTATTGCTTTCATATTGCCTGGAAGTATTGTTTTAGTGTAACAGTTGTTTCCGACGGAGGAAACTTCCGGAATACGAAATTGATATTGCCGGCAATAAATGTTTTCTTCCTGGCGATATGTTCGGAGAATCTTCTTCGTATTGCCATGTTTGCTGCGTGATATTGGTTTGAGTATGTTCCTGTTCCAAGGCACATAAGCTGTGTTTGTGTAGCATGCCTATCAATGCTATATCGAACAATTTTGACAGTAAAAAGCCGAAATAAGTGAAAAAACTGTCAAAATCGTTCTAGATAACACTGATATGCAGTCACACAAACACAGCTATAATAGAACAAATGCTTTCTCAGTGATAGAGAGTCCCCCAATCTCTTTATTATATTGAAATGTGAATAGTTTTAAAAGGTGCGTTCATTCAAATAAACAGGTAAAGTTACAAATATACGCGATTACAAAAATACACGGTTTACGAGGGCATAAATGCAGTGAGATGAATACCACTATTACTTATAGTGAATTTAGACTGAGGAAAGATGACCTGATTTTTTGCGCTTGTTAGTTTTTACTTGTCAGAACGCATATAAATATAAACGAGTAAAAAAGTTAAAGTCGGGCATGCCGACTATATAATACCCTACACCAGTCGGATTTAAAGCCAACTAATCTTTGGATCCGAAATTTGAATGGGTTAAAACAGACTTGTGTCAAAATTTTCTATAAAATCATAAAAGAAGAGAAAATCGAAAATATAGCTTATATGGGCGTTAGGTCCAAATATAGACCGATCCTATTTAGAATCAATAGGCTTTTTCCTTGAGACCATGTGAGGCAACGAACCAAATTTCACTGAAATATCTTCGTATTTGCGACATGCAGCGTGTAACCAAGCCAATTTTGGGGGACCCTTATATGGGCACTAGGTCTAAACATGGACCAATTTCAAATCAATAGGCTTCGTCCTTGGGCCAACATAAGTCTGTGTACCAAATTTCATTGAAATATCTTCGTATTTGCGACTTGCAGCATGTAAAAAAGAAAATTTTGGGGGGTAGCCTTATATGGGCACTAGGTCTAAACATAGACCGATTTCAACCAAAATCAATAGGCGTCGTCCTTGGGCCGACATAGGTCTGTGTACCAAATTTCATTGAAATATCTTCGTATTTGCGACCTACAGCGTGTAAAAAAGAAGATTTTGGGGGTACCCTTATATGGGTACTAGGTCGAAACATGGACCGATTTCAACCAAAATCAACGGGCTCCGTTCTTGGGCCAACATAGGTCTGTGTACCAAATTTCATTGAAATATCTTCGTATTTGCGACCTGCAGCGTGTAAAAAAGAAAATTTTGGGGGTACCCTTATTTGGGCACTAGGTCTAAACATGGACCGATTTCAACCAAAATGAATAGGTGTCGTCCTTGGGCCGACAAGTCTGTCCATGTATTCTTGCGACCTATAGGGTGTTCACAAGAATACATGGACAGACAGACGGACGGACGGACAGACGGACATCGTTAAATCGAAATAAAAAAATTCTGAGTCGATCGGTATACTATAAGGTGGGTATAGGACCAATATTTTTTGGTGTTACAAACATCAACACAAACTTATAATACCCTGACCACGTAGCGGTGTAGGGTATAAAAACATACAAAAACTAGTTTCTTACGAAAACTAGGTAGTTTTTGCTCGGTCTAAATGCAGTATTACACGTTAACCAAAAACTTGAATTTTCCAATTCAACCCATAGCTGTGAATGATTACACTGTGCTAGTTGAAAAATCCAACAAGCGGGGGACCATGTGGGTAAACCTAATTCGAGTACGCTGAATCCAGTGGTACTATCCGTTTTTCTAGATTAGCTCTTGAAAAAAAGATATTTGCGTTTGAAAATTCTGGGTCCAAGGACCCCAAAAAACCCGATTTATCTAAATTTTTGACCATTTATTTTTGCCCGGGGGCTAACTGCGTAACTCGATTCGAAAAAAAATTTTCGAATTCGTAAATCTTGCAAATATTGTTAAAAATATAATTCTTTATAAAAATTCTACTTTTTAATTTATTTTTATCCTAAAACTTGTACACTACACATAAAAATTCAAAAAGTAAGATATTTGCTAAAACTTTTCTTTTTATGAAAGGTACAAAATTTACGAATTTGAAAATTTTTTTTCGAATCGAGTTTTTGTTATTCCCTCAGGTTATTTGTTATTACCACACTCAGCTTTGGGTTAAACATGATCAGAATCGGTGCAGCGGTTCAAAAGTTCTGAGTGAAAATGTGAGGACACTTCGAAATTTTCCATACAAAATTGTACATTTTATTGCTTCGTTAAATGTACTAAAATTTGTATAGAAGTGAAAAATTTGCATAAAGGTTTTTATGGTGTCCTCACATTTTCAATCACAACTTTTTAACCGCAAGACCGATTTTGATTATTTTTAACACAAAGCTTCTTGGTAGTGTAACAAACAACTTAACTAAAAATTAACGGTAAACAAATTAAAAAATCGAGTGTTTAGGGGTGCTTGAAACCATAATTTTCAAACTCAAATATCTTTTTTTTAAGAGCTAACCTAGAAAAACGGCTAGCACCACTCAGAGTACCCGATGGATGGGTCCCCCACCTTTCGGGAAAAAAGTCTCCTTTTCGTGCACAGTGTTATTATAGTTGTTTAAAATTATTTCAAATCAACTACTGATTTTGTTAAAAACATAACTTAGAATCATATCGGTGTAGTAAAATTTCCCCTTAAATTTTTTACTAGTTCTTACTATTTTTTTTGTACTCGAACGGATTTTTGTGTAAAACTGGTAAAAATGGTAAAGCATGTAAACAAACACCTTTATGTTATGGTATGGAAATGCAAAGCAGTAAAACTTTCAACATAAATTATGCTAAAGATAAGAAAAACCTTCTAAAATTGATAAGATTTAACATAAAAAATTCTCTTCTTCCATGGCGACTAGTTAAAATTTATTTGTATATTTGGTGTTGTAATCAGCTGTGTCTATAAACTTGCAAATTGTTGCAAATTTTCTGTTCGGGTACATGTTTGGGAAAATTTTATTTTGAGAGTAAATCTTGTCTTACTCTCTGTAAGTTTGTACTGAGTAATTCTTAATGGACTTGACTGAGAAAAGTAATCGAATGGACCTAATATGTATAAAATTCTCATGGTTAAGAAAAAAAAATACTAAAAAAGAAGTTAGCAGCTGCTTTTTTAAATATTTTTTTTTATTAATTGATACGATAGTTTTGAAAAACGTAAATTTAAAGAAAACAAAAATTAAAAAAAGAAAAATTATATATTATAATAAAAAAAGAAAATCATAAAAAATAAAAATAACTAATTTCAAAAATGTAAATAAGTGGTATTACTTGATTGGGGTCTTGGGTAAATGAATAAATAAAATAAAAATACGAAAATCTATCTGATTTATTTGTTAGTTGGGTTTAAGTTACTTTGTTCAAATATAACGAATGGACACAAATATGAGTTATTGTAGATAAATGAAACTTGGTACGTGCACTATTTGGGTCAAATACGAAATTTTGACAAAATCGATGCAAGGACACTGCTACCACCCATATATCCCGAAATTTAAAAATGTAATTACGGCTGAGTTCCAAAACGTCATTTGCAATGCAACTGAACAAAGTCATGCATTCGTAAACGCAATTAATGCGCATATAAAAAGCAAACTGTGCATCACAAATGTTGTTGATGCTTTGTTGACATGTTTTTATTACAAAGTAAGCAACACACTTGTTTGCTTTGAATCGAAACAGTAGTAAAACCGCAAACACTGCAATGTGTTTTGACGTTTAGGAACTCACCCATAATGTCTGTCTGTCTGTCAAAATAATATGTCTGTTGGCTGAACAGAAAAATTTGTTACTCTCACAAAATGTATTCCTGTTGTTTGGCTTAATATATAATATATATTTTAACATATTTTTTTTCTTAAATTTAACAAATCTAAATTTAAGTAAAAAATTATTGAAACTACAGATTTATTTGTAATTATACTGATCGCAAAATTTGTTCAAATTATAGTGTCTCCGGACCCTCCCCGGATCTGGTCCATATCATCTAAGACTTCTAAGACGTTCTTAATAAAATACGACTTAAACGCTTTGTATATTAATAAAACAAATCAAAATAAAAAAAATGTTACCAAAAAACTGATACTTTTCGATTTTCATTCTTGTTTCCCGGGAAACCCTAGACAAGTATGAAATTTTGCCATTTATTTTGTATTAAAAATACCTAAAAATATAAAGTCGCCTAAAACAATTACTGAAAAAGCCCAAAAAAAGGCGTGAGTCGTCAAAATTTGACTCACGCACACTCACGAACATTTTTAATCTACTCACACTCACTCACGTTCACGTGAGTAAATTAAGGTGAATCACGCAAAATTCTGCTCACGTGCCCATCTGTAGTTTTTAGGGCAAAGTTGCTTAGAATTTTTCGTAGAATCATGCCCTCCTACGATTTTTATTTTTTTTGCATCCATACAAATGGACCCACCCTAGTGAACAGGGTATACTTGATACAATTTGATGAAACATCGAATATTTACATTCTTGCCATAATTTCCCTTTTTTCCAAAACATTTTTTTTTTTGTATACAATGCTTTTTTCAGACCTGGGGGAATTCAATTACATTTCAATTAGAATTGCTTGTAATTGAAAATTTTCAATTACATTTAGAAATAAAAAGTGTTTTTTGTTAAAATTGACATTTTTTCAATTACAATTACACGTAATGAGTAATTGAAAATTTTCAATTACAAATTACATGTAATTGTTCTTATTTAAATTACAATTACAAATAATATGTAATTGTAATTGAGTTTTTTCAATTACAATTACATGTAATTGTAATTGAAATTTATTTACAAAATGTAATGATTAACCTCCAGGTCTGGCTCTTATCTTTAATTAAATTGGTTGCTTTGAGGCATTTATGTACATTTCATTACCATTGGTTTAATCAATGCCCATAAAAAAAAGCTTCATTGGCATTGAATTGTAATGAAATTGTTTGGCATTGGTATTGCCATCAAGTAGTGCCAATTGAATTTCAATGCCATTGAAAAATTCCCAAGTATGTCCCCAATAATTTTTTTGACACAGAAATGAAAAACCTATTCTCCATCACTGGTACATATCATGGAACGTCTAATTTTCCATGAAATCCAAACACATTAATTACAAAAACAACTAAAATCATTTCGGAATTGCTTAAAATGGTGGTTATCTTAAATGATAATTTTTCTTCTCACTATTTGAAAAAAAATTATCCGTTTTGAAGCTCGTTATCTTTTCACATGTGTTACTGAGACACACATCAATGCCTTAACTATTGGAACCTTGACAACAAACTGAATTTAACAAAAACAAATTATAAAGATTATTTTTTTACCTTTGTTGCATAAATTAAGTGCTGAACTAAATTATTTTATAGGTCAGAATTTATTGACAATATCATAGCTCAACCAAATGTTTTTTTCGGGAAAGCTTATCAATTTTGAAATGCTAAAATGTGCATCTTAGAAAAAGAACAACGATTCTGCAAACAAATGGTATATAAGCTTCAAATTTGAAAAATTTCAACACAGTTTCATTTCAAACTTGTTCAGGCTTACAATACTAAAGAAGAATTTAAGTAAAATGTTCGATTGGGCTAATAAGAATTGTGTTTATGTTGGTGGCTTCAGTGGCATTGGTTATCAAGTATGCCAAATGATGATGCAAAAGCCAATTAAGGTAAAGAAGTATTTTTAAATTTTATTATTTAAATTTTGTGGTATTTAAATGTTCTTTGTTTACAATTTGCAGCATTTAGTTATCTGTAGCCGCATGGAAAATGTTGAATATCTTAAGAAACTCCAGGCTATTAATACTTCCGTAAAAGTAATGTTCGTCCAAATGAATATTGCTGATCGTTCGAGTATTTTAAAGGCTGTAAAACAAGTTGTAGGAATCTGTGGTCATGTTGATGTTTTGATCAATGGTGTTGGTGTTTTAGCTGATAAAGATGTGGAAACAACTGTGGCTGTAAATTTGGTAAATATTTGGAAAAGAGGGATTGAAAGTAATGCAAATCAAATTGTAGCAAGGAAAACTTAACATTTTGTATACCCTCCACAATGTTAATGAAAACAATTTATAAGCGGAAATAAATTCGCGAAAATTTTTCACAATTTTCAAAATTTTTTAATACTCGTATTCATTCAACCTTTCGAAAATTCTTATTTTCTTAATTATATTTCAGACTGGTTTAATTAATACCACCCTATTGATGATGCCCTATATGGACAAAACCCAATCTGGTCATGGCGGTATGGTTGTCAACATTGCTTCCGTCTATGGTTTAGAACCAGGACCAGCTTTCAGTGTATATTCTGCTGCCAAACATGGTGTTGTAGGATTTACCAGATCGATGGCGGTATTAACGTTTTGATAAATTTGATTTTTTTTTATAATTTATTGCGAAAATTTTCTTTTTAGGATGATCACTATTATCATAAAACTGGAGTAGCTTTCGTGTGCATTTGTCCTGGTTTGACTTCCACCGAATTGATGATGAATAAACGTGATATGAATTGGATGAAATGGGTACCACATAACGAAGAAATGTGGAATACTGTCATGGAAGCAAAAATGCAAACCCCTGAAGAATGTGCTGTTCATTTCATGAATATTATGGAAGAATTTAAAAATGGCGGTATTTACATCTGCAGTGCTGGTGGTATGAAGGAAGTTGTACCCACTGTATATTGGAACTATTAAATTGTTTTATGATATTTTCATATGATTGAATAAATGGTAATTTAGAACTCAACTTTTACGCTATAATTTTTATTAAAAAACACAGACAATAGTTTTCATGATATTAATGAATTGTAACATTTTATCGATAAAGTTGGTTTTATGATATCCCAGTGTAGAAACGGTAATGACATATCATTATTTTTTGGACTACCAGTAATGACACCCACTTACCTTCTGCATTATTTTAAAACATATAATAATGAGTTACTGATAATGACTTATTTTTATCATTATTTTAAATAGAAAGTAATTTTCTAGATTTTTTTTATAAAACTAAGTTTTTTGAAAATCTATTCATTATTTTTCGCGATATCCCTATACAAAGGTAATAAGAAATGTACTAAGAAAAGTAACTAGTTACCATTACCAAGTATGTAGTTACATAACCACATATCTGGTAATGATTTTCTACACTGGGATATTAAATACATATTGTCAGTTCTTTGAAAGATAACCCAAAAAAGAACTTAAAGCATCTCCCAAAATCAAATTACAAAACGTTCTGCCAAAAAAATCTTGGTTAGTATATTCTGTATAAAAGTTCAATAAATACGTACAATTTAAAATGTGGAAAAATCCAAGATTGCTATAACGTTCTATTGTGAAGTTGCATGCAACTAGAGTAGTGTTTCCAAACCGGTTAACCGAAAAACCAGTTTTTTGTTCATATTTCGGTTTTTTTCAAACCAGTTAACCAGTGTTGCCATTTTAGCATATTTTCTGCTAGATTTAGCAGATTGAGTTGAGCAATTGCATATTTCTTTTGTAAAAATATGCTAACTGCTTTTTAGCATATTCTGTTGGACAAAAGCAGATTTTTTAGCATATTTTGTTTTATTTAATAAAAGCATATTTTTAGCATATTTTTTAACAAAATAATTTTTTCTGCAACAATATTTATAACAATAACACTATGCGACAGTCAAAATCGGGATGGGATGAAACCACCGGGAAATGTTATATCGGTCAAAAACAAGTTATACGTGTCCCGGCGTTTCGCTGGGTCACCCCTAGGAATCGAGATATATCGATTTGACCTTTGGTGGTCTTTTTTTTGACATAACTCGAGAACCACTAGTCCGATTTTGCTCAAACAATTTTAAAAAAATTAAAAATTACTATTCCTTTAATCTGTTCATATAACGTTTTTCTATATACTCAACAGTTTTGCCGGTAAAAATAAATGTTTGTTACCGCTACCATAAAAATCAATAACCTTTTGTTTATTACTTTTTTTTAATATTTTAGGCAAAAAATATTTTTTTCTTCATACATTTATTTTTACCAGCAAAACTGTTGAGTATATAGAAAAACGTTATATGAACAGATTAAAGGAATTGTAATTTTTAATTTTTTTTTTAAATTGTTTGAGCAAAATCGGACTAGTGGTTCTCGAGTTATGTCAAAAAAAAGACCACCAAAGGTCAAATCGATATATCTGGATTCCTAGGGGTGACCCAGCGAAACGCCGGGACACGTATAACTTCTTTTTTTACCGATATAACTTTCCCCGGTAGTTTGAACCCTTCCCGTTCACTGACCCCTACCATTTGTCTCACAGTGTAACAATTAGCGTTTTTTTTAATCACCTGGATTTAGAATTTTTCATACAAAAAGAGATTTATTAAATCCAAAAAAACTGGATTTAATAAATCCACAATAAAAGCAAAAATATATGAAACAGCCTATGAATTTAATGTCAGAAAAAAATACGAATGAAAATTAAAAGAAAAACAAAAAAAATTGAAATACTAACAAATAAAAGGTTTTTAATAAATTTTTTATGAAATATGTTTAGAAAAAAAACTACACCTCTCCAAATACATATTTTTCATCTTGGACATGGAGAAATAGCTGAAACAGAAATGGCAATTTTTCACTCTACTGGAAGTAATTTAATTACATCCAATTAGTGAATGTTAAATATTGCAATGGAATTTTTCAATTGTGTAAAAATATAAATTGAAGTGTTAAAACTGAAAAGGCAGACTGTCTATCGCTGTTTTATATAAAATATAATTAAAACTTAAAAGTTAAAGTAAAATCCTTCCTTTTTAAAATAGGGAGAATGTAACCCCATCTTTTGATCACTTTTAGAACTACTTTTTGGATTTATTAAATCCAAGTGATTAGAAAAAAAACGGCTAATATTTTCACAACTTTTTATTTCGTGCATAATTATTCAATTCTTTTTTGAATGTAAACTTTTTTAGTAGTATTCATATACTACTATAATTTGAAAATGCTACAAAAACCATAAAAAAATATTGCAACAATTTAAAATCAGTTATGTTTATTGTGAAAAAAATAAATGAGAAAGTTTTTTTTAGTCTCAAAGAAAGATTAAACAGTATTTACAAGTATCTTAGAATAAATGTGAAAGTTTGCCTCTCCATTCATAAACACTCTGCAAAGTTCTAGGAGGTTTACAAAACAAATTCTTCACATAAAATTTGTTCGATAAACCTCCTATAACTTTTGAAAGCATTTACGAATTAAGGGGTAAACTTTTATATTTATTCTAAGATAGTTTAAGAAAGCATTAAAATATAATTTTTTATAAACATTGTTTAAAAAAAGTATTTTTCCAATAATAATACTTTATTAGATAATACTAAAAAAATTATTTAGCAGATTTTCAGCATATTTTTTGTATTAAATTTAGCAGATCTTTAGCATAATGAATATAATAAAAAAATTGCGATTTTTTAATTTAGCATATTCTAAGCATATATTTTTTATTTTAGGATTTAGCAGATTTTAGCAGAAATTTTTTAGGAATCTAGCATAATTCCATCTAAGAGTTCTGGCAACACTGCAGTTAACCGAAAATCTCAAATCTCGGTTACCCGAAAACCGGTTTATTTTCAACGGTTAGCAGGTTTTTTATTTTTATTATTTTTAGCTTAAAATGCCTTCAAAAATTAAGAAACATAAGTGGCGAATTGCTAAAAAATGTTCATACAAATTCCAACCCATAATCTTGCGGGTGTCAAAAATTAATTATATTAATTATTAATTAATAAAATTTTGATATGAAAACAAGAAAACTTATATTTTTATCAACCCATTCTCACGTTAAATGGTTAAAAAAGGGTACTAAAGGTTTTTTTTAGGTTTTTTTTTGGCTTTTTCCATGTTTTTTAAAAAGCAATATTGTCTATTAAATAAAAGGTAGAGTGAAGTACTAGAAATATAAAAAGTTTTCAAATAAAAAAAATTTCAACAGAATTCAAACTTATTTTTACTTCCTAAATATCAAGTTCGGCCGGCAAGATTAGTACCGAAAGTTTCATAATTTTGTCCTCCGAAATTATGTATAAAAATTTCAACGAAATATACCGAAACTCCCAAACCTTATTAACAGTGAATCACTAAAAATATAAAATACTGATCCTGAACAGAAAAAACAGTAGGCACCAACAATGGGATTTTGTAGAAGCAATCACATTTTCTTTTAAATTGAAATTTTATTTCCAACAATTTTTTTGTTTGAAATATTTGTAACTCGTTTCTAAATTGTTATCTTTCATATAAAAATTGTTTAAAAATAAAAATTCAAAGTTACAAAACAAAAAATTTTTTTTTTGCATTTACAAATTTCTTTGTTGGTGCCTTTTTAAAAAGTTTTTTTTTGTATTTACAAATTTGGTATGAGAAAGGTGTTTAAAAATTTAATTAGAATTTTGTAAATTCTTTCTGTGTGAAGAATAACGGTCAGATTTTAATATATTCAATACAAAACCTCTCTTGAAAAATTCTGAAAATATATTTGTCACTTTGCCGTTTTTTAAATTTGTTTTTTATTGTTTTTTATTTTTAGTCGGTTAACCGATTTAACAGGTTTTTTTTCGCAAATGGTTAACCGAAACCCGGTTTTTCAAAATAGTCAATTTTCGGTTAACCGACAAACCGGTTTTGACAAAAGTCGGTTTTTTGGAAACACTAAACTAGAGTATAGCCAACAGGAATTGGAAATATGTTTTTCATTTCTGTATCAAAAAAAATTGTTGGAGAGTACTTTTTTCGGGATTTTGAAAATTTAAATCCCAGATTTTTTCGGGATTTCGGGATTTTTCGGGGTTTCGGGATTTTCTTGTTTCGTCATATTTTTAATTTTAAAAGTAAATAGCTGAAATAAACCCTAAAAATTTAAATAATTCATTATAAATCTACTTATTATTTCTTGTAGTATGAAGAAATAAACAAATTAAGCCGGATTCACAATGCTGGAGTACTCCACGCTGCAGAGTTGAGGGTGTAAAATAGAGATAGCATGATACAAAAAATATATAAGTGCAAAAAAGAAAGGAACAAAATCCACTCAGTGTGGAGTACTACAGCATTGTGAATCTGACTTTAAACAGAAACTACACTTATAGAAATAAGTATGTAAAAATAGCAGAAAAAGCTACCAAAAATTAGCAAAAAAGGTTCCGCGATTAGAACTACTGAAATCAACGGAACTTGTTTACTAAATAATTGCTAAATTTCCGAAATATAAGAAATATACTAATGACTTAAATTTAAGCAAATTGCAGTTTACCTCTGAAGAAACTTTTTAACCAAAAGTAGCTAAAACACTGCTATATCTACAAATTTTTAGTTATATTTGGCTAAAATTAATTGAATGCAAATACAAACTACTCTGCTGAAATCATCAGAAATATTTAGTGACTATTAGTTTTTTTAAATCAACTAACAAAAAATATTAAGCACATACCTCTGATGATTTCCGAAAGGCAGATTGTTAGATTTTTTAATTTAACAAAAATTTGCTGTTTTTAGTCGACAAAATTATTTTGCATGAAGTTATGATTTTAGCAAATCATCAATAAAATAAATAAAAACATGTCCGTTAAAGCTAAATTACGATTTTAAAAAGTTTCACAACTGAATAAAAGTTTCTAAATTATTATAAGGTTTTTATTCAGATTTATTTAATCTCTAATCTATTTTAATCTATTATTTATGAATGGGAAAAATTAGTTCTTTAATAACATTTAATAAGATATTAGATATATGTGATTTAGGTCGAATATAACAAGGAAAACAAATATAAAAAGAGATAAAATATGCCAAATAATAAAATCGGAAATCCCGGGATTTTTTCAAGACCAATCCCGGGATTTCTAAATCCCGAAAATCCCGGGATTTTCGGGATCGGGATTTCGGGATCGGTATCCCTACCTGAGAGCTGACCTAAAAGTATTGTTTTCTTTTATTTTGCTTATTGATTTGTGCGTATTTCGGTTGTACAGACTCATAAAAATAGTCGTCACGTAAACGTCACACATATTCCATCAGGACCTATATGATTTATCTTTGTTTCATCGCTTTAAAGCACATACATACATATTTTCACTGAACTTCCAACTTCAATAAGGCTTAGCAAAGTCCGGGTTTTCCGGGCCTATTTCTTAGCGCAACGTTGGCTATAGTGTCATTGTCAACCATGTCAAACATTTTTTTGGAACACCTGACCTATTACTTTATAAGATTTTCCAGCTTTAGGAAGCTCAAAAATGGAGCTCCGTTGTTCAGTTTTTTAAATTTTGTTTTATAAATTAAATAAAAAATATTTACCGAAAAACAAAAGTATTTTTATCAAAATAACACTCAACAAAGAAGATTTTAATTAATAGGTCCATTCGATTACTGGATAATTTGTACAAATTTTTACTGGATGGCGTTTGTTAAAACAAATACTCAGTAAACAGAAAGAAAAAAGAGAAAATACTCGTAAAGTGACAGTTCTATGATGAGAATTTCTAAGTTCTCTTCTTTTTGTTGCAAATTTTTACTGGACAAATTTTTTTCAGTAAAATTTGCAAGCAGAAAAAACATGTTTCGAAAACATATGTTCTTTTATTGAAAAAAAAAATTTTTTTACAATTATGTTATTTTATGGAAATTCAAAGCAATGAAACTTTCAAAATAAATTATGAGAAAGATAAGAAAATCTTGCTTAAGATATAACATCAAAAAATATCATCTTCCATAGCGACCAGATAAAATTTATTTGTATATTTGGTGTTGTAATCAGCTGTGTCTACAAACTTGCAAATTGTTGAAAATTTTCTGTTCGCGTACATGTTTGGGAACATTTTATTTTGAGAGTAAATCTTGTTTTACTCTCTGTCAGTTTGTAAATAATTATAAAAATAAGTCATTATTGGTAATACATTATTTTTTATTTTGAAATAATGAAAAAAGTAGGTATTTATTAGTAAATCATTATTATATCTTTTAAAATAATGCAGAAAGTAAGTCGGTGTCATTACTGGTAGTCCAAAAAATAATGATATGTCATTACCGTTTCTACACTGGGGCATTATAATACTGCATTGACTTTTTGAAAAAATTGCAAAATCTTCGTTTTTTGTTTTTGTATTGAAATGGTAACTGGAGGTATTTTTATTTAAGGTAAGTGCATTAAATGAATAGTAGCGATGCATGATAGAGATTCCGTGCATAAATTTTGAATAAAAGTAATTATATACCTATAAAAAAAAGTAAGTACAAAAGTTTGTTAAACGCGTTCTGGCTCAAATGAACTGATTTTTCTGTTATTTTCACTTAAAATTTAGGATTGAACTAATATTTTTGTAAATCCCATTTAGCATAACAATTACTTTCATCTGTATTTGAACTAACTTTGGATCCTAATTTTTAGTAATTTATGTTTCTTAATTTTACAAATTGTTCAGCTAATTTAAGCCACAATTATTTCCCAATGTTTATATTTTTGTGTCTCTGCTAACAATATCACATAGAGGTGGCGCTATATTTTCATAATTTTTTATTGTATAATCACAAAATGGCTTATATCTCCGAAACTAATCGAGATAGAGCAAAATGGACAAAAATTCGATACTGTGAACTTATCAATCTTTATAAGCCATCTGTAATCCCAAAAATAAATATGGGCATGCCTCGGGACAGTTCCGTAGAGCCCAAAAACCAAGACTGTAAGCGACATTTTAGCAGAAATTTTCAGTTAAATCAAGTAATGCTTCTGTTGACTTTAGCTCAAATTTCTTAGCTAAGTTAACTAGTCTGTTAACTAGCCTACCTAAATTTAGCAGACTATAATTCTCAACTCCATTGAAAATCCTGCTGGCGCAAATATATGTACTATTCCCGGTTATTTTAGCAGAATTCTGAACTATTTCTACGGGATTTTTTTATGAGTGTACGATATAAACGCGGTGATTTTAACTTACAATAAAAAGACTAGGCACACCCAAATATAAAATAATTTTTCAAATAGATTAAGAAATGCATTTTTGGATTTTTTTGTGTTCTTCGCTTTAAACCGCCCTACACTCATAAAAAAAAGTTAGTACAAAAGTCTGTTAAACGCGTTATGATTAAATTGATCTAATTTTTCTGTTATTTTCTCTAAAAAGGTCCGTACAAATAGGTAGAAATTCTGCTAAAATAACAGGAAATAGTACATGTATTTGCGTCAGCTCAATTTTGACCTATTTGCTCGGACTTTTTTTTATGAGTGTACATTTAACGACCCCTGCATAAAATCATTCCCGCGAATGAATTTAAACAGCTAAAAGGTCAGGTTTTCTGTACACAAAACACCATTAATGTGCCCTCAAAACGAAAATAACTTTTTTTCTAACCAAATATTAAAAGTTTTTAGGAATTGCCCATATATTTGAAGTAGGCTTCCAATTATTTTATTGTTATCGTTAATATACATATGTTTCCAATAAACACTGTAATGTTTATATCGTCACCTAAAATGCAAAAGGGCGTAACAACAAAAAAATTTAAGCCGATTTTCTGATTGATTATGATGCATTAGACTAAATTACATTTCCCTACAAAATTTTAAACTTATATGTCGAAATAAGTCTATAGTCGTGTTTTAAACAAGAGAAGAAAATATATAATATCTTTAATTCTATAACGTTTTTTTTTGGTTCTAGTGTAAAAAAATAAAAAGTGTTGTTACGCCCTTTTGCATTTTAGGTGACGATATGTGAGTCATATTTTCGCACTGATTTGATTTTGTATTCTGTTCCTACAAAATTTACCGCTAATTAAAAGTTTCACTGTTCTTTAAATTTTTAGCTAAACTGCAGTTTATGGCGTTTCGTCAAAAAAATATAAAAAAATATGACCCCTCTTGAATTAAAAAAAGAAAAAAACCGAAATTAATTTTGGGAGTGGCTCGGCCCCGTAAAACGTAGCCCTAACTAGAGCCATTTTAGTCCCTTAAGAGGGGAGGGGGGGGGGACTGAAAATGATGAAATTTTTTTGTATGGTAAAATGGTACTCAAATGATAGAAAATGTCCTCACGACTTCAAAAACTATTTTTTTTTAATAATAAAATTTTTTGGAAAAATGTCGCGATTTTTACAAAAAAAATTTTCCCTGCGGCGCAATGGCAGTATATCACTCTAAAATTCCATTTTCCATACAAAAGTTTAATTTTTATATCATCTAATAAGTTTGGGTATACCTAACATTAACAAAAAGAAAATAAATTTTTTATTGGAAAAATCGCACGATTTTAATAACAAAAATTTAGCTTGCGGCGCAATTCAACTATATCAGTTCTGAAATTCCATTTCTCATTAATAAAAAGTTGACTCCTTTTGTCATTTCCACTTCCAACTGCCTTTTGTATTACAAATTTTAAAAATAAACAACAAAAAATGGACATTTACAGGGTTTTACCAAAACTAAAATAATGTGATTTTAGACTTTTTTTAATTTTTCAAAGGTCTGAAATTCAACAAAATGCCTCTAATTCGATTCACGTCCAACGGATTAGTAAAAAAACCTCATTTTTGAAATCATGAGAAAATTTCCTTTCATTTGAGTACCATTTTCGTTCATATTAATATTTTAGTTTTTTCGACCTATAAGGTGTATATGTCGAAAAATGGCTCTAGTTAGGGCTACGTTCTATGGATATAAAAAAATAACATTTTTGGAATCGTGAGACAATTTCCTTTAATTTGAGTACCCACACTTACATGTTACTATGTTCCCCCATTTTTTACGCCCCTTCGGCCTCCCAGGTCCGATCCCCTCCCAAAAATAATTTCGGTTTTTTTCTTTTTTAATTCCAGAGGGGGTCATATTTTTTTATTTTTTTTGCCGAAACCCCATAAACTGCAGTTTTGCCAAATTTTTTAAACAATTTTATTAATTATCATTAAGAGTAGGTTTCCATAATATCGGCATTTCAACTTCAGACAATTCACCCAATTCCAAAAGCCAAACTGAACCCAATTTATTATTTTCAACAGCTTTGACTAAATTTTGTGCGCAAATATTAGCACTTTGACGTTTAATTTTTGCAAACATTTCAACCATAGGGCCCGCATAGTCCAACAAAGTGGCTTTATCGGTGACATCATCCAATAAGGTAGTATCGGTTAAACCTGGACAAATGGTTATAAAATTAACACCAGTATGTTGGAAATACAAGGGATTCTAGAAAAAGTATGGTTTTATTTAAGAAAGCGAGAGTTCATATATTAAATTTCCCTTACCGCCATGGATCTACTAAAAGCAGTAACACCGTGCTTAGCGGCTGCATAAATAGCAAACATACCAGTAATTTCAATACCGGCTACAGAAGAAATATTGACAATAGTACCACCACGACCACCCTTAGATTTATCCATATAATTTAAAGCCGCCATAGAACTAAGAATAACACCACGCTAAATTTGTTAAAAACTGTTATTTTAAAATATTTAATATTTTTTTTCAATTTAAAATTTACCAAATTAATATCTATGGTCAAATCTAAATGCCTTTCATTCATTAGACCACAACCATTAACCACTACATCAATATAATCCATTTTTTCCTTAGCTAGTTTATAAGCCGTTTCAATACTTTCGGTTTTAGTGACATCGACGGGTATATATTGAATTTCGCAAAATTTGTAAGAGCTTTGTAAATTTTTCAGAACTTCTAAATTTTCTCTCAAATCAAATATAATTAAACTTTTGATACCTTTTTTTAAAAATTCTTCTACACATTTTTGACCAATGCCACCAAAACCTCCAAGAAAAATAATATTTTTATTTGTTAACTCCATTTTGGTAAATTTTAAGAAGTTAAACTGAATGAAGTGACTTTCATTTAATGAATAACTAAAACATGCGCAAATTTTAACCCATTTAGGACACGTCATAGATCCGCTGAATATATTTTAATCAAATTTTACAGATACATACTCGTAAATAGAAATATGCACTCAAAAAAGTTTGTCGGTAGAATCTACTGCAAATGACAATTAAAACAAAGGTATATGCAGTTAAAAGGCGACAAATAAAATAACTAAAAATATTATTTGTATTTGTTACAAAATAACTAACAAATGCATTAAACACAAACTCAGAAACAACTGTCATGTAGTACCTATCAAACTTTTTATAGTGTGCTTTATTAAGTAATTTTTGTAATTTATTTTGCTTTACAATGTTCCCTGGAAATATTGACAACTAAAGTTGAAACTTTGACAGCATATGTATGGCTCCCAAACTGGTGACAAATTAAATTAATCGATTTTTAATTTTTTTTTAATATGGTGGGGTTGGAACTTTTTTAAAAATTGTTATATGGTTACTTTGACATTATAATTTTTAGTATTATTGCAATAAATTTATGTTTTAGGTAAAAATGGAATAAAATTGAGCTTAATTACTATTTTGTGTATCTGTCAAATTTCATTTTCCGATCTGTCAAATTTGTATAAAACGTACACAATTGCACTCAAAAAAGTTCGTCGGTAGAATCTACTGAAAATTACAGTTAAAACAAAGGTATATTCCAGTCAAAAAGGCGACAAAGGTGCTTATCTTTAAAATAACTAAAAACCGTGTTATTTTTAACTGTTAGAAAATAAATAACAAACGCATTAAAAATAACTAAAAAAAATTTTAAAACAAATGACTAAATGGGTAAAAAGTACCGTTTTTGTACAGTTAATTATTTAAGTATTATAAAAGTATATTTTAATAAACAAAAAACAATTCAGCCTAACTAAAATTTGAAGTAAAACATTTAGTACTCCAGTTCCCAGTCCCAGTGTAGAAACTGTAATGACATATTATTTTTTGGAATACCAGTAATGATAACGTCTTACTTTCTGCATTATTTTAAAACATATAATATTGAGTTACTAATAACTAGTTACTTGTTCCATTATTTTAAAATAAAAAATAATGCGATACCAATAATGACTTATTTTTATCATTATTTCAAACATAACGTATTGTCCCAGTGTAGAAAATCATTACCAGATCTAATTTGATTTTGACTTTAAACTAAAATTAAAAAACTTATACCTATAAACTGATGTTATTACCGAGTAATTATTCAAACAAAATTTGTTTATACATTTTTATTTTGGTGTCAGCTCTCAGATCTGGTCATCAAAATCACCCAGTTTTTCAGATTACTTCAGATATGTGTTTCACATATACCATATCTGATCATATATGATCTGTTCTAGCAACAGATCTAAATAAATTGAATAATATCTAATTAGATCTGAACAGATCTAAGCAGATCTAATCTTATTTACACGGGTATAGTCAATATTTTTTTAACACTGGCAAGGATATATTTAACAATATATTTCTTGATTTTTTGTATGTTGGCGTGTAAGCTGACTTGTGCACAGCAGGTCAATTAAGTTTTTATCTATCAAATATTACATGTCGAAATAGCTCCGATGGTAGAGCTATTGACTGACAATCTGGAGTCCCGGGTTCGATTTACGCACGAGCAATTTTATTAAAAAAAAATTATAATAAAAAAATATTTTTTTTATTACAGAAAAGTTATCCAAGGACATAATAAAAGATTTTAAACGCAAGTAGACTGCCTGTTCCAAAAAGTGGCAGAAGACACAATGAATTACAATAAAATTGTAATAAATTATAACTAATTTTTAAAACTTTTAATAAAACTGTTGAATTTTCAATTAAATTTATGTGAGTCGGTTTTTTTTCGATCTCACTTCTAATGTTAAACTACTTTTTCCAAAAAATGTTGCTTTAAAAAAACCATTTAGAAACCCTGGATATAAATTTTTAAATAGTTTTTTATTCATGATTATAGCCAAGGCGTTAAATTATTTTATGATCTTTAATTATCTCTCTATAGAGAAAATGAAAATGGAGCAGTGTGTCCAATAAGGATTAATAAGTAGGTACACTTCCCGGTTAAAAATCGACATATATGTATCCATTCATGGACATGTGAGAATTCACACATGCCGGTATATGAAGTCATACAGATTCATACATGTACATATACTTTCATATAGGATTCATATATGTTCATATGTATTCATATGTGATCATGAATGAACATATTACCTCAATTTTCGCAAATGTAAATACATGACCATGTATGGAAACATATAAAAATGTATGATCATGTATGTAAATATTACCTCAAATTACCTTAATGAACACATATGAACATATAAGGAAATTCATATGAGCATATATGAATCATTCATGCACACATGTGGATCATATACTGATGCATATGGGCATGCATGAATCATATGTGCTCATGTATAATCGATTTTTAACAGGGTTATAAAAAAAAGTTAGTACAAAAGTCTGTTAAACGCGTTCTGGCGTTTTTCTGTTATTTTGTCTTAAAATTTAGGATTGAACTAATATTTTTGTAAATCCCATTTAGCATAACAATTACTTTCATCCGTATTTGAACTAACTTTGCACCCTAATTTTTAGTAATTTATGTTTCTTAATTTTACAAATTTTTCAGCTATTTTAAACCCCAATTATTTCCCAAAGTTTATATTTTTGTGTATCTGCTATCAATATCACATAGAGATGGCGCTATATTTTCATAATTTTTTATTGTATAATCCCAAAATGGCTTATATCTCGGAAACTAAGCGAGTTAGATCAAAATGGACAAAAATTCGATACCATGAACTTGTCAATCTTTATAAGTCTCGGGACAGATCCGTAAAGCCCAAAAACCAAGACTGTAAGCGAAATTTCAGCAGAAATTTTCAGTTAAATGTTTCTGTTGAATTTAGCTCAAATTTCGTAGCTAAGTTAACTAGAATTGTGTATTTAGCAGTGTGTAAAATTTAGCTTACCTAAATTTAGCAGACCATAATTCTCAACTTCATTAAAAATTCTGCTGGCGCAAATACAGGTACTATTTCCTGTTATTTTAACAGAATTTTGAACTATTTGTACGGGCTTTTTGTTTGAGTGTAACTATGTACATATTTATAATTGTTTTACTACTGATAAGATGTATTCGCAATGTTTACTTTGATAAAAACGGTATTTTTTATTCTCTTTTATGATCGGTGCTATGTCAATAATTTGAAACAAAATAAACTAATAAACAAATATTAACCCATATTATCCTTGCGTCGTCATATGACGAAAATGTTTCAAGAACCGTTATATTTAGATGGGTAATTGATACATTAATAGAAATAAATTTGTAAAAATAAGAGAAAAAGTTACTAAAAATTAGTTAAAAATGATGCTGCAGAAAAAACTGCTGCAATTAGCAGATTTTTTTCCAAAATACTATTAAAATAAGAACAGCAAAATTAAAACTGTTAAATATACAGAATTTTAGTTATATTTGAATTAAATTTTTGTTAATTGAAAATAGCAAACTAACCTGCTAAAATCAGCAAAAAATTTTTCTAAATAATTTGTAGCCTAAAAAATCACAAAAAAATTAAAAATTTTAAAAGTTTTTTTTTTGATATTTTTAAATGCAAATAAAGCCTTTCGAAAAAAGCAGTTTTAGCAGCATAGACTGCTATTTGCATTCAACTAAATTTAGCTTAATATATTTAGCAAAATTTTCTACAGATTAAATTAACTAAAAGTTAACTTAAATATAACTAAAATTCTGTAAATTTAACAGTTTTAATGTAAAGTGTTGTTTTTTTAAACGCGTCGTATAGACCAAATACAATTAATATTTCATTAATATGTATTTTTTTTTGTATCCCGGGTAAAAATCTTAATATGGTGTCATATAGAATTATATCTTATTTGACAAGTCCCCATATACAACGACATACAACTTGATCCGAAAAATGGGTCATCTACTTGTGTCTAATTATATCAAATTAGATATAATTTGATACTGTTTGATCCGAGATTTGTCCATATCCAGGACATCAAATTACATCTAATTCGATATAAAAATATCTGATTTTATAAAACATTGTCTAATAGTAAGTATACTTTTTATGCATACCGGCTATTAAATTGATATTGAAATTTCTATAGCTTTACCAATTTTAAAGGCCCAAATTTTATAACGTAAAATAAAAATTAATTAGAATTTTATTAATTCAGTTCGAGGCCAATTTCCTTATTAAGAATTAACATAATAAGTACTTTTTTTCTGCAAGGACATAACCAACAATAGAAATATTATGAAAGTTTTCTGTTTTATATTTCGTACCGTCGGTACATGTCTTTGCAGAGACTTCGAAAACATATTTTATTGTTTGCTTCATTCGCATTTCGTTGATGTAGTAGACTACGTTTAATAGAAATTTTGATGTTTCAATTTGCATTGCACTATTGCCACAACTTTCTAAAGAAAACTGAAGAAGGGGACCTGGAAAATCCCCAAAACGATCGTCTTTTTATTCCTGAAAGTGTAGAGGTTTTTGAAAGCAAAAACTCTGTGAAGTATTTGTTAGGAGAATATCCTGATGAAGAAAAATAGCAATTTTTGAAAAAAGTACTTATTATGTTAATTCATAATAAGGAAATTGGCCTCGAACTGAATTAATAAAATTCTAATTAATCAATAAAAAGGTCGAAAAACAATTTTTATTTTTTGAATAAAAATTAAAAACCAATAAAATAAAAATTTTAATGCTTTTGTCTTCTAAATCGTACGCATCATTTTTTAATATAATTTTATATGCAAAAAATCACGTGAAAATTATTTAGCTGTGGAGAAATGTACTTTTAATTTATATTAATTTGTATGAGATCATATAGAAAGTTATATAAAACGAGTAAAAAGGTTAAAGTCGGGCATGCCGACTATACAATACCCTACACCAGTCTGGTTAAAAGCCAACTAATGTTTGGATCCGAAATTCGAATGGGTTAAAATGAGGCTTGTGTCAAAATTTTCTATAATGTGAGTCAGCGCACCAAATTTCATTAAAATATCTTAATATTTGCGACCTGCAGTTTGTAACCAAGCCAATTTTGGGGGGACCCTTATATGGGCACTAGTTCTAAACATGGACCGATGTTCACCAAAATCAATAGGCTTTGTCCTTGGGCCAACATAGGTCTGTGTACCAAATTTCATCAAAATATCTTAATATTTACGACCTGCAGCGTATAAACAGTATAATTTTGGTAGGACCCTTATATGGGCACTAGGTCTAAACATGGACCGATGTTCACCAAAATTAATAGGCTGCGTTACTGGGCCAATATAGGTCTGTGTACCAAATTTCATCAAAATATCTTAATATTTGCGACCTGCAGCGTATAAACAGTATAATTTTGGTAGGACCCTTATATGGGCACTAGGTCTAAATATGGACCGATGTTCACCAAAATCAAGAGGCTGCGTTACTGGGCCAATATAGGTCTGTGTACCAAATTTCATCAAAATATCTTAATATTTACGACCTGCAGCGTATAAACAGTATAATTTTGGTAGGACCCTTATATGGGCACTAGGTCTAAACATAGACCGATGTTCACCAAAATCAATAGGCTGCGTTATTGGGCCAATATAGGTCTGTGTATCAAATTTCATCAAAATATCTTAATATTTGCGACATGCAGCGTATAAACATTATAATATTGGTAGGACCCTTATATGGGCACTAGGTCTAAACATGGACCGATGTTCACCAAAATCAACAGGCTGCGTTATTGGCCCAATGTAGGTCTGTGTACCAAATTTCATCAAAATATCTTAATATTTACGACCTGCAGCATATAAACAGTATAATTTTGGTAGGACCCTTATATGGGCACTAGGTCTAAATATGGACCGATGTTCACCAAAATCAAGAGGCTGCGTTACTGGGCCAATATAGGTCTGTGTACCAAATTTCATCAAAATATCTTAATATTTACGACCTGCAGCGTATAAACAGTATAATTTTGGTAGGACCCTTATATGGGCACTAGGTCTAAACATGGACCGATGTTCACCAAAATCAATAGGCAGCGTTATTGGGCCAACATAGCCTATGTACCAAATTTCATCAAAATATCTTAATATTTGCGACCTGCAGCGTATAAACAATAAAATTTTGGGGGGACCCTTATATGGGCACTAGTTCTAAACATGGACCGATGTTAACCAAAATCAACAGGCTTCGTCCTTGGGCCAACATAGGTCTATGTACCAAATTTCATCAAAATAATTTAATATTAATACCTGCAGCGTATAAACAGTATAATTTTGGTAGGACCCTTATATGGGCACTAGGTCTAAACATAGACCGATGTTCACCAAAATCAATAGGCTGCGTTATTGGGCCAATATAGGTCTGTGTATCAAATTTCATCAAAATATCTTAATATTTGCGACATGCAGCGTATAAACATTATAATATTGGTAGGACCCTTATATGGGCACTAGGTCTAAACATGGACCGATGTTCACCAAAATCAATAGGCTGCGTTATTGGCCCAATGTAGGTCTGTGTACCAAATTTCATCAAAATATCTTAATATTTACGACCTGCAGCATATAAACAGTATAATTTTGGTAGGACCCTTATATGGGCACTAGGTCTAAACATGGACCGATGTTCAAAAAAATCAAACTTGTTCGTCCTTGGGCCAACATAGGTCTGCGTACCAAATTTCATCAAAATATCTTAATAGTTGCGACCTGTAGAGTGCGCACAAGATTGCATGGACAGACAGACAGACGGACGGACGGACGGACAGACGGACATCGTTAAATCGAAATAAAAAAAAATTCTGAAACGATCGGTATACTATAAGGTGGGTCTACGACCAATATTTTTTGGTGTTACAAACATCAGCACAAACTTATAATACCCTGACCACATAGTGGTGTAGGGTATAATTACAAAAATATATTTTTTTAGTATGACGATATATACAGTGTTATATAACTTAGAATCGAACCATATATAATCATATCGGTCACTACATATATTTTGATTAGTTTTATATGGCTAGTTATATATGGAGTCAGATGTGGGGATATGTAATAACATCAATTAACGTACAAAAAATTCATTGAAAAAATAATATCAGATGTAGTTGTATGTGTCTTAATGTGACTCCATTCCCCGTCAGATATAACCCAATCACATTATATATAACAATATATAAGTATTTTTACTCGGGATGTTTTAATTTTTCTGTTCTTATTTTACTAGTATTTAACAAAAAAATCTGCTAATTTCAGCAGTTTTTTCTGCAGCATTATTTTTAACAAATTTTTAGCAAATTTTTCTGCTATTTTTACAGATTTATTTCTATGAGTGTATAACAGCGAAGTATAAAGGGCAATTTACACGCTGACTACGCCTATCTAATATTACGCAGCCTTGGGGATATGAAATGTAAAATTTTTGTAAATTCTCTTTTGAAAATTTAATTTCGTATCCCCAATACTGGGAAATAGTAGATATGGATAGACAGTAGACCGAACCACATTACAGGCAAAATAAATTGCAGGGTACACCTTCAAATATAAAGTATATTTGCAAGGCAATTTCAAAAAAAAAAATTTTTTTTGCCGAATGTAGGGGTCGTCTTTTTGAATTTTTCGCTATAGCTTCGGCATTTAAAATCGGATTTTAAAGTGTGATTTATCAATTTTTTTGCATCGAGGAGACCAGTGTTTTTGTATAAAGGAAAAATCCAATGAAAAAAAAAATTAAAAAGACGACCCCTACGTTCGGCAACAAAAAAATAAAAAATATTTCTGCTGGATTTATCGAAAAACTTCCTTAGCAAAAGTTTGATGATTTTTTGTGAGCTTTAATTTTCTGACATTAAGATGGTACATTAGGGTGGTAGCAACTGAGATCTGGTGAGTAAATACTAGAACGGGATACTTGATGGCAATGGCCCTTAGAGCAAAACATTGGTCCCCTCGAGAGAAAAACATCGATTTATTGTATCCCTACGGGAAATTTTAACAAACTGTCACCGAACTGGCCCCTTTATATGAAATAGACTGGTCACTTTTACATGGCGTTGTCATAGGAGGGGGAAATTGACCCCTTGTGACATGTCACAAGACAAATCCCATGACAGGTCCCTGAACTTTGTTTTTTATGAGAGTTCAGTAACCTGTCCTAGGATTTGTCTTGTGACATGTAGGGATGCCAATCGGGATTGATATTTGAAAATCCCGGGATTCGGGATTTTGTATGAAATCCCGGGATCCCGATCTCGGGATCCCGGTATTTTCGGAACTACAAGATTTTTCGGGATCCCGGGATTTTACGGGATTTCGGGATTTAAATTTTCCTTTATTTGTAAAAATTTGTATGTTAAGTAACTAATTTTTTTTAGAGAATAAGCGTTTTATAATTATTTAATAGTTGTTAATTAATAATGTGGTACATTTTATGAATATTCAAACATCTCAGTCAGAAATTGACAGTGGTACAAAAAATCAAGTACCTGCATACCACTGGGTAACCGCGATGTTAAAAATAAATGACTGGCAGAACACTCATTTGGGATGCTTTGTCAGCGTTTGCAAAAATCGTTTTGCCAGTATTTGTTTTACAAAACATCACGGCAGGGCCAAAAAAAGATACATATGAACTTTTTTTAAATTTTATTTTGGAAAATATAATTCCAAACCACCTATTTATTGGTTTTGGCAGCGTTTTTCCAAAGTTAAAAATTTTGTTTCTCCAGTACTTTTCCGGCGCTTTTTGAACTGCCGGTCCTCTTGTCTATTGACGTTATCATATTGGAAATGGGAAAGAAATTTTTGTCAGTACCTGTACCACCTGTTAAAATACCTTGCCATCGCTTTCCCGTTTGTATTTTTCTGGCTGGGATAATATATGAAACCTGTCATTAAGTACACTTGCGCCCAGTATTTTGTAAGCAGATTTTAAAACAGATTCGTTGCGATAACCTTACCCACTAAATCGTGTAATTACAGCAACAAAGTTATTTGGTTATCTTTATCAAATGTTTTCATGGAAGAATTCAAACTTAAAGTCCCAGCAAAAATTAGGTTTCAGAAATCGAATTTCGCTTGGATGAATAAATCGATAAAATAAGAAACAACTTATTTTTTCGCATGAATTACTCAAAAACTTAATATTGTTTACCAAAATTTCAAATTTTTCTGCAAAGTCTTTGCATAGTTTACTCGAATAATCTACTTAATTTATAATTTTACCAATATCTTGGCATCAATTTCTTGTCAATATGAGAAAATTCAAGAAAAAACGTAGGTAATCTAAAATTGCTCACTTTGTTTATTTGCGTTTATATTAATATTAAAAAATAAGAAAATCCCGGGATTTTTGAGAAATAATCCCGGGATTCGGGATTTTGCCAATCCCGAAAATCCCGGGATTTCGGGATTCGGGATTTCCCGTTTGGCATCCCTAGTGACATGTCACAAGGGGTCAATTTCCCCCTCCTATGACAACGCCATGTAAAAGTGACCAGTCTATTTCATATAAAGGGGCCAGTTCGGTGACAGTTTGTTAAAATTTCCCGTAGGGATCATACTTTAAGATCAGACTGTAAATGCAAAGATATAACGAAAAATGTAAAATGGCGACCCATAAGTTCGGCAAAAAAAAAATTTTTTTTTGAAACCTTGCAAAAATAATTTACATTGGACGGTACGGCGAACTTTTTTTGAGGTACGGTCTAATAGACAGGCATGGAAAACTTGTGCATCAAGCTTAAATCATTAGCAGAACTACAAAAACACTTTTTTAATTATCATTCTGAGATTGACAAATATTAAAAATATCAATATAACAAAAAAATATTAAATTATCATTCTGAGGTTGAAAATATCAATATCTGAATTATTTAAATAAGTAAAAAACAAGAGAACAAATTAAAAACTATAACAATATCTGGAGCAATTGAGGAATGTTAGCTGGTTAACGTTACGACTTTGGTTGCATATACCTCAATTAGAGGGCGTGCTACGATACATAATAAATGTTCTTGAAAATCCTTATTTGGGTACAAGTCAGAGCTTCGAAAGACTTAATTCAATTTAACCTTAAATCACAAAAAATTGAATTCAGATTTTAAAAATGTTCGTGTACCATTCTGTTAAACCATTCGTAAAGAATTCATTCATAAGCTTCATTCACAAAGCTTTAATAAGAAGTGAATGAATTCTCAACTTGAATCATTCAAATCGCATGTTCATTCATCATTTTACTAATTGAATGAAGAAATTTTATTATCATTCACTTAATGCAGTGTAGCATAAAACTAACACATAATCGAAACCAAAGCATACAAGCTGGAACAAAGCATGCAATACTATTTATCTATGTTAGATGAATTTTAAACGTTTTTCATTTGTATTATGCTAATATTTCAGCAATTATATGCAAATTTAAATATGACTAAATGAATGAAGAAAAACATTTTTCATTCACCTTTTTACTAAGTGAATTCAAGTAAATTTGGTTTCATCATAGGCGTAGATAGGCCGGTCTGGGTGGGGCTAAGCACAACCAGAAACATTTTAGCCCCCCCAGATTTTTTTTAACATTTCATTTTTACTTAAAATAAAAATTCTTATCCATTTCTGACTTAACTTTCTTATGAAAGTAGATCGTCAGTAATGACCAGGGCAAGAAATGTTTTAAAAATCGTGTTTTATATAGTACATAAAATATATATTAAAAATTCGGAAAGTTTTTATTACAAAGTTTTTAAACATGAATTTATTATTTATTTCAGCGTTTTCAGTATTATTTTTGCTAATTAACTAGGCTATAGTATTATTATCTTAAAAGCAGTTTAAATATCATCGTCAAAAAGTTAGTAACTATATTTATCGAACACTTTTGTCTCCGTGAATTAAAAGATCCAAAAAATGTTTATAAATTTAAGGAAAAAAATTATTTTAAAGGTAAATTTTTCAAAAAAAAAACTAAGATTTTGATAGAATCAAAAGAACATCTGCTAGAAAATTTGTAACATCTATTTCTAGCAAAATATGCAAAAATATGCACTTCTAGCTAAATACATATTACCAATTCGATGACATTTTATTGCAAATATGTATTTGCATAAAGTCCCTTTTTCTAATAATAACTTAACTAAAAACGAATTAAAAAATTTTTTTTTTGAGAATTTTTCCCTTAATCTACTTTATTTTGTAAAATAAATTGAACATCTCCCAATCTGAAATTTATATTCAACAATTTTTCAGCAAAAATTTTCGCTAATTTCAGCAAAATAGAATATTATACATATGCATTTAAATAAATTTAACTTAAATATAACAAAAAATTTATAGAAGTAATAGTTGTTCCTTTCTGTGTGTTTTCTTCTAATATTCAGATAATTTTTTGCTGATATGAGAAGGGTAAGTTGTCATTTAACACGAACCAAAATATCACCCAAATATAGCTGAAATTTTTTAGATTTGACAGTTTTTTCTGCTTTTATCTAACTAAAATTTACTTAACAGATTCTGCTATAGTCGGCAGTTTTTTCTGCAGGGCCATTTTTAACAAATTTTTAGCAGCTTTTTCTGCTAGTTGTACAGATTTATTTCTATCAGTATATTTGTATTGCTGGTGTAAGTCATAAAACAAAGTGTAATTCAAACAAAATGTAAGCCTTAACTTTGATTTCACTTCAATTTTTGTAGTGATTATTGGGTAAAGCTGAAATCGTAACTTGTCGGAATAGCTTTCTGGCGATTGTACAGATTATCGTAAACAAAAATTTAAAAGGCATATAAAACCTTAGATACTTTTTTTGATAAATTTAAAAAAAAAAAAAATATTTATAAGACGGGGCTATAGCCCTCCCTTCATTCCGATTTCTTCATCCAGGAGAACATGGGTTAAAGCAAATGTTCCCAACTGGGGGGGAAATTCAATATGGGAGGCAATGAGCAAATTCTGGTTATTTTTTATCAAAACTGTGAGTAATTTTTGTATAAAAAATTATTTTAATTAATTTTTGTATTTTTAATGACTATTTCATTCATTTAATTAAAATTGTTCATTAGTTAATAAATCCAATTCAGTGAAATCGAATCATTAACCCAAGTGCATTGACCTTCTAGGGTTCAGCCAGCTATACAAATGTTCTTCAAAAAAGTTATTAAAATTATAAAATTTGCTATTCTCATCTCAAGTTTTAAAAAATTGTCAGTTACGAGGTGTATCGTTATAATACTTATGTTATGAATTTCTGAAACTTTAGTGTGGCATGGCAAAAAAAGGTTGGATATCACTGGGTTAATCTCATATCAGCTTAAGCCCAAATTAGTTTGGAAGTATCGTAAAAAAAGTAACGTATCATTCACATAATGAATAAAAAGAGTATAAAAAATAAAAATATTGTATTTTTTATCTTTTTCTTGTGCATAGAATTAAATGTCAAGTAATAAAATAGAAAATTTCTATTTGCAACAGAACTTTTTTACGATTTTACTTGACAACAGTTTAAATGCATAGAAAAAAGATAAAAATATATTTCTATATTATTTTAACACATTGAATTGATTACAGATACGTTTTTTTACTTTACGATTAGACTAATGCGGCAAATAGACTATGCAAGTCACTTGCACAATAACGAGTTTGTTCAAGTCACCTTACTCGCCACACACCATTCAAGTAAACTGTGCAATATTCATTTTAATTTACACATAGCAGCAGAAACATGTAGCGGATTGTTATTGTAATGAGAAAATATTAGTCTTAAAAAGCTTTATTTCACACTTTGCGCAGGCCAAAATACCTGAACTTCGTTGGCGATGTTAATAAATTTATATTGATATTTTTTACTTTACGTTTATTCATACTTTTAATTTTTTTTATCCGTATTTATGATGTTCACTCTTCAAAAATTACTGCTGAACTGTGCTAATTTCAGCATACACCTCGCAAATGACTTGCACAAGTTCTAAAATATTGCGTAAAAATCAAAATCGTTTTGATTTTTACTCAAGTCTAAAAATATACTTGTACAAGTACACAAACCAAGCCACACACTGTTCAACTGACCTGCACAAACTCATTATTGTGCAAGTAACTTGAGTAGTCTATAGGCCGCATAAGATTAGCCTTTAGGGTATAAATTTAAAAGTTTGTGTGTTATAAACATTGTATATTATGGTATATGGCAGGGCTGGCAAAACTATGACACGCGTTGCAGAAGTGGCACGCGAGTGGATTTTAGGTGGCACGCGACGTTTTGTTGGATATTTTCAAAAAATTTAAACTATTAGAAGACCAGAAAAAAATTCAGTTAAACGTTAAATTTCGCTACAAAAATGTGTGATTTAACTCCATAATGGTGTAATTTTTCATACAGCTTGTAAATCGTCTTTTAAAATGATTAAAACTCTGTATTGCCAATATTTTTTTGTTTAAAGAGAAAATGCCTCATCATCGCAGAAATAAAAAGTACCAGAAAATTGCACAAAAATGGAAAACAACTTGTAATAAAATTGGATCTAAAAAATTAACCCCTCAATTCATAAATGCTTTGTAAAGTTGTAGCAGGTTTACAAAACGTAATTTTCATACAGAATTTGTTCAATAAACCTCCTATAATTTTACAAAGCGTTTTTGAATTTAGGGGTAAGTTTTTTTTAAAGAAAAATAGGTGCTACGAAATAACCCTCAATGAAATAAAGGCTGAAAATAAATTTCATAATGAAATAACCCCCTTTAATGGAATTTGAAATTGGGTTTTGATCGTGTTTCGCAGCGCCATTTCATCTGATATAGAAATTTCTCTGTTCAAATCCATAATATTCGCTTCCTATTCATTGTTATGATGATAAAATCGCGTGATTTATTTTAACAAAATCAAATTTTGGCCCGAAGCTAATTTTTTAACTAGTTTCATACGTACTTAAATAATTGATGGCGCCCAAAAATTTTCCTTTTTTAACAAAATGAAATAACCAGAAAAAATGGAATAACCCCCCAAATAAATTAAATGGCAATAATGTCCAAACTGTTTTAATTTCATTTCATTGGGGATTTTTTCATAATGAAATAATCTCAAAATTTGAAGATTAAGTAAACCCCTAAAAATTAAATAACCGTCAAACATTGGGTACTTTCGTAAATGCAGTAGTTACGCATCACTGCGGCATAATAAAAGTAAAACATTCAAAAATGCAACACTTGACATCACTGATTTACGTCAAACGTTTTTTATGCAAACAATTGGCAGTGCTGCCGCAAATTTCTGCAACTATTGCATCATTTTAATTTCTGATGCAATGGTGCGCGTTCTAAATTTTTATGTTAAAATCATTTAATACAAAAAGAAAACTAAACGTTGGTGCATAATGGAAGAGTTAATATATAAAAATTCTTAATAAAAATTTAAATAATGTTTATTTTTTAACATTTTTTGGATTTTTAATAATCAAGTCATTTCATCTTTCTTTTAATTCTCTTTTTATTATAACCCAGCAAAAACTTGGTAATGACTAGTCATTATTCATGCATTACTTAGATCTCATATCTCCTTACCCTTTGAATTACTTTTAAACTGAATGTAATGAGTTACCCATAATTATACCCCACACATTACTAATTCACAATAGCTGAAACAAATAATATATGTTATAAATCATTAAAAACCATAACTATGGCGTAGCCTAGGGATTAGCGTTTTTGCCTGACAGACATAAGATTCGCTGATCAATTCGTGTCTGCTTCCATTGTTTTGTTTTTTTGTTTTTTTTTGTAATTTATATTAAACATCTATTTACAGAAATGTTGATGTTCATTAAGCAGTATTTAATAACAACAAGTTTTGTGAAAAATAGACATGTATAACAGTTGCCACAATAAATGTGTACATAAGTTAAAGCATTAAACATTATAGCGATGTCGTGGTCTAATGGTTAGAGTGTTTGCCTGACAATCGTGGGGTACGCTGATCAATACGTGTCAGCTCCTATTGGTTTTTAAATTTTTATATTTTTTTAAATTTATATTCAACATCTATTTATAGAACAGTTGATAAACTACTTACAGGTAACATCAGTGTAATGACTTTCCTCCAATGACACCACCATGTTAAAATAAGTAGTTTAGTAATTAAAAGGTAACTAGTGAACACTTAAGATTTCAATACCTAAAACTCATTACATGGTAATGAAAGGTTTTGCTGGGAACTTAACAAAAAATTGTCATTTTTACCATCAAGATTTTCAATAATATTTGTTAATGTTATTGCGAACATGTTTTTTATTTTTTGCAAAACGTTCTAAAAAGCAAAGTCTGTGCAGTTGTTGAGCAGTAGCAAAGCATCTGCAACAGCTGATCACGCATCAGCAACAAAACTTCGCATAACTGCCGCAGTGTTGCACAAATTTGCTGCATTTACGAACGTACCCATTTTTACGTCATTTCTTGGATGATATTTAATTTTTCCCTTTGGGGGTTATTTTATGGGGGTTATCAGTAGCGCTGATAAATATGTACATCTGCGATGATATTTTTAAGAATAAATTTCAAAATTTAAATTAAGGTGGCACGCGAGAAATTTTTCCAAAAAAAAATTTGTCCGTTTCTGGCACGCAGCGAAAAGTCTTGCCACCCCTGGTATATGGTGTTCGTTAGGGTAGAGCGAAATTTAGAAATGTTGGAATTCAAATTCGGCGATAAGCGGTATCGGTTGCAATCATGAGCGGTTCAGGCAATTAATATAAGGGGAAAAATCATACGCCACCGTAGACAAATACATTGAGTTGGACACTGAGGCGTATGATTTTTCCCCTTATATTAATTGCTGGAACCGCGCATGGTTGCAATTAGGGAATGCAAAATCCCGTACTTTTTGATTTCTTCGGAAAGCGGGAATGGGAATGCCGATAGTAGAAGAAATGTGGTGAACTGAAATATGCGCAGCCACAAATTACTCGTAATGATGGTACAAAAAACTAAGTACTATCAAAGCATAAGATATACCAAAAATAAAGTGTTTTCAGAGCATTTGAAAATTGCCATCTTTAAATTACATTGATAGCATTTTTTAAGTAAATTTTACTACTGGTATTCAATCGGTTAACCATCGATTAAGCGATGAATTTGTATCATATACTCATAATTATTTGAGTAATTTAAAATGCCCAATTTTGATTAAGGAATAACTCGAGTTGTTGTTATTGTTGTAACGGCTTTAAAGAGAATTTATAATTAATAAAAGTCCGAGTGACAATCCTTGCTCGGATAAATTCGAAAATTCCAATATATCCGAATCGTTCCGGCACATAGGCCGATTGCCGTGGAAACTGGGTTATACCGCCCATACTCGATCGCCAGTGCCTTGTCAGCGTTAACAGGGGACACCATGTCCAAGGTGGACTGTGGGTGAGGTTGGCATTTGGAAATAATTTTCTTTGACCCCCTTTGTTTAGTTTACTCTTACTTCGTAAAATGCCATGAGCTCCGTTTTCTTAAATTCACCTTAACATAGTGATGGAATTCACAGTTCGTACCACGTTAAGTAGGGTTAAACTTAAAAAAATTATGCTATTTTACAACATGCTAACGGTAGCACTTAAACTGTGAATTCCTTCCGTGCCTTGAAATGAAATAAGGTATATCTCGTTAGCTTATTATTAATTTGACCCAAATGTCAAAAAGTTGTTTTATCAAGAAAAATGTTAAAGAAGCTTTACATGTTTTTAATTTTTATATACAAAATTGGCAAGTGCATAAAATTCGAGACTGGATATCTTACAATAGACTGGTATTCTCGCGAAACGGAAGAATATACGACATAAGGCCCATATGGTATGAACTTTTGGTTTCTAAATGGTAATTTTATGTGGCATCTGTACGTCTTTGGAATTCGCTAACAGACTACAATCCAATCCATAAGCAACGCAATGTATTTTAAGAGGGAATTGTTTGATTTTTTGTCCTAAAATGGTTATTATTATTTTCTACATTATTATTACCCAAGTAAAAAAGTTTAGATATAGTCATATATTATCATATAAAATTTTGTATAATTATATATTGGAACATATATACAAAGATATAATTATATCACATATGTAGTTACATATAATATTGTATAATTGTATAGAATTATATACCCATGTGAAAATCGAAATATATATGAACATTAGGGTTTATGTCCCGGGAATTCCCGGGACGGGATTCCCGGGAATCCCGCCCTTTTTTGAATCCCGAAATCCCGGGAATTTTATGCGGGATTTCCCGGGATTTTTTTTAGTCTTTTACAGTAGTTTTAGCTAGTTTTATTGCAATTTTAGAAGCTTTATTTAAATTTAAAGCATTGATTTTTTTAAAATTAATTTAAATAAAGATTATTTAAAATTCAAAAATACGGTTTAAAATTTAATAAACTGAATTAAGCCAAATTGTTTTTGTATGCCAATTGAATTTGGTTTAGTTAAACCAAAAATATTATATTAGCAATTACCAAATTTACAAACTAAAATACTTGTCCTTCGGGAATTTTTTTCTTCTTTAAGATGATGATATTTGTTCAAATAAAGAAATATTTATATAGGCTGTTTTAAACTCCAATATTCTCGGAAAGATTTTGCAACCTTGCCTATATGTTTTGCACGTGTACTGAAGTAAAATCGTACCGAAAATCTTATAGTGTAAACCAGCCTTATACAACATTTCAATATCATTATTTCAGTTCCAAATACCTCCAATAAACTAGGGATTAAAGTTAAAAAATAGTAATTTTTTCGTATTTTCAATTAACATAAGTATTTTGAGTTTCTTTTACTTCAAATAATTTCATTTAAAGTTCAATTGCTATTCCTTTATTTTAAATATATTTTTTAAATATTATTAATTTTTAAAATAATAAATACATCAGATGCTTTTTCAAATTATTTTGAATTTTTTATATGCTAATTTAAAATGCAACTAAATATGAAAATTAAATAATTTCTTTTTAAGGAGTTGTGGCATAAAAAATTTCTATTCAAAAAAACTAATTAAAGCTATGAAACTATTTAATATTTTAGTGTCTACTTTTATAAAACAATTTATGCGAATTTGCCTAAAAATTTCTGTGAAAAATGCTCACTTTTAAACTTTTTTATTAAACTAATTCTAGACGGATACTTCTGAAAATCTGCATAGAAAAAAACAAAATATCTAGAAATAGAAATTTTTGGATTTCATGTATAAGAAATATTTAAGCAAAAAATTGATTTTAGTTCTGACTATAAAACTGGTCCGACACAAGTTTGCACCCATTAACAATTACAATATACCCTGAAAAATAATATAACCGTGTCTTTCACTTTTCTATATCAATTCGTTTAATAGCTTAAACCGCGAAATTAATATTTAGTTAAAATATTACTAAGAGTTTTTTTTTTAATTAGGACGGCCTTCCATATAAATATATTACATAAATACTAATTCACGATTTAAATTGTTAAACGAATTGACCTGGAAAAAGTGAAAGACATGGATATTTAGCACTCCTTTCAGAACATTTTCTCATGGATACAACCAAAAGATAAACTTTGTCGAACGGTGTTTAACCAAAAAGTAGTTTTTCAAGTACAATATATGTCGAATTTATATATTTTCTAATGAGCGGGAATTCCCGGGATCCCGGGAAATTCAGAAAAAAATCCCGCTGTCCCGGGAAATGAAAAAGTCCGGGAAAAGAAAAACCCTAATGAACATACATGATCATACATTGACTAGTATATGATCATGCATAGGCATACATGATCATATACGTCAATGCATAGTTCAATGTATGACCATACATTATCTCATATATTTCCATATATCTTCGGATCCGAAATTTGAGGGTATATGGAGGTATATGGCCATATATGATCATATATGAGCATACATGAATCATATGTGAGTATATATTGTCATATATGAACATGTACGGTCATATACCCTCAAATTTCGGATTCGAAGGTATATGGAAATATATGAGATAATGTATGGTCATACATTGAACTATGCATTGACGTATATGATCATGTATGCCTATGCATGATCGTATACTAGTCAATGTATGATCATGTATGTTCATATATATTTAGATTTTCACATGGGTACCATTATATATATTTGGATATGATTATATTATATTTTATACATTTGGATGAGGACAAAATCCGGATAAAATTGTATCAAACCATATCTTATTCCATAAAATTAGATCTAATTGTGTCAAATTAGATCTAATATGATCTAATTTGATACAATTAGATGTTCTCATTTTTCGGATATAATTATATATAATATCAAAAGTCATATAATTTTTTTTAGTAGGGTATATTATATTATTTTTTTATATTATTATTATTATTATTATTATTATTATTATTATTATATTATTTTTAATATTATTATATTATTTTTTTCTTTTTTATTTCTGATTTCAATTGTTCTATTCTTGTTATTCCCGTTTTAAAGAATTATATTGTTGACATTATTTTATTCTATACATTACATCCCAAGTAAAAAAATGATATGGAGCCATATGAAGTTGTATTTAATTATATATAATCTTTTATGTAATTAGATATAATTATATCCGAAAAATGAGAACATCTTATTGTATCGAATTGTATTCAATTGTATACAATTTGGTACAATTTGATACAATTTTATGCAATTCGATACAATTGTATCCGAATTTTGTCCTCATCCAATTACATCAAATTATATCTTTTTGTACAAAATTATATAAAATGTTATAAAAGTGGACATAGTTTGATACAATTATATCTAAAAATTGACCTTTACTTATATATGACCACATCTAACAATATACAAAAATTATTTTTTAAATAAAAAAGATATGCAATATCGGGAGATCAGACCTGGGGGATTCCAATTACAATTGCAAATAAATGTAATTGAAATTAAAAAAAAAAACTCAATTACATTTCATGTAACTGTAATTGAAAATTTTCAATTACAAGTAATTGTAATTGAAAGTGATTTCAATTACAAATTTCAATTACATTTAGAATTAAAGTGTTTTTTGTTAAAATTTTGTAGAAAAAACTGACTGGGATAGATTGGATAGGCGTGGATAAGTGTAAAAAGAATACGTCATGTTGGCTGACCTCTCACTTGTGCTTTTTGTCATTATTTATTTTCCGAAAAAATGTAATTGTAATTGACATTTTTTCAGTTACAATTATATGTAATGTATAATCGAAAATTTTCAATTACAAATTACTTTTAATTGTTTTTTTTTTTGAATTACAATTACAAATAATATGTAATTGTAATTGAATTTTTTTCAATTAGAATTACATGTAATTGTGTAATTGCATGTGTAATTAATTTCCAAATATAATGATTAACCCATAGGTCTGCTGGAGATCCTATAATTTCGATAAATCTTCCATTACTTTTATCCAGATTTACCATGACAGTGCATTAAACATGAACAAAATTTTCTTTATTTTTAGTAACTTCCCTATTAAAAATGGTTATAATATATTGGTATATAATTTGATACAATCATATCCAATCAAGTGTGGTTAATGTGATATCATATAAAATTGTATGTAATTTCATCAATTTAAACAAAATTATACAACTTAGATCTAATAACATTGGGTCATTTCCCCTATAAAATTTTATATGGTTATATATGGTCTAACAATTTATATATACTTATATACAATTTAATAGGGAAAATGACCCAATGTTATTAGATCTAAATTGTATAAATTTATTTATGTTGATTCAATTGTATACAATAATATATGATATCACATTAACCACACCTGATTAGATATAATTGTATCAAATTACACAACATTTTATTAAAACTTTTTTTACTAGGGCTTAAAATAAAGTTAACAAGACTGAAATTTTAAAGTTAATAGGATTATGTTATACAACCAAGATATAAGAAAAATATTAAAAAAAATAGTAAAATATTACAAAATAGTAAAAATTACTAAAAATATAAGATGCAAAAACTAAACTCACACACGAATCATGCACGGGTTATATATTATTATTCACGTTCACGCACGAATCAAGTACGAATTATATATTCTCAGACTCACGCACGAATCACTTGAGTATAGTAATTATTACTCACGATCACGTGTGAATAACGTGACTCACAAACATTTCTAGTCACGCGCCAATCCCTAGTAATTACTAAATCTAAAACTAGTTCAAAATCATTGTTAACATATATATATTTTTATATAAAATCACTTTGAAAAAATTGCTTATGTGGGATGATATATAATTATAGATGATTTTATAAAGAACGTTATATTGTTATATATTAAAGAAATCATGAAATGTTGTAGATATGGAACCATATTAAATTATATATGGGTTCTTATTCGTCAATATATAATCATATGTAACACAAATTATGAAATATTTCTTATATGGCTCCACATATAGTTTTATATTATTATGTATAGTGTCATACTAAATTATATATAAACGTATATGTAATTATATCTGTAATATGTTACTTTATGTACTTATATATAGCACATGCAATTATATGTATTATATGTATTATATGTAGTATGTAACATTATAAAATCACATATGTCTCCATATTAAAACCTTTGAGGAATAAATATCTAACATATGACTATATAAAAGTATATCTGCTTGAATTTAAAAGCACATGTGGCCATATGTAACTATAAGTTACTATATGCAATTACATAAAATAATATATGGTTATATCAAAACTTTTTTACTCGGGATTATATACTTTATTACTATACTTTAAGCCCTCAATTCATAAATGCTTTATAAAGTTATAGCAGGTTTACAAAACGTCATTTTCATACAAAATTTGTTCAATAAACCTCCTATAATTTTACAAAGCGTTTAGGAATTTAGCGGTATAACTAACTCTGAGTTTACTATAAATATGTTTTCCCATTACAAAAATCCAATACTCTAATTATAAGATTATATATCTTGTTGTATTGGAAATCAATAAAAATAAATAATTAAATAAATAAATAGATATGATACGAGATATCGCAAATCGGGTTTCGGAATCAGAAAGAGGACATTTACATTCGTAATTCAATCATAACCCAATTTTTCCTAAATTGGTCAGTATGTCAAATAATAAGTTGTTTCAGCTTCTACTTTTGAATTAATTTCAATTGTTAATTTTTAATATTAAACAAACAAAAATGAGTAAATATAAAAAAAATTAATGAAATAAAATCGTTTTTATTATTCGAATTACTCCAGTAATTTTAAAACCTTACTCGTTAAAGTTAGTACAAAAGTATAAAAGTCTGCTAAACGCGTTCTGATTCAAATGAACTAATTTTTCCGTTATTTTGTCTTAAAATTTAGGATTTAACTATTAATTTTTGTAAATCCAATTACTTTCATCCATACTTGAACTTTGCATGCTAATTTCTAGTAATTTGTGTTTCTTATCTTAATTTTACAAATTTTTCAGCTAATTTTAACTACAATTATTTCCAACTCATTATATTTTTGTGTCTCTGCAATCAATATCATATGGAGATGGCGTTATATTTTATATTTTTTATTGCATGATCGTAAAATGGCTTATATCTTGGAAACTAAGGTAGAGGAAAATGGACAAAAATTCGTTACTCTTGCTTATGAAGCCTTATAAACCACCTATACTCCCAATTATAAATATGGGCCTGTCTCGCGACAGATCCGGAGAGCCCAAAAACCGAGATAATAAGCGAAATTTAAGCAAAAATTTTCAGTTCAATCGGGTAAAGCTTCTGTCGAATTTAGCTCAAATTGGTCAAAAATGGAAAATAAATTTTTTAAATCTCTTAATTTGAGTGGATTTTAGTTCGACTAAAATCCTGTAATCTTTTGTACTCCGATTTGCGTCCCATTTGAATGTGCCGTAAATGGAGAATTAACTTTAAGCGATGTTTTAAAATAAAGAAAGTATTTTGAATTTAAGTTTATCATACTGAATTTAAAAACTGTCGTTTCGATTTGGGCTAGTCTCTAAGGCGGCTTTTCCTCTAATATTAACAAAAGGTTCAAATAAAGGGATTAAAAGCCAAGGTTGGTTACCGTTATCGTTATAATACCGTTATCGCTAAGATACCGTTTCAAATTGAATACCATTACCGTTACCAATACCTCTAAAAAATTTTACAAATACCGTTATCGTTACCTATACCGTTATTTTTATGGGTAGTTACCGGTATTTTACCGGTATTTATTAATTGTAATAATCTTCAGTTTTTTTTTCTACAAAAAAATGTATGGATAGCAATTTTAGTTATTAAAAAAAACTGTAATGTACATGTGTTTTTATTTACATTAAGTGAATTTAGGCCGAATTAGCTTATGTTAAAGATAATCCCAGAATTTAATTTAAAGCTTATAATCTGTATTTTTAACACGCAAAATTGAATATATGTTAAGTTTTTACTTGTTTTTATATGTTTTTAACATAATTTATAATACCGGTACGTAACGGTATTGCTGTTTCGATAACGGTGTACTGTTACCGAAACAGTATTAAATACCGTTACCTTTACCGTTACCGAAACAAACGAAATTCGATACCGTTACCCTTACCGTTATTCGTTTCGGTAACCAACCTTGTTAAAAGCACTAAAACTGTTATAAAAAATTTAACAGTTCTAGTGCTTTTTGCGGACAGACTCATTTAATCTAAATATCGACTAATTAGACTTAGACTTAGAATGAAATTTACGAAAATTTCTGTAAAAAGTGAAATTACACAAAAACTACACAAAAATGTCATTATTCAAAAATTATCCAACGAATGTGAAAACAGTCCCGTTTTTGAATAATTATTCAAAAAGTGGCAACACTGATTGCGTAATTCTCGTACATAAATAATTATTTACATCATACATTCCATGAATGATTTCTATTTTTAATTCCTTCGAAATTCGAAACTCACGGTTTTCGTTTCAAATACAAATACTGAAATTTACACACTTTTTGCATATTTTTCATCTAATAAAGAAAATGGCAAATAAACCGTGAGTTTTTTTATTTCGATTCAATAAAAGAGTCAATCTTTACATGGTTCCATAAAGTTCTAGCATACAATATATAATTAATTTGTCTGGAAACGGAAATGACAAAAAAAGAAAAACAACTCTACACATATTCTATATTCAAATTTTCAGCAAATAAATTAACTAAAGTAAAATTTCGCTACAAGTTTTTTGAGTTTTTTTCAGTCTACTAATATTCAGCAAAAAATTCAGTGATTTTAGCAAGGATTTTTTTCATTTGCAGTCGACTAAGTGTTAGCAAAACTTTTGCTGAAGATTACTATTTTTTTGGTAAAAATCAGCTCGCTGATTTTCAGCAAACCTTTTGCTGAAATTACCAACTTTTTTGCAAGCACGCTCCTGACAAAAAATTTGCTGACACAGCAACATTTTTTGCTGACTTTACTGACTTTTTTTTTTGAGTGTAACATTATAATTGTAATAAAACATTTAAAAAGAATTAATTAATTTTTAAAATTAAATCCCCAAATCGAGGATACACTTTTATAAGAAAGTTTTTCTAAATTCTAAACTTCTCAATGAAAATACGGTTCCAGAAGAAAAATTAACTTAAAGCGGCACGCGACATAGTTTGAAAAAAATAATCTATTTTTGGCACGCCAGGAAAGAAGTTTTGCCACACCACCCTAGTGAAGGTATATATTTTAGTATTCAAAATTATTTTTATTTATTTTTAAATGTTTTATTACAATTATAATATTATATAACATATATCAGCCATTCCACTATATATCGGCCAAAACTTTAATTATATATTGTATGCTAGAACTTTATGGAACCATGTAAAGATTGACACTTTTATTGAATCGAAATAAAAAAACTCACGGTTTATTTGCCATTTTCTTTTTTAGATGAAAAAAATTAAAAAGTGTCTAAATTTCAGTATTTGTATTTGAAACGAAAACCGTGAGTTTCGAATTTCGAAGGAATCAAAGTGGTTCCATAGAGCTTCAGCGGGAAAAATATAATTAAAAATAGAAATCATTCATGGAATGTATGATGTAAATAATTATTTATGTACGAGAATTACGCAATTGATTCATTATAAAATAGTTATGTTCCCGTTCTTTTTGGGTAAAGTCTGGTAAATAAGAAAAAACACAAAATCCTCTTACAAAATGAAAAATTCGCCCAAAAGTAAAAAGACACTTTGCTATCCTACACTATTCTTATATACTTCAAAGAAAAAGAGAAAAATTGCTAAGTGTTGGTTTGAAGAATTGAAAAAATATTCATATTTATTTGCTTTTTAAAGTTTTTCTAGATTTTGTTCAAATAATAATTATAAATAAGACTTTTCTACTACGTATTTCTTTATTTTTTTTTTTTATTTTATCAAATTTTCAATTTATTTTCAGAATTTTTATTATTGCATTAACTGTTCATTTGAGACTTTACCCAATTCACAAGAAAAAGTCTGTGCAACTTTCGGTAAAAAGAGAATACACGCTCATGAGCATTCTGATTTACCCAATAACAGTACGGGAACGCACCTAATGTTGTAAGAATGCAATTTAACTTCCGTATTATGCACACCAATTTCAATTATCCACACCTAAATTTTTACATTGTATTATCCTATTTCAAATATTTACGGTGGAATTCGATTATAGCGGACTGGTAGAGACCGGACAGTTCAGTTCGTTATAAGCGTGGCAAACATTTCCTATAAAGTTTTAAAATTTTTTGTTGGATTTTTTCTCTAAATTTTAAATACTTTGCTTGTAATATTTTGTTAATTCTTCTATTGTCTATATTATCTATATTCCAATTAGAACTTTTTTTTAGCTAAATTTACAAGTGAAAATATAACATTTTTCGGATTTGCGACACAGTTGTCATTTAAAGATTTTTTTTATAAACGTTATAAACTTTTAGAAAACCAAAAAAAAAAACCTTAAAATTTTTGATAACAGTTTTTTATTGAAAAATATTTTTTATTTAGAAAACTTATTTATTATTTTTTCGGTATTCGATATTTTAAAGTATAATTGCCAAATTAAGCTCATGGTAAAATGCTTGTTGGACCGATTGTAAGGCATTTTCAGTATCAAATTTAACTTAAGAGAAGAATTATCTAAATATTACAAGCAAAGTATTTTTAAATTTGGGGAATTCGTGAAAACACCTAACATTTTTAATACCACCCTTATACGAATTTCGCCTATAAAGAAGTAAATTGTTCGATCCCTGCGAGTTTGTTATAAACGAACTCCGCTGTATTACAGAAATTATCAATTTATATTAATATTTATATTTATCAATTGAATTTCAGAAATTATCAATTGATTTTCATATTTGTCAACTGTAATTCAAAAGTTTTCAATTGTTTTACAGAAATTACCAATGATCAATTGTCATTAATTTCGTGTAGATAATTCTCTCAGTGTGAGTCAAATTCTTACGTCTTGGGTCTTTGAACAGCACTATAAATAGTGCAAAAAGCACAACGTTGGCATCACAGAACCTAAAACTATATTTACACTGAATGTTAAGTGATACTAAGATGAACTTAACCAAGTTGTTAACCGCACTAAAAAATTATCAAATTTCCAGAAAAGCTTTTAAAAACCAATATTAAATTCAACAAATAAGCTAAATTGTTAGAATGATAGAATCTACAGAAATAAAAAAATAAACTATTGCTAAATCTTATTAAAGCTGCACTTGACCAGACAACAGTTAAGTACAAGTTTACTGTTTTTGAAAAATTATTGAAAGTAAACATTTACTAAATGGATTTAAATGGGAAAAATATTATATATGTTGGTGGTTTTGGTGGCATTGGTCAAAGATGTTTGGAACAGTTTTTGAAAAAACAAGTAAAGGTAATTTAATTGATATCTGTGGACTTTTTAAAAAATAACTTAACCAATTTTTTATCAAACATAGAATCCGTGGCCCGATTTTGTTGAAATTTAAAATATATGTTACTTAGCCCTTCAATATAAAAAAACCCGAGTAAAAAAGTTTATATCTTATATATAATATAAAATAATCATATAAGTGTCTATATAATCTGATCCGCAAATGGGTCTATAATATTATATCAGATTGTATTATTTTAGATACAATTCAATCTAATATTATACGAATGAATATACTCTGATGCAATTCCATCCCAAAATTGGGCACATCTTATTGAATCTTATTATTGTATATCTAATCTGATATAGTTCTATACTATTTACAATTGGATTTCAAGATTTATACCCAAAATATGTTGGTTTTGAAGTATGTTTGAATTGTAAAACTGACATAAAAAATGTTTTTCCATTCGAACTTTGAAAATTTTCTGATTTTTAGTAAATTTTTATCAAAAATTTACTCAGAAAATATTTTAAATTAAGATTTATCTAAACTAAGAAATGTTTTAAAATCTGGTTTATATAAAGTTTTATCTAAACTGACTTAGAAAATATTTTTGATAATTTATCATATAAATTTATATTTAAAACAACTTTTTTTGATAAAGATTTATTAAATTATATCTAAAATGACTTAGAAAAATAATTCTAGTTGATTTAAGTGTTTTTTTTTTTTTAAATATTTTTAACAAAAAACGATAATAAGCGAATTCATAGTTGAACAGCTAAAGTTTGATCGGGGTAAATTTGAATAATTTTTAAGATTTGAAATTTCCGTTGATGTCAAAAAAAATCGGAATTTAATTTTTACCTTAAAAAAATATTTTTTTTTTTTGAAATTTTCTCCAAAAATTATTTATAAAAGTTGGTGTTTTCTGTATTTTATTACATTTTTTTAATGAAAAGTAGAAAACGATCCCCAAAATGGATTTTTACAAAATAATTGGAAAATGGCAAATGCCAAAAAAAAAACTTGTCCTATTCATGAATTTTTAGACTGGACTATTCATCATTTAAGAAAACACATTTTTGTGAAAATTTAAAACCATTTTTAGGGTCATATGCATAATCACTTTTAAAATTTATAAGTGACCTATAAAATAAAATTTTCATACAAAATACATTTTATAAGTGTGTTATAAGGTTTTCAAATTATTATGTATAGGCACTTTAATATTTTGTGAAAAAGTGTTCAAAAAGCCAATTTTTAAAAAAAAATTAATTAAAATAAAATAAAAAAATTTAATTTTTTGGTAGAAAAAATTTTAGATTTTCTGAATCAGCAACCCAGCAAAATCTCAGTAATGGGTGGTCATTACTAATATCTAAATAATAAGCAGTAGAATTTAGGTCTACTGCATAAAACTTAGTGCCAAAACTCATTATTTTTGGTAGAAAAAATTTTAGATTTTCTGAATCAGCAACCCAGCAAAATCTCAGTAATGGGTGGTCATTACTAATATCTAAATAATAAGCAGTAGAATTTAGGTCTACTGCATAAAATTTAGTGCCAAAACTCATTATTTTCATTCGACAAGATAGTTTTTGTAAGTAGTAGTTCATATTCGCAGCATGAAAAAATGCACATAATTTGTGCATTACAAAAATACAAAATATAAGCAGTTACCTAAATAAGTAGTTATTCGCGTGCTGATAAAGCAGTTAAAAAATAAGTGGCTAAAAAGTATTAAATAATAAGGCTTACTCATATACTTATTAGTAGTTAAAAAATAAGTACACTCATAAAAAAAGTCCGTACAAATAGTTCAAAATTCGGCTAAAATAACAGGAAATAGTACCTGTATTTGGGCCAGCAGAATTATTAATGAAGTTGAAAATCATAGTCTGCTATTTTTCACATACTGCTAAATATACAGACAATTTTAATTAAATTAGTTAGAAAATTTGAATTGAATTCAGCGGAAATTTTACCTGATTTAATTACAAATTTCTGTTAAAATGTCGTTTAAAATTTCGACTTCCGGGATCTGACCCTAGACGAGCCGATATTTATTATTGGGAGTATATGTGTTTCATAAGGGGTAACTTATAGGTACAGATTGACTAAATTTGTCCATTTTGCTCTATCTCGATTAGTTTCCGAGATACAAGCTATTTTCCAAGTATGTAGTAAACAAAATTAAAATATAGCGTCATCTTCATGAGATATTAGGAAACAATTGTGGTTTAAATTAGCTGAAAAATTTGTAAAGTTAAGAAACATAAATTACTAAAAATTAGTTCAACAGAATCAGAACGCGTTTAATTGACTTTTGTACTAACTTTTTTATGAGTGTAGTGAAATTAAATACGTAGTCGTGCGTACGCTACACTGCTTATAAAAACGACTTCATACGAAGGCAGTTCTTTAAAGATAATTTGTCTTTAAATACACGTTGCTAAAAATGGCTTAAATCGACTTAAGTTCTTTTGTCAAAAGGAAATTTCAGCAGACACAATAAACCCTTTTTTCATAAATTACTTAAGAGATCTTTGTAATTTTAGATCTCTAATAAATGCAAATAAAAAAATGAATTTCAATCCATATTAGTCTCATAAAAAAGTATTAAAAAATTCTCGAATACAGTATGTTCTACTGTTAAAATCCACAGATATTTTAAAATCAAATACAAAATAATTTGAACTATTTTTGTCATTTCAGAATTTGATAATCTGTGATCTTCATGAAAATTTAGATGTTTTAAATAGTTTGCAAAAGAATTATTTACATACCGCAATATCTTACATACCTATTGATATAACAAATCGTCAAACTATTGAAACCGCTTTTAGACTGGCAAATGAAAAATTAGATAAAATTGAGGTTGTGGTACATGGTTGTGGTTTAATGGATGATCGTCACATTGATCTTACTATTGATATAAATTTGGTAAGCTTGTGTGTTTAAATCTAGAACCGATTACTGAATGTCCAGTTAAGATTTAACAAACAGTTTAATTCAAATTTTATATGGGATACAACAACAAATATGTCACTTAGGCGTGATTACTGTATGTACAGTTAGCTACTAACTGGGACTTTAACTGAAACATTTATTGTTGTTTCCCATACAAAATTTTAATTTAACTGTCGGCTAAATTTTAACTGGATATTCAGTAATCGGGCCTTAAAGTCCTAGTTAGCAACTAACTGTACATTGTGAAAATGTGACTATGAATACACGCTTCCCTCGTATAACGCAGCTTCGTACAACGCGATATCATTTTAACGCGGTTTATCCATGTTTTTAAGAATAAGAAGACAGGATTTGTAAAAGACGGATTTTGTACAATGCGGTATTTCTATAGAACGAGGGAAGGGTGTATTTTAAAATTTGGTTATTTTTTTCAGACTGGTGTTATCCATAGTTCCCTTATTGCATTAAAATATATGGATAAATCTAAAGGTGGCCAAGGTGGTTTAATTGTTAATATATCTTCGGTGACTGGCTTAGAACCAAGTGGCATGTTTGCTGTTTATTCAGCGGCCAAATGTGGTTTAACTGCTTTTACTAGAGCTTTAGCTGTAAGCTAAAACTTCCCAAACAATTTTTTAGTAATAACAATTTAACTTAATCATTCTTTTAGAATCCTTTATATTTTGCCCGCACTGGTGTAAGTTTTATAACTATTTGTCCTGGCTTTACTGACACCGCTTTATTGTATTCTATTCGCGGCAAAGAAACGCTCACTGATTATGCTGCTCCAATGGCTCAACGATTTTCCATGGTAAAAAAGCAAACAGCTGAAAAATGTGCTGAAAATATGATTGAGGTTTTATCCATAGCTAAAAACGGTTCTGTGTGGATGTTGGATTTGGGCGAATTTAAAGAAATGAAATTTACAGTTTTATGGAAACCAGCTATGAATGAGTGAAATTTTTGTTTCGATTAAAGGTGAAATATTTTTGTATCGAATGGTTTCTAATAGCTGATTTTAATTTTAAGTTCTAAGTACAATAAAAAAAAATTTAAGATAACAAAAATTTAAAAATTTACCAATTTTTTTGTTAATCCTATCTCAAAGCGTTAAAGTATTCGAAAAAATTATAAAACCCATGTTTTTAATATGTAAAAAATCACCGGGTACGGAAAGGAAAAAGCACCAAAAAATACCCGAAAAGCACTGAAATGGCAACACTGCGTAATATATATAAAAATTCAACATTACGCAAAACCCCCTTGAACTTAGTTATTTTCAATAATAACCCTGTACGAAAAAGGGTTTAGTTGCGAAAGAATTTCTCTCTACATTTTCGTTTTTTATGTGTTCAATGCATGTAAAAGAGGCAAAAATCAAAATACGAGATGTTCTATTCTGATTTAAATCTTTGTGAATGTATTAAATAGCGCTAGGTTTACGTCTCACTAATACAGGCTTAGCTTTAAAAAATGTAAAAGGAAGTAGGGACAGACAAGGGGACAGAAACAAAAGGAACCCTACGGGAAATGAAGGGTCGATTGATCCAAAGTGACAAATCTGTGACAGGTGCATAGGGGACAGGTTACAAAACTGATGTAAACCCAAATTTCGGTGTATCAAAAAGTGGTAATTGCAGCAAAATATTCAACATCGTGACTATTGAAATGGAGGCCAAACATTAACTAGTTCATTTTGGATATATCCTATAACTGGAGAAAAAGTATCATAACATCAAATTGACAAAAGTAACTAGTACCTTTGCAGTTGAAGTAGTGATATAACACAGAACAGGTGCAGTATAATTAGATGTGTATGAAAAAATGGCGATCGGTACCGTAATACCCTATCCCGTGACCGTTACAAAGTTTACATAATACTTAACTTTGTGGCCACAGAAATGATGACATAATAATAAACTACGAGTAGTTCAAAAATATTGTTCGGATACGATTATGCATAATAGATTGTCAATGACAAGCAAAACAATTTATTCACAAACACTGGGGATGTTATATCCAAAAAGTCAGAATTTTTTATTGGATATTTTGATTACCGGTTCTTTTCTCTAATCGTTGGTGAAAATGTTTTGTAATACCGATATTACCATTATGAAATAGAGGAAAGTATTCCAAAAAAAAATCACTAGGGAAGCTTAAATCACTAAGGGGTCGAAATGACCCATTGGACTAAAATAGGTACATCACATCTGTATTTTAATTAAAGAGAAGATTAAATTTATGTTAATAATTGAAAACTAGCTCAAAAAGCCCAAAATGACCCGAAAACCAGTTTAGTGTTGAATTCAGGAATGTACTTTTTGTAAATTGCGCACATATTTTTTTATATGTAAACTTAACAGGGTTTTACTTAAAATATGTGCCCAGATTCTATAATACGATAGACGATTATCGTACACTTTTCGAAGTTTAATAACTATTATATTACATAAAATTTTTAATTGACTTATTGGCATAGACAAGCAACTTGATGGAACCTCACAAGAACAAGTAAGTCGCTTCTGTGTGGGATAACCATGCCCTCAAATCGGTCGTGCAGAATGTCCAGGTCGCTTCAGCTATGTGGCACGTAGCGCCGCCTGTTAGAGCCACATGTCGTTCACATCCATTTCATCCAATTTTGGCCAAAGAAATCATCATAATGTGATAATTACCTGTGAAAAGGAAATAACGATAGAAATTTTCTTCCGATTACAAAACATTCATTGTGTAGGTTATGATTGACAAGACTTCAATTAGCCACACTCATCGATGTGTCGACCATGGTTTGTCTCGTTAAGACGGGTCGTAGCCTGTGTAGAGGGTTGGTCGTTTGATTCCCGGTCATGGAATACACAAAAAGTTTTTCATATAGAGGCAATTTAACGATAAAAAATATTTTGATCAATTCACACATAAACTTCTTTTTGTAAATGAATTTTAAAAAATTGTATTTCATATTCGTAACGTATATAAAATTGTTCAGAATTTATGCAGAAATCCTGAAAAGAAACTTGAAATTTTTAGGGACCTATAAACGTCATTCCATTTTGCCGAAATTTGGTCCGTATGTATATACGACTTGTTGCGTGCACACAAGGGTACATGGACAGTAGAGCGTACCACCTTACAGGCAAAAAAAAAAAAATGCGCCGTACACCCTCCAATATGAAATATTTTTGCAAGAAGGTTTTAAAAAAAATTTTTATTTTTTTTTTGCCGAACGTAGGGGTCGCTATTTTACATTTTTCGTTATATCTTTGGCATTTACAGTCGGATCTTAAAGTATGATACATCGATGTAGACCAGTATTTTGCTCCAAGGGCATTTTGACCTCAAGTTTCCCGTTATAGTAGTTACCCACCAGATCTCAGTTGCTACCACCCTAATGTTAGAAATTTAAAGCTCGCAAAAAATCATTCAACTTTTGCTAAGGAAGTTTTTCGCTAAACCCAGTAGAAATTTTTTTATATATTGGTTGCCGAACGTAGGGGTCGCCTTTTTAAATTTTTTTTAATTGGATTTTTACTATGTAGCAAAACACTGGTCTCCTCGAGGCAAAAAATCGATATATCACACTTTAAAATCCGATTTTAAATGCCAAAGCTATAACAAAAAATTAAAAAAGGCGACCACTACGTTCGGCAAAAAAAAAAAAATTTTTTTTTGAAATCGCCTTCCAAAAATACTTCATATTGGAGGGTGTACGGCAAACTTTTTTTTTGAGGTACGGTCTAATGGACAGATAGATAGACCGACGGACGGACATCGCCAAATCGACTCAACGCGATTCTGAGTAAATCGGTACACTAATAGGTTGGTCTAGGTCCAATATTTTTTGGTGTTACAAACAGCAGTATAAACTTATTTTACCTTGTCGAAGTAGTGGTGTATGGTGTAGCTAGTATTTCTTAACTTACGTTAAAATTTATATGTATACTTTCATATATGTATTTGTTATAATATTGTTCCACCTCAAGTCCAAATTCGAATATGACATTTTGAAGCAACAAATAAAATCTAATATTACAATATTATCCTATTCGAATTTGGACTTGATGTAGAACAATATTCTAAGTAAATGTATGAAAATCTATTTAGAAAGTCCGAAAAAACTATTTTTGAATTTTTAATGCAAAAATTAAAATAATTTATATGTATAGCTTATATTGAATTGTAATCATGAGTTAATAGGGGTTTTCATATAAATGCGTATTATACTCGTAAACAGTGTAAAGTTGGTATGTTTATGAGTTTAATATCAATCTCCATACATGAAAAATATGTTTATATTTATACAAGATTTACATGGAATTTACGAGTTTATATGAAAACCCCTAATATTTATGTTTTTGGAATTTGGAATAAAATGTTTTTTTTTTTAATAATTTTTTGTGAGTTTGTGATGTTTTAAAAACATATTCGGTGACTTGTCGTTTTACGTAAGTTCAGTGACTGGATCCTTCTAGGTTCTTCCAGCACCCATACTTATTATGACACATGGTGAATAATAAGTGACATGTTACACGTCAATTAGTTTCAGTTAGTCCTGTGACTTGTTAACTTAGAGCAGTATAGTGATATGTCACGAAACTATTATTTTGTACTAGTTCAGCAACACACATATTGACTAATGTGTGACCAGTTTTTTAACAAATATTTTTCTTTAGTTCTGTGATATGTGCGCTTAAACCAGTCACCTGATATTTTATTTCTCACTAGTTTCGGTACTTATCACATAATGTCTAACATGAGACTACTTCCGTATTAGAAAACTTTAACTTGTTATATTGCATACTCTCTTAAACCAGTAGTGTGATATGTTATAAACGACAAGCTTTGCGACAAGTTACAAGTAGCTCAAAAGGAGGAAATTGCCACCTCCTATGACAAGCCCATGTTAAAGTTGCCGGTTACTTTCATATAAAAAAACCGAATCGAGGACCGGTGACTCCCACAAAGTTCCAGTCACGTGACCAGCTCTGTGACTGATCCATTTCCCGTAGGGAATGTTTACAAAATATGATCTTAACAACTTTACATACTTTTGAATTTTTAAAGCGTTACTGAAATTATTTTTGTTCCTTTTTTTTAAATAAAAAAATTAAAAGTACAAAAAAAATTTATATTAGGGATTTTCATATAAACTCGTATGCTACTCGTAAATGGTGTAAATCTGGTATGTCAATGAAGTTAATTAATGTCAAAGTCCATACATAAAAAATATTGTTTGTATTTATACAAGGTTTACAAGGAATTTACGAGTTTATATGAAAATCCCTATTATTTTATATAAAATTTTGTTCGGTTAATCGATTAATTTTGTTTTAACCGGTGAAGAAAAGACCCGAATAATTAAATCCGCGATTAATCGATTAAAATAAAAAGTCGATTAATATCCCAGTCTGAAGCCAAAAAGAGCACGTTAGAGAAAGTCACGTTTGACTTAAAATTTTGTAGTTAGGTATTTTATTAAATAAAGAAAACAATAAAAATAAAATTATAATAGAAAAAATATTTATTTACGTAAATAGTAATAAATATTAGGGGTTTTCATATAAACTCGTAAATTCCTTGTAAACCTTGAATAAATACAAACCATATTTTTTATGTATGGAGTTTGGCAATAAACTCGTAAACATATCAGGTTTACACCGTTAAAACAATAAACAAACAACATTTTTACCATTTGTCTCGATGGAGCAGAGTCCGAATAACACTTATCAAGCCAAGCTTTAGCTTAAACGGTGTTTTTTCCCATTAAAAAGCAATTTATCATTGATAAATGTAACTTGTTGACTAATCAACGAATTGTCATTAAATTTTGACAGATATGATCTGAAGGTTGGTTGTTCCAAAAAATCATATGAATTTTTCATTAATGGTGCCACCTATGTGTCATCCTACGGATTTTTCAGCCGATGTATTAAATTGTATTTATGTAAGAATATTTCAACAAGATAAAGTCATTGAGGTCATGATATTTCAACAATTTTAATTTTTCAATAAAAAAAAATTGATTTTAAAATACAAACAGCAGCATTCCGGCAACAAACACCAGTAAAGAATATGCTATTAATATCTATTTTTAAAGTTTCATGAAAGCCATATCCGGAATTCTTAAAAAGCTAAAATTATTGAATTGGGAAGTAAATAGCTACGACCACGAATTTTTTTTTTGCCCGATGGTGGAAAATATAATCTATATTCATGGAGATGGAGGTATCACAAAATGTAAAAACTCGTTTATTAACGAAATTTCTGTAAATTGTAATAACTTTAATTTTTTTTATTTGTACGCTTTGGTTATTTCGTCCTACGAAAAAATAAATAGAGATTTAAAGTGTGTTGACATCTTAATAACGTAAAGGACACTGCTACTGAAACCTTCATAACTACTGCGTATTAATAAGATAATTTTGTGGGGCACACCTATGTTCCGCAATTCCGCCCAAATGCATTCTCTTCTAATTGAGTCGAAAGCAATTTCATAGTCGACAAATAAGGTCTATAACGGGGATCTCAGTTCAATAAACTGCTCAATTATTATTCTAAGCGTGTTGATTTGGTCAGTACATGATCTTGCTGCACTAAATCCGGCTTGTTCACGACGTAGCTTACCATCAATAGATTTAACAATACGTTCAAGTATTATTTTCATAAAAATTTTCATAACTGATGAAAGAATAGTTATGCCTCTCCACACAGAAAAAATTTACAAAATTCTGTTTGTAATGTTAAACACCTTTTTTGCATAAACAAACAAAAAATTTTTTAAAAAGGCACCAACAATGGAATTTGTATATACAAATCCCTTTTTGTAACTTTTTTGTAATTTGTTAAAAATAAAATCAATTTTTTTTTAACAATGTGTTTTGTAAATACAATAATTTTTTTTTGTAACTTGTTTGTATTTGTTAAAAATAAAAAAATAAAATTCAACAACGAGTTTGTTATATTAAAACAATTATTCGCTTTACGACAACAGTATTGACAAAAAAAAAATACTTTTTTGAAATTTTTGTTACAATTTACAAACATTTGAGCAATTGAAAACAAAAAATAAATGATTTGTTTTTTTTTTGTTTCAAAAAATTTTAAGGCTATTTTTTTGATATTTTTGATACAATTTACAAACATTTAATAAAAAAATTGTTAGATATCTAAGTAAAAAGCCAACAATTTTTTTTAATTACTCAAAATCGTCTTTTTTATGAATGTACCCTAGTAAAAATGATTTTTTTTATAATCATTTATGATTTTATACAATTATATCTGGTCGAGTATTGTGAAATGTATATTTTTATATTACCCTATCAAAAGATATTTAATCATATAAAATCATATTAACCAGATCCACCATTTCCCGGATCAAATCATATATGGGTTTATATAATTATGTGTAAAAATATATTATTAGATCCGAAAATTGGTGGATCAGGTTAATATGATTTTATATGATTAAATATCTTTTGATATAATTATATAAAAAAATACATTTCACAATACTCAATAAAGGTTGAAGACGAAATCAAGAAATAACACTACACTCATGGAAATAAATCTGTAAAAATAGCAAAAAATTTACTAAAAATTAGTTAAAAATTATGCTGCAGAAAAAACTGCTAAAATTAGCAGATTTTTTTACTAAATACTAGTAAAATGAGAACAGCAAAATTAAAACTATTAAATTTACAGATTTTTAGTTATATTTAAGCTAACTTTTGGTTAATTGAAAATAGCAAATTGTACTGTAAAATCCGCAGAAAATTTAGCTAAATATTAGTAAACTAAAAATAGCAAAAATGAACTGTTATATCTACAAAATTTTTGCTATTTTTAAGCTAAATTTAGTTGAATGCAAATAGCAGTCTATTCTGCTAAAATCAGCAGAAATATTTGCTAAAAAATTGTAAACTGCTGTTTTCAAAAGACTCGATTTTTATTTGCATTTAAAAAAAATCGAAAAAAACTTCGAAAATTTTAAATTTTTTGTTGATTTTTTAGGCTACTAATTATTAGCAAAATTTTTTGCTAATTTTAGCAGGTTAATTTGCTATTTTCCATTAACAAAAATTTAGCTCACATATAACTATAATTCTGTATATTTAACAGATTTATTTTTGCTGTTCCTATATAACTAATATATAGCCAAAATAATCTGCTAATTTAGCTGTTTTTTTTTTCTGCAGCATCATTTTTAACTAATTTTTAGTAGTTTTAACTAAATTTGTTACGGACTTTTTTCTATTAGTGTACTATTATAGGGAGAAGATTCATCTAAATATAACTGCTCTAATTAATGTAACGCAATTTATTATTTTATTTACATGCTTAAATCAAAATTGAAATTTGATATAATTAAAATAAATAATCAGAAACTAAAATAAAAACAAACAACAAATTACGACATTTCTGGGCTGCACGTCTACAAGTTGCAAGATGACAATTAATACATCATACACTTGCCACATTCATACAAATGAATAAAGTATGCAAAAGGTATAAGTTACTTTGAATTGCATTAGGGCGCCAAGTTTCGAGGTCAAAAAAGAATACTTTTAAATAAAATATTAGTTTTTGAATAACTAAAAACAAGCTGTCCACTACTGGCTACACTTCAAAGACTTTGGTAAGGAAAATTAGAAACCATTACAAAATTATAACCGACTATAAATTGAAACTGTAACGACAATTCAATATTAGAAGCCGTTAACAGCTTCATAAAGTCAGTTCAACTCGAAATTGTGACCAAAAGAGTGTTTGTGAGTGATAGTTATAAAAAAAATAGACAATCTAATAGAAAATGAGACTTATAATATTGTGTGTCTTTATAACATTGGCCGCAGCCTCCCAGAATCATCATATTATATTATTAAAAACAGAAACCCCTACAACAGAATATAGAGAAGAGGATTCAAAAGGATTTTATTCATACGGCTATAGTAGTGATGATTCTGCCAAAGCTGAATATAAAACTAAAGATGGATCATCAAAAGGATTTTATTCGTATATAGATGCTGATGGAAAATTACAAACTGTACAATATGAAGCTAGCCGCAGACAAGGTTTCACAGCTTCAGCAACAAATTTACCAACACCACCCATGGATAATAGTCAAGCACCCGAGCCAGTTCAAGATACTCCCGAAGTAGAAATGGCTAAACAGGCTCATTTTGAGGCCTATCGCGAGGCTGCCTTAAGAGCTGCTTTGGAACCAGATACAGGTGATAATGGTGATGAATCGAATGGTTCTGCGGAAAATAGTCTAAGTACGGAAGAAATGTCACAACATGAAAATGAATTACAACAAAATACACGTGAATTATTAATGAATCGTCAAAATTCTCGTGAACAGTCATTGAATCTATTAAGAGAACAACAAGAAGCTGCTTCTCAAGAACGTGATAGTAAAGAATATGTACAGCAAGAATCCCAAGGTCATCAGCAACCCCAGTTAATGACCACTTATATTCTTAACGCTGAAACTCGCTTGGGACAACCTTCTCTCTCGGAATTAAGAACTATTTATCGTGTAGATAGTTCTGATTCTAATGTTGAATTAAAACGTGGTGATATCAATTTAAATAATATCAATCAACATTCCTTAAATTTAATACAAACTGAACAACAGCAACAAGAACAGGGTAATTTGCGATCATTTGAATCTATACGTGTTCCCTCAAATTCCTATTATACTGTTAATAGCCCCAGTACCCATTATACGGTTGAAACTCCCACTGTATTGACTACTTTGCCACGTATTGTATCCATACGTTTGGGTAATCATCGTTTGCCCATTTCTTTAAGCACTGCCATCTCTTCTCAACGTTTGAATGGAAAATCATCTTTAACAAGTCATTAAGCATAATTTTTTGTATATTGTACGATAAAAGATATTTTGAAATGTGTTTAAATATCTATATGATTGTTGTACATCAAAATGTAGATTAAATTTTTAGTGAAAAATAAAAAAGCAATGAAAATAATTCATATTTAAATTAAATATTTTATAAGTGCTTTTGCATGGAATTTTTTTGTTTGTTTATTTTTCAGATAAACCTTAACGATTATTAATTAAGACCATTTAACATGTATAAGTTGAGACATTATGACAAGTAGGTAAACTTGTTTCCTTTTATTTCCACTCATGGAACAATATGCTTCCTTGTTAATCATATGAATCATTTCTTTCAATTCTCCCACATTTTTATAAATATTGGCCGATCAAAGCCAGTTGTTATTTCTGAAATAGACTTATTTTAAAAATTTCAACTATTTTAGGTACCAAATATATCTGCAACCAAATATATCTGCAAAATCACGTTCTTAAAGTGCAAATAAAAGAATACGAACAACTATTGTTACAACTTTAACTTATATTTGTAATAAAGGAACTAAAGAGTGAGATCATAAAAATGTTAACACACATAAAGTTAAACAAACCACTCAATTTTAAGACTTCAAGCCAAATTTTTATTAAATGAAATTTAATACAAAATCCAACAAAAAAAAAACCGCATGGAATTCTAACCACTACGAACAAAGTTATCCACTTTTTCCGGAAACCCTCCCATTCAAGCTTTTATGGTAGTTTCTGTCACCTTTTTAGAGCAGGTTGTCCATCTACGTTTGAAATATTGCATGTCCTGGGAGACCTTTTTTGTGCCCTTTAATTCCCTTTTAACAAGAGCCCAATATTTCTTCACTGGCCTGAGCTGTGGGCAGTTTGGTGGATTTGCCTCTCTTGGTACAAAAACCATATTATTATCATTATACCACTCCAGCGCTTTCTTGCTGTAGTGGCAAGATGCTAAATCGGGCCAAAACTAAGTGGATACATTGTGCTGACTCAAAAATGGAAGAAGTCTGCAAACACTCCTTTATATAAATTTTGCTGTTTATAGAGCCAGATGTCACAAATGACTGGCTTCTTTGGCCGCAGCCACATATGTCTTGCCATACTAGGAATTTTTAGGGAATTTCGTTTGCTTTTTCGACCTAAATTTTTCCGCAACTTTTCCTCGAACATCGGAAACATAAAATTCTTGACCAGGGAGCTGCGAAAAATCAGCCAGGACATAAGTTTCGTCGTCCATTACACAACAGTTGTATTTTTTTTATAAAATTTGATTTCAATTTTCGAGCTCTGGTTTTGGCCTCCAAATTTTTAAAAGCTTTTCTATCGGGATCTTTTTGAATTTTGTAGGACTTTAGTCCTGCCTTACGCTTCATTTACGTACAAAAAAGTCCGAGCATTGGGCTAACCGAGCTGTTTTTCTGCCAGATGTGTTAGGAGCTCTCTTAAGGATGCTTTTAATTTTATGTGCCTTACCAATTTTACGATACCCAGTCGTTGTTCCTGTTCCCGGCTTACTTTCAATTTTTAGGTGTTCCAGATACCTTTTTACCACTTTTGAAACTGTTTGGCGGCATACATTAGTTTCTTTGGCAATTTTTTTGTATGGTTTTGTTGAAAATATTTAATTATTTTTGAACGCACTTTTCTTTCATCGTCCATTCTGTAAAAAATTGCTAATTAAAACTCATGATGTAAATTAATTTATTAACTGACATATTTTTAAAATGTATGAGAAGCTTTAAAGCAAAGTTATAGGCAAAAACGTGTGTTAACATTTTTATGATCTCACTCCTTAAACCCTTCACCTCTAACCTGGTTTTAATCTTTGTAATGTTTTATGTAACAATAATTGCTATCGATAACACTCGACGACTGCGGTAATTTGCCCTCAGGTCTAAAAGTTGGTGCGTTACAATTACAATTATATTCCGCTCAAATTGTTTGTATAAATTATTTTAAATATTAGGACAATTTACTTCGTTTTTAACATGTTCTACTTAAAATAAAGAAAAAGCGATTAAGATTAAATAAAACTGCTGTTTAACTTAACAGTTCAAAGTTTAAAAGGAACAATATAAAATAGCAACTTGGCGCCGTTAGCAATACGGCTTCAGATGAACATGGAAAAGGTCGGTGTTACCAAAAAATTTATCGACAACACCAAAATATTTTTAATTTTTATCTGACTTTGTGTGTTTTTTAGAGTTATCGTTATAACAAAAAACAGAGTTGCATACAATTCGTAGTATGAAATAGTAACTAGATTAAAAGTTGGATTTACTTTTAATCGAAAACATCAAAATATGGTTTAATCGACTCGTTTTGTGTTCGATTAAGGCCTGATTACTGTGTTAAAAATTAGTTCGTCGACTGTATAAAATTTATGAAAATCTGACCGATCGGAATATGAATTTTCCAAATATACAAAATCGAAAGTATCCTAAAATTTATTCCGTTTTCACAGAGAATATAAATAATGTTTAGTTTTACTAAAATACTACTGCGTTTAAAAAATTATAATGTCAGAGTTGCTAAAATTGTCGAAAACCACAATATTTTTTGAAAAAAAAAAATTAAAATCGGTTAATTCAAAAAATAAAAAATTCTTATATTTTTGAATAAAGATTTGTCCATAAAAATACACAAAATTAAAGTATTTTAACTATCTTTAACTATTTTAACTGTTCAAATCCCATCAAAATTTCATTCATATCCTATCAAATTTGGTTGCAGTGTAAGGCAAAAACAAGTACAACAATTTCTGAATGAACCGTTGGCTATAGCTAGTTGTTCTTTATTTTCAATTCAATGTTTGTTTTACAATTTTTATATTATTATATAAAATAGTTTTCGAATATTTTAGGAAACACAAATTCTAGGAACATTAGAACATGCGACTATGACATATTGTCGTCAGTCGGCCTATTTAAACTGTCCGCAAAGTTTGGTTGAAAAATGTCCTGTGGATCTATGACATGCCCTTAATGAGTTAATAAACTTCTTACGTACTTTATTAAATTTCAACAGAAATTTTATTTCCGTCTTAATTTGAAACATGTTTTATTTGTATTGTTCTGATAACGGTTTTCATAATACACTCAAAAAAAGTCAGTAAAATCAGCAAAAAAAGTTTACTTTTTCGGGCACCCCTCTAGAATTAAAAAATAAAATGTTTTTTCTATTTGGTTTTAAGGGGGCGGGGGCCGGCGCCGGGGCCTCTGGGACCCGATAGGTACAAAAAACTGAAACACACATAAAATGGTAATTGTGACGACTCTAATTAAAGGAAATTTTCAACCGATTTCAAATATGCGTTTTGTTTCATGATCCATAAAGTGTGGCTCCCACTAGATCCATTTAAGACCCCCCAGGAGTCTAAAATAACCAGTTAATGTACTAATCATAAAGTATGGGTACTCAAAGGAACGGAAATTTTCTTACGAATTCAAATATGACCACAATGTACCCAAAAATTATTTTTTTTTTAAATCGCGCGATTACAACAAACTTCCTAAGGTTCATAAAAAATTTAATTTTTTGTAAAAAAAATCCCCCACTTTTAGCTAAATAAAAAAAAAATTAAAATTTGTTTGAAAAAATCGCGCGGCTCTATATACGAAAAACCAATGTATCAATGTACGAAAAACCAAAATGTACCTATCGGGATTTTTTTTCCGGATCTTGAAACATAATGCATATTTGGAATCCTGGAAAATTTTCATTTAATTTAAGTAGTAACACTTGCCATTTTAACCATGTTTCGGTTTTTTTGGACATAGCGGGTCCCAGCGTCCCCGGCCCCCTTATCACTAAATAGAAAAAAATTTCCTTTTTCAATTCCAGAGGAGGTCATATTTTTTTTTTTGAGTGGTGCCCGAAAACACTAACCTTTTTTTTTATTACCTAAAATTTACTCAAATCATATAGAAAAAAAATTCTTTTTTAGTTCCAGAGGAGGTCATAATTTTTTTTGAGGGGTGCCCGAAAAAGTAGGAGAGAAATTGCTAATGACAACAAAATCGTTTTATTGAGCTGTGATTGCTAAAATCACTAAACCTTTTTGCTGGATATTAGAAGAAAGAAACTTAGAAAATTTTACTTTAGTTAATTTATTTGGTGAAATTTAAACTTTAGAAAATGATTTAGAAAACTTTTTTAAATATAAAAATGTCCATTAAAAAGTAATTATAACAATATACATATGAACAAAATTGTCTTTCTGGTTGTTGTCCACGCTATAAATGTGTTTATCAGCACAATTTTAGTGACAAAATAAATTAGTAAAATATTAGATCAAAATTAGTTTAGTGCTAAAAATATAACTAAAACTTTTGCTGAAAACACAATTTTAGGAAAACAATAGCTGAAAACTAGTACATGGTATACAAGAAGTTTTACTAATTTTGCTACTAATTTATTTCTTTGAGTGTACTTAATACGATTATTAATCAATCATATGCGCATTGTGGTCTATAATTTAAAACATCTTCTCATGAGAAACAATTCCAATATAAAATGTGAACATGGTTTTTGGACATATGAATTGTTAAATGAAAATTGAGATTGTAAACCATTCAATCCAAGCTTATGAATATCTCAACATAAAGGGACGGCAGGGACATAGAGACAAATAAGACAAGATAACAAATTACAATGTTGTTGTAACGATAAAACAGCAGCCAACGACAATTTAACGATACATAAACAAAACGTGTGGATTTCTGACCAATAAACAAAACAACTCACGTGCTGCACCGCATGATGCCGCTGTTGATGATGATGACGACAATGACGATTCTCTGCGTGCCAAAACGTAGAAGAATTATAAGGAAATACCTAAGGAACTACCGAAATGTTTAAATGAATTAAACAATATTTTTGTTACTTGTTACTGTTTTAACCCATCTGCATCTTAAATAAATACTTAAATATTCTATGGGTCAAAATGACCCTTTATTTATATCTGAAAGTTAATCGAAGAAAATAACCCATCTGCATCTTAAATAAATACTTAAATATTCTATGGGTCAAAATGACCCTTCATTTATATCTGAAAGTTAATCGAAGAAAATAAGGAGAAAGAAGGCGAATGTTATTAACCCTAGAAGGTTTTTTGTGCGTAAAAATTAAATAACATGAATTTGTTCTCTTTGAGACATACATATACTGTGAGTTTCAAAAGAAAATGTACACGTTGGTTTATTATGTTTACAGTTTCATTTCACTCTTTTGCAATTCTAATTTATTTAACATTTTATCTCTTTTAAATTATATATTTTTGCCTCTCTTAATTCATATTAAAAAACAATAAAAATATTACAATAACAAAAATCATGCAACAAAAATAAAAAAATCTTCATATTCTTAGTGTCAAAAGAAACTGTACAACTTCTGCATCAATAACACGGAAAAAGCAGGGAGAATATTACCTAAGTGCTATGTAATTATACAACTACATAATTTCCAAGTTAGATTTACAATTTTATAGTAAGATACTCGCATATGTACTTCTTTTGTAAAATATAAAAAAGTCTTGTAAAATATATACATGTCTACTAAAATATGTCAAAAAAATATAAAACAACTTGAAACTTAACCATCGGCTTAAAAATCCTTAGGATGACACATAGGCCATATGATTTTTTGAAACTACCAACCTTCAGATGGTACCTGTAAAAACTTAATGACAATTTGTTCATTAGTGTAGAAGTTCCAGCTGTTTTAGTAACGCTACTTTTCTGATTTTGAAAACAATGGATTCAAAGCTATTTCCGTTCAAGCCAAAGCTTGGCTTGATAAGTGTTATTCGGACTCTGCTCCTCGGGACAAATGGAAGAAATGTGGTTTGTTAACTTTAAAAGTGGTTGTACAAACATCGATGACGCCGAACCAGAACCACACAAAAGAGGTGGTGATACCGCAAAACATCAAAAATTTCACAAAATCGTTTTGGCAGACCGTGTAAAGTGAAGTTGCAGGAGATAGCTGATGCCTTAAAGATATCGAAGGAACGTCGGCTTTATTTTGAATGAATATTTGTCCATGAGAAAGCTGTTTTCGAAATGGGTGCCGCGTTTGCTCACAGTGCATCGAAAACAACAGCGTGTGGATGATTCTGAGAGCAGTTCGAAGCTGTTTCGGCGAGATAAAAAGGACTTTTTGCTTCGGTATGTAACAATTGACGAATATTGGATCTGCCACTTCACTCCAGAGTCGAATCGACAGTCAGCTGAGTGGACAGCAACTGGCGAACAGAGAAACAAGCCGACCAAAATAATCGGCGGCGGCGGCGCAAGCAAAAAATCGGCGGCGGCGGCGGCGATTGACGTTGAGCCGGATAAAAATCGGCGGCGGCGGCGCAACCAAATAATCGGCGGCGGCGGCGGCTTGATCGGCTGAAAACAACATTTTGTATATGATTTGAAAACGTTTATGTTTTTTTACGAAAGATATATATTTTACTATCACTCTATATGCCTTTACGTTTTTTGCCATTACTCTTACCTGACCACCTCTCAAGGATTTGTACGAATAATCTTCAAGGTTTACTATTTTTGAAAAGTTATTCATCATCGCTCTTATATCTGAAACATTTGGAATAATTATTGGAGGCGCTTTTTCTTCACACAGCTCTTTGTTAGCATTATGGTTAATATAATTAACATCATCATTATTGTCTACATCAAGTGCAGCAAACATGTTGTTGCTAGTAGGTACTTGGTATATCATCATTAGGGCAAGGAATTTCATGCACTTAAAAATTAAAAATATGCGCCTAAAATATGCGGTTAAAAAAGAAAAATATGCACTAACAATATAAAAAATATGCACTAAAAACTTAAAAATATATTTAAGTTAGTTATTTTGCAAACAGACACAGAACTCGAAGATTTCCCATAGGTCAATAAAGTTTTAAAAATGTTTATTTTGATTGAATCAAAATATGAAAACGTATCAATTTTTTATATTTTTTTACAAAATAAAAAATGCTACTAAAAATGAAAAATATGAACAAATATGCATTAAAAAGCACAAAATATGCATTAGAAAGCCACCAAATATGCATTTAAAGTCGAAATATACAAAAACATGCATTTATGTCAAAATATGCAACTACAAATCGATGCCAGTTTGTTCTAAATTTGATGATTCGGATAAATGTTTAGTCTATATTAGTTTTGGACTATCGAGAAATAACATACATTTGCATGGAATTCCTTGCCCTAATCATCATTGTTGGTAGTTTTTTTTATTTTGATTGCATGCTTAACTAATCCTGGTGATCGATTTTGTCGTCGTTTCGTTGTTTTGTTTTCAGCGACTGTCTACCAGACAATATCGCTTTCTTCAGTAGACTCGCTGGATTAGTATAGAAGAATATTAATCCCTTTGTTTACTACTTAATAATAAGTAATAATTTGTTGTTGATTTCAATATACAATGCAGTGTTGCCAACAAATTTTCAAAATAAATGGCTAGATCAGACCCAAAAATCGCTAGAAAATCTCTAGATTATAAACAGTGTAAATATTTAGCGATTTTATCGCTAGATTGTTGAAAAATGGTACTTAAAGCAGTTTTTACTCAAAAATTTCTTTAATATGTTAATAAGAAGTGTTATAAACTTTTAAATAATGAAAAATTTTACGATTAAGCTTCAAATAATGAGTCCTGATTTTCATTGAATTAATCTTAGTATTGCGAATACACAATAGAGGGCGTTGTACGATGAAAAAGTGCATACCCATATTTTATCGAAATGTGTATTTTTAGAGTTTTTTTTACTAAAATCGTTTAAGATGTTGTGTTTTATAATAAAGGAATATCAATGTGCGAGTTTTATAATATTTTTCAACATAAAACCGAGTTTTAAAAATTATATTACGGCTGATAAAAAAAATCGCTAGATTTTTGGCTAATAGCTACAGGACAATTTTTCCCGCTAGGTGCGAAATAAAATCGCTAGATCTGACGAGAAAATCGCCGTTATGGCAACACTGATACAATGTAAAAAAAAAAGTTTTTTCTTAAAACAATAACAAATGTTATTGCTTTTAATTTTAAATAGAATTATAGAAAAGAGATCACAATTAACGTCTGCACTTTATCACGGTCAGAAAATCACTCGCAAAAAAATATATATAAAATCAATTTATATAAGATTTGGTGTTGGTTCACGTGTGATTTGTTTCATGTTCGCACAGATCCATGGCTAGTCAAGACTATATCTAACAAATGGTCCTAAATATTTAATATAATATACAAGTTTTATTTAATAAATTATAAACATACCCTTTTACTACCAAGTCCTTTTCGTTGAAACATAACTTGCAAAATTTTAATTTCTGTCAATGTAAAGGGCTCCAAAGTAATCCCAACATTGGGAAAATGTAACCCTCTTGGAACTCAAAACAATTTTTGCCTCTTATAGAATTTTCAGAAAATTAAAGCATACTGGGAATCAATTTTTTTTTATTTATTCTTTTTAATTTTAACAAATTAAGGAATAAATAAAGACCATAGAAAAAATAAATATCGATTGATTTAAGAAACTAAACTTGTTTGAAGGCTTTTGAATGGAGGCTTTGTTAGAAAGTTTGGGCAGGATGCACATATCTTGTATGGACCCATTTGAATTAGATGCCCAATCAACAATTCGAACATTGGTTTGAGCATTTTATCCGTAAAAGTGTCCTTTTCTAAATATTATAGAATTTTACAATATATCTTATCTTTACTTTTTCATTTATTTGTTACAAAATGTCTCATTTATCCAAAATATTCAACTGGACCATTTTTAAAAATATATTTTAGAATTGAAAAAATATATATGGGTGATATCAAAAAATGTGATAAAAACCATGTAACCAACTAATTTCAAATGCATGGATTACATTTGAGTTATATATTTCGATATATATGAGCGCATTGTCACCTGTTTTACAAAATTTATAACAATCTGACCAACTTTTGGTTAATACATAAAATTTGTGACCAATTTTATAGGCCAAATGTAAACTCCGTAACCAGTAACATTAATAACCAATGAAGCTAAACACTAACTGTAAGAATTTATATGAAGAGGAGAAGTAACGCTTTTAACAAAAATTAATGCATTTTACAAACTTTTTCGTATATCTATGCTAACACGACTTCAACTCTGTAACGATTTTTCGTCATAATTTTTGATAAATAATATATTGAGTTTTAAATGCAAAGTTAAGCAGCTACGTTTTTTTATTAATTGATTTTTTACACATCTGCAAAGAGTTGCATTCTGAAGTATTATATTAACCCATTAGGAACTTTTTTTAAATTTTTTTCACAGTATAAATTTATATAAGCTTTTATAGCTTTAAAAAATTATATTTATAAAAATTTAATATTTAGAAGATTTTAACTTTTTTCTTTTCATATAAAAAAATTGTTTTTAGCTCTGGTTGTTCAAGTTTAATGAATTAGTAAATTCTTTTAAAAAAATATATTTATTTTTAAATTTTTTATATTTGAAAATTGATACTTCCAGCCGAAATGAGCCGAAAAAAATCGGCGGCGGCGGCTGAAGCAAAAATGACCGGCGGCGGCGGCTTAAACGGCTCACGGCGGCTGGCTTGTTTCTCTGCTGGCGAACCTCTATAAAAAGGTATCGAGACGTTAGAAAGGCGTTGGGGTGATTGTACCGCTCTTGAAGGAGACTATGTCGATGAATAAAGTCGAATTTTGCCAACATTTTCGGTTATCCTAACATATCAGCCGATGTGTTATGACTATATATAAATTTTTTCACTCTGGATATACATAAAAGTAACAAAATTTTTTATATTTATATATAATTATAAATGAAAGTATTTATGATCGTATAACAGATATACCAAATATATATGTTTGGGTAAAGAGGATCAATTAATATAAGATACAGTGTCATAGGATGATTAGAGTGGTTCTTATTTTGTCAACTTGCGAATTTCGGTCGTCCCTTCTCCTAAAAATATTCCTTGGTGTATAAAACGTGTTGTGGAAAAAATTAGGATGATCGTTTATCGGGAGACGTGGCGCATCCGCCCTTAAGTTTGTAAAGGGAATTATATAAAAGAAATATCAGCTTTTTTTCTAATTTTAATAAAAATTTTGATATTTATCATTGCGTTTTAAGTCAGACAATAAGTAAATCGGAATATACATTAAAATAGCTTTCATACAATACCTTCGAGATTGACAAATAGGCAAATTATAGAAAATCTTGCAGGCCACTAATGTTATGCAGGCATCTTTCCAACAAGTTTTGAGGCCCGATATTAAACGATTTAAAAATTCTTTACTAAAACAAAAGGTTGCACTTTATGACTTTGTTAAGTACTCCTTATTCAGGAAGAATATGTATTTTTTAAGTTTTTTCTCTAGTGGTAATTTTGATCACACGAGCACTAAAGAGTTAATTTTCGAAAATTAGCCTGAAACACTTATTTTTAATCGTTGGAAAATAATATACCTGTTGCTTGATACCGTTTTGTAATAAAATATAAATTACCCTATTTTTGACCACTCTATCTTAGAAATTTTTGTAGAAGCAAGTATGATATATAAATATATACCGTTACATATAGCCACATATATATACTATATGTGTGTATAGTTACATCAACATATATGTTGCCTTTGTTTTAACTGTCATATTCAGTAGATTCTATCCATTAACCTTTGGAGTGCACTAAGGTCTGAAAATTTCTTACTTAAGGTAAAATTTTATCAAAAAAAGCTACAAAGTGCTGACTTTAATACTGGCCCTAAGGGCTTTGTCTCGCTCCAAAGCTCATAGCTTATACAAAAACCTTGACTTAACTATTCTTTGAAGACTAAAGTTGACATTAAAAATTCAATTAACGTTTGCCGATTTTGGTATAACTTTAAGAATATAATCTTTGTGATATGGGTCAAAATATACTTTTAGTTTTGTTCATTGAATCACAACGGTAAACTAATTTTACCCTATCGCTCAAATTGTGGCTAAAACGCACTTTTTTCCAAATTCACTAATGGGCTAGCAGATAGCTCCTTTTCTTGGTTCAGATAACGGTATTTCGAAATTATTTCATCATCCCAGCCAGATCGTCAGCATATCGTTTCATGTCTACTAATCTTGGCCTTATTTTATTATAAAGCTCACAGCTTATACAAAAAATCATCACCAAAATAAAGTCAGAGGGGTTAAACCTCCAAAAATATTTATTTTAGTTGTTTTTAAAGAACATACCAGGAAAAAAGAATTAAAAAACTGTAAATGATAAGTGCAACATAATACTAAACAACTGCATACAGAATCAACAAATGCATAAAAACAAAACAAAAAAGATCCTAAAGCAGTAGAAGGAAGCAACTGTAACCATAACAGTACGAATTGTAGGAATGTATTGAAATAATTTGGGGTAAAAGTAAACTGGATGACCTTCCTTGAAATTATGTTTTGATCCCATAGTACACATGCAAACATGCAACAAGATTTTATGTTTTGTTTAATTTTTGGTAATGTTTTTGTTTATGTTGTTGTTGGAGAACTGTTTGTTGTTTCCTCTTGTGTCATTAAAGTTCACTGAATGATTTTTTGCAACAAGTCCTGTTGATGACGATTTTCCATATAAAAGGAAGAACAATTGTTAAATTCAAACACAAACCAACTAAACAGTTCTCTAGAGCGAGTACTAGTCTAAACCTAAACAGTAAAAAGAACTAGCAGCGCTTAATATATAAAGAAAGAAAATCAATCATAATGCAATTCCTAATTTTTGTAACCATTTTAATTGCCTCAACTATGGCTGATGTATCGTATTTGTATCCGGCACCATCTCAACAATTAAAAACTCCTCTTGTCATAGTCAGAGCTGGACCACAGCAGTCACAGCAACTTGAAGAGCAGCAGCAACAATATTTCACTAAAGATACTTTGGGTCAATATTCTTATGGTTATTCCAATCCCTTATCCACTAAACAAGAAGTTCGTACTATAGACGGTATAACCCGGGGCACATATTCCTATGTGGATCCTAATGGTTTATTACAAACTGTAGATTATATCGCCGATGATAATGGTTTCCATGTTAAAGCTACAAATTTACCTAAAGATTTACAAGAAGGTCCTAAACCAGTAGTGGATACTCCTGAAGTAGCTGCTGCTCGTGAGCAACATTTAGCTGCTCATAAAGCCATTAAAAAGGGAGATTATTCATCATCCGGACTTCCTAAACCAGTAGAAGACACTGCTGAAGTAACCGCTGCTAAAAAAGAATTCTTTGCTCGTTATTCAGCCGAGGAAGAAATACAGAAATTGTTACAAAAAAATGCTTTGTTAAAAAGTCAGGGTCTTTTACATACCACCACTCCTGCACAATCTGTATTCACTGGTTTTAAGACAACGTCTTCCATTGCTGCAAAACCTGCTGTATCTGTTCAATATCTTCCTAATTTGAGGACACCTATTGCTCCTGGAGCTGGTGTTATAAGTTATGGCTATCAACTGGGTGGTACTATTAAACCTCAACATTATTATTTGCCCGTAGCTTAAGAATGAAAATTTAAAAAATTGTATACAAAATGAGTTGATTATTTTTATGTTTTGGAAATAAAAGATTTGATAAAAAAATAAAAATAAATATTGTCTTTTATAGATAAGAATTATTGCAAGATGAGTAACAAAATTTAGGGGTGATAAAGTTATATGGTCACTGGTTCCAGTATCGGGGAAGAGTGGAGCCATGTTGAACAAATTTGGAATTCGGCTTCGGTTATATGAGGGATCTGTTGCAAAAGGAGTTGAAAAGATATGTGTAAAATTTTAGACAAAATCTGACTATTTTCTAAAAAAAAAAGCTGTACTGAATGAAAAGCATGGCAAAACGAAGATTCCCCAATCATATCGCCAGGAAGAAAACATTTATTGCTGGCAATATCAATTTCCTATAGAACCAGTTATAGAAATGGTTCTGTGACAGTGAAGCCTTCCATTTTGACTTCCAGGAATCTGTTCTAGAACCTGTTCCACGGAACCGGTGGTAAAAACACCTATTCTAGAACAGATTCAAAGGCAACCAGTTCAAAAAAATTTTTTGGGAAGCTATTACTTTTTATTTTTTCCAATTATCGCCGAATTATCTTACAAATGATAAAAAAAAGACAATTTCAAAATACTACCTGACTATTTTCATTCAAATGAAAAATAGAGGTACGGCTTTAATATGTTGTTGGAAGATATCTTCCAAATGCTTGCAGGTTTGTTTTGCTAAGTGTGTTTTATTTTATCACGGTAATCAATTTAAAAATATTGTCTTTCCAGGATAATCGTTAACCCTTATAAAATTAAAGGTAAAAAGGACCCCCACAATTTGTATGATCAGAGGTCAAAAACGACACACGAAAAATTTAATTTTTTTCAGTATTTGAAAACGTAATATTTTAACTATAGAAATTTGAGATGCCTTACTGGAAATCTTGTATGCACTTTTTTCAGGTTTTTAGAAATGTCGAGATATCCTACAAGACGCTAATATAAAATTTGAAATCTGTTTATATGCAAATATGTGTATTTTAGGGTTAAAAAGTGCATACAAGATTTGCAATAAGACATCTCAGATTTCTATAGTTAAAATAGTTCATTTTCAAATACATACTGCGAAAAAAATAAAATGACCATGTCCTAGCAAATTTTGATGCCGTATATTCAATAACACTTAAGAAAATATGTTCTTTTGAAAAATATCATATTTTTTGACTTTGGGGTCATCCTAAGTATTCCACTCTAAGACCACATTAATTGAAGTGGTTGGTATGATCTGAAACCTACAACTATATTCTATCTACATAAACCAACTAAGAAAAAACTCGTTGAAAATGTTATTAATAAATTTATGTTTTTCTTTCGGTTGATTTTTATTTACAACAAAAATTAAAAATAGGGCATACAACCATTGGTCGTAAAGGGGTTAAAAGTTTGCTTATTATCTTGATTGTGACATTCCGGAAGATCGCGAAAACAAGTGCAGGGGAATTACAAAAACGGATTTAGATTCAGGAACTCCAAATAAATATTCCTCGGAGGTCAATTTTATCTGATTTGGTGGAACAGTGTTATAAAAATATTGGCCCGGGTATTGTCTGGTTTCACTGTATTCCGGTCTTAAAATTTCATATAATAAATCGCAGAATTTATAGACAAACATTTTGATTTTTTTTTGTTTTTGCAATAAATTTTATTTATTTTGCATTTCATATTACATCTTTATTTGAAAATTCCATATCAGTAATAAGTAGTATAAAAATGTTTAGTTAAAGGATAACTATAAGTATAGACTTTAGGAACTGCTACAGGTGAGGTAAAGTACAATTGACGCGGCTGTTGTTCATTTAAAAAAATAGCACTGGTCGGGGCCGAGGCCATCTTAATGGTACTTGCCAAGGGCTGAGACAATTCCAAAGAGCGAACATGGGCTGTATCTGCAGAAGATTTTGTGTGAGAGGCTGTAGACTCTGCCAAGCGCAACCCGCTCGTTGAATAAATTGTCTTACCAAACGTATCAGCTGAGGTAATCTGTTCAGTATCGGTATCTGAGGAAGAAAGGGTATTTGCGGTATCGGAATTTGAGGAAGTTGTATGGGAAATTGACGGCTCTGATGTGCGAAATATTTCAGGTGTTACGGCAACAGGTTTTGGTAAATTTGTAGCTTGTACATGAAATCCGGTATCATCGGCATGATAGTCTACCGTTTGCAGGATATCATTAGCATCTCGATAGGAATATGAACCACGAGTAATACCATCCAAAGATCGTACTTCTTGTTTAGTAGACAGCGGATCACTATAACCATAAGCATACTGACCCAATTCATCTTGTGTATGATATTGTTGTTGTACTGGTGTAACATATGATGACGTATGACTTCCATATATATACGGATAAGAACGCAATGTTGGTGCTGCCAAATATGATAAACTGGCTCCGTGGCTAACAGCCAGGCATAAAGCCAATAAGACAAAGCAAATTTTCATTTTGTCAGCGGTAGTTATTGTGTTTTCACTAAGTAGGAGCGCTGCTAGATTATGTTGAAGTTAACTAGAACTCACCCAGAAAAGGTATGATACAGTTTAGAAGAATTCTTAATCCTTTTATACTTGTTCTTGATTGCTGATGATCTGTTTCTTATACTTTTTACATCGTGTTTTGTTTGTACTGTTCCTACCACAAAAAATTCTTTAGATTTTCTTTTCTAGATTTAGAATTTTATATGTGTGTGTATGTGTAAACAAGAAAGGACAGACTATTTAAATGCAATTCTTTCAATGCACTCACTGCTAACGTACTTATAGTTAGGTATGAGATGTTGATTGCATGCTATTATGTAGGGTCTATAGGCGTACTGTGTATAATCATACCTTAAGATCCCTTTGAAAGCGTCAGCGTCTCTTAAGTGACTTTTCAAAGTCATTATTTATGATGTGTTTTAGCGGGAATTCTCAAGCTTTTTGTATCTTGCGCCACTTACTCTAGTAAAAAAGGGTTTAATAAAATATTGTATAATTTGATATAATGATATCCAATCAGGTGTTGTTAATGTGATATCATATAAAATTGTATACAATTGCATCAAATAAAGTGATCTAATAACATTGGGTGAATTTCCCTATTAAATTAATTAATATAACATTATACAATTTCATATAATTCGATAGAGAAAATTACCCAATCTTATTAGATCTAATTTGTATAATTTTATTAATATTGATGAAATTACATAAAATTTTATATGAGATCACATTAAGCACACCTGATTAAATATGTGTATATCAAATTTTATACTATTATATTAAAAGCGTTTTTAACCGGGTATTAAAATGTGCCGAGTGAAACCAAGGAGATCAATTATTTTTAAAATGAAAAATATTGTTAGTTTGACAGTTTTGTTTTTAGTTTTTTCTAAGAGATAACACCATAAAGTTAAGAAAAGTATATCCTAGAATCTTATTGCATTTTTATAGGAATTAATTAGATCATACTTAGGCCTCGTTACTCCGAGCATAACGTAAAGTGACGAATCAGCTGATTCAATCTAAGATAATGAGTAAAAAAGAAATAAACTGTCAGCTAAACTCTTTTGACTTATTAGATTTTCCATAAGGAGATACGTCACGTTACGTTTACGTTCAAGTTACTTGGACTTATAAGTTCCTCATAATCTGCAGGTTGATTAGAGCTAATTTTTGTTTTAAATACACGTGTTGCTAACAACGAAGGTATCTCCTGGTCCTCCATCAATTGCGTTTAAATTTAGTTATGTGATAAAGGAGATAAAATAAAAGAACATGTAACTTGTTTAGATCATACCACCGATTTAGAAGCACTGTATTATAGTAACCTTTGTGTTGTTCTTTTATTTTGTTGCTTTGGCATTTCAGCAAAAGTATTCTTTTGGGTGATTTAAAGTCAAATGGAAATTTCTTTATTTGTTGTTAATGACATAGTAATAAACCCGTGTGATACATTTTTCATTTTGCCAATTTGCAGACTTTACAAATGTTTGGATTTTTGCTTGATGTTATTGTGTCATAAAAAAGTGATCTCTATTTTTGGATTCTAAATAAAATTGTGAATTCAAAATAAGATTAAGCTAGAACAAATGCAGAATGCGTCAGCAAAATCAATATAAATTTATTGCATTATATATGGTACAATTGGCAGATTATAAAAAATTAGACGGACTCATGGATACCCTCAAATTTGCAAAAATTGTAAATTTAATAATTTTTTTTCAATTTTAGCATAAAGTGGTTCAATAAGATCAAAATAAAATTGATCTAGTTTTGTATACAGTGTGTGGAGCAATTCATTTTCATTCAAGAAAAAAAATGCATTTTGAAAATTGGTTTAAAAATGCGTTCACTTTGACCTCTATTATCTTGTTTTAAAATACAAAAAATTTTTTTCTTAATATTTGAAAATGATCTATTTAAATAATATAAATCTGAGATGCCTTGTTGAAGATCTTGTATGCACTTTTTTAACCCTTAAATACCAGAGCTTCGAAGAATTAATTTCCTTTTTTTTTGAACTGAATTTATATTTTGGGAATGAATTCCTTGACCAAACTTAAGGAATTGAATGAATTCCTTTTTTTCATCTTAAAGAAATTCGTTAATTTTTTTCTAATTCCTTCATAAAATTTAATGCATTCATTCACTAAGGAATTTATTCAATTCTACACTCAAAAAAAAGTCAGTAAAGCCAGCAAAAAATGTTGCTGTGTCAGCAAATTTTTAGTCAGGAGCGTGCTTGCAAAAAAGTTGGTAATTTCAGCAAAAGGTTTGCTGAAAATCAGCGAGCTGATTTTTACCAAAAAAATAGTAATCTTCAGCAAATTTTGCTAACACTTAGTCGATTGCAAATGAAAAAAAATCCTTGCTAAAATCACTAAACTTTTTGCTGAATATTAGTAGACTGAAAAAAACTCGAAAACTTGTAGCGAAATTTTACTTCAGTTAATTTATTTGCTGAAATTTAAATATAGTATATGTATTTTTTTTCTTTTTTTGTCATTTCCGTTTCCAGACAAGCTGCGACGTCTACATCTTGTCTATCTGGTTGTCCTCCACGCTATGAATGCGGTTATCAGCACAATTTTTGTAGCAAAATAAATAAGTAAAACATTAGTTCAAAATTAGTTTAGTGCTAAAAAAAATATAACTAAAATTTTTGCTGAAAACTAAATTTCAGCAAAAAAATTGCTGAAAACTAGTACACTTGATATACAAGACGTTTTAATAATTTTTCTACTAACTTATTTTTTTGAGTTTACGTTAATTAAACTTTTGGTCAAGAAATTCATTCCCTTGTACATTTAATTTCCTGAAGGAATTAACTTTTTCGTTTAATTCGCTAAGGAATTAACTTTTTCTTTTAATTCCCTAAGGAATTAACTTTTTCGCTTAATTGCCTGAATTTAAGTTTTTCATTAAATGCCTCCTTTTGGGCATGTCTTTTCACCTAATAATATAAAATGAAAAACTAAATATTATTTATACAATGTATACATATATATTTAATATATTTATCTAATATGTCGTTGTTGCTATTGAAGGAGGTATACATAGAATTTATTAAAATCCGTTTTAGTTAAACCAATTATACACATTATCGTAAGAGGTGAAAAATAAAGAAAAAATGTTAACACTTTAAGGTCTTAAGTGAAAACTTAAATTCAGGGAATTAAACGAAAAAATTAATTCCTTAGGGAATTGAACGAAAAACTTAATTCTTTAGGGAATTAAAACCAAAAGTTAATTCTTTAGGGAATTAAACGAAAAAGTCAATTCCTTCAGGGAATTAAATGTACAAGGGAATGAATTCCTTGATTTAAAAGTGAATTAACCCGTGTTGAATGAATTCTTTAATGAATGAATTATTTAATTTTAATGCTTAATGCATAGAATATTGGTCAATTCCCTGACTCTAAATTCTATAAATTTCAATTCTTTTAATTCATTCACAGGAATTAATTCCTGCGTATGTCTTATTAATGAATTCATTCCTTGAATTAAAAAATTGAATTAAATTTTGGGGAATTCATTCCAAAAAGGAATTACTTCTCTGAAGCTCTGTTAAATGCACACATTTACCAAAAAGGTATTACTTAAATCAAATATAGAACATCTTATTAGATTAAATATAATGATATTATTAAATTTTGCAGCATTTCGCTTTTTATCCCAAAAAGTGGGATTCCAAGTACCTGGAATTTTGTAGTTTTGACTACCGAATTATTGTTGATTGGATCAAAATTCTGTGATCATAATTAAATTATTATAGTTTCAAACGATTTTTATTTGGCAACGAATTCGGTTGTTAGCACGAATCTGTTTTCTCTGTGCACAAAAAGCCTCGGTATTCTGTTTCCAGGAAGTTAAGAGTCTATATATTTAATTTCATCCTTCCGTTCTTTTTAGTAACTATGCAAAAGTTAGACCTCGATTTTTGATTATGTCCCACGAGTTTCTCTCATAAAGGCCTAGATAGTTCCTTCAGTCTTCCGATTTGTTTTCCTTTTACTCAAATGACTTTTATAGGACACAAGTTGGTAAAAATCTATATCGTCCTTCCCTTCAAATTTTTAAAAGGCAACAAAATGTTATGGCAAAAATTTAATCTTAAACTACAAGCAGCTAGACAAATTGAATATAAATTCAGTGAAATCTCAATTCAATAAACAATTTCGGCAATGAATAAAACATTCTTAAGTAAATAAATGATCTTTGTGATCTTATTGCTGACAATACGGATATTCCTTTCGCTTTGCAAGCAATTTAAAAATTATTACAGGTCAGATCATTTTAGCAAAAAGGGAACAATAAAAATAAAAACAACATCAAAAACAATTTTTAAATACAAAGTAATGAAATAAATTGTACAGCAATTGGCGAATAAATACAATGTTGTTTGTGGCACGTAGTATGAATGTTGGGAATTGAGATGCTCATGTAGTATAATTGTTTCGTTTTTCAACATTCTGCATATCAGCAGAAGCAGAAAAGATACCGATATGCGAGCATTTAGTATGTAACGGTTTAAACGATCAAATGTTGTTTCTTTTTTCTTGAGGGATATTGTCTGTTTTTGGTTCAGTGGTAGGATAGCATTGTTGATTGTTAAAAGATGCCACCAAAAGAGTACATGAACCGTACATGAACATGACAATACAATTCAAGGTAAGTGAAGGCCAAGGTCCATATTCGATGACAATTGAATGCAGTTAAATTTTATTTTGAGTGTTGTTGTCATCAACAATTTGCACAAAAATTTGCAATTGCAACATGACAGTTTTTTTTTGGAATGTTAAGTTGGAGGTGTTACTTTAACAACATGCAATACAAAAATAAATTTACCGTAAAGATACTTGACATTTAAATGGTTTGTATTTAGCAAACATTTGCACTTGAAATATTAAGATCATTTTTTGTTGTTGAAATAACAACAAACATGTTCAATTTAAAAGAAAAACGTGTTGAGTTTTACATTTTGTCAGAAAAAAACAACAAAATAAAATGATTTGATTCTTAGATATGGTTGGGATTTTATTATATTTTTGTTTTTCTTATTTTAATTTTGTAAAGAATGATCTTGTTAAAATTCTTTAAGACGGTTTTTATAAATGAACTGTATAAATTCCTCCTTCATTTTTATTTTAAACGCACCTAACTACAGTGAGTCGAAAAAGAACTTTTGCTTTTGCACAAACCGATGAAAAGAATGAGTCCAGCAGCATTTTTTGAAATTTGGAAGCAGTAGAAACTAATGGAGTAGTGTACTGCTTCCAAAAATGTAGAAGTTTGTGTACTGTATCCGATAATGTAATAGCAAGGCCACGAGTTTGCAATTGTTTAAACATACCAGTATGCTGTTTCGGTATGCTTACTGAGAGGCAATAAAAGAAGCTATAAAATTATTTATTTAACCTTACAGCTTGTATAGAAACATTAAAATAAGGCGGGTTTTTTTTAACAATAATTTTTACGATTCATTAACGATTATAAACGAGTATTTGGACGATGTAAAACAAATCAATAAATGAAATTTTGTGAATATTGTGGTAGTGAAATAATAACAAACATGTTTAGGGAATTTACCTTATATTTTATTTTTTTTACAGCAAAATTAAAAACAAAATTATTTATTAATTAGAAATTTAATTAGATTTTTCAAAATTATTTATAATATTTTCAATAAGGGAGCAAGGGAAAGTGAAGCGACCCAGCAAAACCTCACATTACTAAATAATGTGTAAAGTAATGTGAGCCATAGGGGCCGATGCATTACTTTACACCTTACTTCACTGATGAATTTTACAGGCGATGAGCCCCAAAGTAATGTATGGGGAGGAAGTGATAAAGTAATTGGTTACCTATGTGGTTACGAGGACGGGAAGTAATGCGTCTAAAAATATATTTTCGTAAAAAAAATTTCATTTAAAAAAATTTATTAGAAATATTTTTTATTAAATATATAGACGTGGTCGCGCTGGAGTTCGAACCTGGGATCCCTGTTTGTTAGCCAAGAACTCTACTACCTGAGGTAGCGACACATATAACATTTGATTGCTTCGTATATTTTTTCGTAATGACGAAAAATATACACATACCCATGCTTACAAAAAAACACAAAGAAATGTGTCTAAAAATCAGGGTTGGCAAGAAAGCTCGGAGCGAGCCAAAAATATATACATTTTTTTAAAAAGCTCGGAAGCCAAAATTAAAAGAGCTGCTCAAATAAAAAAAGATCGCAACTAAAAAAAATAAAGAGCTTATAAAAATGAAAAGGCTCGTTTACAGAACTGAATAGAATTTTTTTAAATCGAGCAGCTCGTATAAAAAATTTCATAGAGCTTTTTTTATCGAGCAGCTCTTTAAAGAAATTTAATTGAGTTTTTTGAAATCGAGCCGCTAAAAAAGCTTGCTCCCATTAAAACAAGTTACTTATTATAAAAAACAAAAACAGTAACATATTTACACTATATCCAGCAGTAATATAGTCCCTAGATTTTGAATTTTAGAAACCCACACGTAAAAAATTACAAAGTAATGGCGGAATGTGCAAATATGCTTTGTGGTTCAAAAAATGCAATTTTTCTTTTTTGCAACAAACCACCAAACTTTGTTGTATGAAATGGGTGTTAAGGTCCCCAGATTACAAATTTTAAAAAACCGCACTTAAAAAATTGCAAAATTATGGTGGGACGCGAAAAAAGACTATGGTAGAAAAAGTTAATTAAAACACTGAATCAGCGATTAACATTCTGCAAACAAATACAATGATGGAAAAATTTCCTTTTTTGTAAAAATTTTTTTTCGCGATTTTTTTTTTCAAACTGAGCATTAAACTTTGGTGTATGAAATTGGTATTGTATTCCCTGGATTATGAATTCAAATAAAACACACTTAAAAATTTGCAAAATAACGGCGGAACGCGAAAAAAGACTTTATGATGCAAAAAGTTTATTAAAAAAATTAATCAGCAAATTACATTCTGCAAACAAATATGTTGATGTAAAAATTTTCCTTTTTGCAAATTTTTTTTCCGCGATTATTTTAACGATTTTTTTTTGCAAGTAGCCGACAAACTTTGTTTTACGAAATAGGTGTTATAGTCCCTAAATTATAAATTTAAAAGAAGCAAACTTAAAAAAATGCATAATAATGGCGGAACGCGAAAAAAGACTTCATGGTGCAAAAATTATATTAAAAAACTTAATCAGCTATTTACATTCTGCAAACAAAGATGTTGATGGAAAAATTTTCTTTTTTGCAAATTTTTTTTCGCGATTATTTTCCCGATTTTTTTAAGCACCTAGCCACCAAACTTTGTTTCATGAAATATGTATTTTAGTCCCTAGATTATAAATTTTAAAAAACCGAACTTAAAAAATTGCAAAATAATGGCGGAACGCGAAAAAATACCTTATGGTGCAAAAATTGAATTAAATACTTAATCAGCAACTTACATTCTGCAAACTATATTGATAAAAAAATTTTCTTTTTTGGAAATTTTTTTTTGCGGTTTCTTTTTTTTAGCAACTAGCCGCCAAATTTCGTTGTATGAAATGGGTATTATTAGTCGCTAGATTATAAATTAAAAAAAACGGAACTTAAAAAATTTATAAATAATCGCAGAATGCGAAAAAAGGCTTTGTGGCGCAGAAATTAAGTAAAAAACTTAAAATAGCGATTAACATTCTGCAAACGAATATACTGATGCAAAAATGTTTGCATTTTTGTAAAATTTTTTTCTTCGCAATTTTTTTTTGGCATAAGATATGGGTGTTATTGTCCTTGGGTTATGAATTTAAAAAAACTGCACTTAAAAAATTGCAAAATAATGGCGTAATGCGAAAAAGGGCTTTGTGGTACAGAAAATAAATTAAAAGACTTAACTGGCGATTAACATTCTGCAAACGAATATGTTAATGCAAATATTTTCCTTTTTGCAAACAACCACCATACTTTGTATAAAATTTGGGTATTTTAGTCCCTTACATATCTATTTAGTTAACAATTTTTAACATTTATTTTGAAATTCTATTGGAAATGCTGTATTTAATATCTAAATATTTAATTTCCCATGTGAAAATCGAAATACATATGAACATACATGATCATACATTGACTAGTATATGATCATGCATAGTCATACATGATCATATATCATGCATAGTCATACATGATCATATACGTCATTGCATAGCTCAATGTATGACCATACATGATCTCATATATTTCCATATATCTTCGGATCCGAAATTTGAGGGTATATGGATATATATGGCCATATATGATCATATATGAGCAGATATGAGTCATATGTAAGCATATATGGTCATATATAAACATGTACGGTCATATACCCTCAAATTTCGGATCCGAAGATATATGGAAATATAGGAGATCATGTATGGTCATACATTGACCTACACATTGACGTATATGATCATGTATGACTATGCATGATCATGTATGACTATGCATGATCATGTATAACTATGCATGATCATATACTAGTCAATGTATGATCATGTATGTTCATATATATTTCGATTTTCCCATGGGTTATTTTTTTTTTTTTGTAAACAAGCCAAAAGAGTTTTCAAATTTACTTGAAAAGAGCTTACGTTTTCATAATACTCGATTTATTTTTTGGAAAAGAGCCTTTTTTTTGTGAAGCTCTTTTTCATTTTTTGAGCGTAATCATTGAGCTCGCTTGTTTTAAAAAATTAAGGAAGCTATATTTTTTTAGCTACTTTCATTTTTATATAAGAGCGAGATAAATTTTTTTAGCTCGTTTTAAAAAAAAGAGCGAGCTTTTTTTTTTTGGGATCTGCTCTTTTTTTTTGAAAAGAACAAGAGCCCGAGCGAGCGAGCGAGCTTTTCCATCCCTGCTAAAAATAGATTTTCAAAAATGTTTCAGTCATTACTTTCCGTTCATAAATCATGCAATAAGTAATCAGTAATTGGTAAGTCATTACTTTTTGTTTTTAAATAATTCAGAAGGTAACGAGCTATCATTACAAGGTAATGCGTGAGTATATCGCACCCATTACCAAAGTTTTGCTGGGGAATACAAGTAGTAAATCTATTTGTACACAAAGCCAATCCTTTTTCAAATGTCAACCTCACCCAATGTTCAGAGAGGACTTGGTGTTCCCTGTTTTCGCTAACGAGGCTCTGTAGACCGATCTTAGGCGGTATAATCTTAACATCGGCACTTAGAAAATTCTGTTGCGTCTCAGAAAGTAGGAAGACTGCGAACACCGGATCTATTGAAAAGTCGGCTCCGATACAGCACGTTTGGGTGCTTAGAAAGCCCTAACACCAAACTAGGAAACGATGGCCACACTCAAAAAAATAAGTTAGTAGAAAAGTTAGTAAAACGTCTTGTATATCAAGTGTATTAGTTTTCAGCAATTTTTTTGCTGAAATTCCGTTTTCAGCAAAAGTTTTAGTTATATTTTTTTAGCACTAAACTAATATGGAACTAATGTTTTACTAATTTATTTTGCTACAAAAATTGTGCTGATAACCGCATTTATAGTGTGGACGACAACCAGATAGACAAGATGTAGACGTCGCAGCTTGTCTGGATGTCGTACAGACAACGGAAATGATAAAAAAGAAAAGCAACTCTTCACAATTTCTATATTTAAATTTTCAGCAAATAAATTAACTAAAGTAAAATTTCGCTACAAGTTTTTTGAGTTTTTTTCAGTCTACTAATATTCAGCAAAAACTTAAGTAATTTTAGCAATGATTTTTCTCATTTGATCGACTAAGTGTTAGCAAAACTTTTGCTGAAGATTACTATTTTTTGGTAAAAATCAGCTCTCTGATTTTCAGCAAACCTTTTGCTGAAATTACCAACTTTTTTGCAAGCACGCTCCTGACTAAAAATTTGCTGACACAGTAACATTTTTTGCTGACTTTACTGACTTTTTTTGAGTGCAGCAACCTACGCTCCTAATTTAAAATCGTCCAAGAAACACAAAAGAAATAAAACAATTCGAAAACAATCGTTGACGACTTTTGGCTATGGTATAATGACTACGATTGGTTTTTGGAACAATAAAACTTTAAATGATAGGGATAGCATGGACCCGAATATGAATTTACGATTTATTCAAATGGAAAGAGAATTTCAAAGTATTTACAAAATAATTCTCGGTTTAAGCGAAGTCCGCTGGGCTGGATCTGGCGAATACACCTTCTCAACAGGAAATTGCACACTTTTGTATTCTTGAAAAGTTGCTGGCATTAAGCGGGAAGCCGGAGTTGGCATTTACTGACGCCTGCAACTAGGAAATGCATCATCAATTGGAGACCCATTTCAGAAATATTAATGTGGGCTCGTTTTCGCACAAACGTAAGAAATATATCCATTATTCAGTGCTACGCTGCAACTGAAACCGACTCCGAAAATGAGAAGGAGGCTTTCAACGGACAGTTGAACGCTGTGTATGACTTGATACCTCGTGGTGATATAGAAATATATTATGGGAGATATAAACGCAAAGGTCGGCAGTAACAACCGGTCACTTGAGCATGAAATGGGCTCACATGGAGAATGCGAAACGACAATGGTGACCGTTTTATCGATTTCTGCAATGCTCGCAGCCTTGTGATTGGAGGGACACTCTTGGAGCAAAAATTATGTCATAAGACATCAACTGATAGGCAGGCAACAACAAATCAGATCGGTCCCGAGATTATCATCTAGTAATAGGAAAACTTTGCCAATGCACTGCCGCTATTACTGCCCCAGAAAAGAAGAAACGACTGCCCAAATACGACTTACAAATTCTTAAAAACACCGTAGTGAGAAACAACTTTAGACAACAGCTCCTCAATAACGATGACAAAAGGAATGATTAAAATAAGATAAGTTAAAAGAAAATGTATCAATTATCTTGCGCATCAAGCAGAACAAGCAGCTTTAATTGGTGACTGTGGCACTTTATATGAAAAAAGCAGACAACTTGTCGACAAAGGTCATTATATACAACACCCGATAAAGGATGTAAATGGAGTATTGTTAAACTTGGAAAACGAACAACTAACTCAATGGAGAGAGCATTTCTCCACAGTTTTTAATAACATATTGACAGATGATACTCCACAAATTAATAACGTACCCCTTCAAACTCCCATCCCTCTTATAAGAACAGATCCACCAAGCCTCATCGAGATAGCTACTGCTATTTGTCAATTGGCTACTGGAAAGGCTGGAAATTGGCTACTAATAAAAGTTGGCCCATTCCTTATAACCCAAATATTACACCCACTTATTTTGTCTAAATGGGAACAGGAAGATTTTCCTGCTGACTGGAAAGAGGGTATAATAGGGAAACTCCCGAAAAAAGGCAATCTGAAGAAGTGTCACAATTAGAGAGGCGCAAAATTAATGTCATAACGTGAATTGCCTACAATTTTGTTAGAAATGAAAAAAATGAGTTCCGTTTTCACGAAAAGTTTATTTGAAGATGTAAAATTTATTACATTAAGTTAAAAAAATTATATCGTTCAAATTACCACCTCCCGAGTGAATGCACATTTGTGCTCATTTTACCGCATTTTGCATTGTTGCTCGCAAAACAGCAACAAACAGTCACTTTGAGGAGATGCAATGGCTCTTCTTGCATTACAGAAACGCATATTTTATTTGTTAACATAACCACTTAAGTGGAAATGGGCTTCGTCGCTCATTATGATTTTTGCGTTAAAAAACAACAGACCGAAAATTCGTCAAATAAGCAGTAACAATAATTCCACGTTCTTCAGTTAATTTTCTGTCTACCACATGATGTCAAAGCACAATGACATTTGACGCCATTTGCAAAAATTTAAGCACATTCACATTATGACATTACTTTTTTCGCCACCCTATATATTTTTCTTTTTTTTTGCAAAAAGTTTACCAAAAAATTTAATTTTCCTACAAAAATAGTTTTTCAAACTTCTGTTAAACATGGGTAACTATGAAATTCTAAGACCATTTTCGTAATTTGCGTCCCAAAGTCTATTAAAAATTGTGGGTTGCAATTCCAATGCATCACATTTTATTTCGTTGTTCTGCGTTCTATAATAAAATGAAAATGAATTTGATAAATTAATTTGATTTCTATAAAACTATACACTTGAACCACTGTTCAAGTACGTATGCGTTTAATTTGCCTTGACGTAATGATCTCGTTACTTTTTTTTCTTCTTGTAAGTACTTATGATTCTTCTTATTACTTGGTAGCATATTTGTTTCCCCCCTATGTTGTAGATACTTTTTCTTCATTGTAAAGCATTTAATCTTTATGTGTCCATACAAAATGTATAAAGGTAGTACTTGGATTTGCGGTACGTAACTTCTTGACTGGCTTATGGATCTTTGGCTGTTGTTGCGTTTATCTTAAGTATTTGCCATGTTGATCCATAATAAATTAAAAATAAAAAAAAAAGAGTAAAAAAGATTTAGACCTACGTTGGCTGTGTGCTTCTTATTTTAACATCCTTTTATTTGAAGGAGGTTAATAAAGTTGGCAACAAAAATAAGAGAAAAAAACAAGGGCGTTGTAATATATAACATTAACGCGTTTGATAACATCAGAAAATCGGTTGTAGTTAAGTATGTGAGAGAATGTAGGCTAAAAAGATTTTTATTTATACAATGGGAACATATTTATTTGTAAATAAACTATTTGTTTTTCAATGTCTCTAATCTAATGGATTTTTGTAGTTGCAAATATGTTGTAGGTCTTAAATTCAAATGACATCTTTATTAGGGAACAAAAGGCAACAACATTTTATTTTAACAACAACACCTGCTTTATTGAGAAATTCTGAGAAACTAAAGGGTTTTTCAACAGGGACGCTACAAAAGTAGAAAGACAGGGACAGCAAACGACGCCATATTTCTTGCCGCTCTTTTGACATTTCTCTTCAGTAAGGTTTGCCATTTCATGATGGAAAGATATACGACCCAACAAAGAGTCGAAATTATTAAAATTTACTACCGAAATTCGGAGTCAGTGGCCTCAACGTTAAGAGCGCTACGTCCAATTTATGGTCGTCATAATCGTCCTAGCAGATCAACAATTGAGCGTCTAGTGGAAAAATTTGAATCCACAGGCACAGTACAAAATGTTCCTGTACCAGTGAGACAAAGAAGTGCCCGTAGTGTCGAGAATATTGCTGCCGCTGAGGCTTGAGTTGAAGAAAGCCCAAATGTGTCTCTCACACGTCGTTCTCAAGCGTTGGGCATCTCTGTGACGTCGTTGTGGCGAATTTTGCGAAAAGATCTTGGCCTACATCCTTACAAGATCAAATTGACGCAAGAACTGACGCCGCTTGACCACCAGAAGCGTCGTATATTCGTGAATTGGGCTGAGCAACAACTTGAAAATGATTCGGATTTTCATCGAAAAATCATCTTCAGCGATGAGGCTCATTTCTGGCTGAATGGCTTCGTCAATAAACAAAATATGCGTTATTGGTCAGACAGCAATCCACACGTACTCCATGAGTCATCATTGCATCCCGAAAAAATTACGGTTTGGTGTGGTTTATGGGCCGGCGGCGTCATTGGGCCGTACTTCTTCCGTGATGATCAAGACCGGCACGTTACTGTGAATGGGAATCGCTACCGTTCAATGATAACCGAATATTTTTGGCCCCAATTGGATGATATGGACTTGGAGGACATGTGGTTCCAACAGGACGGCGCCACAAGCCACACAGCGAATGTCACAATCAATTTATTGCAAACCAAGTTTGGAGAACGTGTTTTCTCACGAAATGGTCCAGTCGATTGGCCGCCTCGGTCGTGCGATTTGACGCCGTTGGACTACTTCCTGTGGGGCTACGTCAAATCTATGGTCTATGCCAACAAGCCAGCGACGATTGATGAAATTGCAGCAGTATCGGCCGATTTATGCTTGAAAACCGTCGAAAATTAGGTTCAGCGTCTGGACTTCTGCAAGCGTGCCCGTGGTGGCCATGCAAAAGAGATCGATTTCCATACATAATGGCATCGAACGTTCTTTCACAGGAATAAAGAATTTCATTGATATCCAAAACCGTTTTTGTTTTATTTAAAAAAAATTTTGTAGCGCTCTTATTGAAAAACCCTTTATTTGGGTTTGATGCAAAGATCTTAGAACATACATTGTTAATGTTATAGCTCTTAAAAGAATGTAGTTTACTAGATGGTAAAAAGAGAGAATTTTATTGATATAATATTAGAAAAATATTAAACCGAATGTTGTTTTTGTTTTTTCTTTCGATATTTTAAAAGTTTAATAACGCTTCTAGATGAAAACAAGAAATTCTCATTGAGTTTGTAATTTAACTTACAAATATTTCTAGAAACTCTAAAAATGTCGTCCCCTGACGATTTCCTTAGGCAAGAATGAAAGCCGGATAGGGACATATCTTCAACAGATTATTTTTCAAAATTTGTATAACAAGTTTTGGGATTTTATCATAATTAAGTTAATTAAATAAGAGAATTACAAAATTATTCAAACAAATTCGGTTGTCAGTACGAATCTGTTATTTTTGTGTAGAAAAAATTTAATCTGAAACCGGAAAATGTTCGATAATTTTTCTATGGAAAAATGCAATAGGATTTTAAAGTCAATGTTTATGAAAAGTTCATAAAATTAATGAAACTCTTCATAAAATGAATAAGCCACTAGTCCAATGAATAAATCATTCAGCCAATGAAGAGCTTCATAAAATCTATGAAGCAATTTCATTTACTATTATTTATTTATATTTGTTGTCGTTGGTAAGCTGGAGTGGATAAATAAAAAGTACTTAGCAAATGCAAAAGGCGTAATAATATCGTAGCATATTTTACGTATGTAGAAAATAATATATCTAAAGAAAGAATTCATTAAATAAGAAAGGGTCATAAAAAATATTTCGAAAAAATTAATATGATTTATAAAAAATTTCATAGTCCAAAATTAATAATAAAAAATTAATTAAAAAACAAAAAAAAATAAAAATTATAGAAGATTATTCTCTCAGGAAATGACGGTATTTTATAAAAAAAATTAAAAAAAAGTAAATACTATTGAACAATTTCATATATATAAAAAACATTTTCGTTAAATTTATCGAGATCTAATTTATGAAATTAAATGAATTTTTTTAATGAAATTATGAAATTTTATGAAAGAAAAGTTATGAAAAATTTCATAATATTAATTAAATATTATATACACGCTGAAAAAAATCGCCCTGCAGGAAACATATTTGCTGGTGATATATATATGTTTGGAAGAACTGTCAAAATATATTTTCCGTGTTTTTAATATAATATGTTTGCCAGCAAATATAATATTTTTGCCTGTAAACATATGTATGTTTGAATCATATGAAATACATCTACTCGCAAATATATAAATGTTTGCAGGCAAACATATATATGTTTATCATTATTATATTTGCACTCCACAAACATAATAATGATAAAATAAAAATGCAAATATATTTTTGTTTAAGTGGGAAAATATGACTAACATTCAAACATTACAGTGTTTGCCTGGTGACATACATATTATAACGATAAAAATAAAATAATTGGAAACACACCTCAAACATAAGTGTTGTAGTTTATAAACATATATATAATTGCCTGTAAATATATCCAACAATCTGTTTTTTCTGCGTGTACATAATGAAATTCTTTATTGGTTCTACGAAAAAAATTCTATGAAATTATATCATTAATATCATGAAGGATAATTCTCTCACTGTATTTTCATTTCTGAAAGTGTAGAGGTTTTTGAAAGTAAAAACTCTGTGAAGTATTTGTCAGGAGAGTATCCTGATGATGAAAAATAGCAGGTTTTGGAAAAAAGTACTTATGTTAATTCATAATAAGGAAATAAAAATTAAAAACCAACATTTATTTTATATAACTATTCTAGAACAAATTCTTTTACAACAGGTTCCATGAATCAGGTTCTGGAACTGATACCTAGAAAGTAAAATTTCAGTGTTCTCTGTTCCAGAACCAATTCATTAACTGGTTCTAACATGTTCTAGTGTCGAGGAAAAGAACTATTGAATTGGTGAAATTCCACAAATATAGAACTGGTATTATAACTTAAAACACGTTCGCATGAAGGAAGCCAAAAGCGATTAAATTTTTAAAATCTTGAGATTTGGAAAAATTGAGTTTCTAAGATTAGTTTTTGACTTTTGTCGGTCAAAAGACGAATTCTATTGATTTTGATTAAGATCGCTTCATCAAAAATTGGTTCTCAAGCTAGTACGCACGCTACAGGTCGCAAATATGATCGAGTCTATTGATTTTAGAAAAATTGGTTCATATTTGCACCTAGCGCGGACTACAATTTAGATTTTCTCCTAAATAACCTAACATAAGGCAAATTAAGTAGAAACCTGTTTTTCTATTTCTTTCAAGGTTGGCAACCGAAACGAATAACGGTATTGGTATCGATTTTTTATTTGTTTCGGTATCGGTATTGGTTTTATCGATACCGAAACATCAATACCGATACGTACCGGTATTACTGAAGAATTGTCTTTTCACAATAAATTATGTGTTGTTGTAAAAAAATACAATGTTGATAAACCAAATTAAAAAAATAATAGCTGTGTATACGCCTGCTAGAAATACGATTTTTTAGTAAAAAAAAATTAATAAAATTTTGCATATTTTGTATTAAAAAATTTATATTTTTATGTGAAAAACGTAAAAAAAAATTATTTTATTAGAAACCGATTCAATACCGGTACGACACCGGTATTAGGGGAAAATGTTTTTGAATATCGGCATTTTTTTTAATTGAGAGTTTCGGTATTTGTATCGGTTATCAATTTGAAAGGGTTTTGAAACGGATAACGGTATTATAAAGGTATCTGTTGCCAACCTTGATGTCTTTAACACTTTATAGACAAATTTTGACACCTATCTACCCATTCAAATTTCGGCTCCAAGCATTTGTTGCCTTTCAACCAATACAGTTTTTCTAAAAAAATTATATGCCAACAATGGATACAACAAACGCCTCAGTCTTCTTTCTCACTACACCAAAAAATTTAAATTTCAGTTTTATAATACCAACAATCAAAGGTCAATAATAATATACATATGTGACGCGCAAAATAGAAAGGGACCTAAGGGTAAAAACCGGTTTTGTTCAGGAGAGCCATTTTAAAGATTTAAATACGTGTATCTTTGGTGTACCATCACTGAGCGTGTTGGTATTGGTCTCATATGAAAGCGACACATCTCATGACGTCAGGAACGTGTTGGTCAACCTTGAAAACGCGCGTAGGTCGTCCCTACCTCTTGTTTTGTGTAGTTGGTTTTTACTGTTTTCTACCTAGCGCGCTGTTTCCATGAGTTTGATATCAATTTTGCTCGCGGTTTTTTGAATCCAGCTTTATTTTCTGAAATTATTAATTGTGAATTATAATAAATACTCATTTATAATTCTTTTAAATCGTGAATATCACTCTGTTAGTACGAAAATTTGTTTACATAACCTTATTATGTTATTCGCGAAAATAATTTAAAACTGATAACATTCTTACTGTTTGTTTTAGGATGAAATGGTGGACGAATTCGAAGAAGTAGATTTACTTTATCGTCGATTTCACTTTCATAAAACGCGCATATCTCTGGGAGGGAACACTTTTGGAGCATGGGATCGGTCTCATTCGATGCTCAGATGTTGTCCTTTTTACCCTTAGGTCCCTTTCTCTATGCGCTGTCACATATATGAAATTCTGTTGTAATTAAAATTTAACCTTTGTCCTTCAACTTGTACATGGAAAAAAGTTAATTTTCTAATAATTACACATAAAATACTGCTTGTATTATGTAGATTAGCCCCTCAATTCATAATTGCTTTGTAAAGTTATAGCAGGTTTACAAAACGTCATTTTCATACAAAATTTGTTCAATAAACCTCCTATAATTTTACAAAGCGTTTATGAATTTAGGGGTAGATATGTACTTGGTCAATACTTTCAACAGTGGGGCATAAGAGGAAAAAAAAGCAACAAACTAAAAATTAAGTTGCATGTTGAACTACAAAAAACGTAATGAAATTTGAAGCTTTTAAGACAATCATATTTATATTATTCGTTCTGAACAAAAAAAGAAAAAGTGAAACACTATAGTAAAATGCGTGTTATACATTAAAAACTTATAAGAAGTCATATGACGCCATACAGACTAAGGGATAGCAAAAACAAAAATTAATTTAACAAGATATGGAGAAAATGGGAAGACTTTAACGCTTCATGTTTCTCAAAATAAACGTAAATAAAAATAAAAAGTTGAAACTGTTCCAACATATTTGAATAGTGTTTTATTGTAACAAGTTAAATTATTATACCAACAATAACCTCGCTTTTGGTAAAAAAACAAAATTGTTAAATTTTTCGACTATTTTTCAGGCTTTTATGTGGCCACTCTCTTACATTTATTTATTAGGTAAATTGCCATAAACATAAGGATAACTTATCTCCACGTTCATGTTAATTGCATATAAGTTCGCATTTATGTGTTTAGTATACTGAGAGAATTATATGCATGCCGCAAATGATAAATTGTCAATTGAAACTTTTCATTAAATGCAGTTTTTCATAAAGTTATGAAAAATTTCATATTCTTAAAATGATTCTTTAAACTTTGTTTCATAGAAATTATAAAGTTTTTTCATAAAATTTAAGAAATTTTTCATTCACTTTGTGAAGAAAATTTTATGAGTTTAATAAAAAAAATTTCATTAAAACTCGTGTGTAGGATTTTTCTGAAATTTGGTAAAAAAGAATATATTTGGTATAAGTAGCAAAGCTTATAAGTTTGAATAATATATACTGAAGTTGTGTTGCGTTTTCGCTCAATTTCGAACTTTTCGAAATACGAAAATAGTGAAAAAAAATGTTTTAGAAGAACTTATTGTTTATTTTTTATGAGGAATACATGGTATTAATTTCATTGCAAAAAGGCTTAGGCCGGTTAGAGGGTTAAGAATATTATGTATGTAAATATCACTGCTATGCTGCTTGCAGGAGTAAAAGGAACAAATATATATATAATATCACTGCAGATGTATTTAAAAACAAATTAAATTTCACTTGAAAACACGACCAATATTCACAATTTGTTAAATACGTTTGGGATTTTAGCATATTTAATTCCTTTAATGCAATTAATATATCCCGATAAAAATAAAAGTAAAAAAACTAATATGCAAGTGCTTGTGCAAATTTAAATGTTACTGACACCTTAGAAAACATTGTTTTCTATTGTTGTTTATACATGAATGTATGTCACTACAATGCTAGATCTGTCAAAACAACAGAGTAGTATATTGGAAGATGACAAAGCAAATTGTGGTAAAATTTTTGTTGTTGTTTTTGTTTTTTCTTTGATATTTTAAATGTTTAATAACGCTCCTAGACGAGAACAAGAAATTCTCATTGAGTTTGTAATTTAACTTAACAAATATTCCCAGAAATTATAAAAACGTCGTCTCCTGACGATTTTCTTACGCAAGAATGAAATCCGTATAGCGACATGCCTACAACGGATTATTTTTCACAATTTTTTAAATACGTTTGAGATTTTAGCACATTTAATTCCTTTAATGCAATTAATGTATATCCCGATAAAAATAAAATTAAAAAACATTTCATTAAATTCAACTTATATTTTAATTGGTTTTTAACTGTTAATAAAATAAACCACAAAATTACTCAAAATAAAATGTTGCGTTCAATAATTTTTTCTAACAAAAATTACATTGGCTTATTTTTTATACCCTACACCACTATGTGGTCAGGGTATTATAAGTTTGTGCTGATGTTTGTAACACCAAAAAATATTGGTCGTAGACCCACCTTATAGTATACCGATCGGCTCAGAATATTTTTTTATTTCGATTTAACGATGTCCGTCTGTCCGTCCGTCCGTCTGTCTGTCTGTCTGTCCATGCAATCTTGTGCGCACTCTACAGGTCGCAAATATTAAGATATTTTGATGAAATTTGGTACGCAGACCTATGTTGGCCCAAGGACGAACAAGTTTGATTTTGGTGAACATCGGTCCATGTTTAGACCTAGTGCCCATATAAGGGTCCTACCAAAATTATACTGTTTATACGCTGCAGGTCGTAAATATTAAGATATTTTGATGAAATTTGGTACACAGACCTATATTGGCCCAATAACGCAGCCTATTGATTTTGGTGAACATCGGTCCATATTTAGACCTAGTGCCCATATAAGGGTCCTACCAAAATTATACTGTTTATACGCTGCAGGTCGTAAATATTAAGATATTTTGATGAAATTTGGTGCACAGACCTATATTGGCCCAATAACGCAGCCTATTGATTTTGGTGAACATCGGTCCATGTTTAGACCTAGTGCCCATATAAGGGTCCTACCAAAATTATACTGTTTATACGATGCAGGTCGCAAATATTAAGATATATTGATGAAATTTGGTACATAGACCTATGTTGGCCCAAGGACGAAGCCTATTGATTTTGGTGAACAGCGGTCCATGTGTAGAACTAGTGCCCATATAAGGGTCCCCCCAAAATTGGCTTGGTTACAAACTGCAGGTCGCAAATATTAAGATATTTTAATGAAATTTGGTGCGCTGACTCACATTATAGAAAATTTTGACACAAGCCTCATTTTAACCCATTCGAATTTCGGATCCAAACATTAGTTGGCTTTTAACCAGACTGGTGTAGGTTATCGGCATGCCCGACTTTAACCTTTTTACTCGTTTTAATAATAAAAAAATTACTGCTTAAAATGAATGTCAAGAATTTTCTATGTAGTTTGTTTTTTTAAATAACTTACGAGCGTAGTTAAAATTTACATTTGTTCTACAAATTAATGTTTATTTTACTTGAATGTAACAAAACTGAAACTGAACCAACTAAGAAAGTTTAGTAAAAATCTTCGATTCCCTTTCTTATATTATAAAAGAAGCTTCTTTAAATATAATTGATTTTACAAATGCATGTAAAAATTTTATACTTGAATTCTAAAAATAACAGAATATGATTTTTAGTATAATGAAAAATAAAATATTAAGAAACAATCTGAATAAAAATGAGCAACCTGTCTTGTGCGAAAACACCTTGGTAGCCATAAAAACAAACACGACATTTCAGGATGCGATAACATTAAAATACGAAGATTTCGTCTAACTGATCCTATAATTTCATTTTACTTATTGAAGCTGAAATTTCTTCTTGCACTGCGTAATAAGACCCACATGGGACACAAGTGCTCCCACTATCCCCCTTAAATAATACAAACAATGACAGCACTAATAAATAATTTAACATTAACATATATTATATTGTAGTATAATAATTATAAAATACAACTAATTCCAGCTTTTAGTTTTTTTTCGGCGGATAAAACTAACTTCTATGAAATTCTAATTTTGACTGACAAGGAAAGTATCTCATGTAATAGCATCTGATTTTTTTTCGATCAATTATAGACATCACTATACTGAAATGAAAGGTTTGTTAATGTACACTAGGGATGCCAAACGGGAAATCCCGAATCCCGAAATCCCGGGATTTTCGGGATTGGCAAAATCCCGAATCCCGGGATTATTTCTCAAAAATACCGGGATTTTCTTATTTTTTAATATTAATATAAACGCAAATAAACAAAGTGAGCAATTTTAGATTACCTACGTTTTTTCTTGAATTTTCTCATATTGACAAGAAATTGATGCCAAGATATTGGTAAAATTATAAATTAAGTAGATTATTCGAGTAAACTATGCAAAGACTTTGCAGAAAAATTTGAAATTTTTAAGTTTTTGAGTACTACATGCGAAAAATCAAGTTTGTTTGTTATTTTACCGATTTATTCTTCCAAGCGAAATTCGATTTCTGAAACTGGGACTGTAAGTTTTGGCTGGGACTGTAAGTTTGAATTCTTCCATGAAAACATATGATAACGATAACCAAATAACTTTGTTGCTGTAATTACACGATTTAGTGGGCAAGGTTATCGCAACGAATCTGTTTTAAAATCTGCATAGAAAATACTGGGCGCAAGTGGACTTAATGACAGTCCTTCATATATTATCCCAGCCAGAAAAATACAAACGGGAAAGCGATGGCAAGGTATTTTAACAGGTGGTACAAGTACTGACAAAAATTGCTTTTCCATTTCGAATATGATAACGCCAATAGACAAAAGGACCGGCAGTTCAAAAAGCGCCGGAAAAGTACTGGAGAAACAAAATGTTTAACTTTGGCAAAACGCTGCCAAAACCAATAAATAGGTGGTTTGGAATTATATTTTACAAAATAAAATTTAAAAAAAGTTCATATGTATCTTTTTTTTGCACTGCCGTGATGTTTTGTAAAACAAATACTGGCAAAACGATTTTTGCAAACGCTGGCAAAGCGTCCCAAATGAGTGTTCTGCCAGTTATTTATTTTTAACATCGCGGTTACCCAGTGGTATGCAAGTACTTGATTTTTTGATTGACAGTGGTATAGTCAATTTCTGACTGAGATGTTTCAATATTCATCAAATGTACCACATTACATATTAACAACTATTAAATAATTATAAAACGCTTTATTTTATAAAAAAATTAGTTACATGACATAAAAATTTTTACAAATAAAGGAAAATTTAAATCCCGAAATCCCGAAAAATCCCGAAATCCCGGGATCCCGTAGTCCCGTAGTCGGGATCCCGGGATTTCATCCCGAAAAATCCCGAAATCCCGGGATCCCGTAGTCCCGTAGTCGGGATCCCGGGATTTCATACAAAGTCCCGAATCCCGGGATTTTCAAATATCAATCCCGATTGGCATCCCTAATGTACACACAAAAACTATCCAAACATTTTAAGACTAGAAGGTTAAATTTTCAAAAATTTTTAAAATATGAATAGGCAAAAAATATTTATTTTGATAAATTCGAATACAGCACAATTCTAATACTCGAAATGATATTTATCTTGAGAAGTTATCGCAAAAAACTCAAATTGGAAAAAATTTGTCTTCCAAAAAAATTTGTCCACGAAAAATATATATTATACATATTTCTTTATATTTTTCCAAGGCCTAAGCTGATATGCCATGTAACTTTTGATGTTTGCAAAAAATGCAAAGTTATATACCTAATGTTCATATAAAGTACATTCAAATAAATATACTTTTACATTAACTTCTTAACAGAAGCAAAAGGTACCAAAAAGAGGTACCGGTGAAATTCCCATACGAAAAAATAACATTTTTATATACATAGTTCAATGGAAAGAAATGACAACCAACTTGGAAAAACAGAAAATGGAGTAATTTTGTACACCATTTTCAACATCCTTAACCCACGAGATGGCCGATAATATCAGACACTCCAACCTTAGAATTATACAATATATCCGAATTTCATCAATATCGGAGACATGAGATACCTTCCTTGTGAGTATGTATAAGGCGGGGTGTGAAAAGCAACACAAAAAAGTTATTAACCAAAACAATTGATCATTAATATTTATGAGTTCATCACGAATATATAAAAAATAATTCTTAAAGTTTTACGCAAACGACTAAAAATATTTTGTTTTTCTAATTTTTCAGAATACCAGACAAAATAATTCATAAAATTAAGGCGCCCTATATTCTAACCCCTAACAAAATTACAAGCAATTGAGGTTACAATATTGTTTTGATAAAAACCATAAAACACATTGTTTTGACTGTAACACTGGTAACACTTAGGCAAACGTACACCCAAATCAAACATTTTTGGGGGAGAATCTCTTAATATTTACGATTCACAACATCTGATATAAATACTTTGTATTAAATATGAACTCAAAATAAACAAATAAGAGTTTGAGTGAAAAAATTTAGTATTTTTGCTTATTTATACCCTTTTTCTTTAGAACACAAAAAAGCTTAGTTCTGAGTTTTTCCTAAGCTCTTTAATAATTTGTTTTGAAAAATGATGTTTGACAATTTATCGCTTTAATATGTATATAAACAAAAATTTGTTTGGGAATTGTTTATTTTTTTTTTTTTTTCATTTGGAGGGAACTTATGAAGTCATCGTTACCAAAATACATTATTATTTTAGTTAGTAGTGCTGATGATACTAAGTATATGACTTTCAAAAAATAATATTTCAATAATGATACCTTTGAATTTTAATAACAGTCAATTTAATGTTTCAATACCCAATTATGTTTGTAAGAGGAAGTAATTTGAAATTATTAATAAAAAAAAATAACATTTATGTTACAAGTAAACTTCTCAGAACCCTACCAGGACCTGTGAAATGAAACTGATTTTCGTGGATTTGCCATATGTAGGGGAAATTGACCACTTATGACATGTCACAGGACTAACTTAGGACGTCTCACCGAATTCTAGGTACTAGGTTTCATATAAGTTGACCTGTGACAGTTTCCATGGCTTCGCAAGAGAGCGGAGACATCAACAAAACCGACAATATTGGGTGAAACCATAAGAACTTAGCACACCATTGGGATATGCCATCTCCGATTTGAATGAAAATAGTCATTACTGTCGTACACGAAAATAATGTGAATATGACGTCAAGAAAATGGGGGAAAATGTTAAAATTTGACTAAAGTGTCGTTACAAATTTGCATATAGCTTTTTAACCACTTATATAAGAGAAAAAATTAATTTCGATTTCCATGAAAGGTTCAAATCTTTTTTTTTTGGGGACTAAAGTTCAAATGACCATAACTCAAAATGGGAGTTTTTAAAATTTTTGCAACTTCTTCATTTGTTGGAAGTTACAAGGTGGTGGTATCTCGATTCGTTGCTGAGTTAGAATAAATTTCACAAAACTTTAAATTTTTTTAACAAAAAAATTTTTTGAATTAAATACGACGAACCATTGTAAATATATTCAGCATGTTGAACACGAATATGAATTAATTATATCACATTTTTAAGTTCGTTCTTAGTTATGCACGCAAAAAAGTTTGACAGTTACTATATGACAGTTGTTTGTGAAGTAAACGGTAGTTGTTGTTTTTAACTGTATTTTCTGTTGCTTTCTATGGAATAATACAAAACAACTATTATGCAAGTTATTTAAAACGAGTAAAAAGGTTAAAGTCGGGCATGCCGACTATACAATACCCTACACCAGTCTGTTTAAAAGCCAACTAATGTTTGGATCCGAAATTCGAATGGGTTAAAATGGGGCTAGTGTCAAAATTTTCTATAATGCGAGTCAGCGCACCAAATTTCATTAAAATATCTTAATATTTGCGACCTGCAGTTTGCAACCAAGCCAATTTTGGAGGGACCCTTATATGGGCACTAGGTCTAAACATGGACCGATGTTCACCAAAATCAATAGGCTTCGTTCTTGGGCCAACATAGGTCTGTGTACCAAATTTCATCAAAATATCTTAATATTTGCGACCTGCAGCGTATAAACAATATAATTTTGGGGGAACCCTTATATGGGCACTAGGTCTAAACATGGACCGATTTTAACCAAAATCAATAGGCGTCGTCCTTGGGCCGACATAAGTCGGTGTACCAAATTTCATCAAAATATCTTAATATTTGCGACCTGCAGTTTGTAACCAAGCCAATTTTGGGGGACCCTTATATGGGCACTAGGTCTAAACATGGACCGGTGTTAACCAAAATCAATAGGCTTCGTCCTTGGGCAGCCATAAGTCGGTGTACCAAATTTCATCAAAATATCTTAATATTAAGGGTAACGATATTTTAGGTTATTTCGGTAACGGTATTTTAAGGATAACGCTATTTCATTTATTTCGATATCGGTATTGTAAGGATAACGGTATTTGAGTTATTTCGGTAACGGTATTTTAAAGTTAACGATATTTGGGTTATTTCGGTAACGGTATTTCAGTTATATCGGTAACGCTTTTTTAAGGGTAACGGTAGTCAGTTATTTCTATGCATCCCGCAATTTTTTTTTTTACAAAAAACAAACCAGATTAAAAACAGAACCAATTTATCAACTTAATGTCAAAAAAGTACTCAATAACCACGTGAAATTACCAAAAGCAGAAAATTAAAAATAACGGTAACGGTATTTTAGGTATAGCGGTATTTCATTTGTTTCGGTAACGGTATTTTAGTGGTATGATATTTCATTTATTTCGGTATCGGTATTTTAAGGATAGCGGTACTTCAGTTATTTCGGTAACGGTATTTTAAGGATAACGGTATTCCGGGTATTTCGGTAACGGTATTTTAGGGGTAACGGTAGTCAGTTGAAAGGGGTTTGAATTGATAACGGTATTTTAGCGGTATTGCCTGCCAACCCTGAAAAAAACAACTAACGAAAAGTATTGAATTTCATCTCGTAATAACATGGATGGTAACCGAAACGATGCGATTATCGTTAAGGGTAACGCTATTTTAGATTATTTCGGCAACCGTATTTTAAGGGTAAAGCTTTTTCATAACGGTATTTCAGTTGTTTGGATATCAGTATTTTAAGGATAGTCAGTTGAAAAGGTTTTATTCGATAACGGTATTTTAGCGATATTGCCTGCAATCCTGAATAATAAACTACTGCCAAAATAGTAGTTTTGCAGTAAACGGTTGTTTTTTAGTTATTTAAATTTATTTCGTTGAATTTTTGAAAACTCTTGTATAGTTTATATTTGTTATTATTGATATACGCTCAGTTTACATAAGTATAAAAATCAGAAAATTGTATAGTATCTCCAATACATAAAAAGCAATAACTGGAGACCGTTTGGAATTTTAACTTAAAATTGCAAATACACTGAGAAAAGTTCTGCATTTACTATATGACAGTTATTTGTGTAGTAATGCGGTTGTAGTTATTTTAACTACAATTGCGGTTATTTTACTCAGCGCAAACTTTTTCAATGCTTTTGACAGTTATATTTTTAAACAAACTACAAAAACTACTATATTGTAGCGACATTTATTTTATGCAGTTTTGAATTTTTTTACAAAGTGTTCAAGTAAGTGTGTAAGAAGAAATTTCTAGTGAAAGAATATGAGAAGAACATGTTTTCTCTTATCTTTAGTCATAAAACAACGCTAAAGAGTGATGGCGCGTCATACGAAACGATATAAATAATTAAAATAATAAGGTAAGTTTTATCATATCAAATATATACATATTTATTTAATTATTCCCTTTCAGTTCCTTAATATTTTCATCCCTTTTAATTTTTTAATTTTAATTCATTTAATTTTTTACAAAAATTTTTGTTTATGTTATTTTATCTGCATTTGTACACTGATAGAATTTTGTACATAGTATTAATGAATTTGTTCATTAATACAATGAATTTATTCATTGGAAAGTCCCCAAAGAATGGTTTCATTGGATTAATGAAACATGTTTCATTAAATCAATTTTAATTCATTGATCTAATGAAAGTTTCATAGAATATATGAATTTTTTTTCATTAATTTTAAGATTAACATTATGAAAATTTCATGTGTTTAATGACTTAAATTCATTACTTTCACTCGCTTTAAAATAAAAAAAACTGGCATCGGCTCGTAATGGGTTAGTAAATATGTTATATTAAAGCCATTTCAATTACCTTTCCAATGATGCTCATATTGTCTTATTGATCCGATAATAAATAGCGGAGATACGGGCAAGTCCATGTGTTAACTTTGAACTGAAATAGGGGTCTCCGACAAAAAAAATTTCCTATTCAGAAAAAAAGTACTATCTGGGGGAAAAAATCGTGGCTGTGCCCCTAAACTCAACTTGTTCCCTTAAAGGCGATATAACTCCCGAGATGAGGGTCTCTTTGTTTAGCCCAAAAATAACACATATATAGGGAAAACCAAAAAGAGGCAAAATTGTTCCTGAAATCAATTTTATAAGTTAAATTTTTCTTTATGAAATTTTCATTAATTTAATGAATTTTTTTTATGAAATTATAAAAAAATAAAAAAAAAATCTAATGAAAATATTCATAACAACAATGAATTTTCATTCAATTAATGAATTTTTTCATTAAATCAATGAATCCATTTTAATGAAATCGATTCATTAATGCTATGAACGAAAATTCTATCGGTGTAGTTGTTTGTACAGTCTTACAATAATTTTCATGTATGTTGTTTTAATTGTAAATGTAGTAAACATTTGTCAGTTGATTTTTAACAGTTAACAATTAAAAAATAACTTCATATTGCAGTTGATTTAAATGCAAATGTAGTCTACACCTATTTAAATGCAAATGCAGTTATTTTAAATGTCAGTTGCAGTTGATTTTACCTACATAATTCCCTGAGTGTACCCTACAATATTGTTTTTTGTTAAAATATACTTTTATTTTATTGCAGATTTTTAGTTGATCTGAAGATTGTTACAATGAGTGTTATTTTTGTTCGGTTTAAGATCAAATATTACAAATTCCAAATAGAATTTACAATTTATTTTACAACAAATAGAAATTTCTCAGCAGTTAAAAATAACGTTATTATTTATTTAAAAAATAAATACTTTTGCGGACAAACTTTTTTTTAGTGTAAGGGAGGTGCGACACACTTCATCCCAAAAAAGTTGAAGCCGAACATCTTCTTAACTATTTAATATTTTTTCTTGCTTTAAATTTTGTTTAAAATCTTTCTGAAATAATGTGAGCATCAAAAGAAACTGCACACGTTGGTTTATTATGTTTACAGTTTTATTTCACTCTTTTGTAATTCTACTTTATTTAACATTTGATGTTTTTTTAATTATACATTTTCGGCTATCTTAATTTATATAAAAAAAACGACAACAATAATTCAGTAACAAAATAATCCAACAACAACAAAAACATCTTCATATTCTTAGCGTCAAAAGAAACCCCTACGGGAAATTTTAACAAACTGTCACCGAATTGGCCCCTTTATATTAAATAGACTGGTCACTTTTACATAGCGTTGTCATAGGAGGGGGAGATTGACCCCTTGTGACATGTCACAAGACAAATCCTAGGACAGGTTACTGAACTCTCATAAAAAACAAATCTGTTCCTTTCATTTTCAACAATCATCTGTTCAATACGCATCGTTTAAGTGCTGTTACTTTAAATATTTTATTAATATTTTTTTAAATGCCCACAATTTATATTTCTTAATTGGATATTCATATTTGTTATCTACTTAAATATTTCCTAAAATATAGAAATACTTTGTAGTGTGTTATTATAATTATAAATTTTATATTTATTTAAACAAATTTATACTCAAAATATGAATTTAAAAAAGTCACATACACCATAAAAATTCTTAAAGGTTCCACCACCACGAAAAAAATCACTCACTCATTTGAACACAATCAAAATACTCATTCTAATATTTTGTATGAACTTTAGAAAGCTTTTTGCGTCTTTCAACAATTTAGTTGTGTATCAACAATATTTCCGTAAAGTAATAAAAAAGCTAAAAAACGGTCAATAAAAATTTTAAAAATTACTAAAAAAAAGTCATAAATTAAAAAAAATATATATTAATAATAATTTTAAGCAGTTGCTAAAAATAAATAAAAAATGTGAGTTTTTTGATGACATAAAAAAAATTAATTTTAAGAATATTACGTATAAAATTTAAAAAATTCCTGACCTAAATTAACATTATTTTTGTTTTAGTGGAAAAACTGAAAAATACTTCTCGTTGGCTGAAGGGAAAAAGGGCATAATCTCATTGAAAAAATGATGCTCATTACAGTTAAAAATTGCCCAAAGCCGCCTTTTGGCGGTCTTCAGATTTTAAATACTTTTTGGCTAAATAACAATATTTTATTGAACAAGTTGTATTATAACATATCCATAGAAAACTTAACTGCCTTTTTACTACTTTTTTTGCCTTCAAATTTTTTTTGTATAAGGGACGGTTTTCAAGCGAGAAGCATGTAAAGTGAAAATTTAGAAAATTTGAAAAAATTAACTTTTTAAAACAAAAAAAGATATTTGAAAAATTGCCAAAAAATACATTTACGATCTGGCGTACATTACCGTTAATAACGAAGCTAGTTTAGAGTCTCTAATTGTAAAATCAGTTAAAATTTTTTTCTCCAGGACTCACAGGATAACGCCAGGATACGTTTTACAAATATCTCTTTAACTCAAAAACTAGCCAACAGATTTTCTTGAAATTAGACACAGATTGTATACTTAGAGGTAATAGTAAGCAGAACTAACTTCGTCAAAATTTATTTTCAAAAAGCGAAAATCGCCATAACTTTTGAAATAACAACAATTGATCAACAATTTTCGGTACGTAATTTTATTTTGTTGATAGTGTTATTTACAGCAAAAACCTAAATTATTTGACTACTGGGTTTCAAGATACGTCTTCAACCTTTGTTGTGCTATTTCGTTTAAATAAAGCGATAAATTTAATAAATTTTTATAATTTAAATTTAAATATTTGTTCCATAGTAGATTTTACTATGGCCACGAATTTAACACAATTCAAGTTTTTTCTAATTTTATTGTTGTTGCCTTTATTTTTAAAGATTAAAATAGTGGCTAAATTCCCCAGGTGGAAATTGAAAACGGTACAAAAAACAAAGCGCTGTGATAGAGGTTGTTGTCAATGGTACAAAAAAAAGCGTTTTCACAGCGTTGAAAAACATTATTTTGGATTGCTTTTCGAACGTTCACAAACAGTATTTTAGGAGCGCTTTTCATACCAAATTTACAACCGTTTGTGAAATAAAAACACTGTTAAAACATTGCTTTAAAGCGTTTTTCTAACGTTTGCAAAAAGTACTTTAGCAGTACTTTTAAAGAATATATAACCGATTATTTAAAAAACACTGTGAAAACATTGATTTAAAGCGCCTTCAAAATGTTCGAAAAAGTGCATTCCAATGTCAGAGTCCCCTTTTTAAAGTGTTTGATCATTATAGCAATCATTATTTATGTAAAAGAGTTATAGCAATTGTCTCATTATTAAAATTTGTAAGAAATCACTTAACTTGCACTAATTGTATACTAATATCAGCATAATTTTCATTAAATTTTTTTACATTATACAATCCAATTTCTTTTGATGAAAGTGGATATTTTAAAACATCAGTTGTTTCATTATAAATTTGGACATTTAAAAAGATATCACAATTGTGTTTACAATGTTTGATGTTAAAAAATCTTTAATTAGTAGAATATTTCCATTACTGAGTAGGCACACGTTGTCAGGGTGAGATGAAGTGAATTAAAAAAAAATAACAATTTAATTGATAATTTTTTCAATATCATTTTGAAATGTTTAATTTTCCACGTAGTTTCCCCAATTTCAATTGGTATAAATATTGTTTTACAATATAATACAACTTATAAATACAATTTCATTGTATTTATAAATTGAGATTTCAAAAGTTAAATGTTTCTTCATACAACCGATTTTTTTGTTAATATGATAAAATTTTAGTCGAGAATAACCCAACAGTACAAACATTTTTTTCTGTGTAATATTTTAAATAATTCAAAATCCTGAATAAAATACTTTTTATGTTTAAGTTTATCAATTTAAATGTATTTTTCATAACTTTACAATAAATAATTCAAATTTAATAAAATATAATTTATTAAAAAATGTTAATATCGTCACCTAAAATGCAAAAGGGCGTAACAACACTTTTTATTTTTTTTTTACGAGAACCAAAAAAAAATGTAGAATTAAAGATATTCTATATTTTCTTCGTTTGACAACGATATAAAATACCACCCTGAGACCATAAATCATGGTTATCATTTGGGCCGTTTTCATAATGCTCTGAAATTGTAAACCAGAATGTTGTACATACGCTAGTTTCACGGTTGAAAAAGCATTTTAAAGTTTTTTTTCCGCAACGCTTTGAAAACGTTATAAAATACCACCCTCACACCGTAAATCATGGTTATCATTTGGGGTGTTGTCAAAACGCTTTAAACTTGTAAATCGATATATTCTGAAAACGTTTGTACCACCTTTTAAAATGCTTTTAAAACGTTTTCACGATCGTATTTTTCCACCTGGGTCGCCACGAAAGGCAAGGAGATGGTTCAGAAAATTGTGCAGAATTTTAACGTAATGTTTGTTTTCTCATTTTGTCACTTGTTTTAAGTGGGCGTGGCTTTTAACGAAAAATTAGCGATATCAACATTTTATCAAATTACATAGTAAAATTTAGGCAGTACTGATCGGTTCTGTACAAACTGTATATTTTTGGAAATCATATAAAATTTCCTTAAGTCCTGCATTATTTTTATCTACAAATAGTCACCAGACTCAAAATTGCACCACTTTAAACATGACCAATTTTTCTTCGTTTTTAGCGATTTTAAAAGAAAGTTAACAACACTGAAATTTTAACAAATTTTTTTTACAAAACGAAATTTTCAAAAAAAATTTGTTCAATAAATCTCCTATAATTTTATAAAGCGTTTATGAATTTAGGGGTTAATATTTATATATTGTTAGTTTCTAAATAGAAATCAGAAAATTTTATTGTGTATCCATTGCATAAAAACGTAGTAACTGGAGTAACGTTCGGAATTTTTACTTTAAGTTTTAATCAGGATAAAGTAATTATTTACACATTTTATGTAAAAGTTTATTTTTTTTAATGTTTGTATAACTGAATTCATAAACATTATTATTCGTGTATTTAGTCACTTTACACCTTACTCACTAAAGCGTTTTCCGATACCTCTTACGATTTAGAAGTTAGCAAGGGGCCAGACCAGAGAAACAAGCCGACCAAAATAATCGGCGGCGGCGGCGCAAGCAAAAAATCGGCGGCGGCGGCGGCGATTGAGGTTGAGCCGGATAAAAATCGGCGGCGGCGGCGCAACCAAATAATCGGCGGCGGCGGCGGCTTGATCGGCTGAAAACAACATTTTGTAATGTGATTTGAAAACGTTTAACTTTTTTTACGAAAGATAGATATATTACTATCACTCTATATGCCTTTACGTTTTTTGCCATTATTCTTACCTGACCATCTCGCAAGGATTTGTACGAATAATCTTCAAGGTTTACTATTTTTGAAAAGTTATTCATCATCGCTCTTATATCTGAAACATTTGGAATAATTATTGGAGGCGGTTTTTCTTCAGACAGCTCTTTGTTAGCATTATCGTTAATATAATTATCATCATCATTATTGTCTACATCAAGTGCAGCAAACATGTTGTTGCTAGTACGTACTAGGGATGCCGAACGGGACTGGTTTTTACAAATCCCGGGATTCGGGATTTTGAAAATTTAAATCCCGGGATCCCGGGATTTTTCGGGATCCCGGGATTTATCGGGATCCCGGGATTTTTCGGGATTTTTCGGGGTTTCGGGATTTTTTTGTTTCATCATATTTTTAATTTAAAAAATAAATAGCTGAAATAAACCCTACAAATTAAAATAATTTATTATAAATCTACTTATTATTTCTTGTAGTATCAAGAAATAAACAAATTAAGCCGGACCCACAATGCTGGAGTACTCCACGCTGCAGAGTGGATTGTGTAAAATAGAGAAATCATGATACAAAAAATATGTTAGTGCAAAAAAGAAAGGAACAAAATCCACTCAGAGTAGAGTAATACAGCATTGGGAATCTGGCTTCAAACAGAAACTACACTCATAGAAATAAGTATGTAAGAATAGCAGAAAAAGCTACTAAAAATTAACAAAAAAGGTTCCGCGATTAAAAGTACTGAAATCAGCAGAACTTGTTTGCTAAATAATTGTTAAATTTTCGAAATATAAGAAATATAATTATGAGTTAAATTTAAGTAAATTGCAAATTACAATTTACCTTTGAAGAAACTTTTTAACCAAAACTAGCTAAAACAAAGCTAAAATCAATTGAATGTAAATACAAACTACTCTGCTGAAATCATCAGAAATATTTAGTGACTATTAGTTTTATTTAAATCAATTACCATAAAATAGTAAGCACATACCTCAGCTGATTTCAGAAATGCAGATTGTTAGATTTTTGTAATTTAACAAAAAAATTCTGTTTTTAGTCGGCAAAATTATTTTGCATGAACTTATGATTTTAGCAAATCATCAATAAAACAAATATAAACATGTCCGTTAAAAGATTAAATAAAGCTGAATTACGATTTTCAAAAGTTTCACAGCGGAATAAAAGTTTTTAAATTATGAAGGTTTTATTCAGATTTATTTAATCTGTAATCTATTTTAATCTATTATTTATGAATGGGAAAAATTAGTTCTTTAATAACATTTAATAAGATATTAGATTTATGTGATTTAGGTCGAATATAACAATAAAAACAAATACAAAGAGAGATAAAATATGCCAAATAATCAAATCGGAAATCCCGGGATTTTTTCAAGACCAATCCCGGGATTTCGGGATTTCTAAATCCCGAAAATCCCGGGATTTTCGGGATCGGGATTTCGGGATCGGTATCCCTAGTAGGTACTTGGTATATCATCATTAGGGCAAGGAATTTCATGCACTTAAAAATGAAAAATATGCGCCTAAAATATGCGGTTAAAAAAGAAAAATATGCACTAAAAACTATAATTTTTGCAAAAATAATGCACTTTAAAACTTAAAAATATATTTAAGTTAGTTATTTTGCAAACAGACACAGAATTCGAAGATTTCCCATAGGTCAATAAAGTTTTAAAAATGTTTATTTTGATTGAATCAAAATATGAAAACGTATAAATTTTTTATATTTTTTTACAAAATAAAAAATGCTACTAAAAATGAAAAATATGAACAAATATGCATTAAAAAGCACAAAATATGCATTAAAAAGCCACCAAATATGCATTTAAAGTCGAAATATGCAAAAACATGCATTTATGTCAAAATATGCAACTACAAATCGATGCCAGTTTGTTCTAAATTTGATGATTCGGATAAATGTTTAGTCCATATTAGTTTTGGACTATCGAGAAATAACATGCATTTGCATGGAATTCCTTGCCCTAATCATCATTGTTGGTAATTTTTTTTATTTTGATTGCATGCTTAACTAATCCTGGTGATCGATTTTGTCGTCGTTTCGTTGTTTAGTTTTCAGCGACTGTCTACCAGACAATATGGCTTGCTTCAGTAGACTCGCTGCTACTATCCATTTTGCTGTAACAGCAGAGGATTAGTATAGCAGAATATTAATCCCTTTGTTTACTACTGAATAATAAGTAATAATTTGTTGTGGATTTCAATATACAATGCAGTGTTGCCAACAAATTTTGAAAATAAATGGCTAGATCAGACCCAAAAATCGTAGAAAATCTCTAGATTATAAACAGTGTAAATATTTAGCGATTTTATCGCTAGATTGTTGAAAAATGGTACTTAAAGGAGTTTTTACTCAAAAATTTCTTTAATATGTTATTTACGATTAAGCTTCAAATAATGAGTCCTGATTTTCATTGAATTAATCTTAGTATTACGAATACACAATAGAGGGCGTTGTACGATGAAAAAGTGCATACCCATATTTTATCGAAATGTGTATTTTTAGAGTTTTTTTTACTAAAATCGTTTAAGATGTTGTGTTTTATAATAAAGGAATATCAATGTGCGAGTTTTATAATATTTTTCAACATAAAACCGAGTTTTAAAAATTATATTACGGCTGATAAAAAAATCGCTAGATTTTTGGCTAATAGCTACAGGACAATTTTTCCCGCTAGGGGCGAAATAAAATCGCTAGATCTGACGAGAAAATCGCCGTTATGGCAGCACTGATACAATGTAATAAAAAAAAGTTTTTTCTTAAAAAAATAACAAATTTTATTGCTTTTAATTTTAAATAGAATTATAGAAAAGAGATCACAATTAACGTCTGCACTTTATCACGGTCAGAAAATCACTCGCAAAAAAATATATATAAAATCAATTTATATAAGATTTGTTGTTGGTTCACGTGTGATTTGTTTCATGTTCGCACAGATCCATGGCTAGTCAAGACTATATCTAACAAATGGACCTAAATATTTAATATAACATACAAGTTTTATTTAATAAATTATAAACATACCCTTTTAGTACCAAGTCCTTTTCGTTGAAACATAACTTGCAAAATATTAATTTTGCCAGCACATTTTTTTGCCAATGTAAAGGGCTCCAAAGTAATCCCAACATTGGGAAAATATAACCCCCTTGGAACTCAAAACAATTTTTGCCTCTTATAGAATTTTCAGACAATTAAAGCATACTGGGAATCAATTTTTTTTTTATTTATTCTTTTTAATTTTAACAAATTAAGGAATAAATAAAGACCATAGAAAAAATACATATCGATTGATTTAAGAAATTAAACTTGTTTGAAGGCTTTTGAATGGAGGCTTTGTTAGAAAGTTTGGGCAGGATGCACATATCTTGTAGGGACCCATTTGAATTAGATGCCCAATCAATAATGTCCTTAAATGATGAAATTATGTGATCAATTCGAACATTGGTTTGAGCATTTTATCCGTAATGCATTAAACACATAGACGACTGCAGCTACACGACTACACGACTACAAATGCTGCTGGCTGCAATTGTAGTCGTGTAGTCAGCTACTTAATTTTTTTGAAAACGACAGCAACATGTAAACAGATAATCCTAAATATTTGACATTTTGATAAATATTGATCTTTTTTGGTTTGTGCTTCTAAAATAATGGCTGAGGAATATTTTGTTAATTTTGTAAGATTCATTTTTTTTTACAAAACATCACAATAAAGTTATTTCCAAATATAAATTAATGAAACCTTCAAACAATTGTAAAATATAAACAGCTGTTTTTTCAGTGTTCCCAAAACGGTGATTTTCTAGCCAGAACTAGCGATTTTATTTCGCCTCTAGCGGGAAAAATTGTCCTGTTTTACATATTTTGTTATATTGTCAACACTATTTTTGTTTTGTAGCTAACAAAAATAGAAATTATCCTAAGTTGACTACAGCGGCAAAAGTAGTCGTGTAGCCGTGTAGCTGTGTTGGTGTCAAAATAATCGTTTTCATATAAACGTGTGTATTTTATTTTTGACAGGCTGTAGTCGTGTAGCTGCAGTCGTCTATGTGTTTAATGCTTAAGTGTCCTTTTCTAAATATTATAGAATTTTACAATATCTCTTATCTTTACTTTTTCATTTATTTGTTACAAAATGTCTAATTTATCCAAAATATTCAACTGGACCATTTTTTTTTTTTTTTTTATTAAATCTTCATTTACATAACCGAGCCCTTAGGGCCTTATATGGCTAATTAAAGCTACTAAAAACTACATTTTTAAAAATGTATTTTAGAATTGAAAAAATATATATGGGTGATATCAAAAAATGTGATAAAAACCATGTAATCAGCTAATTTTAAATGCATGGATTATATTTGAGTTATATATTTCGACATATATCAGCGCATTGTCACCTGTTTTACAAAATTTATAACAATCTGACCAATTTTTGATTAATACATAAAATTTGTAACCAATTTTATAGGCCAAATGTAAACTCCGTAACCAGTAACTCGTAAGGTTTTTTAACTTTAAAAGCTTATATTTTAATAACCAATGAAGCTAAACACTAACTGTAAGAATTTATATGAAGAGGAGAAGTAACGCTTTTAACAAAAATTAATACATTTTACAAACTTTTTCGTATATCTATGCTAACACGACTACAACTCTGTAACGATTTTTCGTCATAATTTTTGATAAAAATGCGTACACCAAATACATATGTATATTGAGTTTTAAATGCAAAGTTAAGCAGCTATGTTTTTTTATTAATTGATTTTTTACACATCTGCAAAGAGTTGCATTCTGAGTTATTATATTAACCCATTAAGAACTTTTTTTTTAATTTTTTTCACAGTATAAATTTATATAAGCTTTTATAGCTTAAAAAAATTATATTTATAAAAATTTAATATTTAGAAGATTTTACCTTTTTTCTTTTCATATAAAAAAATTGTTTTTAGCTTTGGTTGTTCAAGTTTAATGAATTAGTAAATTCTTTTTAAAAAATATATTTATTTTTAAATTTTTTATATTTGAAAATTGATACTTCCAGCCGAAATGAGCCGAAAAAAATCGGCGGCGGCGGCTGAAGCAAAAATGACCGGCGGCGGCGGCTTAAACGGCTCACGGCGGCTGGCTTGTTTCTCTGGGCCAGACCTTTAAAAACATAATTCCCTAATTCAATTTTTAAATCTGATTCAATTTTGTACGAATCGATTAGCAAAACTCATTTTATTGATTGAATTATTGCCTACTTTAATCAATCTTATATCTTATTCAAAGAATCAATTTAATTTTTGTTGATTCTTTTCATAGAATAAAGAGAATTGATTCAATTTTTCAAATCAACTTAAGAATAAATGGTTGCCTTGAATTATCGTTCGCGAAACAAATCATTAAATAAATAATTCAATCGAATCAAAATTGAATCAATTGAAATCCTTACTTTATTCAATATCAAATCACTGATTTAAAGTGATAACGAATTATTCACTGATTCATAAAATGAATCAATTTTAATGCGAGTTTATTCAAAAAAGAATTATCTTTTCCAAGCTCTGAAAGAGGCTATGTGTTACCTATAGTAAATGTGTTACATATAGTATATAAAAAATGGCTATTTGCTTACTACACATTAGGTTAGTCCATTTCTGAATTTGAAAACTTCACTACAATCAGATAAAAAAGTTTGTAAAAAGTTTCCAATCGCACTATACTATTTTCATACTGATTTTTATTATAATTTTTATTTTTAGTAATTATTTTTGCTATTCTCTTATTACAAATTACGGATTTTTTTTTACTAATTTTCGCTGCTGATTTCAGCAAAACATTTTACTAATTTTTCAAAACCGAGTGTTAAATTTAGCAGAAAAATATACTAATTTAAAAATATTTTTTTTTGATTTTTTACAATTCTCATCTTTTTGAGAAATCCAACGAGAACAAATCTTTTTTACGGGAAAATTTGTATGCAATATTTTATTTATGCTGGTGGAATTTATTCAGAGTATGTCACACGACGATCTTGCATTATCAGATTTTTCACAGCATCAATATTTTCTGACACAACAACTGATTTTGAACGAGTAATTTTATAATTTTCACGTGTAATTTAATTTTTTTTGCTGACATACAAATTTCACTATTTTGTAAAAAACACAAATAATTCTCAAATGACAAAAGGTTCTAAGCAAGGTTATGGTCAAAAATGTTAAACTTTCTAGTGGAAATACCTGCTGGCGCTTAACAAGTTTTAACTATTTAAGCTCACAACATAAATAGTGGCCCTCGTGTAGTCTTGACTAGCCATGGATCTGTGCGCGCATGAGACAAATCACAAATGAAACAGCAACACTTTATTGTTGTTGTTATTGTTTTACATGTATGTAGTTCGTTTCATGTTCGCACAGATCTATGGCTAGTCCAGACTATAAGTGAATGAAAAAATAGTATAAAATTGTTACCCAGATTTGCCAAATATTTACTATACAAAATCAAGTTTTGTTCCTTTTTGATTAGAGAACTTTTATATTTTTGACTGAAATATTGATAAGAAAATACTAAACTTTATTCCTGTGATATGATATATGCTGATATTTTAGCTTTTTCGCGGATTTACTAGTTAAGGTGCATGGTTGTTTTAGTGTTTTTTTTTTATACCAGGAAATTATAAAGAAAATTCCCGGAAATCGGGAAGTGAAAAATCAGCAATATCCACCGAAACTTCGTGCCAGGAATTTCCGAATTAAAAAACCTAGTCTAAAGTTCATGAAAAATCTATCTCCTCAATTTTAGTAAGTACTTAAGTATTGACGGTAAAATACAGTTTTCTCCAATTTAATAACGTTTTCGTGATAAAGTCCATTTTACATTATAACCAACGATATGATCCCTTTTATTTGTTTTATAATAAACTCTGATTTTCTCTTAATTAGAAGAAAGCAACTGAACATCAAACATCATTATTCCATAAAAATTTCAATTGTTTTTAATATCATTATTAATGGTTTTATTTTAAGTTTAGCATCCTTTTTATCTTAAAGTTGTGGCGCAAAAAGACATCTTGTTCTACTTTAATTTAATAATCATAAAAAAATATCGTATGTACATCATATTGAATACAATGATGCCGTACATCATCATCAATCATCATGATGTTTGATGAAACATGCGCACTTTCTTTTCTGCATTTTGGTATGATGTCATCTGTAAATTGTAGGCAACCCCCCCACTTGAGTGAAAATTGAACCCCACTTGTTGGGAAATTATGTTATGTTAGAAGTTTTCTGTAGTTTTTCAATTGAGAGCTTTCAAGTGAAAGTGTAAGCTGTATTATGTTTAGCTGTTAAAACTCTAGGAGATTTATGGGTTTTTGAACTTTCAATTTTATTTTCCCTTTTGAAGAAAGTTAGGGTACTTTATTCAAAAGGGAAAAAGCAAAGGAAAAAAAGTAAAAGTGGTAGGAGAAAGGGGGATAGACATGTTTAGCTTTAAGAGTTTTGCAAACAAAATAAAAAACCATTCCTGAACAACTTCTAAGGGTAGTTAAAGTTAAAGCCTATTAAATTTGGATTAATTGTAAAAAAGTACTTATACAATAAACAAAGTAACCTAAAGTTTGAGATAACTTACAGTTACAGATGTCAAATTCCATATAAATTTTAATTTTTTAACTTTCAGTTTGTGTTAACTTTAGGTTATTTGTTTACTGTGAATGGCACTTATAGATACATAAACCTTAAAGCAATGTAATATCACTGATAAAAAACACCTATTAATTTATTTAAATAATTTGCATAAAAATATAAATACTACGTGTAAATGCTGCATGAGTTATGTTTTATTCCAAAATTGCATGTACACCATTGTTCTATGTCCAGACATTAAAGAATGAGTTTCTTAATCTACCCTGGTGACTATAATGAATGAATTACTCGTCATAGTTGAAATAGTACAATACCCCAGCAAAATATTGGTAATGACACCTCATTGCTGTCTGCATTACCAATAATGATATATCATTACCTTTTGCATTATTTTGTACTATAAAATAATGACTTCCTAATAACGGCCCATTGTATTCATTGTTTCTAAATATAAAATAATGACTTACACGTAATAGTTTAAATAAGTACTTTTTACAAAGTTAAATTTTTTTAATTTTTATTTATTATATGTAAATATGTTTTATGTTAAAATTTTTATGACGAGTCTTAAATTACACACTAGAGAAAACTTAAATTTTTCTGAATGTACTTCCTTAAGCTAATAGTATTTGCTTAACTCCTTATTTTTAAGAATCAAGTAAGCCATCGGATATCCACTTATAATTCAACTTTTTGTAAGCATGTGTGTAACCACTTATTATTCAAAGTCTCATAACTACTTATTTCTCATTTTTTCGTAAGCGAGCGGGTAAGAGTGACTACTTATAAAAACGACCACGCCAAACAAAAATAATGAGTTTAGACGCCAAAAAATAAGTTGTGCGGAGCTATGAATTTCTATTATATAACCACTTATTTGGTAATGAAAAATTTTGCTGGGACATAGACCAAATTTGAGTGCAAGGAAATTTTTAATATGTGGTAGATTAGATTCTGTCTTTGAGACATCTCCGACATTTATGGGATGAAAAACGGTATTGTAACTGGAGATATGCACTCAAAAAAATTTGTTGGTAGAATCAACTAAAAACGAAAGTGAAAACAACGATTTACGCCGTTAAAAAGATAACAGAGGCATATTTACAGTTAATATAACTAAAATTATTGTTACTTAACAATTATTTTAATTTTTGCATTAAAAAATATAAAAATTGTTTTTTCAGGCTTTCAATATTTTCATATATTGTATTTAGTTAGAATATTGTTCTACCTCAAATCCAAATTCTAATATTATATTGTCATATTCGATTTTATTAGTTGTTTCAAAAAAAAAGGTTGATAATTTTAGTGATAGACAATATAATTGTTTCGTGGGCATCAACCCAACTCATCAGTTGTCCGCAATAAGAAAATGATGACTGGAACATACAAACCGAGACATTACATAAGGTACAAAAATTCAACGGGACGAGAATTTTGTACTTTCTAATACATGTACCACTTTCGATAATAAAGCGATATCTTCTATTTTTCATTTGAATAAAATAATCAAGTAGTATTTTGAAATTGTCTTCTTTAATCATTTGGAAGATAATTTGGTGATATTTGGAAAAAGTAATTCAAAAATTGAATTTTTTGTCATAATTTTTTATGATAATATTGCGGCAATATTACCTTTTTATCATCCGAAAGATAAAGAAAAATTGTTAAAATTTTTTTGTCATTTTGGAAAAAATGAAAAAGTAAAGTAACTAAAGTAATTTTATTTCATTTTTATTTTTTAATAAAGCTATTTAAAATTGAATACCAACAAAAAAAATTCATTCTGGAATGTTTGAAAAATGACTTTTTGCCACAAAAATGGGTCAAATTACCTATAGTGCGATGGAGGAAACTTCCGCAATACGAAATTGATATTGCCGGCAACAAATGTCATATTGTCTTCAATTGTCAATGGCAATATGATCGGGGAATCTTCTTCGTATTGCCATGTTTGCTGGGATGTAAATTTCATTTGGAAATGCCAAACTTTAAAACTAATAAAAAAAAAACTCAAAACTAAAAGTAATGAAAATTTGGCGTTTCCATCAATTTAACACGAACATTTCAATGCAAAGAATACATTTGTAAATTCTTTTCAGCAGAAAATTATGCGTGTGCGTCAAATTTCTATATATTTTTGTACTTGTATTTGTTTATTTCTACATATTCTTTATATGCATAAATATTCTTTATATAAAGATTATAATAAAATGAAATAAATTTTATCATTTTAATATTGAATGGCCCAATGTGCAAAGTATGATAAAGAAATAAATTCTTAAAAAAAAAAGTTATGTAAAAACACAATTAAATTTGTCGAGGATTTGTGGCACTTTAAAAGAATATTAATCAATAGATTAACGTCAGAAACTTTCCAAATAAAGAAGTTTCAAAAATTTTGAAAATTAATTCATACAAAGTTTAGATAAATTATTAAAATAAGATAAAAAAAATTGTTTTCAATAATTATACCTCAATCCAAATATAGACAATGTCCAATTACAAAGAAAATAAAAATAACTAAAAAAGGTATAAGGCATGTGCATAAACAAATAAATAGCTTAAAAATTTATTTTGACCTAAAAAAAATTTATTTTTTGTTTAGCTTTAAAATCATTAAAAATAATTAACAAAAATATGATGTAAAGTATATAACATGTCAATTAATAGAAGGTAAAAACAGCAAATATATTTATAAATATATTTGCTGTTTTTAAAGAGTTTTTTTAAAGAGTTGAGCAGTATTATTTATAAGAAGATTAATTTAGTTAAAATCATAGAAATAAATCTTTAAAAATAGCAGAAAAAGTTACTAAAAATTAGTTAAAAATTATGCTGCAGAAAAAACTGCTGAAATTTTCAGATTTTTTGCTAAATACTAGTAAAATAAAAACAGCAAAATTAAAACTTAATTAACTAGTAATTAATTCTAATATTAATTACGATTGTCCATGCGACAGTTACAAACACTTAACTAAAAAAATAAAACTTAAATTTACAAAATTTTAGTTATATTCAAGTTAACTTTTAGTTAAATGAAAATAACAAATTGTACTGTACAATCTGCAGGCAGATTCGGCTGAAAATTCTGTACGATAACCGATAAAACAATATTTTTTTTGGAAAAATTTGACTTTATTCATCAACATAGTCTCCTTCAAGAGCGATACAATAACTCCAAAGCCTTGGCTTGAACGCTATTTTTTCCCATAAAAAGCAATGATAATGATCACACAAAATTGTTTTGAATCCATTGTTTTCAAAATCTCAAAAGTATCATCACTAAAAAGTTGAGAGAGTTCCGGACAGAAATGCTAAGAAGAACGTTTATGCCAAAAAATGAACAAAACTGCTCTGTGTTACATTTTTTTTAAATAAAAAATATGATTGCAAAAAAAATATGTAATTTCAATTCAAGGGGTGTTTTTAATTAAAAAATAAAATCAACAAATTTGATTATTAGATTTTGCTTTCAATTTCAACAAACTAGTTTTTTGATATGGCAACATCGTTTGTTAAAATTTGCTTTTAATTTCAAGAAATGTGTTTGTTGGCTATTTAATTGAAATAAATTCAACAATCAAGCAATAAACATGTTGTTTGTGTTAACAAAATCAATTGTAGGCGTAATTTCAATTAAAAGTTTAATTGTATTTACAAAAAGTTTAATTGTATTCACTAAATATTTTTATCTATTTAAGTATATCCCTTACTTTGTAATATTTTGTAATTTAATCTTTTGGTCCTTGTAACCCATTTAAATCCTGAGTACTACATACACGATCCCAATTGTAAAATAATGATGTCAAATATATACAATGACATAATTTTTGTTGTTGGGGCTATGAGTATAATGTTCTTTTGTTGAATTGTACAATAGATGTTGTGAAAAAAATTACTTTTTGGAATTGTTGATGTCAGCGGGTATACAATACATAAGATTTTGTTTCCCAGCAAAACTATTATAATGGGTGCAATATACTCATTACCTTGCACTGATAACTCGTCACAATTGCATTATTTTATAACAAAATATAATGACTTGCCGATCACTGATTACGTATTGCATGAATTATACACGTAAAGTAATGACTAAAAATATTTTGAAATTAGACACATTACTTGGTGTTTTTTTGTAAGCAAGAGGCAAGGTGTACATTTTTCGACATCTTGAACGAAAATACGAAGCACAACACTTTAATTTTGAGCCAATCCAGTGTTATGCATATATACCAATAGGGTTCTCGGCTAACAATCAGGGATCCCATGTTCGAATCAATTCGTGACCAGCTTATATATTTATGAAAAAAATACTTGTAATAAATTTATTTTAAATAAAGGGGTGTGCTATCTGTTGTATCGTCCTAACAAAAAACAGAGTTGTTAAAATTTCTATTTGGCTTTAACAACGATTTTCTTATAGATTTTCTATCTGTTAGCACACTCAAACATAGGAAACTAAACATACCTAAAAATGTTGTATCGTGCTATTCTCAAATGTTGTATTTTTTCAATTTAAATTCTAACAACTCTGTTTTTTGTTAGGACGATACAACGATACAACAAATAGCACACCCCTTGTGAACAACCTTATTACTTTCCCCATTGTTGTAACCACATTATTAACTACTTACTTTATCACATCCAAGCTAATGGGGCTCATCGCATGTAAAATTCATTAGTGTGGTAAGGTGTAAAGTAATGCATGTGTGGTTTTGCTGGGTTATTTACCACGTATTTTTGTGGGTGGTTTATGGGAGGCTCATTATTTTAGAATTTTATTACGGAAGTGGTTTAATAAACTATTTTAAGGTTGATTTGGCTAACCTTGACCTACCCAGAAAAAGATATGAAAATGGTTTTAGATATGAGAATTATTACAGTATCCGTGTCAATTAGCTATCTATTCAAACGCCGAATTAATGTTGATTTTTATACAGTGGGTGACAATACATTGGAAGCTGGACTAATGTTTGCAGGATAAACAAATGCAAAATAATAGACCCCAAATGTGCACTGTGGGCTAGGCCCGCCGTGTTTTGGCCAAAAGTACAATTCAGGTAAAGGGAAAATATGTTTATATATTCAAAATCTAGGATTGTTGAATATTTTGTTAGTGAAATATTGTATCATTGTGGTTGGTTACTCGTTGTTAGTTGGCGAGAGTTCAAAGTCAAAGTTTTTTAATTTTGTGACAAATTTTATTTTATAATGATACAATAAAAAAATCATAAATAAACAATAATTTGTTCCAAAAACAATCTCAAATTATAAAACTGAAACTAGTTCTAAAAAAATAGAAACCTGTTAAGTATTTACGAAAAAAGTAACAAAATTATTAATTTTACCTCAAAAACGTGGGTTTTTTTGAAAATCCTAAATTTTCAAAAAAAGCTCCAAAATGTTCCAAGAGATATTTGAAAAACTTGAATGCCAATGTGTTCCATAAGATTTCTTATACCTAGATTTTAGCGACCGTTTGCGACCGTTCGTAAACTTTCGAGATTTTGCCCTTTAACTGAAAAAGTACCTTCAGATCTCGCTGATTTCCAGCATCCCAAAGTTTTAGTAAAAACTAAAAAATAGCACTAAAAATTACCTTAAATGAAGGTTCTGGTTTTCTCACACAGACTAGCCCCAAAAGTCTAGGTTTGTGGGACATTTGAGTGCCAATTCTGAATAAGTAATTAACGAAATTTACCCTTAAACACATTTTAAGTTTTGACTTATCCCTGGCATTTAAGTTAAATTTTCAACTTTCATGTCTTCAGAGACTTATAGTAGAATTTCATGACAAATATTTTTGCGGAACATTTTAACTCTCTAACTCTTCAACTTATGGGTCTTTTTTTGACACTTTTTAAAAAGGGATAAAAGAGACCCTTTAATTGCAGAGTTAGAGGGTTCAAATGTTCCACAAAAATGTCCCTCGTAGTGTTTTACATAAGTTCGCTGAACATATCCTATACCTAAAATGGAAAATTCACATGGTTTCCTATGCCGATTCACAATAAACATTTTCAAAAGAGGGGAAATTTTAATCCCCCAAAAACATAGGGCCAAAACGAAGACTTTTAAAACGCTGATACACTTGTATTTTTCTTTGGTCCCTCTGCCTTTTTTTTGTACAGTGTAATTTATTTTCCAACAGATAACAATTTAAATTTATGGCCGCCATATTGGATCCGCTATGTTGAATTTTTAAAATTTGATTTCAGATTCATAGTCTGCTACCTAAAAACTTCCAGTGGTGGAAATTTGAAGTAAATCAGTCGACATAAGAAATTTAATGAAAAAATTGTTTGTCGCCATATTGGATCCGCCATTTTGAATTTCAAAATTTTAATTTCAGATTTTTAATCAGTGGATCCTAGACCTATATAATTGATTATTTTAAGTCCAATATAATAAAAACTAAAAATTAATGGCCGCCATCTTGGATCCGCCATTTTGAATTTTTTATTTCAGATTTGTGATCAGCAACAACCAAACCCCCTTTGTGATATCTTTTAGTCTCGTATACTCAATATTCTAGTTTTGGCCAAAATTCGATGATACTGGCCCACTGTGCTCTGGTCTGGAGACAATTACCAAAAACACAACTTTTAAGCTATAAACAAGTGGCTACAATCTAATAAAATTGTATTTCGAAATGTCCTATTTAATCTCTGAATCCCGATCTTGAAATATAACGCATTGATATTTATAGATCGCCAATTACGGTCAAGAAATAGAACAAACCTTCAAAATTCCATACAGGATAATTATTTTGAGTAAAAGTTTATATGGATATTATAATGATATTGTCTCAATATCATGTCGTTATTAAGCAGTTCTGAAAAAATAAAAAATATCCAACAAAATACTGAACCTAAAAATTTGAGCTTTGTTTTCAACTTCGCTATGCTAAAAGTTTCCAATGATTTGTCAAAATTATAAACATAAAGACTTTAAATTTTTTAAATTTTTTTCCGACTAAACATTTGCTCCAATATTTCATTTTACATTAACAAAATATACAAATTATCAGATTAATAAAAAAATTTCGATTTTTACACCCAAAATGTTACATTCAAAATAATATGTCTGTGGGCTCAGCAGAAAAATTTTTAATTCAACAAAATTTATTCCTGTTTTTTGGCTTCAAATAAAATTAGTTGATTTAAATACATTTTTTGTTAAATTTAACAAATCCAAATTTAACTACAAAATTAGTAAAACTACAATTTTATTTGGAATTATGTAATTAGTAAAACTACAAATTTATTTAAATTATATGGTCTCGGGACCCTCACCGGGCCTGGTCCATATTATCTAAGGCTATGTAAGGGTACTCTGAGCGAGCAAATGTTTTGTCCATTTTGTTCTACCTCGCCTAGTTTTTAAGATATGGGCCACTTTATAAAATGGAAAATTTTTATTAAAAATTTCGAGGGTCCAAGGATACACTAATAGAAAAAAGACCGTAAAAAATTTAGTTGAAAATGATGCTGCAGAAAAAACTGCTAAATTAGCAGATTATTTTTTCTATATTTATATTAGTAATATAGGAACAGCAAAGATAAAACTGTTAAATGTACAGAATTTTAGTTATATTTGAGTTAAATTTTTGTAAATGGAAAATAGCAAATGAACCTGCTAAAATCAGCAAAAAATTTTGCTAAATAATTAAGAGCCTAAAAAATCAAAAAAAAATTTTAAATTTTCGAAGTTTTTTTCGGATTTTTTTTTTGAATTCAAATAAAAATCGAAAACAGCAATTTAAAATTTTTTTAGCAAATATTTCTGCTGATTTTAGCAGTATAGACTGCTATTTGTATTCAACTAAATTTAGCTTATAAATAGCAAAAATTTTGTAGATATAACAGCTTACTTTTGGTATTTTTAGTCTCCTAATATTTAGCAAAATTTTCTGCAGATTTTACAGTACAATTTGTTATTTTCAATTAATTAAAAGTTAGTTTAAATATGTATAACTAAAATTCTGTAAATTTAACAATTTTAATTTTGCTATTCTTATTTTACTAGTATTTAGCAAAAAAAAAAAAATCTGCTAACTTTAGCAGTTTTTTCCGCAGAATCATTTTTATCTAATTTTTAGCAACTTTTTCTGCTATTTTTACAGATTTATTTCTATGAGTGTAGAGACAACCTTTTCAAGGCGTGTTTTACAGATAGGGGTAGGCGAAATTTTCGTCCATTTTGCTCTCTCTCTCTCTCTCTTAGTTGTCGAAATATGGGCCATTTTAAAAAATCGGGAGGATAAGAAACAAAACGAAAACTGGCGGGTGTTAGCATTGAAATTCGACAAATCTTTATTCGAGGGACAACCTAGTACATTACTATAAATGTTTTTAGTGTGCCGTTGATAGATCTTGAAATTACTTTTTATTTGACACCCATTTTTGAGACAAACGCGAAAAATATGCATAGAAAAGAAAACTGGGGTCAGTTTTGACACTTAAAAGTGAGATTGGGATGATAAAGAATAGAGCATATTTGATAGTTTAGATCCCTCCATCATATACCCAAATTTAATTAAAGTCTGAATGTTCGCCTAAAAGACGTTATCCTACAAGCTTCCTAGTAACTGTTTCGGTATTTTTTTTGGCACAAGTTAAAATATTAACCCTATGTGGATCAGGCTACGTAAAATAGAAATTTTCATTAAGTGGAACACATGTTTTGAGCAATTTTAAAATTTTAGAAGCATGGAGTCAGAAATGAAGTAAACTTCATGAGTCTATTTTGTACCCAGGACTCTAGGGTTAATTAAAAATAATTCTGTTAAGCATTTAAAAATTTTTTTAAATGAAATGAAAATCGATAAAATGTATTTTAAGGGACAGCCAACTGTATGTACCTTGATCAATATAAACAATGTATAATTTACATCGAACAATTGTGCCAAATTCATTAATTTTACGCTTGTTTATATTAAATTAAAAATTGTTTTCCGTTTTATTATGATGCTTTTCACAGGTCAACCCATACATATTTTTTTTTTTTTTGTTTTGATGGTTATAGCTTTTGGAATATATTATGACCGTAGGTTATATTGTGACGTTGTAGAGAGATACCTTAACATATGAAATCATATTACATTATCTTGATAATTTAGTTTTGATTTATACATTTTGTTCGCGTATGATCAGTACAACTGATCATGATGGGTGATAATAATGATTACAATGTCATTTGTTTTATGGAATTGTTTTTTGTAAAATCGAAAATGTAAATCGCTATAAAACTAAATTTAATTCGAAATTGATACTATAAAAATATATGTATATAGCGCGTCGAAAAGGGGTTTGATGCCTTTTGAAAAAAGTGATACACTCAAAAAAAAAAAAAGTCAGAAAAAAATGTTGCTGTGTCAGCAAATTTTTAGTCAGGAGCGTGCTTGCAAAAAAAGTTGGTAATTTCAGCAAAAGGTTTGCAGGTCGTCCACGCTATAAATGCGGTTATCAGCACAATTAGTTTAGTTCAAAATTACAGCTATGGACATGGAAATAGGACACTTTTATATGTTAAGAAACATAATTATTTATTTTGAAAAATAAAATTTTTTATTTCATATACGGGAAGTGTTATTATTGATGATTATAATTCATTCTTTATTTAAATAAAAATCTTTCAACTATTTTATATACAGTGGTAAATATGTATAAACTAATAAAAATACCTGGACTTCTAAATAGGACACATTTTATATTTTTACAAAAAACCGTACATTTTTGGGTTTTTAAAACAATTATTATTATTTTAGCGTTAATATTGCACTAATATTTTGTGCTGTATCCATTATTATCAATAACCGCTTCGCATCTTCTTTGCATACTCTCAATCAATCTCTGCCATCTTTCTTTTGGTATAGAATACCAGGCTTCTGGAATACCAGCCCAAAGTTCGGTGGAATTTTTGTAATTGTTTTGCGAAACTTTTGTTTTTACATCATTCCATAGATTTTCTATTGGATTAAGGTCCGGACTTTGGGCTGGCCAGTCCAAAACCTTAATTTGTTCTTGTAACAACCAATCAATAAATGTCCACTTAACTGGCATATTTTCATAGGCAAATGGCTCCATAACATTCTTAAGAATGCTCAAATATTGAAACCTGCCCATTTTATCCTCTACTTTTATGATAGGCCCAACACCACGCCAGGAAAAAGCCCCCCATGTTTCAAGGTCTTCTGAGTGAACTTAATGTTTAAAGCCTGGTTTTTTGGGCGGTGTACAAATGTTCTACCATCTAGTCCGACACGATTTACCTTCGTTTCATCGCTTCCAAAAGGACAAATAATTTCCTTTGTGGGTTTTGGCAAAATCAATACGTTTCTTAATATTTTTTTTGAAAGAGGCTTCTTTCTACTTATTGCTCCAAATAAGTTTGCTTCATTCAGTCTTCTTCTTACTAATCTGTCTGACACTTGAATGTTGAATTTTTCCCTGATTTCATTATTTATTTGACGGGAGGACATAAAAGGGTTGAATTTGCTTTTGCGTACTATAGTCCTGTCCATATAAGTTGTAGTTTTACGACGGATTGGCTTACGTTCTTTATTTTGCGTATGATATTTCTTGTCGGCAGCCCATAGACGAATAGCATTGTATACCATATTTCGCGAACACTTTAGTATTTTACCAATTTCAGTTGGAGATTTCATCTCGTTGTGGAATTGAGATATAAGTCTTCGTTTTCCTAGATTACAATGTTTTGGTACAGTTAGAAAAGAATTTACTTATTTCAAACGCAAATTATGAAAAGAAAATTATTACTAAGTGCATCGAGTAAAATTTTGACAATTATTGCAAGTGTCCTATTTATATGTCCAAGTCAAATATGAACAAAGTAAAGTAATTTTGTTGTAAATATTTGCATGTTTTAAATATTGCAAAGTTTTATATATAATCTGAGACTACTTGATTACAGTTTACTATAATAGAAAAGAAATATAATTATTGCTTAATAATTATTAAGAGAAATGCATGCCGATAAATAATCTAGTACACTTGATATACACAAGACATTTTACTAATTTTTCTACTAACTTTTTTTTTGAGTGTAGTCAATGAGTATTAGAGGTACTCACGAGCGATTCACGTGAATAATTTAAATTATAGGTACTGGATTTTCAAGATAAAACTGTTTTTCTTACTATTTTTTCTTTACTAATATTCAGCAACATTTTTTGCTGACTTCTGCAGTATAAATTGTCATTTGGAATTAATTAAAATATTGCTAAAATTTTGTAGAATTAGAATTTTTGTTGCTGTTTTTATTTTACTAATATTTAAAAACAGATATCGCTGATACCAGCAGTTTTTTCCGCAGGCTCCATTTTAACTAACTTTTAATAGCTTTTTCTGCTATTTGCACAGGCTTATTTCTGTGAGTGCTGTAAATTTAACACTTCTTAGCAAAAATCGACTACCCCGGTTATAAAAAATTTTTGACCTTGTTTCTCTTCTTCAAAAGATGTTATCTTTCAAGAACTCTGCAAAATTTTTATTGAAATATTCAAAATTTACTTGGCATTTGCTTTTGATAAACACTTTTTAATTTAAAACACCATAAAGCTGATAAGAATTACTTTTTATTGTAAGGTAAAAGCAATATTTTGTTTTGTTTTTTTTTGCTTTTTTTTTTGTTAAAAGTGAAATAACAACAACAAAATAGAATTATTAACATACCAGTGTGATATACCGGTACCTATACGTATAATTTTACTTTGTATATAATTTTTTTATTTCGCTATGATATCATCCGAGTAAATAAATATTTGAACTTTAAAACGACAAATAAAACACAAAAAAGCATATTTAAAAACGCAATTAAAATTGTATTTCCAATAAAAAATTAAAAATTCATTATTTAGTTGAATATTAAGCGGAAAAGAGAGAAGAACATTAGAAAGTTTGATAGAAAACTCAAGTGAAGAATATAAATTATTTAAAATTAAAGAAAATATCACATAAAAAGGCAATTCCATATTTTAATCCCGTTAAAAAAATTGATAACAATATTACAGACAAACAATATTACAAACATATGAGGCTTTTCATACCAGCTGCCCGCTACTAGCAAAGGAATGGCGGTTTAAAGTCAAACTTAGTATTTATTTTCCTAAGGCCCAGTTTTTAGGATTTAAATTACCGTTAAACTTAGTTTAATACATGTTGTAACTGGAATACTGCTTTTTGTTTTAATTCAATAAATACCAAAATTATAAACCAAAAAAAATTTGTTCCGTCAAACTTTTTGTTAATAAACTCGGAAATGGCAGAAAATTTTCATTTTCAGTGTAACTAAATCAAGTTTAACTGACATCCAAAAAAATCGGCCTAGATATGTATATGATACGAATTAAACATGGAAAAACTTTTTAAATTTTTCACAAAAGTGAGCGAAGTAAGCGTGTTTAAATACTAAAGTGTCTATGCATAATAATTTGAAACTCTTATAACATATTTATAAAATGAATTTTGTATGAAAAATTTATTTTATAAGTCACTTTAAATTTTATATGACCCTAAAAAATTTAGGATTTTTTAAATTTATTATTTAGACCTGTTAACTTATCTCAACATAAACTGAGTTTAGTACTCAACCATAGTTATGAATGTCATTTGAATATGAAAATATCTGCGGTTAACGTTTAACTATGGTTATGTTGGATATAAGTTACTCGCCTCAAAATATAATTTAATGGAATTTGGAAAATGTTTGAAATTTGGATATGTCAATAGAAAATTTGGGCTATGTCAATTTTAGAAAAATAAATAACTTTGAAGATATTCGGAACTAATTCTGAATTTATATTTGTTTTGTTTGTTTTTTGTTTGCAATATGGGTCTCAATCGTTTTGTAAAATAATGTCAACACAAATTTAATATTGATGTCAACACAAATTTGGCATTACTACGATATACTTTTGTTTAGCTGGACAGCTGGTATGAAATACCTCACATGTAGCTAGTTTTGAAATTGTATAACAGTTAGAAGCAGTCTGTGTTAACACTTGTTTTCATTATTATTTTGAGGTCCGATTACTGAATGACCAGTAAAAATTTAGCCCACAGTTAAATTCAAGTTTTATATGAGAAACAATAACCAATGTGTTAGTTAAAGTCCCAGTTAGCAGCTAACTGAACATTTAGTAAACGGGCCTGAGTTGAACTATTTATGACATCACTTAATAATTGTTCTGAATTTGTTTTTTTAATTATGATAAGGAAATTTTAGATTAGTTTGTATTTCTATTAGTAAAAGACAATACATAAATGTCATTAAATATAATTGAGTTAAACAACACAAAAAAATGCACTAAATAATTTAGTTACGAGAAAGAAAAAATTAGTTTAACGTGTTTGAATATAAATATTTTCATTATAAACAGCTCAAATATATGTTACATCACGACCTAGAGCAACATTTTGAATGTTATGTGAAAAGTGTCTTTAGAATAGAATAAAATAAAATACTCGAATCTTTTCAACAATAAATCCGAATTAAAAAAGTGAGACATTTAATGTTAAGTTTCATATTGAAGGTTTATGAGACAACTATTACCCAGTCAGAAAAATACAAACTTTAACAGGTGGTACAAGTACTGGCAAAAAGTGCTTTCCCATTCCCAAAATGATAACATCATTAGACAAAAGGACCGGCTGTTCAAAAAGCGCCGGAAAAGCACTGGAGGAACAAAATTTTTGAACGTTGGCAAAACGCTGGCAAAACCAATAAATAGGTGGTCTGGAAATATAATTTTCCAAAATAAAATTTAAAAAAAGTTCATATGTATTTTTTTTTTTGGTTCTGCGATGATTTGAACCCAGGCCTTCAGATTAGCTGACCATTGCTCTACCGTCTAAGCTAACGACACATATAATACTTGGTCGCTAAGCACATAAATGAGTTATAATAGCTGGACAACTACTGGCTGTGCTAAAATGCTAGTACTGGCAAACAGTTTTGTGGAACTAATATGCCAGCGTTGGGAGAGCAAAAAAAAATTAGTCTTGAAGGAGCTTTCCCACAAACAAAAAAATTTGTTTTATAAAACAAAAAAATTCTTAAATTAAAAAAAATCAAAAAAAAATTGTTTGCTTTCAACCGGATTTGAACTCGGAACCTTCTGATTACACACTTTTTTAACGAAGTTTCAGCATTTTTATAAAATCATTGCTCTACCAGTGAATTAATTTTTGTACCGCTGGCAATTTCCGACTAGATAGCCCATTCTTTGGCAGTGGTTTTTTTTATAAACCACCGAAATTTTTGTAAAAGAAATACTGAAAAACAGATTTATTTCGCGCAAAAGGTCATACACATGACTTTTTTCGTCAGCGCAGCGTTGATATGCTCAATGATAAATTAAAAATAAGGCTTAAAACCAAAAAATCGTAAATTCAATTAATCGTAAACAATTTTGAACAATTGATAGTATTATTTGCGTGATAGGTGCAAAATCAATCAAAATATAATTGATATTAGCAATTTCGTAATTGAAACTCGTTTTTTATTTTTTGTGTGTATGGGAGGGAGTATGTCCTAATTTTTGTATGTGTGTTTAAAGGGTTAAAGAGAAAAAAAAATCAAATGAGAATTATTTCAAGAAGCTATCTCATGGAATGCACTATTATGTTCAAATGATTATATTATTTTTAAAATCCCTGAATTGTAGTGTAGGAAAAATGTGTCTATCCTAGAGGGAGTCTCGTGATTCTCGCGTGAATCACGTATGATCGTGAGCAATAATTGCTATAGTCACGGCATTCGTGTGTGAACGTGAGTACGAATAAATTACTCGTTCGTGATTTGAGCGTGAGTTTAGTTTTTTTTCGTGAGAATTTCGTGAGTGTTTAATTCTTGTATCACTATCAAACCCGAAAAATATTAATGGTAATTCAGAAAATATCAATTGAAATATCAGTTAAAATTCAGAAATCATGAGTAGAAATTCAAAGAAAAAACTATTAGTACATGAAATATTAATTAACCCTCTAATGCCTAAGGCCGCCACAACTAGTTTTTGGACTTTTTTAGTTTTTGAGCTGAAAACTACAAAACTAATTTAGTTTTTCCATATAATTTTCATACAACCTGAAAACCAGATTCTACCTGGTTTTTGCCAAAACCCAAGTAAAATTATCTGAAATGTGCATTTCCAATACACCCGGTTTCTTTTATAATTTTAGATACACCCTGTTGCAACGAATATAGAAGTAAAGCAAGTGTCAAAACAAAAATAGATATTTTTTTAATTTTTTAAAAATATTTCGGTTTTATAGTTTAAATTTGGACGTTGATCTCCACCTTTAATTGAATTATATTTTTTTATTTAATTTAACAATAAAAACATAAAAAAAAGTGTTTAGTACATAAGTGACGGAACAAAGAACAATTAAATAACCAGTGTAAATGACTTGGCTTTTGTAATTTGGGTTTGTACAAAAACCACCTGGTTTCAGTATAAACTACATTTAATCAAAGAAAAAACCCATGTTTTTATCTATATAATCAGTGTTGCCATTTCAGTGCTTTTCGCGTATTTTTTGGTGCTTTTTTCCTTCCCGTACTCGGTGATTTTTTACAAATACCCGTTTAAAAAAGCGGGTATTTACAGTGCTTTTTCAGATTTCTGGCAGTGCTTTTAGTGCTTTTTGTTCTCGTTTTTTTTTTTAATTTTTCTTGAATTTTCTGTCAAAGCTGAAAAAATAATACGAACTATTCAAAAAATAAATGTTTTCACAATGTTTGTAGTACAATTTTAAATAGCAACTTCATTATATTTAAACTTCAAAATTTTTAATTATTAGTTTGGTGCTTTTTACCCCTTTTTTGGTTATTTTTTGAACCTTTTTTCAGGGTTGGCAGGCAATACCGCTAAAATACCGTTACCGAAATACCCGGAATACCGTTATCCTTAAAATACCGTTACCGAAATAACTGAAATACCGTTATCCTTAAAATACCGGTACCGAAATAAATGAAATATTGTTATCCCTAAAACACCGTTACGGTTATTATTAATTTTCTGCTTTTGCTAATTTCACGTGGTTATTGAGTATTTTTCGTACATTAAGTTGGTAAATGGGTTCTGTTTTTAGTCTCGTTTGTTTTTGTAAAAAAAAATTCCTGGATGCATCGAAATAACTGACTACCGTTACCCTTAAAAAACCCATACCGATATAACTGAAATACCGTTAACCTTAAAATACCGTTACCGAAATAACCCAAATATCGTTATCTTTAAAATACCGTTACCGAAATAACTCAAATACCGTTATACTTAAAATACCGATACCGAAATAAATAAAATAGCGTTACCCTTAAAATACCGTTACCGAAATAACATAAAATATCGTTACCCTAACGATAACCTCATTCGTTTCGGTTACCATCCATGCCTTTTTTACATGATTTAACAAAGCTAAAATGTGTTGTTGAATTCTTGACTTAAAATTAAAAAATAGATAATGTCGTCCTTTTTTACCCCATTTTTTTGTAAATTTTTACGCTTTTTACCCGTTTTACAATGCTCATGGTGCTTTCCTGCCTTCGAGAGTTGGCAACACTGTATATAATTCAGGTCTTAACCAACTGGTACAGTACTATTTCTAAAGAGTGACTTCAGAACTGGTTCCGCGAGTGTCACATTAGTACCAGTTTTGCTCCCTATTTGTAATTTTCAAAGTAGTTCTACAACTAACCCAACGAAATTGGAAGATCCAAAGAACCGATTGTAGAACAACTTGTACTTGCATGCAACATGTTCTACTTTATGTTCTATCATCGGTGATTTTTGTTTGAGTTTGTCCCAAAAGCAACAGGTTCTTTTCCTCCAAACTGGAACAGGTTGCTTTGGAACCGGTTCTAGAACAAGTTATAGAACTGGTTCGGCGACAGTGAAAGCTTACATTTTGACTCCCAGCAATCTGTTTTAGAACCTGTTCCATTAAGCCAGTGGTAAAAAGCCCTGTTCTAGAACAGATTCAGAGGTAAGAAGCTCAAAAAAATTTTGTGGAAGTTTGGAGATAATTGCCCCGTGCCTTTGACATCTCCAAGTTAATTTGTACTATTGTTGTCTGATTCAAATATACTAGTACATAACTGGTTCCGAACTAGTATTTTTTGCTCCTGGGTAACTACACATTTTTTTGTAACCGAAAGAAAAAAATTATTTTTTTTAATAAAATATTCTCTTATAATATCAAAAAATTTAACTGTAAACTACAGCAGTTTTTACCAATTTTGTCAGTTGTTTTAAAATATTTTTACAATAGTAAAAATTTTACAGTTAATTTTCCGACAATGTTAGTTATTTTTAATGCATTTGTTAGTTACTTTGTAACAGTTGAAAATAACTAGTTTTTAGATATTTTAATTTGTCGCCTTTTTAACTGCATATATATACATATATTTCTTTTAACTGTCATTTTCAGTAGATTCTGTCGACAAACTTTTTTGAGAGCAGTTTTCCATAAAAAACTGTATTTATGCCCTGGATTTTTATTGGGATTATTCGATTCAAAACATTTGTTTGCTCTTGTACATTTGCTATACATTAGTAATATAGGAACAGCAAAAATAAAACTGTTAAATATACAGAATTTTAGTTATACATATTTAAGTTAAATTTTTGTCAACAGAAAATAGCAAATTAACCTGCTAAAATCAGCAAAAAATTTTGCTAACTAATTTGTAGCAAAAAAAAATCACAAAAAATTTAAAATTTTCGAAGTTTCTTTTTCGATTTTTGTTTTAAATGCAAATAAAAATCGAGCCTTTTGAAAACAACAGTTTATAATTTTTGTAGCAAATATTTTCACTGATTTTAGCAGTATAGACTGCTATTTGCATTCAACTAAATTTAGCTTAAAAATAGCAACAATTTTGTAGATAAAACAGTTTACTTTTGCTATTTTTAGTCTACTACTATTTAGCAAAATTTTCTGCAGATTTTACAGTACAATTTGTTATTTTTAATTAACTAAAAGTTAGGATAAATGTAACTAAAATTCTGTAAATTTAACAGTTTTTATTTTGCTGTTCTTATTTTACTAGTATTTAGAAAAAACATCTGCTAATTTCAGCAGTTTTTTCTGCAGTTAAAAATTATAACTAATTTTTAGTAACTTTTTGTGATATTTTTACAGATTTATTTCTATGAATGTATTCGTAGATAATTTTTTTTTTTGTAAATATTCAATTTTAGCAAACTAATAATTTCGAATCATGCATAGTATGATAGCACGAACTGCTGCGCATAGGTAAGTTTTTGTACGTGATGTGTAACTTTAACCAGTTAAGTGTTAATATCGTATTAGAGTATCACAAATTTAAGTTTGGTATAGAGCTAATATCAAATAATTTTTCTTGTTTTTGTTTTTTATTAATATAAACACTGCAACCCACAATTTTGAAGAAAAAATTAAACACTTAACAGATTAAAAACATTGAAAATATTTAGTGCCTTTGATAATAGATTTTTTAAAGTTATAAAACAACTAATATATTTAAAATTTGGTGATTCCAATTGACTTTTTCACATTTCATTAATTTAAAATTTCTTTAACTATCATTTTAGAAACACTATGTCTGACGAAGCTACAAATGGTTCAGCCTCACCCAGCCCAGCACCTCCCACCGTTGAATTAGGCGAGATGGCTTTAGAAGAACCCAAAGTAACATTCCAAGATCAATTTAAAGCATTTGCTAAATTTGGTGATACCAAGTCCGATGGCAAAATGATCACTTTGTCTCAAAGTGACAAATGGATGAAACAGGCTAAAGTTATCGATAAGAAAATTACAACCACCGATACGGGCATTCATTTTAAGAAATTCAAATCTATGAAAATCTCATTGGGCGACTACAATAAATTCTTAGAAGATTTAGCTAAAACCAGAAAGGTCGAATTATCAGAAATTAAAAATAAAATGGCCTCATGTGGAGCTCCTGGAGTATTACAAGTATCGGTAAGACACAATTATTGATTGAACCCTTGTCAATTAGATAATTTAAATTCCCTTCTGTTTCAGGCTGGTAAGGCTGCCGCAGCTGTAGATCGTTTAACCGATACCAGTAAATATACCGGTTCCCATAAGGAACGTTTCGATGCCACTGGCAAGGGTAAGGGTATAGCTGGTCGTAAAAACTTGGTAGATAATTCTGGTTATGTGTCTGGCTATCAAAATAAGGATACTTTTGCTGGTGGAAATTAAATATAAAATTTTTATAAAACATTGAAAAAAAAACTTTTATATTTTTAAATTTCACTAATTAATTAAAAATTTAATATGTACCAATAAAAATATAAATATATTTAAGCTTAACAGTTTAGTCAAGTATACTTTTAAGAGAGCGGACAAAATATGTCTGTTAAATTCCTCCCCAGAATATATGAGCTACAATCAATAATACATACATGTTTTGAATTTAAATTAGAAACATTTTCAATATAATTTTAAACATTTTTAGTTAATTTTTTTTTGTAATTTTTTCCTTTAAATAAATTGTGATATAATTTTGAATAATGTTATTTAAGTTTTTTGTTTGTTTTATTTCTACATGCAGAAAAAAAGTAGGGGGAACATTTCTAAGTGCTATCTAATTACACTCAAAAAAGTTTGACAGTTTCTATATGACAGTTTTTTGTGTAGTTTTCAGTAGTTGCTGTTTAGTTTGACAAAGAAAATTAAAATTTTTTTATTTTAACTGTCATTTTCAGTTGATTCTACCTACAAACTTTCTCTTCTTTAGTAATTAATTCTAATAGTAACTACGATTGTTATATGCGTATGGTTACAAAGACTTAAGGTGCGTTTACAATGACGGAGTACTCCAATCTGTAGCACATTCTGTTTTTTTTCTCTTTCATACTAACACATTTTTGTATTGTGCTATCTCATGTTATTCCACTCCAAAGTAAAACTTGTTTAACTCTGGAGTACAGATTTGCTACACTCTAGAGTTAACATTGGTCTGTTAACTGTTTAACATGACAAATATAACCAAAAAAAAAAAACACATCACTAATTTGGTCACATCTCTAAGTGTCAACAAATTAAAAAAATAATAAAAAAATATATTAAATAAATATAAAATTTGTGGTGCTTTCGGTATGATTTAAAATAAAAAAACTATTGAAATTAAAAACGACAAAAAATCTGGCAAAATAATTGCGTAAATATGAAGTAAGCACTAATATGTCAAATAAGTTTTGAAGTAACTCTACCCTGTCTTGTGAACAGTTAACATTTTAATCTGCCATTGTGAAAGCACCTTTAACTAAAAAAAGAATTTTTAAAATTCATCGAAATTTTTTATATTTTAAATAACTAACAAAAATAACTGTTTACTGTAAAACTATTGTTTTAGTAGTTGTTTATTATGATATTAAAAATAACTGCATTAAACAACTGCTGCGAAATTACAGTACTTTTCGTTAGTTGTTTTCTTAAATAACTGTCATTCCAGTTGTTTTGTATTGTTTCATATACAAACAACTGTAATTACAGTTAAAAACAACAACTACTGATAACTACACAAACAACATGAGGCAACTGTCAAACTTTTTTGAGTATAATTGCCTAATTACTTAGCTCTAAGTTAATATTCCCCCTGGTTTTTTCTGTGTATAAGAAACTCCATACCCCATTTTTTGGAAGAAATTTAGTAGCCTATAAAATAGTTCAAATTTCTTAGGTTTTTTTAGGTTTTTTGTCAAACTACAACAAATACAAATATTATATAGACCACCGTCGAATCTAAATTATTTTTGCAAGGAAAGGCGACCCTTTTTAAATTTTTCGTTTATCTTTGGCATCTACAGTCGGATCTTAAAGTATGATACATCTATGTTTTTTTCTCGAGGGGACCCATGTTTTGCTCTAAGGGCCATTGACCTCAAGTATCCCATTCCAGTATTTATCCACCAGATCTCAGTTCCTACAACCCTAATGTACAATCCTAAAGTCAGAAAATTAAAGCTCGCTAAAAATCATTAAACTTTTGCTAAGGAAGTTTTTCAATAATTCCAGCAGAACATTTTTTTATTTTTTTTTTTTGCCGAACGTAGGGGTCGCCTATTTAAATTTTTTTCATTTGATTTTTTCTTTATACCCTGGTCTCATCGAGTCAAAAAAATCGATATATCACACTTTAAAATCCGACTGTAAATGCCAAAGCTTAAACGAAAAATTAAAAAAGGCGACCCCTACGTTCGGGTAAAAATATTTTTTTTTGAAATTGCCTTGCAAAAATACTTTATATTTGAAGGTGTACCGTTCACTTTTTTGCCTGGAAGTTGGTACGGTCTATTGTACACTAAAAACAATAAGTCCGTTGGCTGAACGGAAAAATTTGTCAATTCCGGTTTTTTGGCATAAAATAAAATTTGTTGATTTTAAAACATTTTTTGTTAAATTTAACAAATCTAAATTTAAGTAAAAAATTAGTAAAACTACAATTTTATTTGTAATTATACTTAGTCGTAAAATTTGTTCAAATTTAGGGTCTCGGGACCCTCCCGGGCCTAGTCCATATTATCTAAGGGCGTCTAAGGGTACTCCGAAGGGGCAAACATTTTATCGGTTTTGCTGTAACTCGTTTAGTTTTCGAGATACGGGCCATTTTATGAACTGAACAATTTTTATTAAACATTGGTGGCGCCATCTACCGGGTACTAACTAGGGATGCCAAACGGGAAATCCCGAATCCCGAAATCCCGGGATTTTCGGGATTTGCAAAATCCCGAATCCCGGGATTATTTCTCAAAAATCCCGGGATTTTCTTATTTTTTAATATTAATATAAACGCAAATAAACAAAGTGAGAATTTTAGATTACCTACGTTTTTTCTTGAATTTTCTCATATTGACAAGAAATTGATGCCAAGATAGGCTTGCCAGAAGTACTGTTTTCAGCAGTACGCGTACTTTTTTTTACTAATTGTACTGCTTCCTGCATAACTCCTAAAAAAGTACGCAAAAGTACTTTTTTTTAGCTTCTGTACTTCTTTTTGTACTTTTTTTTTATTAACAACATTAAATAAGAGAAAACTTTTTCTTATTTGATAACACTATCAGATTATTGAAGCTAAAACAAAAATTGCAAAAAAAAAATAATAATCGGTAGGGCAGTTTTTGAGATTTTTCAACTTTTAGATTTCATTAAAAGCACTGTTTTTCAGAAGTTTTGGCTCAATTTTTATATTTTTTAAATCAACAGAAGTTAAGCTTTCATTTGAATTTAATAATGTGTTTTTTAAGAATGTATTCAGAATTTTGGAAGAATTCAGAAAATTAAATTTTTTTGTTTAATCCTTTTTATTTTTAATTTTGTTGCTTTTTATTAATATATAAACAATACACTTGAATTAACTATGTTTATTTTGTATCAAAGTTGCAAAAACATTGGATATGTTCTAAAATATTTAAAAGGCAAATCAAAATATCAAAACTTCATTCTATTTGTTAAAATATTAGCTGAAAACATTAACATATACCCCAATTTTTCATGAAGAAAAAAATTAAATTTTGATTGAAATTTCGATTTATTTTTCAATTGTTTTAGGATATATCCAATGTATTTCGACACAACCCAGCAAAATATTGGTAATGACACCTCATTACTATCTCCATTACCAAAAACGATATATCATTACCCTTTGCATTATTTTATAATATAAAATAATGACTTCCTAATAACAACCTATTGTATTCAATGTTTTTAAATATAAAATAATGACTTACGCGTAATAGTTTAAATAAGTACTTTTTACATAGCTAAATTTTATACATTTTTATTTATTATATGTAAATATGTTTTATGTTCAAATTTTTATGACGAGTTATAAAATTACACACTAGAGAAAACTTAACTTTTTCTGACTATATTTCCTTACGCTAATAGTATTTGCCTAACTCCTTATTTTTAAGAATCAAGTAAGCAATCGGATAACCACTTATAATTATACTTTTTGTAAGTATGTGTGTAACCACTTATTATTCAAAATCTCATAACTACTTATTTCTCATTTTTTCGTAAGCGAGCGGGTAAGCGTGACTACTTATAAAAACGACCACGCCAAACAAAAATAATGAGTTTAGACGCCAAAAAATAAGTTGTGCGGAGCTATGAATTTCTATTATATAACCACTTATTTGGTAATGAAAGATTTTGCTGGGAAGATTAAAAATGTTATAATACCCAAATGGAAGCTTTACTACATAGATTTCAAAACCATAAAATTTTTTAAAGATTTTAAATTGCAATTCCACGAAATCGAAAAATCTTTAAAGCTGCTATTTTATGTTTATTGGACTCTTGCCAACGAAGTTAAATATTTTTAATCTGCCATTACTTTCTTGAAGAAAAGGGGATTTTGTGGTATTTATAACAAATCCAAACAAATAGTTTTTGGCTCTTAGAATGTTTTAGGGGTAAAAAGGACGCTCAGAAATTTCAAATGGTGTTTTTTTTATTTGAGTGCACTTAAAAAGATGCTGAAGTTAAAATATAAATATATTCACAACAGAAAAATTGGTAGCGAAAAGGGTGATTGGCAATTTTGTTATCAATTACAAAGTACATAAATACTGAATTTTAAGATATTTCTAATGAAAAAAATGTACTTCTTTTTTAGTAATTGTACTGCCTTTTTTTCCTCGATGTACCTTTTTTGTCGATTTCATTTCTGGCAAACCTATGCCAAGATATTGGTAAAATTATAAATTAAGTAGATTATTCGAGTAAACTATGCAAAGACTTTGCAGAGAAATTTGAAATTTTGGTAAACAATATTAAGTTTTTGAGTAATACAAGTTTGTTATTTTACCGATTTATTCTTCCAAGCGAAATTCGATTTCTGAAACTGGGACTGTAAGCTTTGGCTGGGACTGTAAGTTTGAATTCTTCCATGAAAACATTTGATAACGATAACCAAATAACTTTGTTGCTGTAATTACACGATTTAGTGGGCAAGGTTATCGCAACGAATCTGTTTTAAAATCTGCTTACAAAATACTGGGCGCAAGTGTACTTAATGACAGGCCTTCATATATTATCCCAGCCAGAAAAATACAAACGGGAAAGCGATGGCAAGGTATTTTAACAGGTGGTACAAGTACTGACAAAAATTGCTTTCCCATTTCCAATATGATAACGTCAATAGACAAAAGGACCGGCAGTTCAAAAAGCGCCGGAAAAGTACTGGAGAAAAAAAATTTTTAACTTTGGCAAAAAATTTAAAAAAAGTTCATATGTATCTTTTTTTGCCGTGCCGTGATGTTTTGTAAAATAAATACTAGCAAAACGATATTTGCAAACGCTGGCAAAGCGTCCCAAATGAGTGTTCTGCCAGTCATTTAATTTTAACATCGCGGTTACCCAGTGGTATGCAAGTACTTGATTTTTTGTACCACTGTCAATTTCTGACTGATATGTTTCAATATTCATAAAATGTACCACATTATTAATTAACAAACTATTAAATAATTATAAAACGCTTTATTCTATAAAAAAATTAGTTACATAACATACAAATTTTTACAAATAAAGGAAAATTTAAATCCCGAAATCCCGAAATACTGTAAAATCCCGGGATCCCGAAAAATCTCGTAGTTCCGAAAATCCCGGGATCCCGATCATACAAAATCCCGAATCCCGGAATTTTCAAATATCAATCCCGATTGACATCCCTAGTACTAACAGAAACATGAAAATATTATATTTTAACAATAAATTGTGTAAAATTCAACGAATGTATTCTTAAGAATTAGTTATACATAATTTTGAAAATTAACACTCAAAATTAGTTAAAGTACTGAGGATTTTTAATATTGTGTTAAATGAAGAACTAAAATCTTTGTTTAAATCAATGTTTCAACTAAAAATTTTTTAAAAATTAGTCAAATCGATTTGAAACCAGTTTGACAGATTTTGCTACTGACGTATTATTTTAAGTGTAGTTTGAGGGGTAAGTTCAAGCTTTCCCAAACAAACATTTTTTTTTTTTTTCTATTTATGCTAAATTTTTCTTTATTGGGTAATTCAAAGCGCTGGACCTACATTTTTTTTCAAACAACGTGGTATTTTTAATTTATTTATAATTTTACACCATTAACATACAGACAGTTGTTTGTGTAGTAATCAGTAGCTGTTATTTTTAACTACAATTACAGTTGTTTTTCTATCGAAAAAATACAAAACGACTAACAAAATGTAATGTAACTCATAACAGTTGTTTAAAGTAGCTTGTATTTTGAATAGTATATATTAACTACTAACAAAGAGGAATGTAATTCGTAAAAGTTGTTAAAAGCAGTTGTTTTGAATATTATTGCAAACAACAAGCCAGGAGGCAAATTATGTATCTTTTTAACGACACACGATAGTGAAATGACACCTAAAAGTTGGGAAAGTTATGCTGCCATATAAAATGTTTGAAAATTTGAAGATTTTAACGTATAGGCCACTATAGAAGAATATATATATCTATTAAAGTCGAGTTTGCTTTCAGCGATTCAATTGACTTCAACTGTAAAAAACCGTAAGAAATCATATAAAACGCGAACAGTGGTTTTAACATCAAGTTTTGTGCATCAAATTATAACCCTAAATATGAATACAGGTCCTGTGCTTACATTTCACTGCAAAAAAATTATATTGGTTGTATTTGAAAATTTTTGTATATAAAAAACTAAATGGAAAACCGCTAAATTTTAAGGGTATTTCGCGGAAAATCTGTACCTTAGATCGAAAAATAAAGTACGACATTGTAATCAGCATGTCCGAAATGTATAGAACTGATGGCCAGATTATTTGTTTCGACATTAACCGAAATAGAGGCGATAAATCGGAGAATCGGTTAATCGATTAACCGAATTGGAAACACTATTTACAATGCGTAAAATGTGGTTTTAAATATTTTAATATTACTTATCCAAACAAAGTACAGCCAAAATAAATTCTTATTTCGATACAGACTGTAAGGTATACACCTCATTGATCATTATTCAAGAATATGTACATCATTTGCATTGAAATCAATATCTTCTCAACAAGTGTAACGTTGACACATTGTTAAAATTGAGTAATATGAAAAAAATTAATGGACTATACAGCAAAACCAATATATAAAATATCATATAACCTACATGGCAAAGGTATAAAAACTATCATGAAATGTACAGACAAACCACATTTCATATTTAACGCCAAACAATAATAAGCAAACAGTGGATTACTATTTGAATATTTGGAAAACTAGGACACAAAGAAAGGAAAAGGGTTCCAATTTAAAAAACGGCATACAAAATAATAATTGTGAGAAAATGTCCTTTAAAGGAAAAAATGCTATAGTAACGGGAGGAGCTAACGGTATAGGATTACAAGTGGTCAAACAATTAATGATGAACGAAACGAGTGTAAGTGTAAAAAGGATTTAGAAAAAATTTTAAATATCGCTAAAGTGAAGTGTTGATTTTTTCATTCAAGAATGTGGCCATAATAGATGTACAGGATAATCTAGAAGCGATTGTAAATTTAAGAGCTGCATTTCCCTTACAGGGTTTGCTATTAATCAAAATGGATGTTTCCAATCAAAAAGGTATGGATGCCACATATGAGGAGATTTTAAAATCATTTGGACATTTGGATATTGTTGTTAATGTGGCTGGCCTATTTAATGATAAAGATATGCAACGTACTTTGATGGTTAATTTGGGTGGTATGATTAATTCCACTTTAAATGCCATGAAAGTAATGAGCAAAGAACATGGTGGCAAAGGAGGCATTGTTTGTAATATGGCATCAGTTGTTGGATTAGATCCAATGTTTTTAGTTCCCATATATGCTGCCACTAAGGCGGGAATTATTAATTTTACTCGCTGCATGGGAGTAAGTTTATTTTAAACATCATAAATTTATTGAGTACAACAATTAATTAACATTTCTCATACTTTCATTTGCAGAAAGACTTTTACTATGCACGTACTGGTGTTAAATTTATGACTGTCTGTCCGGGTGCCACAATAACCGATATGTTTACAAATTTTACCGAAAAAATTTTATTTGCCGATCTGGATGAACACTCATATCAGATATTAGATCGTTTAAATAAACAAAGTGCTGCAGATGTTTCACGTTGCATGATAAAAGCATTGGAAAAAGATGAGAATGGTGCAGTTTATATAATAGAGGGAAAACGTTTATTTCCTTTAGAAATGAAACGTTATTGGACAGGCATTGAAAAAGAATTAAATGAATAGAAATTGCATTAAAAGAAGAATATTTAGAGAAGCCATAATATGTGATAGCAAGTAAAATGAATAATAATTAAGATTAATAATGAAAAATAAATTTGTTAACATACCGGTAAAGACAGCTTTTTAAATCCTGAGTATATTTAATATCTTGAATTGTTTGCAAAAATATTCTTGAAAAGTCCTTTATTTTTAAATTAATTATTCAACACTTTTTGCGAAATGTTAATCATCTCTCCACGTTACCAAAACTTCATCGGTACGATATCTTTGCGTTACAAATGAGTCTTCAAAATCCATGCGAGTGCCTGATTTAAACATTTCTGCACCAGCATGAGCTATCATTAAACCATTATCTATGCAATAACGTTCATCGATAGCAAATAATTTACCACCCCGTTCATCACACATAATACGCATCATATCCTGAAGACGTTCATTGCAACCAACGCCACCGACAATGAGCACCTAAGAAAATTTCACTTAAACTAAAAATACATTTAGACAAAATATTTTCAGAACATAATTACCTCATTGGATTCACAATGAGCCATTGCTCTTTCGGTTATTTCCACCAACATGGCAAAAATGGTTTCTTGCAGAGAATAACACAAATCGGCTTTGCTATATTCAGGTTCTTCAGCATCGTTGGCCTTTTTACGTTTGTGACGTCTCTTAGAGGGATCTGCAATTTCTTCAATATGTGATAATATGCCCGAAAAACTAACATCCATACCTTTTTATGCAGACAGAAAAAATTGGTTAAGGTATTGATAAAATCAATAAAATTAAAAATATAGAAACTTAAATGAAAGATTCTCACGGCGTGCTTGAGTCCAAGTTAAATGAAAGGTCTATGTATATGGGGTTTCTCGCCAAAAAACATTGGTTTAACCTTCCGCAAATATACTTACAAGAAAAGAAAAAAATTTAACCTGGCCCCCAGGTAGAAATTATGTGTGGTAACAGAAATGAAGCACTGGCAAAGAATAAGTAGACCGCGGTCTTACAAAAATACCAACGCTTAAATAGGGTGGCTTCCCAGCGATTGTTTTCCAAAAACATTATTTAAATTTTGACTCCAAAATACAACAACTCCAAGAATCATCTATTTTCTGCTACTTTTACATACTTATATCTATGACTGTAGTTTTTATTTAAAGCCAGATGCACAATGCTCTAGTACTCCACTCTGAGTGGATTTTGTTCCTATCTTTTTTGTACTTACATATTTTTTGTATCATGCTATCTCTATTTTAAACAATCCGCTCTGCAGCGTGGAGTACTCCAGCATTGTGAATCCGGCTAAATTTGTTTTTTCTTCATACTACCAAAAATTATAAGTTGATTTATAATGAATTATTTTAATTTGTAGGGTTTATTTCAGCTATTTATTTTTTAAATTAAAAATGGATCCCGAAAAATCCCTGGGATTTAAATTTTAAAAATCCCGATTCCCGAGATTTGTAAAAACCAGTCCCGTTCGGCATCTCTAGTACATATAAATATATATGGGGACATACAGTGATGTGCAATGAAATAGAGCCATTCAAGTTTTTTTCTAATTTTATTCTCATTGCCTTTATTTTTAAAGATCAAAACAGTGGATAGATTCGCCCAAAAATGCGAGGAGATAGTTCAAAAAATTATGTAGAATTTTAACGTGACGTTTGTTTTTTTATTTTGTTACTTGTTTTAAGTAGGCGTGGCTTTAATGAAAAATAAGCGATATCGACCTTCTATCAAATTACATAGTAAAATTTTGCGAGTACTTATCAGTTCTGAAAAACTGTATATTTTTGGAATTCCTATAAAATTTCCTTAAGTCTTGCGTTATTCTTTTCTACAAATGGTCGCCAGTCTTAAAATGACAGTGCCTTAAACATAACCAAATTTTTCTTTGTTTTTAGCAATTTTAAAATAAAATTAACAACACTGAAATTTAAACACGGAATGCTTTATACTATAACAACGGTGGGCAAATGCGGCCCTTTGCTGCTTTTTGTGCGGCCCTTGTTGAAATTTAAATTTATATTTTTTTTATTTCAAACATTTTTTTAATATCTTATTTCGCAATGTTTTAAAATTTTTTATTTAGAAAATTTTTAGATAAAAAATTAGGGCCAGTTTTATTGCCAGGGCTATGATCGATTTGAAAATTTCTTACTTAAGAGGTATTTAAAGGAAAAATTGATATTATTCTTAGGGTCTTAAATAATTTCTTACTTAAAAATTATTTAAGACAAAAATCGATCTTAGTTCTGACTATGAAACTGGCAATAAATTCTTTACAAAATAAATTAAACATCTTAAACGCTACTGTCGATATTGACAACTACTTTGTCACAAATTTAAAAAACATATAATTTTATATTTAAAAAAAACTTTGTCACATTTTGCAAGTTTAATTTTTGTTTTTCATCACATTTATGAAGCTTTTTTTAAATATGATGGAGGTTTTTCTCCGAGTAGCCATTTCATTTAAATTTTCAGTAGCCATTTCAGAATTTTGTTGGGTGGACGAGTTTTATAGTCAGCACAAATCACAATTTTAAACTCATATTTTACTTTAGTAAGAAACTTTGTTTGAAAATTTCTTAATAAAATTCGTACTTTGTGCTGACTATAATACTGCACCGCATTGATCTTAAATTTAGAACTGTGTGAAAAAGATGGCGTTTTAATTCATCAACAAGCACTCAAGTTACTGACTAAATCTTTAAGTTTGTTATTGTCGTTCAAATTTACCCTTTAGTGCATAGTGTTCCTTTAAAGGGGACAGTTTTTTTGTTGTGCGCAACGAAATTATTAAATTAAAACCCGAATCAAGGATATAATTCTTTATACATGTTTTTGTTGTCAGAATAATATTCAGTCTTTTATAATTCGTTGAGTTTTAAATTTTCGTTGGCCGATTCCGCAACACCGCAGTTTAATGCAAAAAATATGAAAAAAAAGTGTTCCAAAAATGTTTAATTCTACTTATGTAATTAAACAATATCAACACAGAATTTGAAAAAAGTTGAGTTTACAATGAGTTCTTGTGGAACCAGTTTTGGAATGGATTTGAGAACAGATTTTTTTCTTACATGAAAAATAAAATAAAACATTAGTTCCGTCCGCTTTCATTTAAGGTAAAGATATGTAGTTTTACTTTTTTTAATGTATAGTGCGGCCCTTTATAATTTATGAAAAACCACAATATGGCCCTCGGTGAAAAATCCGTGCCCACCCTTGTACTATAACGTAAAAAAGGCCGACTGATTTTTTATATCGCGGTAAACATAGAATAAGCCCATTCATTTTAAAGTTTCAGTGTTGTTAACTTTATTTTAAAATCGCTAAAAACAAAGAAAAATTTGGTCAAGTTTAAGGCACTGTCATTTCAAAACTGGCGACCATTTGTAGAAAAGAATAACGCAAGACTTAAGGAAATTTTATAGGAATTCCAAAAGTATACAGTTTTTTCAGAACTGATCCGTACTCGCAAAAGTTTACTATTTAATTTGATAGAAGGTCGATATCGCTTATTTTTCATTAAAGCCACGCGTACTTAAAACAAGTAACCAAAAAAATCCAAACGTCACGTTAAAATTCTACATAATTTTCTGAACTACCTCCTCGCATTTTTGGGCGAATATATCCACTATTTTGATCTTTAAAAATAAAGGCAACGAGAATAAAATTAGAAAAAAATTTGAATGGCTCTATTTTATTGCACATCACTGTATATCCATACTTATCTATATATGACATCATGTAATTTTTGAAAAATTAAAATCTACACTCATAGAAATAAATCTGTAAAAATAGCAGAAAAAGTTACTAAAAATTAGTTAAAAATGATGCTGCAGAAAAAACTGCTAAAATTAGCATATTTTTTTACTAAATACTAGTTAAATAAGAACAGCTAAATAAAAAAAAAAATAAATTTACAGAATTTTAGTTATATTTAAGTTAACTTTTAGTTAATTGAAAATAGCTAATTATACTGTAAAATCTGCAGAAAATTTCGCTAAATATTAGTATAAAAATAGCAAAAATAAACTGATATATCTACAAAATTTTTGCTATTTTTAATCGAAATTTAGTTGAATGCAAATAGCAGACTATTCTGCTAAAATCAGCAGAAGTATTTGCTAAAAATTGTAAACTGCTGTTTTCAAAAGCCTCGATTTTTATTTGCATTTAAAAAAAATGGAAAAAAAACTTCGAAAATTTAAAATTTTTTGCTCATTTTACAGTACAATTCGCTATTTTTTTTGCTAGAAAAATCGCTTCTTTGAACAAAAAGTTTCCGCTAAAATGGTTTTCTTTTCATGTAAGTATGTTTGTGAAACGCTGAGCAAATCCATATGCATCGACTTTGCATTTAATTTAGACTCAAGCACGCCGTGATTTATAATTTCTCAAAATATTTAAATTAAATTCTGTTATTAAACTTAATTTAACGCAGTTTGTAACTGGAATACTGCTTCTAAAATGTGTTATATTTTACTTTCTAAGATCGAAATTCTAAACGAGAAGAAGTTGGCTGATATAATTCTTTTTCGGTTTAAATAAACCAAGTTTAACTGATATCCTAAAAACTCGGAATAAATTTGGGTAAATTGTTATTACCAACTAGTTCAATTATATTCACTCAATTGAACCAAAGACCTAGTTCACTACTAATAGCTCATTTAGTACAATCATTCATTTAATTCACTCAGGAAAATATGTGTATCATTTACCAAAATTAGTGTTAAAGTTGTCAAAGTTTCTTGATAATATTAGGTCCATTCGATTACTTTTCTCAGTCAAGTCCAGTAAGAATTACTCAGTACAAACTTACAGAGAGTAAGACAAGATTTACTATCAAAATAAAATTTTCCCAAACATGTACGCGAACAGAAAATTTGCAACAATTTGCAAGTTTGTACACACAGCTGATTACAACACCAAATATACAAATAAATTGCAACTGGTCGCTATGAAAGAAGACAATTTTTGATGTTAAACCTTAAGCAGAAAGAACATTTTTAGAAGGTTTTGTTATCTTTTTCATAATTTATTTTGAAAGTTTTACTGCTTTGCATTTCAATAAAATAATATAATTGGAAAAAAATTTTTTTATTTACCATAAACAATCATATGTTTTCGAAACATATGTTTTTTCTGCTTGCAAATTCTTACTGGCAAAAATTTATCCAGTAAAAATTTGCAAGAAAAAGAAGAAGACTTAGAAACTCTCAACATAGAACTGTCACTTTATTCTCTCTTTTTTACTGAGTATTTATGTAAACGAACGCCATATAGTAAAAATTTGTACAAATTTGTACAAATTATCCAGTAATCGAATGGACCTATTACAACTACTTAAAATTAACGCCAAATTTGCCAAGACGATTTGATGATGTTTAAAGAGATAAATATGTAAATAAATCGAAGCTTTTTAATGTTACAATCTTTTAGAGGTTTTATAAACTATGTATTCCTTTTCGCAATAAAAATGCTTGAAAGATATATTTTATTAAAATTTTAATAAACCATATTTCAAAAGTAGTGTTACAGTTGCAAACCACGGTAAACTAAGATTAATTATAAGCCAACAATTTCGGAGTGCTCATAAAGAATATTTTTAAATGTTTCATGAAAATAGGTCCATTCGATTACTGCATAATTTGTACAAATTTTTACTGGTTGGCGTAAATAAATTTTTGCCAGTAAGAATTTGCAAGTAGAAAAAAACATGGTTCGAAAACATATGTTTGTTCATTGAAAACCAAAAAAAAAATTACAATTATGTTATTTTATGAAAATTCAAAGCAATGAAACATTCAAAATAAATTATGGGAAATATAAGAAAACTTTCTAAAAAGTTTCTGCTAAAGATTTAACATCTAAAATTATCTTCTTCCACAGCGACCAGTTAAAATTTATTTGTATATTTGGTGTTGTAATCAGCTGTGTCTACAAACTTGCAAATTGTTGCAAATTTTCTGTTCGCGTACATGTTTGGTATAATTTTATTTTGAGAGTAAATCTTGTCTTACTCTCTGTAAGTTTGTACTGAGTAATTCTTACTGGACTTGACTGAGAAAAGTAATCGAATAGACCTAATGATTATTGTTTTTTGAAAACACTCTTTTTTTGTTAGAAATTATGAACCCTCAGAAAACAATCCAAAAAGTTGTACCTTAAAGCTAAAAAGCTGTTTTAAAATGAGGGCTTAATTTGCAGACTCAAAAACGATTCCAAAATTATTCAAATTTATGAGGAAAATTTCGATTTTAAACGCTATTTTTTCTGACTCGTTTCTGAGTACACAGACGGACCACTTTCAGAGGAAAAAGTGGAAAAATTATTGTTTTTGGAGCTCATTGATCATCTTTGTTTGTTGGGATGCTTAATTTAAAAAATGTTAAAAATCCTTATGTTATAAAATTACCCCTGAATTCATAAATGCTTTGTAAAGTTATAGCAGGTTTACAAAACGTTATTTTCATACAAAATTTGTTCAATAAACCTCTTATAATTTTACAAAGCGTTTATGAATTAAGGGGTTATAATTTAAATCAAATTCAGAGTTTTTTTAATTTATAACATCTTACCTTTCACCACATAAGGTAGCTTAACAAATTGTTTACCTTCCTTGGCCAGTTGTTCAATATTATAACCGGGACTTGGATCATTAGATAATTTTATAATTCTGGCAAAACGATCTAAACAATTGCCCACTGCTATATCTATAGTCTCACCAAAGATACGATAACGTTTATTAGAATAAGCAATAACCTGGGTATTACCACCACTAACATATAAAACAATAGGATTTTGCGCTCCCGTAATAAACCGGCCCATTTCAATGTGACCTATACAATGGTTAACACCCAATAATGGTTTTTGCCATAACAACGATAAGGTACGTGCTACAATCGCACCAATCAACAAAGGAGGAGCCATACCAGGGCCTTTGGTATAACATATCACATCTAAATCTTGAGGGGATAATTGGGCTTCTTTAAGAGCAGCCTTAACTAGGCCCAATATTTGTTCGCGATGATGTTTGGCGGTTTCTTTAGGTAGAAAACCTAGGGTAGAGGAAACACATTTAAACATTGACCAACTGTATGAAATTCAAGAATAAATTACCTTCACCCGGTGGTGTTATGTAGGTTTTGCGTACATTTGATAAAACCTGACCATTTTTGGTAACACCGATACCTATTTTATTAGCACTTCCCTCTATACCCAAAGCACACACCATTATATTGCTTATTTTATTTATTATATATTAATTTATTTCTATTTTGGATTCAAAATTCTGTAAACAATATTATTAATATATTTTTTATATATAACCTAACTTTAACTACTGTTTTTTTTTTTACCGATTACCAACACTGTTTCATCAGCTGTTATGAAAGGCGTTTTTACATTACATTTAAAGTTCAGACAGTGTTGCCCAATCAATTTCTCAACACAGATACTTGTTTCGTAATCCCACAAATCTAAAAATATCATCCAAAAATCCCCAACTAGAAAATATGTTGAAAAAGGTAATTGAGTTTATACTCGTATAATTTGCTCAAATTAATATTATCCACATAAAAACTGTATGATTCCGCATAATAACTGTAAAATCCTCAGACATAAGCGACTTTACGAAGAAACCCTCAGATTTTTGTTACCTTTTTTAAAAGAAACCAATCGAACCCTAAAAAATTTTCAAGATTTAAAAAAAAATTTAAAGAATTCTTGGAATCGAATTTTTAAGTTTGTCTATTAAATATAATAGACTTTTCTTCACAATCGATAAGACTGGATTTTCTACACGGAAAAAGTAAAAAGTGTATAATTATCGAAGTACTTAGTTAAAATACAACTTCAAAAAGATGTTTTGTAACTTAGTAAAAAAAATACATGAAAATTTATCAATTTTTGGTTTTTGTCACTTGCCTTAGTTATTGACCTATTACATTTTCACGCATTTCAAAATATGTTAAGTTACCTAAGTTTTTTATTTTGTAAATTATCTTAGAAAATATTATATTTTAAGTTGGGTTTACACTGGCATCGAAATATCGAGAATTTGGTATTCACCACTCTGAAAAAGCAATGAAGGAAAGCTTGTAGATGTTCAATTTTGAATAAAGTATACATATTTAGTTCTAATAAATACATTTTCCAAAAATTTAAAGTTAATACGCATATCTTCACTGCTTTTTCAGAGTGGTGAATATCGAAATCTCGAAATTTCGGTGCAGATGTAAACGCACCTTTAATTAAAGAATTGTGTAACTTAACAGAAAACTTTTGAAGTTGTATTTTATACTGCATTTAGACTGATCAAAAACTACCTAGTTTTTGGCCGTTGCTAGATTTTACTTGTCAAAACGCATGCATAAAAAACAAACAAAAACTAGTTTGTACAAAAACTAGGTAGTTTTTGTTTTATCTAAATGCAGTATTATAGCGAATTAACATTCTTAAAATGTTCAGTAGATTTCGCTTTGAAATACAATTCGAAATCTATATCGTTTACATTAGAATACTTGACAGATGAATGGGATTTCGATCAGCCAACAACAAATTTTTCGAAAAAATTATCTGGCAGCCCTATTCCGAATATTTACAAAGTGACTGTTTTATAAAATTTACTGGTATATGCACTGGGTATTTTTTAATTTTGTGAGATTTTTTTTTTAAATAAACAAAAATGCAATTAATTAATAATAATTAAAAATTCTGAACAATCAAATGTGAAAATATATATTCAACCAGTCTTTATAAAATGGAACAAGAGGAGACCATAAAAAATGTCACAACAATTCAAGAGATACCAGAAAAACAACATTCCATTGTTACAAGTGAAAATATTCAATTAACGCCAGTTATGAAAAAAGAAAGGAGTCTGGAGAATTTCAAGACTGATAACGAAAACAATAATGAAAAGGAACAAATTACAAACAGTTGTAAGAGTATCAATGAATATGAAGAAAATAATACAATAAATGTTACAAATTCCATATTGTGTGCTGAAAATTATGCAGAAATTCTTGTAAATACACAAGACGCAAAAAAATCAATAATGTCTGGTGGTAACAATGAGGGGGTACTAGTGGTCGATGATGTTGGGGAGAATAATAAAAGTGTTACCAAAACAACATTGCAAGATAATAGTGTAAGCCAGACGACCCCAACAAGTGTTTGCACCTTTTCACTTCAGCCAAATTCTCCCACTATACGTTATTCCGATTTGACTAATGAAGTCAACGCAATTGTGGATGTGGTTGGGGAGGAGGAGGTTAAGAAAAATCAACATGAAGATTGTGATTTAAAATTGCAACAACAAAGATTACAGGTTGATCAACAATTGGAACAACTTAAAGCAGCCTTACAGCAAAAAGATAACATGATAGCATTATTTCAAAGAGAAAATGCTATTTTGGAAAAAGAAAAAGAAGCGGTAAGTAAAATAAGATAATTGGTTTGTTTATATTATGATTTTTGGGTGTAACCAATTTAGAGGGTGTATATTGGTTTGGAAGAAATCTAAAAGTTTTAAACATTAAATGTCGGTAATAGTATAAAAGTTTAATTTACTAAGTTTGTAATATGAAGCTGCAAAAAACTTATTTAATTTGTTAAATTTTTTTAAGAATTATAAAATTGTAGGTACTTTAAAATCGTATGGAAAAACAGGACGTAGTCCGATTTTGTCTTCCCAAGGATTGATCGTTGTGTATATACTACGTCTAGCTCTCCCGAATTTCAGCGAAATTAAATAACGTTTAGAGGTCCATAAAGATTGCAGGTTTTTTTAACCTTTGGTATGGAATACAAATTAAAAAAAAAAAAAATGTTTCCTTCACGATTTCTGCATAAATAAATTATGAATTTAATTTTAGGTTATAACTGGACATTGTGTTATCCACCTTAAATAGTTTACTGTTTTCAACGAATTCGAGCGCAAGTCGCCCAAAAACGCTGATTTTAAGACCCTTTTCCTCCAGAGCAAAAACAGCTGCAATTATAGAAAATCTGACTTTAGCATTCGATTCTACAACAAAATTTAATATAAATACTTTTTTTTGAATTTTCAAAATACACCAGATAGCCATTAGAGTGGTTCGAAAATCCGCTTTTTTCAAAAACTTCTCAAAAGTTACTTTCTTATTATACATAATGAAAATGTATTTCCGGCTTTGGATATACCGCAAACCGTTAAAAAGTTATTAGCTAATCAAAATAATTTTTTTTAATTCAATGAAAAAGTATTTGAGCTAATTAAAAAACAGCTTTCAATACTCGCTGCCGCATTATAAACTTATTTTTCAGTAAAAACAAAATAATTTGTAATTTTTGTAATATTTATTACAAATTTTTTTTTATTAAACATATTTGATTACTAAATAACTTTTTACCGGGTCTCGATATATCAACAATTTTTGTACCGATGTTCTCAGGAGGGAATACATTTTCATTTCGTGCAATAAAAAAGTAACTTTTTTGAAATTTTTGAAAAAGTGGATTTTTGGACCACTCTAATAACTATCTGCTGTATTCAGAAAACGCAAAAAAATGTTTTTTAAATTAATTTTTGCTGTGGAATCGAATGGTAAAGTTAGATTTCCCAGAAATGCAGCCGTTTTTGCTCTGCAGAAAATTTTATATATTTCTGACGAACTCTAATGTAAAACTTTGTCGGAGAATAAAAATTCCTTACTGAAATAGTTCCATAATACTGGAAGCTAAATTAAAAAAAGAAAAATATATATATTTTCATTGGATTTGTTATAATCAAATTAAAAAATTCATAGTTTTTATTCCCTCCATCGCACTGTGCAGGAGGGTATATATCATTTTGTCATTCCGTTTGTAACTCATCGAAAAAAAAATCTGGGACATAAAAAAAATATATATTCTTGATCGTTATCAATAGCGAAAACGATATAGCCGTGTCCGTCTATCTGTCGAAATCACGATCACGCTCAAAATAGTTGTGCTAGGATGTTAATTTAGTCAAAATTGTTGTCCAATTTCTTAAGCAGTTTGGTATTGGAAATGGGCATATTTGGTCTAGACGTTTAAAAGTTATGAATGAAAATGTAAAAGCACCTCTGGAATTTTACATATTAACATGAAAAAATATATTAACTGTGTGTTGTTGTTGTTACTGAATAAGAAAATATACATACATACATACCCAGACCTTGAAAGAGATAATTCTTTTTTTGAATTTATATGCATAAAATTGGATTCATTTTATAAGTTACTGAATAATTCATAATGCCTTTAAATCAATGATTGGACATTGAATAAAGTGAGATAAGATTTGTTCCTATTTGTGTTGATTCAATTTTGATTCGATTGAATAATTTGGACGTATGTTGGCTTTAGAGGCACCTCACCGATTGATTCTAAATTTTTACTAATAATATAACTCTCTTTTGGGGGCCCGAAGAAATTTTTTTTTTCACCGAAAAGCCTGTATGGGGAGTTAAAAAATGAACTTAACTACAATATGTACACCATTGGAAAGGTAATAAAAATATCTTTAGGATAGCATTTTTTTGTTGACCCATTATGATTCGGCGTAGGAATTTAATTTTTTTTGTTTTTTTAATGTTTTTATTCCATAAAAAAACCTATATAAGAAAAAAAATTGTGCTTATTAGTATGTTATCAAGACGAAAAGCTTTCATTCGATATATAGATCAAGTTTTTATCACTTCAAACACCGAAGATATTAGGTCAAAATCGTGAGATTTTTTTTCTTTCAAAGTATGGCTAACTTTTGAAAAATGAAAAATCTCAATACCGACAATAGGTTTAAAATGTGTTTACTCCCAAAATATGTTCGATTCCTGATGAGTTTATTCAGTATAATTGTTGGTTAGAGTCAAAGTTGTATTTTTTGTACCATCTGCAAAAAAATTAGGTTTGACTTCTAATATCTTCGGTGTTTGAAGTGATAAAATTTGAACTACATCTCAAAAGTTTTTAATCTTGAGAATATATTAATAAGTAAAAAATTATGTGGTAGTATACGGTGGTTTTTATAAAAATGGTTTATTTTAAAAAATCTTAAAAATAAATCTCATTCGCCGGTAATGGGTAAACAAACAAAACAAAAATGTCGTCCATAAGATATTTTTACTATCTTTCCAATAGTATATATATATTTTTCCAATCCGACTATAAATGACTTAGATATAGCTAAGTCCATTTCCAAACTTTGCACAGAAATAAACTCCCTTTAGAGGTCTTTCCGCGGATTTTTTTTTCAAATCAGCTTGAAAAGTACTACATCGGGGTAAAAAAAAATTTCACTGAGATCAACTTATTGCAAAATTGAGATTTAAAATACGAATTAAGTAATTATATTTTTAGAGGTCTGCACACATCTATATGAATAACATAAGCAGTGTTGCCACTTTATGGGTAGGGCATGGATGATAGCAATTATTAAATTGTTTAGTTTTTCACTTAAATTTCAATTCAAATGAATGAATTGAGAAAGTTATCAAATTTGTAAATAAAAAAATATATTATACAAAAAAAATTTAATTCATAAACTAGCCAATAGATAGTGGGTCTATAATACAACTTAGCAATTACTTCAAAGCATTGTTGGTAGCAGAAACGGTGCGCTTATCGGTGAGGGTAAGTAACGCTATTGTAGATTATTTCGGTTACAGTATTTTAAGGATAATTGTATTTCGATAACGGTATTTTAAGGTTAACTGTATTGCAATTATTTCGATAATGGTATATTAAGATAACCGGTATTCAGTTATTTCGGTGCATTCCGCAAATTTTTTTTTTACAAAAAACAGTAAAGTAAAATAAATTTATTACCTAACCCCCCGTTTCCACATGCAAGTGCAAGTCCGAAAAACTCAATACACTCACACTTTTTCACTAATACTATCACACTTATACGACTTGCGGCTCAACTTGCAAGTAAATTTAGAAGACAGTAGATTTTTGATACTTGCGGCAAGTGAAATGACAGAATGAAGAAAACAGTGTTGCCTAGTAATGTTTTCTATTAATTTACTAGTATTTGGTAAAGTAAAAATTGTAATGCAACTAATTTTGTATTTATTTGAAAAAAAAGTAAAAAAAAGAACACAACGGCATATCTTAATGGCAATTTAAAATATAAATTTTAAAAGTTTTTGAAAAAAAAAATTGTTTAGAACAAATTTTTTCCCAGCTTTGTTAGAATATTGAATACTTGGCAATACTGGAGAGCTATTTAGTGACAACCTATGCTTTCGACGACATTTTAAAAATGAACTTGCAGCAAGTAGTGTGGACACATGTAAAATTTTCATGTTTTTTTCGGTAATTTTCGAAATTTTCGCTGATAATACGTATTCTCAACTTGCAACCATTTACTTGCATGTGGAAACGGGGGGTAAGTGTATGTAAAATTCACAATTACGATGTGGAATTACAAAAAGTTTAGACTAAAAAGTAATGGTGTTTTAAGGATAATGGTATTTCATTAATTTCGGTACTGGTATTTTAAATGTATCGATATTTGAATCTATAACAGTATTTTAGCGATAGAGCCTACCAGCCCTGGTTCAATGTATGTAATTACTTTTGGCTTATGAATGACTTAACATCTAATTCATCCGTTGACTTGTAGAAGAGCATGAAATATTAATAAAAATAAAAATTTTAGACTACTCGCAAACTGACTAAAATTGTGAAGTTTGCATAAAAATTCCAATATCTATTTTTTATTCATACGAGTTAATGAATTGATTCACAGCGACTGATCATCGACTAATTAAACCGATACATCAGGAAAGTGTATTAATCTATACAAGCTTTGAAATTATTTCGTTATACAAATAACCTATTAACGTACACAAAAAAATCGTTACCAAGTAATTAAGAAAATTTCAACTAATAAAGTTTTATCGAATAATTTATTATATTGTATATGCCATAAAAACATTATTTTAGTTGAAGTGCTCCCAATTGCTTGCTAAAGATTTTTTTGTGTGTATTTAAAAAGCGCAAATAAAACTTGATTTTGATAGACTCTAAAATAAGATTATTTTTAAATCGTTCACATGTGATCATAACTGACTCTTATTTACAAGCTGACTCTTATTTACAAGTGTTTTGTTCTAAAGTTAATTTTTTGTCAAAATTTTATGAAGATTCATATGAGATTCAAAAGTTCATCATAAACGCTGCATATTTAAGGAACTTTTCTTTGTAATAATATAACGCCCAGAACGATGGGACAATTGAAATGGCCAAATCACTTTTTTTAAGTTTACTGATGAGGTTATTACCTTTTTTCGGAGTTCAAATTGTAATAATATGTTAATTGAAGTCATTTATAATTTTATATTTTTTGGGTAATTTTGTCTACACTTTTGGGAATTTTGAATCTTGCTTGTGGCAGCACTGAGATTAAACAAGATTAAACTGAACTATTTACTTGTAGCGGTAGAAAAAATCATACACATTTGTTGCACAGTGGATTGACCGAATACAAAATGGGTAATAATTCATACTTGTTTGTACTTAGTAGAATCCCCGAATAAAAACACCAGGATGGAGGGTATCTAAAGACTCGGCACAGCCGAATTTAATCTTTGGTTTGCATAAGTCCCCAGGTGACTGCCCGCTTGTTATAACTTAAATTCCAATTTGAAGCCTTTAAAGTTCGCTCGATAGAGAAAACCAATAGAGTAACTTGAAATTTTTTGATTTATTTGGTCTATGGATACAATAATTTTTTGATTTGAAAAAGTACCAGAGTACGGAAATTTTTCCGTATAAAGTTCAAATGTACCTATGCATAAACCAAATATCTTAAAATCACGTTTTTTTTTTATAGATAAAACTTCTCTGAGACCTCTTTTTCATTAAATGTTTGTTTTTATTGAACAATTCTCCCTTTCGTCAGATTTTATATTAAATTTTTAAACCAATTCCCATTTTTAGCTATTTTATATGAAAAAATCCAAATCAAATTTTCAATTCCTGACCACAATAAAAAAAAATTAAATCAATTTAGTAATAATTGCAAATTTAATGTCATTGCCGAGGCCTAAATATTAGCATAATTATAAAAATCATGATTCAATTTAAAGCAAAATTTTGCGCAAACTTAATTTTAATCTTGGAACTAAAATAAAACAATAAATTACAAAATTCTCGTATTTCTATTCCAGTTTCGCAAGGAAAAAGATAATGCCAATAAAGAACGAGAATCTACGGTCATTAAATTTGCCATGAAAGAAAAGTCCGTAATAGATGTTAAAAAGGAACGCGAAACACTGGAAAAACATTTGGCTGATGCCAGAAAAGAAGTTAAAAATTATGCCGCAAAATTTCAAGCATTAAATGAAGATAAATCCCGCATAGCATATTTAATGGATGAGAAGGTAAAAAAAGTATAGATGTCTAATAAAAAATAATTGAAAACAATACTTTCTAATATGCAGTGTAATGAAGTTAGAAAACACCAAAGAGAATGCGAAAAACTTAAAACCGATTATGGGCATTTGGAATCAAAACTTAAATATCATATGAATAAATTAACAATGGAAACAGAAGCTAAAATGGTAAATAATTTACGATAAAACAAGAATTCAAAAAAATGTAAATAAATTGTTTTTATATTTCTAAGGCTTTAGAAAAGAAACTGGAAGAAGAACGAAATGCTCCTAATAAAATGGAAGAAAAAGCTAACGGTATGAGTAATGAGTAAAATGTGAAAAATTTATATAAAAAAACATTAATTTATTTGTTTAATTTCATAAAAATGTTTGTTTAATTTTTCATTTAGAAAATCTTAAAATTGAATTTGAGGCTCAAACTATTTTGTTAAAACATGATATTGCCAACAAAACGGAATATTTAGAAAAACTTTTCAAGGAAACAGAATCACAAAAAGAACATATAAAACAATTGCAGGAACAATTATACAAAGAAACTCGAGAGGTGTGAATTTACAAAGATAAATTGAATTTTTAAATAGTTTTAAATTGGTTTTAATATTTTCTATATTATTATTTAGAAATCTCAACTATTTGAAAGTTTTAATTCTCTGCAAGAAGAACATAATTATGTACAAAATGCTTACAGTGAAGAAATTTTAAATTCGGCGAAATTAAGAGGGCAATTAGATGAATTGCAAGTTTTAAAAACCCAAAATACTTTGTAAGTAGAAAATATACTATTGGTAATTTAACATAATATGTCTGTTCCCGTACTTTACCGAAGTTACACAAACTAGCCCAAAGGCGTTCCCGTAGTCAAAATTGCGTGTAAATTGTTGTTTGGGCTGTTTAACGTACGGGAACGCACATAATATAGTACAACTTGTTTAAGACAAACTAGGATAAGACGAATTCTAGGTTAATACAAATTAATTTGAAATTTCCAATTTCAGTATAAAAACGCCTACTAATTCGACGAACCCTTGGTCAAAACGAACTTTTTCTGATGCACCCACAAAGTTTCATATAATTTTCCATTTTTAATACAAACTCTAAACTTTCGCAATTTTTTGTTGTTGTAATTTATTGCTATCATATTGTATATTTAAGGCCCTGTGCGAGGTGGCTAAATAAATTCTAAACTAAATACAAATTGACAAAAGAGTTTAAAATTTCTTTGAAATTTTTTTTTAAAACTTTTTTAAATTTCATAGAAACTTGGAAACCTGAATTTATTTTAATTTCATTTAGCCAGTTCGCAGCCAGCCTTAGTTCTACCTCAAGTCCAAAATCTAATATGATATTGTCAATCGGACAATCAAAAAATACAAAAACAATTTTCGTATTTTTAAATCAAAAATTTGAATAGTTTATTCGTATTTATACAAATTTTAAACCGAACACACAAAAAATTTTTTTAAAAGCAATTTATTTAATAAATCAAATAAAAAATAGCACAATTTTTTAAATTATTTTTAAAAATTTGAAATATTTTGTGTAGAGTTGAAAAAATATTAAACAAATTTCTTCCCGATTAATACGAACCTCGCTTATAACTCATTTTTCTAGTCCCCCGAATTCGTCTTAAGCAGGTTTTACTGTATTAAAAAAATCATTAAATATTCAGAAAATATAAATTTTAGTTAAAAAACGAAAAAAAAACAATTTTTTAAAATATCAATGCGTAGAATATATTAGTCATTGTTGTTTACTTTTTAGAAATGAAGACAAAATTTCTTCCTTAACTCTGGAATTAAATGAAGCTTTATTAAAATTGCAAGACAACGAACAAGATTTACAACAACTTCATATAAAAGAAAAGGAATTATTAAGTTTCAATAAAGAAATGAGTGAAAGTATAGTGGAATTACAAAATCAAATATGTTTGCTCAAATCTAAGGTAAGTTTTAAAAAATCGTATTTTTATTCTTACTTATGATTTTTAGATCACAAAAATAATTCGAAATTAAAAAAAAAAGTAAAAAAATTTCAAAAAATTTATGCCCCGGGTGAGGCTCGAACTCACGACCTTAAGATTATGAGACTTACGCGCTGCCTACTGCGCCACCGAGGCTATGAGTCACTGTCTTTCTAATGATGTTTATAAATAAGCACATTAAACAACCCCCAATAAAATACATTATTGTTATGCCTAGAATTTACAGCGGGTATTATTAGCCTGTGAAGCAGAGTTGCCAATCTACGAATTATATTTAATTTTGAGGGATTGTGGGGTTTCTGCATGTTTATTTCATAAAATCGATGAAGTTTTGTTGGAATTCTGCCAATAAAACTTTTTTAACTTCATTTGTTAGGATCAGAGCTTGAAAAAGATAAATTCTTTTTTGAATCAATTTGCATAAAAATTTATTAATTTTATGAATCAGTGAATAACTTATAACTTTAAGGGCTTGTAACTTATTTACAACATAACCAAGGTTAAACGTTAACCACAGATATTTTCACATAAATTTGGAATTCATAACTATGGTTAAGCACTAAACTCAGTTTATTTTAAGATAAGTTAGCATGTCTAAATCAATAATTTGATATTGAATAAAATTAGATAATGATTTTGTCGAATTTATATTGATTCAACTTTCGATTGAATAATTTGTTTTATAATTCGCAAAATATAAATTAAATCAGAGCAGTGGTGCCAGATGTGACGATTTTACGTCAGTTTGTCGATTTTTGTAGTCAACATTTTACAAATGGCGATTGACGATTTTTGAATAAAAACTATGTTTTGACGATTTAGGAAAATTACCGACTTTTTAACGAATTTCAGGCAAAACTATAAAGAAAAGCATTTAAAAAAATTGCAAATTATTCTTTTCGAATCGTGTTTTTGGAATTCGCAATACTTTGTCTGTAATAAAACAAACATTGGAATCTGTTAAATCTGTAAATTTTAAATGTTTCAGAATCTAAGAAATTTTCGATATCAGACAAAATCTTTAAAATTTTATAATTAAAAGGTATAACATTTTTCTTTATCTTACAGGCTCAAGGTACTGCTGCTGAAAATGAATTATTAAAAAAAGAAAGAACAGCATATGATGAAAAATATGTCATTCTCGAAAATCAACTTAAAGAAGAACAAAATCAAAAGAATGAGGAACGCATTCTACTGGCAAAACATCTGTCAGAAAAGACTAAACTTTATGAAAATACAAAAATTAAATTAGAAAATGTTTTAGGAGATTACGAAGCTACAAAACATAAGCAGGCAACAATAGTTAAAGAATTACAGAGAGAAATTGTGAAATTAAAAAGAAACGCAGAACAAAATTCTGATAACCATCATTCTTTTATATGTTCAAGATGTCAAAATTCCACTCAAAATAATGGTTATCACAAAGAGCATGAAGAAAAGGTGTCAAAAATGGAAAATCTTGAGATTAAAAGATCGCATAGTCGTCAAAGCAGTATAAGTACAACAGGAGGTCAGAGTACAGTGGGGAGTAGAAGAGGTAGTGAGTCATCTGAATCGGATACGGTAACTGGAAGAGATATGGATTTTAAAGATGATAATAAAGTTAGCTATATTATACATATATAAATTAGCTTTTAAAGTGAACTATAGTAAAAATTATTCTCTTTTTTCTAACAAAGGGTCCTTCTAAAAAACATTTGGTTGAACGTATATTACGCTTACAACAAGCTTCTGCCCGACAAACAGAGAAAATTGATTTTCTTGAACAACACACACTCTCTTTAGTAGCTGAAGTACAAAAGAAATCTAAAGTGGTCCAATATTATATGTTACGCGATCAGGCTGGTGCCTTAACTTCCACAAAAAGTGACCAAAATAAAAGTGAGTTGGCTAAATATGGCAATGGTGTCATGTCTGCCATATATGGTGGCATTAAGGGTGTAGAAAACAAAAGTATGTCTTTGGATTTATCCCTCGAAATCAATAAGAAATTACAAGCCGTTCTGGAGGATACTCTTTTAAAAAATATTACTTTAAAGGTGAAAACAAAACTTAAAAAAATTTAGTTTTTTGTGAGCTTGACAAATTTTTTTGTTTTGTTTTCTAGGAAAATTTGGATGTTTTAGGTTTGGAAGTGGACAATTTAACACGAAAATTAAGACAACTTGAGGCCAAACAATGAGGACAGTAATAATAATTTATAAAATTTTAATAAATTCTATAAGTTAAGTAAATATTTGTAATATTTTGTATGTTATATTTTAAACGTTGTGTATATGTTAAATTGGGCATCCCAGCCAGCAAAATGTGGATACTTTTTTGAGAGTTCTTATTCTATGAGTCAAAAATTGCTCTGGACGAAAATGAGTCAGTTTTGAATCAAAAAAAGAAGGCTCTTTTGGATGAACCACTTTCATACAAAAATTTGAATTTTTAATAATATTTTTGGGCTATTTTTTGATTCATTTTTGGGCTTGTTTGCTCCAAAATTGTTTGCTGTAAGGAGCAAACAGGTATTTTCTAATGTAAATAATAATATAATGTATTAATACAGATAATAAAATAAAAACAAAATGGTTTCGTAAAAAACAAAACTTTTGACAATTTTATCCTCATGATAGCTACTTTTTTCATACCACAAAGTTTGATATGATAAATTTTATATGTTCCAATATTTTGTTTTGTGTTCTCAACAATTTTTTTTATAGAAAAACTTTGATAAATTATTAAAAACAGATAGGGTGCTTTAAATTTTTGCAAAAATAATTTAATTTAAAAATTTTGTTTTTAGCTGCGTTTACAATGTAACGAAATCCTTAGATTTCGATTTTCACCACTCTGAAAAAAACAATGAAGATAAGCATATACATAAACGTTAAATTTTTAGAGAATGTATTTATTAGAACTATGTGTGATTTATTTAAATTTGAACGTCTATAAGATTTCCTTTTTTCAGTGGAGAATATCGAAGAAGTCTCGAGATTTCGATGGAATGTAAACGCAATGTAAACACATGTAGTCGTAATACATTCTCTAAAAACTCTCAAATGGTAACACAACCAACAAATTTTTTCAATATTTCCTATTTTTTGAACTTTGACAAATTTTAGGCCGAACACACTGTCATCTTTCCTTAAGCCGAGTAAACACTAGAGCGTACCACCTTACAGGCAAAAAAAAGCGCGCCGTACACCCTCCAATATGAATTATTTTTGCAAATTTAAAAAAAAAAATTTTTTTGCCGAACGTAGGGGTCGCCATTTTACATTTTTATATCTTTGGCATTTACAGTCGGATCTTAAAGTATGATACATCGATGTTTTTCTCTCGAGGAGACCAATGTTTTACTCTAAGGTATCCCGTTCTAGAAGTCAAGTATCCCGTTCTAGTAGTTACCCACCAGATCTCAGTTGCTACCATCCTAATGTACACCCTAATATCAGAAAATTAAAGCTCGCAAAAAATCATTAAACTTTTGCTAAGTTTTTCGATAAACCCAGTAGACATTTTTTTTATTGGTTGCCGAACGTAGGGGTAGCCTTTTTAAATTTTTTTTATTGGATTTTTCCTTTATAGCAAGTCACTGGACTCCTCGAGGAAAAAGTCGACACCTACGTTCGGCAAAAAATTTTTTTTTTGAATTTGTCTTGGGGGGGTTATTATGTAATTCGATTCGAAACGGAAATGCTTTCGAACAGAATTTTCACATTGAAAATCTAGTTCCAAAAAACAGTTTTTAATAGGGCAAAATATTGAAAACGTGTATGCGATAGTCTAGCATACACTTTTTCAATATTGTCCCCCATCAAAATCTGTTTTTTGGAATTTTTCAATTGATAAATGCTCATTGGATAAACTTTCAATACAGGCCACAAACCTTCAATTAATTTGTAAACCATAGTTGTAAACAATCAAAAATTGATCAAAAATGTTGAAGATGTATGGTGTACTTTAAATGTACCGCAAACTATTAAGAAATCAAACGAAAGTATTGCACGATTTTTGAAATTGTTTTCAGAAATTTTAAACAAATTTTAAGCTCGTATGCCAAGATTTTTTCAACTTTTTCCTGACTTTGTATTTTTATTAGATTTTTTTCTATTTCTTTTTTGTAAATAAGCAAAAAAATTTAATATAAACCCTACTGCTTTTAAATTTTATCTATTTGAGTCTTTATTTTAATACAAAATCAAAATGTAAATATGTATTACAATAATCCCTCGTATAACTTTTGAGAAACTTCCGAAGGTTTACCTAAACTCATACTGATTTGGATATCGGGGGTTTCTCCATCCTTTGCTAATCGTACGAATTTATTATCCTTACTCTTAAAGTGAACTTTCATGATGGGATTTGGTTCACCAGTAACATCTGTGACAAACTCTCTTAGTAAAGGAGGAAGTTCAATTTGATTGGCTATAATTTTTTCGCCAACTTTTTTGGTATTTTGCAAAAATTTATATTCATCTTCCTTGTCGACTAACTCATAATCCGCCTTATAACTACTACTATAAATTTCAATTGGTTTGGGTAAAGTAACACCACGCCAGGTTTTTTGGACAGTAACCTTAACTTTGTAGGCGAAATCTGGGTTCTGTGGAAAAGATAAATGTAAAAATTGCGAGGATTAACTGAATTTTATTAAAAAATTAAGAAATTTACCTGTCGATCTACTGGTTCTACTTTTAAAATTCTTAAATAACATGGCTCCGGATAACGTTGGAACATGTTGCGTATAACTAAACGTCCCACACCATAATCTTTCAGATCTCCTACAATTTCCCATAAAGATGTACCTTTGAAATCAGTTTTACGTCCTATATATTTTATAACATTAGTCGCCATACTTTGTTTTAATTCAATAATTTTCTATCAAAATGAAAACAGTCTGCACTATTACGTCGTTAGTTCAGGCATGCAGACTAAATTAACAGCTGATTGTACGTTTTACCAGTGATGGCATTTAAGGGGCGGAACAAATTTCAATTGTGATAAAATCAACAGACTATTAATGAAAACATTTTTACCAAGTTGCCTTCACCATCTTCACCATACGCAAAAAACTAGCGTACATACAGAAAAAAAAAAACAGGGGGAATATTACCTAACATAGTGTCTTCAAATGCAATGAAATGTGCAAAGAAATTTGAAAATAACACACAAAGCAACAACAACGAAAATAATTTTGTTGTTGCTTTGTGTGTAATTCGTAAATTTTATGGCATATTTAGGTAAAGGCACATTTACACGGGATAGAAATCTCGTAGAGTTTGCGCTAAATTTGTCATCTCTAATAAAGTTGGCACTAATTTTTATCGTAAAAGTAACATCTCTAGTTGTCAAGTATTTGTTTTTATTAAAATTGTTGTATTTTAAAGAATATTTTTTTTTCCAAATACCAAAAGGTGCATTTAATAAACTGAAATGTTCAATAAAGTTACAATACATCTTAAAAATTGTTACTAATTAAACAAATTGTGAATGACAGCAATTGTCAAAGGCCTAGAGATTACTTTTCGTAGACTTATACAGAGCTGCATTTTCATAAAGTCTAGCGAGTTTTCTATCCCATGTAGATGTGCCTTAAGAGCTATGTAATATACACAGAGCTTTGAAAAATTAATTCTTAATTCAGTTTTTGTATTCTGAATTAAAAATTCAATGAATTAATTTGCAAATGACTATATATTGAATAGAATTAATTCATATTTGTTTTCGTTCGATTTCTTTTGTTACGAATTCATTCAATTGCTTTAGTTCTTTTTATTAAATCAAATGATCAAATGGGTAAACTTTTTATTTTTTGCGTGTACAGGACTTTTTTGTGTGTACAAAAATTCGAACTTTCAATAATACATTTTGTGCTCTTTCTTGATTAATTTTTGAGATTGTTTGCTGGCTGGGTATAAAATAATTCCAAAATATTTTTTAAAATATTAAGCGGAGAATACACGAAGGAACATTCGTGAAAAAATGCCCATTTTTTTTTTACGAAAGTTCATTTGTGTATGTTAATGTTCGTGTTGACATTCGTGCAATTCGTGTTATCAAAATTTTTTGATATTTTTTGTTCCCTACTCAATGTTCCTTCATGTATTCTCCGCTTTAAACCAATTCAAAAATGTACCAAAATTTTATTAAATAGCTGCGTGCAATTTAAAGCGGGGAATACACTAAGGAACATTCGTGAAAAAATGCCCATTTTTTACGAATGTTGATTTGTGTATGTAAATGTTCGTGTTGACATTCGTGCAATTCTTGTTTACAAAATTTTTTGATATTTTTTTGTTCCCTACTCAATGTTCCTTAATGTATTCGATGCTTAACAGTCGATTGTGCAAGAAATTGTACTATTGTGCAACATTTACCAACAGTGCCATGACGTTTTACCAATTTGTTAACTTTTTGTATAAAGCACTAATTAATACAACTGTGTTACTTTAGCGACCATTAGTAAGTAACGGGTTTTAGCGCGTAATATATGTAAAGATTTCGAATTTCTCGTTAAAATTTAATAAAATTGTTAAAAAAGTGTAAAAAAATTGTTGTGAAATAAGTTAAAACTTTTATTTGTATAAACAAAAAGTGTGTGCAAAATATAATTGTAAACAACGACCAAATAGACTGGTGTTAGCCCAGAAAATGGTGTAGTTATTTGCCGGCCACCTTTGTGTGTCTCAATTAAGTAAAAATCTTTGATGACTTAAATAGATAGAGCGGAAGGTATGTTCTTAATATGATTGTTTTAAATAAGCTATTTAGTTGTTAAGTATAAATTTTATTGCTAATTTTTGATGATCTTTTACTTATCTCATATGGCGATTATGAGCTGGTGCTAACAATCAATTTATAATTGTTAGTTATTCCGAACCACGTTTATCGGAATATTCGCTAATGCGAGCTTAGAGTTTAAAGAAATAAAATAACCCCGTTGAGTTGAATGGTGCAATTATTTCCGGTTACAACTCCTTTTAAGTGGCCGAGCTTATGAAAATTAAAGAAGCTTAGCGGATCCTGTGTTGGGCATACCCCAAAAGTGAAAACCCCTAACCCCGGCGCAAGGTCGGCTACGAAATAAAGCTTTATTAAATAAAAAAAATAAAATAAAATTTAATAAAATTGTTAAAAAAGTGTAAAAAAATTGTTGTGAAATAAGTTAAAATTTTTATTTGTATAAACAAAAAGTGTGTGCAAAATATAATTGTAAACAACGACCACATAGACTGGTGTTAGCTCGGAAAATGGTGTAGTTGGTAGCCGGCCACCTTTGTGTGCCTCAATGAAGTAAAAATCTTTGATGACTTAAATAGATGGAGCGGAAGGTATGTTCTTAATATGATTGTTTTAAATAAGCTATTCAGTTGTTATAAAGTATAAATTTTATTGCTAACTTTTGATGATCTTTTACGTATATGGCGATTATGAGCTGGTGCTAACAATTAATTTATAATTATTAGTTATTACGAACCACGTTTATCGAATTATTCGCTACTGCGAGCTTAGAGTTTAAAGAAATAAAATAACCCCGTTGAGTTGAATGGTGCAATTTTTTCCGGTCACACCTCCTCCGAGCATACGAAAATTAAAGAAGCTTTACTTAGCGGATCCTGTGTTGGGCATAACTCAAAAGTGAAAACCCCTAAGCCCGGCGCAAGGTCGGCTACAAAAGAAAGCTTTACTCATCTTCTAGATGAACCCTTGGAGGATGGAATCATACAAATCCTGAAAAAGTGTCTTATCTGCTGCTTAAAGATATTGCATATATCATCAAAAGAAGTCTCTCTTATAGTATCTTGCCAAGTGGAGGAGAGAACAAGCTGTTTTCTCTTTTGACCATATTAGCAGCATATTAGCATATTTTCCTCTGTTGACCATATTAGCAGCCTAAGGATAAAGCTTCGCATGCTCTACACCGTTCCTGTAAATAATATGTGCGTTCCCGTACGTATAAAGAAAAAAAAAACAGCCCAAACAACAACAATTTACACGCAATTTTGATTACGGGAACGCCTTTGGGCTAGTTTGTGTAACTTCGGTAAAATGCAGGAACAGACATAATAGCTGTACTCAACGTTTTACTAATTTTTCTACTAACTTATTTTTTTGAGTGTACTTATTATTTCTTGCAGTATGAAGAAATAAACAAATTAAGCCGCATTCACAATGCTGGAGTACTCAACGCTGCAGAGTGCAGTGTGTAAAATAGAGATAAAAACTATGTAAGTGCAAAAAAGGAAGGAACAACTCCACTCAGAGTGGAGTACTAAAGCATTGTGAATCTGGCTTTAAACAGAAAATACACTCATAGAAATAAGTATGTATGTAAAAATAGCAGAAAAAGCTACTAAAAATAAGCAAAAAAGTTCCGCGATTAAAACCATACTTATGAGTTAAATTTAAGCAAATTGCAAATCACAATTTACCTCTGAAGAAACTTTTTAACTAAAAGTTTTTACTAAAAGACTGCAAATTGTTAGTTATATTTGGCTAAAATTAATTGAATGCAAATACAAACTACTCTGCTGAAATCATCAGAAATATTTAGTGACTATTAGTTTTTTTTTAAATCAACTAACATAAAATATTAAGCACATACCTCAGCTGATTTCAGAAAGGCAGATTGTTAGATTTTTCTAATTTAACAAGAATTTGCTGTTTTTAGTCGGCAAAATTATTTTGCATGAAGTTATGATTTTAGCAAATCATCAATAAAATAAATAAAAACATGTCCTTTAAGAGATTAAATAAACCTGAATTATGATTTTCAAAAGTTTCACAGCTGAATAAAAGTTTTTAAATTATTAATATTTTTATTCAGATTTATTTAATCCGTAATCAATTATTTGAATGATTCAATTGCCAAATCGATTAACTCCATATAGAAAAATAAATGAGTATTAGTGAGAAAAATGAAAAAAATATTATATACTGTTTTTTAAAATTCCCGTTAAATTATAGATTTTGTAATTAAGTAGTGTTAATATTTCTTATCAGAGAAATTTGTTTTGAATATTTCACAGTTAGTCAATAAAGGGGTTTGAAATTAAAATTTTATAAAGTTCAGAAAATGGAGTTAATCGATTTGGCAAGTGAAGCATTCATTTATGAATGGGAAAAATTAGTTCTTTAATAACATTTAATAAGATATTACATTTATGTGATTTAGGTCGAATATAACAATAAAAAAATACAAAAAGAGATAAAATATGGCAAATAATGAAATCGGAAATCCCGGGATTTTTTCAAGACCAATCCCGGGATTTCGGGATATCGGGATTTCGGGATCGGTATCCCTATTATCAGCTGTTATATCATCAGTTGAGTGCAACTAGTTCAATTGAACTCTTCACTAATTTGAACCAAAGACCTAGTTCACAACTAATAGCTCTTTTAGTTCAATCGATCATTTCATTCATTCAGAAAATATGTTTATCATTTACAAAAATTAGTATAATAGTTGCAAAAGCCTATCGGCGATTTTACAACTCCATAAAATTACCGACAATATTTTGAAGACGCTTGTTTAAATGTGTTAAAGAGTTAAATATGTAAATAAATCGAAGATTTTGTTTAATATTAAAATCTTTTCCAAATTTAATAAACTATGTATTCCTTTTTGTAAATAAAAATGCCTAAAAAGGAAATTTTTATTAAATTTTTTATTTAAAAAGGGGTTTAACTAGAAAAGCTATCTAGATTTTTACAACAAATTGAACAAGAACTAGAAGGAGCGCTCACCAAAACGAACTATAATGCACAAATCTATTGACATTTGTTTTTCGGGCTTCAAATGTGGTTTTTCGCGTTCGTTTACTTTTGTGCATTTTTGTCATTTCGGGAGAGTATTTCTTGTTAACTCTCATTTTACCGAACTTTTGGGCATCGATAAATGCATGGTACATACATAGGCATGGTACATACATAGGATTGCCGGATGCACTGTATTCGGCAGTACGGGTACTTTATTTTATTGGTTGTGCGTTTTCTGCATAAAACCTAAAGAAGTACACTCAGATAAAAAAGTTAGTAAAAAAATTTGTAAATAGTTTCTAATCGCAATTCACTATTTTTATACTGATTTTTAGTACAATTTTTTTTAGTAATCATTTTTGCTGTTATCTTATTACAAATAACGAATTTTTTTTACTAATTTTTGATGCTGATTTTAGCAAAACATTTTACTAATTTTTCAAACCCGAAATATTCTTAGTTTAGAAATAACACTCAGAAAATTTTATTGTATCTCCAACGCATGAAAAGGTAATAAATAACTGGAGAATCGTTTGTAATTTGACTCCAAATTTCAAGTGCGATGAGGTACCTACATACAATCGAAAGAAAACAAAGTTTTTTTATTCATTTTTTTTTTTTTTAGATTTTACAGTTTTGGTTATTTTTTAGTATCTACAGTTTTTTGCTAATTTCAGCAGATTGATTTTAAATTGCAGTTTACAACAATTTACTGAAATTTAGTAGCGGCAACTAATTATTTATACTAATTTCATTGTACTAAAATTATTGATATTTAGTAACAGCGGTATTCAAAATGAAAATTTAGCATAGAGTTAAAATGAGTTTAAGTGGTGTGCTAAGAAATCATTTTGAATAAACTCTTTTCTAACAAGCTGCTACACTCAAAAAAAAAAGTCAGTAAAGTCAGCAAAAAATGTTGCTGTGTCAGCAGGGGTATTCAAAATGAAAATTTAGCATAGAGTTAAAATGAGTTTAAGTGGTGTGCTAAGAAATCATTTTGAATAAACTCTTTTCTAACAAGCTGCTACACTAAAAAAAAAAAAGTCAGTAAAGTCAGCAAAAAATGTTGCTGTGTCAGCAAATTTTTAGTCAGGAGCGTGCTTGCAAAAAAGTTGGTAATTTCAGCAAAAGGTTTGCTGAAAATCGGCGAGCTGATTTTTACCAAAAAAATAGTAATCTTCAGCAAAAGTTTTGCTAACATTTAGTCGACTGCAAATGAAAAAAATCCTTGCTAAAATCACTAAAATTTTTCCTGAATATTAGTAGACTGAAAAAAACTCAAAAAACTTGTAGCGAAATTTTACTTTAGTTAATTTATTTGCTGAAAATTTAAATATAGAATATGTGTAGAGTTGTTTTTCTTTTTTTGTCATTTCCGTTTCCAGACAAGCTGCGACAAATCGAATTTGAATTGCAGTTTGCAACAATTTTACTAAAATTTAGTAGCGACTACTAATTTTTTCTACTAATTTTGTTGTACTACAGATCGGCAGACATGTGTTGCTAAAATTAGCAAAAAATACCGTAATAACAGCAAAATTTTCAGTAGCCATTACAGGCTTGAGAGTTGAGTGTACGCAAAAATACTTTCATTTAGCCTCTGTACTTCCATTTGTACGTTTTTTTTTTGTTGAAAACATTAGCTGTGTTTGCGTCAGGGTTGCCGCTGAAATTTTGTAAAAGTAGCACAAAAAGTGTTTTTTCAAATCAAAGTAGCAAACTTTTTTTTAACGTTTTTTTATTTAAACAAAACACAACCAAAGAAAAGAAATTTACAATTTAAACGAAAAAAACACAAAATAAAAAAAATCAAGGTTGGCAAACAATAACCGTAAAATACTAATAACGATTTAAAACCCTTTCAAATGACTACCGTTAGTCTTAAAATACCGCTAACGAAATAATTTAAAATACCGTTAACTCTAAAATACCCTAAAGAAATAATTTCAAATATACTCGGCAACCAATATATAAAAAAAATTTCTACTGGGTTTATCCTTAGCAAAAGTTTAACAATTTTTTGCGAGCTTTAATTTTCTGACATTAGGGTGGTACATTAGGGTAATAGCAGCTGAGATCTGGTGGGGATACTACTAGAACGGGATACTTGAGGTCAATGGCCCTTAGAGCAAAACACTGCCCTATAAACAATTTCACTGGAACTCAAGTTGAAAACAAGTTCAATTCCAGCCCTGTTTTCCAGTTTCAAGGCTTGAATACAACTTTAATTACATTTTATTTCAATAGCATACCCCAGCAAAAGGGAAACAAAAATTCAAGTTTGAAATATTTTTGTTAAATATACAAATGCTGGAATTTGAAATCTACTTTACTTCAAGCAAAATTTAAAGCACTTGAATTTTTAAAACCTATGTGCTTATTGGGTGGTATCCTCGGGAGAAAAATATCGATGTATCATACTTTAAGATCCGCCTGTAAATGCCAAAGATATAACGAAAAATGTAAAATCTCGACCCCAAAATATTTTTTGAAACCTCCGTGCAAAAATACTTTATATTGGCCTGTAAGGTGGTACGCTCTAGTACACATCTATTTGGTTCGTGGACACGGATGCATAGAGGGTAATGATATTGTGGATGTACTGGCGAGACGGAGTCAATCTGCATGGCGAAACGACTTTGGATATTCTCGTGCCACTTCGGTTCTTAAACGGGGTTGTAGGATCGGGAATACGAAAACGGCTTGGGGAATACGAAAACGTGCATAGTGTCGAAAATTACTTTTCTCAACCAGAAGTCATTGTAGACTTCTCGTGGTGTTACTGACGAGTCACTGTTGGCTTGCGGTGCTTGCCAAGATAGCAGAAAAGTTGGTGAGTGATAATTTTAAGTTTTGTGGTATACCAGGGGATAGGGAGACAGTGGAGCACATCATGTGCCACTGTCTGGTTCTTGCACGCACCATGGCAAGTTGCATTGGAAATTATCTACCCCGATATCTGGAGAAAATCCCTAGCCATCGTTTCTCATTTGGTAACGCTAGGGACCCTATGGTCTATGCGAGGTCTATAACCTGCACGAACATTTTTAAAAATAAATTTTACTCATGCTTATGCGTAATTCGCGTGTAAGTCACGAACTTTTAGTGCCACGCTGCCATCTCTAATTTGAATTTTAGAAAAAATATATTGCAAGAGGATGTTTTGCATAAACTTAAAATTTATTAATTAATGTTATCCTTAAATTTTATTTTAATATACAACACTTAAAATTATGTATTATAACAACACTTTTTTAGGTACACTCATAGAAATAAATCCGTAAAAATAGCAGAAAAAGTTAATAAAAATTAGTTAAAAATGATGCTGCAGAAAAAACTTCTGAAACTAGCAGATTTTGTTTTCTAAATGCTAGTAAAATAAGAACATCAAAAATAAAACTGTTAGTTAATTGAAAATAACAAATTATACTGTAGAATCTGCAGAAAATTAACTAAATATTAGTAGACTAAAAATAGCAAAAATAAACTGTTATATCTTCAAAAATTTAAAATTCTTTTTGTGATTTTTTAGGCTACTAATTATTAAGCAAAATTTTTTGCTGATTTTAGCAGGTTAATTTGCTATTATCCATTAACAAAAAATTGAACTCAAGTATAACTAAAATTCTGTATATTTAACAGTTTCAATTCTGCTGTTCTTATTTTACTAGTATTTAGCAAAAAAATTTACTAATTTCGGCAGTTTTATCTGCACCATCATTTTAACTAATTTTTAGTAACTTTTTCTGCTATTTTTACATATTTATTTCTATTAGTGTAGCGTAGTTACATATGGAACAAAGAAAATACCATTTTTATTAAGCGTGGAACCAGAATCACGTATGTCACGTTAGGCGTGTGCCAAATTTGACAAAAATAATATCCCGTGTAAAAAAGATCGGAATCCGACCAGATTTCAGTGTATCTGATTGTATCAGATGTAGTTAGATCTTAAAATTGAGAACAAATTGAATTATTTAGATCTGATCAGATTTAGGCAAATCTGGCACACATAGAACTATTACTTACAATTTGATCTTCTTACCGAGTAATTCTTCAAACAAAATTTGTTTGAACATTTTTATTTTAGTGACCAGATGTTGCACTAGATGTGATCAGATCAGGCCATAAAGTGTATCACATATGCCATATCTGATCATATTTGATCAGATCTGGCCCCCAGATCTAATTAAATTCAATCATATCTATTTAAATCTAAACAAACTTCATCAGATTTAAATAAATCTGATCAGATCTAAATTCTTTTTCACGGGATGTGAAACACCAAATTTTGTGCCTTCTGCTTGAGAGTTACGATCGACCAAAATCAGTACGTTGGCATTAGGCGCGTGTCAAATTATTCAAAAATAACATGTAAAACAGCCACAAATTTCGGTAGAGCGTTTAATGAAATTATTTAAATAATTTTTTAGGTCTTTTGATCTTGCCTATCAATTGAGGAGTGTTTTGATTTCTTTTGACGTCTGTCTAAAGAAGAATGTGCAGAATGACCTGAATGTTGAAAAGGTTGCACAGCTGGATCTTCAAATGAATCATCATCACTTGAATTATGTTGGGCACTCTCATGTAGCCCTACAGTAGCATGAGCAGCGGCTTTGGAAGCATTCACTTGAGCTTCTGCAGCGGCAGAAGAAGCTTTCAGGGTTGCCTCCTTTGTAGCATCAAAGTCGATACTCGCCTGTTTCAATTGCTCTTCGACTTGTTCTAATCTTGTCTTAGCTTGTCCCACCATAGCGGATTGCGATGCTAATTGATTTGATACTTCATGTGATGTTTGATCTGCATGTTCTGCTACAGCTTTAGCATTATTGAGGGCCGCGGTTAGTACAGAAATGTGATTTTGTGCCGCTTGAGCAGTTTGTTGTGCAAATCTTGCTGCAATTTTAGATGCTTTTAACTGTTCTAATTCCCGAGATAGAGCTCTTTGAGCAACGGCAGTTTGGTGTTGCAATTCTTGTAGGAGTACTTGTTTGCCTTCTAAAGCAGCCTGTGCTGTAGCAGCTGCTTGAGAAGCTGCTTGAGCTAAAGTATTTTTTGCTAAAAACGCTGCTTGTTTAGCAGCAGCATGTTGTGAAGCTACCGCGCTATAGGCTTGGTTAGCAGATCCTTGAGCTATCGAACGTAAACCACTGCCGATACTATAGCCCGCTTTCGGGATTGATGAAGGTTCACTTTCAAGATGGTAAGAGGAGGATGAGGGTGATGACGGTCCACTAGCTGAAGTTATTTTGTAGTCGTAGTAACTATCATCAAATTTGCCTGAATCACTACCACTGGGATCTTCATGTTCTGGAGCTGAGGGTGGTTCTTGTGGTTGAAATAGCGGCGCACCATTATGTGAAGAACTAGCCTGCGTTTGGTATATAGTATAACCATTACGTTTTGTCAGACGTCCCACTGCTTCCTGCGAACAGTGTAGAGCTAAAATAATTTAAAACAATCATTAAATGTCTCTTATTTCCGTTATAATCTTAACAGAGTTTACCTAAAATAACGCTGGTTATTATTTGTATATTAATCCCGTTGTACATTACTATTCAACTTTAATTTATGGAATGTCCACCTGTAGCTTGTTATACATCAATTTTATACCACGGTACTGAAAAAAATACCTCAAGTCAGTCAACCATCAATTTTTCATGTCCAACATTTTGTTAGCATGTAGCTAGTGTTAATAAGAAAAAGTAAATACTCCAATGCTTGTAAATGTGTATTAAAAATTTTTATTTGTTCCATCTTCAAAATCAATTTTTGATTGAGGATGAGGAAGTTTTTGTTTTGGGTGTATTATGACTACTATGCACGTAGTTATTTTAAGGCTGCTTGAAAAGTAGACGATTCTGCTCAAAAATGTTAATAAAATCAATTTAAAATAAATTGTAAAATGTAATAATTTTAATTTATTAAGATCGTTGTCCTCTTACAATATTATTCATAATTAACACAAACTACTAACATCGAGTGAACAACTTCGTTGTTTATTACAAATTCGTAATTTTTTTACTTATGAATAAAGCCCTTAGTTACTAAATAAACTTTAATTTTAGTTTTTTTTTTAATTTTAAAAATTCAATTTGAAGTACACAGATAACTAATTATTGTTTTTGTATTGGCCATAGTTTAGAGAAAAATAGAAAATTAAAATTTTTAAAAAATGCTAATACAATAGCCCATTAATGTTATAGGTTTAGTTCCGTTTTTCTCCGATGCGGGGAATAATAAAGCGCCAAGAATAGCATAACAATAATTCTCAGCCATAGATCCACATCCTCAAAAAGTTTTGCTGGAAAACCTACAGCGGTTCAAGTTTAGTCGTGAAGGGGTTAAAATTTTTTTTTTTTTTTTAATATTTTTGTTACATAATCAAGTGGATTATTTTTTCCCCACAGCTTTTTAATTTTGGTTAGAAATTTGTTCATACATATTATTGAATTGAACATAACTTTTTCCCAAAACTTTTTATACTGAATTTAGACTGAGCAAATTTAGTAGGTTTGAGGTTAAGAAGAAGAATAAACCTTCCTCAAAAGTTATAAACACATTAAATTTGCAAATCAGACTAGATCTAGTTTCTGCCTTTTTATGGACAGGCTTCATCAGTGATCTTTCATTAAATTGTATTATTGTTTATATTTTTATTGTCAGATTGTCTCTATATAAATAATTTCAGAAGTGATCAAACAGACATATACAAACATTCTACTTCAGATTTTCTCTGTTTATCTTCTCATTTCCTCCGTGTCACCTTTTCACAAATATTGCCACATTGACAAAAACTACCTGGTTTTTGTACAAAACTAGTAGTTTTTGCTTGTTTTTATATATATGCGTTTTGACAATTTAAAACTAGAAATAGCTAAAAATAAGGTAGTTTTCCCTTAGTCTAAATGTAGTATTATAAAGATTTTTAAATTTTGCATGCATACAGGGTGCGCCAACTTTTATGTCGGTAATGGCAACATTTAATAACTTTGACATTTGTCAACCGATTGACTTAAGAACACATGTTTTTGAAACGTCGATTCCGTACACTTTTTACCATGTATCGCTTTACACCTAAACAACGCGCTGAAATAGTGACACTGTATAGTACAGGGGTGGCAAGAATTTTTTCGTCGCGTGCCAAAAACGGACATAGGTTTTTGGAAAAATTTTTCCTGCCACCTTAGGTTTATTTTTCTTTTGAAAATTTTTAAAATCGAAACAAATTTTTTTTATTCGTAAATCTTCCACATGTTGTAAAAAATATCCTTATAAAAATTCTAGTTTTTCTATTTTTGATGCTTGCACTGATAGAAATAAATCAGTACAAAAACCATAAAAAGATATTAAAAATTAGTTAAAAGGGGCCCTGCTGAAAAAACTGATAACTTAGAGTTGTTTGCGAAATAAAAAAAGTTAAATGCAAATAACAATTATCCTGCTAAAATCAATAAAATTTTTGCTGAAAATAGTAGACTGCTGATTTCAGAAAGTTAGATTAAAAAAATATATCTAAAAACAATTAAAAATATCAAATTATTTGGTAATGATTTTAGTCTACTAATTTTCAACAAATTTCTTTTGCTGAGTTTAGCAGAGAAAATTGTCATTTGCAATTAACTGAAATATATAAAGGTCCAAGATTTACGAATTCGGTTTTTTAGATTTACCTTACATATTTTCCCTCTTTGACTTTATTAGTTCCAAATTAAAGAAAAATATTCCTAAGGCACATCTACACGGGATAGAAATCTCGTAGAGTTTAAAATAAATTTGTCGTCTCCAATACAATTGGTACTAATTTTGATCGTAAAAGTATCATCTCTAGTTGTCAAGTATTTGTTTTTATTAAAATTGTAGTATTTTAAAGAATAATTTTTTCTCGAAATACCGAAAGGTGCATTTAATAAACTGAAATGTTCAATAATGTTACAAGACATCTTAAAAATTGTTACTAATTAAAGATATTATGTGTGACAGCAATTATCAATGGCCTAGAGATTACATTTCGTAGATTTATACAGAGCTGCATTTTCATAAAGTCTAGCGAGTTTTCTATCCCGTGTAAATGTGCCTCTAAAGCTGAGTTATAGGAAGAAAAAACATTTTTATTGAAAAATTTAATAGACACAAGGGAATCACCAGACTTCCGCAGTTTCGATTAACCCAAAGACTCGTCAGTGGTTAGTTTGTTTTGCATTTTCGTAAAATTTTTTGTTACTTTTTTATCTCTCCGAATCTAAGGCTTCTTTTCATCAAAACATTTATACTTCTATCAATATACCCAACAAACAATTCGTTCCGTTTACGCACCGTTTTCGGTCCGTCATAAACGGAATCCAACTCCGTATACGTACCGTTTTCTGGATCCGTATACGGACCAGAAAACGAAACAAAAGGAACATCGAAACTGATTCGAATCCGTTGAAAATCCGTCAATGACGGACCGTTTACGGACCGGTATGTCGTGTTAAAAACGGACAAGTCCGTTTAAAGTCCGTCAATGACGGACCGTTTACGGACCGTTATGTCATGTAAAAAAACGGACTAGTCCGCTGAAAGTCCGTCAATGCCGGACCGTTTCCGGACCGTTATGTCGTGTAATAACGGAGTATTTCCTTGTCCATATCCTACCGATTTTTTCAAAAAAATAGATCATATGTTTATTATTTTCAATACAAAGTACTTTTTTTTCTTTTTTATAAATTCATTAATAATTATTATTTATAATTACAATATTTAGCACATCCAGCTCGGTTTACCTATCTATCCAGCGCTTAGCGACCCGGAGTAAAATCCAACATCTATATGGAAAAGAGACAATAAATTAGTTATGGTTTAATTGACTGTGTACACAATGCAAATTCTCACATGTTATACACAAAACATTGTGAAATATTAAGTTTCATAAATCTTACCTTGTTACTTGATGTTGTTTGATAGAAAGAATTCCCTCTATTGGATATTCTCCATATATTCCCATTATAATAATATTTTCACCGACTTAACAAAAATTTGTTATTTTGTAAACAAACCGATGAAATCCGTATTTAAAGGTACGGAAACGGATACACCAATACGGAGTTAAAACGTATTGTGTTCGAAAATCCATTTATACGGTCCGTTAATGTTCCGTATACGTACAAGCATTGACGGATACGGACAGTTAACGTGCCGTAAAAGCCGGATTCAAGAATCCGTACGTGCCGGAGAGTCCGTAAAAATGTTTCTTGGGTACTCATAGAATGCTAATAATTCCTAATAGCTTCTTATTTTATTACTTTTGATTTGCCATGTACTGAAAACGAAAATTCCGAAAAACTTTCGGAAAAATGGATTATTGAGTTATTAATTGTATAATTGTGTAAAAAAAAAATTAGTTTCCCATTTCAATTAGTTTTAAGACGCTTTTTTAATCATCTTAAAAGGCTATTAACAATCTATATGAAAAATTTCAACACTATCGAAAATATGTAAATATCTATAAATTTTTTCGCTCGTCTTCTAGAATAATAAAAATTGAAATTTGTTAAAAATATTCAACCAAACATCATGTGCCACTGAAAATCCTCTCGCGTGCCATAGTTTTGCCAGCCCTGGTATACTAGGTACATCGTTCAGTCATATTAACCCAACGTGCATATCGTCAAAAATATCGTGGCCAAGAAGCAGTGTCTGGCAACACTATTCGTCGTTTAGTGACGAATTTAGTTGAGCACTTGACAGTGGGAGATCGTCCACATGCCGTTTATAAACCGCCAAGACGTTCCAGTGAACTAGTTGAAGCGGTAAGAGAGAGTGTTGCTGAGAACCTTTCGCTCCAACCCTAATTGTTAATAACGGTTCTATTTTTTTGAACATATATAAAAAAAAAAATGAAAATATGATATTCGATTATACTATGCCAATTTTGATATCTCCAAAAAAATGTTAAAAAGTTATAGCCCTAGTGCCCATCCTTGTTATATAGTAAAACAACTAAAAATGTTCTTATATATACAAAAAGTTTATTTAAATATTTATATTATAAAAAATAAATTATGTAAATATATTATATAAAAACTAAATATTAACAGCTACTAGACATAACGTGTTTAACTTTATTTTACGTGATTTCCAAATGCAAAAAGTTGGGAGAGGAAATCTTATGATTTATATCACGTTTAAATCTCAAATCAAATGAATAACAAAACAAGGATAAACAAATAAAAACAATAAATAGTTGAGAGCACGCTCGCTTACAACACTAACAATAAATTAATAGACGTTTCAAGTTTGGGAAAAAACAAAACATGGCGATTTAAAAATGAAATTCAAATATGTCACGTGATAAGCAACAATTTTTACGCAGCGAAGTTGAAGAAGCCCCCAATCACTTGTAGTATTGGGTAATTTGACGTATCCAATCCAAGTAATGGGCAACTTTAACATATACACCAGGTACATTAACTTGACCACAGCCAATACCCCAAGAAACAACACCAACTACGTTCCAGACACCGGAACGTTCACAAACCAAAGGGCCACCACCATCACCTTTGCAGGCATCTTTGCCTTCTTCGCCACCAGCACAAACGAAACCCGGATTCAATTTGTAGCTATAACCTAGACGAGTTTGTCGCAATTGAGTTTCACATTGGTGATGGGATAGAATTGGTACATCGACTTCTTTGAGAATATTTTGATATTTGCCTTGATCGCCAAAGGCATCTTTTCCCCAACCAGTTGTCCAACAACGAGCACCGCTGAAGTCTGAAAATTTATCTGGTAAACAGGCTGGGCTAATATGAGGATTTTTGCTGAAATCAACGGGTTGGTCTAATTTCAAAACAGCCAAATCGTTATCCAAAGTACCAGCATAATATTCAGGATGTATCTGTACAGAAACAACATCACGTTCAATGTAGGGGAAGAATTCAACATCATGGTTAACATCCCATTCGCCCAAGCGTGCTCTTAAATCGAAACCATTTTGTCTAAAATAAGTTTAAAAATAACTTGTTAGTTTTTCTTTATAAAAGTAAAAATTAAAACTTACGATTTAATACAATGAGCAGCTGTAATAACATGTTGGGCATCGATGAGGGTACCACCACAAGCATAAATAGATTCTTTGGGATCCTTTTTCAAAATGGCTACATGCCAAGGATATTCACCAAATTCACTATCACCATCTACATAAACGGGATTCTTAATACGTCCAGTAATACCAGCAGCATTGCGTACACCACAGCGTCCAAATTGTTGTGGAGGTTGAGCAGGACGCAATGGACGACGGCAGCAAACTTCATTAATGCGACAAGTCTTTTCAGCAGGGCGGTTGCCATAATAGGCACGCTACAATAAGAAATAAACAAAAGAATTAAAGTGGTTTATTTTATCATAAATAAAATTAAAATCCTGATATTTATGTGATTGGCCTCTTTATACCTGTTCGAGTTTTACCGTTTCTGCTAGCACACTACTACGTTCTTCACCTGCTTCTTCATGTTCTTCCACACTACGCCTTTTACGATCTTTGGGGAATGTTATATAATCACTACCCTCGGCAGCTCCTGGAGCTTGTGTTGGTATTTGATGTAAATTATTAGCGGTAAAAGATAATTCTTTACCTTTACGATAACGCTCCGACTCGGAAAATTTTAATGACTGGTTAACATTAGTACTACGATCATAAATATTCTCATGTTCTTGATTGGCACCATAACCACTAGAACCAAATCCTGGCGAATAATTTTGGGAAGATTCAAATCCATTACCAGTTGCTGGGTAAGAATATGGTAAATTCGATTCAAAATTTGCTTGTCCCGTTGAGGGATAATTATATGGACTAGATTCGTAACTTGAACCGGCTGTCGGATAATGATGTGCAATTGGTGCAAATTCTGAACCAGTTGTGGGATACGACGATTCGCCACTAAAAGATGGATGACCAAAACTGGTATGACCAATTGACGCATGCTCATAATGCTCTTTATGATGATGATGTTCATAGTGATGTACAGGTGGACTTGGTTCATGATATATTTGAGGACCTGAGTGATACTCTAATATTGGCTTACTAGGCACCATTTCAATTTCATATTTCGAGAAACTGGGACCTGTAGGCGAATAGTGGTGTATGGGACCAGGTGCTGTAATTATATCACCATGATGATGATCATGTTCAAGTCCTGAAAAATGCTCATGATGATGATAGTGGGTATTATAAATTTCGCTTTGCTTAGGTTTGAAAAGACTTCCTACTTTTTCAAAAATATGTGCGTTCGGTGTAACATGCAGATTAACTAATGGCTTCACCACTTTGTCACCATATTCAGTCTTTTGTACTTGAACCGAAAGCAAAGGATTAACATTGACTAAGCCAAGATTAAGACCATTTGGCCCTATTGCACCAAAATGAGGATTTTGGGCTGGATAATGATCACCCAAAACATTAGTGGGATAACCGCCAGGATTATTTGGATAAGGGAGTCCAAAAGATACTCCATATGTAGGCAATATTTTGCGTTGAATCAATTGAATGGCTTGTAAAGCCGGAAAACTTAGGCGCTAAAGATTGAAAAGGATATAGATCATTACAGGAAGAATATTGATCACTTAACTGGGCCATGCTACATATATATTAAAGGGCGTGCGCGTAAAAATAAAACTTCATGAAAGTGCGGTTAGCATACGATATAATTTTAGTTTTGATTAGTTACGTTACGCACATACGCTACCGCACATAAACTAATCACACGCACTTCTAGCACGATGTCAGACCACAAAAGATAACAAAGGAATTTGAATTGAACAACACAGTAAGAAAACGAAGACGTTTAAGTTTAGGCAGCGTAGTGTGCAGCATTAATAAAACCTGTCAAACTGCAGGGATATTAACATGTTAGAAGGCTTTAGTTTTTTAGGATTAAAGGCTGATTTAGGTTAAGTTAAAAAATATAAACATTTAGGCTAATCTATACGAAAAACTTACCCCTTGATTATCTAATGGCAAATCATCAGCAGGAAAATCATCGGATTGTTTATCATCAGCAGTTTGAGCAGCTTGACGTTTGCTACGTTTCTTATCATCACCATCTTTTTTATCTTCAACTTTAGTATCGTCTGATTTCTTTTCAGCTGTAGCTGAAATAGTTATATTGGCAGCAGCTTCATCACTTAAGGCCTCGATATCTTTACCCAAATTACGGGGATCAATAGGTAAAATTAAATCTTCTTTGCGACCAATACGATCAGCTGCAGGGCATTGATTGAAAGGTACACATTGACAGTCCACAAATTGATTACGGGAAGTATCGTAACCACCATTGAACTGTTCATTACCATAACCAGAAGTTAAACTATTGAAATTATTGTTGGAAGAGGCTACCAAACCACCAATATTTTGTAATTCTTTTTTGTAATAATCAGGATTTTGACTGTGATAACTAGAACCAGGATTAACAGATTGTCCGAATCCAGATTGACCAAAACCAGATTGACCGAAACCTGTGCTGGAGGATGTAGAACCGCCAAAGGAACCTAAACCAGTTGAAGGTTTAGAGTAAAGTCCTGCGGGCTTAGAATATAAATCACCATTTGGTTTAAAACCATTAACACCTTGCTGACCAAATCCAGAAGAACCTTGATTTAAACCTGCAGAAGCTTGACCAAAACTATTAGAACCTTGGTTAAAACCCGAGGAGCCTTGGCCAAAACCATTGCTGCCTTGAGACAAAAGACCTCCTTGAGATGCTCCATTAAAACCAGCTGTATAGGCAGAGGGTTGATATGATCCTTGAGTTTGTGGAGTAAAGGCCGTAGAAGATTGAGCCAAAGCCGAAAAATCAGTATTAATAGTTTGACCAGCACCTACTGGAATGGCTACACTAGGAACTTTAGCACTTTCAGCACCACCTTCTACATGATGATAATGATGATGAACATGCTGTTGCAAAGCAGCTGCAGCATCTGTGGGTATAGTACCACCTACAATAACTTTAGTGCTGGAAGAGGCAGCCGAAGCAGAAGCTTGATGGCTATAGAAGTTTGTTTGCTGAGAACCAGCTACTTGAATTTTTTCAGGATTTTCAAAAGCATATGGGGGAGAACCACCATTACCACCGTTATAAACTGGACCTGGAGGTTTGCTACCATAGATAACGGCACCAGGAGGGGGTTTGTTAAAGTGTGTCACGCCGGAATTATCAATAGCCGTAGGAGGAGGCGTTTCTAAATAAGCACCATTGTAATTGGGACCATTGAAGTTAGGACCAGGTCCTGAAGGTCTATAACCAGGTTTGTAAGAGCTTTCATAACCAACTTTGCGTGGAGGTCCAAACGAATTCATGGAAGAGGGTGGTGGTGGACGACCATTGAAATATGAGGGAGGAGGCATGGGTTTAGGTGCACCATATGGACCAACGCCATACTTTGGTGGTCCCTGAGCATAAATATTAGAATAGTAAGGACGTTTGCCTTCTACTTCACAACTCATTAAACCCAAAGCACAAAGTTTATCGCGTACCAAATTTCGAGCCTGCATATCGTTGCCTTGCATTAAGGCTTGATCAATATTACCGTCCTCATAAACTTGATCGTATTCATTTAAAATTCTACCTTCACGGCGAGAAGTTAAAATTTGATCAATAATTTGATTGATATCAGTATCATTGCTATAGATTGGTTCGTGAACAGCATAGTTACGTCCCTGAACATCTTCTTCTCCTTGTTTTGGTTCGGCATCTGCAATAGCCTCGGCCGAACGTTTACTTAACATAGAATCCCGAGCTGGTACAGACCAGCCTCCACTCCATGAAGATTCTTCTTCAGCTTGTGAACATAAGACTCCAGCTAATAGCACAGAGGCCAAAAGGGCCCATCTCAACGTTACTCTCATGCTGCAAAAAGAAATAAAAAGAAAAAAATTAATTAACCTTCAAAATATTAATAGCGCTTCAAATTAATAAATGACATGAATATTAAGTAATATTTTTGTATGTTTGGTTTGAAGACACCTCCAGTCTACAATACTATAGCCTCAATAGCCGAACACTCAAGTGGTGATTGTGCTACTTTTGGTATTTGTAAACATTTCAAAACAAACCATAAAAAAACAAAACAAACCACAAAAAACTCAACAATTAACACTTTTGCTCTATGCACAACCGGTTTTCAAAAAAAAAAAAGATTTTAAAGCTTGACTCATGATTCGGTGAAGAAAATTATTGTTGTATATAAAAATAAATCTACACAATGTACTTTTACTTTCGTTTTAAGGTCATTAGCTTAAAGCCGGCATAAAAAGCAAACAAGTAATAAAAAATGAGCATGACTTGGTAGAGTAGTTTGCTCCATGGTTGTTGGCTAAATTGTGCAACATTTGGTTTTTGACTGATGCTTGTGCAAAGATAAATTTTTTAAGCATCTGATTTTATTAAGTAATTTCTTCGTACGTTACATTTTTTCCCCTTTTAAGTTTTAAAATCTTGAATTGAAATTATTTTGCAATGCTTACTCTAACTGAACGTTACAAAGCGGAGTTTGTTAAAACTCAACTACGACTGTTGTTTAACTCTGACAGCTGCCAAAAGTTAAGAGCCATCTACTTTTGTATTTTTTTTTTATAGGGGAAGTTGTAAATAAACTTTTAACGCCCTACGACTTTTTATTTTGGTAGTTTTGCCTGTTTAAGTATTACGTTATATCATGTCATGGATTGTCTGGTTTTAAGTAAACTTTTTTTAGTTTTATTTTCTGTGTGGGATTATTTTTTTTGGGTAATTACTTTTTCTGGAGCTCAAATGTTATGCAAAAAAAAAAGCTATAAAGGTAAAAAAGTTGTGTAAATTTTGCATAAAACTATTGTAACGGTATTTTTTATTATTGTAAAATGTAAGCAGAAACCGGATATTGCGGTGGAATAACATACATAATAATTTGAATTTAAAATTTTTTCAGTGTTGCATTTTAGATGTGTGTATGTACAATTGTAAATATTAATTATACAAGACAATTGAAATATTATTTCAATCTCTATTATCTATAGGGAAATAAAAGTCATTGTCGTTATATTGAAATTGGCAACACCAATTTACAAATTTGTATGTCCAACTAGCGGTTATAAATAAGACTTTTAAATGACTCACAAAATTTTTTATCGTTTTTTTAACTCCTTTTTCTTAGGAATTGTTTTTCCTCAAATATATAGTAAAAAATAAAAATCCGCAAAAAATAATCCAGATAGTTGTCTCAATAATTTAAAAAAAAATGTCCCTAAATGATGGATAATTTTACAGATTCATAAAAGGCTAACAAAATCTTTCAAATTTAAGAGAAAAATATAGCTTTTATTCGTCCTTTTTTTTTGAGTCATTTCTGATAACGCATGGGGTTCTTTTTCATCAACCATATTCAAAATAAATGGTGAAAATATTGTTTATATCTTTTTAGATAATTTCTGAGTCATAAAGTATCATCTTTGTTTTCTGAGTTAGTATTTTTCTTTTATACGCTCTCTGAAGCAATTGCATTTGGTAACATTGGTAACATCAAAGGATTTACTATTGGTAACAGTAATCATGCAAATCTATTTTAAAGTACGGATAAGACCCGATTACTGAATGTCCAGTTAAAATTTAGCCAACAGTTAAATTCAAATTTTATATGGGAAACAACAACAAATGTGTCAGTTAAAGTCCCAGTTAACAGCTAACTGGACATTCAGTAATCGGGCCTAAGATGCATATTTCATTTTGTTACAAAATCGTAATTGGTTGGTTAATCTAAATTGGCAACTCTCATAAAAGTGTTGCCACTTTTTGGATAATTTCCTAATAGGAGAAATGGAAAAAATGTGGCACTAGCCATCATCAGTACTGTTTACAAAAGCAAAACTGTTTGGAAATTGTCGGCTTATAATTTGCCACCTAGTAATCGCGTTACACCTTATGGTACACTCATAAAAAAAAGTCATAGAAATTGTGCAGAGTTGTTTTTTTTTTTTTAAATTATCATTTCCGTTGTCTGTACTACATCCAGATAAGCTGCGACATCTACATCTTGTCTATCTGGTTGTCGTCCATGCTATAAATGCGGTTATCAGCACAATCTTTGTAGCAAAATAAATTAGTAAAACATTAGTTCAAAATTAGTTAAGTGCTACAAAAAAAGCTCAAAAAATATTATTAAAAGTTCAAATTTTTGTATGAAAGTGGCTCAGCCAAAAGAGCCTTCTTTTTTAATTCACAAATTACTCAAAAAATGAGTTAAAAAAATTCGAAACACTGGAAAATTATTCTTTTTTGAGCTTTTTTTAAATATTTCACAAAATATTCAAATTTGTTTACATTTCTGAGTCATTTCAGCCATCTTTTGGATTTAATAATTTGGCTCAATTTTTTGTGTCTTTTATGATCCATTTTAGAAGGCTCATATTTTAGTCCAAAATATGAGCAATTTTTGACAAAAAATTTTGAAATTTCAAAAAAATGTGTTTTATTTGTCTAAGTTTTGAATCATAGAATAAGAACCCACAAAAAATTACCCAAATTTTGCTGGCTGGGAAATATAAATTTTATAAATTACTTTCTCATAATTTCAAAGCAAAGTAGACAAGAAAGGTATCAAAACCCGAACATGTCTATTTTTTTGTTATTCAAATATTATTTTTTTCGAATAGCACATTTATATGGGAAATTATTGTTGGTTTTAGTTAAAATTTGCACATAATAATGCCTTTTTAATTTAATTTTTGATTTTTGACGTATCGTTGACGTTCGGCTTTAAGACGACTTTTCCCATAGCGCCTTTTTCAATAAGATTTTGAATATTTCATATGAGTGGCAACCGTGGATCCACAGCACGGGTAATATGAGCATAACAATTTTTGCTATCTCGAGTACTTTAACGCTGTCTAAAAATAAATCTAAATTTCATAAATTTCACACGTTTTTGTAAAAAAATAATCTATCCCGTATAAAAAAGTTTAGATCTGATCAGATCTGTTTAGATCTAAATAGATATGATTGAACCTAATTAGATCCGGTGCCAGTTCTGCTCACATATGATCATATATTGCCAGATCTGATCAGATCTATTGCCAGATCTGTTCGTATCTAAAGTGATCTGGAAAATAGATGATTTTCTTGGCCAGATATGAGCAGATCTGGTTCCAGATCTTACTCACTTGAGTTGGCATCAAAATAAAAATGTACCAACAAGTTTTGTTTGAAAAATTACTCGGTAAGAAGCAGAGCTTCGAAAAACCTAATTAAATTTAAGCTTAATTTACTAAAAATTAAATTCAGATTTTAAAAAGATTCATGTACCATTCCCTTAAACCATTCGTAAAGAATTCATTCATAAGCTTCATTCCCAAATCTTTAATATGAATTGAATGAATTCCTAACTTGAATCATTCAAATCGCATGTTCATTCACCATTTTACTAATTGAATGAAGAAATTTTATTACCATTCACTTAGTGCAGTGTAGTTTGAAACTAACATATAATCAAAACCAAAGCATACAAGCTGTAACAAAGCATACGATACTATTTATTTCTGTTAGATGAATTTTAAACGTTTTTCATTGTATTATGCTAATATTTCAGCAATTACATACAAATTAAAATTTTTCATTTGATTAAGTGAATGAAAACAAATAATTTTTCATTCATTTATTCATTTCATTCATTTATTTTCACTTTTACTGTAAAATATAATATTAGTCACACTTGTTGAAATAATAAACCATTTTAATTTTTCCACACTTTGAATTTAAGCTTTTAGTTTTTTTTTTTAATATTTATATTATTTCAGCACTTTTATTTTTTTTGTATCATTTCTTTCATTTTTAATCCACAAGGTCTTTTTTTAAGTTTCATAATAATTTTGTTTCTTTCTTTATATTTTTTTTATTATCACATTTTGTTTAAACTCACTTTTTTTTGTAATCCTTATGTAATAAATATAATAAATATCCTTATTGTCTTATAAACACCACTCTTTGAACCACCTCGATTGTTGTCTTTTCATTGACTGTGCTTTGCTGTCAAGATTCGCTACATTTTATACTATACACAAATAATATTCAATAGTATCTCCTAAAATACGTTATGTTAAGCTTGACTCAAAACTTTAAACTTTACTTCTCTTTAAGCCTAGTTTATAGTTTAGAGATGTTTTTGTGACGTCATTTAAATATTTTGGTTTTTTTTTTGGTCTAAATGTTTGATTTAAATTTTATTTAGTTTTTGTTTTGATTTTTGTGTATTCTTCTCGTTTTGTGGATTTCTGCGAATCTTTGGAGGACGTTTTTATTTAAATCTATTTACTTAATATTTTGATATTATTTTTAAGTTTTTTTTTTTTTGGTGATATTAACCTTTTGATTCACTAACATGTTCTATTCGTCTGTCTAAAAAGTTGTGGTTTAGTGGTATAACAGAAATTTATGAAAAAGGCTATCACTGCATAATCAAAAAATTCCCTGGATTCAAACCGTATTTTTTTGTATTGTACATTAGGGTGGGTCGATTTAGCAATCGATATTGTGCCATCGATTTTTCGATAGCTTTTGGCATGAGGGAAAAAAGTTCCACTACGATATATCAAAAAAATCATTTTCGAGGCGCCCAAATTTCAATTTTTTTGACTTTTTCTCAACTTTTATTTTTGAGGTTGTTTTTAGTAGGTAATACAAATAAATCGGCTGATTTAATTTTTTTTTAAATATTACCAAGGTGAAATTGTACGCTAAAAAAAATGTTTTTCTTGAGGTTTTGAACGCGTTTTTGTCGAAAAACCGATCTTTTTTATGCATTAATTTTTAAGGTTTTTTTTAGTAGGTATGTTAAAGAAAAATTCGACGATTTCAAATTTTTTAAATATGTGCTATTCAAGGTAAAATTGTACGCTTAAAACAAAGGCGATATCATTTTTTCGACAAAAAATGTTTTTTTGCGTTTTTAGACGAGTTTTTGTCGAAAAAAATGGCACCTTGAAAATGATTTTTTTGATATGTCGTAGTGGAACTTTTTTTCCTTATGCTAAAAGCTATCGAAAATCGATGGCACAATATCGACACATTTTTGTCCTTACAAATCGGCCCACTCTATTGTACATATGGCATATAAACGAGGATAAGGGGAAACTTTGAGAGCTTTTGGACTTCCATGGACAACGGCGACATGGTGTACGGAAAGTGTTGATTTATGACTGGTTTTACCAAATCAGACAGTACAAAGTACAAAATTCTCGTCCCGTTGAATTTTTGTACGTTCTATAATGTTTCGGTTTGTGTGTTCCAATCATCATTTTCTTATTGCAGACGACTGAATATTGGGGTGATGTCTATGAAACAATTGTATTGTCTATTATGAAAATGGTCATCCTTTATATCAATCTAATATCATTTTAGAATTTGGACTTGAGGTAGAACAATATTCTAACTATATATACACTCATACAAATAAGTCCGTAAAAATAGCAGAAAAAGTTACTAAAAATTAGTTAAAAATGATGCTGCAGAAAAAACTGCTAATATTAGCAGAATCAGTTTGCTAAATACTAATAAAATGAAAACAGCAAAAAAAACTGTTAAATTTACAGAATTTTAGTAATATTTGAGCTAAATTCTTTTTAATTGCAAATAACAATTTAACTTGCTGAAATCAGCAAAAAAAATTGCTAAATAATAGTAGAATGAAAATAGCAAAAAAAAAAATTGTTAAATCTACAAAATTTTTGCTAAAATTTTCTGAAATCAACAAAACTTTTGCAGATTACTAGTGGACTGGAAAAAGGTACAAAAGGAGCAAATGAAATGAAAATTAATAAATAAAAAATAAATGTGTATTTAAAAACATACTTGGGACCAGTTTATTGAATGTGTCAATTAATTGAAATTTTTCAATTGGCATTGTTCAATGCCTAAATGCCTATTTATAATTGATGAAAGAAGTATATGTTTTCATGTTTTAATAAAAGACTAAATTAAGAAAAAAAATTAAATTACAATGCTTTTTCTTCAATTATGTGTACATTTCATTACCATTGTTTTCATCAATGCAAATTGAAAAAAATTTCATTGGCATTGAATGGTGATGAAATTTGTTGGCATTGAAATTGAGATAAAGTAATGCCTATTATATTTCAATGCCAATGAAAATTTCCCAAGAATGATTTTTTGTAAAAGTGGTAATATTTATAGACAATAATATGTTAACCATAACAAAATGTATTTCAGAGACCCTTCTTTCGATTTTCATTGTTTGCTGATCGGATATGTACTTCCGAATTTATTTGGGTTTCCATTTTCACCTCTAAAGCTCCACCCACAGGAAAGAAGGTGTGGCCGATTAAAAATATCGTATTCTTTAAATAAGCTTAAAAGGTACAATATTGGGGGGAAAAAATTAGGGTCATCCCCTAAACTCCACTTGCTCACCAGAGATACTTTTAATCACAATTTTCATATTAAAATGGTTCGTCCAAAATAAACCTTGATCTTTAAAAATTAATGCATTAGGATAAATAGAAACTTTTCTCATAAATTTTAATAATTTAGACATTTTATTAGGAAAAATTTTCAATCATTTCAATTTAGTTTTATTTAAAAAACTTTTTGCATTATTTTTGGCGAGTTAAAAATATGCAGTAATTTTTATGAGTCATTTAACATTCTGTTTATAAGCGCTCCAAAATTGGTGGTTTAGTTTACAAAAAATTTGTAAAATTAGCAAATCGTCTGTTAAAAATTAGTAACTAAAATTCAGCAAAATACTGTAAAGTTAGCAAATTTATTGTTAAAAATAGTAACTAAATTCAGCAAAAAAAAAATAGCAAAAAAATTTGTAAGTTAGTAATGTAATTGTAAGTAATGTAATGCAAAAAAATTAACTAAAAATTAAATTTTAACTAAAAATTAGTTAAAAATTTGTTAAGTTGAAGTACTAACAGTTTTACTAACTTTTCTACAAACTTTTTCCTATGAGTGTAGGAAAATATAGAAAGTTGGAAATTTTTTTTTTTTATTTTTTAATGCAAAAATTAGAATTATTGTTTAAAATTTCGGTGGTTAAAAAGAAAAACACTGGCAAAGAATGGGCATAGAGTACTATGACAACGTTTGTGGTTATTGAGTACTACCTAGTAAGAAATTGCCAGCGATACAAAAATCAATTCGGTGGTAGAGCATTTTATGAATGAAAAAATGACGCTTTACTAAAAAGGTTTGTAGTCAAAAGGTTCCGGATTTAAATCAGGTTGCAGGCAAATATTTTTTTAATTTAAAATTTTTTTGTTTTATAAAATGATTTCTTTTTGTTTATGGAAAAGCTCCTTTAATTCCAATTTTTTTTTGTTTTCCCAACGCTGACATATTAGTTTCAGAAAACTTTTGGCCAGTGCTAGCATTTTAGCGCACCAGTAATTGTCCAGCGATTAGCATTCATTTATGCCTTTAGCCACCAAGTATTATATGTCTCGTTAGCTCAGTGGGTATACACTAGGGTATTCAATTAATCGGATTTTTATTTTAATCGATTAATCGTTCAAATAATTATTCGGGTTATTTTATTAACCGGTTAATCGAATAAAATTAATCGATTAATCGAAAAAATATTTCTGTAAAATAATACATACACTTGTTGTGTTTTTAATGATTTTATTTAAAAAAAGGAACAAATATAAATTCAGTAACTCTTCTGAAATTCATAAAAATGGAAAAAAAAGTAATAATTGCGAACAGATTTTATCAATATTTCTATTTTTTCTGTCCCCTTTTTCACATATTCAAATTTTATCCAAATCGGGGGGAACCACACCGCAATGAGTTAAAGAGTTAAAGAAGAATATAAGACCCCGTACTTAATGTACGTATCTTTTCCTATGCATTGAATACATAAAAAATGTAAATGTAGAGAGGAACTTTGTTGAGAATTTATTTTCCCTCTACGTTTTTGTACTTCCATCCCTTTATTCTATTTTATTAATTCAGAGCGCTCACTAAACAAACTTTAATAGATTAAGCATTAATTATAATTAATAATTCTAATAATTATTAATGCTTTCGTTTAATATCAATGTTTAAAAAGTCGTAAAAATAATTAAAAATTTATTATACGTAAATAGATACTACTTTATTAGATAAGTCACAACAACAAAGTAGTAATTTGGAAGATGACAAAGCAAACTGTGATAATTTTATGTTGTTTTTGTTTTTTTATTTGGGATTTAAGATGTTTGTTAACGCTCCTACTTGAAAACATAAAATTCTCATTGAGTTGAAGCTAACAAATATTTCTAGAAATTCTAAAAGTCGCCCCTTGATTATATTTTTAGGAGAGAATGAAATCCGGATAGGTACAAGCCTACAGAAATTATTTATCACGATTTAAAAAAAAATGTTGAGATTTTAGCACATTTACTTTAATAAAAAATTTATATTTTTTAACTTTTTTCGTAATTTTCTACCAATTCCGATTAATCGATTAATCGTATGAAATTATTCGAATTATTCGTTATTCGAAATTTGCACATTTTAAATTATTTGAACAATTTCTGAGCAAAATTGTTCGATTAATCGAATAACGATTAATCGACTGAATGCCCTAGTATACACAGAGGGAATTCCTCTGAACGAGTTTTAATGAAATTATTCAGTAACCGAATGAAGTTTTTTTTCGCAAAGTAAATGAAAAATTTTTTAAATTTGATGAAAAAGCTCGATATATTTTATGAATTCAATTTTAATGGAACTTTTTCATTGAATGTGTCAAATTTTTAATAAATAAAATAAAAATTGAATGTTCTTTAGTATGACTCTAGAACATAAATTAATATCACTTTCTGTTTAAATTATTTTCAAATTAAAGAAAGATGATACAATTTTTACAAGTAAATTACAAAGAAAAAAATTTTTTAAAAGAATTCGATAAGGCCAGCAAGACAGAATACGTATTTTCGGCTTTCGCTACAAAGCCATCATCAGTGTCATTCGCCTTGAATGGGTTAATAATTGATAATTGTCTACTTATGTGACAGTTGAAAGCAAATCGAATTTGTTATCAACAACTCAACTTAGACTAATATCAACGAAATCTAACAATGCTATTTTTATCCTTTGTTATTATTACTCTTTTTTGCTTTGAACCTTAATTCTTAAGATATCTCAGCTGATTATACTCAACTCTATGTATGATAACCACAGTAACCATAAGATCAATAAGAGATCAACTAAACATTCCCCTCATTCATAAAATGAAAATTTTCACAATATTTTATTAAGAATTTTATTAATTCCATGAAAAGTTTCAATGGACGAGTTCCAGTGACAATTTTCATTGAAACTATGAAGAAATTCATTACTGAAGTGATGATAATTCTCTCAGTGTATGGATAGGCTCCATCAGTGATTTTCCATTAAATTATATGTTTTCGTTAAAATCGGAGCATCTTTAATTCTTTGGTAACGCGAGTTAAGACAAAAGCATATTACTGCTGGCATTAACTAAACCGCTAAATTTTGGATACGATATGGATACTACAGAATAGTGACTATGCACTATTCTAGATTATAATTATTTAAAAACAGCACTAAATAATCGGTATTGTATTATTTTCAATTTATTAAAGAAAAATAACTTAAAAATATTAATTTAAAATTTACAGGACATACAGAAAAATATATTTAGGTCAAAAATACATATTTATTAATATTTTACGTTCATTATCGTTTAAATTAACAATTAAAAAATATCAAATAAATGTTCAATTGTTGTAATTTTGTCTGTAAAGTTTAAACAAATGGATGATGATTCATTACATGAATTTTCTGCACATCAGATATATTCATCATGTCTCGAATATTGTAGTAGTTTAAATCCGTGCAATGAATAACAATTAAGGAGACAAAATGAAATAACATAAATTACACTTTACAACAAAATCAATTTTTTTTCCAAAATGACAAGTTTTTGACAACTGATTCTGGCAGAGGGTATTAAAAAAAAATATACGTATATCGGCGTTTTAAAAGTTTATGTCTGGCCCTATGTTTTTTGGGGAGTTAAAGTTCCGCTCCCTTTTGCAAATGTTTAATGTGAATCGGCATAGGAAACCATGTGACTCCTTTTATTGTAGGTATAGGATGCGTTTGGCGAACCTATGTACAACAAAACGAGGGACATTTTTGTGGAACATTTTAACTCTCTAACTCTGCAATTATAGGGACTTTTTTGGCCCCTTTTTAAAAACGGACAAAAAAGATCCGTAAGTTGAAGAGTTAGGGGGTTCAAATGTTCCACAGAAAAATTTGTTATGAAATTCTACTGTAAGTCTCTGAAGACATCAAAGTTGAGAATTTAACTTCAATGCCAGAAATAAGTCAAAACTTAAAACTGACCCCCTAATATCCAAGTTTGTGGTTCGTTTGAGCGCCAATTTTGAATACGAAATTAACCCTTAAACATATTTGAAGTTTTGATTTCTTTCTGGCACTGAAGTTAAATTTGCAACTTTGAAACATTTTAACCCTCTAACTATTCAACTTAAGTGTCTTTTTGTCCCTTTTTAAAAAGGTGCCAAAAAAGTCCCTTTAATTAAAGAGTTAGAGGGTTAAAATGTTCCATAAAAATGTGCCTCGTAGTATTTTAGATAAGTTCACTGAACACATTCTTTACCTGAAATGAAAGATTCACATGGTTTCCTATGCCGATTCACAATAAACATTAGCAAAAGGGATAAAACTTTAACCCCCCAAAAACCATAGGGCCAGACTTAAACTTTTAAAACGCCGATACACGTATAATTTTTTTTTGGTCCCCTCAACCAGGATCAGTTGTCAGAACCTTGTTGTTATTTTTAGAGTTGTACAGTATTATGACAATACAATATTTTTGCTTTTACTTAGACACATAAATATTCCAAAGAATAAAAAAGAAAAAACTAAATAATTAGATTAATTTTTAATAATAGTAAGAAATATTACTCAAGGTCATTTGCACTGAAAAGATATAATAAACAATATTTATTTTAAATCAAATAAAATTTATTACTTAATATTTATTAAATAAATTCTAACTAATTTGAAAAATTGTTGATCAATTTTTAAATATAAAAATTCCAAATTGTCTAGTGTTAATGTAAATTGACCTTAACAAGTTCAAAGAACTGAAACTAAAAATTTCCACGAATTAGTCAACAATCAAGCAGAAGATTTACTATAAATTTAGCAGTTCTAATTGGCACACTTTTCTGACTAACAAATAAATCTACTTTGTACCAAACATTTCGTAGAAATATTTAATAATTCAGATTTTTATCAATAAAAGTCGTTGTATTTTGAGAAGGCTAAAAAAATACTGACCACAGTCAATTTTACTGACGGCTGTGAGTGTATGATTAGTATACAAATGATTGAATACATCATTATTATTCAAACACTTTTAAACACAAAACTTATAAAATTTAATGTTAAACATGAACGATTTGTTTTTTGAAAAAGGTAAACAAATGATCTTCGGTTATTCCGAATGTCGTTTTTGTGGTTTAACCCTCTAAGGCGATGTTTATTTCTAAGTTCTTGAAAATTTATAAATAAAAATATTATACACCAATATATAAAAACATTATCAGTTTATGGGTTAAATAACCCGTAATGTGTAAATGGTAACTATACCCATAAAAAAGTTAAAAGGAGAATTAATAAAACCAACTTTATAAGTTTAAAACTAATTTTTAGTTCAAATTGAGACTTTAATGATTTTAAGGAAAATTTCCACTAAACGAATTAAACTTTACTTTACAGAGTGAACGAAAATTTTTTTGAGTTTGATGAAAATCTTCATATTATTTATAAATCTTGTTTTCTTAATAAAGATTCTTCATTAAGTGTATGAATATATATTTTTTTTGAATATTTTTTCACACTTTTTAAGCATTTATTAAAATCAAATTATTATTTTCTGAAAGCTTAGGATCATAAGTCTAACATAATGAAAAATTATTTTTTTATTACACGATTTGAGGAAGTTATTGCAAAATGTAGTTGCTTTCAATTATTTTTTTGGCACCCCAAAAAACACAAAAACTCGTCTATCTGCGACCACATGTGATATAAATTCGTCAAAGTGGATGTCAAGGAAAGGTAATTGAAAAATGCACAAAATATAGTTTTTCCAATTTTTTATTTCCCTTAACATCGGAGAAAAATGGGATTAGTGTATGTGCCCCAATGGCGAAGGATCCCCCCTCTACCCTACATTTAGATCATCAATTGTAGTGTTTTTTCTACTGCTTCGGCGTCTCCTTTTTTCACTGGAATATGTCTGCAAGCAATTTCTTGTAGAAAAAACTGCAGATTTTAAAGAATTTCCCCAATTGAAATGTCTCAAATTTAGAACTGGTATTTTTTATATGAGAAGAATTTCTCGAAATCGAATGAGTTTTCTATAGGAAAATCTTCTTGAAATCAAAACAACTTACGGTGCTTAATTAAACAAAAAAAAATTAAAAAAATTTTTTTCTGAAAATCTATTTTTACACCACCCATTTTTTGGGACAACCAATGGTTGGCCGATGTTCTCAATCAGGTAGCACGACATTACTGTCAAAATTGTTAATCTCATGTTCTACACTCAAAATAATAAGTCTGTTGGCTGAACAGAAAAATTTATTATATTAAAGGAATTAAATATGCTAAAATCCCAAACGTATTTTACAAATTGTGAAAAATAATATGTTGGAGGCATGTCCCTATCCGGATTTCATTCTTGCCTAAGGAACTCCTCAGGGGACGATGTTTTTAGAACTTCTGGAAATATTTGTTAAGTTAAATTACTTTAACAAAATTCATTTCTGTTTTTTGCCTTAAAATAGAATTTATTGGTTTTAACAAATTCTTTTGTTAAATTTAACAATTCTAAATTTAAGTAAAAAATTTGTGAAACTTCAGTTTCATCTGTAATTATACTGCGTCGTAGAATTTATCCAAATTTAGGGTCTGGGAACCCTCCCCGGGCCTAGTCCATATCATGTGAGGGCATATAAACGCACTCCAAAGGAGCAAATATTTTGCTCGTTTTGCTCTATCTCGCTTAGTTTTCGAGATATGGGCCACTTTATGAAGTGGAAAATTTTTATTAAAAATTTTCAAGGGCCCAAGGCCCCACCAAGGTCCATTTTTGAACAGAGATATCCTCTTTCGCTGGAGCATTGCAGGGTTAGAGGTACTCAAAATTTTCATTAATTTTGCTCTAGCTCTCTTAGTTTTTGAGATATGGGCCATTTTAAAAAATCGGGAGGGAAAGAAATAGCGCCATCTTTAAAACTTCGGATACATTGGTGTCGCCACCTACCGGGTAATAGCAGTAACATGAAAATATTATATTTTAACAATAAATTTTGCAAAATTTAACAAATTGGGTTCTTAAAAATTAATTTGAAATAATTTTGAAAATTTTTTTTTTTTGTGTTAAATGATTTTTAGTATTGTGTTAAATGAAGATAACTAAAATCTTTGCTTAAATCAGTGATTCAACTAAAAATTTGTTAAAAATTAGTCAAATCGATTTGAAACCGCTTTGACAGATTTTTCTACTAACGTATTATTTTAAGTGTACCAATGCTTAACCGACCGTCACCAAGGTCGGATAGTTCTGCGAAAATAACTTAATCTTTTCTCGTACGATCTAAAAATCACTATCGCAAACAGCTGTACCTTAAATATTCCTTAACACGTTAAAGTGTTAAATAAGTAAACAGCCGACTTTTAATATAATTAAGTATTAGTATGAAATGCTAAACATGCAGCACAAGTCTGTCTGCGATTTTAAGTTTTGGATTTTAAATTCAAAAACCTTATTGATGACGTATTAATTGGCATTGGGGGATTTAAAAAATAATTATTATTTTGACTCATTATACCCTACACCACTACGTGGAGAGGGTATTATAAGTTTGTGTTGATGTTTGAACACCAAAAAATATTGGAACTAGACTCACCGATCGACTCAGAATCACTTTATTTCGATTTAACGATGTCCGTCTGTACGTCCGTCCATTCTTTTGCGTACTCTACAGGTTTATATATTAAGATATTTTGATGAAATTTGGTACACAGACCTATGTCGGCCCAAGGACGAAGCCTATTGATTTTGGTTAAAATCGGTCCATGTTTAGACCTTGTGCCCATATCGCAAATACGAAGATATTTCAAATAAATTTTGGTTCGCTGACTCACATGGTCCCAAGGACAAAGTCTATTGATTCTAGATAGGATCGGTCTATATTTGGATCTATCGCCCGATTTTCTCTTCTTTTACCATTTTATAGAAAATTTTGAGACAAGTCCATTTTAACCCATTCGAATTTCGGATCCAAACATGAGTTGGCTTTTATCCAGACTGGTGTAGGGTATTATATAGTCGGCATGCCCGACTTAAACTTTTTTACTCGGTTTAGTATTATATTTTATTACCAACAATCATGATGGTTAAAGGGTCATTTACAAACACAACAAATTGCTACATAATCTGTAGTTGTCTATTTAAATTGTGTTAGTCATTTACTGGTTACTGTACTAGTACTAACTTTTTTATTGTATCTTGTTTTTTATTTGACCCATGATTTTATATTTTATTGTGACGTAAAATATTTTTGGTCTGGATGTTGTCTTATTTTGTTTTTGATTTAAAAATGTGTGTTAAAATTTTATTTTATGAATGCTTGTTGTATCATTAAAACTTTTTTTCATAAATCATCTTGCAGTTTGTGGTTTGCTCTTGATTTTTTTCTGCTGGTTTGTATATTGCATTTTCGTAAAAAAAAATTAATATTTTAGTTTACTTTTAACTAGTTTTTGGCAAATAACTGGGTTTTGACATATTTGGGTTTTGTATTGTTGATCTTACATAATTTAAAAATTTGTTTTGGTTTTCATTCATAAAAACTTATTCATTGGAATATGTACGAGGTGTACTATTTATATTTCGGGAATAGCAAATAATAACAAACATTTTTAAATGAAAATGGCTTTATTGTTTTTCAAAATATTCCTCTTGAGGATCAATACACTTTTGCATTCGTTCAAACCATTTGTCATAGCAGTTTTTCGAGCCGTTTTTGAGCGATTGATAAATTATGGGATATTCAACGAGAGCAAATTTTTTTTACAACTAAGTGGTCATGCAAAATCGAATGTATTGAAGTAGAACTAATTTGCAAGGATGCCTCTATTTCACGATATGTCACATGACGATCTTGCATTATCAGTTCACGCACTGCATCGATGTTTTGTGGCACAACAACCGATTTTGGACGATCTTCACGGAATTCGTCGGCGACCTAACTACAACCACGATTGAATTCACTATACCAGCGATATATATATACTGTGGTTTTTAATGCTGCTTTATCGCCATACAAAGAACTGAGTTCATCGACACATTTTTGTTGAGATGTGAAAAATAATCCAACGAAAATCTTGTCCTGAAATTTCCATTTTTTGGCCAAATTGATTTTCTTAACTTACTGTAAACAAAACAAATAGCACTTGTACATCAAAACCTTGTGAGTACGTTTATGCTAAAAACTGTCGAGTTTTATTATGCTGTTCCCAGATTTTAGATATTGACATTAGTGTTGTCAGTTCCCGAAATATAAATATAAATAGTAATAATAATAATAGTGATAAAAATAATTATTTTCTTTAATATTATCCATGCAGGGTTAATTTTTACACTTTTGGCCAAAATCAATCCACTAGCAAATTAACAGAATAACACCTTTCATAATTTTCGGGAAAATATCACTTTAAATCAGCGTTTCCCACTAAGTTTTGCCCCACCGAACCCCTTGAGACATTTCTACTTGCTCGCGGACCCCCAAATTTTATTTTGCCAAATATTAAAAAAAATGTTAAAGTATCGAAACAAACAAAAATATATGTATTTAATATGTTAAATAAAAAACCTTACAAACCAAAAATTATAAACTATATTAAAAGTACCCAGCAAAAAACCTGCTTCGCTGGATGCAGCTTTGTAAGGGAATAAATAAAATTAATCCCTTACAAAGCTGCTTACGGAAGGCATGATTTTTCCATACAAAGGGCCCGCTTGGAAGCACGTTCTTTTGTGAGAAAAAGCGCATTATTCCCTGCTAAAAAATTGCAGTAAATTCATGTTTTTAGTAAGTGCATTTAACCGCGAATAAATTTATGCACTTTTTTGTGCTTTATTTGCTGCTGAAAAAATGCGGTACATTTATGATTTTTCATTGAGCGCATTTAAACACGACTTCTTATGAAAATAAATGCATTTATTTGCCGACTTCAAAATGCAGACTGACTCATGTTTATGTATCGTCTCTGCATTAAACTCTAGTAAGGCAATCCTACTAAAAAAGAGTAAAACAGGATTGAGATGATTCATATTTCGTGCGCATTAATCGTTGGATAACTTACATTTTATTTTACTCCCTTACAGCCTGCTTCGTCGTAAGGGAATACCGTAGCACTATAATTTTTGAAATAACTTGCTTACGATTTGCTTCGTTTAAGGCAGTTTTGAAGGGTATACAATAAAATTGCAAAATTTTGTGTGTATTGTATACGCATAAAGTGGCCAACTCTGTAAAGCAGAATTTGTAGCGCTTTTTTAAGCGCTTCGTATTTTTACTGCTTCCAAAATACTAAAATTTTTTTGCTGCGTAAGATTTTATTTAAAAATCCATTAAGAGGTCATTTTAAGGCTTTTTAAATTAAATAAAAAGCCATTTATTTAATTAAAAATTCAGCAATAAAAAATTAATAAAAGCACCTGTTTATTTTGAATGATGGCCAATTTTAAGCAGGAATAAGGAAAAAACATTTTTCAAGTCAATAGTTTGTAAAATAATTTAAAAATTATAAAAAATTACTTTTTTTTAATAACTAGTTTTATGTTTTTGTTGGAACTCTTTGTGGACCCCCTGGAATTCTGCTTTGGGAACCGTTGCTTTAAATGGATGACAAAAAAAAGTTTTCCACTTGATAAAAATGATAATTTTGTGTAACTTGATCCATATAGGGTTAATATTTTCACTTTTTACCGAAAAAAGACCCACTAGGCAATTTACAGAATAACATCTATTACATTTTTATTAAATTGGTATATGTGATAGAGGCTACAAAACTAATTTGAAGTTATATTTTTCGAAAAATTATGAAAGGTGTTATTCTGTAATTTCCCTAGTGGGTCGTTTTTGGCCAAAAGTGTAAAAATGATTTTTTCTTTTGATTTTTTCTTTTTCTTTTTTTGTGAAAAAAATCACTGTAATATATTGGGTTACAAGTTTAAACCTGCGAATTGATAATGAAGTTCACTTTAATCTTTTGCTCCAATTGAAACAAGTCATGTAAATTGTTGCTAGCAAGAAAAAATTACAAATCACGTGTTTGTGAACATTTTTTTCTTCAATAAATGTTATAATGGAAATTTCCATCATCATGCAAAGAAGGGTTGATGGTAAAGAAAATAATTATTTTTACCGAGTGGAAATTTGTTTTATTATCAATTCAAAAGCTTTGCCTTCTTGTAGTCATAATTAAAATTAAGTTTCATGGGCTTTTTTGTCCCCAGACCACTAAGGGTTAAATACTTTTCAAATGAAAGTAAAGATAATTATAGTCTAATTAAATTTAAGTGATACTTTTCTGAAAATTATGCAAACTTTAATGAAACATTAAAATTTTGTTCAATTACTGACAAAATAAGCAATTTTCATAAAATGTCCTGGAAAGGAGTTGCCCCAAACACGAACTCGAATTAGCATTTTTGCTGTTTATTTTTTTCTTTTTTGATATCAAGTGTAATATGCTACAAATAGCAAGCGACATCTCCTAATTATACATTAAAAAAAAACTTTAAAATTAATTTAAAAAAACACTTTTTTTTGCATTTTTTATCAAATTTGTGGGTCATTTTGGATTCCAGCCTAAAGTGGGTTAATAACACTATGCGACAGTCAAAATCGGGATGGGATGAAACCAACGGGAATTTGTTATATCGGTCAAAAACAAGTTATACGTGTCCCGGCGTTTCGCTGGGTCACCCCTAGGAATCGAGATATATCGATTTGACCTTTGGTGGTCTTTTTTTTGACATAACTAGTTTGAACCCTTCCCGATCACTGACCCCTACCATTTGTCTCACAGTGTAATATCCGATGAAGTCAGAATTCCATATCTGAATAATCTTGTCTATATTAAATGCACAAATAAAATAAAAAATAATTTTTTTTTTCGAAATTTCGAATTTTGGGAATTTTTAATTATAATAAACTTTTTTTCAAAATCTCCAATTTTCGGACTTTCGGCACGGGTTAACGTTAAAAATAATTAGATCTCAAATTTGTCCCCAATTTTATTAGATCTGACGCAATCAGGGCTGCTGAGAGCTGGTCAGATCTGATCTTTTTTTTACACGGGTATAAAAAAAATTTGAAATAAGTCTTTTTAAGCATAGAAAATTCTTAAGAAAAAACATCATAAGAAGGGGTGCAAATCTGGGTTCCACTGTACACAAAAAATATTTTTGCCAATATCAGTCATAATGTCATGCATGTAATGATGAAGTACATTTATGAAAACCTGTGCTAACAAAAAAAAGCTTAAAAATACTGTGTATGTTAGCGTACAAATTGTTGCCTTTAATTTATAACTAGGGCAAGGAAGTTTATGTAATTTCCAATTTATTGCCGGTAACCTGAGAAACACGTGTCCAGCCATTAACGCTAAAATAGTGCGAACTGAATTAAGACTGAGCAAAAATTACAAAAAATTTACCACAATTTTCTTTGTCATCTTCCAATATACCTACTACTCTGTTGTTTTGACAGATCTAGAAATGTAGTGACATCAATTCCTGTATAAACAACAATAGAAAATAATATGATTCCTAAAGTGTCGGTAACATTTGAACCTTTATTTATTTAGTAGGGCTAACTAATTTTTGATTATTTTTTATTTCGGATATTTTAAAATTTTTTCTTATTCTAATATTTTTTTAAATTTTTATTGTCAGTTTTAGTTTCTGACAATTTACTTCCACTCTTTGCTCATTTTTCGATCGACTGTGTAACAACGTATAATGTTCTGTTCGATGGTGATTGGGACTCCTAGTCTTATACCCTTCTTGACTATACGCTAACAGCCCATGTCGCTTACACTTTTTTTTTTTTTTGGCGGATATGGCTTGATATACTGAATACAGATTTGCGAATCAGCAGTTTTACAATAACATTACATAAATTTTTTGCTCAAATTTATGCAAAACAAAAAATAAATTTTGATAGCATTAAAATCCCTAAAATAAATGAAAATAATTTTCCCCGTATTTTTTGATGCATATTTTTTTCTAATGTTTAATAACTATTTCGAAAAACTTTTAAACCACAATTTATAGTATATGAACTTCCTTGTCCTGATAGCATTTCTGTATTATGATTAGAGTAATTGCCAAAGTTGGGAATAATCAATTATTTTGTATTGATCATTAAACAATTTCATACCATTATAATGAAAAGAGTTCATTACTTTTATTTTCATTATTTGTAATGAAATATTCTCTCATTTCAATTATATTTAAGTAATGGTAATGCAATTAATTTTTCCATTACAAAATAAAATGATAAACATTTTTCGTAACCTTTAATTTTTATTTATACACTCACAATATTTTTTCCTTAAAATCAACAATATACACATTAAAACAATTGAAAATAAGTTAAAAAAGGACTACCCACTTTTCGTTCAAAACATTATTTATTAACTGGCAAAGTCGGTAAAAATAATAGATTTCTCGTTTATTTTAAAATTAATCGTATTATAACAACTGATTGTTTTTAACAGAAAATTTTGATTGAATATTTTAACTTCTACCGAAAGTCCGTATTTTGTGTATTTTGTTTATTGAATGACTGATATAAAAAGTTAAAAAATATATTTCTTTGCAATTTAACTACTTATTCAATTGAAACAACTTTACTGATTTACTTTTTAAACAACCGTTGAACTTTTACGGTAAAGTTATTGTGAGTGTATTATATCCATGCCTCGCTTTAAGTGCAAATAACAAATAAGCCTAAATTTTAGGTTCTGAAGCTATAAAAATAAAAATGTTGCCCACAAAGATATATAAAAGAATTTAAGTGTATTTTTATCTTTTACTAAAGTAATAAAAAAACGAATGGCTTTTTTTTTATTTCACTGCAATGAAAGCTAAATTTAAGAATTTTTTCATTACATTACAAAAAGTAATGGAAATGCAAATCAAATAACATATCAATTAATTTCTGTAATTAAATGAAAATATAATAATAATGATTTTGGTCCAACTCTGGGATTTGGCAACACTTATAGCATAAACTTTATGCCACAAAACACCAGTGGGTAATCCCCACAAGGTTTTTGGAAATACCTAAGAAATACTGCATAAGAAAAAGAATAAAAACCAAAAATTTAAGAGTTGAATAAACGTTAAGGAAATAAGAATTGGCAAAAATAATAACAAAAACTATCGTATATTTAACTAAAGTACACAGAGAAAACAAATTCATGCTAACAACCGTAATTGTTGCCAATTGAACGGTTCGATCGAGGTAACTGAATTTTTCTTTTGCGACAGCAGAAAATTTTCAGAATTTCAATTGATGATTTCTGGAACTCGTCCATTGAAACTTTTCATTGAATTAATGGAATTTTTCATTAAATGTTACAAAAATTTTCATTTAATTTATTAAAAGATTCATACATTCAATTAAAAAGTTTCATTAAAACTGAATTCATAAAATATGTGAAGACTTTTGACCAATTTTAAGAAATTTTTCATTTACTTTGTGAAGAAAACTTCATTAGTTTACTGAAAAATTTCATTAGTTTACTGAAAAATTTCATTAAAACTCGTTCAGCAAAATTCTCTCTGTGTGCACTTCATTTGATTTTTTCTGAATTAAAATTCAAAAGGTTAAAACAGTTTCCAAAATAAAAATTTATATTGTGAATTTTTCGGAGTTTTTAGTTCTTTTGGGGCATTGCAACTTTAAACATTTGACTTCTAGCTTCGACAGTCGTACTAAAGTGAGTTTATCAGTTAGATCTCGAATTCTAATTTCCGAATTGGTACCAGTAACCAGTGGTGTACCTCAGGGGTCGGTTATTGGCCCACTACTGTTCATGATTTACTTGAATGTTCTTCTTACATTTGGGAATGGTCTATCATGTCAGTTTTACGTTTGTGCGGCTGATGTTCAGTTTCTTTGCTATGCCGATTCGTAATTTGTAGATGTCTTGGAAGAGGGTGTAAATTTCATCATACATGAAGTTATATCGTGATCTTCTGGCAATGGTTTTGTTGTCAATCCAAGAAAGACGAAGTTAATGGGTTTTGGTTTCGATACTGATACTATAATGGTTACTCTTGATGGCATGAGAGTTGAATTTGTGGATAAGATTAAGTGTCTTGGAGTTTTAATTGACAATCATATAAATTTCTCATCGCATATTAATAACGTTTCTTCGAAAATATCATTCTTATTGAGAAGGTTGTATTCTCTTGACTTGTATCTGCCTCTCTCAATTAGGATGCGTGTGGCACATGCCTTGTTGATGCCTCATATATTATATTGTCTGGTACCACAGGCGGTGAATTTAATAGGTTTACCAAGATTTTCAATAGAATTATTAGATATGTTTTTGGCCTAAGACTTCGCTCTCATGTGACTCCGTATGTAATCTAATTTCTTGGGTGCTCTTTTGTGAATTATGTAGGTATGAGGTTATTGATATTTTTTTAGAAAGCAATGGTGAATGGGTTCCGGACTATATAGTTGACAACTTTCTTTTGTCCAACTCGGAATGAAACCCCCAACTGGTTTATCCAACACATCATACTACTATGTTTGAGCGATCATTTCAGATTAGGCTTTCAAGAATATGAAACGATCTACCTCTATACCTGAGAGGTTTTGCTTTTTTACCCCAGGTCTTTAGGCGAAAGCTTAAGGATTATGTAGCTATTCATGAGTTATAGCTTCTTGTTTGTGCTACCATTTTTATCTCTCTCGACTTTTTTTTTTTTATTATTGCTGCACTTAGGAAAATCTGGTGATTGTATTATTTTTATATAAATAACTATTTATATTATTCAAGATAATGTTTTCAGTATTTTTTTATATGATAGTTATACTGTATTTTTTACTTATTTTTATTATTTGTTTTTTTATTATTTATTTTTTTATTATTTATTTTTATTATCTTTATTTAAATTATTTTTTTTTTTTTTGTAGTAGCTTTTATTAATCATATATGGCCACCAGGGCTTTGGTTATGTAATTTGAAGTAAATAAATGCTGTATTTATTATTAAAAAAAAAAGAATAAAAAAACGCGGCTTTTCAAACGCAGTGAAATGAGAAGTTGTACCCTAATTGTACTCTAATTAAATTCTGTTGAAATTTACTCAACTTATAGTAGTATGTGTGTATCTGACAAAATATCACGCAAATTATGTTTAAGTTGGTGCACAAATAATGTGCAATTATACATTGAAAGTGCGTTAAAATTAAATGAAATTTTGAATTACTAAATTTGTGAGTAAAAAAGCATGTTTTACTTTGAAATGTACGCATAAAATGCGTAAAAATCCACGGAAAGTGCTTAAAAATCCCCAAAAATGCGTATATTTACCAGAGCAGTACTTATCCTACGGGGAATGAGGAGTCAATTGCCCTCCAAGGACCTATCCCGTGACCGGTCAACCGAAGGCATATTACTAAATTAGTACAAATATGAACAAAATAGAATGAATTAATTTTCTAAGTATTTTCCGATCCGTTACTTTCACTGTTACTTTTAAAAAACTTGACCGATAACGAAATAAAAAACAAAATTCGCGGCATATTTTTAAAAATATTTTTTTTTTTATTTATTTTACCCTTTTATTTATTTTTAACTTTATTTTTTACGATTTGCTTCTTTTAACTCTTATTTTAACATTCTATAATTTTTTGCAAAGAAATTTTAAGTTTTGTATTTTTTTAACAATTGGTATTTCATTTAACTTTTCTTTTTAACTTTAGGGGACTTTTTTAAATTTTTATTTATATTATCAGAGTTTTTGAGGTAATTTTCTAATTTTTAATTTATTTTTAAATTTAATTACGGCCAACGCGAAATAACGAGTCAACTGCCATTAAAGGACCTATCCCGTGACTGGTCAATCGGGGGCATACTGTTAGTGTTGTTTTCTTTTCTATTTTTTTCTTTTCCATTTTTTTTTATGAGCTGGTAGTGTTTGTTTTTTCTTTTTCTTTTTTATTTGAACAGAAACGAAAAATATATAACTTTACCATCAGCCAGCCATCACGCATAAGCAACATTAGCTCAAACGGTAGAGCGTTTGCCTTACAAGCAGGAGGTTGTGTTATCGAGCCCTACTTCGACGACAAGTAGATTATTTTTCATTCTTAATTTTTTATTAGTTTATTTAAAAAACTATTTTTAGACACACCACCTTACTGTCACAAGGTGTCTAAACTGTGGCAATTGGTCATTTCCAATGACAACGCCATGTTGTCAAACAAAAACACCGATCAACTACCGGTCATCTGGGACCGGTCCCTTTCCCCGTAGGGTACTTATTAAAGTTAAACCACCCAAAAATATATATATTTTTTTAGTAAAACAAGAAATTAATTTTTATTTATTAATAACATTAAAAACATTCTCGCATAATCGGTTATATCTAAATTAGTCGTTTTGAGATCCCAGGAAAAAAAATTGAAGTAATGCTTTAATGATTTCAAAAAATCACTTCTTTCATTGCTTCCAAAGTATCCGTTAGTATATTTTTACAGCTTTGTTAGAATTACTTTTGAACAACATCCAAAAAATCACTTTAGTATTGTTTCTAAGGCACAATTGCTCTAAAAGTGATCTTGGTGTCATTTGGCATTTCCAAAGAGAGGGTCGCGGGTTCGATTCCCGAATTTTTATTTTTTTTAAGTTTTTATTTTATTATTTTTGCGCCTTTTACACTTGTTTACTTTTATTGAAGAGAATAAGGAACAATATCTCGCATTAACAAAGCGGTGTTTTTATGAAAGTCAACTTTCATATCAAAGATAGAGCGCAAGACTAGCAATCGGGGGGCCCAAGTTCGATACCCGGTGGCGGCAATAAAATACTTTTGCAAAATAAATAAAATATAATTTTTTTTGCGTTGAATTTTTTTTAACTTTTAATTGGTGAAAAAGAGCTTCCTTTGAACTCGTTCAAAAAGTTCTGAAAAATGTTCAAGTGGGGGTACTCCTCTCCTGTGACAACTCAATGTTAAAATCATTAGTGTTTGTGTTAAAAAAGAAGTACATTTGGATCATCAATTGTAGTGCTTTTTCTACTGCTTCGGCACCTCTTTTTTTTGCTGGGTAGTTATAATTTGAAAATCTATTTTTAGACTCAATATTTTTTTTAGCTCCGGTAAGGATAAAAATAACCATTTATATTAAATTTTTAATATGCTTGTGTTTATTTATCAAATATAACATGTCAAAATAGCAGCACTGTCAATATAGAGTCCCAGGTTCGATTCCTGGCACGAGCACATTTTATTAAACAAATTTAACAATAAAAAATATTTTTTTTATGAAATCTTGTTTTTTTAAAATCAGTTTTTAGAATCATTATCTTTGTCAATACTGGTAAGCATCATATCTCGATGTAAAAGTAATAATAAATGTAATATTACAGTAATAATAAAATTAACTAGTTACCGTTACCATATTTGGAAATGATTTTCTACACTGGGATTATATAAGTTCCATGAAAAATATCTCTTTAACCCGCATTGCTTTTGTAATACTATTTAAGATCAATACATTTGAGCTAAGATATGACCTATACATGGCTGCTGGGTCGAAACACGGACAAATTTTCACCATTTTCAAAAGAGTTCGCCCTTGGGGCAATGTCAACTAATGCATAAAGTTTCACCTAATTATCTCCAGCATTGCGGCATCTAAAAGGATTAAATGTGCTAAAATCCCAAAACTTATTTGACAAATTGGGAAAAATGATCTGTTGAAAGCATGTCCCTATCCGGATTTCATCTTTAGTATTTCTAGAAATATTTGTTAAGTTAAATTACAAACTCAATGAGAATTTCTTGTTCTCGTCTAGGAGCGTTGTTTAAAATTTAAAATATCAAAGAAAAAACAAAAGCGACAACAAAAAATTTACCACAATTTGCTTTGTCATCTTCCGATATACTACTCTGTTGTTTTGACAGATGTAGCAATGTAGTGACATCCATTCATGTATAAACAACAATAGAGAATAATATGTTTTCTAAAGTGTCAGATTTAAATTTGCACAAGCACTTACATATTCGTTTTTTTTTTTAATTTATTTTCATCCAGTTTGATTACATTGGTCGTTCATTTTACATTAACTCACTATATCCTGTTCTCCACAGTAGTACAGGCTATAAAAATTCGATTGCTGCAACCGATGCATTCGCTTTGCAACAATTTCGGTTGCCAACATAAATCTGTTTTCTGTGTGTATAAACTTATAATACAATCACAAGTTGGTAAATAATGAAAATAAAAACTTGCTTATGTTGTTAACTGATTTATGTTGTTTGTTACCCAAGAGGGGTTTTCCCAGCTTGAATATTGCATGTATAGTTTTTCTTATTTGGGGTTTTTCTTTCAATATTTGAAATATATTTTTCTCAAATTGTAATGCATCAGTTGTTATATCCGCATTTAAAATAAATATTTAAAAACCTTGATTGTTATAATTTATTTTTTTTTAATTTTTGGTAATCATGGTTGAAGATTACAACATAATGATTAGTAGTATTTTTTATTAGTGTTTCTGAATCGAACTAGCGTAGGAGGTTCTTTATACATTTTTTTTGTGCTATTTTCTTCGAAGACATGGTTTAGCATTATAATATCAATGTTAAATATTACTATTTAAATGTTAAATATTTGAATTTTGTTTTTGCAAATATCTTACAGCAAATAGAAATAACCTTGTTTCAAATATAAACTCTTGTATGAATTTAAGTGGTTATTACCATTTAAGATCTCTTATTAAATATTATCTAGATGGCGCTAATTTTTTCATTATGTTTATACAAAGAAAATTAATATAAATTACGAAATTTACAAAAAAAAACTAAACAAATTCACACGCTTTATCTTAATATTATGCCAAATTTCAATACTAATTAATGAATGAATGATTAAATGTTTGGAGAATGATTCATTCATAAATTGCCATACTTTTAGATTAACGAAAAAAAATACTTTTTTTAAATGTTTTTATTATTATTATTTTTTTAAATAAAATATTCATTCACTCTGTTAAATTTCGTTTCTTTAAATTTTCCTAAACAAAGGAATGCAAAAAAATAATAATAAATTAACTCAGGTGTGAAGTTATATTAAAAAAATATTTTTTTTGAGTATACTAAAATTGTTTAAAATTTATTTTTAATTAATTTTCTTTTTAACAATAGTTTTTTAGAAGAAATTTTTAATGTATTTATTATAATTAGGGCAAGGAATGCATCCATGCATCTAAAAAGCGAAAATACACGCTGAAAAAAATCGCCCTGCAGGAAACATATTTGCTGATGATATATATATGTTTGGAAGAACTGTCAAAATATATTTGCCGTATTTTTAATATAATATGTTTGCCTGCAAATATAATATTTTTGCCTGTAAACATATGTATGTTTGAATAATATGAAATACATCTACTCGCAAATATATAAATGTTTGCAGGCAAACATATATATATTTATCATTATTATATTTGCACTCCACAAACATAATAATGATAAAATAAAAATGCAAATATATTTTTGTTTAAGTGGGAAAATATGACTAACATTCAAACATTACAGTGTTTGCCTGGAGACATACGTATTATAACGATAAAAATAAAATAATTGGAAACACACCTCAAACATAAGTAGAGTAGTTTATAAACATATATATAATTGCCTGTAAATATATCCCACAATCTCTTTTTTCTCCGTGTATGCGGCTAAAAATTGCGGCTAAAAAAAAACAAATATTTATTAAAAACCTAAAAAATGTGCACTAAAAACAATTTTTGTTTGCAAAAAAAACGCAGTTTAACACATGCAAGTTGCTTATTTTGCAAATAAATAATGTAAAGTTTTTACTCGACAAAATTTTTAAGAATGTGTATTTTTCAAAATAGCGAAAAAATGAAATATTTTTTTTGAATCAAAATAAGGATTGAGATCGAAAAAACCCCGACAGACATTTTTGCCAATATCTTTGTTTATGCACATTCATTTTTTTTTAAATCACGTTACCTTCCAAAAGTATGTCAGATATTATATTAATTTTTTTTAATTATACCCTACACCACTACAGGGTGAGAGTATAATAAGTTTGTGCTGATGTTTGTAACACCAAAAAATATTGGAGCTAGACCCATATTTTAGGACAACCGATCGACTCAGAATCACTTATTGTTTCGATTTAACGATGGCCGGCCGTCTTTCCGTCCGTCCGTCTTTGATGCAATTCGGTCAACCGACTTATGTCGGTCCAAGGATTGGCAGGCCTGATGATTTGGGTTAAAATCGGTTGATGTTTAGACCTAGTGCCCATATAAAGGTCCCCCCAAAATTAATTTTATTGCACGCTACAGGTTGCAAATACGAATATATTTTGTCACTACTTTGTCATTACCGTTTCTACCCTAAAACCTTTTAATTTCGTCTCCTCTACCAAACTTCCGAATTTCATTGAAATCGGAATTCTCACTATAGAGAATTACCTCTTTAGAAAAAATGAGATAACAAATGTTGAAATTATTTTGCTCACTGCCCACAATATAATAAACCAAGTTGAGTTTTAAGAAGAAGAAGTTCCCTCCCTCCGGTAACATGCTGTGCGGCGCCCTAACGCACATATTTTCATTGTTTTAATAGTGTGGTTTATGTTTTTGATTAAAACAAGTGAAAGTGAAAAGTTTTGCAAGTCTTTTTTATATTGTTTATTAGTTTAATTGAAAACATCACTGTGTGTGCGTTAACAACACCAAAAAATACAGAAAGTTTTATATTTTTATTTGATGGTTAACATACAACACAGTCTTTTGTTTATATTTTATGCTGGTTAATCTCAATATTATAATGTCCGAATATGCTAAAAAATAAACAAGAAGTTTTATTAAATTATTACCATCTTACAAATGTAACCCCTCCGAGGAAACAGATTCATTGGGATTATTTTTTTTTTTACTACGGCGGTATAAATTGGTTAATACAACAAAATATCGGTTGTAACTTTATATTTCAATTGACCCAGTGAGTGAATAGTTCAATTCAATTAGTTGAACACAGCTGATGATATAACAGCTGAATAAAAGCCTGGGGTCAGTTTCCCGCAGTCATAAGCGTTTGAAATTGTTAAAAAATCACGTTCTTAAAGTGCAAATAAAAGAACACGAACAACTATTGTTACAACTTTAACTCATATTTGTAATAAAGGTTCAAAATGCTTCAACTCTAAACTAGTTTTAATTTTTATAATGTTTTAAGTAAAAACACTTGATCACACTTGATCAGTGTTGCCACTTTTTGAATAATTATTCAAAAACGGGACTGTTTACACATTCGTTGGATCATTTTTGAATAATGACATTTTTGTGTAGTTTTTGTGTAATTTCACTTTTTATAGAAATTTTCGTAAATTTTTAAAAGTCCCGGAGCTTTTTAATAAATTAATAAAAATTAGTTTATATTTAGACGAAACGAGTTTGTCAGTGAAACATTTACCACAAATCTCCATTTTTTGGTGAATTACTTTTGTAAAATTTTTTAACACTAAACCCAATTTAGAAGAAATCAAAAATAGTGCTATGTATTTTTTTTTGTTTTGTTTAAAGCACCACCTTTAGTTTATTTTTTGCGAAAATAATTTTCAAGCTTCTATTAAAAGTTCTCTTTGTTTGCAAGAACATTTAAAAATTCAGCGAAAGAGTGGGAAGTTTGAGTTTGTTATGATTGTGACTTTCTAATATCTGAATTTTTTTTTGCTGTTGTTATCATGATACTGGGCTTTGACCAGACAAAAATTTTGTTAACGCAGCAAGCTGGAGCAGAATCAGAATATTTTAGAATTCTGTAAATCCAACATGTTTCAGATTTCAACAGAATCGTATGAAATTTTTGAAAAAAAATTATATATTTTTATTTTTTAAAAGAAAATTTGTTGATAACCATACTGCAAAGAAATTTCATGTTAAGGTCTGTCTTGCTACCATTAACATAAAAATTAAAGAAAACAGGCAAAATTTTACAAATACGGTATTTTTAAATTATTTTCCTTTCTTGCCGATATTTAAAGCTGGGGTTGAACAGGGCTTATGACATCACATTACGAACGCCTTGGAGGACCTACTAATATTTTTTTAATTTGTTCCTTTTACTCCTGCAAGGAGCATAGGGCATAGGACCTACTAAAGCTTTTTATACCCTACACCACTATGTGGTCAGGGTATTATAAGTTTGTGCTGATGTTTGTAACACCAAAAAATATTGATCGTAGACCCACCTTATAGTATACCGATCGGTTCAGAATTTTTTTTTATTTCGATTTAACGATGTCCGTCTGTCCGTCCGTCCGTCTGTCTGTCTGTCCATGCAATCTTGTGCGCACTCTACAGGTCGCAACTATTAAGATATTTTGATGAAATTTGGTACGCAGACCTATGTTGGCCCAAGGACGAACAAGTTTGATTTTTTTGAACATCGGTCCATGTTTAGACCTAGTGCCCATATAAGGGTCCTACCAAAATTATATTGTTTATACGCTGCAGGTCGTAAATATTAAGATATTTTGACGAAATTTGGTACACAGACCTATGTTAGCCCAATAACGCAGCCTATTGATTTTGGTGAACATCGGTCCATGTTTAGACCTAGTGCCCATATAAGGGTCCTACCAAAATTATACTGTTTATACGCTGCAGGTCGTAAATATTAAGATATTTTGATGAAATTTGGTACACAGCCCTACATTGGCCCAATAACGCAGCCTATTGATTTTGGTGAACATCGGTCCATGTTTAGACCTAGTGCCCATATAAGGGTCCTACCAAAATTATACTGTTTATACGCTGCAGGTCGTAAATATTAAGATATTTTGACGAAATTTGGTACACAGACCTATGTTAGCCCAATAACGCAGCCTATTGATTTTGGTGAACATCGGTCCATGTTTAGACCTAGTGCCCATATAAGGGTCCTACCAAAATTATACTGTTTATACGCTGCAGGTCGTAAATATTAAGATATTTTGATGAAATTTGGTACACAGACCTACATTGGCCCAATAACGCAGCCTATTGATTTTGGTGAACATCGGTCTATGTTTAGACCTAGTGCCCATATAAGGGTCCTACCAAAATTATACTGTTTATACGCTGCAGGTATTAATATTAAGATATTTTGATGAAATTTGCTACATAGACCTATGTTGGCCCAAGGACGAAGCCTATTGATTTTGGTGAACATCGGTCCATGTTTAGAACTAGTGCCCATATAAGGGTCCCCCCAAAATTGGCTTGGTTACAAACTGCAGGTACCAAATATTAAGATATTTTAATGAAATTTGGTGCGCTGACTCACATTATAGAAAATTTTGACATAAGCCCCATTTTAACCCATTCGAATTTCGGATCCAAACAATACACCAGACTGGTGTAGGGTATTGTATAGTCGGCATGCCCGACTTTAACCTTTTTACTCGTTTTAAATTCCAGCTTTGCACTCAAAGAAAAATTGATTTAATTTAAATAGAAACGGTTAAATTTTAAGGAGTATGGGAGAGAATAATTAGCAAGTAAGTAATATTTTTTCATGCAATGCATTTGAATGAAGTAGCCTTTCTGAAAAACATAAATACTTTGTTCTGAAAGAAACTTTTTAATACGGATAAAATACCATTCTTTTAATATTCAAATTTAAAAGCACGATATTTTAATCCTTAAAAAGATATTGCATTGAAATTCCCTCTAGTTAATAGAATAATTTGTTATAATATTTTCAGAGAAATTGGCCTTGATTTGCTTTTACAGAAAAAACACGGACCAGGTTATAGAAAAAAATGCTAAATTAAATGTAGTTTAAAATGCAAATAACTTTTGCACTTGGTAGATGATAAAAATGTTACGTCTTTAAAAATCAGTTTGTAAATAGAAAAATGGCAAATCTTTTGAGTCGAATGGCATAGCTCCCGCAGTTTCAGCCATCCAAAACTTACAGTGTGAAATTTCATATCAGCCGGTAAGAATTGGCGAAATCCTTCCAAAAATATTCGTATTCTTCTACACTGTGCACAGTAGATTTTTTTTTTTTTTAAATAATACGAAAAATATATTTTTTGTGTAATTTCATACGGTTTTGGATAATTTTTGACCCACAGCTGTGTAATTTTTTGTTTTACTGGTGGCAACACTGCACTTGATCTTCTTCATGCAATAAGAAGAAGAATATTACTCTCTCATGACCACTCTCCTTTACCCAATTTTCGAGTACTTGAACGCTTTCTGGTAAAATGAAGACTACCCGAACACAGCTATTAGTTTGCGCATCATCTGCTGTGATGCTGCATTTTCGAACATCTGGCAATTGCAGTGTTGCCAGCTGATACTTTTACGAACGCGTTGCGTATCACATAAAAATTGGTGATGCATTTTCGAATAAGCCCCACCTGTAGTTTAATTACAAGGGTTGCAAACTCTTTCTTGTACAAACGGATATTTCTTAAAAATCATTTTAATTGAAATAAAGTTAGACAGCCGACGTCTTGACGAAACACGATTAATAAAATATATAGTTTATTTAATAAAAACGTTTAATATTAAAACTGTTTCAATAAAAAAAAAAATGAATTAAAGGGGGTCTTATCTATTATTCTTAAATCTCTTTATTTACTTTGCAAAAAAAAAAACTATTCTTCAATATATTTTTTCTATCCAGAATTTTGTTTTTACGACTAACTTTGATTTGTAAATAAATTCTAAGCAATTATTAATACTGAGAAAGAAAATTGTGTTATTGTTGTATATAATTTGCTAACTTGTTATTTGAAATAACAAAATATCCTGCAGAGTAAAATTATCGTCAAAAGGAATTGAAACTACTATTCAACGCAATTCCTGTTCTTACTTTCCCCACAATTGTGCGCTTTATATAATGTACGCTATTTTCAAATACTTTAGTGGTGTGTTAACGAAATAATATGTGTGTTGTGGACAATATATACACATTTGAAGTGCCGTACTTTTTTCCCTACAATTTCAAAGCGATTGATTCTAAAATTTGTTTGCTTTCGACATTGACAAAACATTGAGAGATTAATTACAACTACAAAAAATGTTGCTGCGGAAGTGAAATAAAAAGTTTTAGAAAAAAATTTATGGAAAATATCTTAGAAAAGATAAATTTTAAATTTCAATGGGGTTCGCACGAAAATCCACAAAAGACCGAATTTGCCCACCGTTGGTATATAAAATGGCGCAAATAAATTTCCAAGTTCATTAAGGCGGAATGCGTTTTACCGAATACAGCTGATTGTTAAGGTCGCAATAAACTACAGTCAGATACTACGACCACTTTTATCTCTTTATAACTAATAATGTTCAGTAATTGAAAAGTGATTACTTAAACATAAGTATTTTTTGATAAACAAAAGCAATGGCTTTGCAACTCTCTCAATATTTTTTATTTGAAAAAATATTATGCGGCTTGGAACAGGAACGAACTCCGAATGGGTAATCAGGGATGGAAAAGGCTCACTTAATCGGGCTCTTATACCAAAAAATGTTAGATCGCTCTTACATATTTAAAAATTTAAGTAACTAAAAAATAGCTTTCTCTTTGCTCGTTAAAAAAAATTAAAATTAAATATTTAGATATTAGCAAATATTAGCGAAAAAAAACATTTGCAAAAAGCGAAATTTTTGCAACAATATATTCGTTTCCAGAATGTCGATCGCTGATTACCTCTTAATTCATTTTCTGTACCATAAAGCATTTTTCGAATTCCGCCGTTATTTTGCAACTATTAAATTTTTGTACCATAAAGTCTTTTTTCAAATTCCGCTATTATTTTGCCATTCTTTACGTGCGTTATTTTTTAATTTATAATCTAGGGGCTATAATACACATTTCAACAATGTTTGGTGGCTAGTTGCAAAAAAAATCGCGAAAAATAAAATTTGCAAAAAGGAAAATTTTTGCATCAATATATTTGTTTGCAGAATCTAAATCGCTGATTACGTTTCCTAATTAATTTTTTGTACCACAAAGTCTTTTTTCGCGTTCCGCTTTTATTTTGCAATTTTTTAAGTACGTTTCTTTTTAATTTATAATCTAGGGACTATAATACACAAAGTCTTTTTTCGCGTTTTATTTTGCAATTTTTTAAGTGCGGTTTTTTAAATTTATAATCTACGGAGTATAATGTCCATTTCATAAAACAAAGTTTGGTGGTTAGTTGCAAAAAAAGAAAATTTTGGCATCGTTTGCAGGATGTAAATCTTTTAATTAATTTTTTGAACCCCAAAGCCTTTTTTCGCATTCCGATATTATTTTGCAATTTTTTACGTACACTCAGTAAAGTCAGCAAATTTTTAGTCAGGAGTGTGCTTGCAAAATAGTTGGTAATTTCAGCAAAAGGTTTGCTGAAAATCAGCAAGCTGATTTTTACCAAAAAAATAGTAATCTTCAGCAAAAGTTTTGCTAACACTTAGTCGATGGCAAATGAAAAAAGTTCTTGCTAAAATCATTAAACTTTTTTGCTGATTATTAGTAGACTGAAAAAAACTCAAAAACTTGTAGCGAAATTTTACTTTAGTTAATTTATTTGCTGAAAATTTAAATATTGGTATTGTGAAGAGTTGTTTTTCTTTTTTATCATTCCCGTTGTCTGTAGTACATCTAGACAAGCTGCGACATCTACACCTTGTCTATCTGGTTGTCGTCCACGCTATATATGTGGTTATCAGCACAATTTTTGTGGCAAAATAATTAGTAAAACATTAGTTCAAAATTAGTTTAGTGCTAAAAAAATATAACTAAAACTTGCTGAAAACGGAATTTCAGCAAAAAAATTGCTAAAAACTAGTAAACTTGATATACAAGACATTTTACTAATTTTTCTACTAACTTATTTTTTTGAGTGTATGGTTTTTTAGAATTCATAATTTAGGGCTATAATACTGTTGGAATAGTATAATTCCATAGTATAGTTCCATTCTTGATTTTTATAACTAAATTATTATTTTCCATCCCTGGTTACAACCCAGCCAGAAATTGACAAACATAAAAGCGTTCTGAAAGCACTTTATATGGTGGTTGAAGCGTTATCAAAGCAACATATTTTTGGGTTTTATAGTGTTCTCAGAACACTAAAATGATAACCATGATTTACGGTCTCATGTTTGTATTTAGAGTATTTTGGAAACGTTGCAAAAGCAAAAAATAAAGTGATTTTAAAGCGTTAGAATTTTTGTTTATAGAACGTTTTCAAAACATTAGAAAAACTAAAAATAAAGTGATTTTAAAGTGCATTAATACAAAAGTGGAGTGTCTTTCGAGAATTTTTTTTGCTCTACGAAAAGTAGAGCAATTTTCTACTATAAATACAAAAAAATAAAGTAATTTCTTAGTACTTAAAAAACATTTGTTATTTATTTTTTTTATATGTATATTTAATTAGAACTTAAATTAGTTTTAAATGATTACCCAGCCAGCAAAGTTTGGATACTTTTTTGAGGGTTCTTATTCTACGATTCAAAACTTACTCAAATAAAACACATTTTTTTGAAATTTTAAAAATTTTTGTCGAAAATTGCTCATATTTTGGACGAATAATAAGCCTTCTAAAACGAATCATAAAAGACACAAAAATTTGAGCCAAATTATTAAATCCAAAAGATGGTTCAGAAATGTAAACAAATTTGAATATTTTGTGAACAATTCAAAAAAGGCCTTTCGAATTTTTCTAAATCTTTTTTTTTAGACATTTTTTTAATCAAAAAAGAAAGCTCTTTTGGATGAATTTTTGAACTTACCCAGCCAGCAAACAAGCCCAAAAATGAATAAAAAAAGCTCAAAAAATATTATTAAAAGTTCAAATTTTTGTATGACAGTGGTTCATCCAAAAGAGCCTTCTTTTTTGATTCAAAAATGACTCAAAAAAATGATTTAAAAAATTCGAAGGCTCAAAAATTAATCTTTTTTTGAGCCTTTTTTGAATTGTTCACAAAATGTGCGTTCCTGTACGTTACCACGAGTACCCGCGCGAACCCAAAACAGCCCAAACAATTTACAATGCAATTTTGAGTACGGGAACGCCTTTGGGCTAGTTTGTGTAACTTCGGTAAAGTACGGGAACAGACATAAAATATTAAAATTTGTTTACATTTCTGAGTCATTTCTGAACCATCTTTTGGATTTAATAATTTGGATCTATTTTAGAAGGCTCATATTTTCGTCCAAAATATGAGCAATTTTTGATGAAAATTTCAAAAAATGTGTTTTATTTGACTAATTTTTGACTCATAGAATAAGAACCCTCAAAAAATATCCAAATTTTGCTGCCTGGGATTTAAAAAGTAATAAAAATTATTTTCTTTCTTTTAATCAACAGTTGTAAAATTTGTTAAAAAACGTTATCAAAGCATTTTAAAGATGATATTTCCAAATGTTCTCAAAACGTTTAATTTTTGGTATTGACAATGTTTTGAGAGTACTTAGTTTCTTGTACCATCATCAATTTCTGGCTGGGAATCGATGTTTTGAGTCATACAAAGAGCGCCCATAATGACCCTGCAAACATTTAAAAGATACCTTCCAAGAAGATATTAAAGCGATATCTTATATTTGTCATTTGAATGAAAATAATCAAGTAGTATTTACTGTGAAATTGTCTTCCTTTTATCACTTGAAAGATAATTCGGAGATATTTGTAAAAAAATAATTCAAAAATTTTATATTTTGTCATAACTTTTTATGACAATATTGCGGCAATATCACCTTTGTATCATTTGGAAGGTAAAGCAAATTTGTTTGAAATCTTTTATCAATTTGGAAAAAAATAAAACTAAATTTGTACAAAAACAATCAAAAGATATATAGGAAATAAACTCGTGAAAAGTTAAGATTAATTGCTCGGGAAAAATCGGCTAAGATGAAATCAAGATAATTTATAAGTGGGTCAATGGATTATGTATGCAGATATTGTTTTTCAGGCTTAAATTTAATAATGAAAAAATTAAATCGTTTTTTTATATTACCGGGAGTTTTTTTTTAGCGATATCCCTTTTATCTTCCATATGAGTTATTGCTTTCATATTGCCTTGAAGTATTGTTTTAGTGTAACAGTTGTTTCCGACGGAGGAAACTTCCGGAATACGAAATTGATATTGCCGGCAATAAATGTTTTCTTCCTGGCGATATGTTCGGAGAATCTTCTTCGTATTGCCATGTTTGCTGTGTGATATTGGTTTGAGTATGTTCCTGTTCCAAGGCACATAATAGAACAAATATGTTCGCAGTGATAGAGAGTCCCCCAATCTCTTTATTATGTATACTCTTTGACAAAATGCTATACGAGTATGTTATTTTAAATATATTGTACAAAATAACAATATATTCTATAAAAATTTAATTCTAGGCCATTAATACTTTTCTGTATCAACTTTATATAAAAAATGTAATGAGTACTCAAAATTATATGTCCATAAAAAAATTTTATTTTATTTTTGGTTCATTGAAATGCAGCTTTGATCAAAGATTTTATTTAACCTTACTTGACAAAATTCTGAAACTCCTTTAAAGAGAACTCTCTCAAGTGACAATTTAGAATTTGCTGAAAATAAATTTTGAGAAAAAACAGCCCAAATCAGTTAAAGTACTAATAAGGAAACTTTTCAAAGTAACAATTCCGATTAAGCTGCAATTTTGATAGATGATAAAGGAGAATGCACCTGTATTTTTTTGTTTCTTATATTTATCGGTAAACCTATAATTGCTTTGGAAAATACTCTTTTTTAAACCGAAAACACAAATATATGAAGATCCATTAGTTTTGACTTCTCTACCTAGAGTTGTCAAGTATTCTACCTAGTTGAACAATCGGTTTTCGAACACTTCTAAAAACCAGCTTTTTGACAAACCACTTTTCGGTTTTTTTCATATCAAACTGGTTTGCAAAAGCGGTTTTCCGGTTTTTGTAAATAATCATTTTTTATTGCTGATAAATATAAATTTTCTTTATAAAACTTACAAAAAAATTGCTAAAAACGATTTTTACATTAAAGGTCGATTCACAATGCTGCACAGTGGGCCAGCATCATATAATTTTGGCCAAAACTAGAATATTGAGTATATGGGACTAAAAGATATCACAAAGGGGGTTTGGTTGTTGCTGATCACGAATCTGAAATAAAAAATATAAAATTCAAAATTGCGGATCCAAGATGGCGGCCATTAATTTTTAGTTTTTATTATATTGGACTTAAAATAATCAATTATATAGGTCTAGGATCCGCTGATTAAAAATCTGAAATTCAAATTTTGAAATTCAAAATGGCGGATCCAATATGGCGACAAACAATTTTTTCATTAAATTTCTTATGTAGCCTGATTTACTTCAAATTTCCACCAGGGGAAGTTTTTGGGTAGCCGATTACGAATCTGAAATCAAATTTTAAAAATTCAACATGGCGGATCCAATATGGCGGCCATAAATTTAAATTGTTATGTGTTGGAAAATAAATTACACTGTACAAAAAAAAGGTTCTGATGACAACTAATTCTGGCAGAGGGACCAAAGAAAAATATAAGTGTATCGGCGTTTTAAAAGTTTTAGTCTGGCCCTATGTTTTTGGGGGATTGAAATTTCCCCTCTTTTGAAAATGTTTATTTTGAATCGGTATAGGAAACCATGTGAATCTTCCATTTTAGGTATAGGATATGTTCAGCGAACTTATGTAAAACACTACGGGGGACATTTTTGTGGAATATTTTAACCCTCTAACTCTGCAATTAAAGCGTCTCTTTTGGCCCTTTTTAAACAGTGTCAAAAAGACCCATAAGTTGAAGAGTTGGAGGGTTAAAATGTTCCGCAAAAATTCAATGTCAGTAGAGGAGACCAAAAAAGAAATGTGTGTCGGCGTTTTGAAAGATGACATTGGAATTTTATAATTAGGGGGGTTTTTAAAAAGGGTCAAAAAACCCCGTAAGTTAAAGAGTTAGAGGGTTAAAATATTCCACAAAAATGTTCCTCGTAGTGTTTTACATAAGTTTGCTGAACATATCCTATACCTAAAATGGAAGATTCACATGGTTTCACCCTAAAATAGAGGTTTGTTGGACATTTAAGCACCAATTCTGAATAAGTATGAGATTAACCCTTAAACACATTTTAAGTTTTGACTTATTTCTGGCATTGAAGTTAAATTTTTAACTTTGATGTCTTCAGACGCCTATAGTAGAATTTCATGACAAATATTTTTGCGGAACAATTTAACCCTCTACCTCTTCAACTTACGGGCCTTTTTTGTCCCTTTTTAAAAAGGGGCCAAAAAAGTCCCTTTAATTGAAGAGTTAGGGGGTTAAAATGTTTCACAAAAATATTCCTCGTAGAGTTTTATATAAGTTAGCTGAACATATTCTATACCTAAAATGTAACATTCACTTGGTTTCCTATGCCGATTCACAATAAAAATTTGCAAAAGGGGGTTAGTTTTAAGTTTTGACTTATTTCTGGCATTGAAGTCAAATTTTTAACTTTGATGTCTTCAGAAACTTATAGTAGAATTTCATGACAAATATTTGTGTGAAACATTTTAACCCTCTAGCTCTTTAACTTGCGGGTCTTTTTTGTCCCTATTTAAAAATGGGCCAAAGAAGTCCCTCTAATTGAAGAGTTAGTGGTTAAAATGTTCCACAAAAATATTCCTCGTAGTGTTCTATATAAGTTCGCTGAACACATCCTATACCTAAAATGGAAGATTCAAATTGGTTTCCTGTGCCGATTCACAATAAACATTTGCAAAAGGGAGGAAAACTTTAACCCCCCCAAAAAACAATAAAGCCAGATGTTAACTTTTAAAATGCCGACACAAGTCTATTTTCCCCTCTGCCAGAATTATTTGTCAGAACATTGTTTTTTTTTGTGTTGTACAGTGTAATTTGATTGCTTTTACTATACAACAAAGACAAAAATTTGCAAATCATTGGGAAGGCTTAACGACCATACATGATATGGATCGATTTTTGACATGATACTTATAAATTTATTAAAATAAAACATCTACTGCTTCTTATTAGTAAAACAATAAACAATTTTTTGTTCATACTACCCATTGAATTGACTTCATTTTAATTGCAAAATACTGGTTTCATTTACTTGTTTAAGTTTTAAAACATTTTTAAATTTGTTATTTTAAATTTATTTCCATTTTTTTCTTGGTTTACTTTTAGGCTGCTTCCATATTCCCCATAAAGACTTTTTGCTTTGGTTCAGTAAACCACACGATAGTGTGAAATTTCAGCTGGTGAAGCATAAGTTAACTATACGAGGTGAGTAGCAAAAAAAAAAATTATTTAAATTTTGTAAGTTTCGTTAAATCTGCCACCATACATAATACTCACATAATTTGAGGCATAAGCATATGGTAAATGATGTACAGTAGTAAATGTTGATGGAACTATAGCCGCTGTGGCTACAAGAGGTGTGGCTCTTAAAAATGGTGTAAGCGCTTCCACATAACCAGCATGTTTAGTATTAGCCGGTGCCAAGGCTGGTTGTGGTTCCAGTTCTGCCAGCAAGGGAGTAGATATTGCAGCTGATGCTGCTAAACTAACCAGTGCTACAAACGTAAGCTGGAATTTGGAAAAGTTGTTAGAGGTTTACTCTTAGTAAATTTTAACATCTACTTTTTTGCATTTCACTTACAATTCTTAACATTTTTTATATGGTGTCTTTAAGGTCTCTCAAAGATAACTATCGTTTGTCCTAGACCAGAATTTTGCTTTTATACCATTTTGTTTCCTTTGTAAGGTTTATAATGTAACATAGAAACTGGTTTCGTGGATTGTCTTCTTGAATGTTCTTATGGTGGAGTTATTACATTTTTGCGTTTAACCCTTATTGGAGTTTAAAGAGATTACTGACTGATAACTTGTTGCAAAATAACAAGAGCTTTGTTCTTAACAATACACTTATAGAAAAAAGTCTGTAAAAAATCTAAACTACTAAAAATTAGTTAAAAATGATTTTACAGAAAAAACTGCTAAAATTAGCAGATTGTTTTTGCTATATATTAGTAAGACAGGAACAGCAAAAAGAAAATTGTTAAATATATAGAATTTTAGTTATATTTGAATTACATAAATTTTTGCTAATAGAAAATAGTAACTTAACCTGCTAAAATCAGCAAACAATTTTGCTAAATAATTAGTAGCCTAAAAAATCACAAAAAAATTTAAAAATTTTCAACGTTTTTTTCAGATTGTTTTTTTAAATGCAAATAAAAATCGAGCCTTTTGAAAATAGCAGTTTACAATTGTTTTTAGCAAATGTTTCTGTTAATTTAACAGGACATACTGCTATTTGCATTCAACTAAATTTAGCTTAAAAATAACAAAAGTTTTGTATATACAGCAGTTTATTTTTGATATTTTTTGTCAACTAATATTTAGCAAAATTTTCTGCAGATTTTACAGTACAATTTTTCGTTTTCAATTAACTAAAAGTTAACTAATATATAAATAAAATTCTGTAATTATAACATTTTTGTTTTTGCTGTTCTTATTTTACTAGTATTTAGCAACAAAATCTGCTAATTTCAACAGTTTTTTCTGCAGTATCATTTTAAACTAATTTGTAGTAAATTGTTCTGCTATTTTTACAGATTCATATCTATGAGTGTAAAGAGATATAAGAGGTTTATTAAACAAATTTTGTATAAGACCTTTTTGAAATAAACATCTTTTTGCTTTAGTAAGTGTTTGTAAATACAGGCCTTATAAAATAATCAGTAAATTAAAAAAAAAATTATAATTATTTTTTTTTGTAATTTTATCAATCTTTAGATAATTTTTGAATTTTTTGAAGTTTTTAAAGCTGATTTTTTGAGCTAAAAATCATGTTTTACGGGATTCTTTTATGTTGCCCTAATTATACCTAATGCACTACTAACTAAATTAGCGCTACTAAACAGCACAAATGTTAAAGTACAACTTCAATGGTGTAATGGTTAGCGCGTTGGATATTGCACGTTACACGTGAGGTTGCGGGTTCGAGCCCCAACCAAGGCAACATCAATTTATTAAAAATAGTAATATGTATGAGTTTTTTCTATCCCTCATACATATCGCAGCGTCCTCCTTCGGTGTTCACATAGCACTTAACCCCACCGAAGTAAAATAATATAACAGGGCTATGAACAAAAAAGCTTTAACAAAGTTCGCCAACTTACCATCAGATGGCGCGCAACAACTGTTCTAAAATTCAATTCAAATATGGCAATTATAGTCTTACCATATTTGAAGCCCTTCATCTTTCACCACCTTTCACTTCTTCTCTATCCCCTTTTCAAAGGAAGCAACACGTTAATTAATAGGAAGAATATCCTGAGTGTTGCTTCTCTTTAAAAAAAAAAAAAAAAAAAAATGTTAATGCGCAACTTCCTCTTCCTTCGTAACGTTCGGTCTCTTATAGTTTAACGGCCGTGAATGTAGAACATAGTAGAAAATTTCAGTGCTTCAAAAATTATAACTGTTATGTTATTCATAACAGAGCTCCAATTACTTAACATTATACTGATTATACTTAAACCCAGTGCTGTCACCTTGAACGGTTTAGTAAATCCCGTCTCTTGAGATATTTTTCTTCCAAATTCCAGAACATTTCATATTAGGCTAATCCAGTTTTGTAACAATATTAAATTCCCAAATTGATGTTGCCGTCGCTGGGGATCGAACCTGCAACCTTTTGTGTAACAGTCCAAAGCACTCAACTTTTAGAATTGTTGCAATGTTTTATCTCATCTGAGGGTTAATATCTCTTATTTACTTTATTTAAATAAAATCAATAACACGATAACGGTTTGATATAGAGAACTCTTCTTGTGTCCTACCATTAAAAATGTTTTTTTTTCAATCAAAGTCTAGTTATTTTTAGTTTAAAAACCAGATTTTCTAAACCAAAACAACAACAAAACAACGGATAACATAAAATTCTTGTTGCTGATGAAAGGAACATGAAAAATGTACAAGGACCATTAACTTTTGAAAATCTTGTTATAGTCACTTACATGGCTTAAATGTTTACAAACACGATTGAGAAATACTTATTCTTTGCTCCTACTCAATGTCAAGGTTGTAGTGTAATTTTTTATTTATATTAAATTGTGAAAGAACAATGAAGGAATTTACAGTTTAAGTGCTAACGTGATTTCGTTATAAAACTGCATGATTTTTAACAATTTTTGTGTAGTTTAAACTTCAAAAATCATCTTATTATTTTACAATAATAACACTTAAACTGTGAATTCCTTTAATTTAATAGCAAAATTTCTTTTGTTGCAAAAATAGAATCTGAATAAGAAATTTATTAGAAAAAGTTCATTAATTTATGCATGATATTTGATGGGCCAGTATTTAAGCATTTGTGATACGAATTTTAACTTTACAAGTGTGTATTTTTAAAGAAAACAAATGAAAATTAACCCTACTACACTGGAAATCAAAATGATTCAAAATTTTTAAAACGTTATTCTTTGATAAAAATATCACGCTTTAATAACATTATCTGCATAATAATCTTAAAAGCTTTCTAATTGTGGATTTTTAAGAAGCAAGCATAAAAAATAACCCTACAGAGACGCTACACGAAAGAAAAAACATGGTTGGGATGACCATATTCGAAGAGCATCAAATATTTTTGGGTTTATGATTGTGACAATCATGTTATTACATAGTTGTGACAATTATACTCTTTCCTCTTTTTTGTCATAATATGGTCAATACATTACCTCAATATGATTGCAAAATGCTCCCAATATTAGCATATTATCCCTATAGTATTCTCCCAGAATTCTGCTGAAGCTTGATTGAAAAGCTATGCATGTTTAAATTGAAGATAGGACATCTATTTATTCAAAGACTAATTTACACATTCAAGTAAAGTCATAATTAAATAACTTCAGTAATCACTTATATATAGAGATAAAAATAAATTATTGAAGCTATAAAACGCAGAAAAATATTTCACAATATATCCAAAAATCATCATAATAAATTCCTTATGATCATAATATTTTCTTGATGATCATAATATTTTTCCAATGATCATATTATTGTCATGTCGAAAATATCACCTAGGATGATATTATGATCACTAGCAACACATTATGATTATTTCGTGCACTCTTTACATTTTTTTCAATTTTGTACAGTTTTTCAACTTGATTTTCGTACAAAACGAAAAGCTGTAGCACTCCTTATTATGGACGCTCTTCAACAATAATTTTTCTGTGTGAGTACCAAAATTAAAAAATAAATCACTTTTTTTATCACTTTTTACACTACGCACTTTAAAGTACAATCTAATTTCAAGGTTCCTGGTTAGACCGAATTCTTTCTTCCAAAAAAAAATGCTACTATTAAAATTAACTGCAATAAGTTTTCTTCTATTTTTTATGTTTTTTTTTAATATGTTTATTTTCTTTGATTGCTTCTTCCAACTTCTTTTCACAAAATCTCAAAAAATATGGTGACCATCTTATAGTTGTCGAAATCATACCAATGAAAATAATATATGATTGCAGACGAGAGAAAAATATGGTAACCGAAAAAAGAGAGATTTTAACTATAAAATGATTATAAACTACCATATCATTTCCAAAGTATGATTAATACATTAATAATATAATTGCAACAACAAGGGAACATAGTTTTGTAGCTGTGATCATATTGCAACCATATCTTTTCTCTGCGTGTAAGGGCATTTCATTGTTTTTTGTTAAATCCATAATTTAAAGGTTTCTTAGCTTATATAGCGGAGATTTTTTTTTTTTTCAAACAGTGTATTTTAAAAATTGCATATGTATAATGCATATTTATATTTTTTCGTCTTTACAAATATTAATTTTAGACTTAAGAAAATAGCCAACTTTCATCATAATCCGTAAAATATAACAAAATGTTTCGATACATTTTCATGAAAAACAAAAAATATCAAAAAATTTACATTTGACCTCGGCGCACAGTGCTTCGTCCCCATATAACGGTTGGACAAAAATAGAAGGAGTGAAGACAGAGTTTTGAAATTTGGTATACTGACATAAAACCACTTAGTTAAGAAAAATTTTAATTTTTGGAAATATCGGGCCAAGGACACGCCCATCTCCCATAGGTCATGAAATTTAAAAATAATATATTAGCTACATAAATGGACGTAAAATTACAAAAAGTATCCATAGCACTGGAAACATTTGTGTCAATTTTTTATCAAAATCGAACCAAGGACTCTTAGTCCTGCCATATATCCTTTATTTTAAAATCTTTATAAAACCTGCAAAAATTATCCGATTGCGATGAAATTTAGCACGTGAATTGACATAAGGTCAAGCCATATTTGTGCCAAATTTGTTTTCATTAATAAAAAAAACTGCCTTTCACAGAAAATGGCTTTTAAAAAAAATTAAATCGGATTAATATAGGAAACCATGTGAATCCTCCATTTTAGGCATACAGTATGTTCAGCGAACTTATGTAAAACACTACGAGAAATATCTTTGTGGAACATTTTAACCTTCTATCTCTTCAATTAAAGGGACTTTTTTGGCCCTTTTTTTAAAAGGGGACAAAAACGACCCGTAAGTTGAAGAGCTAGAAGGTTAAAATGTTCCGCCAAAATATTTGTCATGAAATTCTACTATAAGTCTCTGAAGGCATCAGTATTGAAAATTTAACTTAAATGCCAGTAATAAGTAAAAACTTAAAATGTGTTTAAGGGTTAATTTCGTACTTATTCAGAATTGGCGCTCAAATGTCCCACAAACCTGGATTTTAGGGAGAAACCATGGGAATCTTCCATTTTAGGTATAGGATGTGTTCAGCGAACTTATGTAAAACACTACGAAGAACATTTTTGTGGAACATTTTAACCCTCTAGCTCTTAAACTTCTTTTTTGTCCCTTTTTAAAAACGGCCCAAAAAATTCCCTTTCATTGAAGAGTTAGAGGGTTATAATATTTCACAATAATGTTTCTCGTAGTGTTTTACAAAAGTCCGCTCAACACATCCTATACCTAAAGTGGCAGGTTCACATGGTTTGAATACTAACTACACACTCTTAAATGCGTGAAATTTGTGTAAAAATCATGAATTTAGGCATTTCAAAAAATCCATTTTTTTTAATTTGTGGTAAAAAATAGTAATTAATTTTTTAATGAAAAGAAAAAAAATCTAATTTTATATAATTTTTTTTATACTCCATCAAACTTAAGTCATTTTTGGATTTTCAACAAAAAAAATTTGTTTTTCGGAGCAATAAAAAATAATTGTTTTGTAAACATATACTAAAATCCATATTTTAATTGAACTATAAATATATTGAAGTAATTAAAAAAAAATCTTCGAAAGTTTTTAGAAAAATGTATTTTTGAGAATTATTTTCGTGAAACAATTAAAACCCATTTTTCTGTTAAGTCATTTTTGCATAAAATTCTCTGAGTTTTGCGCCCTCTCTTGGCGGCAAAAGCAATCACACCAAATATTTTTTTTCACATTTGTTTGAGTTACTTTCTTATGTTTAAAAAAATCCTCCTTCAATCACAATTTGAGATAAAAAATATTTTTTTGATTTTTGTCTATGGGATGAACCTTAGTGCGACGATTTGTTTTAGTTGTTAAAAGTAGTTATTTTTAATATTACAATAAATAATTGCCGAAACAGTATTTTTTCATTAAACAGTCAACTGTAACAGTAACAACCCAGTAATTTTTAAAAATTTTGTCAGATGTTTCAAAATTGTAAAAAAATGTTATCAGTTATGTTTACTAACATTCAGTAAAATTTGCTTGCGGATTTCACCAGGGTAATTTGTTATTTTTAATTAACTAAAAGTTAAGTAAAATATAACGAAATTTTCTCGTTTTGAGTAGGAAAGTTATCATTTTCTTAGCGGACAACTGAAGAGTAGAGTGATGTCTACGAAACAATTGTATTGTCTATCATGAAAATGATCAACCCTTTTTGAAACAACAAATAAAAATCTAATATGACAATATCATATTAGAATTTGGACTTGAGGTAGAAGAATATTCTAACTAAATATATGTAAATTTTTTTAATTTAACAGTTTTATATGTACTGCAGTTATTTTTACTAGTATTTAGCAAAAAAACTGCTAATTCCAGCAGTTTTTTTTTGCCAATTTTTAACTAATTTTTCTTCTATTTTTACAATTTTATTTCTATGAGTGTGTTTAACCTCCTCAAATTCAAATATCAACTTTTCTCTTTCTTTTCGATTATTTTGTAATGCATCATTTGTCATTATTTTCAGATGAATCATTTGTTTTTCAATTGTATTATTATAGTCTTAACTTGTTGTTATTTTGATGTGTCCTCTTCAGTTTGAGTTATTTTTGACCTTGTGTGCCTTGAACCTTGAACTTGTTTGTTTTCTTATAAATTTATTGTTTACAACATTTACCTTTGAGTGACAATAAGCCTTCTTTCATATGTTTTTAATATTCTTGTCCTTTTTGTGACGTAAAATAACAGTATGCCTACACTTAAAGCAATACATCAGTAAAAAATCTGTCAAACGGCTTTCGAATCGATTTGACTGATTTTTAACAAATTTTTAGTTTAAAAACTGGTTTAAACAAAGATTTTAGTTTTCTTCATTTAACACAATACTAATTAATTTTAATTTTCAAAATTATTCATAACTAATTTTTAAAAACCCATTTGTTAAATTTTACACAATTTATTTGTTAAAATATAATACTTTAATGCTTCTACCTTACCTTGTAGATGCCGCCAACAAAGTTTTTGAAGTTTTAAGGGACGTCATTATTGCTCTCCCTCCTGAGTTTTTAAAATGGCCCAAATCTCGAAAACTAAAACTAAGAGATAGAGTAAAATTGACGAAAATTACGCCTACTCCTAACTAAAAGATTACCTCTATCCTAAAATGGACCTTGGTGAAGCCTTGGGCCCTCGGAAATTTTGAATAAAAATTTCCCATTTCATAAAATGGCCAATATCTCGAAAACTAAGCGAGATGTGATAAGGACCACATCTTGGAAAGGTCGCCAGACACTATAATTTCAAAAAATTTTTACGCTCAATTATACAGAGCGTTAGTTTTTACTTAAATTTAGATTTGTTTAAATTTAACAAAAAAAAAAAAAAATGTGAAATCAACAAATTTTATTTTAAGCCAAAAAAAAACAGGAATACATTTTGTTAAAGCAAAAAATTTGTCTGATCTGCCAACGACATATTATTTTGAGTGATATTATAGATATTAATAAAGAAAATAATATTAGTTTCTATTTAATTAAAATAATGAGATACAATAAATAGAATGAGCAAATCTTTAAGATGCCCTAAACTAAAATTCTTGTTGCTTCGTGACAGTTTGATACCAAACTAAATTCAAAACAGACCTACAGGAAATTTTTATAAACTGTCACAAAATCTGCCACAATCAGGACTAACCAAGAACGTTTCACTGAACTCTCGCAAAAACAGAGTTGTGTAAGATTTCCAAGATTGGTTCCTTAACATATACACTCATAGAAATAAATGTGTAAAAATAGCAGAAAAATTTACTAAAATTAGTTAAAAATGATGCTGCAGAAAAACTGCTGAAATTAGCAAACTTTAGTAGACAAAAAATAGCAAAAATAAACTGTTACATCTACAAAATTTTTGCTATTTTTAAGCTAAATTTAGTTGAATGCAAATATCAGTCTATCCTGCTAAAATCAGCAGAAATATTTGCTAAAAAAATGTAAACTGGTGATTTCGAAAGGCTCGATTTTTATTTGCATTTAAAAAAAATCGAAAAAAACTTCGAAATTTTTAAATTCTTTGTGAGTTTTTATGCGACAAATTATTTAGCATAATTTTGTGCTTTAGCAGGTTAATTTGCTATTTTCCATTAACGAAAATTTAGCTCAAACATAACTGCTGTTCTTATTTTACTAGTATTTAGCAAAAAAATTTATTTAAATTTTAACAAACAACATGCAATTGATAATTGTAAAAATTTAAAACGATGAAGAAATAATACCTAAAAACGCCCCCCCCCCCCCCCCCGCTTTAGCTCTTTTTCAATCCTATCAATAAAGTCATACCCAGTGCATATTATTATCCACATATCATTAACTCAAGTTCATATCATTATTGCGTAACCTTTAGGATTATCCTTGAAGCATTTTTCAAAAGTACATTGGGTGGAGTTAATGAACTGTTAATCAACACAAAACACAAAGATCACTTACAAATGGTCTGTTGTTGAAAATTGACAATAAGAAGTCAATAACTCAATGAAAAATTCCTTATTTGTCAAGAAGGTTTATGACTTTGAAATAATAGAAAAAATATACATATTGTAGAATGTATGTATGTATGTATGAACACCAAAAATTTATATTGAAAATAATAATATTTTGCTAGAAATCATTTGTTCAGTATTTCAAATGCAAACGAACTAAACCATCTAAAAGAAGTCTATTAATATATCGTATATGTGAATCTGCTATGCACTTAATTTAACTAACTTTTATTAAATTTTTGTTAAAATACATTCTTTTAACAAGAGCTATATTTAACCTATTTGCAACAAAATGTTGAAATTTCATCGAAATAAAGGTTCTTTTGTAATTTCAAGCTTTAGTTAAGGAGGATTTATTCATTTTGAGTCTACAAAAAAAAAAAAAATAAAAAAAAAATCGAAATTTGAATTTTACCACGAAAATCACAACAGGGGTTATCATATAAACTCGTAAATTTCTTGTAAACCTTGTATAAATACAAACCATATTTTTTATGTATGGAGTTTGACATTAAACTCATAAATATACCAGGTTTTCACCGTTTACGAGTAGAATACGAGTTTATATGAAAGCCCCTAATGATTTTTCAGTGGAAAAGTTTCTCACAATCTAAAACTCTTCGTTACAAAAAGTTTTTATAATTAGGTTGATCGGTTATTCGACATTTCTGGAAAACCGGTTTTCGGTTTTTCCCAATAGTTAAAATTTTTAAAATCCCGGTTTCGTTTTTTAAAATTAAAAAAAAACCGGTCAGCCTGGCCCGGAAGAAACGAGAGCATCCAAAATTCTGTTCTTGTGAATTTGAATACTTATGCAGTGTTTTATGAGTTTGAAAAATGATCAATCGGATTGAAACAACTTTTTGGACTGATGAGACAATATTTAAAAAGCTAAAGTGAAATCGGCGGAATTTAGTATTTTATGATTTTTAAGGTTTGAAATTTTCGTAGATGCAAAAAAAAACGGAACTTCATTTTTCCAACATTAAAAAAAATCTTTTTTATGAAATTTTCTTTTTTTGAGCTTGATAGAACAACGCTTGAACAACGATACCAAATTATCCAGATTTACTTTGAAAATCAGTCATCAATTCGCGCAACTTATAGATGCAAAATTGTATTCAGCGATGAGGCTCATTTTTGGCTTAACAGGTTTGTTAATAAACAAAATTGCCGCATATTAGTGAAACCAATCCACAGCAGACTCCATTACATCCAAAAACATACACCGTTTGGTACGGTTTACACGCAGTTGGCATCATTATACCTAATTTCTTCAAGAATAAAGCTGCAGCTCGCGCTATGATCAATGGAGATCGTTACCACACCATGATCAATGATTTTTTGTTTTAAAATATGGATGAAGTGTGTATGAAAAAATGCTAGTCAAATTATTGGCTGTAGATATGCGCATTTAGTATTTTTCTGTAAAACCTTTGGGCTAAAAGCCACGGGTGACTGTCCTGATTTAATCCAAGAGGATTAGTGTACCGGAAAGTGCGTGGGCAGGTGAAAAAAAAGAACACTTTTGCACATATGGGAGCTGTATTGAGCGTCAATTCTGAATAAGAACGAAATTTAAAAGGGGCCAAAAATTCCCTTTAATTAAAGTGCTAGAAGGTTAAAATGTTTCAAAAAAATGTTTGTCATGAAATTCTGCTCTAAGTCTCAGAAGACATTAAAGTTGCAAATTTTAGTTCAATGTCAGAAATAAGTCAAAACTTAAAATGTGTTTAAGGGTTAATTTCGCACTTATTCAGAATTGGCGCCCAAATGTTCCACAAACCTGGATTTTAGGAGCAAACTATGTGAATCTTCCATTTTAGATATAGGATCTGTTCAGCGACCCAGTAAAAAAAGAGATGCCGAAGCAGTAGAAAAAGCAATACAAATGATGATCTAGATGTACTTCTTTTTTAACATAAACACTAATGATTTTAACATTGAGTTGTCACAGGAGAGGAGTCTCCCACTTCAACATTCTTTCAGCACTTTTTGAACGAGTGCAAAGCAAGCTGTTTTTCACCAGTTAAAAATTAAAAAAAAAATCTTGGCAAAAACATTATATTGTTTTTTTTATTTTACAAAAGTTTTTTTATTGCCGCCACAGGGTATCCAACTTGCGACCTCACGATTGCTAGTCTAGCGCTCTACCGCTGAGCTATTCTTTGATATGAAAGTTGACTGACAGAAAAACACCACTTTGCTACTGCGAGATATTTAGCGTGTTTTTTAATCACCTGGATTTAGAATTTTACATACAAAAAATGGATTTATTAAATCCAAAAAAAAGCTGGATTTAATAAATCCACAATAAAAGCACAAATATATGAAACAGCCTATTAATTTAATGTCAGAAAAAAATACGAATAAAAATTAAAAGAGAAACAAAAAAATTGAAAAACTAACAAATAAAAGGTTTTTATTAAATTTTTTTTTATGAAATATGTTTAGAAAAAAAAACTACATACATATTTTTCATCTTGGACATGGAGAAATAGCTCAAATAGAAATGGCAATTTTTCACTCTACAGTAAGTAATTTAATTAAATCCAATTAGTGAATATTAAATATTGCAATGGAATTTTTCAATTGTGTAAAAATATAAATTGAAGTGATAAAACTGAAAAGGCAGACTGTTTATCGCTGTTTTATGTAAAATATAATTATAAATTAAAAGTTAAAGTAAAATCCTTCATCATCGAATTCGGTATTAAAAATTAGGGTGAAAGAAGTGTCGGACAGAAAATTTTTTTAAAATAGGAAGAATCTAACCCCATCTGTTGAGCACTTTTAGAAATACTTTTTGGATTTATTAAATCCAAGTGATTAGAAAAAACGGCTATTTTTGCTTATTCTCTTCAATAAAAGTACTTATTAAACAAGTGTGAAAAGTGCACTCCAATTCAGTATTGTTTTCAGTACTATTTTTACAGGTGCATAAAAAGCAATTTCTCACCACTTTTTTATACATACATATTTTAAAATTTAAAAAATTAAAAAATATTGAATTTAAACAAATTATTTATAAATATTAAAAAAAATTAATAGAATAAGAAAAAATTAAAAAAAAAATAAAAAAATATTGGTCCCGCCGGGAATCGAGCCCGCGACCCTCTGTTTAGAAATGCTAAATGATACCAAAATCACTTTTTACGATCACTTTTAGAGCAATTACTTTTTAGTAGCAATCTTTAAGTGATTTTTTGGATTTTGTTCAGAAGTAATTTTAAAAAAGCTGTTAAAACGTAATAACGGATACTTTGCAAGCAATGAAAGAAGTGATTTTTGAAGATGTTCAGGATAACTTCTAAAAAAGCAGTAAAAATACGCTAACGGATACTTGTGAAGCAGTGAAAGAAGTAGTTTGTAAAGCATTACTTCCAATTTTTTTTGCTGGGGAACATATATAAAATACTACGAGGAATATTTCTGTGGAACATGTTAACCCTCTAAGTCTTCAACTTACGGGTCTTTTTTGTTCCTTTTTAAAACGGGACCAAAAAAGTCCTTTAAATTAAAGAGCTAAAGCATTAAATAGTTCCACAAAAGTGTACCACGTAGTGTTACATAAGTTTGCTGAACACATCCTATACCTAAAATGAAATATTCATATGGTTTAATAGTGCACATACTTAATAACATGCTTATTCAAAAAAACATGTTGTCTTATTGGAGGCTAATTGAACGATTTTTGTTGTTGTTTTCCATGTTAATTTGCTTTATTAAACTCTAGTAAAGTTCGAAACTTTTTTTGTGAATACAAGCCTAAATCTATAACTCAGAATCAGTTTTTGTCCTGTCTGTCATGGAATGGACGAAATATTAAAAAAAATCTTATTTTGCTTTTAATCTATTTATAGATATCCAAAATTAAATAAGATATATTGAAAGTTTAGTTTTAACAAAAATTATGATGTTTTCCGCTTAAGACACCACTAACGGTCATGAGAGGGTTAAAAGTTTGTATAAAGAAAATGTTTGCCTTTTCATTGTGCAAACAACAGTTATGTAACTTAGTCACCAGAAAGAAGCTTCTAATTTAAGATTTATAGATGGATAAATCAATGAATCTTTCTTAGGATAATTTTGAGGCCATAAATATAAACGGTCTGGCCGGTTTAAACCGCAGAAACCTAATTTTTGCACATATCTTATTTTTTACTCTCAACCTATCCTAAAGTGTGCGGAGAGCTGGAAAAATAACACTTTGGTACATATGGGTGCTCTTAAGCTTATGCACTAACATATGTAATCAAAACTTACACTATTCACCGGTAGAGGGCGCTGAAATTTAGTATTACCTGAGTAACTATTTAGTATCAGTTTAGTATCAGCTGAGCCTATATTTTAAAACTCAAAAACTGCTGAATGTATTCAAATAATAAGATTTGAGATATCCGTTTGTTTTATTTTGCTTTGTTGTTTGTTATTATTTAAATAGAAAATTGTCAATTTTTTGAACAAAGTGCCATCTAGTGATAACGATATTTTTATAACTTATTTTTTGGTGATGCCATACCCCTGTTTGCAGTAATAATAAAAATATGTCATTATTGGTAACGCATTATTTTTTATTATGAAATAATGGATAAGTAACTAATTATTAGTCACTCATTATTATATGCTTTAAAGTAAGTGGAAAAAATAAGTTGGTATCTTTAATGGTGGTCCAAAAATTAATCATACTTCATTACATTTTCTACACTGGAAACAATTAAATTCTTTTGAAGCTGTGAATTGTGTTTTACATTTTTCAAATTCTTTTGCAATTTGTTTAAACTTTTTATTCCTTCCCAGCAAAAAATTTTCAAAATAGGGAATCGAGTTGGGAATCAGGTATTTTTGGTAGAACGCCTTCCCAATTGGATTACCAACTTGTTTCTTTTAACAAGGCGTGAGACTAAATGCAATCGATTCTTTGGAATCGCAATGGTAGCTAGTTACTATTTTTCTTACAGAACACCTTTGATTTTTAGTAAAAGAAGGTGTTCTAATAATAAAAAGAATAAGCGAGTTTCTAAAAATAGATATTCTCAAAATAGAATTTACGAATTAAATTTTAAAATAAATAAAAAAAACTTACACATGTGTTTCGTTGGGATTTGATCCCTGGCTTCCTGCGTGTCAGGCGGATACTCTTCCACTGAGCCACCGTCTTGCATGATAATTTATAGCTTAAATCAGATTTTATTTTTTTATAATTACTTTATACTTTTTAGCACAAGCTTGTTTTTTTGATAAAAGAGGTAGTTCTTTAGAATTTATATATAAGGCCTTACAATACACCTTGCATATTACACAAAAGGGAAGCGAATATTAAAATCGCTTTATGGTTATGGTTAAACTAATAGAATTCGACTTATACTAAATTAGACAAATACTAAATAGCATATCAGGTTTAGTGTATATTTATTATATTAGCTGTACTTCCACTCTTACTTATCAACATTAAATAAATATAATAAAATATAATAAAATAAAATAAAATAAATTAAATAAATTAAACTAAATAAAATGAAATAAATTAAATAAATAAATTAAATAAATAAATTAAATAAATCAAATAAAATAAATAAATTTTAATGAATTAAATAAATTAAATAAATCAAATAAATTCAATAAATTAAATAAATTAGATAAATTAAATAAATTAAATGAAAAAATTAAATTAAATAAACTAAATAAATAAAATAAATTAAATAAATTAAATGAATTATATAAATTAAATAAATCAAATAAATCGAATAAATTAAATAAATTAAACAAATTAAATAAATTAAATAAATTAAATAAGTTAATAAATTAAATAAATTAAATAATTATTATTAAATAATTTATTAATTTATTTTCGATAGAAAAGGTTCCCAAAACCTTAAAATTGTATATAAACGATTTTTAATGGAAAAAGTAGTCAGAATGTGAACGTTTTTCTATGGCAGAAATAAATCAGATATTAGCAAAGAGAAAACATATTACACTCACTAAAGTTTGTCGGTAGAATCTACTGAAAATGTCAGTTAAAACAAAGTTATATGCAGTTAAAAAGGCGACAAAGGTATTTACATTTAAAATAACTAAAAATTGTGTTATTTTTACCTCCTGAAAAATAACTAACAAATGCATTAAAAATAACTACTAATGTCGTAAAATTAACTGAGAAATTTTTACTACAAAAATTTCAAAACAATTGACGAAATCGGTAAAAACTGCTGTTTTTTATAGTCAAATGTTTTTGTTTATAAAAGTTATATTTTAATAAAAAAAACTATTTTTTTTCTTTCGATTACAAAAATATCACAAAAAAATATTACAAAAACTCGAAGTAAAAATTCCAAACCGTTCTCCAGTTTTTATGCTTTAAGCATTGGAGATACAATACAAGTTTCTGATTTTTATTTGCAAACTAGAAATATATCAATAATAACAAATATAAACTAAACAAGAATTTTTAAATAAAAAAAATCAACGACATTTTTTATTTTTTAATTAACTACCAAAAATAACTGTTTGCTGTAAAATTACTGTTTTGGTAGTTGTTTATTATGATTTTAAAAATAACTGCTTTAAACAACTGTTACAAAATTACAGTACTTTTCGTTAGTTGTTATCTTAAATAACCGTCATAAAAGTTGTTTTGAATTTTTCTGTAGAAAAACAACTGTAATTTCCGTTAAATATAACAACTACTGATTACTATACAAACAACTGTCAAACTTTTTTGAGTGTAGCCAATGGATTGGTTCGGTGTACTAGTGGAATATTTCGTTTGTATCTATCAGAAAATTAGTTTTTAGAAGGTAATTTTCCTACGGGAAATTTTAACAAACTGTCACCGAATTGGCCCCTTTATATGTAATAGACTGGTCACTTTTACATGGCGTTGTCATAGGACCCCTTGTGACATGTCACAAGACAAACCCCAGGACAGGTCCCTTAACTTTGTTTTTTATGAGAGTTCAATAATCTGTCCTAGGATTTGTCTCGTGACATGTCACAAGGGGTCAATTTCCCCCTCCTATGACAACGCCATGTAAAAGTGACCAGTCTATTTCATATAAAGGCGCCAGTTCGGTGACAGTTTGTTAAAATTTCCAATAGGGTTATTTCCGAGAACGGAAATTCGCTGTCCTAAACAAAAATTCGGTAGTATTATCCGAAAAAATTTGTTCCAGCAACTGAACCATTATATTGGCATTATAATTGTTTTTTTTGGTTATATTTTAAAAAATTTGTACTGATTTCAAGTCAGAAAAAAATGGTATGTATCAAATGAAAAAATATGGGGTTTTGTTGGCCTTTTTAAACTACTTTGCCAAAAGATTTGTTTTGGACGTTTTGCAAAATACAAAGCAATAAATTAAATTAATCGATTAACTGACAAAATTGCAAAAGACAATAGATTTTCCTTTTATTTTAATTCTCAATATAATAACTTAAAAGAAATTTTAGTAATTTTTTATAATTTTGTTTTGAATAACTGCTAAGAAAAATTAAAAAATATATTTCTTTGTAATGTTACTATTTATTTAATCGAAAACAACTTTTCTGGTTTACTTTTTTAATTACCATTGAACATTTATTTACTCTTCATGCAGTGATTGTGTATATCAAAAATAATATTTGTGATAAAGTGCAAATTTATTGGGAAGAAATGGGAAATAGTCCTTAAAATATTAAAATGCCGTATTAGCACAAAATTTTTAAAATAATTTTTTCACTGTTATGTTTAAAACTAAATAACTTCTCTTTTCAAAATGTGGAACTACTTCTTAATTTGTTGTTTTACTACCAAAATGTAAACGGTTACTTTCTAAGATCAAATAATTTAAAAAGTAAGTTATTAATTTTTGAAAACTTTTGTTAGTAAATAATTATATTTGAATGACTTTCATGCCTTGTTTGTTTTGATTTTTAGAATTGATTACAATACCTCTTGCTTTTTTTACGATCTTGTTAGAATGTGTTTGGTAATGCAGTAAAGAAATTTGGCAATGAGATTTGTAAGCGGTTATATGGCAATGCCTTGTTAAGGTAATGGGTAATTTTTTCCTGGGTTTATTAGTTTGAATATCTTGTGTATGTATGTTTATGTCACATGAAAAGATACAAAAATCTATTAATGTTTTTCTTTATCATAAGTTGAATTTGCTTTTAAATATTTTTTCTTTGTTAACTTTAGTCTAGTTGTCAAAATTGTGAAGAATATTATGTTCAATTATTACTGCAAAATGCTGCAATTGATTGTATTTTTGTATTTAAACTAATAATACAATTTAATTCATTCACTTGTAGCTACTAATACAGTTAACGAATTTTATTATATTATTTCATCAGATTTTCTATTTTTTAAAAATATTTAAAAATCAGGTGCGTACTAATATTTTATGTTATTACCGAAATTATTTGTGTCTCAAAAATTTTCAAAGCTTTTTTTAGAATGAAAATAGTGACTACAGTGGACAAAATTTTATTGGTCGGAGCTAAATTTCTGAATAATAAAAAAGAAAAAATTGTATAGTAAGAAAAAATTTAAAGAATGGAAAAATAATGCTAATTCGATTGGTTTTTAAAAATAATACTCTTTTTATTCCATACCCTCATAGAAATGAACCTGTAAAAATAGCACAATAGTACCAAAAATTAGTTAAAAATGACCTTATTAACATTTAAAAATAAATGAAAAGTTATTTTGATTTAAATGAGAAGTTAGTAGACGGGTTTTCAAATGATTTTTCATTTATTTTAAATTACATTTTCAGTTAATTTAAACTACAAACTATTTTGAGTATAATAAAATAAGAACAACAAAAATTGAACTGTTAATTTTACAGAATTTTAGTTATACTTAAGTTAACTTTTAGTTAATTCAAAATGACATTTTATAAATTGATTAGTAGACTAAAAATAGCAAAAACAAATTGCTATTTCTACAAAAACAAATTGCTATTTTTAAGTCAAATTTAGCTGTGTGCATATAACAGTCTTTCCTGCTAAAACCAACAGAAATATTTGCTAAAAAAATAGTAAACTGCTCATTTCAAAAGGACAGATTTTTATTTGCATTAAAAAAGATCGAAAACAAATTTTAAAGATTTTAATTATTTTGTGATGTTTTTAGTCTACACATTATTTAGCAAAACTATTTGCTGATTTCAGCGGGTTAAGCTGTTATTTTCTATTAAATAAAATTTTACTCAAATATAACTAAAATTTAAAATATTTAACAGTTTTCTTTTCTGCTTTTTTAATTTTTAATTGATTTTTAATAGTTTTAACTTAAATTTTTACAGACTTTTTTTAACCCTCCATAAACACTTCTTAATTTTTAATGAATCTTGATAATAATTTAAGCCATACCCAGCAAAAATAAATGGAATGACTTCTGAATGAAACCTCACACGCGGCATGATGATTAAATTAAAAAAAAACGAGTAAAAAAATTTAAAGTCGGGCATGCCGACTATATAATACCCTACACCAGTCTGATTTAAAGCCAACTAATGTTTGGATCCGATATTTGAATGGGTTAAAACGGACTTGTGTCAAAATTTTCTATAAAATCATAAAAAAAGAGAAAATCGAAAATATATCCCATATGGGCGATAGGTCCAAATATGGACCGATGCTATTTAGAATCAATAGGCTTTTTCCTTGGGACCATGTGAGTCAACGAACCAAATTTCATTGAAATATCTTCGTATTTGCGACATGCAGCGTGTTACCAAGCCAATTTTGGGGGATCCTTATATGGGCAGAAGGTCTAAACATGGACCGATTTTAACCAAAATCGGTCCTTGGGCCGACATAAGTCGGTGTACCAAATTTTATCAAAATATCTTAACCCTCTAACCGGCCTAAGCTTTTTTGCAATGAAATTTATACCATGTGTTCATCACGAAAAATAAACAATAAGTTCTTCAACAAAATTTTTTTTCGTTGCCTACTTTAGGCGATATGGGCCAAAATAGTTTAAGGGTGAATCTCAAAAATTAGCGCATAAAAATTACTAGGTTTAGGCACAAATTACTTTTATTACCAAGATGTAATTGCAATAAAAAAATTACATTTTTTGTGCTGTTACTTAAGAGTATGTAGCGATTTTCGTTTTTCGAAAAACGCGAAATTGAGCGAAAACGCACCAAAACTTTAATATATATTATTCAAACTTATAACCTTTGCTACCTATACCAAATATATTCTTTTTACTAAATTTCAGAAAAATCCGTCCATTCGTTTTGAAGTTAAGGCGATGTCCTTTAAAGGTATCCTTATGAAATCCTGTGCGTCCTTGGACCAAAGTAAGGAACTTTTTGAATAGCTTAAGCTCCAATCTTACTTCATGGTCACTATCAATTGTTTTAGTCAATTTAAATATGTTTTTTAGAGTTTTGAAAATTTTGGTTGTTTTAAAATATTTAATTTTTGAAATTTTACGAAATTTTATCTTCGACACTTTCTCGCTTCCAAACCGTGCATTGTATATAAAAAAATTCTTCACAAAAAATTTAATAAATTTTGTTTTCTGTTGAAAAAGCATAATTTCTTATTATAAAATACTCCTATGGCGCATTTCTGGTCAATTTAATATACGCCGCCTGGAGGCGGGCTTGCCGGTTAGAGGGTTAATGTTTGCGACCTGTAGAGTGTTCACAAGATTGCATGGACAGACAGACAGACGGACGGACAGACGGAAATCGTTAAATCGAAATAAAAAAAATTCTGAACCGATCGGTATACTATAAGATGGGTCTAGGACCAATATTTTTTGGTGTTACAAACATCAGCACAAACTTATAATACCCTCTCCACGTAGTGGTGTAGGGTATAATGAAGTAAAAATAACTTCCCTACTAAAAAAAATTATATGACTTTTGATATTATATATAATTATATCCGAAAAATGAGAACATCTAATTATATCAAATTAGATCATATTATGATCATATTAGATCTAATTTGACACAATTAGATATAATATGATAAAATTCGATATGGTTTGATACAATTTTATCCGGATTTTGTCCTCATCCAAATGTATCAAATATAATATAAACATATCCAACTAGATATAATGGTATATAATTCGATACAATTACATATAATTATATGAGACATATGTAACTATATATAGCTCTATATATAATTGCACTATATATTGTGCAATATATTACAAGATATAGTTATATACTTAGGATATAATTTCTTAAAATTTAATATAATTATATCTTGGTATATATATTCCAATACATAATTATACAAAATTTTATATGATAATATATGACTATATCTTTTACTTTTACTTGGGTTCCTTATCATTGGTTCAAATATACATACATCATTTGTTTTTAAAAAGAACAATTTCCCCGAAAAAGAACAACTGCATATTCAACAGTTGTAGTGCTTTAATTACTTCTATTTCCTCATTTTTTTGCTGGGTAGTGTTAAAAAACTGAAGTTATTGCAGAGATGTGCCCTTTTAAAATTTCTTTTCAAATTTCTACGTGCCTTTTTTAGAATTTACGATTCAATTAAAATTGGAATAAAGCAGACCTGGGCGTTAATCATTACATTTTTTATAAAAGTTCATATAAAGGACAACATTAAATGACTCAAGAAAATTTTCTGTTCCAAAGAATCGGTTGTAGAATAGCTACCTAGGAAAATTTTCTGTTCCAAAGAATCGGTTGCACAATAGCTGCTTTTCCTCTACAACCCCTTCTACTGTCAATTCTAAGATCGATTATTTTTGTTTGAAATTGTCCCAAAAGAAACCACTTCCATAGCTCCAAAGTGGAACCGTTCTGGAAAGTTCTAGAATTCATTCTATGACCGTCACACCTTCCATATGAGACCCCTGGAACTGGTTCCGGAACCAGTTCCATGGAATCGGTTGCAGTGGAACCAGTAGCAGAATTGGTCTGATTGGCAACCGATTGTAAAAAATTTTCCTGGGTACTTTTCATTTACAACCCCTTCTACTGTCGATTATAACACCGATTATTTTTGTTTGAAATTGTCCCAAAAGCAACCACTTCTATAGCCCCAAAGTGGAACCGGTTGGCCCAGAATCAGTTCTGGAACTAGTTCTAGAACTGATTCTACTTCAGTCATACCTTCCACATGGGATCCCGGGAACTGGTTCCGGAACCAGTTCCATGGAATCGGTTGCAGTAGAACCAGTTGTAGAATAGGTGTGGTTGGCTAGCGATTGTAAAAAATTTTCCTGGGGAGATCTTAAACGTCCTATAACAATTTCTATCCAATTTACTACATACTTCAAATGTTGTTACTTCTTTACTACACATCTGTTTTTGAAAAACATTTTAAATGTAATAAAATAAGTAACATACAACAAAACATTTTTCGTTTGCTTGTTTGGTTACATTGGTAGTATAACAATTAAATATTGTTTATCCCAAGGATGACGATAATCAATTATAAAATGTATTGAATTTCAAATAAATTGTAAAATGTCATATCATCTTCTATGGATATTTAACATTCTTTACAATTCATATATTGAATAATTTCTTTAATTGTATGTGTTACAATTTTAGTTAGTTTGCAAATAAAAAATGTATATTTTGCTTATATTCTCCCAATTATCTGTTGTGACGTCATTTTAAGCAGCATCAATTCGAAATATATTAATAGGAGTAGGAGGCCGTACGAGTATACCTACCTCACTTTAGTATTCTTCCACTCAAATTGGTGGTAATATAGTAAAATTACGAAATGTTAAGTTTTTATGTATAAATGTTTAAATGAACAATAGGTCCTTTGGAACAAACATCAATGAGTATCTGGATGTGATAGAATATTTGTTTTGTAGCCAACTCAAATTTACATTCTACTGAAGCAGAAGTTAATTGCTGTTAAGATTTATTGAAAATTAATTGCTGTTAATATTTATTGAAAATTATTACCGAACTAGCTATTTATACTAATTGCCACAAAAGCAGTGTCTTTATATGAAATGGACCTATCAGAAGGAAGAAATTTGCACCTAGCAAGATATTATAGGACCCTCAGCTATTGACCCTACTGCACTAATAGAAAAAAAGGCTGTAGTAGAAAATTTAGTTAAAACTACTAAAAATTAGTTAAAGATGATGTTGCAGAAAAAACTGTTCAAATTAGAAGATTATTTTTGCTATATATTAATAAGATAGGAACATCAAAAATAAAACAGTTAAATACACAGAATTTTAGTTATAGTTGAGTTAAATTTTTGTTAATAGAAAATAACAAATTAAAATGCTAAATCAGCAAAAAAATTTTGCTAAATAATGAGTAACCTTAAAATCACAAAGATATTTAAAATTTTGAAGGTTTTTCTTTAAATGCAAACATAAATCGAGCCTTTTGAAAACAGCAGTTTACAATATTTTAGCAAATATTTCTGCTGATTTTAGCAGAATAGACTGCTATTTGCATTCAACTAAATTTAGCTTAAAAATAACGAAAATTTTGTAGATATAACAGTTTGCTTTTGCTATTTGTAGTCTATTAATAATAAGCAAATTTTTCTGCAGATTCTACAGTACAATTTGTTATTTTCAATTAACTAAAAGTTAACTTAAATATAACTAAAATTCTGTAAGATCATGCAGTGGAACCAGTTGTAGAATTGGTGTAGTTGGCATCCGATTATAAAAAATTTTTCTGAGTAATATCAATCATATGTACACTTAAAATAATACGTCAGTAGAAAAATCTGTCAAATCGGTTTCAAATGGATTTGACTAATTTTTAACAAATTTTTAGTTGAAACACTGATTTAAGCAAAGATTTTAGTTATCTTCATTTAACACAATACTAAAAATCTTCAGTACTTTAACTAAATTATTTAAAACAAATTTTGAAGAACCCATCCGTTACATTGTACAAAATTTATTGTTAAAATATAATATTTTGTTGTTATTGTTATTACCCGGTAGATGGGTAATAACAGTAACCACCAATGTATCCGAAGTTTTAAAGATGGCGCTATTTCTTTCCCTGCCTATGTTTTAAAATGGCCCATATCTCGAAAACTAAGAGAGATAGAGCAAATTTGATGAAAATTTTGACTACCCCTAACCGTACAATACCCAGCAAAAGGGTATTGTACATCCAAAAATGGATGTTGGTGGTGTCTTGGACCATAAAATGGCCCATATCTCGAAAACTAAGCGAGATAGAGAAAAATCGACAAAATGTTTGCTCCATAGAAGGGCCCTTATATGCCTTCACATGATATGGACTAGGTCCGGGGAGGATCCCGAGACCCTAAATTTGGATAAATTCTACGACTCAGTATAATTTACAAATTTTTTATTTAAATTTAGATTTGTTAAATTTAACAAAAGCATTTGTTAAAATAAACAAATTTTATTTAAGTAGGTTTGAGGTTAAGAAGAAGAAGTATAAATATTTTTTCAAATTTATAAACACATTATTAATTTGAAAATCAGACTAGATCTAGTTTCTGCCTTTTTTTATGGACAGACTTCATCAGTGATTTTTCATTAAATTGTATTATTGTTTATATTTTATTATCAGATTGTCTCTATATGTGACCTTCTCCGAGAAAAGGGACCTAGTGTGTCGAAAAACGGGAACTTGGGAAAATCGCTTTTCTCGGAGAAGGTCACATTTGATAATTTTTTCAACAACCTGTCAGCTGTAGGAATGGAACCCATGCACTCCCACATTACCAACGTAACTATTGAACTAGAGTTCGACAGCTTAGCCATCTCACCCACGTAAGGCCTTGCTCATAGTGTGGCTAATTCATAGTTTTCTTGCCTATAAAGCTTTCTGTTATTGGTTTTACTCTCAGAAGTGATCAAACAGACATACAAACATTCTACTTTAGATTTTTTGTTTATCTTCTTATCTCCTACTTGTCACCTTTTTCGCAAATGTTGCCACACTGACGTATGGTTTTATGTTCAAGTGCAGGAAATTTGTGTATATCGGAGACGGACTGCCAGCAGGGCATTTTTATTTTTCTAGTAAAGTGTTGTTTTTTCAAATGCATCATTTAGACCAAATGCAATTAATATTGTAATTAATATGCATTTTTATTATTATTAATTAAAAGTGGGTTTGAGGTTAAGAAGAAGAATAAACATTTTTTTAAATTTTATTTAAGCCAAAAAAACAGGAATAAATTTTGTTAAAATAACAAATTTTTCTGTCCAGCCAATAGACGTATTATTTTGAGTGTACCGTAGGACAAACCTAGTATATCATTTAATTGATTTTCACTTAACACAATTGCTTTTCTATCATATTAATTTTATTCCAAGTACAATTTCAAAATATGTATTTTTTTTTAAAAAGCCAAAACAGTTTTTTTCAATTATTCACTAAAAATAGTTTTGCAAATATTTTTTAAAAATTTCATCAAACTCATTTGTCAACCACCTGTATGGTGGGAGTTTGTGGAGCATATACCAAAGGTGTGTGATAGGCGCGAACAATTTGCGATGTTACTGTACGTACAGCGGGTGCTAGAATTGGTGTAACAACGCGGGCGTGATTATGTACGACAGTTTGGCGTTGATGTGAAACAGCAGTTGGAATATGTTGTACAACTTCTCCTACCTTGGCAATGGTTGGTTGTTGTATTGTTATAGTTTCAGGGGCTATGACAGTACGTAGACCAGGACGTGTTGAGATGGTAATAGGTAAGGGTATTGATTCGGCGGGTAAAATACGATGTTGTATGTTAGCAAAAGATCTTATCGAAGCCAAAGGTGTAGCAGATAAAGATGCTGATGCTTGAGCTGATGAAGAAATAACTACAGATGAACGTGGTAAACCCGAGGATGAAGTTATGGCACTTATTGGTGATGAGGCTTTAGTTTTTGTTATAGAAGCAGGTGATGAAATTGGAGCTGGTGCGGGAGCCGTAGCTGAAGCCTCGGAACTAGCTGATGTTTCCGCTGATTCTTCCGATACACCATTGCTAGAGTTATCCTCCACAGATATAGCATTTGATAAGGAAATTGAATTACCCAATGAAGATGATGATGAAGCTGTCAATGATTTACCACTTGATAGAACTGTATATTGATCTTCTGGTAGCAAAAGTTGAATATTAGAAATCGCTGCCTCATTTAAACAAACTAAAGCTAATGTAATTATGACCTGTATACCAAAAAGGATGTGGGTTACTATTCCTAAATACTGAATTACAACAAAATCTTTCGACAAACTCACCAGTTTGCACATTATTGTTGACAAATAATTTACATTAAATAATAAGAAGAAGAAAAAAATTAAAAAGTTTTCGCAAACTGTTTATAAAATATTAATTATGTTATATTAACAGCTAAATTTAAACTGATAATTTATAGAACAAAAATATTAACTTTTATAGTTCACTAACATCAATGGAATAACAATAAAAATTAAATCATGTTAATATCTATTATTGTTAACTTAAATTAATGCATCAGTAATTTATAGTTAAAAAAAATTTAATAAATATGTATTAAAATTCTCCATGTTGCCAATAAGCACACTGAGAAAAAAATTATATTATCATATTTGCATTACCTGCTTCTTTTTGTATAAACATTTTAAATTTGGTATGCATCTTTTTAAAGTAAATATAATTTTTGTTGAAATTTTCATGTTTTTCTTATTAAATTTAATATCAACACATATGTTTTGCATTTTAAAAATACGAAGAAGCATATTTAAATTAAAAAGGGTACAAACTTACCAGGAAGGCTACTCACCCGCGTATTCTGCGGAAATTATGATATGTGATAGAAAAGAGAAAATTTATGAGCACGTATTTTTGTTAGCAATCCACAGTGGGATGTTTTTACAATATTTTGGAACTAATTCTGATTTTTAATACCATACATATTTTTGAGCTTTTAATTAGAATAGAGTCATATAACCTACCTCGGGCATGTGGAAATTTTGAAAGCCTGCCAGTTATCTATATATAAACCGATTAAAAAAATATAATATTTTAGTAATTTGGTAGTAAAGTCCCACAAGAAACATGCATATTCCTCTGGGTCATCTCTTAAGTTGCAAAAGTTATACTCATTTTATGATTAAAATTTTACATTGTTAAAACAATCTGGTTCGGGTTTTTTTGTCAATTGCGAATATTTTGAAAAAAGCTATGTTGTATTTGCAACTAATTATTCTATTTCATAAAGAATTTTTCAGCGTAATATTTTCTTCACGTTTAATATGGCCCGCCTTTAGAGTTGAAAATTAAAATAAAACGTAATTTTAGTCATTTTATGGTCAAAAGGAATCCAGATAAAAAGTTTCTTTTAGAACATATGTACTATTAATATTATTCTGAAAAGCTACTTCCCTAAGATGCACCTTATGCATAAAATATTCCTGCTTGCTAACTCTTCTTCTTCCAGACCATTCCGAATTCGACAATTTTTTTACTAAAATTTTAAAGCTAATTTTACATTATAACCTATTCCCCATAAAGACAATCTGATGATAGTGTTTGGTTACATTTGAAAATGCATTAATTGTCAACCATTGGTTCTAGGAAAGTTTTTTTCATTAAGTTTTTTCTATATTTGTTGTAAAATAAATTGTAAATTCTATTTGGAATTTGTCATATTTGATCTTTAAAAGCGAACAAAAATAATACTCATCGTTAATTTTAACTTTAGAAATGTTATTCTCTGAGTGCACCACCGGAATTTTAAAATGTAAAGCGGGTGCAGATACTCCAAAATGGTGCTAATGTGATTTTATATTTTCAATACCGCTTTTACTGTGGTTAATACTGCAATAACTTTAAAAATCCCATTTTTGGGAATTTACACAGTTTTTTGGGATTTGTCGGGTTTTTTTCTCATATCAACTTTTCTCTGTTTCGATTTTAAGAATCCGACCAGTTGAATTATTTCCAAAATATTTTAAAACGCCCCACTGTGCTGTTTCATGTTAAAGGGTGACAGAGAAGGGCGGAAACATATCCGTAATTTACGAAATTTAAATAAATTTGTAAAAACAGAAAAGTTTTTGATTGGATTCAGGGCTGCCACAAATTTTGAATATTAGTACATTGAAAATAATACGTCAGTAAAAAATCCGTCAAACGGGTTTCAAATCGATTTGACTAATTTTTAACAAATTTTTATTTAAAAACCTGATTTAAACATGGAATTTAGCTATTTTCATTTAACACTAAAAACACTCAGTAGGTACTTCAACTAATTTTGAGTGTTAATTTTCAAAAATATTTATAACTAATATATGAAATAGACTGGTCACTTTTACATGGCGTTGTCATAGGAGGTGGAAATTGACCCCTTGTGACATGTCACAAGACAAATCCCAGGACAGGTTCCTGAACTTTGTTTTTTATGAGAGTTCAGTAACCTGTCCTGGGATTTGTCTTGTGACATGTCACAAGGGGTCAATTTCCACCTCCTATGACAACGCCATGTAAAAGTGACCAGTCTATTTCATATAAAGGGGCCAGTTCGGTGACAGTTTGTTAAAATTTCCCGTAGGGATGATATGTACTAGGACCGGAGAGGGTCCCGAGCAGAACAGATTTGACGACTCAGTATAATTATAAATGAAATTGTAGTTTTACTAATTTTTTACTTAAATTTAGATTTGTTAAATTTAACAAAAAATATTTTAAAATCCCCAAATTTTATTTTAAGCCAAAAACAAGAATAAATTTTGTTAAATTAACAAATTTTTTTTTTCAGACAACAGACTTATTATTATGAGTGTAATGTAGATGAAAGTAGCGCTTCGGAGAAAGTCGTCAAAAACCAAATATCCTTAAAATGTATGTCTTATAATTCACAAAAACAATTAAGCACGAAATATGCCTTTCAAATACCTTTCATTTGATAATCAATTTGACCCAAAAATTAAAATTTCTTAAAATAAAACGAAAAAAACAATTTCTAAGACGCCCTTTAATCTCCTAAACATGAGATTAGGCCGCTAAAAAACTACATCTTCCTGAATTTTCTCTCCTCTATGGCATATCCTAATTTGGATATCCATATTAAATTAAAAAAAAAAACTGCTTTGAAATCAAACCAACAGGGCTCACTCACCCATTAGGATAAGCCATATCCTATGGCATATCCTAATGGGTGAGTGAGTGAATGAGTGCCATAGGATATGGCTTATCCTAATGGGTGAGTGAGCCCTGTTGGTTTGATTTCAAAGCAGTTTTTTTTTTAATATAATAATGTTTCTGCTTAATTTGAATACTTTTTTTCTGTGTGCATGCATGTTGCCACATGCATAATAACTAAAATATTGAATTTCATTTGTTTAATGACTTGTAAAGATTTGATTGACAATTATCTAAAGTATTTAATGAACAAATTTGATTCCATCATTAGTTTAAAGCCGTAAAATAAAATTGGATTTTTGTTTGTCCCCTACTGCGTATGAGTGATATTAATTATTTTAACTTTACACCAATCCCGCGGCCTCCCAATTTTACTAAAAAGCGTTCACATACTCGAAAATTGGGTAAATGAGAGCGGTCCTGAGAGAGGAATATTCTTCTTCTTCTTCTTGCACGAAGAAGCCCATATTTCTTTCGTGTAAATTTAGGTATATTGTTTTTATCAGCTGCTATATCATTACTCTGCATGACAAAATCTTGACTTTTAAAAATTAATAGAGCTCTGACCATCAATTCTATATATTTCGGACATGCTGATTACAATGGCATACTTTATTTTTTGATCTAAGGTAAAGATTTTCCGCGAAATTTCTTTAAAGTATGGCGGTTTTCCATTTAGTTTTTTATATACAAAAATTTTCAAATGCAATCAATATAAATTTTTTGTGGTGAAATGTAGGCACAGGACCTGTATTCATATTTAGGCTTAAAATTTGATGCATAAAACTTGATATTAAAAGCACTGTTCGCGTTTTATACGGATTTTTATGGTTTTTTAAGATTTTAGCAAACTGAATCGCTGAAAGCAAGAGGCCTTAATAAATCCTATGGCTTATTAAAGAAGCAAATAAAAGGAAAATATTTCAACAAAAAAATGTATTAATCTATAGCGGCCTATACGTTAAAACTGCGATTTTAAAAAAATTTTATATGGCAGCATAGCTTTCCAAGTTGTCCTCAAAGCATGGATGGTAACCCAAACGATGCGGTTATCGGTAAGGGTAACGCTATTTTAGATTATTTCGGTAACGGTGTTTTAAGGGTAACGCTATTTCATTTATTTCGGTATCGGTATTTTAAGGATAACGGTTTTTCAGTTATTTCGGTAACGGAATTTTAAGGATAATGGTTTTTTTGAATATTTCGGTAACGGTATTTTAAGGTTAACGGTATTTCATTACTTCGGTAATGGTATTTTAAGGATAACGGTAGTCAGTTATTTCGGTTCATGTCGCAATTTTTTTTACAAAAAACAAACGACATTAAAAACAGAACCAAATTACCAACATAATGGACAAAATAACTGAATAACCACGTGCAATTACCAAAAGCAGAAAATTAAAAATACGGTATTTCATTTATTTCGGTAACGGTATTTTAAGGGTATCGATATTTCATTTATTTCGGTATCGGTATTTAAAGGATAATGGTATTTCAGTTATTTCGGTAACGGTATTTTAGGGGTAACGGTAGTCAGTTGAAAGGGTTTTGAATCGATAACGGTATTTTAGCGGTATTGCCTGCCAACCCTGCCCCAAAGTCCAACTTTTAGTATAATATGGGGTCACCTCTAAAAACTGTTCTTGCAAAATTTCAAGAAATACAGTTTCCATTTGCAAAAGTTATCGCAATAAATACATTTTTTACTAAGGTTAGTATTGTACTAAGGACATTTTAATATACTAAAGTGCCTTTTATAAAACTGATTTAAATTAGTGCCAAAAGGGTCATAATTTTTAAACACTGTTATCAATAGGGCAAGGAATTTCATGCACTTGAAAATGGAAGATATGCGCCTAAAATATGCGGCTGAAAAAAGAAAAATATGCATTAAAAATATAAGAAATATGCACTAAAAACGATTATTTTTGCAAAAATTATGCACTTTAAAACTTCAAAATATATTTAAGTTAGTTATATTGCAAACAGACACACAACTCGAAGAGTTTCCAGGTCAATAAGGTTTTTAAGAATGTTTATTTTGATTGAATCAAAATATGAAAACGTATCAATTTTTTATGTTTTTTTTTACAAAATAAAAAATGCTCCTAAAAATAAAAATAAGCACAAATATGCATTAAAAAGCGCAAAATATGCATTAAAAAGGCACCGAAGATTTAACAAAATATGCAAAAATATGCAACTACAAATCGATGCCATTTTGTTCTAAATTTACTGATTTGGATAAATATTTAGTCCATGTTAGTTTTGAACTATCGAGAAAAAATATGCATTTGCATGGAATTCATTTCCGTAATTATCAAATTTACAATTTAAAGTTTTTTAATTTTTTTTTTAAATTTTAAAAAATCAACGATTCCCAGTGTAGAATGACATATCATTATTTTTTGGACTTCCAGTAATGAGACCCACTTACCTTCTGTATTATTTTAAAACATAAAATAATGAGTTACTGATAATGACTTATTTTTATCATTATTTCAAATAGAAAATAATTTTTTAGATTTTTTTTAAAATTTTTTGAAATCTATTTTTAGACTCAATATTTTTTAAACACTAGTAAGGATATATGTAACCACATATTTTTTGATTTTTTGTATGTTGGCGAGTAAGCTTACTTGTGTGCAGCAGGTCAATTATGTTTTTATCTATTAAATATTACATGTCGATATAGCTCAGATGGTAGAGCTGTTGACTGGCAATCTGTAGACCCAGGTTCGATTCCCGCACCAGCAAATTTTATTAAAAAAAAAAATACAATAAAAATATTTTTTTTTATATAATTTATTTTTTAGAAAATCTATTTTTAGACTCATTATTTTTGTCAGTACTGGTAAGCACATAGGTAACGATATATTTTTTGATTTTTCGTATGCTGGTGTGTAACGACAACTCATTATTTTTCGCGACATCGCCATATAAAGGTAATAAGAAATGTAATAACAAAAGTAACTAGTTACCATTACCAAGTATGTAGTTACATAACCACATATCTGGTAATGATTTTATACACTGGGTTATAATTTAAAGTTTTATTAAGAAGATGTAAGAGATTAAAAACATATTAATAAAACATAACAGATATTCCTGAGCGGATATTGATAAAACTTCCTGATATTATTTTTTTAGGTCTAAAAATAAAATTCTTAACCCTCCGATGACCCACATTTTTTCCAACGGTCGATGACGTACAAGGTCCCCAGGCACCTAAAATGTTAATGTATCAGATAATTCGTTATTTTTATGTTTATTTTTTGTTAGAATTGGGGAATTTTAATACCTATATGTCCTATATGATTACAAAATGTGTGCCGATATAAATTTCTTACAGAAACATAAAAAAATGTAGGGCAAAAAAGATTATTATACCCTACACCACTATGTGGTCAGGGTATTATAAGTTTGTGCTGATGTTTGTAACACCAAAAAATATTGGTCTTAGACCCACCTTATAGTATACCGATCGGCTTAGAATTTTTTTTTATTTCGTTTTAACGATGTCCGTCTGTCCGTCTGTCTGTCTGTCCATGCATTCTTGTGCGCACTCTACAGGTCGCAAATATTAAGATATTTTGATGAAACTTGGTACACCGACTTATGTCGGCCCAAGGACGACGCCTATTGATTTTGGTAAACATCGGTCCATGTTTAGACCTAGTGTCCATATAAGGGTCCCCCCAAAATTATATTGTTTATACGCTGCAGGTCGCAAATATTAAGATATTTTGATGAAATTTGCTACACAGACCTATTTTGGCCCAAGGACGAAGCCTATTGATTTCGGTGAACATCGGTACATGTTTAGACCTAGTGCACATATAAGGGTCCCCCCAAAATTGGCTTGGTTACAAACTGCAGATCGCAAATATTAAAATATTTTAAAGAAATTGGGTGCGCCTATTGATTTCGGTGAACATCGGTACATGTTTAGACCTAGTGCACATATAAGGGTCCCCCCAAAATTGGCTTGGTTACAAACTGCAGATCGCAAATATTAAAATATTTTAAAGAAATTGGGTGCGCTGACTCAGATTATAGAAAATTTTGACACAAGCCCCATTTTAACCCATTCGAATTTTGGATCCAAACATTAGTTGGCTTTTACCCAGACTGGTGTAGGGTATTGTATAGTCGGCATGCCCGACTTTAACCTTTTTACTCGTTTTTTATTGAGTTAAGGTGGGTATCGACCATAGAAAAAATTTTGTTTTCGAATTTATATTTATATTTTATTTAGATAGAGTACATCTTCAGTATATTCTCCAAAAATTTCAATAGAAAATTCGAAGTAATAAAATTTTCAAATATTTTTTTGTAAAATATGTTTTAGTCTCAAAGTAATATTCCATTCTTTAAATTTGTATACAATTTTTTTTTTTTTACCACTATACAGCCAAAGCGGGTAAACCGATTTTGATGTGGTTTTTTTCTTTCGTAGTCAACAAAAAACTGTAGTCCTTCTCGTGGCCCTTTTTTTGAATTTCAGTCAAATAAATTTTATATTCCAAGCAATGTTGTTTTTTCTTGCCGTTTTTGAAATTCCTAAGTTCGTGTGGCAACTTTGTTAAAAAAAATTAAAAAAAAAAATTGGGCCACGATAAGGACTAAGGAGTTTATCTGCTATTAAGAATCACTTTACGTTTTTATTTTCCGATAAATAATGAAGTCTGGACAGGCCAGTAAAAGGCCTGTATTGAAGTGGCAACCCTGGCGATTTTGACTGGGGAAATTTAAAAGTAATATTTTTTGAGAATACTAAAATTATATGCCTTTTAAATAAAAAAATATTGTTAATTGAATTTTTGACAACCATTTAAATATGCACTTTAAAATGCTGTTGTTACAGTAGTTACCCCCCTTAAAGTAAATAATTGATATAAGGTAATTAAATTCAGCTAATATAAGACAAAAAATAAAATATGTATAAATATAAGATGAAATAAATAAAAATACATGGTAATTATATTGCCGGTGCTGCTCCGGTGGCTCTTGGGCCTACACATATGCAGAAACATTGCACATATTGCATTTGTTCAAGGTGGAGAAATGTTCAAGCCAGACAGGATCAAGACAAACAAACCCGTGTAAAATCAGTCTTACGATGTCTATCCGATTATTAGGGCATACCAATGATGGTAGGGCACCTTCTCCCAGCGGATGTGATATCTGCCCAGTAAAGAAAAACAGTAGGAAAACAAATATTACAATCTAACAGCTGTATTTATTTGAGATGGGCGCGTGAGTGAATTTTAACTCACGTTGACGAACAAATAATTGCCACTGACGACTCACTTTTTTTCTTCTCACCCTCACTCTAAATTTCACAAATAGAAATGAAACAGAAAAAAATCCATAAAAACATACAAAAGGTCCCTGGGGACCTTGTAGGTTCTCCACGTATAAAATGTCTTCAAACCGCTGATTATGATAAAACACATACAAGAATCGTGTCAAAATTAGTGAAATCGGTTCAAAACATCGCATATATAAAAGTCAATGATGCATCTCTGAAAACCCAAAAGGTCCCTAGGGACCTTGTCGGTCATCGGAGGGTTAATTTATTTTAAAAAAATTAACCTATAAGTGCTGTTGTAGACGCGTTGACGATATATTCAATTGGAATATAATTCAATTTTCTTTCCCTCTGTTGTGTGTAACCCACAATGATTTAAAAGAATTAATTCTTTAATTCACTTTTTAAAAATTAATGTAATTCGAATTAAATTTCATTCCGTAATACCATTCTTATCTAATTAATTCAATAGCTTAACTCACAAAAGCTTTAAATTATATGAATTAATTCTATTTTGAATGAATTCTTATTGAATGAATTCAAATTTACCCGAATTGATTTAGTAAAAAGGTTAATGAAACTGTGTTTTTTTTGCATTCGTTTAGTCAAATGAAAAATTGAAAATTGCAATTATATGCCGAATTATTAGAATAATACAAATTGACTACGTTTAAAATTCGTCTAAAATAAATAAATAATATTACTCGTAATAGTGCTTTGTATAGCTTGTGTACTTTGGCTTTAATTCTGTGTTATGCGGGCAATAGACTAGGGAAGTGACTTGCACAGTATCGAGTTTGACCAAGTCAGTTAGAGCTCCTCACACTATTCAAGCAAATTGGGCAAATTTTATTTTAATTTATACGTATCAGCAGAAACATGTAGCGGATTGTTATTGCAATATCAGTCTTTTAATGCTACATTTTACACTTTGAGCAGGCCAAAATACCTGAAATTCTTTGGTGATGTTAATAAATTAATACTAACATTTTTTACTTTACGTTTATTAATATTTTAAATTTCTTTTATCCGTGTTTATGATGTTTAGTCTTCAAATATCACTGCCGAACTATGCTAATTTCACCTAACATTGCACAACCGACTTGCATAAGTGCTAAAATATTGCGTAAAAATCAAAATTGCTTTGATTTTTATTCAAGTCTGAAAAATGTCTTTCGCAGATACGCAAACCAGGCCATACACTATTCAACTGACCTGCACTGAGAGTATTTTCATCACTTCAGTAATGAATTTCTTCATAGTTTATGAAAAGTTCATAAAATTAATGAAACTCTTCATAAAATGAATGAAACTCTTCATAAAATTAATAGGCCACTCGTCCAATGAATAAATCATTCAGCCAATGAAGAGCTCCATAATATCTATGAAGCAATTTCATTTACTATTATTTATTATAGTTGGTTGTTGTCGTTGCTAAGCTGGAGTGCAAATGCAAAAGGCGTAATAAAATCGTAGCATATTTTACGGATGTAAAAAATATATCTAAAAAAAGAATTCATTAAATTAAAAAATATTGAAATAAAAAAACTTTTTATATATAAAAACCAAAACCTTAAGCTCAAGAAAATTGTGCAGTTAAAATAGAAAAAGAAGATTAAATAAACTACAAGAATTTAAATTAAAAAGTTTAATAAAAAAAGTTTCGAAAAAATTAATATGATTTATAAAAAAATTTTATAGTCTAAAATTAATAATAAAAAATTAATAAAAAAAATTATAAAAGATTATTCTCACAGGGAATGACGATATTTTACAAAAAAATTAAAAAAAGTAAATACTATTGAACAATTTCATAAATATAAAGAACATTTTCATTAAATTTATGAAGATCTAATTTATGAAATTCAATGAATTTTTTTAATGAAATTATGAAATTTTATGAAAGAAAAGTTATGAAAAATTTCATAATATTAATCAAATATTATATACATAATGAAATTCTTCATTGGTTCATAAAACAATTATGAATGAATGTACGATTTGAGTGATTCAAGTAGGGAATTTCTTCAATTATTATTTGGAAATGAATCTTATAAATGAATATGAAGATTTTTAAAATCTGAATTACGATTTCCATGAATTAATCTTAAATAGAATTAAGTCTTACGAAGCTCTGGTAACCAAGTACAAACTTTTAAATTTATCATACTGATATACTACATGTAAACATGCAATTTCTAAGGAAATCTTTCCATTCGAATAGAATTAAGTCGTTTGTTTGATTTTTTGTGTTTTCTTTGCACCAAAGTATGATGACATTTGTTTTGGTTATAACATCACTGTAATAATTTAATATTTTTCTTTATTGTTATTTTATATTTTACTATTATATTATGTAATAACTTGTAGAAGTTTATATTATTAAACAACTATTGATGTAATAATTTACACGGACAGTTACAAGATCTGATAGGGGGACAAATGAATATGTGTAGGTACTTCTTTTTTGCAAAACAATTTTTAACTAATTTTTAGTCAAGACCTCCCTACAAAAAAACCTAAAAACCCAAAAACTTCACAATTTCCATTTTTATACCCTACACCACTACGTGGGCAGGGTATAATAAGTTTGTGCTGGTGTTTGTAACACCAAAAATATTGGACCCACCTTTTAGTATACCGATCGACTTAGAATCACTTCTTGTTTCGATTTAACGATGTCCGTCCATGAATTCTTGTGCGCACTCTACAGGTCGCAAATATTAAGATATTTTGATGAAATTTGTTACAACGACCTATGTCGGCCTATTGATTTTGGTTAAAATCGGTCCATGTTTAGACCTAGTGCCCTTATAAATGTCCCCATAAAATTGGTTGTTTATACGCTGCAAGTAGGAAATACGAAGATATTTCAATGAAATTTGGCTCGCTGACTCATATGGTCTCAAGGATAAAGCCTATTGATTTTAGATAGGATCGGTCCATATTTGGACTTATCGCCTATATGGGCTACATTTTCGATTATCTCTTATTTTACCTTTTTTCTATAAAATTTTGACACAAGTCCATTTTAACCCATTCGAATTTCGGATCCAAACATTAGTTGGCTTTTAACCAGACGGGCATAGGGTATTATATAGTCGGCATGCCCGACTTTAACTTTTTTACTCATTTATATTGGTATTATGAAAACTGTCGACTCGATATTTAAGTAACGTACAAATTCGGAAATAAGAACATATGACCTAATAGACATCACATAAACCGAAACCTCTATTAGTTACGATATCGGTATTTGAACTTTTTAACGCGTTTCTATAAAGTTGTACCTCACACTATATAGTACAGGGTATAATGACTTTGTCCTTTTTGTTAAACCCACAGTTACTTTTTGTTACACGTTTTATTATATATTTCCCTATATTTATTTCACCGTTAATTTAAATTCCCTTCCCGCATCCAAATCGTAATATTTTTAATTGTTTTGTATTAAAATTCCACTCTTTACTTCTTTTATACGAGTATTTTCCATCACTCTTTTTTTTTTAGTTAAAATTATATTATTTATAAAATATTATCTAATGATGCATATAAATCGGTCGTATATCCAAAAAATCCAAATCTAAATCTTTAACTTTTTCCGTATGATGAACGGTATGATTTAGATTAGTGGGTGCGACATAACCTAGTGCCCGGCCACGTGGTGATATCACTAAATGTGCATAATTTTGTGATGAACCTTGATATGATACTACAGAGGGCGCTGCATCAATGATTAATGAATTTGTTGTTACCGGTAGACCAACTGTTGAGTAAAACACACAACTGAAGACTAACAAAAGAATCCATGTGAGTTGGAATCCACTAATCTGCGAAATTGCATTTCAATTATTCATCATCCGGAAAAATGTTTTAAATTTTTTACTAAAAATACTTACTTTATTCATGTTGATGGATTGAAAGAGCTTTATAGACTGTTTGTTATTAAAATAAGAGTTATTTGCAGTTAGTTCTTTTTTTTATTTCTTCTTACTATTATTGGTTGCTATTATTTCTAAGATACTCACAAGAGGTATTTTGCTATTGAGTGATTTACTTTAAAAAAATAGAAGGTGTGTGTACAAACAATTATTTACGTAAACAATAGTAAAAATATAAAAAAAATATGTAATGCTAATACTTTTAATACATACTCAATCTACCTCTATATACAAATTCAAACAACCCGCAACAAAACTATGATTTTTTTCATCAAAATATTAAATGAAAAAAGTGAAGGTTGTGCATAAAAAATAGAAGTGTGTTAATATTAAAATCAAATAAGATTGAAATTAAAAGCCTGAATAGATCGATTTTATCATACGCTACATTTGAAATTGTGAAAACGATAAATAGCGACTAGAGTTCAAACAAATATTCGTTTCGGCAGAAACAACTTTCTGCAACTACTCGTATTCGGTATTCATCAAAATTCCACACTGAATAAGAGATTAATCACAACTGGGTCGACAACGACAACGAGAGTTGCTTTTTCATATATTTTGTGTGGGAAGCAAAATGTCTCCATGTCGTCCGGCGATTTGTCGTCGTAATAGAATCTATTTTATTTTCATGACGACACACTAACACACACTAAAAATATTTGGCAAATTGTTGCCATTAGAACAGAGTTGTAAAAATATGTATTGGAGTTGTAAAAATTCGTACTTTGTTTACAAAAAATTTATTTTTTTGACAGAAGAAATATAATGGAAAATAAAAATACATAATTTACCGCAAAAAATCAAAATTAAATACAATAAAATGTGAAACAACAAGAATTAATGCAAAACCAATTGAATTGATGAAGAAGCTTCGAAGAATTAATTCCCTAATTCCCGTTTTTTGAACTGAATTTATATTTTGGGAATGAATTCCCTGACCACACTTAAGGAATTGAATGAATTCCTTTTTTTTCATTCGATTTATATTAAAGGAATTCATTCATTTTTTTCTAATGCCTTCATAAAATTTTATGAATTCATTCAACAAGGAATTCATTCAATTCTAGTTAATTCAACTTTTGGTAAAGGAATTCATTCAATTCTAGTTAATTCAACTTTTGGCTAAGGAGTTCATTCAACTGTGCACTTAATTCAACTTTTGATCATGGAATTCATTCAATTCCAGTTAATTCAACTTTTGGTCAAGGAATTCATTCAATTCTAGTTAAATCAACTTTTGGTCAAGGTCTTCATTCAAGTTCAACTTTTGGTCAAGGAATTCATTCAATTCTAGTTAATTCAACTTTTAGTCAAGGAATTCATTCAATTCTAGTTAATTCAACTTTTAGTCAAGGAATTAAATTTATTTCGTTTAATTCCCTAGGAATTGAAACTTAATTCAGTGAATTAAACGAAAAAACTTTAATTCTTTAGGGAATTAAACGAAATAAATTTAATTCCTTGACTAAAAGTTGAATTAACTAGAATTGAATGAATTCCTTGACTAAAAGTTGAATTAACTAGAATTGAATGAATTCCTTGACCAAAAGTTGAACTTGAATGAATTCCTTGACCAAAAGTTGATTTAACTACAATTGAATGAATTCCTTGACCAAAAGTTGAATTAACTAGAATTGAATGAATTCCTTGATCAAAAGTTGAATTAAGTGCACAGTTGAATGAATTCCTTAGCCAAAAGTTGAATTAACTAGAATTGAATGAATTCCTTGACTTCAAATTGAATTAAATAGTGTTGAATGAATTCTTTAGTGAATGAATTATTTAATTTTAATTCTTTACGCTTTGGTCAGGGAATTCATTCTATAAATTTGAATTCTTCGAATTTATTCACAGGAATTAATTCCTGCTTATGTCTTATTGATGAATTCATTCCTTGAATTAAAGAATTGAATTAAATTTTTTGGGAATTCATTCCAAAAAGGAATTAATTCTTTAAAGCTCTGATTGCGGCGAAACAAATACAATCATATTCTTGTTTTGCTTTCTTTTTTTTCTAAACGTCTAATTGTCGTTGAATTTAAATTAATCGCGACGACCTTTGCAGTCGTCGGTCGACAATCGACCTAGTTCTGATTAAATTCTAAGAAAAAACGAGTAAAAAGGTTAAAGTCGGGTATGCCGACTATATAATACGAACGGTCTAATGTACATTATCCCCATTTTCAAACTGAAAGTATGGTACATGACAATCAGAGAAGAAAATAAAAATACGAGTATGGTAAAAAAGCCAAAAAAAGCAAAAGTAAAAAAACTTTGAAAAACAACACTTCTTTTTAAAAAAATATACTTTTTTACACTAATAGAAAAAAGTTAGTTAAAAATTTAGATAAAACTACTAAAAATTAAATAAAACTGATGGTGCATAAATAAACTACTAAATTAACAGATTAATTTTGCTGTATATTAATAAGATAGGAACAGCAAAAATAAAACAGTTAAATGCCCGATCAAAAAAACATTATATATATATCATATATAGTCATATCTCATTTGATATAGATCGACATTTAATCTTATCCAAGTTCATCTCAAAATTGGGGTATCCAGTAATATCCAATCAGATCTCTCAAATATATTACAGGATTAAATTAGATCCAAATAGATCTCAAAATTGGGCGATCCAATAATATCCAATAATATAAAATTGAGATCTTGATAGATCCCAAAATATCCTATGGGATTAATTAAGATCCAATTAGATACAAACGGATAAGCTAATTTTGGCAGATCGAATTGGTTAATTTGAGATCAAAATTTATCCTTGATATATGTATGTATTTGGAATTATTTAAATTTTAATAAAATTTAAAATATAACATAAAAAATTAAAAAAAAAAATATTTATTATTTAAATAATATTCATTTCATTAAAAAAAAAACGCCGTCGGCAGGATTTGAACCAATATGGCTGGCATTGTAGTCGATCACTTAACTCACTCACACTGCTATACAAAATGACTGACTATATGAGACAACATTGTTCGTGTTACTGAGTTATATATAATTATATAAATTTATAAATATAGATGACTTAGAAAAAATAAATTAATAACATTCTTACAGAAAAATAAAAATTAAAAATATTAAGTTTTTTCCACTCACGGAATGGTTTTGGTGAAGAAGATAAAAAAAATGCTTGTTGAAGGATCTAGGCACCGATTTATATGGCTCAAAGGTCTAAATATCAACAGTCTGTATTTGCAAAATTAATAATGGGATAAGAACAATATACATGTTGTTGAAAACGTAATAACCCTACTAAAAAAAATTATATGACTTTTGATATTATATATAATTATATCCGAAAAATGAGAACATCTAATTGTATCAAATTAGATCGTATTTTGATAGTTGACATAATTAGATCTAATTTGATGGAATAAGTTATGGTTTGATACAATTTTATCCGGATTGTGGGCGCTGTGGTGTAATGGTTAGCGCGTTGGACTGTTACACGTGAGGTTGCGGGTTCGAGCCCCAACCAAGGCAACACCAATTTATGAAAAGTAGTAATATGTATGAGTTTTTTCTATCCCTCATACATATCGCAGCGTCCTCCTTCGGTGTTCCCATAGCACTTAACCTCACCGAAGTAAAAATAATATAACAGTGCTATGAACTAAAAAGCTTTAACAAAGTTCGCCAACTCACCATCAGATGGCGCGCAACAACTGTTCTAAAATTCAACATCTCGCGCAATTACAGTGTTGCTATAGGTGAAGCCCTTCATCTTTCACCACTTTTCAGTTCTTCTCTATCCCCTTTCAAAAGGAAGCAACACGTTAATTAATAGGAAGAATTTCCTGAGTGTTGCTTCTCTTGAGAAAAAAAAAAAAAAAATATATATATATATATATATTAAGGTGGACCTTGAAATGAAATTTTTGCGATATTTTGGTAGATGAGGGCTCTATTCCGTGCCTTTTTGAAAAAAAATGACAATGCCGAAAAAAAAAATTAAAAAAAAAAAAAATTAGGGGTTGCGCACGAGCCGAGAAAAAGGTCCACTTTGCCAAAATTAGGGGGGAAATTGCCATAGGTCATCAGGGGTCACCCGTAGGGGGGAAGAATGTATGGCCGACCCCCATTAACTTTTTACCGCCAACATTTTCCCCCAAGCCACCCACCCCCTAGCTCCTCCCCTTAGGGGGGTCACCATACAAAAATGGAGGTTGCTCAGTATTTTCGAAAAACACCATAGGTCATCAGGGGTCACCCCTAGGGGGGCAAAATATATGACCGACCCCCATTAACTTTTCATCCCCAACATCTTTTCCGAACAAACTTACCCTCTATCTCCACTCCTTGAGGGACTCCCCATACAAAAATAAAAGAAGCTGTAATTGAGTAGTACTACTAAGCACTTTTAATATAATATAGTCAAATTAACATATTTTTGTTCGCTGATGGGTATTTCTTGCGGTAAGAATCGATAACATGTAGTAAATACTGTTTCTCTTCTTCGCCTTGACACAGTATTCTATTATAATCTTGTATCATTTTTACTCCTCTTTCGGCAGTGTCGTTCACAACGCGCAAGTTATTTACAATTCTACGACCTTCTTGATAGTCTGCGCGAGATTTCCAGGTTGCTGGATTTGCTAGAATGAAATCTTGCGATATTCCAAATCGTACAAATAAATTTTTGGTATTATGAGAGACGAAGTTGCTCAAGTCTTTAGCCAAGAATTCCTCATTCACATCTTTGAATTTCACCTCGATTTTTTTAACGCTGGTGCTTTTGATTACGACGCGAGGAGCTGGGGGAACCGGGTCGTCTTCTTCATCTTCTTCACCTTCTTCGTCTTCTTCGTCTTCTTCATCTTCTTCACCTTCGTCATTCTCCTTTTCTAGCAATGCTTGGGCCATTTTGGCCTTCAACTCATTTGAAACCTTGTCATCGAAAAAGGCAAGGGCTATGTGCTCATCGGCGAGATACCATAGGTGACCGATAAATTTCTTTATCATTACCCGAGATAAATCCTGGTCAACGGACTTGTACTCGACGATGTCCTTCAAAAACTTCCAATCTTGATTCGGCGCCTCAGCTGCTCGAGAAGAACCAAACCATGCCTTGACGTAAAGTCGCACCACAAAAATACAAACGTGTCGAATACCATTCAATTCACATACAGATAAGTGAAAAGTTCTCCGAAACAAAAACATCTTGAGGCTGTAAATGGCTTTTGCCATCCATCGAGCATGGGAAACGGGTCCTGGAGCTCGGAAATGGTAATTCTCAAGTTTTTCACCCAGAAACAAAAGAATTAATTGTAGCATTTCTTTGTAGTCATCGCGAGGGTGTTTCTCCTTCAATTGATCTAAGCAAAACTCCTTTATGCCGACTTGCATTGCCACAGGAATTTTTCTGACGACTTGATCGTCTATCAAGCCAGAATGGAATGGTTTAACCTTTACAGCGTCCCATTCCTGTTTGAAACGGTCAAAGCAAGGAACGCCTGGTGCACTGGTCTTTCCCATTTTTGTCTCAAAAACTTCCCTTAGCACCAGTTCGTATACGTGGTGTCTGCAAGGTAAATATAAGATTTCTCTCTCCAACAGCCGCTCAAGAGCAACTGCGGCTCCGGAGAATGGGCCACTGTTCGTTGATGTCGTGTCGAAAGAAAGTCCTTGTATTCGATGTGTCATATGCCAAGATGCCAACAGTTGATAAACGGCATGTGCTATTCTCCGGCCTTTTCCTTTCCCATCTTCTACTTTGGGAACTCCAAGAAGTTGTTCTTTTTCTCCGTACGAGACAATTACCGGTAGACGGTCCACCTTCTTTGTACCCACAAAATCCAAAAGCATTTTGCCATCCCAATGGACTACGAAGGATTTAGCTGCGACAAGCTGGAGATAAATGAAACGCGTTGAAGAATAAGAATTCTGAATGAGAGCAAATAAATCTATGCGATCTTACTTCTGGATTGTCTTTCACATAACTCAGCATGTTCTCTCGATTTGAACGCCGACATCTCCGAAGCGACGTACGGTTTATTGTGTATTGTTGAGGATCGCGTCCAAATGCTTCTGCCGCCGCTATCATAATGCCGACCGCGTCTCGGTCAGTCACTTTGCACTTGTCCAAAGCTGATAGGACTCGTTCAGTAAAACATTGTTTGTAACCTCTTATGTCACCAACATTTGATGGGCCAGCTTCTGCCGGGAAGTTTTCGTCCTGTCTCCCATTATCATCGCTTGAATCACTGCTTGAGAATTTAACCACTGCAATTGAAAGAATTTCATTTGAATATAAACATTGGACGAACACACAAAGCGCGAAATAACTTACCGCCTTTAGCGAACTGATCTCTACTAGATTCCGTTGCACGTTTGCGTCGCAACTCTTCTTGTTCTTCGCGCTCAGCTTTTCTTTTCCTCGTTCGAGTATCAGTAGCGTCCACACCTCCCATAGTTCCTGGCCGGCCATCTTCTCTTTGCTTTAGCAGAAACTCAATGTCTTCGGTATTTGTCATTTTCTCAAGGGCGTTGGCGTGTGCGATGTCGAAAAGATTATCCAAGCTATCAGAAAACTTATTCTCTTTTTCTCTAGTGGACTCAGTCTTTCTGTGAGATGACTTTCTTAAAGCATCCCACTCATCGTGCAGCGCAGCTATTTTTCTTGTAACATCTCCTCTGGCTTTCGTCGGAATAGCTGCTTGGCGCCAAAAAATCATCACTGCGTCCGCGACTATAACCGCACTATTTTTCTTCGACATGTTTCGTTTGCGAATGTTGAAGAAATGCATTCTTAGCACTTGCTTCTTCGACGGTAATTTGTTCCCCGTAATATTCATGCTTGGATAACCAATCAAAAAAATATCGTCGCGCGATCTAAGTTGTGTTGTCATCTTAACTTTGGTGGAATATTGGTGGAATTTCTGTAAAAAAATCAAAAAAAATCAAAAAAATCTCGATATTGTGCAACTGTAAATACATAGATTTTCAGTATTTTTGTATGGGGAGTCCCTCAAGGAGTGGAGATAGAGGGTAAGTTTGTTCGGAAAAGATGTTGGGGATGAAAAGTTAATGGGGGTCGGTCATATATTTTGCCCCCCTAGGGGTGACCCCTGATGACCTATGGTGTTTTTCGAAAATACTGAGCAACCTCCATTTTTGTATGGTGACCCCCCTAAGGGGAGGAGCTAGGGGGTGGGTGGCTTGGGGGAAAATGTTGGCGGTAAAAAGTTAATGGGGGTCGGCCATACATTCTTCCCCCCTACGGGTGACCCCTGATGACCTATGGCAATTTCCCCCCTAATTTTGGCAAAGTGGACCTTTTTCTCGGCTCGTGCGCAACCCCTATTTTTTTTTTTTTTTAATTTTTTTTTTCGGCATTGTCATTTTTTTTCAAAAAGGCACGGAATAGAGCCCTCATCTACCAAAATATCGACACAAGGTCCACCCTAATATATATATATATATATATATATATATATATATATATATATAAATGGATATTGTAATATATTGCACTATATATAACAAGATATAAAATTCTGTAAATTTAGCAGTTTTACTTTTCCTGTTCTTATTTTACTAGTATTTAGCAAATAACATCTGCTATTTAAACAGTTTTTTCTGCAGCATAATTTTTAACTCATTTTTAGTTCTTTTTTCTGCTAATTTTGCAGATTTATTTCCAAATGAAAAGTATTATGAAGATCTAATAAAGTTGATTATGTTTCTAACTCAAAATTTTTTAATTTTGCCACCTAAGAGGTGCATATCATATCCAGATTTCATGGAAATCTCAGGGAACCAACAACCAGATTTGCTGTTCTTTTGTCGGTCGCATACATATTATCTAAATCGAAAAGTCTAACAAAAAATAGACGAACTGCTGCATAAATACATAGTACTTCACCTCTTTCGGGTAGTGCAGTTTATAATAACAATAATAGCAAAACAAATCAAAGAAATAAGTGCTAATAACAAATGTATTACTCAGCACATTGAGCCAACCAACCCAGCCAGTCATCAAGCCAACCCAGCCAGCCATCTAACGAACATTGGTATCAAAATGTAAACTTAGCAGACAGCCAACAGCATATTTAGGCTGGAACTTTTATTGCCGATTTGAAATTAAAGACAAAAATTTCAATATTAGTGCAATCGAAACCACCGCTTGAAGTTGTTAAACGAACAAAAAAAAAAAAAAAACAAAAAAATAAACACTTGAGTGATTAATTGTTAATAAAAATAGTTTAAAGAAATTTGCAAATAAAAAATGTAAATGAAATATTAACACTACGACCTTTAAGTGATTTTTTTATGTATTCTTCCAAAATAACATTAAATTTGTATTAAAATAATATGTTAAAAATCATCCAACATTATCCAAGCATGTTTTTTTTTTAAATTATTTCAAATACAAAAACTATATAAATAATAAACATTACCACTAAAATTAATTATTTTAAAAAATGCAGGTAAAGAAGATTAATAAAAAAATTACATAACATGGTAAATATTAATATGGAAACATACAATTGTGAAATTAAATAAATACTTTAATATTTTAATTAAATTTAAATTGAATTTCTCTTGTAGTTTCTCATCATTTTATCACTATTTGTAATTACAACACAGGCTGGTTTTGTATTCCAGGAATTACCACCCTTAACCGCAACTGAAACCCACATACACTCACCTACGAGTACTGTCATATCACATCAATCAATTGGACGTACAATTTCTACTGGGGTACGACGACAAGGAAGAGTTTTAACGTCAACTTTACTGCAACCAAACTTCTCATCAATTGATTTAATTTCTACACAAGAGAAATTTGCATACCCTACTGCAGCTGTTGATATAAAACACTTTCAAAATGATACTTCTGTGGGGCAACCATCCTCATCTTCGGGAGCTTCTATTAGTTTTAAGGAAAATATACCAGTATTCAATAGTCTTACCCATACACCGGCTCATCTAACATATGCTGCTCGTCCTATTGTCTACCATATGTTACCAATGATTATACCGGCTCCCTATATTAGTTACGATACCTTTAAAGCTAGTCCTAGAATTAAGAATTATAATTAATTATTGTTATTAAAATTATATTAAATAGCACGTGGGATGTAATATTTTTATACCCTACACCACTATGTGGTCAGGGTATTATAAGTTTGTGCTGATGTTTGTAACACCAAAAAATATTGGTCCTAGACCCACCTTATAGTATACCGATCGGCTCAGAAGTTTTTTTTATTTCGATTTAACGATGTCCGTCTGTCCGTCCGTCCGTCTGTCTGTCCGTCCGTCTGTCTGTCTGTCTGTCCATGCATTCTTGTGCGCACTCTACAGGTCGCAAATATTAAGATATTTTGATGAAACTTGGTACACCGACTTATGTCCGCCCAAGGACGACGCCTATTGATTTTAGTTAAAATCGGTCCATGTTTAGACCTAGTGCCCATATAAGGGTCCTACCAAAATTATATTGTTTATACGCTGCAGGTCGTAGATATTAAGATGTTTTGATGAAATTTGGTACACAGACTTATGTTAGCCCAGTAACGCAGGCTATTGATTTTGGTGACCATCGGTCCATGTTTAGACCTAGTGCCCATATAAGGGTCCTACCAAAATTATACTGTTTATACGCTGCAGGTCGCAAATATTAAGATATTTTGATGAAATTTGGTACACAGACCTATATTGGCCCAATAACGCAGCCTATTGATTTTGGTGAACATCGGTCCATGTTTAGACCTAGTGCCCATATAAGGGTCCTACCAAAATTATATTGTTTATACGCTGCAGGTCGCAAATATTAAGATATTTTGATGAAATTTGGTACACCGACCTATGTCAGCCCAAGGATAAAGTCTATTGATTTTGGTTAACATCGGTCCATGTTTAGACCTAGTGCCCATATAAGGGTCCCCCCAAAATTGGCTTGGTTACAAACTGCAGGTCTCAAATATTAAGATATTTTAATGAAATTTGGTGCGCTGACTCACATTATATAAAATTTTGACACAAGCCCCATTTTAACCCATTCGAATTTCGGATCCAATCATTAGTTGGCTTTTAACCAGACTGGTGTAGGGTATTGTATAGTCGGCATGCCCGACTTTAACCTTTTTACTCGTTTGGTATATTTTTGTATGAAAAATATGAATAAAATTAAAAAATGGTCATATTTTAAACGAAATTGAAATTTACATTTTATAAATTCTAAAAGAAAGTTTTGGGAAAATTAAAAACACTTAAAATGTTTGTTAATTTATTACTATGAAATGGGTAAAAACTTTTTTCAATTTTACGGAAATTCGGCAAATGTAAAAAAATGCGTTTACGCATTTTTGTTGGATTTTTGATTTTATATTTACACATAAAACATGCTTTTTTGTTCACAAATGTAGTAAATTAACACACTAATATCAAAATTTCATTTAATTTTTACGCACTTTCAATGTAAAATTACACATTATCTGTGCACCAACTTAAACATAATGTGTCTATATTTTTTCAATTATGCAAATTGAGTAAATTTAGCCAATTTATAGTAGGATTACAATTTCCTAATATAAATTTAGTATGATTACAATTTCCTACTATAAGTTGGGTAAATTTAAACAGAATTAATTAAGAGTGTAAAAATTATTTTTTTTGCTGCTAGTATATCTAGCATCTATACATATATGTTTTGGAAAAACTGTCGAAAATAGTCATCGTGTTTCTGTCGAAAACATCCCTGCCAGAAATTGCCAGTTGTATACAAAATCTAGCACTGGCATACCACTGGGTAACCGTGCACTCTAAGTAGGACACGGAACTGCTACTATAAATAGGGTAAATTACTGCCAGTGCGTAAATGAAAAGTTGCACACATGACATAATTACACAAAAAATTTGTAAACTTACATTAAAAATGCGTAAAAAAAAGTAAAAAATGTATGCGTTATTTCACCACTTTTGTGCGTAAATTTATTAAATTAAATATCTTATACTGCACTAATAGAAATAAATCTGTAAAAATAGCAGAAATAGCAACTAAATTTTAGTTAAAAATGATGCTGCAGAAAAAACTGTTAATTTAGCAGATTTTTTTTGCTAAATACTAGTAAAATAAGAACAGCAAAAATAAAACAGTTAAATTTACAGAATTTTAGTTATATTTAAGTAAACTTTTAGTTAATTTTAAATTTTTTCGTGATTTTTTAGACTACTAATTATTTAGCAAAATTTGTTTGCAAATTTTAGCAGAATAATTTGTTATTTTATATTAACAAAAATTTAACTAAAATATATCTAAAATTTTGTATATTTAACAGTTTTATTTTTGCTGTTCCTATCTTACTAATATATAGCAAAAATAATCTGCTAATTTAGTAGTTTTTTTCTTTAGCATCATTTTTAACTACCCGGGTAAAAATCTTAATATGGTGTCATATATAATTACAGCTTATTTGATAAGTCCCCATATACAACCACATACAGCTTGATCCGAAAAATGGGTCATCTACATGTGTCTAATTATATAAAATTAGATATAATTTGATACAGTTTGATCCGAGATTTGTCCATATCTAGGAAATCATATTATATCTAATTCGATATAAAAATATCTGATTTTATATAATTTTGTCTAATAGTAGGTATACTTTTTATGCATACCAGCTATTAAATTGACATAGAAATTTGTATAGTTTGAACAATTTCAAAGACCCAAATTTTATAACATCCCTACGGGAAATTTTAACAAACTGTCACCGAACTGGCCCCTTTATTTGAAATAGACTGGTCACTTTTACATGGCGTTGTCATAGGAGGTGGAAATTGACCCCTTGTGACATGTCACAAGACAAATCCTAGGACAGGTTACTGAACTCTCAATTTCAGGGACCTGTCCTGGGATTTGTCTTGTGACATGTCACAAGGGGTCAATTTCCACCTCCTATGACAACGCCATGTAAAAGTGACCAGTCTATTTCATATAAAGGGGCCAGTTCAGTGACAGTTTGTTAAAATTTCCCGTAGGGATAAAATAAAAATTTAGTTGAATGCTTTTGTCTTCTAAATCTAACGCATTATTTTTTAAAATGATTTTACATGCAAAAAAATCACGTGAAAATTATTTGGCTATGGAGTAATTAACTGTTTAATTTGCAGACTACTAAATTTGATGTTGAACTATATATTAATTTCTATGGGATTATATAGAAAGTTATATAAAATTACAAAAATATATTTTTTGTATGACGACACATACAGTGTTATATAACTTAGTATCGAACCATATATAACCATATCGGTCACTACATATATTTTGATTAGTTTTATATGGCTTATGTAGTTATATATGGAGTCAGATTTGTATGGTAAATGATTTAACATCATTTACCATACAAAAAATTCGTTGAAAAAATAATATCAGATGTAGTTGTATATAATGATATGTGTCTTAATGTGACTCCATTCATTGTCAGATATGACCCAATCACATTATATATGACAATATATAACTATTTTTACTCGGGTAATTTTAAGTAGTTTTAAGTAAGTTTTCTACAGACTTTTTTCTATTAGTGTGCCCAAAAATAAAAGTGTAAAATCATTTATAAAAACGTAAAAAATCTTTGAAATTGAAAAAAACTTTCTTTTTGAGGATTTTTCAAATTTTGACATCAATTTAAGACTTATAGTGCAAAGAAGCTTTGAACTAATTTTAGTCTATTTTAAGGGCTAAAAGCCGCAGATGACTGGCCTGTTTTAATCCGAGAGGATCAATTTTCGCAGATATATTCTTTTCTTACGTCCAATCTACGGGAAAGTGCGTGGGAAGGTGAAAAACAACACTTTAGCACATATAAATAGGTGCTCTATTGAGCGCCAATTCTGAATAAGCACGAAATTAACTCTTTAACACATTTTATGTTCTGACTTATTTTTGGCATTGAACCTCAATTTTCAACTTTGATGTCTTTAGATACTTATAGTAGAATTTCATGACAAATATTTTTTCGGAACATTTTAACCATATAACTCTTCAACTTACGGGTCGTTTATGTGACTTTTTAAAAAGCGGACAAAAAGTCTCTTTAATTGAAGAGTTAGAGGGTTGAAATGTTCCACAAAAATATTCACCATGGAATTATACTATAATACACGTATTCAAAATGACAAAGTGTATCTAACTAACTTGATGCTAACTTTTTTACACACAAATTCCCATAAGGGAAAGCTAGCAGCTAGTTAGTTAGCATATGCTTTTTTATTTTGAATACGGGGGTAAGACATCAAAGTTGAAAATTTAAGTCCAATGGCAGAAATATGTCAAAACTTAAAATATGTTAAGGGTTAATTTGGTACTTATTCAGAATTGGCGCTCAAAAAAAATATTTTACGGAAAATTATGAAAGGTGTTATTCTGTAAATTTCCTAGTGGGGTGTTTTTATGGCCAAAAGTATAAAAATTTACCCCATATGGATCACGTAACATAAAATAATTATTTTTATCCAGTTGAGATTTTTTTTTTTATCAATTTAATGGCTTTACAATCTCGTAGTCATAATTAATATTAAGTTTCATGGGTATTTTCTCACCCCAGGGCACTAAGGGCTAAAGATTTTTTAAACAATTGTAAAAATAATTATAGTCTAATCAAATTTAAGTGTTATTTTTCTGAAAACTATGTAAAATTTGATGAAAACATTAAAATTTTGTTAAATTTTTGACAAAATGAGCAATTTTTGTAAAATGTCTTGTAAAGCAGTCGCTCCAAACACAAACTCGAATTATCATTTTTCCGATTTTTTTTTCTTTAATATCAACTATTATGTGGTACAAATAGCAATCGACATCTCCAAATTAGGCATTTTAAAAAATCTTTAAAATTAATTTAAAAAAAACACGTTTTTGCATTTTTATCAAATTCGTGGGTCACTTTGAATTCCAGGCTAAAGTGGGTTAATGATATCCGATGAAGTCAAAATTCCATGTATGAATCATTTTGACTATTAAATGAATAAATGGAATATAAAATATTTTTTTTCGAAATTTCGAATTTTGTGAATTTTTAATAGTAATACACTTTTTTCCAAAATGGGCCATTTTCGTCCAAATTTCGGCACGGGTTAACGTTTTCCAAAAAAAAAATCGATTTCTTTCATTTGGGACCATTTTCAATAAAACTGAGGGGGTGTAATGACAAATCTATTTTTAAGGGACACTCTAGTGTGCATTAGACCGTACCTCAAAAAAAAAGTTCGCCATACACCTTACAGTATGATGTATTTTTGGAAGGCGATTTCAAAAAAAATTTTTTTTTTGCCTTTTTTAATTTTTTGTTATAGCTTTGGCATTTGAAATCGGATTTTAAAGTGTGATATATCGATTTTTTTGCCTCGAGGAGACCATTGTTTTGCTATATAGTAAAAATACAATTATAAAAAATTTAAAAAGGCGACCCCTACGTTCGGCAAACAATATATAAAAAAAAATTCTACTGGGTTTAGCGAAAAACTTCCTTAGCAAAAGTTTAATAATTTTTTGCGAGCTTTAATTTTCTGATATTAGGGTGGTACATTAGGGTGGTAGCAACTGAGACCTGGTGGGTAACTACTAGAACGAGATACTTGAGGTCAAAATATTCTTTGAGCAAAACACTGGTCTCGTCGAGAGAAAAACATCGATGTATCATACTTTAAGATCCGACTGTAAATACCAAAGATATAACGAAAAATGTAAAATGGCGACCCCTACGCTCGGCAAAAAAAAAATAAAAAAATTTTTTTGAAACCTCCTTGCAAAAATACTTCATATTGGAGGGTGTACGGCGCACTTTTTTTTTTGCCTGTAAGGTGGTACGCTCTAGTGTGCATACCCTAGTAAAAATGATTTTTATATATTCATATATGACTTTTATACAATCATTTATGATTTTATACAATTATAACTTGTCGAGTATTGTGAAACATATATTTTTATATAATTATATTAAAAGATATTTAATTATATAAAATTATATTAACCAGATCCACCATTTTTCGGATCAAATAATATATTTTTTATATAATTATATTAACCCATACATGATTTGATCCGGAAAATGGTGGATCTGGTTAATATAATTTTATATAATTAAACATCTTTTGATATAATTATATAAAAATATATGTTTCACAATACTCGACAAGTTATAATTGTATAAAATCATAAATGATTGTATAAAAGTCATATATGAATATATAAAAATCATTTTTACTAGGGTACTTACTTTTTGTGAAGTAGTTTTTGCAATGGCTCATATGAATAAAAAATAGATATTACTAATAGGGGGAAATACAGGGTTTTTTAAGCAATTACTTCACAAAACTAGTCTGCTTGGGAGTAGACTACACTCATAAAAAAAAGTTAGTACAAAAGTCTGTTAAGCGCGTTCTGATTCTATTGAACTAATTTTCCTGTTATTTTGTCTTAAAATTTAGGATTGAACTAATATATTTTGTAAATCAAATTTAGCATTACAACTACTTTCAGCCGTATTTGAACTAACTTTGCATGCTAATTTTTAGTAATTTGTGTTTCTTAACTTTTCAAATTTTTGTTTTCTAATTATTATATTTTTGTGTCTCTGCTATCAATATCACATAGAGATGGCGCTATATTTTAATTTTTTTTATTATAAGATATTAAAATAGTTTGTATCTCGGAAACTAAGGAGATAGAGCAAAATGGACAAAAATTCGTCACTCTGTACCCATAAAGTAACCCTTATTAGACACATATACTCCCAATAATAAATATGGGCCCGTCTAGGGTCAGATCTTGGAAGTCGAAATTTTAAGCGACATTTTAACAGAAATTTGTAGTTAAATCAGGTAAAATTTCTGCTGAATTCAGCTCAAATTTCCTAGCTAATTTAACGGAAATTGTCCGTATATTTAGCAGTATGTAAAATTTAGCAGACCATGATTTTTAATTCAGGTACTATTTCCTGTTATTTTAGCAGAATATTGAACTATTTGTACGGGCTTTTTTTTATGAGTGTAGAAATTTAATTTTTTAATTTACGTTTACATTTCAGTGTTCTACCAGCCAATTGGTAAATTTGGAGTTAAAAGTCATTCCTAAGCCCAAAGTAATTACTTCGAAGTAATTGCTAAGTTTTATTCACATGACCCAATATGTTGTGAAACCAGTGTGATATATTCCTATGCTTGCCACATGAAAATTGTCTTGTGAAACGTACTTTACATTTTGAATTCTTAGCATTATATATTTATCTTAAGAACCTATACCTGTCGGCACAAACAATAAAATTTCAATTACTCTTCCTACCTCAAAAAAGTAATTCTTCTTCCTTAATTAAATTAGCATTAAAAATAAAGCATTTCATAAAGCTGACAGACCATTGAATATTATCGATTATAACAATCCACTAGAAAACTTAAGTTAAAGTGCCAAAAAATATAGAGTTAAATAAAAAAATTCAAGTATCAAACAGTAGCCATAGTTTAATTAATAAATATTTAAAAAAAAAATATTAGCGCCAATTATAATTGAACTCCCGCTTTTTCAATAATACACTGATATAAATAAATCTCTACAAATTATTTTATTTCTTTTTATTTAAGCAGGACAAATTGTCATTTGCAATTATGTTAAGAAGATCGCTTTAATATAATTAAAATTTTGTCGATTTGACAGATGTTTTTTTTGCTCTTTTATCTCGCTAATATTTAGCAAACACAAACACTTTTCAGGTCACTTTTGAATTAATATTTACTTACTTTAGCAAAAAATTATACAGACTTTTTCTTTTAGTGTAAACAATTATTTGTACTTCGGCTGTAGCTATTTAATAAAAAAATATCTTTATTATTTTTTTTTTTTAACAAACAGTAACCTTTTTAATTAAACTTGATTGATTATATTGTATGATTATTTCTAAACAAAAAAAAAATAAAACTTATAATGATTTAAACCTTTTTTTTTTTAATATTAAAGTTAGCTAGGTTCAAGTTCAATGTTAAATTTAAATTTTGTTAAACTAACTATAATTTTTTGGCAATAATACGATTTTTGTTTAATAAAGAAAAAAAAATCAATTATTTAATAATATGTATAAGGTCAATTATTTTGTTTAACAAAATATCAACAATTCAAAGTAATTGCAAGGATTTCTTAGTGATTTGTCAAATTAGGTATAAAAGTTGCTGAATTGTCAATTTAAAATATCAATCACTTCTAGTGGTCTTTCAAGATAACAACGCAAATTTTATTGCAAATTTCAAAGTTTTTTAAAATGTTCAATTTTGTAAGTTTTTAAAAAAGAGTTATATAATTTTCTAAACAAAAAATTTAAACTAATTTGGTTTTACGGTTTTCTAGGTTTCTTTCTTTGCCTTGATTTCCGTAGCAGTAGCTGCTCCTGGTTTTGTGGCTGAAACCCATGTCGTCCAACCTGTGGTCACTAAGGTTCACACAGTACCCTCAGCTGTGTCTCATCAAAGTTTTTCACAAGTGCACAACAATGCTCACTATGTTAGTCCAGTGGTAAAGACTGTTGTAGCTGCTCCTGAGGTACATACCTATCATCATGCTGCTCCAGCTGTTGTTAAAACTATAGCTACTCCAGTGGTTCAGCATACTTATCATCATGCTACTCCAGCTGTTGTTAAAACTGTGGCTACACCAGTTGTTCACACTTATGCTGCTCCAGCAGTTCAAACTTATCATGCTGCCCCCACTGTTGTCGAAACTGTAGCTACACCCGTAGTCAGTCATGGTGTTTTTCAACATGGCCATGCCATTACTCATCAGTCTCACGAAATCCATCAAAAACACGCCGTTATTACACCAGTTGTTAAATCTTTTGTAGCTGCTCCAGTTATTCCTGTTGTTCATGCTGCCCCAGTTGTTAAATCCATCTATGTTCACTAAATTTATTATTGAGTGATTGATCTTATAATATTGTTATCGATATTTGTTTTGTTTTTCCTTTCGAAATATATGTAAAAAACTGAAAAAATTTGCTTATTTTTATTAACTTTAAACAAAAAAATATATTTTTTTTATTTTAGTAAGTTTGAGGTTAAGGAGAAGAACAAACCTTTTTCTCAAAAAATTATAAACCACAGTTCACACTAGTCTGGAAACAGAGTTGATTTTCTGGTATTTTACAATATGGCTGCCACATTACCAATTCAGTGGCTGAAGCTCAAGTATTTGCTGAATGTCATGTATTTGACATCCCACCGTGGGATGCCACGAATACATAGAAATGGCAAAGGCAACTCTGTTAGCGAGTAGTCTGTAAGGATCATTGTTATCTATAGACTGTACAAAAAATAAAGAAATGAGAAACATATAAGAAATTAAAACTAGTTGGTAGACTGTGTTATAAACACATTAAATTTCAAATCAGTCTAGATCTTATTTCTGCAGTGATTTTCTATTAAATTGTATTAATTGTTTAAAACTAATTTTTTAAAATTTCGTAAAAATTCGGCAAAAATGGAAATCGTACAAAAGCTAATTGAAAAATAAATTGGCCAGGTATTAGTTAATTTTGATTCCTCTGTTTATAAAATCTTCACTGTGTAGTTAGGTTGTGGTTGATAAAACTTCAATTAGTCACCACTCATCGCTGTACCGACCGTGGTATATCTCGTGAAGAGGTGATGCTACGATCATGCCTCCCGATCATGGCATACACAAAAAAGTTTCTCATATAGAGACAATTTAACAATTAAAAATACTTTGATCAAGTGAAACATAAACTGACCACTGACGAGTCTTTAGGTGAGACAAAACTGCGTCAGTCTGGTGATTCCCTTGAGCCTGTTAAATTTTCCAATAAACATGTTTTCTTCTTCTTCCTGTATATAAGCTTAAGAAAAAAATTTTTAGTAATTAATTCTGATATTAATTACGATTGTCCTATGCGATGGCTACAAACACTACTCAAAAAATTTTGAATTTATAAAGAATTAAGCCGAATTCACAGTGCTGGAGTGCTTCACGCTGCAGAGTGGAGTGTACTGAAATAGAGATTGCGTGATATGAAAAATATGTAAGTGCGAAAAAGAAAGGGGCAAAATACACTCCCCGAGTAAAAAAGTTTTGATATAATCATATATTATTTTATGTAATTGCATATAGTAACTTATAGTTACATATGGCCACATATGCTTTTAAATTCAAGCAGATATACTTTTATATAGTCATATGTTAGATATTTTTTCCTCAAAGGTTATAATATGGAGACATATGTGATTTTATATTATTACATACTGGCCTACATATAATTGCATGTGCTATATATAAGTACATAAAGTAACATATTACATATATAATTACGTATACGTTTATATATAATTTAGTATGACACTATACATAATAATATAATACTATATGTGGAGCCATATAAGAAATCTTTTATAATTTGTGTTAGATATGATTATATATGGACGAATAAGAACCCATATATAACTTAATATGGTTACATATCTACAATATTTCATGATTTCTTTAATATATAACAATATAACGTTCTTTATAACATCATCTATAATTATATATCATCCCACATAAGCAATTATTTCAAAGTGATTTTATATAAAACCGTATTATATTATATGTGGTTCTATGTTAACAATGATTTTGAACTAGTTTTAGATTTAGTAATTACTAGGGATTGGCGCGTGACTAGAAATGTGAGTCACGTTATTCACACGTGATCGTGAGCAATAATTACTATACTCAAGTGATTCGTGCGTGAGTCTGAGAATATATAATTCGTACTTGATTCGTGCGTGAGCGGGAATAAGAATATATAACCTGTGCATGATTCGTGTGTGAGTTTATTTTTTGCATCATATATTTTTAGTAATTTTTACTATTTTGTAATATTTTACTACTTTTTTACTATTTTTCTTATATCTTGGTTGTATAACATAATCCTATTAACTTTAAAATTTCAGTCTTGTTAACTTTATTTTAAAATTACTAAAAATCAGAGATGGGCTAAAATCATTACCATTACATTTTCATTACCATTACTTGATGTAATGGTAATGGAGCTTTTTTTATCATTACCATTTTTTGAAAAAATGGTAATGTTTTTTTTCATTACCATTAAAAAAAATATTCATTGGTAATGAATATTTTTTTTAATTTTCATTTGTTTTGAAAATTAAAATGAACCTTTTTTTAATTTTCATTACTTTTACCTAATGTTTACATAGTAATGAAACACCCATTTTTTTTTCATTACATGCCGTTTTTGTCGAAGTTTTTTATTTTAAAAATATTAGGTTTACAAATTACTAAAAGCATTTTTTAGTTCATAATCCGAGGCCTATGGTATCCATATTTGATACCAAGTTTTGGTGGCTGGCTAGTTGCAAAAAAAAATCGCGACAAGAAATTGCATAAAGGAAAATTCTTGCATCAATATATTTCTTTGCAGAACATAAATAGCTGATTAAGTTTTTTAATTCAATTCTAGTACCATAATCTTTTTTCGCGATCCGCCATTATTTTGCAATTTTGTAAGTGCGGTTTTTTTTTTTTAATTTATAATCTAAGGACTATAATACTCATTTCGTACAACAAAGTTTGGTGGCTAGTTGAAAAAAAAATCGCAAACAAAAAAAATTCAAAAAGGAAAATTTTTAACTTCAATTCTTTTACCATAAAGTCTTTTTCGCGTCCCGCCATTATTTTGGAGTTTTTTAAGTGCGGTTTCTTAAAATTTATATTCTAGTGACTATAATACCCCATTCATACAACAAAGTTTGGGAGCTAGTTAAAAAAAAACCGCGGAAAAAAAATTTACAAAAAGGAAAATTCTTACATCAATAGATTTGTTTGCAGAATGTAAATCGCTGAATAAGTGTTTTGATTAAATTTTTTTACCAAAAAGTCTTTTTTCGCGTCCCACCATTGTTTTTAAATTTTTTAAGTGCGGTTTCTTAAAATTTGTAATCTAGGGACTATAATGCCTATTTCATATAACAAATTTTGGTGGTTAGTTGCAAAAAAAAAAATAGCGAAAAAAATTTGCCAAAACGAAACTTTTTGCATCAGTATATTTGTTTGAAGAATGTTAATCGCTGATTAAGTTTTTTAATTGAATTTTTCTGCCATAAAGTCTTTTTTCGCGTTCCGCCATAATCTAGAGACATACATCAAAGTTTGCTGGCTAGTTGCCAAAAAAAAATTGGGAAAAAAAATTTCCATAAAGGAAAATTTTTTAGTGTAGAACAAAGAACAAAACGTTCTTTACATCATTATGTTAAGTAATGGAAATGAAATTTCATTTGTCTACCTAGTGTAGAAAAAATGAAAATGATTTTTGGTTTTTACTACCATTGCGTATTGTAATGAAAATTATAAAAAAGTTTCATTACATGTAAAGAAAACAAATGAAATTAACATTTTTTTCATTGCAATTACATTTTGTAATGGTAATGAATTTTTTTTTAATTTTCTTTTTATAGATTTAATGGTAATGAAAACCTGCAATGGTCATTACAAAGTAATTAATTACTCCCATCTCTGCTAAAAATAAACAAAATTTTGTTCATGTTTAATGCCTGTCATGGTAAATCTGGATAAAAGTAATGGAAGATTTATCGAAATTATAGGATCTCCAGCAGACCTTTGGGTTAATCATTATATTTGGAAATTAATTACACATGCAATTACACAATTACATGTAATTGTAATTAAAAAAAAATAATTACAAGTAATTTGTAATTGAAAATTTTCAATTATACATTACATATAATTGTAATTGAAAAAATGTAAATTACAATTACATTTTTTCGCAAAAGAAATAATGAGAAAAAGCACAAGTGAGGGGTCAGCCCAACATTACGCATTCTTTTTATACTTATCCACGCCTATCCAACCTATCCCAGTCAGTTTTTTCTACAAAATTTTAACAAAAACACTTTAATTCTAAATGTAATTGAAATTTGTAATTGAAATCACTTTCAATTACAATTACTTGTAATTGAAAATGTTCAATTACAGTTACATGAAATGTAATTGAGTTTTTTTAATTTCAATTACATTTATTTGCAATTGTAATTGAAATTCCCCAGGTCTGATCTCCAGATATTGCATATCTTTTTTATTTAAAAAAATAATTTTTGTATATTGTTAGATGTGGTCATATATAATATGATCTAAAGTATAAGGTCAATTTTTAGATATAATTGTATCAAACTATGTCCACTTTTATAACATTTTATATAATTTTATATAAAAAGGTATAATTTGATGTAATTGGATGAGGACAAAATTCGGATACAATTGTATCGAATTGCATAAAATTGTATCAAATTGTACCAAATTGTATACAATTGTATACAATTCGATACAATAAGATACAATAAGATGTTCTCATTTTTCGGATATAATTATATCTAATTACATAAAAGATTATATATAATAAAATATAACTTCATATGGCTCCATATCATTTTTTTTTACTTGGGTCTTCAGAGTAGAGTACTCCAGCATTCTGAATCTGGCTTAATAGCAGGAAGATCCAAAACATTTTGAACACAATTTATAGCAAAAGTTTTTCAAAAAACTATTTTTTTTTTGCAAAACAGGTCAAAGCATTTGAGTTAAATACCCAGCAACTTTTTCTATTCCAACAGAACAGATTCTAGGGGTTCAAAACAATTTAAAAGAAAAATCCCGATAAAAATAAATATTGATTTTCTATTATAATTGTCACAGATGACAAAGCAAATTGTGGTAAGATTGTTTTTTCTTTGATATTTTAAATGTTTAATAATTGAGTTTGTTGTTTAACCTAACAAATATTTCTGGAAATTCTAAAAACGTTGTCCCCTGACGATTTACTTACACTCTAATTAATTTCTGTTTAAATATACCATACTTATAGTAGGAAACTGGGCTCCTACTATAAATATGGTAAATTTACTCCTAGTGCGTAAATAAAACAAATTACACACATGATGTATAAGTTAATTACACAAAAACATTGTAAATTTACATTGGAAATGTGTAAACAATTTTCAAAAAAGATATGTGATTTTACTACTTTTGTGGGTAAATTTACCAAATAAAATACATAAATACCACCCGAAAATAACGGTATAAAATTATTTCTAAAATGTGTTATTTACTATAAATGTACCCTATAAACAATTTTACTGGAATTCAAGTTGAAAACAAGTCCAATTCCAGCCCTGTTTTCCAGTTTCAAGGCTTGAATAAAACTTTAATTACATTTTATTTCAATAGCATTCTCCAGCAAAAGGGAAGCAAAAATTCAAGTTTTAAACTATTTTTTTTAAATATACAAATGCTAGAATTTGAAATATACTTTACTTCAAGCAAAATTTAAAGCACTTGAATTTTTAAAACCTATCTGCTTATTGGGTATAATACAATAAAAATTTTCAAGCCTAATCTGGAGCTTGATTCTGCGTAGATCTTTTTCTTGATAGACATTATGTTCTGAGCACATTTTCCAATGAAAAAGACTTAGATTGTGAGTACTTTTACCTATAGAAAAAATCTTAGATTCCGGTCATTTCTTCCAAAAAAAAAACATCTTATTATGAGACCTTTTTCCCTAGGAAAGGTCTAAGATTCTGTATTTCTTTTTCTACAGGAAATTCAGATTTATAGGATTTTCTTATAAAAAACCTCAGATTTTAAGGACTTTCTCCTATGGAAATGTCTCGGATTAAGCGAACGTTTTGCCAGAGGAAAACAATTATTTGAATGTTCCTTTCAAATTTGAATTTTTAATTCAAATTAAGTACATACAAGTTTTAAATCGATTATGGTTTATATGTCTAGAAGCTCAGACATTGATATATTTTAATTTTTGAGGTTCGCGGTTCAAAACACTGTCACGGCAAGAAAATTTATTTTAGTAGGTTTGAGGTTAAGAAGAAGAATAAACCTTCCTCAAAAGTTATAAACACATTAAATTTGCAAATCAGACTAGATGTAGTTTCTGCCTTTTTATGGACAGGCTTCATCAGTGATCCTCCATTATTATTTGTTTTTTTTTTTGTATGGATTTTTTTGACGCGATACTGACAAATTCTCGTGATGATGACAAATAGGTAGATTGTCGGCGTCATTTTAGAAATAGTAAATATGTACGTCTTTGGAAAATATCTACACCTGCTGAATTGTCACCTTAAGACACATTTTCGAACTGGGCTCATATAATTCCTTATAAATTCGGAATTTATCCATGGAACTTATCGTATGCAGAGTTAATAAAAATAAAAAAACATTTCAGTTTTTTACCTATATATATTTCAAAAGGAAAATAAAACAGATATCGATAACAATATTATAGGATCAAACACTTAATTAGAATTTATTGAACATAAATAGATTTAACAACTGGGGCAGCATGAACAACTGGGGCAGCATGAACAACTGGAGCAGCAACAAAAGATTTAACGACTGGTGTAAGAACAGCGTGTTTTTGATGGATTTCGTGAGACTGATGAGTAATGGCATGGCCATGTTGAGAAACGGAATGACTGACTATGGGATTAGCTACAGTTTTGACAACAGTGGGGGCAGCATGATAAGTTTGAACTGCTGGAGCAGCATAAGTGTGAACAATTGGTGTAGCCACAGTTTTAACAAGAGCTGGAGCAGAATGATGATAAGTATGTACCTCAGGAGTAACTACAGTTTTAACAACAGCTGGAGCAGCATGATGATAAGTATGCTGAATCACTGGAGAAGCTATAGTTTTAACAACAGCTGGAGCAGCATGATAAGTATGTACCTCAGGAGTAGCTACAACAGCCTTTATCACTGGACTAACGTAATGAGCATTGTTGTGCACTTGTGAAAAACTTTGATGAGACACAGCTGAGGGTGCTGAGTGAACCTTAGTGAACACAGGTTGTACAACATGGGTTTCAGCCACAAAACCAGGAGCAGCTACTGCTACGGAAATCAAGGCAACGAAAGAAACCTAAAAAAAAACATTAAATCAAATTAGTTTCAATTTGTTTCAAAATTAAATAATTCTTTCATAAAAACTTACAAAGTTGAACATTTTAATAAAATTTGAAATAAAATTCGCGTTGTTGTTATCTTTAGAAATCACTAGAAGTGAATGATATTTTAATTTGACAATTTAGCAACTTTTATACCTAATTTGTCAAACCGCCAAGAAATCCTTGCAATTACTTTGAATTTTTGATATTTTGTTAAACAAAATAATTGACCTTATACATATTAATACATTGAACTTTTTGTGGTATTATTAAATAATTGATTTTTTTCCATCGAAATAATATTGCCAAAAAAATTATAGTTAGTTTAGCAAAATTTCAATTTAACATTGAACTTGAACTGGTGTAACTTTAATAATAAAAAAAGGTTTAAATCACTATGGGCCAGTAACTTATCTAAAACAATAACCAGCGCTAAACGTTACCCACACATATTTCCATATAAATTTTATATTCATATCTATGGTTAAGCACTAAATTTTGCTTATTTTATGTTAGCAAGTCTATAAGTTTTATTTTTTGTTTGGAAATAATCATGCAGTATAATCAATCAAGTTTTATTAAAAAGGTTACTTACTTGTTAAAAGAAATAAAAAAGATTTTTTTTTTTGTATTAAATAGTCAAAGTTAAAGTACAAAAACTTGTCTACACTAATAGAAAAAATGCTCTATGATTTTCTGCTACAGTTAGTAGAAATTAGCTCAAAAGGGCCCTAGAGAAATAACTGCCAAAATCAGCCAAATTTTCAAGTCAGTTAAATTTTCTTTTCCCAGTGAGAAAAATACAAACGGTAAAGCGATGGATAGGCTCGTGAACAGGTGGTACAAGTACTGACAAAAAGTGCTTTCCCATTCCCAAAATGATAACATTATTAGACTAAAGGACTTGCTGTTCAAAAAGCGCCGAAATAGATTTTCCAAAATAAAATTGTAAAAAAAATCATACGTATTTTTTTTTTGATCCTGCCGTGTTATGAACTCATTCATACTATTCGTTCGTACTATTAATGAATCGATTTCATTAATCTGAATTCATTGATTTAATGAAAAATTTTCATTGAATTAATGAAAAATTCATTAATTTAATGAATTTTTTCATTATATATTTTCAACTAACCCGTAAGATATGCTATAATTTTTATTAGGGTTCTGAATTTGCTAATTACTAAAATAGATATGGGTGATATCAAAAAATGTGATAAAAACCGTGTAACCACCGAATTTCTAATGCATGGATTACATTTGAGTAACATATTTCGAGATATATTAGCGCATTGTCACCTGTTTTACAAAATTTATAACAATCTGACCAATTTTTGGTTACTACATAAAATTTGTGACCAATTTTATAGGCCAAATGTAAACTCCGTAACAAGTACCTCATAAGGTTTTTTAACTTTAATAGCTTATATTTTAATAACCAATAAAGCTAAACACTAACTGCAAGAATTTTTATGAAGAGGAAAAGTGGTGTTTTTAATAAAAATTAATAGATTTTACAAACTTTTTCGTATATCTTAGCTATCACGACTTCAACTCTGTAACGATTTTTCGTCATAATTTTTGATATTTGTAGAAGTGATCGCCCAAAGCCTAAAAGGGGTGGTGGAGTGGCTTTACTTATTTCGAAGAGGATTGAATATAGGGTAGTTTTTAGGTCTGATAGGTATGGGGAATCAGAATCTATATTCGCTGAAGTGATCCTTCGGGGCATGAAAATTTTAATTGGTGTGAGTTACTTGCCTAATGGTAATTTAAATGTTTTTGAGGAATCTATGGGAGATATTCTTATTGAATATGCAAATGTTTGCATTATGGGTGATTTTAATATGAATATGTTTTGTAGTAGGAAATCTAATTTGGTTCGGCTAATGTGTAGTAGGCTGGACTTAGTGTGCCATCACAACTCAGCCCCCACTCATTATGATATTAATAATGATTCTACGTCCCTTATTGATTATTTTCTAATGAGTCCCTCTCTTGTTGTGAGTACTTCTGGTCAAATGCAGTGTCCAGGAGTATCGCACCATTCACTAATTTTTATTGCTGTCGATATTCCGAAACCTACTTCCCAACAATATGTGTCCTACTTGGACTATAATTCTGTGAATATGGAAGTTTTAGAACGAACTGTTCATTCTCTTGATTTTAGTGGAATGTATGCAACGGATAATGTAAATCTTCAATTGGAGGTTTTTATGGCTAACCTCTATGTTTTACACTCCTTAGTGCCTGTCGTACGGCGTAAGATAGTTTTTAAGTCTGTTGACTGGTTTAACTCCCCTAATATTGTCTATCATATATCTTTGCGAGACTTAGCCTACAAATATTATCTTTTGAACAGAAGTTCACTGAATTGGGCTGTTTATTGTGAGCACAGAAATCGTGCAAAGAGAGTTATTAGGGTAGCTAAGAGGCGTGCCTATTCAAGCATGTTTAGGGATCTTAGTCCTAGACAAATGTGGAGCTATTTAAGGGGAAATGGTTGTTTGGAGACTGATAATCAGTTTATCTCTGCTAATGCTGACGAGGTAAATGACTATTTTGTTTCGTGTCAGATAGATGATAACCCCAATTCTATGAATTTTTCAGGGGGTACTTTAGGTGGTGGTTTTTCGTTTCGTTGTGTGAATCTGGGAGAATTGCGCGCAGCATTGGGGAAGATTAAATCTAATGCTGCAGGTAATGATTTTTTACCATTAAAATTTATTAATTTAGTTTTTCCGTTTGTGTCTTCCTATATTCTTCGGTTGGTTAATTCTATTTTTACTACTTCCGTCTTTCCTAACGATTGGAAGAAAGCTAGGGTGATACCCATAAAAAAGGAAGGTCTTTCCAACTCTTTGGATAATTTGCGTCCGATATCTGTCCTTCCGATTCTCTCGAAGGTGGTTGAGCATATTGTAAAGGATCAAATGATCCTACACCTTGATAGTAACTCTGTAATACACTCATCTCAGTCAGGCTTTCGTCGTGGGTATAGTACTGGTGCCCTTCTTCTTGGTCTAACGGATTCGATTAGAAAATTTTTGGATAATGGTAAAAATGTAGTTCTGCTTTCATTGGATTTATCTAAAGCTTTTGACCGAGTGATACATACGAAACTTGTGGACAAACTGTTTAATTTGCTTGATTTTTCATCACAAGCTTGTAAACTTATATCCTCTTATCTGAGTTGTAGAAGTCAGTTTGTTTCGATTGGCGATTCTTTTTCTTTAACGAAACCAATAACCAGTGGTGTACTTCAGGGGTCTGTTATTGGCCCACTGCTGTTCATGATTTACTTGAATGATCTTCTTACATTTGGGAATGGTCTATCATGTCAGTCTTACGTTTATGCGGATGATGTTCAGTTTCTTTGCTATGCCGATTCGCAATTTGTAGATGTCTTGGAAGAGGGTGTAAATTTCATCATACATGAGGTTATATCTTGGTCTTCTGGCAATGGTTTTGTTGTCAATCCAAGAAAGACGAAGTTAATGGGTTTTGGTTTCGATATTGATACTATAATGGTTACTCTCGACGGCATGAGAGTTGAATTTGTGGATAATATTAAGTGTCTTGGAGTTTTAATTGACAATCATTTAAATTTCTCATCGCATATTAATAACGTTTCTTCGAAAATATCATTCTTGTTGAGAAGGTTGTATTCTCTTGACTTGTATCTGCCTCTCTCAATTAAAATGCGCGTGGCACATGCCTTGTTGATGCCTCATATATTATATTGTGTCGAGGTATTTTCTGGTACCACAGGCGGTGAATTTAATAGGTTTACCAAGATTTTCAATAGAATTATTAGATATGTTTTTGGCATAAGACTTCGCTCTCATGTGACTCCGTATGTAATCCAATTTCTTGGGTGCTCTTTTGTTAATTATGTAGGTATGAGGTTATTGATATTTTTTTACTAAGCAATGGTTAATGGGTTTCCGGACTATATAGTTGACAACTTTCTTTTGTCCAACTCGGAAAGAAACCCCCAACTGGTTTATCCAACACATCATACTACTATGTTCGAGCGATCATTTCAGATTAGGCTTTCAAGAATATGGAACGATCTACCTCTATACCTAAGAGGTTTTGCTTTTTCCCCCCAGGTCTTTAGGCGAAAGCTTAAGGATTATGTAGCTATTCATGAGTTATAGCTTTTTGTTTGTGCTACCATCTTTATCTCTCTCGATCTTTTCTTTTTTTATTATCGCTGCACTTAGGAAAATCTGGTGATTGTATTATTATTATTTTTATTATTATTTATTTTTATTATTATTTATTTTTATTATCTTTATTTAAATTATTTTTTTGTAATAGGTTTTATTAATCATATATGGCCCCCAGGCTTTGGTTATGTAATTTGACGTAAATAAATGCTGTATTTATTATTAAAAAAAAAATGCATATACCAAAATTTTGGAGTTATCTATTATTTATATTGCGAAAAGTATAATGTTATTTATACTCAAATGATCGTTGGACTGTAAGTAATCATCCAGTATAACAGACTTGAAGCTTTTCTGCAGCATATAACATTCTCGAGATGAAAAACGATGTCTTTAATAAGATTTTAAAAAATGTTGTAAACTCCGTTCCTAATTTTTACACCAAACTATTTAACGAGTAAGAAAAACAATGTCATATTTGGATTCACCTTGTAGGCATCATGCGATTTTGTTTCGGAAAAAAGCGTTTCTGAAAGAAAACAAAAAAAGTAACCAAATGTAAACTCCATAACCGTAAACTCCGTAACCACAATTGTTTGCATCAGGTTTTATTCAAATAAATGTAGATAAATGTTTAAAATATTTTAAAATAACCATAAACAGAGGTGATTCAACTAATATTTATGCGTCAAAAGACGATTCAACTAATAATTTTGCGTCAAATTAAAAAAAAGTTATCAGTTTTTTACCCTAAGCTGCTGAAGCGAAAAACGATTGATTTTGCATTTCATTGGTTTTGAATCGATATTTCGAGACATTACTGACATTAGTTTGACAAATTAAATTTGTTTCACACAATTTAAGAATTTTTTGATCGCGAAATGTTATATTTTTAATATATTATTTTGTAACTGCGCAACCGCTGTTTGGATTTTAAAAAATGTTATATTCTTGAAAAGTATTCAAAGGACTAAAAATACAAAATTAAAAAAAAATAAAATTTTTTTCGCGGAATGAATTGTATTTTTTTTTCGCGAAACCGCCAATTTGATAAACACAAATTATATATCATTGGAAAGAAAGTTGAAAACCCAAATACGAAAAACTAATAAATTAAAGAAAATTTGTACCCAATTTTTTTTTGTTATATCTTTTGCTTGCAGAAATGTAAACTCCGTTACAACAAAAAAAATTAAAATTGTGCAAAAAAAGTTATTGCGACAACTTGTAGAAGAGATTTTTTGTAATTAGGTTTATAATGACTAAACTTACTGATTCCATTAAGAAAAAACCGAAATATTAACACTTTTTGCTTCTCAGAAATTTGGCCCAAAAATTTATCACATTTTTTGATTTCATCCATATATGTTCCAGTAATGAACGCTAGGGTTGCAAACTAAAATTATTTAAATATAAAAGTCCAAATAGTGACATCATTTTGTTTTGCCTATTTAGATCAATCGGTAACGCGGTAATGTTTTTTTTTTTATTTTTTTATTTTTTTTTTATTTTTTTTTTTTTTATTTAAGAGAAGCAACACTCAGGAAATTCTTCCTATTAATTAACGTGTTGCTTCCTTTGGAAAGGGGATAGAGAAGAATTGAAAGGTGGTGAAAGATGAAGGGCTTCAAATATGGCAACACTGTAATTGCGCGAGATGTTGAATTTTTAGAACAGTTGTTGCGCGCCATCTGATGGTGAGTTGGCGAACTTTGTTGAAGCTTTTTTAGTTCATAGACCTGTTATATTATTTTACTTCGGTGGGGTTAAGTGCTATGGGAACACCGAAGGAGGACGCTGCGATATGTATGAGGGATAGAAAAAACTCATACATATTACTATTTTTCATAAATTGATGTTGCCTTGGTTGGGGCTCGAACCCGCAACCTCACGTGTAACAGTCCAACGCGCTAACCATTACACCACAGCGCCGACATTTACATTCTGGTGATTGCCGGTTCAAATCGAGTTCAGGGAGATGTCAAAAAAGAAATATATGTACAAATAAAAATTAATAAAATAAAAATAAATAAAAAAAGAAACGCAAAAAAAATATATTTTTTTCAATTAGTTTTCATTTAATGAATACGTTTCATTGATTTAATGAACGCGTTCTTTGGGGACTTTTCAATGAAAAAAATCATTGTATTAATGAACAAATTCATTAATACTATACACAAAATTCTATCAGTGCAGGCCGTCAGGTTAGCAGACGAGAGCTTTACCCACTGAGCTAACGAGACCTATAATACAGGGTGGCTTAAAAGTAATGTCATAATGTGAATTGCCTACCATTTTGTTAGAAATGAAAAAAAATGAGTTCTGTTTTCACGAAAATTTTTTTTGAAGATGTAAAATTATATCGGTCAAATGACCACCTTCCGAGTTGATACACATTTGTGCTCGTTTTACCGCATTTTGCATTGTTGCTCGCAAAATATCACTAAACAATCTTTTTGAGGGGATGCAATGGCTCTTCTTGTATTTCGTGTGGGTTCTCTGTGTCCCAGAAACGCATACTTTGTTAACATAACCACTTAAGTGTAAATGGGCTTCAGCGCTCATTAGATTTTTTTATTTTTGCGTTAAAACGCCAGACCGAAAATTGGTAAAATAAGCAGTAACAATAATTTCACGTTCCTCAGGTGTGTATCGCTTGTTGTCACACAAGCAACATAGATGTAAAAGCACAATGACATTTGACGCCGTTTGCAAAAATAAAGCACCCCAGCAAAACCTTTCATTACCATGTAATGAGTTTTAGGTATTGAAATCTTAAGTGTTCACTAGTTACCTTTTACTTACTAAACTACTTATTTTAACATGGTGATGTCATTGGAGGAAAGTCATTACACTGATGTTACCAGTAAGTAGTTTATCAGCTGTTCTATAAATAGATGTTGAATATAGATTTTAAAAAATATAAAAATTTAAAAACCAATAGGAGCTGACACGTATTGATCAGCGTACCCCACGATTGTCAGGCAAACACTCTAACCATTAGACCACGACATCACTATGATTTTTATTGCTTTAACTTATGTACACATTTATTGTGGCAACTGTTATACTGTTAAACTTGTTGTTATTAAATACTGCTTAATGAACATCAACATTTCTATAAATAGATGTTTAATATAAATTACAAAAAAAAAAACAACAATGGAAGCTAACACGAGTTGAGCAGCGATCCTCATGTCTGTCAGGCAAAATCGATAACCACTAGGCTACGCCATAGTTATGGTTTTTAATGATTTAGAACATATATTATTGGTTTCAGCTATTGTGAAATAGTAATGTGTGGGGTATAATTATCGGTAACTCGTTACATTCAGTTTAAAAGTAATTCAACGGGTAATGAGATATGAGATCTAAGTAATGCATGTAGTAATGACCAGTCATTACCAAGGTTTTGCTGGGACATTCACATTATGACATTACTTTTGCGCCACTCTGTCTATCGAGGCCTTATATTCAATAGGGGCCATCTGACGTTTTCAAGGAAATGAGTTTTTGATTGCAAACGCTTCAGTTATCTATGATATTAATTTTGGTCTGAAAAAATAATACTAGATCCACTTTTTCTTATTTTAGTTAATTTGTTATTTACCAAACAATTTATTATGAATGTTATATGGGCTATCTGCTCAAATTGCATTTCTAAAAGCAAGACAATAAAATATCTCTATAAAGAGATATTTTCGACTACGGTTTGCAAGTTCGTGTATATGTCAACTCACTTATTCGAAACCACTTATCAAAATTTTTTTGCCACGTATACCACGAGAAAATCGCGGTTGAAATTTTAATCTTTTTTGAATGTCCTTGCTCCGAGCAAAAGAATTCTTTTAGACATTTTATAACACTTAATATTAAGATTGGACTTTGTTGTTTATAATTGGTGAAAAATATTTTCAAATTGTTCCACCTATATACATGAAAATAGCTTTTTAAATTAGTGGTTTCTTAATAATTCGCAACAGAATTTGAAATTCATCCATATTCCCGGAATTAACAAATTTTGAAACAAGATATATAGTAGTACAAAAAATATATGCGAAGACTCCAAATATCCAATTTTTTGTTTTCCTAAATTCATTCTTATCGGGATATACATTAATTGCATTAAAGGAATTAAATGTGCTAAAATCCCAAACGTATTTGACAAATTCTGAAAAATAATCCGTTGTAGGCATGTCGCTATCCGGATTTCATTTTTTTGTTTTCGTTAACATTTGACCACTTTTAATTCTTTGGTAATGCGATTAAATACCATACCATACGCTATTAGAAAAAAGTCCGTACAAAATTTAGTTAAAACTAATAAAAATTAGTTAAAAATGATGCTGCATAAAAAATTGCTAAAATTAGCAGATTATTTTTGCTATTATTAGTTATATATGAGCAGCAAAAATAAAACTATTAAATGCACAGAATTTTGGTTATATTTAAATTTTAAATTTAAATTTAGTTTAAATTTTTGTAAATGGAAAATAGCAAATTAACTTGCTAAAATCAGCAAAAAAATTTGCTAAATAATTAGTTTAAAATTAGAGTTTAAAATTAGTTGTTTTTACAAAATGTATTGACAACAGACATACATATAAATAGTACCCAAAGGGTACTTTTATGTAATTGTTGCTTTCAAAAAGGAGTTGATTTATAACTGGTTTTACCAAATCAGACAGTTCATATACGAAAGTACAAAATTCTCATCCCGTTGGTTTTTTGTACCTTATGTAATGTCTCGGTTTGAGTATGAAAGTTATCATTTTCTTCTTGCGGACAACTGAAGAGTAGAGTGATGTCTACGAAACAATTGTATTGTCTATCATGAAAATGATCAACCCTTTTTGAAACAACAAATAAAAATCCAATATCATATCCAATATCATATAAGACAATATCATATTAGAATTTGGACTTGAGGTGGAAGAATATTCTAAATAAATATATGTAAATAATTAGTAGCCTAACAAATAAAAAAAAATTAAAATTTTTAGGCCTTATTAGCTCAACAAATTGAATTAAAAATTCTGACAAATTAAATTTTCTAAGTTTTTTTTTGATTTTTTTTTAAATGCAAATAAAAATCGATCGATCGATCGATTTTGAAGATATAACAGTTTATTTTTGCTGTTTTTAGGCTACTAATATTTAACAAAATTTTCTTCAGATTTTACAGTACAATTTCTTATTTTCAATTAACTAAAAGGTAGCTTAAATATAACTAAAATTCTGTAAATTTAACAGTTTTAATTTTGCTGTTCTTATTTTACTAGTATTTAGAAAAAAAAACCTGCTAGTTTTAGCAGTTTTTTCTGTAGCATCATTTTTAACTAATTTCTAGTAACTTTTTTTTTTCTATTTTTATAGATTTATTCTATCAACTAACGCACTAAATTTTTGTATAAATGGTTACCTACAAGTTTTTAAATCAAAATATAACATATTCGAAGGCAATTAGGGCTATCTACAATAAAATCGCAAAAAGATAAAATTTTAACAAAGAATGTATATGTGAGAATTAGTAGATATTTTTGATAACAAATTTGGAAGATTAAGAAAAGTGTTCATAATACGTGAGTTAAACGGTTTCTTACTTTTTCTGAACAATTCAGTTTTTACAGATAGCCCTTATTAAATATAAGCACTTGATATAATATATATAATTAAATAAAGTTATATCAAATAGTATACATATGAATATAAATATATAAACTTTTTCGTGGAAAACACTTTATTTCTTGGAAATTTATTTTTACCTAACGAGACTTAAGTTTTCTATGAATTGTTATAATATTTGTTTGTCAGCTTTATGAAATGCTTAATTTATAATGTTAATTTAATTAAGTAGGAAGAATTACGTTTTTTGTCGGAAGGCAGGGTAATTGAAGTTTTATTGTGAATTCAGAAATTAAAGAGCGTTTCGCAGGAAAATGTTCACCCTGAAAATTGCCATATAGCTACACCGGTATAGTAAACTGCTCATTTGAGAAGGCTAGATTTTTATTTGCATTAAAAAAAATCTTTGAAAATTTATAATTTTTTTGTGATTTTAGCAGGTTACCAGTTTTTGCTGTAAGTTAATTTTTAACTAATTTTTAGTAGCTTTTTCTGCTATTTTTCATTTTGTTATTATTATTTACATAGAAAAATTAACAACTGTTTTAAGTTTTTGAAGTAATTTTATTTAAAACATAAAGTTTCTTATCAGTTTCTACCATTTATTAATTTAATAATGGAAACAAGGGCTACGGGGGCCCTTATATGCATAACAGGAACGGCGGTAGCTACAAGAGGGGTAACGACAGCAGCATTAGAGTGGATTTGAACATGAGATTGATGGGAAACAGTGTGATTAACAATGGGAGTGTGTATAGTTTTGACTACATATTCACATAACATTTTAACCCATTAAATGCACGCTTTAGGATGCTTTTTTCAGGCATTTATAGAAAAAGGGACTTAAATGACCCATGAAAATTGTAGATATAGGGTTAACATATTCGACGAAAAAATTCCTCTTAAAATTCTGTTGCGGACACCCGCACTTAGAATTTAGTTTAAAAGAACTATTACCTTACTTTTTGAGTGTTTTGAGTGGCGAAAAAAATGAAAACTTAATCGGCCATAAAATTTGACTGTCCCCACACAGGACCAAACGCTTTGGGGGTTTTACTATACTAACCTAATACCATCATTTTGTTCCACAGTGTAATTGACCATAAATAATACTTACAAATTTGAACATATTAAAATTTATTATGAGCTTAATGAAATTTTTGTATTGAGATACCAAAAGGAACTGAATATTTTTCTCTAATTTCAAATTAAATTTATGGTAATGACTTAAATTTGTCAATTTTATGCTTTAGGCCAAACGCCTACATTGAACTTGAATTTTAATAGCGAAACAAACAGAAATCTAGAGATTTCTGTCAATATCACTAACTTAAATCCTCTTATTTGTGTTACACCCAAAATTGTTTAAACCAGAACTTCGAAAATGATTTGACGTTTTTTATAATTTTGGTTTCTAAGCGCTAACTTCTTCCAACAGAGCAGAAATGCAAAATAATTGATTTGAGACACGAGCAAAGTACCTACCACCATATGAAATAATGAAAGAATAAAACTTGAAATCTTTGTACTCAATCGTCGTCAATTAAACTACAAAAATTATAAAACACAAATTTGGGTTTATAGCCCGAAATATTAAGTACGCGCTTTTTAAGTGAGCATGTCTTAAATGGCGTTGAGAGTATTAAATAAATAGTGTGGCCAGATTAAGGAGAAGTTTTTTAATTCAATGGGAATGAGACCCTATATTGACCCTATATTTGTTCCTTTTACACCTGCAAGGAGCATAGGGCCGCAGGGCATACACACAGAAAAGAAATCAGTTGAATTTCGAGAAAACTATTATTTTTATATTACTACAGAACAATTTCTATTATAGTTACGAAATTTAAATTGTGTTAGTGAAAAGGCGGTGTTTATGACTAAAAATTTTAATTACAACTAAATAAAGGTTGCTTCTACTAATAAAATTGGTATTCTCTGCCAATTCATACAGAAATCAAAAACCATACATGAATTCCATAGTGACAACTATTTAAAATTTCTTAAATATAACAATTTTTACCATTAATTAAGAACCGATACTATATGTAGGTTGCATCAATTAAATTTTAAAAATTATTAATTACTAATGGCTTATTAAGTATTTTTCTGCCAAATACTGGTAGCACCAACCAATATTATAACAAACTTGTAAAAGATTTTCAGTTGAAAAAGCAAATATAACTGTCAAAACTAAAATAAAAATAAAAGAAAACAATTTAAAAAATAAAAAGAAAAAAAGAATTTTGTTATGTTAAGAAATGGAAATTTTCGGAATAATTTTACTGGACTATTTAAATGTCATGTAAGTAATATTTTTCTCTTAAAATATGCACGATAAATGCCTTTATTAATAAATATTCGTATTTTTCTTTCAGAATGTGAAAACGAATACTACAAATTTATTTAAAAGTCCGTAACGAAAGGCGGGTGTTGGTACTTTCAATTGTTTTAAACCCAAAAGGATTTACAAGAAAATATATTTCCAGAATCGAAGGGCTTTAGTCTTCTTTGTTTTCCTACAGAAAAGTCCTCATATATTTTAATTTAATTTTTTTAATTTATTGCTCTTGTGTAATGTTTTTAATATTTATTTTATTTTTATTAATTAATAAAAAAAATTAAAATGAATGGAAATGGTGTTTAATACAATTCGATACAAATTACAAAAATAATGCCGTCAAGTCTACTGAATGTATGGATTCGTTGGAAAGTACAACAAATTCGGTTGTCACAACGAATCTGTTCTGTGTGTGTAAAAACTTGTGAAATGTACCAAGTTTTTCTTTTTTTTTTAGCTAAAAACTTGTTTAATGTTCGCAAATTTTTACCGTTGCGCTTAAATTTTTACCGTCGCGAATAATCTAAATATCCTAAAAATACCGTCGCTGAAATAATAAAATACCGTTATCCCTAAAATATTGTTACCGTTATTTTTATTTCTCTGCTTTTCTTAATTGCACGTGTTTATTGAGTATTTTAGTATAATAGGGTTTTGATTTTAGTTAAAGTCGGTCCTTGTTTGGAAACTAGGTCCATATAAAGATCTTTCGAGAATTGGCTATTATGCTTATTCGCACGCTACAGGTCTCAAATTAAATTTTATTGAAATTTCGTTCTCTAACTCACATAGGCCCAAGAACAAAGCCTATTCATTTTATGTAGAAACGGACCATATTAAGATCCCTAGATCTTAGATCGCTAGGGCCCTAGCCCATATGAAATATATCTCCGATTTTATCTTAAATAGGCAAAATCAAAATTTGTACTAATTTTCAAATCTCTTGCAATTTTATAGACACACAAGTTCATTTTAGCCCACTCAAATTTCGGATCTAAATATTAGTTGAATTTCAAGCAGATGAACTAACAAACTTAAAAAAGAAAAATAAAAAACAGCTTTTTTTTGTGGATTCAAAATTTATTTTACTAAAATTTAACAAAATGCCATAAGATAAGACCTATAATAGATCTTAAATACCGATAATAAACCCGATAGAAATTGGTTAGCTCGTTTTGGATGTGCACTGGCAGCTGATGTGTAACTCAGGGTTGTGAGAACAATTTATTTAAAGTTTACAGTTTCTTCAACTCTTTTTCTTTTACTATTTTTTTTGTATAATGGTAAAGAAAATTTTATTTGTGTGAGTATGTGCTCACATTCCTTAAGTATTGACTTATTTCTTTGTATCTTTTGGATATTAAAATAGGAATATGAATAAAAAATATTTCTGGCAGCATTTTAATTCTCATAGCTTAAATGAAGGCCACGCAACAAACCAGCTAGAAACATAACAAGAGTGTTAAATATTTTAAGGGTTTTTTTTTTTTGTTTATCAACACCAGACTTCAATTTAAAGCAGAATTTGATTTTGAAACAATTAAAGTATAAAAGCGTAGGCAAATTTTAAATATTGCAACAGTTTCTTACGAACTATTAACAAATACAATCAATCACTTCAACATGTTCAAATCTGTAAGTAGCATATTTTAAAGTTCTTTAAAAATTAAATTAAATCCTTTTCCTTTCAATCCATATTTCATTGCCAGATTGCTATCATTACCCTCTTCTGCTTGGCTGCTGCAAATGCTGGTGTTATTGAAACTCATCATGTTGTCCAGGAACCTGTCCTAACCAAGGTGGGATCAGTTGTTCACAGTGTTCCTTCGGCCGTGTCACATCAAAGTTTTACCCGCTATCATAACAAAGCTGTTGTAGCTCCTGTTGTTACTCCCATTGTTAAGACCACTGTTCATGCTGCTCCAGTTGTTCAAGCTTATGCTGCTGCTCCAGTAGTACACTCTGTTCCAGTGGTACATAGTGCGCCTTTGGTTCATAGCGCACCTTTGGTACATGGTTCACATTTGGTTCATAGCGCACCTTTGGTACATGGTGCACCTTTGTTACAAAGTGTTTCCGTTCCTGCTACTTATGCCATCCACCATTAAAGTTAACCTGATGATATGAGTTGTGATAGATTTTTCCATTGTTAGTTAATTTGACGAGAAAATAAACAAAAAATTATAATAAAAAAAAACAATAAATTTTTATAAATTTTGAGTTTCTAATTGCACTTTCAGTGTACTTTAAAAATTTTAATTCGAGCTGTTTTTATGTGCCATGTCTGATTTTTAAGGGATGAAAACGAAAGTTTTTTATTTTATTGATTTTTATTATCATTTCTAGAAGCTCAATGTAAGTCTTGTAGATCTTTGTATACCAGACCAACCATCGAAACGTTGTTTGATTTTTTTTAAGAGAAGCCGCACTCATGAAAATCTATTTATTAATTAACGTGTTGCTTTCTACGGAAAAGGTATAGAAAAGAGATTGGTCGTGCTAAAAGATGAATGGCAACAAAAAACATAGTTGCTAAAATTTTTATTGTTCTTTAACAACGATTTACTATTGGGTTTTCTCTCTGTTAACTAGGGTATTCAATCGATTAATCGTTATTCGATTAATCGAACAATTAATTAAAAATGTTTAAAAAATATAAATTTTTTATTTAGGTAAATGTGCTAAAAACTCAAAATTTTTTTTAAAAATTGTGATAATTAATTTGCTCTAGGCTTCTTCCTACCCGGATTTCTTTCTGATCTAAGGAAATAATTAAGGGACGACCTTTTAGAATTTATAGAAATATTTGTTAATAAACATCTTAAATCCCAAAGAAAAAATAAAAACAATTTAAAATTAGCACAGTTTGCTTTGTCATCTTCCAAATTACTACCCTGTTGTTGTGACTTATCTAGTAAAGTATTGGTATCTATTTACGTATAATAAATTTTTAATTATTTTTTACTTTTTAAACGTTGATATTAAATGAAAGCATTAATAATTATTGTAATTAATGATTATTAGAATTCTAATTCTAATATAATTATTAATTATAATTAATGCTCAATGTAATAAAGCATGTTTAGTGAGCACTCTGAGTTAATAAAATAAAAGGATGGAGATACGGAAACGTAGAGGGAAAATCAATTCTAAACAGAATTCCTTACTACATTTATATTTTTTATATATTCAATGCATACGAAAGAGATTCAAAATTATTTACGGGGTCTTATATTCTTCTTTCGGGTGTGGTTCTCCCCGATTTGGATAAAATTTTAATATTTGAAAGAGGGGACAGAAAAATAAAAATATTGACAAAATCTGATCTCAATTATTAAATTTTTTTATTTTTATGATTTTCAGAAGAATTACTGAATTTATTTTTGTTCTTTTTTTAAATAAAATTATTAAAAACACAACAAGTGTATGTATATTATTTTACAGAAAATTTTTTTCGATTAATCGATTAATTTAAAATGTTTGTCCAATTAACCGTCATATGGCGTAGGTACTGATGGCTTTTTAAAAGCTACAAGAGTAATCAATATATATAAAAAAATAAGAAACAAATTAAAAAATGTACGAAATTAAAGCATTTTAACAGAAATGTCTAATAAATTCTTTACCATCGTTTTTAAGACTATTCGGGTTAATGTATAAAATACTCTTTAAGCGATTTGTCCCAAATTTGATACATATGTAGAAAACTTCGAAATCTAAATTTTTTGTTTTTGAATTTTGCTATTTTCTTAGCGTAAAATTAATTTTAAACTTTAAACCCGTTTTCCCACAACCCTGAGTTCAAAATCGGCTGCCACTGTACAGCCAAGGCGGGTTACCCGATTTCTATCCGGGTTTTTTCTTTCGTAGGTAACAAAAAACTCTAGTCTTATTGTGGCCCTTTTTTGAATTTTGGTCAAATAAATTTTATTTCCCCGAGCAAACGTGTTTTTCCTTCTCTTTTTTGGAATTTTTAGGTTTGTGTGGCCACTTTGTTAAAACAAATTAAAAAAAAATCGGGCCACGATAAGGACTAGAGAATTTATCTAACATTAAGAAGCACTTTACATTTTTTATTTTCCGTTTATTCTTCCTCTTAACCTCAAACCTACTCAATTAAAATTGACAAAATGCATATTAAAACAGAGATGCCGAAGCAGTAGAAAAAGCACTACAATTGATGATCTAGATGTAATTCTTTTTTAACATAAACACTAATGATTTTAACATTGAGTTGTCATAGCAGAGGAGTACTCCCACTTCAACATTTTTTCAGTACTTTTTAAAGGAGTGCAAAGGAAGCTCTTTTTCACCAATTTAAAATTAAAAAAAAAAAAAATTCTTCACAAAACAAATTTTATTTTTTTATTTTACAAAAGTTTTTTATTACTGTCACCGGGTATCGAACTTGCGACCTCACGATTGCTAGTCTAGCGCTCTACCTCTGAGCTATTTTTTGATATGAAAGCTGACTGGCATAAAAACACCACTTTGTCAATGCGAGATATTGTGCTTTATTCTCTTCAATAAAAGTACTTATTAAACAAGTGTAAAAGGTCTACTCCAATTCAATGTTGTTTTCAGCACTATTTTCACAGATACATAAAGAGCAATTTCCCATTATTTTTTAATATATATTCTTAGAAATTTAAAAATTAAAAAAAAAATTGATTTTAAACAAATTAAAAAAAAATTAATAAAATAAAAAAAAAATAAAAAAATATTGGTCCCGACGGGAATCGAACCCGCGACCCTCTGTTTGGAAATGCCAAATGATACCAAAATCACTTTTTACAATCACTTTTAGAGTAATTACTCTTTAGAAGCATTAATTAAGTGATTTTTTGGATGTCGTTCAGAAGTAATTCTAAAAAAGCTGCAAAAATATACTAACGGAAGCAATGAAAGAAGTGATTTTTTTAAAGTTGTTCAGAATAACTTCTAAAGCAGTAAAAATACACTAACGGATACTTGTGAAGCAGTGATAGAAGTAGTTTGTAAAGCATTACTTCAGATTTTTTTTTGCTGGGATATTAATTGCAGCTGGTCTATGTATATGACGTTAAAACAACACTGTACTAAAATTGAAAAATTTAGTTGGTCAACATTTCTAATCAACTTTTAACTCCTTCATACCGACCTGCCACATTTTTCAACATTTGGTATTGAAAATCGGTTGTTTTAACAGTCTTAGTAATTTTAACAGATTCTCCGTTTGCGTACTTTTTTTTTTGTTTTTTTGGATATTTTTCGTTTTGAGAGTAAATTTTATTACTGAGTAAGTTTTACTGGACTTTACTGTAACAGTACGTAAACATACTTAATATCAAAAAAAATATAACAATAAACCAAATCAAAACAATGACAAAGTGATAAAGTACTTAACATAAAGTTCAAACCAGTTAAAGGCTTAATATGATAACCGTTAAAAGTTTTAGCATTTAATAATATGATTACTTCAAAAACAAAACTACAATTAAAGGGAAACAAGTAAAAATTTTCAAAATTCATAACATTAATTGATTTTTGGTATAAAACCTCTAGCAGTTCAATGTAATGTCGTCAGTTCATTTTCATTCTTTTGGATCTTAACAGCTTCTTTGATATTATCAAACAAAAATGTTCAAATTTGTTGCTTTATTCGCTTTTGTGGCTGTAGCTTCAGCTGCTCCTGGTTTAATTGCCGAAACTCATACTGTTGTTCAACCTGCTGTTTTAACTAAAACTGCTGTAGTTGATACAAAAGCTTCATCGGCCATAACACATCAAAGCTTCACTAATTTCGAAAGAAAGGTACCTGTTGTTCACACTTATGCAGCTGCTCCTCTTGTAAAAACTGTTTCTCCGGTAGTTCATACTTACGCCGCTACTCCCATTGTAAAAACGGTTGCTCCTGTAGTTCATACTTATGCTGCAGCTCCTGTTATTAAGACTGTTGCTCCTGTGGTCCATACTTATGCCGCTGCTCCCGTGATTCACTCTGTACCTGTTGTACATACTTCACCATATGTTAAGACTATTGTTTCTTCGCCACTAACTTACAACGCTTACCATTAAACTAATTCTTGTTAACTTTGCAATTTATTCAATGTGATATTAAAGATTTTATTAAATAAAATTTGATTTGAGAAATAAAAAATATTTATTTTACACTGGAGATAAGAAATAACAATCCTCTACTCACCGGTATAGAGCATTAGAATCCAATATAACCTGATCATACTTGGGATTTTTTAATTTACCTTATATTTTAATTTGCCTTGAGTGTCAAGTTATTTTAGGTCTTGTCAATTGTTATTAAATATTTAATCATATTTATATTCATATTTTAAAAAACAATTTTTTCCCAAGAAAATTTTTGGAACCCGTTATAAAAATACTATTGCAGAACTACTTGTCAGATTGTAAAAACTTATTCTTTAATAACATCCTCGGAATTAGTGGTTGTGCAACTAATTCTAGAACCCATGCAAAAGAGTCACACACAGAAAATAAATAGGTTGGAAGGCTATCGGAACCAACAAATTTTCTTTATTCAATAATTTTATAAGGAATTACTTCAAATTCATATTCAGAAAAGTTAAATTTAATTATGAACAAAACAAATATAAGATCAATCAAAATACAGTCTCTTTACCCAAAATATTGTAATTAATATTTAAAAAATACTAACTTCTGCCATTACCTTCCATACCAACAATCACCAATTTATGACGAAGATTTAGTCATTTGAATAAAATATCGGCAGTAAAAATTTAGTATCAGTTCTGTTTCAATAAAATCTATTACCCTATCTAAAGTATTAGTTTCTTCAATCAATTTAAAATTTTTCTATCAACTTCAGTGCAATTAACTATTAATTTCTATTAGCTTGGTAATTATTATATTATATTGAGATTAGGAATATACATTTTAATTATTATAATAAAATTTTGGAATGTATTTTTTTTCATTCCATACTTAACACATTGGCTGAAAAGTCCGTAGGATAGTCAATAAAACAAAATTTTTTTTCGCAAAATTCTAGTCTCCTTGAAGAGCGATACAATCACTCTAACGCCTTTCTAACATTTCGATACCTTTTTTATGAAATGATTTAATTTTGGCCTGAAAGTATAATGCGTGCAATTTGGCCATATTAGTCAACGACTTGTGACACGGCGCATTATCTTGGTGACGACTTTTTTCTTCTTCATATCGGGCGGTTTTTTTGCGATTTCCTCCTTCAAACGCACCAGTTGGGCCATGTAGCGATCACTATTGATAGTCTGGCCTTTTTCAAGGTAATCAATGTACAAAATTCCAGCCGCATCCCAAAATACTGACGCCATAAATTTACCAGCTGACTGTTGCGACTTTGGCTTCTTTGGGCCGGTTCGACTCTGGAGTGAAGTGACAAATCCAAGTTTGGACCATTGTTACAGACCGATGCAAAAAGTCCTTTTTATCTCGCCGAAACAGCTCCACTCAGAATCATTGAAACGTTGTTGTTTTTGGTGCACTGTGAGCAAACGCGGCACCCATTTCGAAAACAGCATTCTCATGGACAAATGTTCATGCAAAATAAAGCCGACATGTTCCTTTGATATCCTTAAGGTATCAGCTATATCCTGCAACTTCACTTTACGGTCTGCCAAAACGATTTTGTGAACTTATTTGCTCTTCTCCGGTATCACCACCTCTTTTGGGCGACCAGAGCTTTCGACGTCATCGGTATTTGTACGACCACGTTAAAAGTCAGCCAATCACTTTTCTACCATTTGTCTCGATGGATCAGAATCCAAAAACACTTATCAAGCCAATCTTTGGCTTGAACGGTGTTTTTTTTCCATTAAAAAGCAATGATAAATCAACACACGAAATTGCTTTGAATCCATTTTTTTCAAAATCGCAAAACTAGCGTTACTAAAACAGCTGTAACTTGTTCACTAATGAACGAATTGTTATTAAATTTTGACAGGTATCAGCTGTAGGTTGGTAGTTCCAAAAAATCATATGGATTTTTCATTAGTGGCGCTAACTATAGGTGTGTTTCTTTACTTTTTGGGTAAAGTTCGGTAAAATGAGAGTAAGCACAAAATCCTCTCACAAAATGACAAAATTACCCAATAGTACAGGAACGCAAAAAACCACTTTTCTAGCCCAAAAACTTATTTCAGAGAATAATATTAAACAGTGATGGGACTTGAAAAATTTTGTTTTGTGCCAAGTGTGTGACTAAAATGTGCCAAATGGGCCTTTATTGTGCCAAAACTCAATTTTCACTTAGAAACCGTGTTTTCAACTTTCATTTTGTAAATGCATTCTTATGGAATTATTTTGAATTCTTATGGAATTAATTATATTTGAATGAATTAAAATTTTCTTTCAATTAAAAGGTGAATGATAAATTAAATTCATCCGATACTTATTAAAGATTTGGGAATGCAGCCAATGAATGAATTCTTTAGAAATGGTTGCACGGAATGGTATACATATAAACATTCTCTAAAACTGAATTTTTTTATGAATTAAACATAAATTAATTCTTTCGAAGCTCTGAGATAAATTTATAGCATTCGAATTTTTAAAATTCTATGGATTAAGCACCGTAAGTTGTTCAGTTTTCTCGTGAAAAAACTGTTATACTCCATATAAAAAAAAATAATTTTTAACGACAATGAGTTTCACGTGAAAATTGTGCAAACTTAGTTTTCACGCAAATTTAATGTACAAGACTATTATTTTTCTGGTGAAAAAGTGACATTTTGTGTTAATTGTGATTGTGGCTTTGTTATAAAATTAAAATATTGTTAATTTTTTTAACTTAAATTGCAATTTAAAGCATTTAAAGTCTGAGAGAAAATTTTTCACGTGAAAAACAACTTACGGTGCTTTATTCGGTACTAATATCTTCGATGCCATTTTTTAGTTTTGCTTTATTCGAAAAGGTATTTTAATACCAATAAATGCTTAGAAACTAAAAATTAAAGAATTTTTATTTTTTAAATTCATTTTCTATTAAATTTTGTAGATAACCAAAATGTGCCCAAATAGTATCGGTTGTGCCATTGTACCAATCAATCTTAGATTGTGCCAAAAATCCCATCACTGATGTGAAAATACGTATAATTTCAGTTTGCAAATCGGCCCAAATAGACATATTTATTCGCATTTAAAAGTTGTTTTTGATTTTATTCAATTAATTTTAACAAAAAACCAAGTTTCTTTTGCTTATTTCTTTATTTAATTACAATTTTTAATTTAATTTCACAATTGTTTTTTGTTTATATTTGCATCAGCTGTTTTACCAAAGTTTACCCGAAGAAAAAGTCTGGGTAAATTTTGGTAAAAAGAGAAGCACTAATACACTCTCATTAGCGCTCTCATTTACCCAATTCTCGAGTACGGGAACGCTTTTGGGTAAATTTCGGTAACTTTGGGTAAATTTCGGTAACATTGGGAACGTACGGGAACACACTGTATGTGTCATCCTACAGATTTTTCAGCACATATGTTATGCATATTTAAATTCAATGTTAGACAATACCCAGTGTAGAAAATCATTACCAGATATGTGGTTATGTAACTACATACTTGGTAATGGTAACTAGTTACTTTTGTTATTACATTTCTTATTACCTTTATATGGCGATGTCGCGAAAAATAATGAGTTATGGTTACACACCAGCATACGAAAAATCAAAAAATATATCGTTACCTTTGTGCTTATCAGCACCGATAAAAAAAATGAGTCTAAAATAGATTTTCAAAAAAATAAATTATATAAAAAAAAATATATTTTATTGTATTTTTTTTTTTAATAAAATTTTCTGGTGCGGGAATCGAACCTGGGTCTACAGATTGCCAGTCAATAGCTCTACCATCCGAGCTATATCGACATGTAATATCTAATAGATAAAAACATAATTGACCTGCTGCACACAAGCAAGCGTACTCGACAACATACAAAAAATCAAAAAATATATGGTTACATATATCCTTACCAGTGTTTAAAAAATATTGAGTCTAAAAATAGTTTTCAAAAAATTAAAAAAAAATCTAGAACATTTTTTTTATTTGAAATAATGGTAAAAATAAGTCATTATCAGTAACTAATTATTATATGTTTTAAAATAATGCAGAATGTAAGTGGGTGTCATTACTGGTAGTCTAGAAAATAATGATATGTCATTACCGTTTCTACACTGGGCAACTAAGTGTGTCTGTGGTCCTGGAGATAGAGACACAGCCTAATAGTTAAAGCAATCTGAGTTCAAATCTCAGCAAAGGCATTATAGTTTTTTTCAAATAATTTTTTTATTGATTCAAATTAAAATATACAATTGATTTTCTGTTGTTGATATAATTTTATTCATAAACAAAATATTTCAATTTTTAACCTAAGAAAATTAAAATATAATTACAAAAAAAAATTAAATTGACTTTAGCCTAGAGAAAAGGCAATGGGCTGACAAACGGAAGGTAGCCGGTTCTATCCCAGCTCTCGACATAAAGTTTTTGAATTTTTAAATAAATTTTAAGGAACATGTTATTTCTAAAATTTATAATCCATAAAGATTCGGGCAATCAATTAATACAACATTATTAAAGATGAGTAAAACTGATTACAGCTGGAATTAAAAAAAAATCGGTTGGTGGGAAATTTGGTTGGAAGCTACAAATCTGTTTTCTATGTGTAACATTGGATTGAAAATTTTAATTGATTACAATTCTTACAGTAATTGCTATTAGTTAATTGTGACAAAAAAAAAGAAAAGAAAAATATAATATAATAAGGTTGTTCACAATGGGTGTGCTATTTGTTGTATCGTTCTAACAAGAAACAAAGTTGTTAAAATTTAAATTGAAAAATTACAGCATTTGAGAATAGCACGATACAACATTTTTACGAATGTTTAGTGTCCTGTGTTTGAGTGTGCTAACAGACAGAAAACCCAACAGTAAATCGTTGTTAAAGTCAAATACAAATTTTAACAACTCTGTTTTTTGTTAGGACGATACAACGATACAAAAGATAGCACACCCCTTGTGAACAACCTAAATATATTGACCATGATTTACTTGACATAAATATATGAATAGTTCTTATAAGCCATAAAATCAACAAATTTCAAGGATAGATTCAACTACACAATTTAAAAAAGTTCTTTGAAAAGATCTGCAATAATACATTTAAATGATAACAAACAAAATTATATTATTATTTCTCTTTTTTATTTTAGACCCCATGTCAAGGTAAGTTGTTGTTTGGTACTTAAGCCACAATCACAACAATATAAATAAAAATGTCAAAACTTGGTAATTCCCAAAAGATCACTTAAAATGCATTTAATAATTTAAGGGCGGCTAAATTATCTGAAAAGTAATCAACGTTAAACATTAACCTTTGTTAATGCTATACAAATTAGACTTTTACGATACGATTTTAAGTAAAACAGATCATAGCACTTGGAATAAAATGCTACTTCAAATATTAAAGTCTTTAAATGTGAGAGAGCTTACTCAAAATAGATGGATTTGTGTGAACAAATCGTATGAGAAATCCGATAAGAATTAAAAAAAATTAATTTATTTATCTTAAGTAATACTCAATCCTATGACGTAAACGGCTCTTAACAAGGAAACTACTTTAGGGTACACTAGACCGTACACTGGTCTCCTCGAGAGAAAAACATCGATGTATCATACTTTAAGATCCGACTGTAAATACCAAAGATATAACGAAAAATGTAAAATGGCGACCCCACGTTCGGCATAAAAAAATAAAAAATTTTTTTTGAAACCTCTTTGCAAAAATACTTCATATTGGAGGGTGTACGGCGCACTTTTTTTTTTTTTTGCCTGTAAGGTGGTACGCTCTAGGGTACACAGAGAGAATATTCTTGGAAGAGTTTTAATGAAATTTTTCACTAAACTAATGAAGTTTCCTTCACAAAGCGAATAAAAGATTTCTTACATTTTAGAAAAAAGCTTCATAACTTCTATGAAACTATTTTTAACGAAATTTTTTTCATTGTTTGTATAAAATTTTTTAATAAATAATGTGAAATTTTTTATAAAGTTTTATGAAAAACTGCATTAATGAAGTAAAAAGTATTAATGGACGAATTCCAGCGAAACTTCATTGTAACCTGTGCGTTTTTGATGGGATTTGGATTTGGCATAGTTGTTAAAACTATTATAGGGTGCCCTTCTTTTGGACCGCAATCTCATACTTAGGGGACAGAGAGGGGGTTTAAAGTGAATACTCCTTTTTGTATGCATATAGAGCAATTTTAGACCCCACTTTTTAATCCTTTGAATTAAGATTGTAATTGATAGTTTTATTTTTGCTACCACATTTCCAAATGTAGTGGAAAGCTAAGAGTTTACTTTAAAGTTGTTTCTTTGCAAGCTTTAGTTATTTTGAGATAAACTCACATACCTTAATTAACTTTACATATTTTTTTTAAAGATTACTTTAAAGTTTTTCTTGTTCTGTCTTTTTTATTATTCCAACAATTTTTATACTCAATTTAAACAAATCAATTATGTTGCCAATAACTACCAAACAAGAGTATACAAAAGACATAAAATGTATGTTTAAAACATTTGTATCTTATCCATCTACTACCACTCACTTTGAAGTTCTCCATACATATTACCACAAAACCTATCTTGGTACTAACATCTGGTTATTTTTTCTTTGTTTTCGTATCTTAGTTGCAGACTCTTAAGGCTGAGTTACCCAACCGTAAACGTATCTGTAACGAATCAGCTGTTTCGAAACCACAAGAAGAAATGTATACGAATGGTTACTAACACGTAAATGTAAACGTACTTGCCGGATCATTCTGTTGCAATCAGAATTTTCTATCCGGCATCGCAACAGCTGAATGATTTTAGTCGGAAAAAATATGAAATGAATAAAGAAAATGATTCAAACAACAAATAAGGAATAAGAATTAACAAATAAATGGAAAAATTTAGAATAAAATATAAAACCACATGAAATGGATGCTAAATAGTAATGTCGTTTACGGCACGGTACAGTTACATGACATTTACGTTTACGGTCCCATAATCCGCCCTTTATTTCATCTTTTTCTTTTTTTACAAGTGGCACTTACTGCTAAGAGATGAGTAGACTTAAGAAGAAATCGTATGTAGATTAGGGTGATTCTTAAATTACACTTTTTTTTTTTATTTATTGTGGGACCTCTGATAAATTCTGAAAACCTCAGCAAAATCGGTGTACTCTAGCTACCTCCGCTTTTCGATCAACGTTTTGAGCCCAGGGTTCAAATGTACAAAATATAAATACAAAATTTTATATTAAATTTTTATGAATATATGCAAATCAATATTTTTTAAAAGGTAAAAACGTAACAATATAATTACAAAAAGAGATATTTTAACTAGAAAATTATTATAGGCGACCACATTATTCGTAAAGTAGGATCAACCCACACTGATAGAATTTTGTGCATAGTATTAATGAATTTGTTCATTAATACAATGATTTTTTTCATTGAAAAGTCCCCAAAGAACGCGTTCATTAAATCAATGAAACGTATTCATTAAATGAAAACTAATTTTTGCGTTACTTTTTTAATTTTTTTTATTTTATTAATTTTTATTTGTACATTTATGTCTTTTTTGACATCTCCCTAACCTCGACTTGAAACCGCAATCACCGGAATGTAAACATTACCGCGTTACCGATTGATCTAAATATCCAAAACAAAATGATGTTACTTTTTGGACTTTTATATTTAAATAATTTTAGTTTGCAACCCTAGCGTTCATTACTGGAACATATATCTATTTTAGTAATTGGCAAATTCAAAACCCTTATAAAAATTATAGCATATCTTACGGGTTAGTTGAAAATATATAATGCACAAATCAATTAAATTAATGAATTTTTCATCAATCAATGAATTCAGATTAATGAAATCGATTCATTAATAGTATGAACGAAAATTCTATCAGTGCAGCAAAAAAGCGAGGAAAAAGAAGTAGTTAAAGTACTGCAACTGTTGAATAGAAAATTGTTCTTTTTCGGGTTTTTCACCGATGAATTTAACATTAGCTTGTCATAGGAAGGAAGTCATTCGTTTTAAAAACAAATGATGTATATTTGAACCAATGATAAGGAAGTTATTTTTCACTTCTTTTTATTTTAATTTAAAAAAAAATCGTCATGCCGCGTGTGAGGTTTGAACCCAGACTTGTTGTCATTTCAAGCAGACGCTCAGCCCCCTGTACTATCGCTTGCTATACATAATATCTGACGTTTAGCAGTCTTGTTCAGTAAAGTGTTGTTATCTTCATTTATTTATTTATTTTATTTTTTTTTATTTTATGCACATTTTATTAATTTATTTTATTAACAAAAATATATAAGATATTGGAAAAATATGTAACGTTGTTTTCTGCAGCATATTGGTGGGCAAAAAATGTTTTTTTCTGCAAAGTAATTGTTAGTAGTTCTAACTAAAATATTTAAAAAAAATTTTCTTTTTCTATTTCTGTATATGTAGTAAAAATTTTATCAAAATGGACTTTTTAAATTAAAATTTTTTTACATAAATACAAACAAAATTTTAATATTTACCTTTATTATTATATATTAAAAAAAAAATATTTGAAAAATGTAATTTTTATTTTAAATTTTTATATTTTCATAAAACTTGATATAAATGAATAGGAAATTAAAAAAAAAATTATAACATTAAAGGAATTAAATATGCTAAAATCACAAACGTATTTAACAAATTGTGAAAAATAATCCGTTGTAGGCATGTCCCTACCCGGATTTCATTCTTGCCTAAGGAAATCGTCAGGGGACGACGTTTTTAGTATTTCTGGAAATATTTAAGTTAAATTACAAAATCAATGAGAATTTCTTGTTCTCGTCTAGGAGCGTTATTAAACATTTAAAATACATGGATGGTAACCGAAACGAATGCGGTTATTGTTAGGGTAACGATATTTTAGGTTATTTCGGTAACGGTATTTTAAGGGTAACGCTATTTCATTTATTTCGGTATCGGTATTTTAAGGATAACGGTATTTGACTTATTTCGGTAACGGTATTTTAAAGGTAAATATATTTTGGTTATTTCAGTAACGGTATTTTAAGGTTAACGGTATTTCAGTGATATCGGTAACGGTATTTTAAGGTTAACGGTAGTCAGTTATTTCGGTGCATACCACATTTTTTTTTGCAAAAACCAAACTAAAGTAAAAACAAAACGAATTAATTGACTTAATTTATGTGAAATACTCAATAACCAAGTGAAATGACCAAAAGCAGAAAATCAAAAATATCGGTAACGGTATTTTAAGGATAAAGGTATTTCATGTATTTCGGTAACGGTATTTAAAGGTTATCGTTATTTCATTTATTTCGGTATCGGTATTTTAAGGATAACGGTATTCCGGGTATTTCGGTAACGGTATTTTAGGGTAGCGGTAGTCAGTTGAAAGGGTTTTGAATCGATAACGGTATTTTAGCGGTACTACCTGCCAACCTTGTTAAAATATCAAAGAAAAAACAAAAACAACAAAAAAAAATTTTAAACAATTTGCTTTGTCATCTTCCAATGTACTACTCTGTTGTTTTGACAGATCTAGCAATGTAGTAACATTTAAATTTGCACAAGCACTTGCATATTAGTTTTTTTAATTTTATTTTATCGGGATATACATTAATTGCATTAAAGGAATTAAATATGCTAAAATCCCAAACGTATTTAACAAATTGTGAAAAATAATCCGTTGTAGGCATGTCCCTATCCGGATTTCATTCTTGCCTAAGGAAATCGTCAGGGGACGACGTTTTCAAATCGTTTCAAAATTAATTGAGTGGACAGAATAAAAAAAAAATACAGTAAAAACAACAAAAACTTAATAACTGTGTAAAAAAAGTTCGAAAAATTTGTATCGACCTGTCGGGATTCGAAACCGCAACCCTCTCATTTCTGTGCCACCACGTTCCCATGTAACTTGTTATCACCCATGAAAAAGAACTCCTGACTAGCATATATTTGATGCAGCTTTAGATGTTGTTTAAAACCCCTTCCTAAGGGGGTGATGTAATTTTATTTTATTTATTTTTGCTGGGAGTACATTAATAATTTGATTGCAACAATCAATTATGACAGTAGGGAACATAGTTTTGTAGCCATAATCATATTGCAAAAAATAAATTTTCTCTGCGTGTGCTTATTCCGATAAAAGTAAATGTGAAATTAAATATTCCCTTTTTCAATTAGCATGGGAAACGATTTAAAGAGAGTGGATTTTAAAGAAATGGGATTTATGTTGTAAAATTTTTTTAATTTATTTCCTAAAAATTGATCTTATTACAAATTAACTAACAACTGATTTTGTTTATTAAACTCAGAACATCAGAATTAAAGAACATTGTTAACCCACGTCGATCTGGTGTAAGAGCCACCCTAATGTATACAAGTTTATTATTTATTTTTTACCAATATTTCTTTTAAAGAAGTAAAATGTAAAAATTAAATTGAAAAAAAAAACAGAAGTGTTGAAGTTTTGCACTTTATTTTTATAGTATTGTTTTTTTTGGACAACAGATTATCTCCATTGGCTTTAAAGTGTCAAATTAAGTCAGCCTACGAACAGTAAGTACAACATTTCTGAATACATTCTAATTATTTTTTTTTTTTAAATTTATCCAATTTATAGTAGGAAACTGTTCTCCCACTATAAATTAAGTAAAATTATCCTGTGCATTTAGATAAAAACGTGCACGCATTGTGTGCAAGGTGAAGGACACAAAATGTGTAAATTTAATTTGCAAGTCCGTACAAGTTTTAATGAATTTTCAAACTAATATTTATACTTACCAAATATGTGCATTAAAAACGTGTTTTATATGTAAAGATACGCAAAGAATATCTGAAATTATATTATATATATAGTAGACTGTCCCTTAAAATAGCGATTTGTCACCCCCAGTTTTATTGGAAATGGTCCCAAATGGAAGAAATCGATTTTTTTTTTTTTTTTTTTGGAAAACGTTAACCCGTGCCGAAAGTTGGACGAAAATGGCCCCTTTTGGAAAAAAGTGTATTACTATTAAAAATTTCCAAATTTCGAAAAAAAATATTTTTTATTCCATTTGTGACAGCGCATAGAGAAAGGGACCTAAGGGTAAAAAAAGCCATTTTTTTTTTGTGGACAACATCTGAGCATCGAATGAGACCGATCCCATGCTCTCCTGAACAAAACCGGTTTTTACCCTTAGGTCCCTTTCTATTTTCTGCGTTACATTTATTCATTTAATATAGTCAAAATGATTCATACATGGAATTTTGACTTCATCGGATATCATTAACCCACTTTAGCCTGGAATCCAAAATGACCCACGAATTTGATAAAAATGCAGAAACGTGTTTTTGGTAAATTAATTTTAAAGATTTTTTAAAATGCCTAATTTGGAGATGTCGATTACTATTTTTACCACATAATAGTTGATATTAAAGAAAAAAAAAAAAATAAATTGGAAAAATGATAATTCGAGTTTGTGTTTTTAGCGACTGCTTTTCAGGACATTTTACAAAAATTGCTCATTTTGTCAAAAATTTAAAAAATTTAAATGTTTTCATCAAATTTTACACGGTTTTCGGAAAAACAGCACTCAAATTTGGTTAGATTATAATTATCTTTTCATTTCTTTAAAAAAAATGTAACCCTTAGTGGCCTGGGGTCAGAAAAGACCCATTGGACTTAATATTAATTATGACTACGAGTTTGTAAAGCCATTAAATTTATAAAAAAAAATCTCAACTGGATAAAAATAATTATTTTGTGTAACGCGATCCATATGGGGATAATTTTTATACTTTTGGCCAAAAACGCCCCACTAGAAAATTTACAGAATAACACCTTTCGAATTTTGGGAATTTTTAAGAGTAATACACTTTTTTTCCAAAAAAAACGGGTTAACGTTTTCCAAAAAAAATCGATTTCTCCCATTTGGGACCATTTCCAATAAAACTTGGGGGGAGGGGGGTGAAATGACAAATCTATTTTTAAGGGACACTCTAATATATACATATATATATTTTTTTTAATGCATATTTTATTTAAATATAAATTTATTAAATTTGGAATAATTATGAATGGAAATCTTAACAAAATTTCTAACGTCATTTTTCTGTATAAAAAGCCTCACCACTTGTTTCTATAGAAAAATCTTCAGATTCCGTGCAGCGTTATCTATACAAAAACTAAAATTTAGGCAAAATTATCGTAAGTTTACATTAAAAATGAGTGGAGAATTTTCAGAAATTATTTGTAGTTTACCATTACTGTGCATAAATTTCCCAAATAAAATACCGCCCAAAAATAAAACAATAAAATGATTTTTAAAATATTGTATTAATAAAAATTTTATAATAGTATTTAAGCTAACATAAGCCACTGATACAGGGTCCGCCATCTAACGTTTTTTTTTTCAACTAGTGCTTATTTTGTGAATGGTAACACTTAGCTCATGTCTGATTTGACAGATAATTAGTTTTATCCTTCCGCTGAACGAATATGGTTGTGTGTGGTTGGTCCAGAGGCATAATTGGGCCATTTTTCTTCGAAAATGAGCAAGGAGTGGCCGTTACAGTCAATGGCGATCGTTATCGGGCCATGTTGAACGAATTTTTGTTCACAAAAATTGAATAGAAGGATATTGGCAACATTTGGTTTCAAAAGGACGGCGCTACGTGCCACACACTCGATGTTTGGCGCCCTGTTTTTGAAGATCGCATTATCAGTCGCAGAGCTGATGTCGTTTGGCCACCTCGGAGCTGCGATTTGACACCGTTGGACTATTATTTGTGGGATGCCGTCAAAGATAAGTGTTACGCCGACAAGCCAGAGACAATTGACGCTTTAAAGGACAATATTCGTGAAGCCATTGGTGAAATACAGCTGCACACAATCGATAATGTGCTTAAAAATTGGGCCGATCGTGTAGTTTACTGCATGGCCAGCCGAGGCAGCCATATGAATGAAATTATTTTCCATTATTAACCGGAAGGATTGATTGTACTTTCAAATAAAAAAAGAAATTTGAGAAAATATTCAGTAGTTTTTTTTTATAGCATTTTCAAAAAAAAAAGTTATTTGGCGGACCCTGTATTAAGGCCAGAGCACTTTTCCCTACAGAAAACGTCTGAAATTCTAAATAAATTTTCCTATAAAAAAAAAACCAAGGGAACAGTTTTATAGTCAACACTAAGTACGAATTTAGTGAAAGTGAAATCACGTGTAATTTTCCAATCTATAGACAAAATATTAGTGCGTATCTCAGAGATAACCTGATCAAATTTTATGTACCCATTTTTTGGAACAAATTATATCAGACCAGATTCCATGGGATCCCATGAGATAAGTTGTATATGCCATTTTTATATAATTATTTATATCGGAACTTTTCTCATCGGGTCTTTCAAATTTTATGGTTAATTGATGCTGAAGAATTTTCAAACTACTCAATTTGTTTTCAATATAAGTTCCAACCAGGGGTGGGTAATTATGATTGTTCTAAACAAAAAAAAAGTAGAATTCAAACTACCAAGGAAGCATCGTTGATGGGTTTACCCCGATCGTGATGATATTAGGATATGTCACAGAGGAGAAGAAAATAATTTAGCACTCAATTTTTTATATAGAAACATGTCTAAAATTTACGAAATTATGATTTTTTTTGTAGACAGCATTAAAGTACAGGAGAAAACAAAAAAATCAAATACTCACATTGCCTATGTCATGGACCTAGAGTTGCCATTTATTTAAAATTAAAGTTAAAAAAATTCTGACGATGATGAATAACGCAAAAGCTGTGGAGCTTAAAATAAAAAGTAATTCATTTCTGCAAATTCAAACAGAAACAACAATTTCTAATTAGGGAATAAGAAAAGTTGAATACCAGAAAAAGCGGTGTTTGGTCGGACATGTTTTATATTCCGGTTGGTTTGAAATTAAACAAAACCAAAAAACCGAAAAATGAGGTAGTTATTAACCCTAAATATGAAATGGGGCCACTAAAATAGACATTATTATTTTTCTCCTCTACAATATATCCAAATCTCATTGCAAATGGGGGATCTCATCAACGATGGTTCCTTGCACTTAAGCCGACCTTCATTATAAACAAACAACTATAGTTAAATTAATAAAATAATCATAAACTCACACTACTGACACATTAAAGTTTTTATTTTTAAATAATTTTGATTTATGAGAGCAGCAGTGTTACAAGATATTCAATTAAACAAGTACGTACGAAAGTTTATATTGTTGTTATCAATATCCATCAGACAAAAAGTCCACGCAATACAAGTGGATTTGAACTGCATTCAAGGTGGACAACGAACAAATGTTTTGATAACAGAGTTGAAATTTAAAATCAACACTGCCATTATTAAAGGGCTTTACCAAAGGTTTTTTTTCCTTGAAGATTTTTAACATTTGTATAAAAGCTTTAAACTTTAAAGAGTTTAACATCAGTTGTAACTCATACATTTGACAAGACTCTTCTACAGTTTCAATTAAAAATACAATTATGTTCAAATTCGTAAGTTTTTTTCTTTAGTAAATAATCATAAAAGAAAATTCATTTTAACAATACTCCTTTTTCCAGACTGCCATCTTTGCTGCTTTGTGCTTGATCTCTGCTGTTAGTGCCGGTATTGTGGAGACTCATCATGTTATCCATGAACCCGTTGTAGCCAAAGTAGGACATGTTGTCCATTCAGCTCCCTCAGCTGTATCACATCAAAGCATCACTCAAGTCCATAGTAAATCTGTTGTACAACCTGTTTATGCTCCAGTTGTTAAGACCACTCATGTTCATGCTGCTCCTGTAGTCCATACCTATCATGCTGCTCCAGTTGTACACTCTGTTCCTGTCGTTCACTCTGAGCCATTAGTTCACTCTACTCCATTGATTCATTCTGCGCCTTTAGTAACCGTACATCATCATTAGAGTAATTTGAAAATTTCATTGTTTGGATTCCATAGATGATTAGAAATGTCGTATTGTTAAATAAATGTGATTAGTTTTGATTTTGAAAATGTAGATGTATTAATGGGAGGTGTCGTGGGAGACAAGTAATTACAGAGGCAAAAATTAACAAGATTTGATAGCAGTGCACCGCGTGCTAACTGCTACTGAACCGACCGGTCCCTTGATAAGTATATACATTTTTATAAACATATTTTGTTTCCAATAGACCAGTGGTGTTCAAAACTAAAAATGTAGTTGTGTTGGTGAGAAAATGAGAATTGTACTGCACAGAAAAAAAATACATATTCTATGTAAAACAAAAGGTTTTCGATTTTTTTAAATCAATATCAGTGATTTCATTGTATTTACATATTTATAAAATATATTTAATCTGCATTTATAATCATAAAATATTTGTCGTACATTGTTATTAATTTTTTTTCAGTACATTAAAAAAAAAAATCAGCATATATCCGTACTCATGTTCATTCGTCGCTGTTTCAGTGACGACTAAAAGCAAGAGCGTAAGAATACATGTGAATTGAGCAGGGACAATTGTCCTATGGACTGAACACCACTGCTATAGACCAACTCTTACTACACTTAGAGAATTATCTGTATAATATTAATAAATGTTTGCATAAAACCAATGAAATTCACTGAAAATCGTCCATTAAAACTTTTCATTGAATTAATGGAATTTTTCATAAAATGTGAAAAATTTAATTTTATTTACAAAAAGTTTCATAACAGACACAAGGGATTGTACAAGACTGCACCGGTTTCGTCTTATCAAAATATTCGGCAAAGTTAGTTGATGTGTCAATTGACCAGAGCTTTAAAGAATCAATTCTTTAATTCAGTTTTTGCATTCTGAATTCAAAATGAATTAATTCAAAAAAGACTATACATATATTGAATGGAATTAATTCATATTTGTTTTAGTTCGATTTCTTCTGTTACGAATTAATTCAATTGCTATAGTTCTTTTTATCAAATCAAATGAATTAATTCACGCGTTCAATTTTACAAATCGAACGGATAAAAAGTGAATTAATTCCTTACTGAATTAATTCACCACTGAATTCGTTCAATTTAATTTTTCATTCAGTGAATTGAAAAACAAATTACGTTCAGTGAATTAAAAAAAAACTTACGTTCACTGAATTGAAAAATAACAAATTACGTTCACTGAATTGAAAAACAAAAAATTACGTTTACTGAATTAAAAAGCTGTTTTCTACCGTGCAGTACACAGTGGAGTGTTTTCAAAATATTTTGGAAATAATTCAGCCGTTTTAGTTGATCGGTATGAAACGAGCCTTCACACGCCCATAGCAAGACTCTTTTGCCTCCAGATTAAAATTTTCTTTAAGAACGATTATAGTATTTATATTTTTCTGAAAAAATACTCCTTTTAGATGGGTGTAATGGAACTTTTTCTTCCTCCACTTGAAAATTTTTCTTCCCCACACCATTCCGAATTCGAGTAAAACATTCCATTTTTAGAAAATTTTCACAGTGTTTTGGGAGTTGTGGGATTTTTTTTCATCTTATCTCAAATTTTTTTCTATTTTTATATAAGGAATATTAACAAATAAGAAATGGCTGAATTATTGCCAAAGTATTTTGAAAATACTCCATTGTGCACTGAACGGCAGAAAAGAGCTTTTGAATTCAGTGAACGTAATTTTTCGTTTTTCAATTCAGTGAACGTAATCTTTTGTTTTTTTTATTCAGGGAACGTAATTTTTCGTTTTTTAATTCAGTGAACTTAATTTTTTATTTTTCAATTCAGTGGACGTATTTTTTTTTAATTCACTGAACGTAATTTTTACACCCTACACCACTACGTGGAGAGAGTATTATAAGTTTGTGCTGATGTTTGTAACACCAAAAAATATTGGTCCTAGACCCACCTTATAATATACCGATCGGCTCAGAATTTTTTTTTTATTTCGATTTAACGATGTCCGTCTGTCCGTTCGTCTGTCTGTCAGTCTGTCCATGCATTCTTGTGAACACTCTACAGGTCACAAATATTAAGATATTTTGATGAAATTTGGTCACCGACTTATGTCGGTGTACCAAGGACGACTATTTTGGTTGAAATCGGTCCATGTTTAGACCTAGTGCCCATATTAGGGTACCGCCAAAATTTTATTTTTTACACGCTGCAGGTCGCAAATACGAAGATATTTCAGTGAAGGTCTAAATATGGACCTATTTCGGCCCAAGAACGGAGCCTATTGATTTTGGTTGAAATCGGTCCATATTTAGACCTAGTGCCCATATAAGGGTACCCCCAAAATTTTTTTTTACACGCTGCAGGTCGCAAATACGAAGATATTTCAATGAAATTTGGTACACAGACCTATGTCGGGCCAAGGACGATACCTATTGATTTTGGTTGAAATCGGTCCATGTTTAGACCTAGTGCCCATATTAGGGTAGCCCCCAAAATTTTCTTTTTTACACGCTGCAAGTCGCAAATACGAAGATATTTCAATGAAAATTGGTACACAGACCTATGTTGGCCCAAGGACGAAGCCTATTGATTTTGGTTAAAATCAGTCCATGTTTAGACCTAGTGCCCATATAAGGGTCCCCCCAAAATTGGCTTGGTTACACGATGCATGTGGCAAATACGAAGATATTTCAATGAAATTTGGTTCGTTGACTCACATGGTCCCAAGGAAAAAGCCTATTGATTCTAAATAGGTTCGGTCCATATTTGGACCTATCGCCCATATGGGCTATATTTTCTATTTTCTCGTCTTTTATGATTTTATAGAAAATTTTGCCACAAGTGTGTTTTAACCCATTCAAATTTCGGATCCAAACATTAGTTGGCTTAAATCAGGTATTATATATTCGGCATGCCTGACTTTAACTTTTTTACTGGTTTTTTTTTGAATTCACTGAACGAAAATGAAATTGAACGAATTCATTTGTGAATTAATTCAGTAAGTAGAAGTTTTAATTATTAAAAAAACAAAAATCCTTCAATTTCCTTTTTTTTATTAGCTGAATCTTTTTCTCATTTCACCAACACCGTTTTCAAAAATTTGTAAAATGATTTTTGAAACCAGCAACGAAAATTAATTAAAAATTCAATAATTTGTAAAATGAGATTAGCAAAAAGGTTTACTAAAGTATATATGTATATGGTATTTACTAACAGTTGGCATATAAATAGTAAAGTGAAATTGAAAACCGCTTACAAATTTTTCTTCTAACATTTTTTTCTTAGTGTACGAAAAGGATATTCTTAGTATATTTGATACAAACTGTAAAACTGTATTTCAGTGGATTTTAAAAAAATTAAAAAGAAAATTTCTTTCGTTAACCAATATAAATGGCTACACACATCATAGCGCAATCACAACATTGATGTATGATAACAACATTAGTATGCAAATAAATTTGCATACTTTAAGGCATATTTCTATTTAACACACGTAAAATAATAAATGGTTACTAGTAAATATTGATTTTTTCAAAGTTAACCTGAATTTATTTGAAGTTGCATACAAAATTATATTTTTTATGTTCAGTTTTTTTTTGTTACATAAAAAATTTTAATGTTAAAATAAAAAATAAGAAGAACTTAAAAAAAAAATTACGACAAAAATTTCACAACAGGGTACACGATGGGTGCTCGAAAGTTATCTCCAAACGAATGTATAGAAGGACGGCGACTTGATAGTTGATATTGACAAAATGCTAACAATTTAAAATTCCACCTTAACCAATAACTACATGACCATATGGACCAATAGCATAAGGACCAACAATGCCAGGACCAACAACTCTAACAATGCCAGGGTGACCAACAACTACGGGTCCAAGAGGGCCCAATGGTCCCAATGGAAGAAGGCTAGGATTGGGATTTGGGCTGGCAACAGGGCTAGGAGCAGCAGCAGCTAAGCCCAACAACATAGCCAAGACAACAACGATCTACGGATTAAAAATTTGAATTTTAAAAAATAATTTTTGTTCAACAATTTATTAAACAATCACTTACGTATTTGAACATTTTGTAGAGTTTTTTGTATTGTTCTAATGTTTTCACTTAAAGGGTTTAAAACAGTTTGATGCTTTTTACAAATTATGCCATGGTTTATATATAAGACAATTTAACATTGAAAAATCCAAAACCTATAGAACTCATTGCATGTTGATTGTTTGGTTGCATCAGCCAATTCCACTGAGGGTTCTAGTTTTATTACAATTAAATTCTATGTCTCTCTAGCTACGGGGCAGCAGGTATTTGTCTGTAATTGGTGATATTGTGACAATTGTTGGCGTTGCATATGATTTGTTGCTGCTGCTTTTGTTATAGTTGTTGTCTTAATTTTGCTTACTCTTGAACCTCAAAACTAGAAAATTTACTTAATTTCCCCGTTCCACCATAGACTATTATAAAACATTTCTATGTAGTTTCTATTCTGATATTTCAGTTCCCTTCGATCCGTCTGACCGTCTTTAAGGTTATGATCTAATTTGTTTATTTTTGCAATTTGTTTGGTTTTGCTTGCTGCTTGTTTGTTTTAATACATGATATTAAATTTCCATATGAGTTACAACATTTATTGGCTATTGTTATGGTATGTAATCTTGGTTATGGGATTAAGTAATTTCTTTTAATGTAAAAGATAAAATAAATAAAATATTGTATAAATTAATATTTAGATTATTCTAAAATTGTGACATCATAGGCAGTAGGGTATTTATGTATCTATAGACTGAATAAAAAAAGAAATGAAATGAAAAGAAAGTGTTGAATTCATTTCATGTTAAATTCAGCTAATAATTTTTTTTAGAGTAAAGAGAGGTCTTGGTGTAGAAAAATCTCAATCTTTTATCTTATTTCGATATATCTGAGTCATATTCGCATTAACGCTTAATTCGACTTAAGCGTACGTTGATTTTATTATTTACGCCTGATGTCCTCATTAAGACCCATTCATGGGTCTTACCCACATTTAAAAATTCCAGTTAGTGGGAAAGTTACAGGAATATAATAAAACGGCGGTTTTGGACAAACGCCTTTTTCTGGAAATATCGACTTCAGAATGAAATTATTTTAAGCAATTATATAAAACGTACGTTTATCTCTTTTAGATATACGGATGATGCTCTTAGTAAATAAAAATAACACGCTCTCTTATATTGGATTTAGTTTTACATTTATTTATTTAACGCTGTACTACTTTAAATACAACAATATAACAAACACACAAACACTAATAATAAACTGATTGTACAATGCTAATGCGAAATTAACAAACTCTAGTACGCAACTTAACAGCATAAATGTTAAAGTACAACTCTACTTCACAAATATTAATGCGAAACTTCCTTTTCCTTCCTAACGGTCATGGTTGTAGAACATAGTAGAAAATTCCAGTGCTTCTAAAATTATAACACTTATGTTACTCATAATTTATGTCATTTAACCTTATAGCATATGCTGAGGGGTATACTTAAATGTAGTGTTATGTTACCAGATTGACGTCTCATTTCTCGGGATATTTTCTTCCATAAAATTCCACAGTTTTCTATACTAGACTAATCTAATTTCATAACAGTATGTTTACCAACTACTGCATGTATATATATTTGAAAAATGCTTTCAATTATTTTATTTTTATCGTTATTATATTTAAATGTGTTTTCTAGCAAACACTGTAGTGTATGTATATCAGCAATGTTTTCAAATCTAAGCAAAGACATATATGGAATTTTATTTTATATTTTTCGGATTCTAAACATAATAAGGATAAGCCCCTACAGCCCCTACAGGGCGATTTTTTCAGTAGGCATATGCAAAATACTGTGTTTAAATTAAGAAATAAAGTTAAGGAAAAGAAATAGGGAGTAGTATTTATCGATTTTTTATTCAAATTTGCAGATTATTATCGTATGTGTCTGGAAGAACATATGGAGTTAGTTTATTCCACATCCGTATGGCCCTACCAAAAAACGATTTTCTATGTAGTGCTACGTGCGGTCGACTATCCAATCTAGTACAAATGAATGTGAAACTTTCGACAAATGCGCATTGTTATGAATAATATATATGTACTTCTGGAATTAGGTTGCTTATCTCAGCAGGCCTCCGTTTATTGAAATGCCCAAGGGAAGCACTAGGGCCACCTATCAGCGTCTGTGCCATTCTCTGTACGCGATCGAGTAACTGCAAAAAAGTTTTTAGAGCACCAGCCTATATATATGAATTGTAGTCCATTTATGTTCAGATATTGCTAGTGTAAATATAAAGAAAATCCGATGGTTTAAAGTATATACTACACCATCTTCAGTAGCCTAAGTACTAGAAACTTCTTTCGGCACTTCATGTAATGCGGTTTCCATTGGACATTGCACTGTAGTTTCATGGCCAGAATGTCAAGAGTGTCTGATTGATCGATATTTACACTGTACATGGACAAATATGACATTGGTGCATTCTTCGGTTGTTTTTTTGTTAGCAGGCATTGAAATCATTCCTATTCGCATGACTCCATTCAGAGATTGAAATAGGCCACGATTTAATTCATATCTTATCTCATAAAACCGATTTCGGAGGCGTTCGGTCTATGGTCAGATGAATATGAATGACAAATGATACTGTCATTTGCAAAATAGTAAATATTATTTACAGAAAGGTAGAAGAGATTAATGGAAAAAATTAAAAATATAAATGGGGAAAGAACGGAACCCTATGGTACAACTGAATTTATTACATAATCCCTTGAGGAGAAGCCATCTATCACAACACTCATAGTATGCTCATTAAGGAAGCTCAAAATAAATTATGCGGAGTCATCATCCACACCAAATGCAATTAGTTTCTACAAAAGTGCTTCGTGCCACACTCTGTTAAATGCTTCGAAAATATCCAGCGCTACTAACTTAGTCACACCAAGATAATGAATAGAATCACCCCATTGTTTCGAAAGGAACGACAACAGGTCCCTCGTGGATTGACTACTACAACTTCAGATAGTTTACAAGATGGAATTTAACCATGCTCTCCATTACCTTTGAAATGGCTGGAGAAACCACGATCGGACGTTAATTCCCGGGGTCAGAAGCCTCAACCTTCTTCGAAATTGGTTAAACACTGGCAGTCTTCCAGCTTTGAAGAACATAGTTGTCGTTGAACCTTTTTGACTGCAAGTGTTAGGAAAAATATCTCGAAATTACGAAATCTCAAAACTAAGAATTTCATTATAAGCGTTTATGCGAAAATGACACAGATGTAATGGCAACTTCTCCTAGCAGTGTAGTGGACTTTTCGAAATGCTCTATTGAAAGTTCACAACTTAACCTGACTCTTTTTTTTTTTTTTTTTTTTTTTTTGTAAAAGAGATGCAACACTCAGGAAATTCTTCTTATTAATTAACGTGTTGCTTCCTTTGGAAAGGGGATAGAGAAGAAGTGAAAGGTGGTGAAAGATAAAGGGCTTTAAATATGGTCGTTCGACTGTAGTAACCACAAAATTTTCCTCTATAACGGACAAGTTTTTTGCCACGGAGCATGTTTTCTTGGTTTAGTTTCCTTGAAAACAACCGGTTCTTTTAAACCTAAGTATAACTGATTTTCCTAGAGTCAGTTCTTAAACTACACTGAGAGAATTATCCTTCATGATATTAATGATATAATTTCATAGAATTTTTTTTGTAGAACCAATGAAGAATTTCATTATGTATATAATATTTAATTAATATTATGTAATATTTCATAACTTTTCTTTCATAAAATTTCATAATTTCATTAAAAAAATTCATTGAATTTAGATCTCCATAAATTTAATGAAAATGTTCTTTATATATATGAAATTGTTCAATAGTATTTACTTTTTTTTAAATTTTTTTATAAAATATCGTAATTTCCTGAGAGAATAATCTTTTATAATTTTTATTTTTTTTTTTAAATTAATTTTTTATTATTAATTTTGGACTACGAAATTTTTTTATAAATCATATTATATTTTTTGAAACTTTTTTTTATGAAACTTTTTAATTTAATGAATTCTTTCTTTAGATATATTTTGTACATCCGTAAAATATGCTACGATTTTATTACGCCTTTTGCATTTGCTAAGTACTTTTTATTTATTAACTCTAGCTTAGCAACGACAACAACCAACTATAATAAATAATATTAAATGAAATTGCTTCATAGATTTTATGAAGCTCTTTATTGGCTGAATAATTTATTCATTGGACGAGTGTCCTATTAATTTTATGAGGAGTTTCATTAATTTTATGAACTTTTCATAAACATTGACTTCAATGAAACCTGTTTCATAGATTCTATGAAAAGTTTCAATGGACGAGTTCCAGTGACAATTTTCATTCAAACTATGAAGAAATTCATTACTGAAGTGATGAAAATTCTCTCAGTGTAGTTCTGAATCATTAAAATCTTAAGTTCTTTTTTTTTTTTTTTTTTTTTTTTCAAATTTTCTGTTTTATTGAATCTTTCTCTTAAGGAATTTACAATAAGTGAACAAATCTTAAATCTATTTTCTTAATGGTTAACTGCCAGCGCAGTCAAGCCAATTTTTGTGAGCAGGAGTGTATGTATATGTTAGCTTCGAGCAATGTCCAGGGTGTCTAATCTTCTTAGACGCTGATGCCCTGGATATGTAAGTAAATTTTGAGCTAAGCGATTAGGATGAGCGGTTAGTTTAGACACGTATTTGATACTATGCGTTTTAATTTCGTCGCGGACTACAGGGATATTGAGATCTTTGTGGATATTAGAATTACGTATGAACCATGGGGCACCAGTGATAAATCTTAATAATTTCGATTGTCTTCTTTGTAATTTATCTATGTTCGAGGCTGAGGCTGTTCCCCAGAGTTGAATACCGTATGTCCAAATGGGTTTTATTATGACTTTATATATAATCACTTTAAAGTCCAAACGAAGAGTAGAGTATTTATTAAGAAGCCAGTTTAACTGAGCAAGTTTTAGATTAATTTGAGTTATTTTAGAATCTATATGATGTGCCCAAGTAAGACGTCGATCTAGGTGCATTCCGAGATACTTAACATGATTTTGATGTGGTACTACAGTGTTATTAATGATAAGATTGGGGCAATTTTCCCTTTTAAGAGTAAAGGTTACGTGAACACATTTTGAAGCATTTACTTTTATTTTCCATTCGTCGAGCCATTTTTCTACATTATAAATGTGAGACTGCAATTGGAAATTCGCCATTTTGAGATTTTGGTGGACGCTCATAAACGCCGAGTCATCAGCAAATGTGAAAGTGTGAGTAAGTGGATGAATTGGCATATCTGCGGTGTAGAGAATATAAAGCAATGGACCCAGTATACTACCTTGGGGAACTCCAGCACAAATTTTCCTACTTGATGATTGACAATTTTTAGATTTTACTATGAACGATCTTTGTGAAAGATAACCTTTTAGTAGTTTGTGGGTATTGGATGGCAACAGAGTTATTATTTTATGTATAAGACCGTCATGCCATACTCTGTCGAATGCTTGAGAAATGTCTATAAATAGAGCGGAGCAATATTGTTTGGCTTCAAATGTCATCCTAATGAGAGTAACAATGCGGTGAACTTGTTCTATCGTGCTATGTTTTTTTCTAAAACCAAATTGATGCATGGGAATTAATTTATGTACCTCTATGTGGGATGATAATACGTTGTAAAGGATTTTTTCGAAGAGTTTTGATAGCACCGATAATAAACTAATTGGCCTATATGATGTTGCAAGACTTGCGTTTTTTCCAGGCTTGGGAACCATTATTATTTCCGAAATTTTCCAAGAAGTAGGGAATACACCAGTACGTAGTATAGCATTGAAAATAAACAAAACAATTTTAAGCGCGCCATCTGGTAGCTCACAAACCATTTTTGGAGTAATCCTGTCCGGGCCTGGAGACTTTTTTACATCGAGGCTTTTTACGTTTTCTTTTAGAGTAGAGAATCGGATTTTTATAGGTGAGGAAATTGTATCGTTTATATGTGGAAGATTTATTGATGAGATTGTATCGTTGGGAGTAAAAACTTTTTCTAAATGATCAGCAAAAGTTTCAGCCTTCTCAATGCTGCTTTTAGCCCATGTTCCATTTTCGTTGCGTATGGGTGCTTCATAATTTGTGGGATGTTTTAGTTTTTTTGAAGCCTTCCACAAATTATAGTCTGAATTTTGTGTTGGTTCTAAATTTTGTAGGTAGAATTTAAGGGAGGACTCCTTATTTTCTTTCAGAACACGATTTAAATTTCTTTGACATTGTTTCAGTTTACTTTTAAGAGCAGGGGATCTTGTTTGTTGCCACTGTCTACGAATATTTCTTTTTTCTATTACGAGATCTTCAACTCTTTTTGAGCTGGCAAAATTGCATTTCTTATTGTTTTGGGTCTTTGGAGTAGCCACTGTTACTGCCGAGGAGAGTGTTTTTGAAAACTGATCTATGGCTTCTTGGATTTCTTCACCGGTTTTTAATGAGAGGGCTTGGGGTAAATGAGAGCTGATGTACATTTTGTATTTGAGCCAGTTCGTTCTTCTATTGGGAAAGTGATTTGTTTCCATCAATAAACTAGGATTGGATGTGACCAAACTAATAACAGTTGGAGAGTGATCAGATGACAGGTCCAGAGAAGAAACTATCGAAATGTGTTTTCGTTTTATGTTTTTAATAATTGCGAAATCAATTAGGTCCGGGATTTTATTTAAGTCTGAAGGCCAATAAGTAGGCTGACCGCCAGAGACCACATCGAGGTTTGATGAATTGATTGCATTGAGTAGTTGTCGTCCTTTTGGAGTGATGAGTCGGGAACCCCAATACGTATGTTTTGCATTGAAATCCCCTGCTACAATGAATTTATGACCAAGTGTAGAGAAAAAACTTGTGTATTGTTGTTGAGTTATTTTGTGTCTGGGAGGACTGTAGATAGACGAAATTGTAATGTTAACATCTGTCAGAGTTAGGGATGTAGCTTGTATGTGATCGGTTTTATACTCTTGCAATGGGAAGTGTCTCACTCTATTACTAATTATAATAGCAGTACCACCACATGCTCTGTCACTTGGGTGTTTAGTGTCATATGTCGAAATATTGTTAATTCTAAAGCAATTTTTAGAGGTGAAGTGGGTCTCAGAGACTAATAATATGTCAATAGCTTGTATTTTAAGAAAAGATTCAACTTCTCTTTTGTGTTGGCTTAAGCCGTTGGCATTCCAGAAACAAATATTTAATGGGATCATTTTTTTTCCAAGATGGCTTGCATAAGCATACCTTGATTTCTAAGCATTTATTGCATCATTATTTGCATATTATTAATAAAGTTATTCATAGTGTTTACAAGATTTTCGATGGAGACTTCTAGAGGGTTTCTGTGAGAAGAGGACGAAGGTCCTTGCGTGATACTAGCGTATGAAATATTCTCATCAATAGTCGATGTGCTGGATTGTACTTGGGATGGGTTATTGAGATTGGTTCTGATTGTTTGGGAACTAGGAGTAGTGTAAGGAATACTGTGGGTTAGTCTTGGGAAGCTGGTTGGTTGATATTGATTCCTATTCGTTTTTTGTAACACGTTTTTTTTAATTTGACTATAAACTGGGCATCCTCTATAATTGGCCGTGTGGTTTCCACCACAATTGCTACATTTCTTTAACGAAGGATCAGATTTTGGTATTGTGCAATTTGAACTCTTATGAACTTCACCGCATATTACGCAAACTGAGGGCAATTTACAATACCCTTTTGTGTGGCCAAATTCTTGGCAGTTAAGGCATTGGGGTAGGCCATTACGTTTCCGGGGCTCTTCCACAGTTATTCTTCTGTGAAGTAGATAGCGCAAATTATAAATTGGATGTACTTCGTTCTTTTTTATTTTACTTGAGTCAAAAGCTATTTCTACTCTAAATAAGGGCTGTGGATTTTTATTTTTATTAATAATGTTTTGAATAGATTTTACTTCATATCCTTGTTCCTGTAGAGCTTCTTTTATTTCCTGTGTGGGAACGTTACTCTCAATTCCTTTAATAACTACCCTAAGGCCCTTTGAACTTTTTAATTGAAAAGTGTAATAACTTTTTCCCTCAGAATCAAGAAATGTTGTGATTTTCCTATAATTATGTTCAGTGTATGTTTTTATTTTGGTTTCAAGTTCTTGTAAGAAAAAAATCCCAAATACCTAAAATTGACTCCTGAATCCTACAGTGATGTGGAATATAGTAGGGACATTAATTTTTTTTAAATTTTATTCTCGTTGTCTTTATTTTTAAAGATCAAAATAGTGGATAAATTCGCCCCGAAATGCGGGGAGATGGTTCAGGAAATTGTGCAGAATTTGCAACGTCTCTTTTTATTTTATTACTTGTTTTAAGAAGGCTTGGATTTTAATTAAAAATAAGAAATATCGAGCTTCTATCAAATAACATAGTAAAATTTAGCGACCACTGATCGGATCTACACAAACTGTATATTTTTTTGGAAATCTTATAAAATTTTCCTAAATCTTGCATTATCTTTATACACAAATAGTCTCCAGACTTACCACGACAGTGCCTTAGATACGAACAAATTTTATTTTGTTTTTAGCGATTTTAAAATAAAGTTAACACTGAAATTCAGGATTAATGGGATTAAATTACTTAACGTGACATTTGGACGATTTACGTTACTTCTACAGACTAACGGTAATCGAGATGAGATTTCTGGCGATCCAAGAAGCTTTCCGGATCTTTGTTTTTATATTTTTAATATAATTTGGAGAGTAAAAAGAGAGGTATTGTATCTATAAACCAGGATTTCCTTGAGATTTTAATTATAGGAAATTAGTTTCGTTTGAACACGTTAAAACATCTAAATTTTAAGAACCAACAAGGTGTGTTTTATTCGAATGAGTAATTTTGTTTAGTGACTTTTCCCACCAACCATTGTTATTAGATCTCTAAGCTGTATTTTAATTATATTAGTTAACAAAACTTTTACTAGCATATTACATTAGGTGGATTTTTACCTGATACTGTTTTTAATGTTTTACTTCTTATTGAAATTGTCAAACAAAGTTGTTTGGTTGTTTTAAAGGTGTGGTCAAGAAAGCTGTATTGAATAGATTTAAAATAGTAATTAAAAACTAGATTTAAAGGAATACTAACTCAAGGCACCTATTGAAGAACCTCTTAAGGGAAGATTAAATTTTATTTGTTGCTTCAAAAAGGCTGACCATGTTCATGATAGACAATACAATTGTGTCCTGGGCATTGGGCAACAATGTACTTGCATTAAAAGTGAAAAATGAAAAAAATTTCTTTCTAAATTGTGAAATTTGTTTTTATTAAATTACTAACTGGTGTTAGTAAGTTTAACTAACAAAAACAGTATTTATTACAGTTTTACAACAATTTTTGTCTGTTGTTTTAACTGCATTTGTAGTTGTTTGTACTGTTTCACAATAATTTTCATGACTGTTGTTTTAACTACATTTGTAGTTAATTTGTCAAATGTAGTAAAGTTATCAGTTAATTTTTAACAGTTAAAAATAACTTCATTTTGCAGTTGATTTAAATGAAAGTGTAGTGTACATACATCTTTTTAACTGCATATGAAGTTATTTCAGCTGTAATTTGAAGTTGATTTTATCTACATAATTCCTTGGGTGAATGGATTAAAATATTTTAAATAATTTTGGGAGTATGAAAGAAAATACTTACTTGAATTTAAGATGCTCAATGTACTTGGTTTAAAGAACTTAAAATGTTTAAACTAAATTTAAGAAAGTGTATTGTTTGATTTTTGGTTTTTCATACAATTTTAAATTTTTTGATTTTTAGTTTAACCATATTTTTAACATTTAAGATTTTTAACTAAAAAGGAATACATTTTTCAACAATTTAAAGAAATGTTAACCTAATCCAATAAAAAAAATTAAAAAAACCGTTTTATTATCTTTGAGTTCATAAGAATTTGAATAAACTAAAATCAAATAATATTTGCATCAATTTGCAACAATTTTCTTTATTTGAAAGAAATTTTATTTTATTTTAGTAAGGTGGAAACTAATTTGTAGTTCATGCATTTTTTAAGTGTACATTAAAACGTTTATGTATATTAGACCGTATCACCTTACAGGCAAAAAAAAGTGCACGGTAAACCTTCAAAAATAAAGCATTTTTGTAAAGCAATTCCAAAAAAAAAATTAATTTTTTTTGCTGAACGTAGGGGTCGCCTTTTTTAATCTTTAATAAATATTTTTTTTTTTGAAACCTCCTTGCAAAAATAATTTAGATTGGACGGTGTACGGCGAACTTTCTATTTGAGGTACGGTCTAATGTATATAGTTGGTAATTATTCCGAACGCTGCTATTTGTTTTATAGTCTATTATCTATTTACATTTATGATAAAGAATTTTTAATTAAATTTATTGTACATTTAATTTGCAGTCATGCATAATATCTTACGCAAATGTTATTAATTATTGCAAATTTATTGATTTTATTCTATGGTTTTATTTGGTAATCTTCTTATAGAAAATCCGGTTAAATGTTTTATTGAATTTTTTCTTTTCAAATTATGTAATATTACAACAGTTACAATAAATACAAAAAGGTTTTTAAGACGATTATTTAAAATCTTTTAAACATAAGTTATCTATAAAAAATTTATTTTTTTTTGTATACGGATATACAATAAAGTGAGATTAATTCAAAAATTAGCCCATCAAAAATATTAGGGAGTACTTCAGAAAATATGACTATTTTATCAACATCCAATAAAAAAATAATAACAAAAAAATGCAACAACACTATCTAACTATTTTAAAGTACATGTGTAATTTGAAAGTATTTGTGTAATTTTGACAGCCATATTTTTTTTGTGACAACTCTGCATTATGCACATCAATCATAAGTTTATATCAATACTTGTCAAATGATTATTAATTATGTAAATATTGTCAATTATAATTAATTTTCTTTATAATTAAACTAGTTTTACTAATTCTATTAACTACACAGTGCAACAGGAATTGATAACACTATGCTATAACACTATTCTTCATCTTCATTGTCGGGATCGTACGTCTTTTGCGACCACCAACAAATTTCAACCAGCAGCGAATCGAGCCTTTTGCCTTTATATCGCGTTTCCATTGGCATTGCCACTTGATGGAAGCGCTCGCCATGTTCATCCGACTCTGAGGCTAGCTGCTTGCTGAAGTATTCGAGATGGGGATGCAAGAAGTGAATTTTGAGGGACATATTCACTCCAATTTTCTGGAAGTAGTGCAACATCTTGGTCACAAGAGCGGGGTAATTGTGTGCTCGCGTACTTCCCAACAAATATTGTATGACTTTCTTCACTGCCCTCCACGCAAAGTAATCATTACCGTCTAAAGCACCTTTAAATTCCTTTGATTTCATGAGCTTTTGTATATCCGGCCCATTCAGAACACCTTCCTTCAATTTTGCTTCGCTGATTCGTTGGAAAATATTATTCAAACAATCTAGAATTTTCGATTGCTTCACAATGGCCTTGATGAAATTTTTTACTATTCCCAGTTTGATATGGAGAGGGGGCATGAGGACGTTCTCCATTGGCACCAGTGGATCATTTACGCAGTTGTGTTCTTTCTCCGTTGGATCTCGAGGAAGCCAGTCATGCGTTTCGTATTGGTTTCCTTTAAATCGGGTATCCCAAAGACACAAGAAACACATGTTTTTCGTATAGCCTCCTTGGAGACCTCTTAGCATCGCCACGACTTTCAGATCACAACTGATCCGCCACATGTGATCAGTGTAGCAAATTTTATCCAAAATTATTTTCATCGAATCGTATGTTTCGCTCATGTCTGTGCTGTAGCCAATGGGAATGCTTGGTTTTTTATTATATTTATGTAGCAAAACGACTTTCAGGCTTGATTTCGAAGAATCGATGAACATTCGCCAATCAGCTGCGACATAATTAATGGCCATCGCCTCCATCAGTCCCTTTATATCGTGGCAGTAAACAAATGTGTTCCCTTCGTTGAGTGTGTAGTACCGTTGGAATAGCAATTGTCGTCTTCGATATCCGGTGACTTTGACATTAGGCTCCAAATTGTTGCCTTCTTTCAAAAGCTGGGCAAGTTTTTCTGCTTCACGTTGAGAAAGGTTTAATTCTGCAACAATCTTGTCCATTTTTGCTTGTGATATTGGAATTATATTGTTCGATGGGCCGGCTTCTGGTGTTGGTTTATAGGTGAAATCCGATTGATCCATTGTTTCAATAGAAAAAGAAATTTCTCTGTCAGGACTTGGAAGCGGTGGAATTGGTATTTCATCCGAATGCGGTAGAGGTATTTGTGCACTTCTAACAGATATGTAAACTCTTCGATGAAGGCCTTTACGATTTACTCCACATATTTTGTTTGCGCAAGCGTAACAGTTATCGGAATTGTGCTCTCCTGGATCAGTCCAAATCATTGGTACACCAAAAGAAAGTGAACTGCGTTTCCCTTGTATCCAAATTTTGTCTGGGGCCCACGAAACGCCGCGAATTATTTCGGAATCAAAATAAAGTTTAAAAGCACGCTCCACTTGCTCAGTGAGTGTGAGTGTGAGTGTGAGAATGCAGTATTTGTTGAAAAAGCTCTTTTGCCACAAACGTAACAAAATAAATTGATATTTTCTGGACAATTTGCACTCGTTACGGTTTTATACTTTTATTACTTTTTCGTCACTTAAAAAAAGTCGTACTTTACGCGTTCGGAGACACTTGTTGAATGACAAAAATCGATCAATGAACACCTATAAAAACTACGTAAGTTTCAATATTTTACTGAGAGGTACTTATGAATTGGCGCATCTTTTAAGGGTGGCTATATACCTGATTCGTGTGCGTTTTAAATTTTTCGAAACGTTCTAAAACATGACCACTCATAAATGTGGGTGCAATTTGTGTAACAAAATCATGCAGTTAGCCAACGGAAAAAACCCAAATAATTAAAAAAGTGCACTTTCCTTTTTTCCTTTTAATTGTCCACGCACATATATGACCGTTTTTTAGCTTGTTACCGCTACCATAAAAATCAAATAACCTTTTGTTTATTACTTTTTTTTAATATTTTAGGCAAAAAATATTTTTTTCTTCATACATTTATTTTTACCGGCAAAACTGATGAGTATATAGAAAAACGTTATATGAACAGATTAAAGGAATTGTAATTTTTAATTTTTTAAAATTGTTTGAGCAAAATCGGACTAGTCGTTCTCGAGTTATGTCAAAAAAAAAGACCACCAAAGGTGACAATTTCCCCTATATGATAGTTACTTACTTCAAATCGATATATCTCGATTCCTAGACGTGACCCAGCGAAACGCCGGGACACGTATAACTTCTTTTTTACCGATATAACTTTCCCCGGTAGTTTGACCGACCCCTACCATTTGTCTCACAGTGTAATTGGTGACTACGGCGCGAAGACTCATCATTGGCTCCTCGGTTTTCGCATAATTGTTTGTTTTCGCATGATTGTTTGATTATCGAAATCGGTCCGGCTGTTTTAAAGTTGTGTATAAAAATATGTGGAAGCATCTCAAATTTTGAGGAGTCGTTACACGTCAACTTCTGAAAAGCTAGACCGATTTCGGTCTGGTAAAAAACGTATATAGTGGTCGCCATTGAAACTAACAGACATTTATAGACCCCATATAATAAAATTTTAAGTCAACTTTAATAAACTGTTCGAGATTTTTTATTTTAGCAATAGTGTACTTCTATTTCGCTTTGAAACCATTGGGGTTAACATCGATGAGACAAATTTGGTTGCGCAGTGTTTGACGCTGTTGATCTTAATAAAATTATCATTAATTTCATTTTATATTTTGAATACATAAATAGTATTGAAATTAATCAAATCACTTATAAAATATTACCTCAAATTTGGCAATATTATGGTTATATGAACTTTATTACACCGTCCGACAAAATTGGGTTTTTGGTTGCACCCATGAGAAAATCCAATAATTCTGAAAGGAGAGCCAAAATTAAAATACTCTTGTTTTTTTACAATAATTTGGAACTGGTAATCGTGCAGAGGTAAGCAGTTCTTTGGTTTCAGAAGTAACCACTTCTAAAAAATTTAGTTGGGGACTTTTTTTTTTTTTTTTTTTTTTTATCTACATATGTATTTATGATTTTCATTTTTCAATTTCAGAGATATTTTTTTTTTTTTTAATAACTAATAAAATACTAATATTAACATTAAACATTTTTTGTTTGTTTTTAATTTCATATAAATTATTTAACCCGTAAACATAAGACCTCTACTACTCTCTTAAGTTAAGTAAAACATAATAAAGTATCTCCAGATCTTTTAAAGATTCTTTTGTTGCCTTAATTATCCATGGATTTTCTAGAAATATAATTTGTGTTCTTCATATAGATCAGGGGTGGCAAGAGTTTTTTCGCTGCGTGCCACCTTAATTTTAGTTGACTTTGAAAAAACCTTTTTTAAAAATTTTTAATATTTGGAAAATTTCTATTAAAAATATCATGGCAGATGTACATATTTATCAGTGCTACGGACAGCCCCCATGTAATAACCCAAAGGGAAAAATTAAATAATATTCAAGAAGTGACGTAAAAATGTTTGACGGTTATTTAATTTTTGGGGGCTTATTTAATCTTTTAATATTGAGATTATTTCATTATGAAAAAATCCCCAATGAAATAAAATTAAAACAGTTTGAACATTATTGCCTTTTCATGTTTTTGTAGGGTTACTTAATTTTTTTTGGTTATTTTATTTTGTTAAAAAAGGTTAAATTATTGGGCGCCATCAATTATTTAAGTACCTAAGAAACTAGTTGAAAATGTGCTTTGGGCAAAAATTCGATTTTTTTTTAAATAAATCGCGCGGTTTTTATCATCATAATAATGAATAAAAAGCGAATATTATGGATTTGAACAGAAAAATTTCTATTTCAAATGAAATGGCTCTGCGAAACAGGATCAAAATCCAATTTCAAATTCCAACAAAGGGGGTTATTTCATTATGAAACTTATTTTCAGCCTTTATTTCATTGAGTGTTTTTTCGTAGCACCTATTTTCCCTTAAAAAAAACTTAATTTTTTAGATCCAATTTTATTACAAGTTGTTTTCCATTTTTGTGCAATTTTCTGGTACTTTTTATTTCTCCGATTATGACGCATTTTGTCATCGAAACATTTAAACTTCTTTCAATCTTGAATTTTAGAAATTTTGCTGGAATTTTATAATAATCGAATTTGCGAGTTCTGTATTAACCATATTTCTTTAAACAAAATATGGTGGCAATACAGAGTTTTATTCATTTTAAAAGATGATTTACAAGCTTTATGAAAAATTTCACCATTATGGACTTAAATCACACATTTTTGTACCGATATTTAACATTTAACTGATTTTTTTTCTGGTCTTCTAATAGTTTCAATTTTTTGAAAATATCCAACAAAACGTCGGGTGCCACCTAAAATCCACTCGCGTGCCAATACTGACACGCGTGTCATAGTTTTGCCAGCCCTGATATAGATGCAAACAACTTTTTTTTGGTAAGATTTATTTTTTCTTTACATTTGTTGCTCAATTTAAAAGCTTTCATAATCAAAAATTGTTAATACGGTTTGCAATATTAGCAGTTCAGAATACACATGAATACGTATTCAGTACACAAAAATGCCTGCAAACCAGTGTTATCGTGATAATCATATCTGTGGTCATATAATTATTTATTTAAGCTCTAATGATCTCTTGTTTCTTTTGTCTAAACTTCTAAATATGCTTAAATACTTCTGCATTTACATTACTTATTCGCCTACTTGATTAGCTTTTTAAAATTTTTATTACAATGGGCGTCATCTTTGTCACAGGTGTTGCTTACGGCAGCAGCTGCTGTTAGTCGCTATTGTTCAATAGCTTTTAAATCAAAATGTTACTTTAAGTTTACAGCAATTTGTTTGACTATGATTTTTATTATAATTTTGAAAATTACATGACTTTTATAGTAAATATTCATTTTTGCTTGTATTTATTATTACACGTGTTGTTGTAAGAACAGGGTTCGAATTTAAATATCTTGAAGACTGATTAAAATTAAATCTCTAATGCTCTCTCTTCTAATAGCGAAAATATTAAATATTTATGTGACTCACAGATTAACTGACTTAACATCGCCCAGCCCAAACCGCTAGAGCCAAGAGGTTGCGAGTTTTGTTCATTCCTTCGGGGAGGGACAAAACGGGGAAAAGTTTCTCATTTCGCAGCTTGCTCAAAGCGCTTTAGCTTAGAAATAGAAAACATAAAATTTGTGTTCCATGGAGTATGAGCTAATTCACTGATGGTCACTTTGTTGAATTTTGACCAGAAGTAGAGTCCAAGGTGGGAAACTGCCCTCTCTAACAGCGTGCCCAAATTCCTTTTGCTAGAAGTCTGTAATATAAAGAACGATTAAAATTTTAATACTATGGAATATGACGACACATGAAGCCGTAATATTCCATCATAATAACGTTCGGCCAGATGTTGCAAACTGGTTAAAACTATTTAGAAAATAGTGTTTGAGAAGTTTTGCCTCGCCATATAGTCCAGATCTTGCACCATCCGACTATCATTTGTTTCGATCGATGCAGAACTATCTCACTGGAATACGCTTCACTTAAGAACAGGGTTTCCGAAATTGGTTTGATTCGTTCTTGGACTCAAAAAATGAGCAGTTTTTTTTGGCGCGGAATCCATACGTTGCCAGAAAGATGGAAAGGACATAGCTAACCATGGCCAACACTTTGATTAAATTTATATTGTACCAATGTTTCACAATAAACTTCTAAAATTTTACAAAAATCCCGCATTTTTAAGTTGAACACCGAATACAAGCTTACTGTTCGGCATGGCATTCGTCATCCTCGTGAAAACGTATCGCAAAAGCCTCTTTCATTGTGTTGAAATTTTTTCCGTAGCGTTTGCGAGATAGTTTTTACTACAACCGTTCGCGTACGGTGTAGTAAAAATAAAATCATAGAAATAAATCTGTAAGTTAAAAATAACCTTGCAGAAAAAACTGCAAAAGTTGGCAGATATTTTTTGCTAAATACTAGTAAAATAAGAACAGCAAAAATAAAACTGTTAAATTTACAGAATTTTAGTTATATTTAAGTTAAATTTTAGTTAATTGAACATAACAAATTGTATGAATGGGGGAATATTTGTATTGTATTGTATTGTAAAATTTGCAGAAAATTTTTCAAAATACTAGTAGGCTAAAAATAGGAAAAGAAAATTGTTATATACCCGAGTAAAAACGTTTGTATATAATAATATATAATATTATATACCCATATATGTTTTTGTACCCCAGTGTATGTAACCGAACATAATTATACGTATCCATGTATATTTTTTGCTTTCTCAAAAAATTGTAATATGATGTCATATTTAGTTGCATCTTATTACATGTCAACCAATATGTATTTGTATATTGCATTATCAGTTAGATACGGTTAATCCAATTTTATATGACGTTATATATACCTATTTTGTACATAATCTAAAATAATATAAATTTTTATATGATGGCATATTAATAAAAACACGATTTCGTTTTGGATGAAATTGTATATAACCCCATTTAGAGAAACACTAAAAAACTTGTCAATCGTCTTTTGGATATAATTATATATTACATCAAACAATAGACAAATTTTCTGTCTCATTTTGTCAATAATCATATCAAGGGACTTTTGGCAAAACAATTTAAGATTTTGTCGACAATATAACTTTTGAATTCGCATATTTCTGTGTGTTCCTCATATTTTCTACATTTTATACACTACAAAAATTGTGAAACCTCTAAAGTCAACTTTTTTCGAAATTTTATTAATTTCCGTTTGATAAAGGAACTTATTTTATTTCCAGCATTAGGAGTTTTCAATATTGGGATGTTTTCGTGCACAATTTAAAAAAAAAGTAATAAATTCTTACATTTATTTTCTGTATTTGTTCAATCAGTGTTGTAAACATCATTTTGACGGAACAAATTATTTATACTTTAGCTCTTACATTTGATTAAAATTAAAATTTTGCTTTTTTAAGACAACTCCAGTCGAAATGAGTTATAAAAACCCATACAATGGGCAGGTTTACCAGAGAAATTCGCTATTGCTACAATTGATATATAACGCTTTATGATTACCTTAATCTAATGAGCGATGCTACTTTTGTTTTTGTTTTAAAATTAAAATACTTGTAGAGGTTCCTTTGTATTTTAAAATTTTTTGTTGCTTTATAATTATATTTGCGCGTCTTTATTATTCTTTAAAAAAATATTTAAAAATGAGTAAAAAAGTTAAAGTCGGGCATGCCGACTATATAATACCCTACACCAGTCTGATTTCAAGCCAACTAATGTTTGGATCCGAAATTTGAATGGATTGAAACAGACTTGTGTCAAAATTTTATATAAAATATTTATATAGTGGTATACAAACCTTATTTGGCCCACATGGCTTGGTTTATAAATATTTTTTGAAATAAATAAATAAATAAAAAAAAAAAAAAAATCACAAAAGAGAAATTTTAAAATATAGCCAATATGGGCGATAGGTCCAAATATGGACCGATCCTATCTAGAATCAATAGGCTTTTTTCCTGGGACCATATGAGTCAATGAACCAAATTTCATTGAAATATCTTCGTATTTGCGACCTGCAGCGTGTAAAAAAGAACATTTTGCGGGGTAGCCTGATATGGGCACTAGGACTAAACATTGACCGATTTCAACCAAAATCAATAGGCTTCGTCCTTGGACCGACATAAGTCTGTGTACCAAATTTCATTGAAATATATTTGCGACCTGCAGCATGTAAACAAGCAAATTTTGGGGGGGTACCCTTATAATATCGGCACTAGGTCTAAACATGGACCGATTTCAACCCAAATCCATAGGCTCCGTTCTTGGTCCGACATAGGTCTGTATACCAAATTGCATTGAAATATCTTGGTATTTGCAACTTGCAGCGTGTAAAAAAGAAAATTTTGGGGGTACCCTTATATGGGCACTAGGTCTAAACATGGACCGATTTCAACCAAAATCAATAGGCCTTAGGCCGACGTAAGTCGGTGTACCAAATTCCATCAAAATATCTTAATATTTGCAACCTGTAGAGTGTTCACAATAATGCATGGACAGTCAGACGGACGGACAGACGGACATCGTTAAATTGAAATAAAAACAAATTCTAAGTAGATCGGTATACTATAAGGTGGGTCTAGGACCAATATTTTTGGTATTACAAACATCAGCACAAACTTATAATAACCTCTCCATGTAGTGGTGTAGGGTATAAAAAGCCAGCTTATGTATGTACTACTAACTGCTCACAAGTAGCGTAAAATTTTTACGCTACCAAAATAAGGTAGACTTAGCGGTAGGTAAGCACGTCATTCAACAGATTGTTTAGTAGCAGATTAGTAAGAGTTGAGCGTCTGGTGGACGTACCCAATGTTTGTAAGCTTTTTTCAAATTTTGTTTAGGCAGAACAACTTATTTTGTTGGAGGTCATTTTTCAAGAGACTTTCAAAAATAAAATTTGCAACATTACTTTTAGGCCGCCGGACTCTGTCGGACATTGAAAATAAGACTTTTTGTTAGTTGAGTGTAGTATCATACGATAAAGTACGACCTTTTGTGAGGCATACTTAATATTAAAAAAAAATCGGCACCTTTTGACCGACACGACATTTTTTTTTCTAATTCTTAAGAATGAAACATTCTTAATTTAAGCCATAAGTATTCAAATAAAGTGTTTTTTTTTATAAACTGGTGCGTATGATTAATATTAATTCCAAATTGTTTGTAAGCATTTGGCTATAACTTTTTCATTTATCGGTTGTTTACTTATAAACTTATGGCTTGTTTTAAAGCTAAAATTGAAATTTCATTTCATTTTAAATTTAATTTCATAATTTAATTGTTTTAAGGATCATTTAAATTAATATTTGTTTTTTTTTCTTTCGCATTACACAAAATGTAATTTGCTATTATTTATTTATCAACTTTTCTTTGCTTTTTCTATAAACACAACAACTCGAATATTTACATTTAAAATACATTTAAAAATTAAAGTTAAGCATTTTTGCAATTTACAAACATAAATTAAGAGAAATGTTTAGAAATTCAGTAAAGAAATAAACAATTAACACTTGATTGAAAAAAAATCACTTTAACAGTAATTTAACAAACACAACACTAAAATATTTATAATAATACTCCTACTCCAAAAGATTTTCTTTGAAATAAATCCAGACTTTAATGAAAATGTGAGACTCCTTAAGTTAAAATATTTAAATATAAATGGTAGACTCATGTACTTGGTAGGCTTTGTTTATCTTTGAACAGTCCCCTTTAATAATCCTTCGTTTTCCTGGAATTCACCACACTTCTTTCTAATGGAAATGATGTAAATCATGATGATCAAAATGATGATGATAATGAAAGGGATCATAATGTAAAGGTGCTGGATGATAAGCCTTCACTATGGGCACATGAACATGTTTAACCACTGGCACTATGACAGGTTTAATAATGGGAGCACTGTGTATAACCGTCGAACTTTGATGTGATATAGCTGCTGGCACATGAATATATTTGGCCACATGTAGGGGTTCATGATGATGCAAGAAAGGATATTCCAAATGGTGATGATGGTGACCATGCAAATAGCCAGGACGTGCCACAGTTAAACCCACAAAGGCAATTAGTATGACAATATTCTGCAAAATGTTAATATAAACATGAGAGTCCTTTATGTTTTCCTGATTTTTCTTATTCATTTATGCGGTTTATATTCGTTGTGGTTTTTTTTCCTTTTGTTTTCTTACTTACCACTTTTGTTAACATGTTTCGTTTTGTTGTTTTAATCCTCTTTACGATTTCTTTGACTGTGCCACAAATTTACAATTCTAATTTTTAACGTTCTGCTAGAAAACTTAAACTGATGTTTAGTGTTTACAATGCCAAGTCTTTTATATTTTTAAAATAATTTTTTTTCTTTGATTTTCATGCAAAACTAAAATTAAGTTCATTAAAACAATGCAACCACTATGTATGACAAAAAAAAAAAAAAAAAATGCAAAAACAATGGCAACATTACATTGAAAACAAAAAAAAAAAAACATAACAGTCGTCTTTATCTGCATATTATGCACCAGAATTTACATTCTATGCTGTAACAGTAGTCTACTGCTGAAACTGCAGCAGCTGTTGTTACTGTTACCGTTCGCTGCTGCTATGGATGTTGATGTAACATTAGAAACAATTTACTCTTGTCTTCTTTGGTGTCTGCAATAAAAAAAGATGCTTTAATTTACCTAAAAAAACACTTTACTATAATTCTATGCAAGATTTTTTTTTTTTATCAAACTACATATAATTGAAAGAATTAATTCTTTAAATTTTGTTCTATATTTAATTCTTAAACCTATCGGATATGCTTAAACAAATATATTATTTTAATCATAATCCCTATTTTTTTCAAGCAATTTTATTAAAGGGTTTCTACAATACAACATTTTTTTATGGTTAAGCTAATACAGTGGTGCACAATAATTTAGAAATAATTCGGCAACTTCTTACCATTTGGTTGCATTACTATCAAAACTTAAATTCAGGGAAATAAGTACAAAAATTAATTCCTTCAGAGAATGCTGAAAAATTAAAACCGCTAAAAAATTATCCAGCTATCGCAGGCGTATTGAAGTTTTTAACAATTTTTAATATAAATTTAGCTTAATGATGCATTTATTAATAAATGCTTATGACCATTGCCTTCTTGAATTTGTAGTCCATACTATTGGCAATATATAAGAAATTCGTAGAAGATTTTCTAGATTTTAAGTACTGATCTAGACTTGTTTCATTCATTTTAGCTGCTTGGTATCGTTTTTAGCTTTTAGCCATTTGCATTTGAGTCTTCTCTTTACATAAATAAAGTGTTATAATGATTTGCATGATAGTTTTGTTTTCATTTTTTTTTGTTTCAGTTTTGTCTTCTTTGCATTTTGCATCATCTAAACATTAATTATAGTGTATCTATGTTTATTTTTCGATTGTTTATATGTGTGAATATTTGGCTCTTTTTTTGTTGTTCAAGCTGTTCATATTGTCTCGTTTATATTACTATAGAATCATTGTTAGATTTCTGTTGTGGGGTCTAATTATTTGTATTTCTTGCAGACATAACGATTTGTTTGCTGTATTATGCATTTGACATATGTTCCGGTTAAAAAAATTTAAACAGTGGTGGTAGTAATAATTGACATTTGAAATAATTCAAAATACGCAAAATTATAAGTTTCATTTGAATTCGTAGTTAGTACCTTTCGGGGAATGAGGGACAATTGCCTCGAAAGTACCTATCCCGTGATTGGTTTATGCATAACTTGTCACAGGATTGGTAAAATTTACCATTGAATACAAGCTCTCAATTTTTTAATGAGTGGGGCTACTAGGTATATTATACTATGAACATACCACTCCGTTCGTGGACGCTGTGGTATAATAGTTAGCGCGTTGGACTGTTACACAAGAGGTTGCGCGTTCGATCCCCAGTGCCGCAACATCAATTTGGAAAAAATAATATATATGATATTCTATCCCTCATACATAACTCAGCGTCCTCCCTCGGTGTTCCCATAGCACTTAACCCCATCGATGTAAAATAATATAACAGGGCTATGAACTAAACAGCTTCAACAAAGTCCGCCAACTCTCCATCAGATGGAGTGCCACCAACTGTTCTACAATTCGACATCTCGCGCAATTACAGTGTTGCCATACTTGCAGCCCTTCATCTTTCACCACCTTTAAATCCTTCTCTATATCCTTTCCAAAGAAAGCAACACGTTTACCTTTTCTGCTCCTATGATAAAATATTCTTTTGACTTAAGCCCAGTATTCTATTCACAATAGTGAACAAATTTCGCGCTATGTTTAAAACGCTGAAATTGTAATAAAAATTTAAAAAGTTACAAATTTTTTTCATTCATTGGAAGGCCAGAAAATTTACAAGGTTAAAGTCTATTAAATTAAGGCGATAAAAATTCCATCGCAATTTCAAAAAATTATTTTTTATATACGAATAGTACGAACAAAATACTGGGCTTCTAGATCTTTCCGAATTTGTTTTTATTTAGAAAGAAAAAGAAAACAAAAACGCCTTTGGAAAGAATAATGTTTGGTTTAAAAGGTGGATTCGAAATGATGCGGTAATCTAGGCTGCAAATTGCTTTTTGAAAGGAACAACATCGACACTGCAGACTGGAGTACTCCAGCAATGTGCATCGACTTTTAATGTAAAAATTCAAAGTTTTAAGATTTTTAACAATTTTTTGTAAGTTTTACAAAGAAAAAATTCACATATCAAATGATTATTAAAAAAACTAAAAACCGGTTATTTGAACCGGTTTTAAATAAAAACCCGAAAACCGGGTTTTTAATAAGACGGTTTTTAAAAGTACGATTGTTGTCGATTACTTGCCAATTCTAGTTATAATCTTCAAAAATTTTGTTTTCATAACCTGGACCACTACATAGGTATAATAACTAGGGTTTTTCTTTTCCCGGACTTCTTCATTTCCCGGGACAGCGGGATTTTTTTATGAATTTCCCGGGATCCCGGGAATTCCCGCTCGTTAGAAAATAAATTAATCCGACATATGTTGTACTTGAAAAATTCGATTTCTATTAAAACACCGTCCGACAAAGTTCATCTTTTGGTTGTTATTTTTTTACCCATGATAAAATCTACTTAATATATTCTTTTTCTATATCAATTCGTTTAACAGTTTAAATCGCGAATTATTATTTAGATAATATATTTACATATATTTAGTTAATAATATATTTAATAATATATTTATATGGAAGGCCGTCTTAATTTAAATATTAATTCGCGGTTGGAACGGTAAAACAAATTGATGTAGAAAAAGTGAAAGATACGGGTATTTTATTTTCTTCCCTTATTTCAGGATATGTTGAAATTGTTAATGGGTGTAAACTTGTGTCGGAACAGTTTTATAGTCAGAACTAAGATAGGCTTTTTGCTTAAGTATTTCTTAAATATGAAATCCAAAAATTTGTTTCTATGCAGATTTTCAGAAGTATTCGTATAGAATTACTTTATAAAAAAGTTTAAGAGTATTCTTCACACAAATTATTAAGCAAATTCTCTTAAATATTTTTATAAAAATCGATACTAGAATATTATTAAATAATAATTTATTCATTTTAATACACTAGATATAGTGAAAAATATAATTTAATAAGTATGCCTAATTGTTTACTATCAACATGGATTTATGTTTTAGGTTAAAAAATAATTAGAATATGAATTTAAACTTAAAGGCTCTTTGTCGTTCATAAATCTGAGCTTCATAAATTGTCGATCAGAGTTGAATTTCATAGGAAGCAGCTGGATAAAAATAACATTGTTAGAATTTCGTTGATGTTAGCCTAATTGAGTTATTTCAATTTGCTGGTTTCAATTCAATATAAATATATCATCAATTATTAACCCATAAAGGTATAGAATATTGAGGATGGGTTTGTAGCAGGACCCAAAAATACGTATTCTATCCTGCTGGCCTCATCGAATTTTTTAAAATTTTATTCAATGTAATTTGATTGTAAAAATGTTATCATCTCTCTTTTAATTTGAATCTTAATTTAAAGGAAAATGTGATAATATTTGATCTCAAATTGAATGAAAAACATTCATTAAATAGTTTTTTAACTGTAACTGGTTTCTTTTGAATAGAAATTTTTTATGCCACAACTATTTAAAAATAAATTATTTAATTTGCATAATTGTATTTTAAATTAACATATAAAAAAATCCAAAATAATTTGAAAAATCATCTGAATAATATTCAAAAAATACAATTGAAATAAAGGAATAGCAGTTCAAATTTAAATAAAATTATTTGAAGTTAAAAAACCTCATTATTTGAAGTTAAAAATACGAAAATATTAAATACTAATCCCTAAATTCATAAACGCTTTGTAAAATTATAGGAGGTTTATTGAACAAATTTTGTATGAAAATGACGTTTTGTAAACCTGCTATAACTTTACAAAGCATTTATGAATTGAGGGGTAATTTTATAATTCCTAGGAACTGAGATACGGATGTTGAAGTATTGTATACATATTTTAAAGAAAAAAATTTTTTATGAAGTTCGAGTATTTGTTTTCGGTTTAACTTAACCGAATTCAACAGATTTCTAAAAACAATTTGGCCTAGATACTATTTTTTTATATTAATTCAGTTTATTAAACTTTAAATCGTATTTTTTAATTTCAAAAAATGTTATTTAAATTAATTTCAAATCAATGTTTCAAATTTAAATTTATTTAGCTTCCAAAATTGCAATATATAATAGCTAAAACTTCTGTAAAAGAATAAAAAAAAAAAAATCCCGGGAAATCCCGCACAAAATTCCCGGGATTGCGGGTTCGAAAAAAGGGCGGGATTCCCGGGAATCCCGTCCCGGGAATTCCCGGGACATAAACCCTAATAATAACCCAGCACAAATAATGAATCACTTCCTTCATTACATCACAAAGAATTACTCCGTTTGGAATGGGTTTTAAACAACATCTAATGCTGCAATAAATATATGCTAGTCAGAAGTTCTTTTTCATGGGTGATAAGAAGTTAATATTGTGTATTGGGGTTGCATGGGACCGTGCTGGCACAGAAATCAGGGGGTTGCGGGTTCAAATCACACCAGGTCGAAAAAAATTTTCGAACTTTTTTTTACACAATTAATAACTTTCTGTAGTTTTCATTGTAAATTTTTTTTTTTATTTTTGTACACTCAACTAATTTTTGAAACTATTAAACAATTTTTTTTTTAATTTTCTATTAATTTTTAATGGAATAAAAATTCTATATAAAAATGTAATTCTTCAAATATTTTTTGTTAAAATACCAAAAAGGTAAATATTACAATTTTGTTTGTATTTAAAAAATTGTAATTTAAAAAATCCATTTTGAACGAATTTTTACTAAATATATAGGGTTTTTCAATAAGAGCGCTACAAAAGTAAAAAAGTTTAAATAAAACAAAAACGGTTTTGGATATCAATGAAATTCTGTATTCCTGTGAAAGTACGTTCGATGCCATTATGTATGGAAATCGATCTCTTTTGCATGGCCACCAAGGGCACGCTTGCAGAAGTCCAGACGCTGAACCCAATTTTCGACGGTTTTCAAGCATAAATCGGCCGATACTGCCGCAATTTCACGTTCGATATTCGTACGAAGTTCATCAATCGTCGCTGGCTTGTTGGCATAGACCATAGATTTGACGTAGCCCCACGCTCAATTGTTGATCTGCTGGGACGATTATGACGACCATAAATTGGAGGAAGCGCTCTTAACGTTGAGGCCACTGACTCCGAATTTCGGTAGTAAATTTTAATAATTTCGACTCGTTGTTGGCTCGTATATATTTCCATCATGAAATGGCAAACCTTACTGAAGAGAAATGTCAAAAGAGCGGCAAGAAATATGGCGTCGTTTGCTATCCCTGTCTTTCTACTTTTGTAGCGTCCCTGTTGAACAACCCTTTATTTATTATTACATTAACAGGAAAAGAAAAATTCTGTAAACATTTTAGTTAGAACTACTAAAAATAAGTTAAAAATTACATTGTAGAAAATACTATTTTTTGTCTACTAATATGCTGCAACATTTTTTGCGGATTTTATCAAAATTTGTAAATTTAACAGTTTTAATTTTCTTGTTCTTATCTTAATAGCATTTAGCAAAAAAAAAAATCTGCAAATATCAGCAGTGTTTTCTGCAAGTTTATTCTTAATTAATTTTTATTAGCTTTTTCTCTAACTTTTTACGGCTTTATTTCTTTCTATGAGTGTATTAATATTTTTTTTTAGAAAAATGACACATTAAAAAAAACAACTTTATATATTTTTTCAATAGCCGCTTTTTCTAATCACTTGGTTTTAATAAATCCAAAAAGTAGTTCTAAAAGTGCTCAACAGATGGGGTTAGATTCTCCCTATTTTAAAAAGAATTTTCTGTCCGACACTTCTTTCACCCTAATTTTTAATACCGAATTCGATGATGAAGGATTTTACTTTAACTTTTAACTTATAATTATATTTTATATAAAACAGCGATAGACAGTCTGCCTTTTCAGTTTTATCACTTCAATTTATATTTTTACACAATCGAAAAATTCCATTGCAATATTTAATATGTATTCACTAATTCGATTTAATTAAATTACTTACAGTAGCGTGAAAATTTGACATTTCTATTTCAGCTGTTTCTCCATGTCCAAGATGATGTATTTGGTGAGGTGTAGTTTTTTTTCTAAACATATTTCATAAAAAAAAATTAATAAAAACCTTTTATTTGTTAGTTTTTCAATTTTCTTGTTTCTCTTTTAATTTTCATTCGTATTTTTTTCTGACATTAAAGTAATAGGCTGTTTCATATATTTGTGCTTTTATTGTGGATTTATTAAATCCAGCTTTTTTTGGATTTAATAAATCCCCTTTTTGTATGAAAAATTCTAAATCCAGGTGTTTGAAAAAAAAACGCTAAATATGTTATATATTTTTGTCAATAAAAAATGAAAGAAATGAAGATAACACTTTACTGAACAAGACTGCTAAAAGTCAGCTATCATTTATAACAAGCGATAGCATAGGGAGTAGAGCGTCTGCTTGAAATGTCAACAAGTTCAAACCCCACACGATGCATGATGATTTCTTTTTAATTAAATTAAAATAAAAAGAAGTAAAAAAGAACTTCCTTTTCATTGGCTCAAATATACATCATTTGTTTTTTAAAAGAACAACTTCCTGCCTATGACAAGCCAATGTTAAATTCATCGATGAAAAAGCCGAAAAAGAATAACTCCCTATTCAGCAGCTGCAGTGCTTTAACTTCTTCTTTTTCCTCACTTTTTTTTTTCCTGTGAAGTTTTTGTTAATGTTTGGAACTCCAAAAAATATAGAACCTTGACCCAGTTTTTAGTATACGGATTGACACAGAGTCACTTTGTTTCGATTTAAGAATGTCCGTCCGTCCGTCTGTCTGTCTGACCGTCCATATATTCTTGTGCGCACGCTACAAGTCGCAAATATTAAAATATTTTTATGAAATTTAGTACACCGACTTATATCGACCAAGGAATGAAGCCTATTGATCTGGGTTTAAATCGGTCGATGTTTGGACGTAGTGCCCATTTAAAAGTCTCCCCCCCCCCCCAAAATTGGATTTGACGCACGCTGCATTTCGAAATACGAAGATATAAGTGGTCTATATGAAATTTCCACCGGAATTGCATTGGAAACCGATTGGATTCTGTAAACGGGCATATAAAAATTAACGGAAATGGCATTACACTGACGTCATAAAAAATTAATCAAACATACATATATTGAACCCACTCATTGTACGGAGTAGTTTTTTTCCTCTTCTTATGTTAGCAAATAAGTAAGGCAGAAAGAAAAACTTGTATTTGATTATTATCGACTGTTATACAATACAAAATATAAACGTAAACTTTCAAAGTATTTCTATTGTTGGTTATGCTTGCAAAAGCTTTGAAAACATACACCCAGAAAACAGATTCAGTTCTGATAACCCCATTTGTAGTCAATCGCATGGTTCGGTTGTGGTAGCCGAATTTTTCAGTTGTGACAACAGAACACCAATTGAGACAAGACTAATTTGACTAATATCTTAATATTTACGACCTGCAGCGTATAAACAGTATAATTTTGGTAGGACCCTTATATGGGCACCAGGTCTAAACATGGACCGATGTTCACCAAAATCAATAGGCTGCGTTATTGGGCTAACATAGGTCTGTGTACCAAATTTCGTCAAAATATCTTAATATTTACGACCTGCAGCGTATAAACAATATAATTTTGGTAGGACCCTTATATGGGCACTAGGTCTAAATATGGACCGATGTTCACCAAAATCAAACTTGTTCGTCCTTGGGCCAACGTAGGTCTGCGTACCAAATTTCATCAAAATATCTTAATATTTGCGACCTATAGAGTGCGCACAAGATTGCATGGACAGACAGACAGACGGACGGACGGACAGACGGACATCGTTGAATCGAAATAAAAAAAAATTCTGAGCCGATCGGTATACTATAAGGTGGGTCTACGACCAATATTTTTTGGTGTTACAAACATCAGCACAAACTTATAATACCCTATTATACCCTACACATAGTGGTGTAGGGTATAATTACGTAAATTTAACAGTTCTATTTTTGCTGTTCTTATTTTACTAGTATTTACCAAAAAAATCTGCTAATTTTAGCAGTTTTTTCTGCAAGATAATTGTTAACTAATTTTTAGTAACATTTTCTGCTATTTTTACAGGTTTATTTCTATGAGTGTATAGCTAACTCAAAAGTATTGTTTTGTTTATTGTTTCTTGCGTATTTCGGTAGTACGGACTTATAAAAATGGCCGTCACGTAAACGCCACACGCGACTCACTTTGATTTTGGAATGGGGATGAGACAAGTAAAAAAGTTAAAGTACGATTTGGCTCAGATTCCGGGAAGCGGAGAAAATTTTCGTTAGGGTGCAATAAATATAAAAAGATGTATAGTAACAAAAAGTGGGTATGGGTCAGATATTTTTCATAGTAACAAATATCATAAGCAAGTCATTATTCTCTGTATCCAGAAGAAGAGTTTGAGTATTTTCGTATTAACTTTTATATTTTAATGTATTAAAGTATATAGGTCGCGTGCAAAAAATTGCTGAAAATCGCTTTGGTTTGGCAAGATCAATACATTTAGGACATTTAGGACTTTTCAGGGAAAAACATCCACCGATTTAAACTCTTTTCCACAGGATTCATTCTAGTTCGTTATAAACAGAACTAACATATATAGTAATTTTTATGCATATTTTTTAATCCCGTCACTGTTTTCAAAAATCTTTAGCCGTAAGAACGTCCATTGTTTTTACTTAACTGCTTGCAATAATTCTATTTAAATTCTTCATTGTCTTTATTGTTTTCTTCTCATAGAGCTACCTAAAACTTTGGTTGGTTCTTTTCATGCATTTTTGTTTAGCCAACTCTTAAGAACAGGTGAAGTTTTTTTTTTTTTTTTGAAAAAATTAAATTTTATTTAATCAGTTTGCAAATCTGTTAAATAAAGTCATATAAAGTTATATGTGATCATAACAGTATAAAATGTTTATTTAAACGTTCAACATCATATTCACATTTGAACGAATAAATGACCTTTAAAAAAAAGTTAAATAACAAAAACCACAGCAAATTTTAATTGAAATGGTCAATTTTTTATTACACGAGAAGAGAATAACAACTATAACTAGAACATCATGTCAATTATGAACTTTTGCCGAGAATGACAATGACTCAAATGTTATTTAATTTTTTTGAAAACATTTATGTTTATTGAAAAATCAATGAAGGTTATTGATTCTCAACTCTATTGGAGTTATAACGAATGTATGTAGATGAACAAAATGACATTATTATTGAATAAAACTAATTCCTAATAGCATCACGAACTTTTGTTAAATTTAAATGTTAAAATATAATTAATATAAATATTTAGATAATAGACGAAATTTGTTCGAAAACTACTAGGCAGTAGAGTTTCCTGTTCTGTTTTAATCGAAACCGAAACCGCGGTTTTCCAAGCCTCAAAACCGAAACCGACAAAAATAAGTCGATTTTTAACAAATACCTTACCAATTAAAATAATTAATTAAATTGCATATTATTAAAGTTTAAATTTCGAAAAGTCTCAGCTCCTATTTTACAAAATTTTGTATTTAATTGTAATGAACATTTTCTTCATTAAAAATTGCTTTAAAGAATTTTTTGTTTTTGTTATTACGGATAACATACACTGAGGCTTATAATTTTAGAAAAAAATTGCATCAAAAAGTCAAGTGGTATAAGAAATATTGAGTTTCACATATTCAGTTCAGATTTTCACCGCGTATTTTTCAGAAAGCCTTATTTCGTATTCCGCGAAATTTATAAAATTTTAACTTTATATTGTTTTAAACAAATTGCTAAGTTTTAAATTTAAACTCTTTAAAATACAACTTTAGTTGCCAAAAAAAGAAAAAAATTTAATTTATAAGGGGTTTTCGCGTTTATTTCTTCTCCCGGAAAGATTTTGAAATGGCATTATTGCCTTTAAATATTCGAGTGAAAAATTCAATCGAATTTGAAAAGATATCTTGGGCGTATTAAACTATTTAATTTATATGCATATTTAATTATCATATATTTAGTTAGAATATTTTTATATTTAATTATTTTAAAACAATTCTATTAATATCACAAGAAAACCGAAAAATAACCGAAACCGCGATTTTATAAGTTTGAAAAACCGAAACCGCGGTTTCCAAATTTTTCGGTTTTTAGTAAACTCTACTAGGCAGAATCATGTGTGAAAAAAATAGATTATAAGAATTTTACCTTAAACTTGTGGTGTTCCATCCGTCTTTCTACAAACACACAATTTTCGTTTAAACAAATGGAGAAAAAGAGCTAAAATTTCGCAGACATATATTTCAGTTATCTATGAAGAATTTCCAATCCTCATCATGATATCTAAAAAGTAGAAACGCGAAAATCAAGTTGCGATATCGCAAAATTCTTTTAATCAGACTTGTGCTTAGAATGCCAAAATTAATTCGAAAATACAAGATTTTAAATATTTAAATAATTTTCAAAATGTCATCCGAATTGACCAATACCTTTTTCTCAATTTTTAATTTAGTAGCGATTTGAGATTAAGAAGAAGAATACACTCTTTTTTCGAAAAATTTTAAACACATTATTTTTCAAATCAGACTAGATCTAGTTTCTGCCTTTTGGTAGGCTTCATGCGTGATTTTCTATTAAATTGTATTATTGTTTATATTTTATTGTCAGATTGTCTCTATATGATAATTTGTCAACAACCCGTTGGCTGTGGGATTCGAACATGAACCTATTCCCACATTACAAACATAACTATACTAATGTGCGACCGCTTAACCATCTCATCCAAGTAAGGCCTTGAATGCATTGTAACTAATTCGCAGTTTTATTTCGTATTCAGGTTGCTGTTATTGTTTTCTTACTCCGAAGTGATCACCACAAACACATACAAACATTCTATTTTTTAGATTTTGGTTTATCTTCGAATCTCCTCCGATTTATGCTGGGTTTCCAATTATTCGACCTAGGCGATTAACTGGCAAATGCTTAATTACAAAATTTTTTTAAATTGATTAACCAGTTATTTGAATCGATTAATCGACAATATTGGCATTGATATTATTTAGTTTCAACATATTAGTCAATAATGCGGTATAAAGGGTTAAGGTCAGGTTATTCAATTAATTAGTAATTGATTAATCGAACAATTTTGCTCAAATAATTATTTGAATAATTTAAAATGTCAAATTTATAATAGGGAATGATACATGTGATACTGTGATCGATTGACACATAAACTAACCACTGAAGAGTTTTTGGGTGAGACAAAACTGCGCCAGTCTGGTGATTCCCTTATGACTGTTAAATTTTTCAATAAAAATATTTTCTTCTCTTCTTATTGTATTTCAGATTTAAGAAAAAAAATATTTAGTAATTAATTTTAATGTTAATTTCGATTGTCTTATGCGACGGTTACAATGTGTTGATATCATTAAATTCCATTAGCGATTTAAAATCCTTTCAAAGCATTATCGTTAACCCTAAAGTACCATTGATAACCTTAAAATACGCTGATTTAGTCATTTCAGGAACCGTTAACCCTAAATTTCCCTAATGAAATAACTTCAAACACCGTGAAACTTAAAACAACCCAACGAAATACAATAACTTTGAAAAATCGTTGCCCATTATCACTAACCTTGCAAAACCCTGAAACAATTTCAAATAAATAAAGAAAAGTTAATTTCTACCGAATCAAAAAAAAAATTTTTAACTAAATATTCATTTGTTATTGCCGATTTTCAGTTGCTTAACCCTTAAATGCATGTTGTAGTCACTTGGCAACATACCCGTTTTTTAATAAAAAAACCTACTTGATGCACAAAACTGAATTTTTAAACAGTTAGAGTTAAAATCTTGGTTTGGCTCTGTATATTTGTGAAAAATCTAAAACACGCGTTTTTTACAAAAAGTGTAATATTCAAAAATATTTGTTTACATATTTAAAGTGTTATTCTCGCAATAAAATTCATTTTGGCGACAATAAATGTATAAATTATAGTTTATAGATTTTTTTTTTTTCATACACGTTAGCTATTTGGAAAAAAATCATATTTTTCAATAAAAATCACCTTTTTTTTAAAATAAATTTTTTTTATTATTTTTTTTTGAAATGTACACGCCTTTAGAAATCATATTTAAAAAAATGGTCAAAATCGAAGAGATCATGCATTTAAGGGTTAAACAACATATTAAAACAAACAACAAACAACATTTGCGAAAAGGTGACACGGAGGAAATAAGAAGATAAACATGAAATCTAAAGTAGAATGTTTTTATATGTCTGTTTGATCACTTCTGAAATTATTCATGTAGAGACAATCTGACATTAAAAATATAAACAACGAGTAAAAAGGTTAAAGTCGGGCATGCCGACTATACAATACCCTACACCAGTCTGTGTAAAAGCCAACTAATGTTTGGATCCGAAATTCGAATGGGTTAAAATGGGGCTTGTGTCAAAATTTTCTATAATGTGAGTCAGCGCACCAAATTTCATTAAAATATTTGCGACCTGCAGTTTGTAACCAAGCCAATTTTGGGGGGACCCTTATATGGGCACTAGGTCTAAACATGGACCGATGTTCACCAAAATCAATAGGCTTCGTCCTTGGGCCAAAATAGGTCTGTGTACCAAATTTCATCAAACTATCTTAATATTTGCGACCTGCAGCGTATAAACAACATAATTTTGGGGGACCCTTATATGGGCACTAGGTCTAAACATAGACCGATGTTCACCAAAATCAATAGGCTTCGTCCTTGGGCCAACATAGGTCTGTGTACCAAATTTCATCAAAATATCTTAATATTTGCGACCTGCAGCGTATAACCAATATAATTTTGGTAGGACCCTTATATGGGCACTAGGTCTAAACATGGACCGATGTTCACCAAAATCAATAGGCTTCGTCTTTGGGCCAACATAGTTCTGTGTGTCAAATTTCATCAAAATATCTTAATATTTGCGACCTGCAGCGTATAACCAATATAATTTTGGTAGGACCCTTATATGGGCACTAGGTCTAAACATGGACCGATGTTCACCAAAATCAATAGGCCGACATAAGTCAGTGTACCGAGTTTCATCAAAATATCTTAATATTTGCGACCTGTAGAGTGCGCACAAGAATGCATGGACAGACAGACAGACGGACGGACGGACGTACAGACGGACATCGTTAAATCGAAATAAAAAAAAATTCTGAGCCGATCGGTATACTATAAGGTGGGTCTAGGACCAATATTTTTTGGTGTTACAAATATCAGCACAAACTTATAATACCCTGACCACATAGTGGTGTAGGGTATAATAATACAATTTAATGGAAAATCACTGCTGAAGCCTGTCCATAGAAAAAGGCAGAAACTGGATCTAGTCTAATTTGCAAATTTAATGTGTTTATAACTTTTGAAGAAAATGTTAATTCTTCTTAACCTCAAACCTACTAAACTAGAATTAATAAAAATACATATTAATTATAATATTAATTGTATTTGGTCTAAACTACGCGTTCGAAAAAACAAAACTTTACTAAAAATCATTTCATCTAAATGAAAAGTAAGTCGATCGGTTTTCAAATGAAGTTTCATATATTTTAAATCATATTTTTTTCTATTCTTTTTAAAAATAAAAAAAGCAACACCGTTTTCTTAGGAAGCTACCCTATCTAAACAATAACCAAACTCATAAAAAAGCCCGCAGAAATAGTTTAAAATGTTGGTAAAATAACAGGAAATACTCAGCAAAAAAAGTGAGGAAAAATAAGTAGTTAAAGCACTGAATAAGGAGTTGTCCTATTTCGGGGTTTTCACTGATGAATTTAACATTGGCTTGTCATAGGAAAGAAGTTGTTCTTTTTAAAAACAAATGATGTATATTTGAATCAATGATAAGAAGTTCTTTTTCACTTCTTTTTATTTTAACCGCACATGTGGTGTGTGCGGTTTGAACCCAGACTTGTTGTCATTTCAAGTAGGCTCTCTAACCCCTGTGCTATCGCTGGCTATACATAATATCTGAAGTTTAGCAGTCTTGTTCAGTAAAGTGTTGTTATCTTCATTTCTTTCATTTTTTATTAACAAAAATAACAAAAATATATAACATATTGGAAAAATATATAACGTTGTTTTTGTTAAAGTGTTATTTTTTATAAAAAAAAACAAAATATTAATTGACATATAAAAATAAATCTGTAAAAATAACAGAAAAAGCTACAAGAAATTGATTAGAAATGACATTGCAGAAAAAACTGCTGATATTAGCAGACTTTTTTTTGCTAAATACTACTAATGTACGATCAGGAAAAATAAAACTGTTAAATTTACAAAATTTTAGTTACATTTGAGTTAACTTTTAGTTAGACAAAAAATTGTTTTTTCTGGAAGGTAATTTTTAAGTAATTTTTACTAGTTCTAACTAAAATGTTTAAAGATTTTTTCTTTTTCTATTTGTGTAATAATAAATATATTTAGTAAGAGATTTTTTCAAAATGGACTTTTTAAATTACATTTTTTTTACATACAAACAAAATTTTAATATTTACCTTTATTATTATGTATTTTAACAAAAAATATTTGAAAAATTAAATTATTAATTGAAATTTTTATATTTTCATAAAATTTTATGTAAATGAATAGAAAATTAAAAAAAAAAATTCTAAATCGTTTTAAAAATTAATTGAAAAAAAATGAAAAAAAAAATTTTTTACAGTAAAAAAAACAAAAAAGTTAATAATTGTGTAAAAAAGGTTCCAAACAATTTCTTCGATCTGCCAGGATTCGCACCCGCAACTCTCTGATTTCTGTGCCAGCACGTTTCCATGCAACCCCTATACAAAATATTAACTTTCTATCACACATGAAAAAGAACTTCTGACTAGCATATATTTATTGCAGCTTTAGATGTAGTTTAAAACCCCTTCCTAAGGGAGTAATACTTTGTGATGTAATGAGGGAAGTGATTCATTTAGAAGTCATTCCATTTATTTTTGCCAGCAGAATTTTTAATGAACTTGAGAATTATGGTCTGCTAAATTTTACACACTGCAAAAAACACAGACAGATTTAGCCAACTTAGCTAAGGAATTTGATCTAAATTAAGCAGCAAATTTACTTCATTTAACAGAAAATTTTTAGCAAAATGTTGCTTACAGTTTGGGTTTTTGGACTCTCTGGATCTATCCAGATAGACCTATATTTATTATTAGGAGTATAAGTGGCTGACAAAGTTCCGCTAAAAATTACGCAAATTTGGTTGAAATTTAGCGTATGATGTTTGTTTCACATTTTAACAAATTGGAGAAAAGTGGTTAACTTTTATACAAACTTTTTTTTATGAGTGCAGAGTAAAGAGTTGACGAAAGTTTTATATTAAAAATAAATCGGTGAGGAGCTGTATTTTATGTAACTCTTGATCGCACAAATTTTCTGTATAAATATAAATACACTAATAGAAAAAAGTCCGTAAAAAATTTAGTTAAAACTACTAAAAATTAGTTAAAAAATTATGCTGCAGAAAAAGTGCAAAAATTAGCAGATTATTTTTGCTATATATTAGTAATATAGGAACAGCAAAAATTAAACTGTTAAATACTTATACAGAATTAGTTACATTCGAGCTAAATTTTTGTTAATGGAAAATAGCAAATTAATCTCCTAAAATCGGCAAAAAATTTTGCTAAATAATTTGTAGCCTAAAAAATCACAAAAAAATTTAAAATTTTGTAAGTTTTTTTTTTTGATTTTTTTTAAATACAAATAAAAATCGTGCCTTTTGAAAACAGCAATTTACAATTTTTTTAGCAAATATTTTTTGCTGATTTTAGCAGGAGAGACTGCTATTTGCTTTCAACTAAATCTAGCTTAAAAATAGCAAACATTTTGTAGATATAACAGTTTATTTTTGGCATTTTTATTCTACTAATATTTAGCAAAATTTTCTGCAGATTTTACAGTACAATTTGTTATTTTCAATTAACTAAAAGTTAGCTTAAATATAACTAAAATTCCATAGATTTAACAGTTTTAATTTAGCTTTTTTTATTTTACTAATATTTAGCAAAAAATTCTGCTACAATAATTTCAGCAGTTTTTTCTGCAGCATCATTTTTAACTAATTTTTAGTATATTTTTCTGTTATTTTTACAGTTTTATTTCTATGAGTGTAATGTTAGTACTGTGAGGGTCGAAAAATACATTTTCTTTGTCTGGTTGGTACAAAATCTAAAACCCCATTTTCCATCCCTGCTTCCTTGTTTATATGTTCCTTTGGGTGTACTCTCATTCTCTTTGATTTAAAGAACTAAAATACATTTTTTATTACTTCAAAGTAACACAATTCGGCATGTAAAGACGAATATCAATATCTTAATTTAAGCTTCGCCAGATTTAATATGTGGCACAGTAAAAATAATTTCGAAATTAAAAATAAATTAAATCAATTTAAATTATGACTATAATTTGAGTGCGAAATATTTACATAATTTTTTTTTTAGAAGTTAAGAATATAATTAAATAAAATTTATTTACTTTTAAATTATCTCAAACAAAAAAATCTCAACTACCAACTTCCGTTGTTGATTTTCGCATTATTATTTGTTTTTAAATATATTTGCAAAAAAAAAATTAAATAACTTGAGATCATTGGCCAAATGCTGAATTTTGTACAACATTGGAAACATAAACACCTCTATTATTTCAGCACCCAAAGTCTTTATTAAAATAACAAGAACTTGGATTTTTTTATTGCAAAAGTTTAAGTTTTTCTTGTGTTGATTTCCAAAGCAAGTGTTTTTATTGAAGGTCATTTTGAAAATGTTGTAATACCAGAAGACTTTAAATGAACAAAACAAAAAAAAAAAAAAAATACAATAAAATAATAGTATAAATTGAAAAATAAATAAGAAGACGGAATCTAATGTTCAGTTAAAGATTTTTAAGCCAGTCAGTCATTCATAAAATGCATACTCGTACATATTCAAGTGACAATGCAGTTTTTTTAAATACATTTTTGAGCAAAAGTGCATTTCGAAATAAATGTCATTTTGCCGGTATTGAATGTGAAAACAATTGTTTGAACATATTATATATTTGTTTTTATTCTTCTTAAAAGTTGTTCTTAAGGTTGTTTGTAAATCGGTAGTTTCTGTCTATAATTAAGGATTGTACACTGTTAAATATTTTTTTTTTTTGTTTATATGTTTCTTTTATTTCATATTCTAACAGTTTGTACTTTTTCTACCCTTAATTCCATAGTGCAGTATATACTCGTCTCTGGGCTCCCATAAATTATATATATTAGGGTGGGTCGATTTAGCAATCGATATTCTGCCATCGATTTTTCGATAGCTTTTGGCATGAGGAAAAAAAAAGTTACACTAAGACATATCAAAAACATCATTTTTGGGGCGCCCAAATTTCAATTTTTTGCAAGTTTCTAATGAAAGCTAGATTAACGCCATCTTGCGGTGGCTTTTTGAAGCAACTAATGAAGTTGTAAACAATATAACATTACAACCTTTCCAGAAAGATATTACTTATGAAAATCGGATAAAAAATGTGAAGTAAAGTAAGTAAAATTATTTACTGATATTTGTTAATAGAAAAAAACAAATTAACCTGCTAAAATCAATAAAAAATTTTTGCTAAATAATTAGTAGCGTTAAAAACCACAAAAAATAAATTTTCGAAGTTTTTTTTCTATTCTTTTTTAAATGCAAATAAAAATCGAGCCTTTTGAAAACAGCAGTTTACAATTTTTTTTAGCAAATATTTCTGCTGATTTCAGCAGAATATCCTGTATTTTCATTCAACTGAATTTTGCTTAAAAATAACGACATTTTTGTAGATAAAGCAATTTGCTTTTGCTATTTTTAGTCTACTAATATTTGGTAAAATTTTCTGCAGAGTTTACAGCACAATTTGTCATTTTCAAGTAACTAAAGGTTAACTTAAATACAACTAAAATTCTCTAAATTTAGCAGTTTTATTTTTGCTGTTCATATTTTACTACTAGTTAGCAAAAAAATCTGCTAATTTCAGCAGATTTTTCTGCAAGGTTATTTTTAAATAATTTTTAGTTAATTTTTCTGCTGATATTTTTACAGATTTATTTCTGTACTGGTTTCATTCAAATAAAAAATTTAGAAATTCCCTACGTCAGTGACTCCAAATTTTATTTTTGATGAAGAAAGGCCTTCTTTTATTAATTTTCATAGAAATAAAAAGGCTATCAGGGTTGCCAGGACAGTCTGAGTATTAGATTAGGATTTTTGTAAGTAATTGTTACATCTTTCCATCACTTAATTTAATTTTTAATAATGTAATTTTTTATAATTGTTTAAATATTGTTAATATTTTTTTATTTATGTCTTAATATCAAGTAGGTTGATTTTAATATACTATTAATGATTTAATAGTATATTAAAATCAGGCCCTATGCTCCTTGCAGGAGTAAAAGGAACAAATATATATAATGATTAAATGACCTTCTTTACAATTTCCCTTTTAACTAAATTAACTGTTTTGTATAAGTTTTCTTGTTACAGTTTTTCTATATTTGTACGTTAAGAAATTTCACAAATGACACACCTTTGTTATGGTTATTCAATTACTAATTTTATTACAGATTTTTATTTCATTACCCGCTAGCCAATTCAGCTTATCTACTCCAGGAAATGTTTAAATCACCTTAATATATTTGAATAAACAAGCATACTAATAAAAACTACCAAAGAAAATTTAAATTGTGGCTTAAAATATTTGGTAGTTGGCCAGCACCACTATCTACACTATTATCACCACTATGCGCCATAAGGTTTCCAAACAATATAATATGGGCCATAAATAGAATCAACCATAATAATAGTTTAAAAATGTGGCACAATAGGTTAAACAAGATTTAATGTTTAAATAAAAGTTGCAAATTGTTAAGTTGCTAAAGTAATTGTGTCGATGCTTAAGCTTTAGTATAATGTAAATTGAAAATGCATACAAATTTATAAAATTAAACTAAAATATACTATGTTTTGATAAGGAATAAACTAAATACTGGTTTTAGGTGCAATAATAATCCCAGCAAAAAAAGAGATGCCAAAGTAGTAGAAAACGCACTGCAATTAATGATCTAGATGTACTTCTTTTTGAACAGAAAGACTAATGATTTTAACATTGCGTTGTCATAAGAGAGAAGTACTCCCACTTCAACAGTTTTTTTAGTACTTTTTGAACAAGTGCAGTCATCACCTGAAAGTAAAAAAAAATTATATTTTTTGTATGAATGAGCGGTATGTATAGTTGATCTTTTATTTTGGTAAATTAATGTTTTTTAGTTGATTTTAGATCTAATTCTTTCAAAAAATATTTTATTCTTTGTAATTTACAGAAAGTGATATTAATTTATGATCTAAAAATCAAACTAAAAAACATTCAATTATAATTTTTATTTAAAAAATTCTTCTTTATTGTCGCCATCGGGATTCGAACTTGCTACCGCAAGATTGCTAGTCTAGCCCGAGACAGCTAAGCTATTTTTTGATACGAATGTTGACTGGCATAAAAACATCGCTTTGTAATTGCGAGATATTGTACTTTATTCGCTTCAACAAAAGTACTTATTAGGCAATTGCAAAAGGTGCACTGAAATTCAATATTTTTTCAGTAATTTTTTTCACAAGTGCATAAAAGCAATTTCTCATCATTTTTATTTTATTTATTTATAAAAATTGTAAAATTAGAAGAATATTGAATTTAAATAAATCAATTATAAGTACTCGTTTAGAAAAAAATGTGTCAAAATCATTTCTTAATGCTTTAGAAACAATAATTGATAAGAAATACTTTGGAAGGAATGGAAAAAATGATTTTTTTGAGTTGCTCAGGATTGCTTTAAAAAAAAACCAGTAAAAATACACTAATAGATCAATTGGAAGCAATGAAAGAAGTGGTTTGTAAAGAATTACTTCCAATTTTCTTTTGCTGAAATTCTATTTTAATTTTGAACTATTTTTTTTTCAGACATTTACCGAAGAAAATAGCTTTATATTAAATAAGCCATACTTTTTGAGGGTAATAACACAAAATTTTCAAACTAAATATTTTTATTTGAACCGATATGTTTAGAATCGAAAACGATTAAGTGTTGTCCCCTCTATCACATGTCCAGCGATATCTGAGCGAAAAAACAAACAGACTCTCCTTGTTGGAGTGGCGACAGTTTTGATTCCTACAACTCAAAATAAATTTTATGATTTTAAGGTATGATGAATGATTTCCGAAAAAATCAACATTGAACTTATAATTTTTTGATTTAAAAAATAATAAAAGTTGCCTAAAGTATTTTAAAATCAAGTTGATAAAATTTTAATAGTTTATTTACACTTAACCAAGAACCAGTTGTTTTTGAAAAAAGTCTTTAAAAAATTTAGTTAAAACTACAAAAAATTAGTAACAGCTAAATTAGCAGATTATTTTTGCTATATATTAGTAAGATAGGAACAGCAAAAATAAAACTGGTAAATACACAGAATTTTAGTTATATTTGAGTTAAATTTTTGTGAAATAGAAAATAACAAATTAACCTGCTAAAATCAGCAAAAAATTTTGCTAAGTAATTACTAACCTAAAAATTACGAAAAAATCTAAAATTTTCAAATAAAAATCGAGCCTTTTGAAGACAGCAGTTTACAATATTTTTCAGGATAGACTGTTATTTGCATTTAACTGAATTTAGTTTAAAAATTACAAAAATTTTATAGATATAACAGTTTGTTTTTGTTATTTTTAGTCTACTAATATTCAGAAAAATTCTCTGCAGATTTTACAGCACAATTTGTCATTTTCAATTAACTAAAAGTTAACTTAAATATAACTAAAATTTTGTAATTTTAACAGTTTTATTTTTGTTGTTCCTATTTTACTACACCATTTTCAGTTTTTCCAAATATATTTCAAAATTGTCTAAAAATGTTTTAAAATTATTCAATAATTTTATTGTAGATTTTTAATTGATCTGAAGATTTGTTATTTTTGTTCGGCTTAAGATCAAATATTACAAATTCTAAATAGAATTTACAATTTTTATTTTACAACCAATAGAGAAAAAACTTATGAAAAAAAACTTTCCTAGAACCAATGGTTGACAATTAATGCATTTTCAAGTGACACCACATCACTATCATCAGATTGTCTTTATGGGGAAATGTTTTAAAATTGTCCAAAAATGAATGAGGGAAAAAAATTCGAAATGTATATCAAAATAGTCTAAAAATGTTTTAAAATTATCCAAAAATTTTTTAAAATTGTCCAAAAATGAATGAGGGGAATTTTTAGTTGATGGTTTTTTTTTCTGATAAGTGAATGTCCTCTATTTTGACTCTAGATCATAATTTAATATCACTTTCTGTTTAAATTATTTGCAAATTAAAGAAAGATGATACAATTTTCACAAGTGAATTACAAAGAATAAAAATTTGAAAAAATTCGATAAGGCCAGCAGGACAGAATACGTATTTTCGGCTTTCGCTACAAAGCCATCGAAATATATTTTAAAATATTACAAAAATATTTTAAAATATTTTATTTGTATTTAAGAAAATTCTATTTATATTTTAAAATTGTCCAAATATATTTCAAAATTAATCATTTGTATTTAAAAATTTTAAATCTGCATTTTAAAATTGTCCAAATGCATTTCAAATAATTCCATTTGTATTTCAAAATTCTCTAAATGTATTTCAGAAATTTCCAAATGCATTTAAAAAGACTCTATTTGTATTCCAAAATTTTTCAAATGTATTTAATAAAGTTCTAATTGCATTTCAAAGTTTTCCAAATTTATTTCAGAAATTTCTATTTTTATTTTAAAAGCATTTTTACAAACATATATGTTTTCTCTTTCGTAATGAAAATTTTATAGGACTTAAGAGACTTAAGAGAAAGCGAAAACATGTATGATTGTAAAAATGCTTTTAAAATAAATATAGAAATTTCTGAAATACATTTATAAAAATTTTTAATTTAACAATTTTCTTGAGCGTAAGGTATTGTTTTTTAAAATAAAAATTCTTTATTTTCGATATTTCGCTACTCCATTGTGTAGCATCTAGTAGCGAAATATCGAAAATAAAGAATTTTTTATATATAAAAAACAAACCATACGCTCAAAAAAATTGTGAAATTAAAAATTGAAAAAGAAGGTTAAATAAACGACAAAAACATTTAGAAACATTTTAAATGCAATTAGAATTTTATTAAATACATTTGAAAAATTTTGGAATACAAATAGAGTCTTTTTAAATACATTTGGAAATTTCTGAAATACATTTAGAGAATTTTTAAATACAAATGGAATTATTTGAAATGCATATGGACAATTTTGAAATATAGATGTAACATTTTTAAATACAAATGATTTTTAAATATATTTGGGCAATTTTAAATACAAATAGAATTTTCTTAAATACAAATAAAATATTTTAAAATATATTTGTAATATTTTAAAATATATTTGTACAATTTTGAAATACATTTTGAAAATTTTAAATACATTTTGGAAATGGAATTGGACAAATATCAAAGGTTTTTAGAGAATTTTAAATAATTTTTGGACAATTTTGAAAGATTTTTAGACAATTCTAAAATATTTTTGGACAATTTTGAATGATTTTTGGACTATTTTAAAACATTTTTGGAAAATTTTAAAACTTTTTTGGATGATCCTGAAACATGTTAAACAATTTTGAAACCTTTTTAGACAATTTTAAAATATATTTGGACAATATAAAACATTTTTGGACAATTTTGAAACATGTTTGTAAAAATGCTTTTAAAATAAATATAGAAATTTCTGAAATACATTTAGAAAAATTTGAAATGCAATTAGAATTTTATTAAATACATTTGAAAAATTTTGGAATACAAATAGAGTCTTTTTAAATACATTTGGAAATTTCTGAAATACATTTAGAGAATTTCGAAATACAAATGGAATTATTTGAAATGAATTTGGACAATTTTGAAATATAGATTTACAAATTCTAAATACAAATCATTAATTTTGAAATATATTTGGACAATTTTAAAATTTTCTTAAATACGAATAAAAAAATTTAAAATATATTTGTAATATTTTAAAATATATTTGTATAATTTTGAAATACATTTTGAAAATTTTAAAATACATTTTGGACAATTTGGAAATGGAATTGTAATTGGACAAATATCAAAGGTATTTAGACAATTTTAAACAATTTTTGGACAATTTTGAAAGATTTTTGGACAATTCTAAAATATTTTTGGAAAATCTTAAAACATTTTTGGATAATCCTGAAACATTTTAGACAATTTTGAAACCTTTTTAGACAATTTAAAAATATATTTGGACAATATAAAGCATTTTTGGACAATTTTAAAACATTTTTAGACAATTTTTAAATATATTTGGAATTTTTTGAAATAAAACTGAAAATGATGTAGTATTTAGCATAAAAAAACTGCTAATTTAACAGTTTTTTTCTGCAGCATCATTTTTAATTAATTTTTAGTTGCTTTTCCTGCTATTTTTACAGATTTATTTCTGTGATGTACTTTCCAAATTCAAAACAAATTTTGAATCAAAAGCTAAAATTTTATAAAAACTACATAGTTTTTGGCATAGTACACTATAGTAGCCCCACTCATTAAAAAATTGAGAGCTTGTCCCTATCTCATGTAGTTGTAGTGGTATTAAGAACCATATGTACAAGTAAAATTACAAACACTAATTAATTTTTTCAAATGACAGAAAAAGAGTGAAGCTACTATATTATACTATGGTTTTTGGTTGTTGTGTAAATTGAGCTAAAGATTCATATTTTGGAAATAAAAAGTTCTCCAGGGTTTATTTTGTCTGATAATTTCAAAATTATTGTGTTATTTTTTGACTTAAGACCGGTTTAAACAATTCTAGTTTGTTACAATTTCAAATGCAGTAGAACAAAAAAAAAAAAAAAACTTCCTCATGATCTTATTGTGCAGAATCTATTAAAATTAAATATCGATAATATTGTTCAATACGTGTACAGTAAAACCTGGTTAAGACAAACTCCAGGGGAGCAAAGAAATCAGTTGGTGTTGTGTCTCTCATATTTTTCTATTCACAAAACAATTTAGACTTTTAATTGAATTTATTGCATTTGATTAAATAAAATATTGGAAAGCATATCTAAGAAAAATAATATTTACTGGCCAAATTGAAAAATGTTTATAAAGTACAATTTACACTACAAGCAAAAACTAGTCGTTTTGAAAAACTTCACGTTTTTGATATAAAATTCATATGGAATTTTACTACATTAATAGAAATAAACCTGCTTAAAGAGCAGAAAAAGCTACTAAAATTTAGTTAAAAATAACCTTGCAGAAAAAACTGCTGAAATTAGCACATTTTTTTTTTGCTAAATACAACAAAACTAAAAGGGTTAAATTCACAGAATTTTAGTTATATTATATTAAACTTTTAGTTAATACAAAGTGACAAATTATACTGTAAAATCTGCAGAACATTTTGATAAATATTAGCGGAATTAAAATAGAAAAAACAAACTATTATATCTACAAAATTTTTGTTATTTCAAAGCTAAATTTAGTTGAATGCAAATACGGGTCTATTCTGCTATTTCAAGTTATGATTTTTTAGTCTATTAATTATTATACATCTTAAGCGAGAGTTCGTCTTAAACGAGTTTTACTGTGTTGTGAAAGTGCATTAAATTTGTAAGTGATATCGTAAATCATTTAACCATAACAACAGCTTATGTTGTCACCTGTAACGAATGTGTCGCACAGTCGGTGTTAGTGAAATACGAGAACAATTTTTTATGTTTCAACAAATATTGCTTTTAATGTTTTGTATTTACTAAGTTGTTTTTATTCCAAGATTAGTAAATGACCTTCATGGCAATTAAACATAGGGAACTATACTTATGAGGAAAGAAAAACTTGTTAACTATAATTTACGGATAAATTTAGCATATTGATTACAAAACTACTCGTACTATGACAATTTGTTTGAAACACTATATTGTAAGAAACTTGAAAGAAATTTAAGATCAATATAAGAAAATATTTTGAAAACAAGAAACCACATTATAATTCCTACACCGGATATTAAACTCAAAAAAAAAAAATCCTGATTCTTAAAAAAACACAAACAAAATATTAAACAATGAATATGATTTATCTATTGATCAACACATAAAATAAAATCTTGCTGACAAATGTTGTTATGGTTAATAACAAGAAATACTTATTGAATATTGCTAACATTAGTCTTGCTGATTTTACAAAGGAACATTAACAATAGCCACCAGTTAATCATAATGGTGTACTATGTACGTCAAATATTGAATAAGAATTCCAAATGTTAGCTAGCAACAGACAAAAGAACAAAAACGGAACTATTTTAACAACAAAAATGGGAAGGTATCATCAGATAAATATTTCGAATAAATGGTAGCAATAAGTAATTTCAGTAGTTTGAGTGCATTAGTCAAAATTATTGAAATAAATATGAATTTTGTTTAACCAAAATGAAAATCATGCATATTTCTGCAAAGAAATGATGGTCAATAAACACTTACTTAGAAACAATATAAAAAATTTGCCCAACGGCAACGATATCTGTGATCCCGTCCTAAAATGGGGTCAAAAAAGTCCCTTTAATTGAAGAGTAAGAGGGTTAAAATGTTCGGCAAAAATATTTATCATGAAATTCTACTATAAGTCTCTGAAGACATCAAAGTTGAAAATTTAACTTCAATGCCAGAAATAAGTCAAAACTTAAAATATTTTTAAGGGTTAATCTCGTACTTATTCAGAATTCTCGCCCAAATGTCCAACAAACTTGGATTTTAGGGGGAAACCATTTGAATCTTTCATTTTAGGTATAGGATATGTTTAGCAAACTTATGTAAAACACTACGAGGAACAGTTTTGTGGAACATTTGAACCCTCTAGCTCTTCAACTTACCGTTTTTGTTTGTCTCTTTTTGAAAAGGGGCAAAAAAAGTCCCTATAATTGAAGAGTTAGAGGGTTAAAATGTTCCACAAAAATGTTCCTCGTAGTATTTTACATAAGTTTGCTGATCACATCCTATACCTAAAATGGACAATTCAAATATTTTCCTATGCCGATTCACAATAAAGATTTGAAAAAGGTTCGAAATTTTAACCTCCCCTAAAATGATCTTTCAAAACGCCAACACACGTATATTTTTATTTTGGTATCCTCTACCAGAATGCATTGTCAGGATACCGTAATTTTTTTTTCGTGTTGTACTCGGTTACAAAACATATATTGTGCAGGTTAGGCTTAACGAAATTTCAATTATCTAGTTAAGAGAAGATGCTGGACTGCCTGTGTAGAGGGTTGTCGGTTCGATGCCCGGTCATGGCATACACAAAAAGTTTTCAATATAGAGACAATTAAATAATTAAAAATACTTTGATCAGTTGGCACTTTGATTAGTTGACTAACAACTAACCACTGACGAATCTTTGGGAGAGACGTAGTAATTGCGGCAGTCTATTAAATTCCTTGGAGTCAAAGGAATTTTCCATAGGAAGCAAACCAGGAATCTGAGGGATTTCTGTTGGAAAAGGTCCTCAGAATCAAATATTTTTACATGCAAAAGTGATCATAATCTGTGGATTTTCCATTAGAAAAAGTTCTTGGAATCTGAGGGCTTTTAGTTAGCAAAAATTATCTCTCTCTTTCTGGGAAAAAGGTTCTTATAATCTAATTGCGGGAATGTGGTCAGAATTTTAGGAAAAAGTCCTCAGAATCTAAGATTTTTTTGAAGGAAGCTTTTAAAAGAGAAATTAATTAGAATCATAAGCTTTTTCTTTAGAAAAAGTTTTTAAAGTCCAATATTACTATTGAAAAATACTGTTATGATTATGAGCTATCTCTATATATAAAAGAATAACGTGACTGACTGACTGACTGAATGACTGACTGACAGACTCAACATCGCCCAGCCCAAACCGCTGAAGCTAGGAAGTTGAAATTTGGTATGTAGGTTCCTCTTTCGGGGTAGACGTCCGCTAAGACGGGATTTTTGGAAATTCCTACCGGAACGGGCAAAAAGGGGGAAAGTGTCCCCCTTGACGGCCTGCCAAAACCCCTTTGGCTAGAAAGCTGAAATTTAAGATATGTGTTCCTTGGAGTAGGGGCTAACTTTTCTGGAAAGTACTTTCTAGAATTTTGGACAGGGACGTTGTAAAAATGGGGGTTAAAAAGGGGAAAAAGGCCCCCTTGACGGCCTGCCCCAACCGCTGGAGGTAGGAAGTTGAAATTTGGTATAAAGGTTCCTCCACTATCGTAGACATCCACCAAGACGGGAGTTTTGGAAATTTTTACAGGGACGGGCAAAAAGGGGAAAAAGTCTCCCCCTTGACGGCCTGCTCAAACTGCTGGAACTATGAAGTTGAAATTTGGTATGTGGTTCCTCGACCGGTGTAGACGTCCGTTGAGACGGCATTTTTGGAAATTCTTATCGGGAGGGGCAAAAAGGGGACAAAAAAAGTACCTTTTTCCAAAATAGTACCTTTTCCCAAAAAAAGTACCTTTTCCCAAAAAAGTACCTTTTTCCAAAAAAAAGTACCTTTTTCCAAAAAAAGTACCTTTTTCCAAAAAAGTACCTTTTTACAAAAAAAGTACCTTTTTCCAAAAAAAGTACCTTTTTCCAAAAAAAGTGCCTTTTTCCAAAAAAAGTACCTTTTTCCAAAAAAAGTACCTTTTTCCAAAAAAAGTACCTTTTTCCAAAAAAAGTACCTTTTTCCAAAAAAAAGTACCTTTTCCCGAAAAAAGTACCTTTTTCCAAAAAAGTACCTTTTTCCAAAAAAAGTACCTTTTTCCAAAAAAAGTACCTTTTTCCAAAAAAAAATTCCTTTTTCAAAAAAAGTACTTTTTTCCAAAAAAAAGTACCTTTTTCCAAAAAAAAGTACCTTTTTTAAAAAAAGTACCTTTTTCCAAAAAATGTACCTTTTTCTAAAAAAATGTACCTTTTCCAAAAAAAAGTACCTTTTCCCAAAAAACATACATTTTTCCAAAAAAATACCTTTTTCAAAAAAAGTACCTTTTCCAAAAAAAAGTACCTTTTCCCGAAAAAGTACATTTTTCTAAAAAAATTTTCCTTTTCCCAAAAAACATAAATTTTTTCAAAAAAATACCTTTTTCAAAAAAAGTACCTTTTCCCAAAAAAAAGACCTTTTTCTAAAAAAAATTTTCTTTTTCCAAAAGAAGTACCTTTTCCGAAAAAAGTGCCTTTTTTCAAAAAACATACATTTTTCCAAAAAAAACACCTTTTTAAAAAAAAATACCTTTTCCAAAAAAAGTACAAATAAAGTACTTTGTAAAAACAAAGTATTTTTTCCAAAAAATTTCGTTTTTCCAAAAAGTACCATTTAAAATAATATATAATTTCAAAAAAACTACTTTTTTTCCTCCCCCCACGGATATCTCCACTAACACAAGGTTTCTTGATATTCGGCATAGACGTGCTCTAAGACGGGATTTTTGGAAATTCCTACCGAAACGGGCAAAAAGGGGAAAAGTCTCCCCATAAACAGTCTCACAAATTGGAAAAGTGCCTGCCCAAACCACTGGAGGTAAGAAGTTGAAATTTGGTATAAAGGTTCCTCCACTGTAGTAGACATCGACTAAGTTTGTATTTTTGGAATTCCCTACAGGATATCCCAAAAGGAAATCCTAATCCCTTTTGGCCAACCTAAAATTTTAAATATGTATTCCTTGGAGTAGGACTAACTCACCGGCAACGTAATTTTTCTATTTTGGAACAGGAACATAGTAAAAATGGTGGTTGAAAGGGAAAAATGTCCCCACTAACGGCCTGCCCAAACCGCTTAGGCAATGCAGTTGAAATTTGGTATGAATGTTCCTCATCCATCGCAGATAGCCGCGAAGATGGAATTTTTGTAAATTCCTAAAGGGAGGGGCAAAAAGAAGAAAAGCCTCACCTTGGGGGCCGGTAAAAACCCTTTCGGCTAGAAACCTGAAGCTTAAAATGTGGGTCCCTAGAGTGAGGGCTAACTTATTAGAAAGATACTTTTTTGAATTTTGCACAGGGTCGTTATAAAATGGGGGCTCAAAAAGGGAAAGTTGCCCCTTAACGACCTGTCCAAACTGCTGGAACTAGGAAGCTGAAATTAGGTACTTAGGTTCCTCTCAGCCTGCTCAAACTGCTGGAACTAGGAAGCTGGAATTCCCTGTCGATGGATTTTCGGAAATTCCTACCGAGAGGGGCACAAATAGTAAAAGTTGGCTAGAAACCTGAAATGTAAAACATATGTTACTTGGAGTATGTGCTCACTTACCGGGAAGGTGCTTTTTGGACAGGGACATTGCAAAAATGGGGATTAATGAAGCGAAAAGTGCCGCTTAAAGGCCTGCCCAAACCGCTGGAGGTAGGAAGTTGAAATTTGGTATTAAAGTTCCTCCTCTATTGTAGACATCCGCTAAGATGAGATTTTTGGAAATTTCCACAGGTAGGGTCAAAAACAGGAAAAGTCTCCCCCTTAACGGCCTGGCCAAACTGCTGGAACAAGGGATCTAAAATTGGGTGCCTTCTCCAACGTTGACGTCCCCTAAGATGGTATTTTTGGAAATTCATACCGGGAGGGGTAAAAAGGGAAAAAACTTCCCCCTTGACGGCCTGGGCAAACTGCTGGATATAGAGACCTAAAATTATGTATGTAGTAGGTTCCTCCTCCAACGCAGACGTCCTCTAAGACGGAATTTTTGGAAATTCCTACCGGGAGGGGTAAAAACGGAATAATTCTCCCCCTTGATGGCCTAACCGAACCCTTCGGCTTGAAAGCTGTAATATATAATATGTTTTCCTTGGAGTATGGGCTAACTTATCGACAAGGCATTTCTAGGACTTTGGACAGGAACATGGTAAAAATGGTGGTTCAAAAGGGGAAAAGTGCCCCCCCCCCTTAACGTCTGCGTCTTTAGCTAGAAATCTAAAACTTAAAGAACAAGTGTATATGAAACACTAAAATTAAGAAACTAAATAGGAAACGAGTGGAATTGAAACACTACACAAGTGAAATGAAATGGATATAAACGTTGAACGAGTGGAATTGAAATTATAGACAATGCAAATGGATTGGAAGAGGGAATTACCTCTTCAAACACTATCAACGGAATATGAAACTTCTGTAGCATTGAAACATACTCTCCAAAAAGTTAAACAAATTTTCTGAAAGAGAAAAAACCTTAGAAAAGGAATGGAACTTATATATTCCGATATTTAAACTTCATGTAACGAAGCACCGGTGGAAGAAACCCACGCAGTAAATTTTCCAACTGAATTTGTGAATTTACTTGAATTGCCAGGTCTACCTTTACATAAACTGGAATTAAAAAAAAAACTTTAAGACACGCTAACAACGTAGCTTTGCCCGCTATTTTTAATATTATAAAATGCTTTCCAACCCTGCTTTACGTTATTTATTTTCATTCAAAACACAAATGAACAAAACTACTTACGGGTCTATCTACCTAAGTTCGCACTTTACCAAATTATCTTAACATACACACGTATATTGCAATTTATTATGGATTCATTACTAACAATCCACTTTCATGAGAAAAAGTGATCAAATATTTATTTATTTTAAACCCATTGTTGTGCAGAATTATTTATTTGTGGTGGCTGGGTGAAGGCTTTAAATAAAAAAACTTTAAATAAAAAAACGAATTTAATAAAAATTGTGGGGGGGCGCAGCCCCCCCCCCCCTTAACCTTTAAGGCACGCTGACAACGTAGCGGGCTGCGCCCGCTAGTTTATCATATAGAAAAAGCCTTAGCCTTTAGAAAGGGTTTCAGTTTCTAGACTTTTTGATGGCAGAACAATGCAATAGGTAGAGCTACAGATACTGAGATATTTTTCCTTTAAAAACATCCCCAGAGAAAAGTCTTTTCGTAAATCAAAAAATTAAAATTTTTTAACAAAATAAAAAAACCCACTCACAATATGTTTAATTATAAATACATAATGCCTATTATTACATTATGAAAGTGTTCAACTCGTTTGGTGTTTAAATTTACGCACTAGGCGTTATACTAAATAAAAATTTACTCATTTTATAGTAGTAAGTTTACAAGCACTCTTTAGAGTGTACTTTTGGTATTTATTTTAGAAAACAAGCTACATAAATTTAAATAAAAAAATTACTGTATAAAAGATGCAGTCATTTTGTTATTATTAAAAAAAAATAAAAACAAATGAAAGTAAGTAATTTGTGTCAGTAAAAACAACTGAGCAATTTATTTTCTTAACAGTGAAAAAAAAAATAAAAATTTTATTAAATGAATTGTTTCTTAGTGGTCCTGTTTTCAACTGAAATTTTGTTTTAAATAACATTGGCAGTGTTCTTTATAAATACTTATTGGTTCCTTTCCTTTCTATAATGAGCATAGGGGCTCAACAAAGTTTCTCCAATCGTTTCTGCTTGATGCTAGGTTCTTAATTTCATTCCAGCTTTTTCCTGCTCGTGAGCCCTCTGTATCTAGCCGTCTTCGCCGAGTGTGGGCAGGTAGCCCTCTGCTTCTGCTAACTTGCGGGTTCCAATCAATAGCATTACATCACCGAGTGGTCTTCGAATGTCATAGCCAATCCAACGACATTTTCTTGTTAATATTTTGGAAGTTATTTGGCTTTGATGAGTGCCTTACCAGAGTTGTTCACTAGATATTCTATTGGGCTAAAAATTACTTTAAGATTCTTCTTTGGCGTTTGTTTGTAAAAACTTATATGGTGTTCACATCTTTAGTAGCCATATTTCACGTTTCACATCCGTAGTGGAGCACAGATTTCACACATAAATTAAAGATGTAAATTTTTGTGCGGGAGGAGATTGATGCTGATTTCCTCACTGTGTTGAGTTGACCGAAAACTTGTCGAGCTCTCATGGTGAAGTTTAAGACATCATCAGAAGAGCCTTCAGTTGATGTTATGATACTACAAATGTAGCAAAAGTGATGCACGTCCTGTAGTTGGATATTTTGGATAGAGAACGGTGTGTTGCATGTTGCGTTTACTCTCATTACCTTCGTCTTGTTTATATTTATTCTGAGACCTGCCTTTGCAGCTACTGTTTCTATCATTTTGTGACTTTCCGTCAGGTCGGAGTGACTATGTGTTCGAAGCCATATGTCGTGGGCATAGTCGAGGTCGGCCAGACAACCACCTAGTCCCCATGTTATGCCTCTGTTGTTACACGTTACGTTTTTCATGACAATGTCCTGCACTACGTTAAAGAGTAACGGCGATAAGATGCAGCCTTTTCATATACCAGCTTCAACGGAAACTTTATCGCTTCTGGTGAAGTATGCGACAATTTGCGTTTCTGTATAGCTCTTGGATAATATCTATTATCTTCTTCGGTACGCCTTTACAGGTGAGTGCCTTCCAAATGGTAGTGTGGACGAGTGTGTCGAGAGCTTTCTCGAAAGAAAGATCAGTTATAGGGGGATCTCCATTCCACTGATTGCTCTATTAAAATTCGGAGGCTGTTTATGTGATCCACACAGGATTTTTAAGCTCCAAATCCCGCCTGTTCGCAACGAAACTCTTTGTCGAGGAAAGGAATTCAGCAAGTCTTCTGTTGATTCTGTTCACGATTACCTTGTTTATCATGCTTAGAAATTTAATCCCCCTCCAGTTTTTGCACTCCGTGAGATCACCTGTCTTCGGTATTTTGATTATTAAGCCCTCTTTTAGTTCGTCGCAAAGTTCATTGTTGTTCCATAGCCTTTGCACCACATTCTGCAGCAGGAAGGCATTTGTTTGGTGATCTGCTTTTAGAAGCTCTGGGTTGGTATTGTCATGCTCTAGAGGCTTGTGCTGTTTTAGGGCAAGAATAGCGTCTTCTATTTCTGTAATGGACCCTCTCGGTATGTCCAGTACAATTACATTATGGTTGGGGTATATGTACGTACATTGACCGCATGTTGAAGTGGTGGTTTACCCAAATATCGAGCTGACTGCTTTTCGAGATCTCCGTTGCAGTTACGTAATGGTTTTCAGGAGGTGAAGTTTTTATTATGAAGCTTTTTTGTTATGTTATTCTATCTAATTCAGTTGCCTTTTGTGCTTCCATTGCAAGGTTTTCTGAGACAGAGACGGAGAGAACTGTAATTACCCTGGAGTCCGGATTTTTCCATACGGTTTCTGGCATCACGTATCATCGGATATCCACTGTTTTCTTTCGGATATCTTGTATCCAATGTGATTTGCTGCAGCATCACATATGAGCTCTCTAACCTTTACAAATTCACCTAGGAAAGATTGGTTTGTTTCTATTGAATTTTTCAAGGCCTGTGTGTTAGTGGAATTAAGTTGAGGGTTGTTTAACTTTTCTGTCCGTTTCAGCTCCTTTCTTCACCGCTGCAACTCTTAATATGATGGTTCCCACAAGCAAATGGTGGTCACTGTAGCAATCAGGCCGCGTTTGTTCCTCAACCGCGCCATGTTCTGCTGACGGCGATGTGGTCAATCTGATTCTCTGTGCGATGGTCAAGTGATACTCACGTGACTTTGTGAACTGTTTTGTGTGGGAAGATTGTGCCACCTATCACAAATTTGTTGCTTAAGTACATTTCAGTGAACAACTCACCATTTTCGGTTATTCTTCCTATACCATGGCCGCCCATAGCTCGTTCTCGATTTAATTTATCGTTGCTCATTTGGGCCTTGAAATCACCCATAACCAACAATACGTCACCCTGTTGACGTTAGAGATTACACTACCGAGTTGACTGCAAAATTCTTCCTTCATCTGTGTATCTGAAGTTTCATTAGGCACGTAACATTGCACATATGTGATGTTTCGTGCATGAGTACGGAGTCGTGCCGCAATGATTCTATCAGAGTATAGGTGCCAGTCTATCAGCGCATTTCTCGTTTCTATGTTTAGTAGTATTCCCACTTTGCTAGATCGCGGTTGATCAGAGCGTTTGTCAGGGTATATCATTGTAAATCTATCATCTGTTGAGAACTCCCCAGAATCCGGCCATCGGGTTTCGCAAAGACCTAGGCAGGTGATGCTATAGTTTTCTGCTTCCCGGCAAACCTGCGCAAATTTCGAAGAATCTAAAAGCATCCTCACGTTCCAAGTTCTAAATCGTGTCCTGTGTTTAAAGCTAAATGTCGTTATCAATGGGGTTGATTGGGTATTATTTTCGTTATGTGAGGCAGTGTTCTTTACTGACATAATATTTTAAGTATACGATTTCTTAATTCAGGAGAATTTGGTTTAAGTGAGTAGGCCGAGGAATACATATTTTTAATTTTGGGTATTTATTTATTTCTCTTTCTGTAAAATATCTTAAAAGCGCGTCTTGGTAGCTAGCCAAGCTGGATGAGGAATCTTAATGCCATATTTCGAGTTCCCAGCTCCAGCAGTTTGGGCGAGGTGATTTTTAACCTCATTTTTATTGCGTTCTCACTATAAATTGCAAGAAGTATCTGTTCATTAAATTAGTCCAAATAGCAGGGAACATTTGTTTGAAATTTCGGGTTTTTAAACAAAAAGTTTTGATGTTTTGATTGCATCCCCATTTTTACTACTTTCCTGAAGAAAATCTGAATTAGCCGCACTCAAATAAACACATATTTAAATTTAAGTTTCTACTCAGATTTCTACTTTTTGAAGGTCGTTTAAGATGTAGACTTTTCCCTGTGGAACCTTAATTCTTCCCTATGCTTGAAAAAAGTTCGCAAAAAGTACCTTGTCGGTGAATTAGCTGATACTGCAATGAACACATAATTTAAATTTCAGGTTTCTAGCCCCCTTTTTGTGTCTCCCGGTAGGAGTTTCCAAAATTCATATCTAAGCGGACGTCTACGACTAATTTTCAAGTATTAAGATTTTAATACACTCAAGTTTTAACTGAAACTCATATCTTATCTGGGACACCTTCCCCTTAGAACATTTATTCCACAAAAGCCATTGTCGTTTTAGCATTTTTTTGTCCGTATATTTATTGGCAGCAGTTGTGGCTAATCCCTTTTTATTATTTCGGTTTTTTGACATTTGTTATTATTTTGAAATTGACCGTACTTTTTTGAAGGCGTGAATTCTAAGCTTTTAAAAATGTTAAATTTTCTGGCATGACACTTACTTTTTTGCATTCGAATAAAATTTTCTTACTCTCCTGATCACATAAATGGGTTCAAATCCTGATTTACAATAAATGTTTCAAATTTCCGTTCACAATTTAACAATGAAATGTTCATGTACAATTATTGTGCAATTTATGAACTTTAAAATGATTTTCTTTAAAAAGTCAAACCGCACTTCTTCTTGCATAGCTTAATGCGTCCCTGAACTTGAACCACAATGTGTAGTTAATTCGAACATACCAAAGAAAAACAAACCTGAACCACAAATGTGCGTGTTGTGCGTGTGCACAACTGCATTGAAAAGTAACAATTGGACAGGTTTTCGAACAAAACAAAGTCAAAATAGAGAGAGACACAACAAGTAACAACAAAGTATTCACGGTCATTACACACACAAAATAATTGTATGTACATTTGGGAAAAATACCACAAAACCTAATTAAGCAAAATATCCAATGGTCATGAGATGGCTTCACGTAAGTAACACTTTTTCACAATTTGAAATAAATATGCCAAACGACTTTTTTCATCATACAGAAGACATTTATCTAAAATTATATAAAGTTGTCAGTTACTAGTTGTCAACTTATGACCATTATTATAATGAAACCTTAGCAACGGGTAACTATTTTTTTTTTAAATTAATTTTAGTTTTTACATTAGTTGTGATTAAACATGATTATTTTTATAAGAAATAACTGTAAGTTTAATTTTATTATTTTACTGGCTTATAAGATTGACATGTTTCTAAACATTTAAAAGATTTAAGATTGTCGTCTTTTGGGTTCAAAAGCTGCGGTTTGTTGCTGTCATGATAATGTAGAAGTTTCTACAACATTAGCTGCTGTTGAAGGCAACTGACATAAAAAACGAAAGTGTTTTTTTAGTATTGTAAATTTAATGTGGTGGACTTTTTTTAGCATGCGAAATATGTTGTAACAATATGTTATGTTGTGATATATAAAACCCACTCTGCTACCACCACACAGTGGTTCTAAACCAAAAAATATTTTATGTTAATAATTATGGATACTTTAAACTAGTAATATAATTAGAGAAAAGGATTTATAAAAATAAATTAATTTGTGATGTGCTACAGTATGTCAAAGTTGACCATCTCGGATGTATGGAAATAAATCATGGTCATATAATTTTACAAATGTGGATCTATTTGGATTTGGAGTTTTGTAATATTTGGTAGGAAATAAAGAGCTTACATTTTCTTGCAACTAAATTTGATTAGGTAATTTATTTTGTGAAAAATTTTGCGATTCTGTATACTTTGGTGTAGCAGTGAGATCACAACAAGATTTCTAGGTTAAGTACCCGAAATTTTCATCCTATTCGGAAAATATTTTACGTATCTTTTTGAATCATTTAATTTCATTAAAATATGCCAAATTTCATGAAAATCGGTTGATGTTTAAATGTAGTTAAAATATTAATTATAGAGTATCATATTGCAAAAACACAGATTAACTACGTATCCCAGCAAAACCTTTCATTACCAAATAAGTGGTTATATAATAGAAATTCATAGCTCCGCACAACTTATTTTTTGGCGTCTAAGCTCATTATTTTTGTTTGGCGTGGTCGTTTTTATAAGTAGTCAGCTTACCCGCTCGCTTGCGAAAAAATGAGAAATAAGTAGTTATGAGATTTTGAATAATAAGTTGTTACACACATGCTTACAAAAAGTTGAATTATAAGTGGTTATCCGATTGCTTACTTGATTCTTAAAAATAAGGAGTTAAGCAAATACTATTAGCTTAAGAAAATACATTCAGAAAAATTTAAGTTTTTTCTAATGTGTTATTTTAGGACTCGTCATAAAAATTTAAACATAAAACATATTTACATATAATAAATAAAAATCCCAGCCAGCAATTTTGGAGCGCTCATAAATAAAAGTTTTAAATGGCTCATAGAAATGATTATTGTTTTTTTGAAAACACTCTTTTTTTTTGGTAGAAAATATGAACCCTCAGAAAACAATCCAAAAAATTGTCTCTACAATCTAAAAAGCTGTCTCAAAATGAGGGTTCATTTTTCGGACTCAAAGAAGATTCCAAAATTATTTAAATTTATGAGGAAAATTTCGAATTTATAAGCTCTTTTTTTGAGTCATTTCTGAGTACAAAGGGGGCTCTTTTGGACGGACCACTTTCATAGGAAAAAGTGGAAAAATGTTTGTTTTTGGAGCTCATTATACCCTACACCACTATGTGGTCAGGGTATTATAAGTTTGTGCTGATGTTTGTAACACCAAAAAATATTGGTCGTAGACCCACCTTATAGTATACCGATCAGTTCAGAATTTTTTTTTATTTCGATTTAACGATGTCCGTCTGTCCGTCCGTCCGTCCGTCTGTCTGTCTGTCTGTCTGTCTGTCCATGCAATCTTGTGCGCACTCTACAGGTCGCAACTATTAAGATATTTTGCTGAAATTTGGTACGCAGACCTATGTTGGCCCAAGGACGAACAAGTTTGATTTTTTTGAACATCGGTCCATGTTTAGACCTAGTGCCCATATAAGGGTCCTACCAAAATTATACTGTTTATACGCTGCAGGTCGTAAATATTAAGATATTTTGACGAAATTTGGTACACAGACCTATATTGGCCCAGTAACGCAGCCTATTGATTTTGGTGAACATCGGTCCATGTTTAGACCTAGTGCCCATATAAGGGTCCTACCAAAATTATACTCTTTATATGCTGCAGGTCGTAAATATTAAGATATTTTGATGAAATTTGGTACACAGACCTACATTGGCCCAATAATGCAGCCTATTGATTTTGGTGAACATCGGTCCATGTTTAGACCTAGTGCCCATATAAGGGTCCTACCAAAATTATACTGTTTATACGCTGCAGGTCGTAAATATTAAGATATTTTGACGAAATTTGGTACACAGACCTATATTGGCCCAGTAACGCAGCCTATTGATTTTGGTGAACATCGGTCCATGTTTAGACCTAGTGCCCATATAAGGGTCCTACCAAAATTATACTCTTTATATGCTGCAGGTCGTAAATATTAAGATATTTTGATGAAATTTGGTACACAGACCTATATTGGCCCAATAATGTAGCCTATTGATTTTGGTAAACATCGGTCCATGTTTAGACCTAGTGCCCATATAAGGGTCCTATCATAATTATACTGTTTATACGCTGCAGGTCGTAAATATTAAGATATTTTGATGAAATTTGGTACACAGACCTAAATTGGGCCAATAACGCAGCCTATTGATTTTGGTGAACATCGGTCCATGTTTAGACCTAGTGCCCATATAAGGGTCCTACCAAAATTATAATGTTTATACGCTGCAGGTCGCAAATATTAAGATATTTTGATGAAATTTGATACACAGACCTATATTGCCCCAATAACGCAGCCTATTGATTTTGGTGAACATCGGTCTATGTTTAGACCTAGTGCCCATATAAGGGTCCTACCAAAATTATACTGTTTATACGCTGCAGGTCGCAAATATTAAGATATTTTGATGAAATTTGGTACATAGACCTATGTTGGGCCAAGGACGAAGTCTATTGATTTTGGTGAACATCGGTCCATGTTTAGAACTAGTGCCCATATAAGGGTCCCCCCAAAATTATATTGTTTATACGCTGCAGGTCGCAAATATTAAGCTATTTTGATGAAATTTGGTACATAGACCTATGTTGGCCCAAGGACGAAGCCTATTGATTTTGGTGAACATCGGTCCATGTTTAGAACTAGTGCCCATATAAGGGTCCCCCCAAAATTGGCTTGGTTACAAACTGCAGGTCGCAAATATTAAGATATTTTAATGAAATTTGGTGCGCTGACTCACATTATAGAACATTTTGACATAAGCCCCATTTTAACCCATTCGAATTTCGGATCCAAACAATGCACCAGACTGGTGTAGGGTATTGTATAGTCGGCATGCCCGACTTTAACCTTTTTACTCGTTTTTGAGTCATTAATGATCATCTTTGTTTGCTGGGATGTATAAAATTTAACTGTGTAAAAAGTATTTATTTAAAATATTACGAGTAAGTCATTATTTTATATTTAGAAACAATGAATACAATAGGCCGTTATTAGGAAGTTATTATTTTATATTATAAAATAATGCAGAAGGTAATGATATATCATTTTTGGTAATGCTGATAGTAATGAGGTGTCATTAACAATATTTTGCTGGGGTGTTTAAAATTCTCCGAATTTCACCAAATTTGCAAATGCATATTATTAAAATGCGATTTAAAAAAAAACCCTTGATAATTTTTGAATTGGGATAAAAAAAAATTGCAGATAACAATGAATGAATGAATGAACTCTTCTTGGCAAAAGTTTTTGTCAACACTTTTTCCCCATTTGACCAGTTGTTTAAAATATTCATAATTATTATAATTTTTTTTCTTGGTTTGGAACCACTGTGCCCCACACACTTATCTAACAAATTCTTAAGTAGCACCCATTACATGAAATTAAAGCCATATAGGAAATGTATTTCAAAAAAAAAACTTGATATAGTTTATTTTATCGAAATATTCTATAAAAATTTTGTGTATTCGAGGATTTTAATAAAATCCCAGAAAAATCCCAGCAACTACACTAAGAGTAAAATGTCTATAAAAATTGCAGCTAAAACTACTAAAAATTAGTTAAAAATTACTTTGCAGAAAAAACTGCTGAAACTAGCAAATTATATTTGATTAGCAGATTATATTAGTAAGACAGGAACAGCAAAAGTAAAACTGTTAAATATACAAAATTTTAAGTATATTTGATTAAATTTTAGTTAATGGAAAATAACAACTTAACCTGCTTAAGTTAGCAAAAAATTTAACTGTAGAGTTAGTAGATTAAAAAAAATTAGAAAATAGTTTTTAGTTAGACTTTGCCTTTAACTTACTTTTAACTTACAAATAACAAAATTTTATAGATAAATAAAATCCTGTAAATTTAATAGTTTTATTTTCGCTGTTCTTATCTTACAAGTATTCAGCAAAAAAATCTGATAGTTTTAAAACCTTTTTCTACAAGGTCATTTTTAACTTAGCTTTTTCTGCTTTTTTACAGGTTTATTTCTGTGAGAGCACAAAAAAAGTATAAGTATCTCATATAAAATACCCCGATTTTTATAAAATTTGGATATGTGATAGAGAATAAAAATCTAAGAAGACATATTTAATTATTTTGGCCAGCTCGGAGATTTATGGGCTAAAATAGGGGAAAGAAATTCTACCCTTTTTTGCTACCTTTTTGTTCGGCAACATATCGTAAACTTTCGACATTCGATATAAAAACTGTAGAAAAAGTGTGTTCATCAAATAAAGAAGTGTATGCATAATGGGCTAAGTTTTTGAGTATTGGCAATCATGTGCAAAAACTTAGGCATTATTATTAGATGTTACAAAAAGTAATAAAAACTGGCTTTAGCAAAATTTCGATAAGAGCCGGAGTAGCACAAATAATAAAAAATATATTCAATCGATTAATCGTTATTCGATTAATCGAACAATTTTTCTCAAAAATTGTTCGAATAATTTCAAATGTCCAAATTTCGAATAACGAATAATTCGAAATTTTGATACGATTAATTGAAATTGGGAGAAAATTACAAAAATGTTTAAAAAATATAAATTTTTGATTAAAGTAAATGTGCTAAAATCTCAAAACTTTTTTAAAAAATTGTAATAAATAATTTGCTGTAGGCTTGTGCCTATCCGGATTTCATTCTGGCCTAAAAAAATAATTAAGGGACGACCTTTTAGAATTTCTGGAAATATTTTTTAGCTTCAACTCAATAAGAATTTCATATTTTCAAGTGGGAGCATTTATAAACATCTTAAATCCCAAAGAAAAAACAAAAACAATATAATATTATCACAGTTTGCTTTGTCACCTTCCAAATTACTACTCGGTTGTTGTGACTTATCTAGTAAAGTAGTGGTATCTATTTACGTATAATAAATTTTTAATTATTTTTTACGACTTTTTAAACGTTGCTATTAAACGAAAGCATTAATAATTATTGTAATTAATAATTATTAGAATTATTAATTATAATTAATGCTTAATGTAATAAAGCTTGTTTAGTGAGCACTCTGAATTAATAAAATAAAGGGATGGTTGTACGGAAACGTAAAGGGAAAATCAATTCTCCAAAGAATTCCTCTCTATATTTACGTTTTTTATGTATTCAATGCATACGAAAGAGATACAAATTAATGTAGGGGGTCTTATATGCTTCTTTAACTCTTTAACTCATTGCGGTGTGGTTCTCCCCGATTTGGATAAAATTTTAATATGTGAAAGAGGGGACAGAAAAAATAAAAATAATGAAAAAATCTGATCTCAATTATTAAATTATTTTATTTTTATGAATTTCAGAAGAGTTACTGAATTTATTTTTGTTCCTTTTTTTAAATAAAATTATTAAAAACCCAACAAATGTATGCATATTACTTTACAGAAAATTTTTTCGATTAATCGATTAATTTTAAAATTTTGTTCGATTAACCGGTTAAGAAAAAACTCGAATAATTATTTGTACGATTAATCGATTAAAATAAAAAGCCGATTAATTGAATACCCTAGAGGATACCCTTGTAAGTTCATTTCTTGTCCGTAAAGAGCAGAGAGAAAATGTTCCTACTGGGTCATTTACACCACTTCACTTATGGTGGGGTCAGTAAAAATTTTTCAAACTCCAATAATAGTTATAAAAACAATAAACATTTGTAAATTGTGTTGGAGTGTCGGTATGTTTTATTTTATTACATTGGTTACATTATTATGTTTCTATTCTCACATTCGCAATTTTCTAAACTCTTTGTTGTTTCTGTTGTTGTGTGCATTTTTATGGCTTTGTATTTAGTTCATTTGGGAATTTTTCAGCTAAAGCGGTTTTGTTTCTATATTCTGTTTGCTATTGTGTAAAAGCGAATTTAGTATATAAACCGCGACATAAACTTGGATTAAAACATAATCTATCTACACTTCAAAACAGTCTCAACACAGACCTCTTTTGAACTTTTAAAGAAAAACATATATAAGAATATACAAAATGTTCAAATTGGTAAGTCCTTTGGAAGACAATTCCTATTGAAATGCTAATCAGTTTATTTAATTTTATTCAGGTGGTGTTGTGTGCTTTACTTGCCGTAGCTGCTGCTCGTCCAAGTTACTTATCAGGACCTGGTCCCGTTTATTATTCAGCTCCCGCTACTGTGATCCATGAACCAGCTTATGCTAAAGTCGGTGCCATTGTTAAGTCAATACCCACTGCCGTATCACATCAATCCATTTCCCAAGTCCACAGTTCTGCACATGTTGTCCAGCCAATTGTTGCACCTGTGGTAAAAACAACCATTGCTGCTTCTCCCGTTTATCATGCTGCTCCTATTTATGCTCATGGTCCTGCCATTTCATATGCTCATGGTTTGTCTCCTTACTGGTAAAAAAAAAACTGTTGATTGGTGCAACGCCTTCTCTAATTTTATGATGTGTGGATTTTGTTTTAAGTCATAAGTTTGTGTTTCTGATATTGTAACCTGGTACATATGACATTTGGACGTTGTTTTTGGGTTCTAAATTCTACATGACCTCATTTTAATTTTTTTTAAACTTCCCATATCTATTCCATTCCATTATTTTCATTAATTCATTTTTCATTTTATGTAAATATTTATTTTCTAATTCACTTAAAATTATTATGTAGATACTTTGCTGTTTTTCACATGTATTTTGTATTAAACGAAAATTGACTGATAAATGCAATTTTGAAAAAAAAATGAAAAAAATATAGAGAAAATTGATTTTATAAAAAATTATGTGATTTTTATTAAGTTCCGAAGACAGATGCTTTTAAAAATTTTTTCACTCAGAATGGTTGAAAAGGAGACTATTAATTATAGATATAGGAAATCAAAACTTACACTATTCACCGGTAGAGGGCGCTGAAATTTGGTATTACCTGAGCAACTATTTAGTGGCAGTTTAGTATCAGCTGAGCTTATATTTTAAAACTAAAAAACAGCTGAAAACTGCTCAAAATAAGGAAAAAACAAGCGCGCAATATATTCAAATACAGTAGACGCTCGCAAATTTTGAGGCAATTCTAATTTCTGAATTATTCTAATTTCTGTACGTTTTTTTTTGAAAAAAAAATTGAGTAAATTTACTTCCAAAAACTTAAATAAAACTCTTTTTAATATTTTTTAATTCAATTTTATTTGATAAAAACAAGAAAACAAAACACAACAATTCAGTCCAATACATCAAATGTATTTTTTTAAATTAAAAATATGAATACAAAAAAAACGAATGGCAACAAAACATAGCAATGCAGTCCAATTACATCACATGTATTTTTTTTAATTAAAAACTAAAAAACTGTATTTAAAAAAAATTAAACAATTAAAATTAAACAATGGCCAAGTTAAGAACTAATCTTTGTTTGACATATAATCAGTTATATTTGTTTGTTTTTTTGGTTTCTTTAAATCCGAAATATCATTACGGAGAGCCAAAAGATTACTTATGTGCTTAGTTGAAAACAATTCACTGTTATTGCACCATTTTATTAAATTATTTACGCTTTCAATGGCTGTAGTATTAGAGACAACTTATGATACTGCAACAACGTCGTCTTCGCTGCTTTCTGAAGACTCACCATCGCTACTGAGAACATAAACAGATCCGTCATCAAACATATCTTCATTCCATCTGTCGATGTCTTCTATACCGATGCAATCGTTGGGAGCTATTTCTTTTAAAAGAGCTTGAGTTATCTGAATAACTTCGTCGCAGTCCTGATCTATTTGCAACAATTGTGCTATTGGCACCACATCGTCGCTGTCGTATTGGTTAGAGTCCCAATTGGACAACGTTGACCAAGATTTCTTCATAACACTTTGTGGTACCGCATCCCAAGCTTGTTTCAGTAATAATATAGCATTGCGGATCGAATGGGATTTCAAATGATTTTTCAGTTCACCACCTTCAGCAATTAACTGAGAAAGAAACATACTTCTGTAATTGAGCTTTGTTAACTTAATAGGGTTTTGATCCATTGGTTGTAAAGCTGCTGTCACATTTGGTGGAAAGAATAATGCAACTATGTTTCCATCGTCACTTTTAAGTTTCTCAATGGGTGTATGAGCGGAGCAATTATCTATAAGCAAAATGGCTTTCGGAGGCAAATTATTTTCCTGAGAAAAGCGGATCACTTATGAATTGAAAAAAATTTTAAAATTATGTACTGAACCTGGAATCAATATTTTTGTTTACCTCTTTAATAAATATTCCGTGAAACCATTCGTGAAAAATCCGAGAAGTCATCCAAGCATTTTTTGAAAAGTTGTAATGCAGAGGATTATTGAAATTTTTAAAACACCTGGGTTTTTTTGCTTTTCCAATTACCAATGGAACTAATTTGTGTGATCCATCAGAGTTTGCACCAAGTAGGACTGAAATTCTGTCTTTTTGAATTTTATGTCCAGGGGCGAGACATAGGTTCTGTCTGGTAGGCAACGAAAAAATAATCCGGTTTCGTCGACATTATATATTTGTGACTCCATTAAACCCATCTCAGCGATCTTTGCACGATATCGATGAATAAAAGGAGTGACTGAAGCAACATCACTGGAAAGAATCTCGCCACAAATTTTAAAAAAACGGATACCGTGTCGCTTCTTAAATTTGGTAAACCATCCATCACTTGCCCGGAATGCATTTTCATCTTTATCGGGATATTCTTCTCTAAATATTTGTTTAGCTTTCTCTTTTAATATTGGCCCAGTCAATGTACACTTTTTTTCCCGTTGATTTAAAAACCACTCATACAGACGACTTTCCATTTTTGGATATTCAGCGCTGTGCAAAGATTTATTGTTTGCCTCCTGATATATTTGAAACAGCATTTAATATTGCTGTTCTAAGTGATTTGATGTAGCTGATTGAAGATGTTGTCACATTAAAATCTAGGGCTAACCGGTTCCCTTGAACGCCTTTGTCAAGCTTTTCTAATATTTTGACTTTAGTTTCCAATGATAAAGTGTTTTTTTACGTTTATTTAACATTTTAAATGATACAATTTCACTATTTAATAGAGACTGCCAAATAATATGTACACGCGTATCAAATTTCACAAATAAACTAGCCAAAAATGTACATAAATGCGACAAAAAAAAAACAAATAGGGAAAACATATATAATTTGGTTATTCCCCTTTTTAGTTTTACTTTATTCAAACAGAATAAAAATAAATTGGGGATTTCCTGTGTATTCAAATAACCAAAAAAAAAAAACGCTCAGAAATTAGAATTTTAAATTCGAATTTCAGAGCGTTTAATGTATTGCAAACATTGATTCTAATTTCTGGACGTTCGAATTACTGAAAGCTCTAATTTGCGAGCGTCTACTGTAGTAAAATTTGGAATATCCGTTTGTTTATTTGCTTTGTTGTTTGTTATTATTTAAATATAAATAAAAAAAAGAAAATTGTAATTTTTTTAACAAAGCGCCATCTAGTGATAACGATGTTTTTATAACTTTTTTTTTTTTGGTGATGCCATAAACCCTGCTCTAAACTAGCTTTGTCATTATCAATAATATAAGCCCGGGCTTAAATATATAGACATTAGGGTGGGTCGATTTAGCAATCAATATTGTGCCATCGATTTTACGATAGCTTTTGGCATGAGGAAAAAAAGTTCCACTACGCCATATAAAAAAAATGATTTTCGAGGCGTCCAAATTCAATTTTTTACAATTTTCTAATAAATGCTAGATTAGCGCCACCTTGCGGTGGCTTTTTGAAACAACTATTAAAATTAAATTCTGCTTGTTTTATTTTCTGCTTGTTTTCATCAACATCATCATCATCATTTCATCATCATTATCATCATTTCATCATCAAGTAGAAAATAATTTTACTTATATACTTTTACCTCTAGTTGCCACATTATTTATCCGATTTTCATATGTAAATACCTTTCTGGAAAGGCTGTAATGTTAAATTGTTTACAACTTCATTAGGTGCTTCAAAAGCGCTAATCTAGCAATTATTAGAAAATTGTAAAAAATTGAAATTTAGGCGCCTCGAAAATGATTTATTTGATATGTAGTGTAGTGGAACTTTTTTTCATCATGCCAAAAGCTATCGAAAAATTTATGGCACAATATCGATTGCTAAATCGACCCACCCTAATACACATTCTGTCGATATATTTTGCTTCAGTAACTGTATCATTTAGATGACACCCAGCAAAATATTGGTAATGACACCTCATTGCTGTCTGCATTACCAATAATGATATATCATTACCTTTTGCATTATTTTGTAATATTAAATAATGACTTCCTAATAACGGCCTATTGTAGTCATTGCTTTTAAATCTAAAATAATGACTTACTCACAATAGTTTAAATAAGTACTTTTTACAATGTTAAATTGTATACATTTTATAAACGAACACGCTTATCGTTTACTTACTACAAGTTACTACTTTTACTACAACTGGAAAAAATCAATACAAAAAGTAAACAAAACTTTCCAATTGTAGTAAAAGTAGTAAGAATTTCGAGTAAACGAACACACTGATTACTTGTAAATATGTTTTGTGTTAAAATTTTTGTGACGAGTTCTAAAATTACACACTAGCAAAAACTTTAATTTCTCTGAATGTATTTCCTGAAGCTAATAGTATTTGTGTAAATCCTTATCACGTAAGCAGTCGGATAACCACTTATAATTCAACTTTTTGTAAGCATGTTTGTAACCACTTATTATTCAGAATCTCATAACTACTTACTTCTCATTTTTTCGTAAGCGAGCGGGTAAGCGTGACTACTTATAAAAACGACCACGCCAAGCTAAAATAATGAGTTTAGACGCCAAAAAATAAGTTGTGCGGAGCTATGAATTTCTATTATATTACCACTTATTTGGTAATGAACGATTTTGCTGGGTTACCATATACGTTCTTCAAAACCGCTACTTTTAGGGCCATGTTTAAATTTAGATTATTACCTTTCTGTAATCATCTAAATGTCATGAAATTTTTACTGAAGACTAGTTACCCAGCAAAATCTTTCATTACCAAATAAATGGTTATATAATAGAAATTCATAGCTCCGCACAACTTATTTTTTGGCGTCTAAACTCATTATTTTTGTTTGGCGTGGTCGTTTTTATAATTAGTCACGCTTACCCGCTCGCTTACGAAAAAATGAGAAATAAGTAGTAATGAGATTTTGAATAATAAGTGGTTACACACATGCTTACAAAAAGTTTAATTATAAGTGGTTATCCGATTGCTTACTTGATTCTTAAAAATAAGGAGTTAGGCAAATACTATTAGCTTAAGGAAATATATTCAGAAAAAGTTAAGTTTTCTCTAGTCTGTAATTTTATGACTCGTCATAAAAATTTGAACATAAAACATATTTACATATAATAAATAAAAATGTATAAAATTTAGCTATGTAAAAAGTACTTATTTAAACTATTACGCGTAAGTCATTATTTTATATTCAAAAACATTGAATACAATAGGCTGTTATTAGGAAGTCATTATTTTATATTACAAAATAATGCAAAAGGTAATGATATATCGTTTTTGGTAATGCAGATAGTAATGAGGTGTCATTACCAATATTTTGCTGGGTAAGGCTTGTACTACGAAAAAAATATAAAATCTAGGTACTAAACCCATTATTTCTATATGTGAGAGACCGAGGACTTTTCGGTAGAATTGTAAAATGTTAATATTCGATAATAATATTTGCAAAATTAACACAAGAAAAATAAATTACAGATTTTTTGTGATATTCGCAAATTAAAGACATTTTATAAAGTTGATTATCCTTTCGCGAAAGAAATAAAAAAAATAATCTATTTCTTATACAATTATTAAAAAACAACATTTGAGCAGCGACTAAACGCAAACTTTGGCGAATTTTGGATAAAGAAAAAATAAGATATACATATGTATATAGCAAATTTCAAGGAATTCCAAAAAGCTTTATCTGAAAAGTATGATTAACATTTTCAAAATGTCCCAAAGTTTTCCATTAAAAAAAGAAAAAACCTCCAGTTTTTTTTTATAGAATAAATAAAATAGTTTATTACAAATGCTATTTTTAAACAATATTTTTTTTCATTAAACACATCCAACTAAACTCAACCAGTCATTTTTCGAAACTCCCATATCAATTACCAAATACCAGTAGCTTGATAAGTCAAAGGTGATGAAGCAGCATAAGTGTGTACAAAAGGAGCGCTGTCGTATGTGTGAGCAATAGGAGCACTAGCATAAGTCTGCAAAACAGGAGCGCTAGCATAAGTGTGTACCAAAGGTGCAGGAGCAGCTGCAGCATAAGTTTGTACTACGGCTGGTGCAGATTCTACAGTTTTAAGTACAGTTGGAGCCGGTGCTACAGCATAAGTTTGGACAACTGGAGTAGCTATAGATTTCGTGGTATAAGAAGTAGTTTTTACTACGGGTGCTACAACATCTTCAACAGTATGAGCATGACTGTGTACAACAGAGTTGCTATGATGTGAAATTGCCGAGGGAACAGCCTTTACGACATCACCAACATGTGCTAGAGCAGATTCTTGAACGGTAACTGTAGCAGCGGGTGCTGAGTAGACAAGGGGAGTTTCTAAATGACTGGGACGAGCAGCAGCTACGGCGAGAAGAACAGACAATACCACCTGGAAGGAAATAGACAAAATGGTTTAGAATACAATTTTTTATTTTCATTATATATTAATAATACACTAAAAATAATACATCAGTTAAATTATTTTGTTAACTGGAAATTCATAATAACAATTTATTTTTGCTATTTTTAGTCTACTAATATTTAGAAAAATTCTCTGCAGATTTTACAATATAATTTATAATTTTCAAATAACTTAAAGTTACCTCACATATAACTAAGTTCTGTAAATTTAACAGTTTTATGTTTGCTGTTCTTATTTTGCTAGTTTTTAGCAAAAATATCTGCTAATTTCAGCAATTTTTCTGCAAGGTCATTTATAATAAATTTTTAGTAGCTCTTTTCACTATTCGTTAAAAGGGTTCGGCATAATGCTAGTTCCACTATTCCAACTCTTATAAGAAATGAAGCTGTCCCGGTTGATAAATACAACCTTGTCGCTGAATTATTCGCAAGAAATTTATTCTTGCCGGAAAGCCATCAACCACTGCTAGAAAGATACTTAACTGCCCAAGAAATTTTGTCGAGCTAGTGCCGTTGAAAACTTTCTTGCTAATTTCAACGTTAATAAGTCAATGAGCCCGGATGGTATACCAGTACTGGTACTAAAACAGTGCCTTTCGACGCTATCGCATCCACTGGCAATCCTCATTAGCACGTAGTAAATACCGCACAAATATCTTTATATCTTACTGGAAGGTTGCCATTGAAAGGTTACCAATACCCAGCCAATCCCCAAAAAGGGGATAAGTACCGCCAATTGTAATCTGCCGTGCGCTCTCGAATGTGTAACCCATTATTCTCCTATTTGCACTGTCATTTCATTGTCCCATTGTGTTACTTTTCTTTTTCTATTTTTCTTTCACTTATTAAATATTTTCACTCACCAACTTGAACATTTTGTTAATTTTTTTTTGTTTCACAGAAGGTCTGTATTGCTCGATAATTGAATAATTAAGAACTGATACAATTATTGTTCCTGCTTAACATTTTTATACTAAAACACCAAAAAACAATTACCAAACTATTATCAAATACTTGCAGTTCATGTTACCAATTGAACTTGGCCTTGACAAGAGATTATAAAATTACTACAGGAATTCTTAAACAAAAAAAAAAAAAAAAAAAAAACTATCAAAAGAAAGAAACAATAATTCACTTAACAACCAAAAATTTCAATTCAAATTTATCAACCACAACCCAAACCAATTGTGGAGGAGTTGAAATTTTGTCAATATTACAAATGACAACGCATATGAAACAGGTAACCGGTATTTATTTAAGCTTTAATTGTAATTGTTTTTTAAATTACTTACACTCAGAAAAGTTCTGCAGTTACTACATTACAGTTATTTATGTAGTAATGCAGTTGTAGATATTTTAACTGCAATTGCAATTATTTTACTTACAAGGAAATTACCCCAAGGGGTATATACCGATTTGGATGAAATTTATTTATTTCGATTTGTTTTTTATTTCATTAAGAAGTGTGGTCAAAAGTGACCCCAATTATCGGTAGTAGTTTTTTTTGACTTTTATGTCATTTCCATATAGTTGTTTAGAATATTGTTCTACCTCAAGTCCAAAATCTTTAAAAGAAACTAAAGGCAAATGTGGTATTCATGGAAATGAATTTTAAAAATGCATATCCTGGTATATTTTTTTTTGCAAAAACTCTAACTATTTTTGTTGTTTTTAAAGCTGATTTATAGAAAGAAGAAGAAGAAGAAAACATTTTTATTAAAAAATCTAACAGACACAAGGGACTGCCGCAGTTTCGTCTCACCCAAAGACTCATCAGTGGTTAGTTTATATGTCAATTGATCAAAGTAATTTTTAATTGTTAACTTGTCTCTATATGAAAAACTTTTTGTTGTTGTTGTTGTAGTATATGTACTAATTTTAGGTTATTTTATACGGGTATGTCTATCGGTATGACGCACATTGTATCCAAAAATACGTTTTTGAGCAAATAACATTTAAGCCATAATTATTAACCTTTTTTTTTGTATTTTTTTATTATTTTTATTTTTTCGAAATTCACAAAAAAATAAATTTTTTAATTTTTTCTCTGAAAAACCAATAAGAAGTAAGGGGATTTTAATGATATGTACCTTTAATTAAAGATATATTAATCCTTTATCGGTATCCCGAACAAAAAAAAAAAAATGATTTATTTGTGTTTCCTATCATCAATTTAATTTTAAAAAAATTTGGTTAAGGGGATCGATAGATGATAAAATACCTTTAATTTAAGGTGTATATATAAAACTAGCGGGCGCAGCCCGCTACGTTGTTAGCGTGCCTTAAAGTTTAAGGGGGGGGGGGCTGCGCCCCCCACAATTTTTATAAAATTCGTTTTTTTATTTAAAGTTTTTTTATTTAAAGCCTTCACCCAGCCACCACAAATAAATAATTCTGCACAACAATGGGTTTAAAATAAATAAATATTTGATCACTTTTTCTCATGAAAGTGGATTGTTAGTAATGAATCCATAATAATTTGCAATATACGTGTGTATGTCAAGATAATTTGGTAAAGTGCGAACTTAGGTAGATAGACCCGTAAGTACTTTTGTTCATTTGTGTTTTGAATGAAAATAAATAACGTAAAGCAGAGTTGGAAAGCATTTTATAATATTAAAAAAAGCAGGCAAAGTCCGCTACGTTGTTAGCGTGTCTTAAAGTTTTTTTTTTAATTCCAGTTTATGTAAAGGTAGACCTGGCAATTCAAGTAAATTCACAAATTCAGTTGGAAAATTTACTGCGTCGGTTTCTTCCACCGGTGCTTCGTTACATGAAGTTTAAATATCGGAATATATAAGTTCCATTCCTTTTCTAAGGTTTTTTCTCTTTTAGAAAATTTGTTTAACTTTTTGGAGAGTATGTTTCAATGCTACATAAGTTTCATATTCCGTGGATAGTGTTTGAACAGGTAATTCCATCTTCCAATCCATTTGCATTGTCTATAATTTCAATTCAACTCGTTCAACGTTTATATCCATTTCATTCCACTTGTGTAGTGTTTCAATTCCACTCGTTTCCTATTTAGTTTCTTAATTTTAGTGTTTCATATACACTTGTTCTTTAAGTTTTATATATATATTTGTTCCTTTTACTCCTGCAAGGAGCATAGGGCATTAGGTTTCTAGCTAAAGACGCAGACGTTAAGGAGGGAGGGGGCAATTTTCCCCTTTTGAACCACCATTTTTACCACGTTCCTGTCCAAAGTCCTAGAAATGCCTTGTCGATAAGTTAGCCCATACTCCAAGGAAAACATATTATATATTACAGGTTTCTAGCCGAAGGGTTCGGTTAGGCCATCAAGGGGGAGAATTATTCCGTTTTAACCCCTCCCGGTAGGAATTTCCAAAAATTCCGTCTTAGAGGACGTCTGCTTTGGAGGATACTAATACATACATAATTTTAAGTCTCTATATCCAGCAGTTTGGCCAGTCCGTCAAGGGAAACCTTTTTACCCCTCCCGGTATGAATTTCCAAAAATACCATCTTAGGGGACGTCAACATTGGAGAAGGAACCCAATTTAAGATCTCTTGTTCCAGCAGTTTGGCCAGGCCGTTAAGGGGGAGACTTTTCCTGTTTTTGACCCTACCTGTAGAAAATTCCAAAAATCTCATCTTAGCGGATGTCTACAATAGAGGAGGAACTTTAATACCAAATTTCAACTTCCTACCTCCAGCGGTTTGGGCAGGCCTTTAAGCGGCACTTTTCGATTCATTATTCCCCATTTTTGCAATGTCCCTGTCCAAAAAGCACCCTCCCGGTAAGTGAGCCCATACTCCAAGTAACATATGTTTTACATTTCAGGTTTCTAGCCAACTTTTACTATTTGTGCCCCTCTGGGTAGGAATTTCCGAAAATCCATCGACAGAGAATTTCAGCTTCCTAGTTCCAGCAGTTTGAGCAGGCTGTCAAGGAGGACACTTTTTCTTTTTTTGTCCCTCCCGGTTGGAATTAGGCTGGAAGAGGAACCTAAGTACCGAATTTCAGCTTCCTAGTTCCAGCAGTTTGGACAGGTCGTTAAAGGGCAACTTTCCCTTTTTGAGCCCCCATTTTATAACGACCCTGTCCAAAATTCAAAAAAGTATCTTTCTAATAAGTTAGCCCTTACTCCAGGGACCCACATTTTAAGCTTCAAGTTTCTAGCCGAAGGGGTTTTTACCGGCCTCCAAGGTGAGGCTTTTCTTCTTTTTGCCCCTCACTTTAGGAATTTACAAAAATTCCATCTTCGCGGCTATTTGCGATGGATGAGGAACATTCATACCAAATTTCAACTGCATTGCCTAAGCGGTTTGGGCAGGCCGTTAGTGGGGACATTTTTCCTTTTTAACCACCATTTTTACTATGTTCCTGTTCCAAAATAGAAAAATTACGTTGCCGGTGAGTTAGTCCTACTCCAAGGAATACATATTTAAAATTTTAGGTTGGCCAAAAGGGATTGGGCAAGCCGTCAGGAGGAGACTTTTACCTTATTTCCCCTCCCGATAGGAATTTCAAAAATTCCGTCTAAGCGGACTCCTACACAGAAGGAGGAACTCACATACCGAGTTTCCTTTTGGGATATCGTGTAGGGAATTCCAAAAATACAAACTTAGTCGATGTCTACTACAGAGGAGGAACCTTTATACCAAATTTCAACTTCTTACCTCCAGTGGTTTTGGGCAGGCACTTTTCCAATTTGTGAGACTGTTTATGGGGAGACTTTTCCCCTTTTTGCCCGTTCCGGTAGGAATTTCCAAAAATCCCGTCTTTGCGCACGTCTATGCCGAATATCAAGAAACCTTGTTTTAGTGGAGATATCCGTGGGCGGAGGAAAAAAAGTAGGTTTTTTGAAATTATATATTATTTTAAATGGTACTTTTTGGAAAAACGAAATTTTTTGGAAAAAGATACTTTGTTTTTACAAAGTACTTTATTTGTACTTTTTTTGGAAAAGGTATTTTTTTTTAAAAAGGTGTTTTTTGTTGGAAAAATGTATGTTTTTTGGAAAAAGGTACTTTTTTTGGAAAAGGTACTTCTTTTGGAAAATGAAAATTTTTTTAGAAAACGGTACTTTTTTTTTGGGAAAATGTACTTTTTTTGAAAAAGGTATTTTTTTGAAAAAATGTATATTTTTTGAGAAAAAGAAAATTTTTTTAGAAAAAGGTACTTTTTTTGGGAAAAGGTACTTTTTCTTGCAAAATGTACTTTTTCTGAAAAACGTATTTTTTTGGAAAAATGTATGTTTTTTGGGAAAAGGTACTTTTTTTGGAAAAGGTACTTTTTTTTGGGAAAGGTACATTTTTTTAGAAAAAGGTACTTTTTTCGGGAAAAGGTACTTTTTTCGGGAAAAGGTACTTTTTTTGGAAAAAGGTACTTTTTTGAAAAAAGGTATTTTTTTTGAAAAAAGGTACTTTTTTTGAAAAAAGGTACTTTTTTTGAAAAAAGGTACTTTTTTTGAAAAAAGGTACTTTTTTTGAAAAAAGGTACTTTTTTTGGAAAAAGTTACTTTTTTTGGAAAAAGGTACTTTTTTTGGAAAAAGGTACTTTTTTTGGAAAAAGGTACTTTTTTTGGAAAAAGGTACTTTTTTTTTGAAAAAGGTACTTTTTTTGGAAAAAGGTACTTTTTGTGGAAAAAGGTACTTTTTTTGGAAAAAGGTACTTTTTTTTGGAAAAAGATACCTTTTTTGGAAAAAGGTACTTTTTTTGGAAAAAGGTACTTTTTTTGGAAAAAGGTACTTTTTTTGGAAAAGGGTACTATTTTTGGAAAAGGGTACTTTTTTTGGAAAAAGGTACTTTTTTTTGGAAAAAGGTACTTTTTTTTGGAAAAAGGTACTTTTTTTGGAAAAAGGTACTTTTTTTGAAAAAAGGTACTTTTTTTGAAAAAAGGTACTTTTTTTGGAAAAAGGTACTTTTTTTGAAAAAAGGTACTTTTTTTGGAAAAAGGTACTTTTTTTGGCAAAAGGTACTTTTTTTAAAAAAATGTACTTTTTTTGGAAAAAGGTACTTTTTTTGGAAAAAGGTACTTTTTTTGGAAAAAGATACTTTTTTTTGGAAAAAGGTACTTTTTTTTGGAAAAAGGTCCTTTTTTTGGAAAAAGGTACTTTTTTGGGAAAAAGGTACTTTTTTGGGAAAAAGGTACTTTTTTTGGGAAAAGGTACTTTTTTGGAAAAAGGTACTTTTTTTGTCCCTTTTTTGCCCCTCCCGATAAGAATTTCCAAAAATGCCGTCTCAACGGTCGAGGAACCTACATACCAAATTTCAACTTCATAGCTCCAGCAGTTTGAGCAGGCCGTCAAGGGGGAGACTTTTTCCCCTTTTTGCCCGTCCCTGTAAAAATTTCCAAAACTCCCGTCTTGGTGGATGTCTACGATAGTGGAGGAACCTTTATACCAAATTTCAACTTCCTACCTCCAACGGTTTGGGCAGGCCGTCAAGGGGGGCCTTTTTCCCCTTTTTAACCCCCATTTTTACAACGGCCCTGTCCAAAATTTCAGAAAGTACTTTCCAGAAAAGTTAGCCCATACTCCAAGGAACACATATCTTAAATTTCAGCTTTCTAGCCAAAGGGGTTTTGGCAGGCCGCCAAGGGGGAGACTTTTCCCCTTTTTGCCCGTTCCGGTAGGAATTTCCAAAAATCCCGTCTTAGCGGACGTCTACGCCGAAAGAGGAACCTACATACCAAATTTCAACTTCCTAGCTTCAGCGGTTTGGGCTGGGCGATGTTGAGTCAGTCAGTCAGTCAGTCAGTCAGTCAGTCAGTCACGTTATTCTTTTATATATAGAGATAAATGCTAGCATTTTATGATAAAAATAGTGCAACTATCTTTGAAATGAAATTAAAAAAATAAAAAATATTTAAAGATTTGACAATATTTTTTTTAATAAAGAGAAGCAACACTCAGGAAATTCTTCCTACTAATTAACGTGTTGCTTTCTTTGTAAAGGGGATACCGAAGAAAAGAAAGTTGGTGAAAAATGAAGGGCTTCAAGCATGGCAACACTGGAATTGCGCGAGATGTTGAACTTTAGAACAGTTCTTGCGCGCCATCTGATGGTGAGCTAGCGAACTTTGTTTAATCTGTTTACTTCGTAGCCCTGTTATACATTTTTTTACTTCGGTGTGGTTAAGTGCTTTGGGAACACCGAAGGAAGATGCTGCGATATGTATGAGGGATATAAAAATCATATTTATTATTTTGATGTTGCGGTCGCTGGGAATTGAACCCGCAACATATTGAAATTGATATTGTTTTTGATAAAAAAGAGCTTTTGGAAACACTGTGTGAAGTCGAAATTTTCATATATTAATCAGTGTTGGTAGGCAATACCGCTAAAATACCGTTATCGATTCAAAACCCTTTCAACTGACTAACGTTACCTAAAATACCGTTACCGAAATAACTAAAATAACGTTATCCTTAAAATACCGATACCGAAATATATGAAATACCGTTAACCTTAAAATACCGTTATCGAAATAATCAAAAAACCATTATCCTTAAAATACCGTTACCTAAATAACTGAAAAACCGTTATCCTTAAAATACCGATACCGAAATAAATGAAATAGCATTTCCCTTAAAATACCGTTACCGAAATAATCTAAAACAGCGTTACCCTTACCGATAACGGCATCGTTCGGTTACCATCCATGATATTAATCCCTATTAAGTTTAAAGATTTTGTTTTTTTGATATTCGTACCATTTCGGTTTGGGTCGTGTTTTTCCCGATGGATCGATAGAGAATTTCAGGAGATTTATGAGGGTTGAGTGAGCAAAATATAGCCAACATGCATATAAAATGTCATATCTTTAAGAGTACATTAAATTTATGTACATTTTCGTTTAAATTTGAAACCGGCTGCCACACAAAAAATATTAAAAAAATTTCTTGTTTGCGGAAAGCAGATTTTTTGACTAATTTAGGAAGATGACAAAGCAAATTGTGTTTTTTTTGTTTTGATTTTTGACTGCATTGTTAGTTGTTTTTACTATATTTGCCAGTTGATATTTAACAGCTAAGAATAACAACATATTGTAGCTGATTAATATGCACCTTTTCAACTACACATAAAGTTAATTTAACTAACATTTAGAGTTGATTCTACCTACATAATTTCCTGGGTGTATGTATCAAAATGTTTATTGACCTTTTTCTTGATAGTTTATTTGATTGTAAGTTACAATGTAAAAGACAAATGTAAATTATAAGGTTAAGGTTTATTTTTCTTGATTATATCGTAATCTTTTGATGTACTTAATGCGTTGTGGTCTTTTCTTTATTCTTTAAGATTTTGATACTCGTATTCCAACACCATAATTTGAGATTGTTTTGTAATAAATATGTGCATTACTTGCATTTTAACATGTCATTCCTTGATTACCTACTAAAGAGTGCGCCATTAAAACATGTCACACAGAGAAGTTTTGCTCGTTTTTTGTCATTAACGTTCTTCTTAGTATTTCTGTCCGTAACTTTCTGAGCCTAAGCCCAATGTTAGCTTTAACTCTGAGCACAAAAGTTTCCGAATATTGCACGCGCCGTGCTGTTTCGTGGCCTCAAATGTTTGAAATCGCCTCAATACCTTCTCCACCTTTTTGGCTTTGGTTTCATTCCCGGGTCCTTTTGTTTTGCCCGTTGAACTTTTTCACTACTCTGGAAACACATTGCCTGGTCACGTGTACTTCTCTTGCATTTTTTTTATAAGTCCACAATGGATTACTATGAATAGTTTCAATAATTTTTCTTGTCCACTTGTGTTTTATTCTCCATTGTAAACTAATAAATCACTCGAATTTAACAAACCAATGCATTTTAAAATCTTGACATATTTCTCAAGGATAATTTGATCAAGAAAAATTATTTTAATTAAATTTGGAAAGATTTATTAGGAAAAATGTGTAATACACTTTTTAACGGCGCACTTCTTAGTTTACTGTTGTAAAATATAATTTTGTGGTTAAAGGTATATTTTCAGGGCCAGTTTTAAAATAAAATAAAATGTATTAAATTTTTATTTTTTAAGTAATAAAAAACAGAATTACTTACAAAAAACGATTGTTTTAAATGGTGTTAATTGTAAATGTTTTTGTCACTATCAAAACAATTTATAAATTTTAGTATATAAACCCTTTTAAACCAAAGATTCAATATCAGTATTCAATTTTAAATATTCAAACAACACAGACCTTCTTTAAAAAAAAATAAATTAAACAAAATGTTTAAGTTGGTTAGTAATTCAATAAAATTATTGTCATTTCTGCAAAACTTAAAATTTCCAAATTCATTCCAGGTGGTGTTGTCTGCTTTATTTGCCATTGCTTTAGCTCGTCCAGGTTTATATGAATCTTCTCCTGCTTTAGTCTACACTGCTCCCTCTTACGCTTCAGTTACTGTAGAAGAACCGGCTTTAGCTCATGTTGGAGATGTTGTAAAGGCTGTTCCGTCCTCAATTTCGCAGCATAGCAACTCGGTTGTCCACAGTCATGCCCATACTGTGGAAGATGTCTTGGCTCCAGCTGTTAAAACTACTTCTTATACTACAAAGTCCTTAGCAGTTCCTTTAATTGAAACTTACGCTGCTCCTACATACATTAAAACTGTAGCTACACCCTTGGTTAAACATTATGCTGCTTCTCCGGTTTTATACAAATCTTGGTAATGTTAGTAAAGGATTAGTTTTGTTAAGAAATAAATATAAACTTGTGATTTTTGATATTTTTAAGAAATAAAATTTGTTATAAAAATATATATACACCCTTGCTATGCAAAAATTTTAAGTAGGGGAAAGTGGTGTCCCATTAAACGTTTGAATTTCAAACTGAAAATTCAAACTTTCGTGCGTCAAAAATATAGTAGATACAAATATTCTGTAAAATTTAAATATTTATTATTTAAGCAGTATAAAGAAAAGGATTATTGGGTGTATAACTTAAAAATGCGGGATTTATAACAGATAGCGTATCTTTTACACATGGATTTTGTCTTCAATAACTTATATGGCATTTTGAAGGGTAAACATGTGTCATTTATTCTCACTTAAGCACCGTAGGTTGTTTGAGTTTCACGTGAAAAAACTGTTATACTCCATATAAAAAAATGATTTTTCACGACAATCGGTTTCACGTGAAAATTGTGTAGAGTTTGTTTTCACGCAAATTTAATGTACAAGAATATTATTTTTCTTGGGAAAAAGTGACATTTTGTGTTTATTTTGATTGTGCCTTTGCTATAAAAGTAAAAAATTGTTCATTTGTTTAAATTAAATTGCAATTTGAGGCATTTAAAATTCGAGTGAAAGTTTTCCACGTGAAAAACAACTCACGGTGCTTTAGTCACTAAACGAAATAGTGTAAACAACAAAGTTTTTTTTGCTTCGAAAATGTTGAATTTTGTGCCAAAAAAAGCATCATTTGCAGGAAGTTTTTCTTTACTTCTTCAATTTGAAAAAAAGTGCAGCTGAAGCACATCGATTGCTCACCGAAGCTTATCCGGAATATGCTCCATCGATTTCAATGCGCGAGAGATGTTTTTTGCGGTTCAGAAGTGTCGATTTTGACACGAAAGACAAAGAACGCCCAGGTCAACCAAAAAAGTTCGAAGGTGATGAATTTGCCTAACCCGCCATAGTCCAGACCTTGGCCTTTTCAACTACCATTTATTTCGATCAATGCAGAATGCTCTCACAGGAATACGCTTCACTTCAGAACAGGGTATCCGAAATTGGCTTGATTACTTCTGGGCTCAGAAATATGGAAAAAATCATAATAAATAAATAGAATAAATTTACATTGTACCAATGTTTCCCTATAAACGCCCAAAATTTACCAAAAATCCCGCATTTTTAACGTAACGCACTATTCTTTGCCTTTAAACAATGGAAAAAGTTACTAGTTATTAGTAACTCACTGTTATATGTTTTAAAATAATGCAGAATATTAGTCGTTGTCATTACTGGTAGTCCAAAAAATAATGATATGTCATTACCGTTTAAGTAACCCAGTGTAGAAACGGTAATGACATATCATTATTTTTTGGAGTACCAGTAATGACACCCACTTACCTTCTGCATTATTTTAAAACATATAATAATGAGTTACGGATAATGACTTATTTTTATCATTATTTCAAATACAAAATAATTTTTTAGATTTTTTTGAAAATGTTTTGAAATCTATTTTTAGACTCAATATTTTTTAAACACTGGTAAGGATATATGTAACCACATATTTTTTGATTTTTTGTATGTTGGCGAGTAAGCTTACTTGTGTGCAGCAGGTCAATTGTGTTTTTATCTATTAAATATTACATGTCGATATAGCTCAGATGGTAGAGCTGTTGACTGGCAATCTGTAGACCCAGGTTCAATTCCCGCACCAGCAAATTTTATTCAAAAAAAAAAAAAATACAATAAAAAATATTTTTTTTTATATAATTTATTTTTTTGAAAATCTATTTTTAGACTCATTATTTTTGTCAGTACTGGTAAGCACATAGGTAACGATATATTTTTTGATTTTTCGTATGCTGGTGTGTAACGACAACTCATTATTTCTCGCGACATCCCCATATAAAGGTAATAAGAAATGTAATAACAAAAGTAAGTAGTTACCATTACCAAGTATGTAGTTACATAACCACATATCTGGTAATGATTTTCTACACTGGGAAAGTATTAAGAAGTTTAAACTGTTTAATTTTTGCAAAAATATGAATTTTTCAAAAATTAAAAAAATTTTTTTTTCTATAAATTTATTTTTATCGGGATATACATTAATTGCATTAAAGGAATTACATGTGCTAAAATCCCAAACTTAACAAATTGTGGAAAATAATACGGTGTAGGCATGTCCCTATCCGGATTTTATTCTTGCCTAAGGAAATCGTCAGGGGACGACGTTTTTAGAATTTCTGGAAATATTTGCTTAGTTAAATTAGAAACTCAATGAGAATTTCTTGTTCTCGTCTAGGAGCATTATTAAATATTTAAAATATTAAAGAAATAAAAAAAAACAACAACAAAATTTTACCACAATTTGCTTTGTCATCTTATAGTATACTACTCTGTTGTTTTGACAGATCTAGCAATTTAGTGCCATCCATTCATGTATAAAAAACAATAGAAATCAATGTTTTTTAAAGTGTCAGTAACATTTAAATATGCACAAGCACTTGCATGTTAGTTTTTTCTAAATTTATTTTTTGTTTTTTAAAGAAAAAAGAGGAAATTCTATAGGAAATAGGAAGAATTTCCTGAGTGTTGCTTCTCTTAAAAATGCGCAAATTGATGTTTCAAAACGCGCAAATTTTCAATTTTGTGTATTTAAAAAAAACTTAGTTATGGTCTTAGTTCTGCCTATAAAACTGGCACTTAAATTTTAAAAAATCTAATAATTTTTCTTGGATTATTATTATAATCACAAAACATGGAATAAAAATAAATAATTTTGCGAAAGTTATTCGTTTTTATATTTGTTTTACTCCACTCCATAAATCAAAGAAAATTCTTCTTCTTAACCTCAAACCTCAGTGTGGCAACATTTGTGAAAAAGGTGACAAAGAGGAGATAAGAAGATAAACAAAAAAATCTGAAGTAGAATGTTTGTATGTCTGTTTGATCACTTCTGAGAGTAAATTATCATATAGAGACAATCTGATAATAAAATATAAACAATAATACAATTTAATGGAAAATCACTGATGAAGCCTGTCCATAAAAAAAGGCAGAAGCTAGATCTAGCCTGATTTGCAAATTAATATATATATTTAATCCTTTAATTCCCAGTGGAACATAGGGCCGCACATTAATGGTGTGTCTATAACTTTGAAAAAATGTTTATCCTTCTTCTTAACCTCAAACCTACTTGATTGAAATTAATAAAAATGCATATTAATTACAATATTAATTGCATTTGGTCTATATGATGCGTTTGAAAAAACAACACTTTACTGGGAAAATAAAAATGCCCTGCTGGCAGTCCGTCTCCGATATACACAAATTGCCTGCACTTGTACGTAAAAACCATACGTCAGTGTGGCAACATTTGTGAAAAAGGTGACAAAGAGGAGATAAGAAGATAAACAAAAAATCTGAAGTAGAATGTTTGTATGTCTGTTTGATCACTTCTGAGAGTAAATTATCATATAGAGACAATCTGATAATAAAATATAAACAATAATACAATTTAATGGAAAATCACTGATGAAGTCTGTCCATAAAAAAAGGCAGAAACTAGATCTAGTCTGATTTGCAAATTAATGGTGTGTCTATAACTTTGAAAAAATGGTTGTCCTTCTTCTTAACCTCAAATCTACTTGATTGAAATTAATAAAAATGTATATTAATTACAATAGTAATTGCATTTGGTCTATATGACGCGTTTGAAAAAACAACACTTTACTGGAAAAATAAAAATGCCCTGCTGGCAGTCCGTCTTCGTTAGTCAACGCTTAAAATTTGTGTCGCTTCACAAGTTATTTTTCTCTAATTTGACACACGTCTAACGGCGGTCGACGTATTTACTGATGTAGTAAATACATCGGCCGTAAGCTTATATTACAATTTTATTTGTTTTTAATTAAACTACTTATGAGAAACACGACTAATTTTTTTTTAAAGGTCGTAAAAACTGTTTATTGCTTTTTTACCCGTTTTAAGTAGAAATTTGCGCGTTTTTACCCTTTTTTTTTGTATATTTTTTGCGCTTTTTGATATGAAAAAGTTTGCATCTCTGTACACCACAGCGCCCACCTATATTTAAAAGTGTACCTTGACAAGAGTGCAATATTTTTCGAAATACTCTCATCTGATGGTTTTTTATGAGAGCATTGATCGTATCAATCGGTTTTTAATTTAGACTATTTTTGATCACAAATATTTGCACACAGAATTATCAAAAATTAAAAATAGTAATGTGTTCATCGAAGCCAGGGGGCTTTGAGGACTAGTTTAGTCAATAAAATAACATTTGTCAAGACGTAGTTATATTGAAATAGGCTTAATTACCGAGAAGAAAAACTGGAAGATGAATAGCCGGTTTGAATCCTAGAGTGACCAACATTTTTTTAAAATTCTTTTTAAAATTTTTTACCACGCCAAAAAATATTGAACCTAGGCCCACCGTTTAGTATACCAATCGGCTCAGAGTCACCTTTTAGTTCGTTTTAACGATGGCCGTCTGTCCGTCCGACTTCCTGTCGGTCTATCTTCCTTGTATTCTTGTGTGCACTCTACAGTTCGGAAATAAATAATATATTTTTGTGAAATTTGGTACAACGACTTATGTTGGTCCAAGGACCAAGACTCTTCGTTTTGGTTAAAATCGGTCCAAGTTAAAATCTACAAAGTCTGTTGGTTTTATGTAGAATTGGTCTATGTTTCGACCCAGTGCCCGTATAAGGGCCCCCCAAAAATGGCAATGTTCCCACGCTACAGCTCGCAAATATGAAGATAGTTTGATGCAATTTGGTACACGGAATTAAATCGGCCCATGGACAAACCTTATTGATTCTAGATAGGATCGGCCGATACTTGCATCTATCTCCGTATGGACTATATTTCCGACTTTCTTTTAAATACACCTAACAGTGCACTAAAAAAATTAAAGTCGGTAAAGTCAGCAAAAATGTTTGCTGACTCAGGAAATTTGCCCAAAAAGTGTCGGAGAAAAAAACCAAAATAGTCGATTGCAAATGGAAAAAATACTTTCTGAATATTAGTAGACTGAAAAAAAAACTCAAAAAATTTTTAGAGAAATTGTACTGTTGTTAATTTATTTGCTTAAAATTGAAATCTAAAAAATGTGTAGAGTTTTCTTTTTAATTATCATATCCGTTGTCGTTACTACATCCAGACTATCTAGATATTAGCCGTTTTTTCTAATCACTTGGATTTAATAAATCCAAAAAGTATTTCTAAAAGTTATCAACAGATGGCGTTAGATTCTCCCTATTTTAAAAAGAATTTTCTGTCCGACACTTCTTTCACCCTAATTTTTAATACCGAATTCGATGATGAAGGATTTTACCTTAACTTTTAATTTTGAATTATATTTTTTATAAAACAGCGATAAACAGTCTGCCTTTTCAGTTTTATCACTTCAATTTATATTTTTACACAATTGAAAAATTCCATTGCAATATTTAATATTCACTAATTGGATTTAATTAAATTACTTACTGTAGAGTGAAAAATTACCATTCCTATTTCAGCTATTTCTCCATATCCAAGATTAAAAATATGTATTTGGTGAGGTGTAGTTTTTTTTTTCTAAACATATTTCATAAAAAAAAAATTTTATAAAAACCTTTTATTTGTTAGTTTTTCAATTTTTTTGTTTCTCTTTTAATTTTTATTCGTATTTTTTTCTGACATTAAATTAATAGGCTGTTTCATATATTTGTGCTTTTATTATGGATTTATTAAATCCAGCTTTTTTTTGGATTTAATAAATCCACTTTTTGTATGAAAAATTCTAAATCAAGGTGATTAAAAAACACGCTAATTGTCTATCTGGTTGTTGTCCACGCTATAAATGCGTTTATCAGCGCAATTTTTATGGCAAAATAAATTAGCAAAACATTAGTTCAAAATTAGTTTAGGGCTGGAAAAATATGACGAAAGCTTTTGCTGAAAACGGAATTCCAGCAGAAAAATTGTTGAAAACTAGTATACTTGATGTCCATGACGTTTTACTTTTTTTACTAACTTATTTTTTTGAGTGTACTAAAGTCATAATTTCTTACCGTTTTTCTAATTTTTTAACATTAGTTGGCTTGTAACCAGACTAATGTAGGGTATCATATAGTCGGCATGCCCAACTTTAACTGTTATACTCGTTTTTTAATCTTTTTTTATTAGATTTAATTCTTTTTGTGAAATTATTTTTTCTATATCGTTTTTTGACCAACTACACTCATAGAAATAAATCTGCAAAAAAAGTTACTAAATATTAGTTAAAAATGATGCTGCAAAAAAACTGCAAAAATTATCAGATTTTTTCCTAAATCCATACCAGTAAAATAAGAACATCAAAAATAAAACTGTTAAATTAACAGAATTTTAGTTATATTTAAGTTAACATTTAGTTAATTGAAAATAACAAATTTTACTGTAAAATCTGCAGAAAATTTTGCTAAATATTAGTAGACTAAAAATAGCAAAAATTTACTATTGTATCTCCAAATTTTTTCTGTTTTTAAGCTAAATTTAGTTGAATGCAAATACCAGTCTATCTTGCTAAAATCAGCAGAAATATTTGCTTAAAAAATTGTAAACTGCTGTTTTTGAAAGGCTCGAATTTTATTTGAATAAAAAAAATCGAAAAAAATATTGAAAATTTTAATTTTTTTTTTTGATTTTTTAGGCTACAAATTATTTAGCAAAATTTTTTGCTGATTTTAGCAGGTCAATTTGCTATTTTCCATTAACAAAAATTTAACTCAAATATAACTAAAATTCTGTATATTTAACAGTTTTAATTTTGCTTTTCTTATTTTACTAGTATTTAGCAAAACAATCTACTAATTTCAGCAGTTTTCTCTGCAGCAATACTTGTAGCTAATTTTTAGTAACTTTTTCTGCTAGTTTTACAGATCCAGGTCCAGAGTCGAATAATTCGTTAACAACTGACAAAAACTGGGGTAGCGAAGGCAAACTTTATAACAGCGATTTCGAAAAGATTCTTTTCTTGCCAGATTCTATTATATTAAAACAACGATACGTACAAAATTTTGAATTCTTTTCAATAAAAACATTTTGTTTATTTATTTCATAAAAACAAATTTCCAAAAAAGGCATTCAAAGCATTAAAAATCCTTTTCTCCCAACACTAATGCCAGTAATTTCAAGCAATAGATACCTATCAGTGACAGGTATATATTCCTTGGAATTACGGGCATAAGAAATGAAAAATAGCAAGCAGTATTGTCTTTACCATGATCCTGACGAAGAATAAGTATAAGGTGAAGCGGAAGCATAATCCAAATGTCCAGGAGCAGCAGCATACGATGAATAACTAACAGGAGATGATGCATATGAGGTATAACTAATGGGGGCGGAAGCATAAGTAGTTCTCACAACAGGAGCCACAACATCTTGTACAACATGATCTGAGTTGTGAACCACAGAATGACTAGCATGTGAAACAGAAGTGGGAATGGTATTAACAACAGCCCCTACGGTGGCTAAAGCAGGTTCGTGATAAGCACTGTATGCATAGTAGGGCGAGGAAGCAATCAGACTAGGACGTGCAATGCAAACAGCAATAAGAGCAAACAATACCACCTAAGGACGATAGAGAAAAAGTGTGTTCAAAAAATGATATCCAAATCCTGTTATTGATTTTTATGACAAGACTTACCAACTTAAACATTATGTTTTGCGATGTTCTGAAACTTTCTTAAGTAGGTCTGTATTGTTTTGTTATGATGCACAACTGTTTGGTGTAATCTTATTAAATCATAGTATTTATACTTTAGAATAGCTTTACGTTTGCACAATGCGGAATTTTATATTTGTTTTAAAATTGACCTTGTTTTCAGCTTGATTGATCTGAAAAAAAACTCACTAATAAAAATAATAATACTATTTACTCATATTGTTGCTGGTCATTACTTCCATATCATAAATAGAGTAATTAGATCTTAAGACAGACATAGAGTCTGGTCTACAAAACATACCGATCGAAATTAAATGATTTTCTATTTTTTATACATTACACCCAATAAAACATTATCAACAAGTTTCTCCAGTAACTAACAAATTTCCTATTATAACTTGTACACAAATAAACTCAAAATAGTTTGTCGGTAGAATCTACTGAAAATGTCAATGAAAACAAAGGTATATGCATTTAATAAGCCGACAAAGGTATTTTTACGTTCAAAATAACTAAAATTGTAGTTACTTTTAACTGTTAAAGAATAACTAACACGTGCAGTAAAAACAACCAACAATATCGTAATAACAACTGACAAATTTTAACTACAAATAACTGACAAAATTAGTAAAAACTACGTTTTTTCCAGCTATTCGGTAGTGCAATATAAAAAAAAAATTTTTTTCCATTACAAGACAAAATATCTATTTATTTCACTGCCAATTTTTTTTGGGTGTATGTTATGATTTCATATGAAATCAATTACTTACCGTCATTATAATATACATTATAAAGTTTTTAATGCATATTGTGGGAGTATTAACACAGAGAGAATTTTATCGGACGAAAATGAATGTAGTTCTTTAGTAAACTGATGAAACTTTTTTTTGAACAAAGTGTAGGTTCGATTTCTTAAAATTACCACCATATTTTTTACGAGTTTATCCCTTAATGAAACTTATTCATTGAATGTATGAAACCTTTAATAAATAAAATGCAGTTTTGTAAAATATTTAATGCAAACTTACAATAACACTGTGAGACAAATGGTAGGGGTCAGTGATCGGGAAGGGTTCAAACTACCGGGGAAAGTTATATCGGTAAAAAAGAAGTTATACGTGTCCCGGCGTTTCGCTGGGTCAACCCCAGGAATCGAGATATACCGATTTGACCTTTGGTGGTCTTTTTTTTTGACATAACTCGAGAACCACTAGTCCGATTTTGCTCAAACAATTTTAAAAAAATTAAAAATTACAATTCCTTTAATCTGTTCATATAACGTTTTTCTATATACTCAACAGTTTTGCCGGTAAAAATAAATGTATGAAGAAAAAAATATTTTTTGCCTAAAATATTAAAAAAAAGTAATAAACAAAAGGTTATTTGATTTTTATGGTAGCGGTAACAAACTAAAAAACGGTCATAAATGTGCGTGGACAATTAAAAGGAAAAAAGGAAAGTGCACTTTTTTAATTATTTGGGTTTTTTCCGTTGGCTAACTGCATGATTTTGTTACACAAATTGCACCCACATTTATGAGTGGTCATGTTTTAGAACGTTTCGAAAAATTTAAAACGCACACGAATCACGTATATAGCCACCCTTAAAAGATGCGCCAGTTCATAAGTAGGTACCTCTCAGTAAAATATTGAAACTTACGTAGTTTTTATAGGTGTTCATTGATCGATTTTTGTCATTCAACAAGTGTCTCCGAACGCGTAAAGTACGATTTTTTTAAAGTGACGAAAAAGTAATAAAAGTATAAAACCGAAATGAGTGCAAATTGTCCAGAAAATATCAATTTATTTTGTTACGTTTGTGGCAAAAGAGCTTTTTCAACAAATACTGCATTACTCACTGAGCAAGTGGAGCGTGCTTTTAAATTTTATTTTGATTCCGAAATAATTCGCGGCGTTTCGTGGGACAAAATTTGTAAAACGTGCTACAATGCTCTTAACATGTGGATCCAAGGGAAACGCTGTTCACTTTCTTTTGGTGTACCAATGATTTCGACTGATCCAGGAGAGCACAATTCCGATAACTGTTACGCTTGCGCAAACAAAATATGTGGAGTAAATCGTAAAGGCCTTAAACGAAGAGTTTACATATCTGTTAGAAGTGCACAAATACCTCTACCGCATTCGGATGAAATACCAATTCCACCGCTTCCAAGTCCTGACAGAGAAACTTCTTTTTCTATTGAAATAATGGATCAATCGGATTTCACCTATAAACCAACACCAGAAGCCGGCCCATCGAACAAAATAATTCCAATATCACAAGCAAGAATGGACAAGATTGTTGCAGAATTAAACCCTTCTCAACGTGAAGCAGAAAAACTTGCCCAGCTTTTGAAAGAAGGCAACAATTTGGAGCCTAATGTCAAAGTCACCGGATATCGAAGACGACAATATACAATGGGAGTTTCCTCCGATGGTGAGTCACAAAAATGAAGTTAACTGACTGATTAAAAACAATTGATTTTTTCCAGATGAAGACAGATCCTCATCCGATACAGACTCTTAACAAGTGGGCGAACCACCACGCAAGAAAGTAAAGGGCGCAAACAAACGAAAATAAGTTTTGCGTTCATCGATTTTTATAACCTATGTATCTAGGTAATAACCTAATAATTACCTGTAATAATTTTTAATTTTACGTGTTAATAATAAATAATATATAATAAATATTATCCAAACTCATTGAAACATAAAATCAATATTCTTGTCAAAATGAGATACCTTCACTTAATTGTGAATAAAAGCGAAACGCGTCCATCGATTTTCATGATATATGTCTCATTTTGTTTAAAGGTTATGTGACTTTGCGTGAAAGTAATAGGACTTGCCTTTTTTCCGTTTTCGATTTTTTATGAATTTAAAAAATAAAAAAATTTAATATTTTAGGCAAATACTATTTTTTTTCTTCATACATTTATTTTTACCGGCAAAACTGTTGAGTATATAGAAAAACGTTATATGAAGGAATTGTAATTTTTAATTTTTTTAAAATTGTTTGAGCAAAATCGGACTAGTGGTTCTCGAGTTATGTCAAAAAAAAGACCACCAAAGGTGACAATTTCCCCTATATGATAGTTACTAACTTCAAATCGATATATCTCGATTCCTAGACGTGACCCAGCGAAACGCCGGGACGCGTATAACTTGTTTTTGACCGATATAACATTTCCCGTTGGTTTCATCCCATTTTGACTGTCGCATAGTGTAATCAATGACTCTGTTAAAAATCTATACATATGGATCAATACGTGACCACATATGGTTCATACATAAATGATTAATACATCCCAGCAAAAAAAGAGATGCTGAAGCAGTAGAAAAAGCACTATAATTGATGATCTAGATGTACTTCTTTTTTAACATAAACACTAATGATTTTAACATTGAGTTGTCTTAGGAGAGAAGTACTCCCACTTCAAATTTTTTTCAGTACTTTTTGAACGAGTGCAAAGGAAGCTCTTTTTCACCAATTAAAAGTTAAAAAAATATTTCTCACATATTGCCGCCACCGGGTATCGAACTTACGACCTCACGATTGCTAGTCTAGCGCTCTACCGCAGAGCAATTCTTTGATATGAAAGTTGACTGGCATAAAAACACCACTTTGTTACTGCGAGATATAGATCCTTATTCTCTTCAATAAAAGTACTTACTAAACCAGTGTAAAAGGTGCACTCCAATTCAATATTGTGCATAAAAAGCAATTTCTCACCATTTGTTTTATTTATACATATTTTTAAAAATTTTATAAAATTTTGAATTTAAACAAATTAATTATAAATAGGTTTGTTTTTTTCGAATTTTGTATAAATATTCAATACAAATTTAAGCATTTATAAAATTTTTAAGTAGGTATTAATTTAGCTTCTTAAAAATTAAGTAGTTATAAAAATGCTACCAAGTCTTAAAAATTCTTGACTTTTCTCTTTCAAATGTAAACAAAAATATTTGTCATAAAAATATTTGAAATTTTAGAATTTTTTATTTCATAAAATATGAAAAACAACAAATGCTAGCAAATGAATTATGAAAATAATTGAATAATTGCTCCATTTCGCGTTCCAACGAAGTCTTTGTACGAAAACAGCTTTTGTACAAAGGCGACCCCAAATGTTTAGGTTTTATTTGTTTACAAAAATAAAACAAAATTCAGGTAAGTACGGATCAGGGGTATGGCATCACCAAAAAAATAAGTTATAAAAACATCGTTATCACTAGATGGCACTTTGTTCAGAAATTTGACAATTTTGTTTTTTTTTATTAAAATTTAAATAATAACAAACAACAAAGAAAAAAAAAACAAATGGATATATCAAATTTTATTATTTGAATATATTCCGCGCTTGTTTTTTCGTTATTTCGAGCAGTTTTCAGTAGTTTTTGAGTTTTTAAATATAGGCTCAGCTGATACTAAACTGATACTAAATAGTTGCTCAGATAATACTAAATTACAGCGCCCTCTACCGGTGAGTAGTGTAAGTTTTGATTTACTATCTCTATAATTAATTGTCTCTGGTACGGATAGTCGTTTTTTTACAAGTAGTTATAGATATATATTAGGGCGGGTCGATTTAATAATCGCCCATAGCTCAGTGAAAATCGCATTCTAGGGATCAAAATAAGAAACTTTGCTGAAGGAACCATACCTCTAAAACGAATTCTACTACCCCCCAACTGTTGACTTTTGTCCCGTAGGGTCAAGTTTTGAAAAATCCCACTTTGACCCATTTAGAGTGCCCCAATCGAGTCCAAATGTATGACCGACCCCCACTAACTTTGGAGGGCCGATCCACCCATGCCAGTGGCACACCCCCTGGAACTCCCCTGGGGGGTTCCCCATACAAACATTTTAAAAAATCACCATTTTTGGCACTTTATTTTATTATTTTTTATTTATTTTATTTATTTTTATTATTTTATTTATTTTTTCTCTTTAGAAATTTATTTAGTCAGAACATATGTAAATGAAAAAATTAATTTAACTTAGTAATAGAAAAGAAAATAAAAAAAATTACTGTTTGAAGTCTTTTTTGCTTTCAAGTCTGGGCAATTTCGCACGGCTCTCTAATGTCGTCACCATAACAGCCTCTACATTTTCCGGTATAACTCGTTTGGAAACGCTAGCTAGCAATTGAACGTGTCGTTCTGTTGCAGGTCGTAAAATAGGTTGTGTGGGTTTTTTAAGCCACCACAAGACACAGCTGCATGTCGTAAACTTACTTAAGCTAAATCGGTTACAGGTAGAATTGAGCATAAAATTATCATAAAGGATTTTCCAGAAGTAATAAAAGGCGCACTTGCTTAACAGAATTTGTGGTCAGATTAACGTTTAATTTACATGTAAGTACTTTATGGGCAGTTTTGACAACAAAATCGGTTACAGGTAGAATTGAGCATAAAATTATCATAAAGGATTTTCCAGAAGTAATAAAAGGCGCACTTGCTTAACAGAATTTGTAGTCAGATTAACGTTTAATTTACATGTAAGTACTTTATGGGCAGTTTTGACAACAAAATCGGTTACAGGTAGAATTGAAATTACCATTTCATTCTTATTATCTCGTCTCCTAGACCATATATAACGCAACAGTTTTTGTGAATGCATTAAGTCGTTGTGAAGAACTCGAAGTGTGAAGTGCTAATTTGAGATAAAAAAATATTTAAAAAAAAATCATTCCAAATCAAGAAGTTTACAATGAATCCACCATCCTCTACACCGCAAGATGAAGCAATAACAACATCAACAACTATCGAAAACCCAATGAGTCATATACCCAGGCATGATGTTACTGTTTTTGGTGTGTCTACTGATTTGACTGATCTTAATTTACCAACCCATCTGGATATCTTGAGATATTATTTTTACTTGAGCGAACAAAAAAGTTGTCCTATAAAGCATTCACTATTCAAGTACAAGATAAGTTGATTGGAATTTGGGAAAAACTTGGTATGGAAATAATGCTGAAAAAAAGTGTATGTAATAAATTGAATAGATTGCTTGACAAATATCAAGAGCAAATCAAGAGAAGAAACAAACCCCAACAATTTACAGAGTATGTAAAATCTCTGGAAACAATTTTTTTCATTGGAACATGTAAATGCGATTTGAAGGCAGCTCCATGTGCATGCGGTTTGGTTCCCGAACGCCTCAAAGAGTTTATGCACGATCAACATAATCAGAGAAGTCTAACAATGGATGGATTTGCGATGGAAATTGAAGAGCAAGGAGCAACGTCTATGTCATCAATGCCAACATACCAAGATCCCGATGATTCAACATACGCACCGCCACCGGTTCAAGAAGATTTGGATATAAGCACAAGTTCACAATACACACAGAGATACGATTGTTTTAACTTTGCCTTGGTATGTGACAGATTTGGCGTGCCTGATAGAGTAGCATCAGCAATGGGAACAGCTCTTTTCCAAGATTTTAAAATGAAAGATATCCATGGCAAACCTCTCATCATGGATAAATCGAAAGTTCGCCGAGAAAAAGAGAAATGCAGACAAGAAGTGCTTCGCAAACGGTTAGATGATACCAATTTGTTAGCATTTTCATTCGATGGCAGAAAAGATGATACTTTAACGAGAGATACAATTGATGAGAAGTATCATACTAGAATGGTAAAAGAACCTCATCTTGTTATTTTGAGAGAACCGAATTCTGAATTGATTGGTTACGTAAGACTGGAACATGAAACCGCTGAATACAAAACAACCAAATTAAATGATTTTTTCAACGATAAAAATATATCACTGGATGCATTAATTGGCATATGCACTGACGGTGAGCCAACAAACACTGGCCCAAACGGTGGAATTATACGACGATTCGAATTGCTGTTAAAAAGACCATTGCATTGGTTCGTTTGCCTTCTACACTTCAACGAACTTCCGTTTCGGCATTTGTTTGAAGCTTTGGATAAATCAACCAGCACTGGACAAAGATCGGCAACCGGAAAATTGAGCCGTCAAATCGAAACTTGTGAAACTCTTCCGGTAAGTTATTGCTATCACTCATTTATTATAATTGTCAACCGTTTTTAATTGTTTTATTTTTATATATTTTCAGGTGGTGGACGGCTTTCAGAAAATTGAGTTGAAAAATATGCCCCCTGCTCCAGAAAAAATTGAATTTTCCACCGATTCCAAGTACTTATACGACATGGCCCATGCAATTTCTAGCGGCGTGGTTTCAGTGGAGCTGGCAAACATCAAACCAGGGAAAATTGTATATTCTCGGTGGCTCACCAAGGTCGCTAGACTATTACGATTATATGTGACAACGGAAAATCCAGATGCAAATTTAAGAATACTGGTTGAATTTATAATTACATGTTATGTGCCAATGTATTTCAATATCAAGTATTACAGCTCTGTCGTGTACGGTAGTAGATTATTTTTCAAATTCATTAGTTGGTCAAGATTTCTAGAACCTCGTTTACGCAAAATTGTCAATAAAGTAATTACAGATAATTCATATTATGCGCATTCATAAAATATCTTGTTATCAATGTTGTTTGATGATAGCAAAGAAAAGCGCGACTGTGCTATCAAGATAATTCTACGCTATCGAACCGATGTTGACGACCCAACGGGACTTAGAGCTTATAAAAAACCAGATATAAACTTTTATTGCACAAGTTACACGGAAATGATCAATATGAATGACATAAATGACGTATTTGAACCACCATTCACGCGAAGCATTTCATACGATACTTTGAAAGAATATTTAAATCAAGATGATCCACCGTTTAATGATCCAAAAATTCCATCACACATACAAGAAACAGAACGACACGTTCAATTGCTAGCTAGCGTTTCCAAACGAGTTATACCGGAAAATGTAGAGGCTGTTATGGTGACGACATTAGAGAGCCGTGCGAAATTGCCCAGACTTGAAAGCAAAAAAGACTTCAAACAGTAATTTTTATTTTCTTTTCTATTACTAAGTTAAATTAATTTTTTCATTTACATATGTTCTGACTAAATAAATTTCTAAAGAGAAAAAATAAATAAAATAATAAAAATAAATAAAATAAATAAAAAATAATAAAATAAAGTGCCAAAAATGGTGATTTTTTAAAATGTTTGTATGGGGAACCCCCAGGGGAGTTCCAGGGGGTGTGCCACTGGCATGGCTGGATCGGCCCTCCAAAGTTAGTGGGGGTCGGTCATACATTTGGACTCGATTGGGGCACTCTAAATGGGTCAAAGTGTGATTTTTCAAAACTTGACCCTACGGGACAAAAGTCAACAGTTGGGGGGTAGTAGAATTCGTTTTAGAGGTATGGTTCCTTCGGCAAAGTTTCTTATTTTGATCCCTAGAATACGATTGCCATGGGCGATTTTTTTGCCTCCCCACAAATCGACCCGGCCTAGTGTCCATACTTAGAAATGCGGCGACTAGTCTAGGTATTCCACAAATTCAGATTTTGTTTACCGACCACCATTGGTGAATCACATTTTCATGGAGCAACTCCACAAAAAACTGATAGGATATAAGTGTGGTATACCAAAATGTTCGTATGAATAAGGCCTATTAGTGTCCATACTTAGAAATGCGGCGACTAGTCTAGGTATTCCACAAATTCAAATTTTGTTTACTGACCACCAGTGGTGAATCGCATTTTCATGGAGCAACTCCACAAAAAACTGATAGGATATAAGTGTGATACACCAAAATGCTCGTATGGATAAGGCCTATTAGTGTCCATACTTAGAAATGCGGCGACTAGTCCAGGTATTCCACAAATTCAGATTTTGTTTACCGACCACCATTGGTGAATCACATTTTCATGGAGCAACTCCACAAAAAACTGATAGGATATAAGTGTGGTATACCAAAATATTCGTATGAATAAGGCCTATTAGTATCCATACTTAGAAATGAGGCGACTAGTCTAGGTATTCCACAAATTCAAATTTTGTTTACTGACCACCAGTGGTGAATCGCATTTTCATGGAGCAACTCCACAAAAAACTGATAGGATATAAGTATGATACACCAAAATGTTCGCATGGATAAGTCTATTAGTGTCCATACTTAGAAATGCGGCGACTAGTCTAGGTATTCCAGAAATTCAAATTTTGTTTACTGACCACCAGTGGTGAATCGCATTTTCATGGAGCAACTCCACAAAAAACTGATAGAATATAAGTGTGGTACACCAAAATGCTCGTATGGATAAGGCCTATTAGTGTCCATACTTAGAAATGCGGCGACTAGTCCAGGTATTCCACAAATTCAGATTTTGTTTACCGACCACCATTGGTGAATCACATTTTCATGGAGCAACTCCACAAAAAACTGATAGGATATAAGTGTGATACACCAAAATGCTCGTATGGATAAGGCCTATTAGTGTCCATTCTTAGAAATGCGGCGACTAGTCTAGGTATTCCACAAATTCAGATTTTGTTTACCGACCACCATTGGTGAATCACATTTTCATGGAGCAACTCCACAAAAAACTGATAGGATATAAGTGTGGTATACCAAAATGTTCGTATGAATAAGGCCTATTAGCGTCCATACTTAGAAATGCGGCGACTATTCTAGGTATTCCACAAATTCTGATTTTGTTTACCGACCACCATTGGTGAATCACATTTTCATGGAGCAACTCCACAAAAAACTGATAGGATATAAGTGTGGTATACCAAAATGTTCGTATGAATAAGGCCTATTAGTGTCCATACTTAGAAATGCGGCGACTAGTCTAGGTATTCCACAAATTCAAATTTTGTTTACTGACCACCAGTGGTGAATCGCATTTTCATGGAGCAACTCCACAAAAAACTGATAGGATATAAGTATGATACACCAAAATGTTCGTATGGATAAGTCTATTAGTGTCCATACTTAGAAATGCGGCGACTAGTCTAGGTATTCCAGAAATTCAAATTTTGTTTACTGACCACCAGTGGTGAATCGCATTTTCATGGAGCAACTCTACAAAAAACTGATAGAATATAAGTGTGGTACACCAAAATGCTCGTATGGATAAGGCCTATTAGTGTCCATACTTAGAAATGCGGCGACTAGTCCAGGTATTCCACAAATTCAGATTTTGTTTACCGACCACCATTGGTGAATCACATTTTCATGGAGCAACTCCACAAAAAACTGATAGGATCTAAGTATGATACACCAAAATGTTCGTATGGATAAGGTCCATTAGTGCCCATACTTAGAAATGCGGCGACTAGTCTAGGTATTCCAGAAATTCAAATTTTGTTTACTGACCACCAGTGGTGAATCGCATTTTCATGGAGCAACTCCACAAAAAACTGATAGGATATAAGTATGATACACCAAAATGTTCGCATGGATAAGTCTATTAGTGTCCATACTTAGAAATGCGGCGACTATTCTAGGTATTCCAGAAATTCAGATTTTGTTTACCGACCACCATTGGTGAATCACATTTTCATGGAGCAACTCCACAAAAAACTGATAGGATATAAGTGTGGTATACCAAAATGTTCGTATGAATAAGGCCTATTAGTGTCCATACTTAGAAATGCGGCGAATAGTCTAGGTATTCCAGAAATTCAAATTTTGTTTACTGACCACCAGTGGTGATTCGCATTTTCATGTAGCAACTGCACAAAAAACTGATAGGATATAAGTATGATACACCAAAATGTTCGTATGGATAAGGTCTATTAGTGTCCATACTTAGAAATGCGGCGACTAGTCTAGGTATTCCAGAAATTCAAATTTTGTTTACTGACCACCAGTGGTGAATCGCATTTTCATGGAGCAACTCCACAAAAAACTGATAGGATATAAGTGTGATACACCAAAATGCTCGTATGGATAAGGCCTATTAGTGTCCATACTTAGAAATGCGGCGACTAGTCTAGGTATTCCACAAATTCAGATTTTGTTTACTGACCACCAGTGGTGAATCGCATTTTCATGGAGCAACTCCACAAAAAACTGATAGGATATAAGTATGATACACCAAAATGTTCGCATGGATAAGTCTATTAGTGTCCATACTTAGAAATGCGGCGACTAGTCTAGGTATTCCAGAAATTCAAATTTTGTTTACTGACCACCAGTGGTGAATCGCATTTTCATGGAGCAACTCCACAAAAAACTGATAGAATATAAGTGTGGTACACCAAAATGTTCGTATGGATTGTTATGTTAATTAATTAATCAGTCAATCAGGATGTTCTTAGTTTCTTGATGTTATCTTCAAGACCGCTTTATTAATTATACCTACAAATTATCTAGATGGTGAAATATATAATATTAGTACAAAGTAGTACTTATGGTTACTTATTATATAAACCGGTTACTTCAAATACATTTAAAGGACTTAATAACTACTATTAGGGTTTTACAATTATATTAGGGTCATTACCATAACATCCCCCTTTTTTTTTTAAAAATATAAAAGTTATTAGATTTAAGATACGTAAAAATATTTTACAAATTCAATCTATTAGGTGGCATTATTTTTCTTCCATATTTCGAAGTATACATATTGTTATTATTTCTAGCAGTATTAATTTCATCGTTAACATTATCATTGTTACTAATATTAACATTTTCATTACCAAGATTAGCACTAACATTTTCATCATTATGATCAGTATTTACATTTTCATTATTGTTAATGGTTTCACCCCTTGTATTAAAATCATAATAAACATTTTCATTATTACTAGACTTCTGTTCTCTATTTTTTCCCTTTTCCAAATTGTCTAATTTCCGACCTATCTTCATTATGTGCTGCCTGTTTCTCCTATAAACTACACCATGTTCATCCTTTACTAAAAATGATCTAGGCTCTTTACATTTTTCAATGATTTTACCTCTGAACCATACTGATGTTGGACTCTTCTTAAAATAAATTTGTTCATCTAGTTCAATTGGTTTTAGATTTACTGAATTCTTATTATAGTTTTGAGAAGCCTTTAATTGATTTTGTCTAAATTGTTCGTTTATTTTTTTCGAATTTACTAATTTTGGCTTTAAGTCATTTGAAAATGAAGGCAATTTCGTACGTAATTTTCTGCTCATTAGCAATTCAGAAGGACTTGGCATACTATTTTTTGACTTTGTTCGATGCTGTAAAAAAGCTATATATGGATCGGTACCAGAATCCTTGCACTTATATAAAATATTCTTAATTGTTTGAATGGATCTTTCCGCGAGACCATTTGAACGAGATAAATAAGGACTCGATGTAACACCGTCAATACCCCAGTCAATACAAAATTGTCTAAAATCATATGAATTGAAAGGCGGTCCGTTATCTGAAATTAAAATAGGAGGAATACCGTGTCTTGCAAAAATTGATTTAAGTTTCGTTATCACCTGTAAAGAAGAATAACCGGAACTCAAAAGTTCGACCTCAAAAAATTTTGAATAATAGTCAACTACTATTAAGTACATTCTCTTATCAAATTCAAATAAATCACATCCGACTTTGTACCACGGTATGTTGCAAATATCATGACTTTTTAAATCCTCTTTAGGATTAGCATTTCTGTATTTTAAACAAATGCCACAGTTGGATACCATGTTATTAATATCATTATTAATATTGGGCCAATAAATTGAAGCTCTTGCCAAATTCTGGCAACCTTGAATTCCCATATGACCCTCATGTACATACTGTAACATTTTTGACCTTAAACTTTCCGGCACTAAAATACGTTTATTCTTGAATAAAATACCCTTTACCACACTTATATCATCCTTAATGGGATAAAATTGTTGTACTTCTACATCAACTTGTTTCTTATTAACCGGCCAACCTTCTCTCACATAGTTCATAATTTTCCTACAAATTTGATCATTTTCAGTTTCCTGTTTAATTTTCTCAATTTTATATTCCGGTAATGCCAACTGGCATATTAATGAGTTGCATTGTAAATCAATGTCTTTGTCTAAATCAGAAAGAATTTTTTCCTTAAGTGGTGCCCTAGACAAGGTATCGGCAATAAACAAATCCTTGCCGGGTTTATACACTACGTTTAAATTATACGATAACAACCTTAACATGAATCTTTGAAGACGCGTTGGAATGTTATATAAAGGTTTGTTAAACAATGGAACAAGAGGTTTGTGATCTGTTTCAACAGTCACATTTCTACCATAAATATATTGATGGAAACGTGTGCACCCAAACAGAATAGCAAACAGTTCCTTTTCAATTTGTGCGTAATTAATCTGACTGTCAGTCAGGGACGCAGACGCATATGCTACAGGGTTCTCACCATGCATTATAACTGCCCCTACCGCAAACTTCGAAGCATCTACTGATAGTGTAAGCGGTTTTTTTGTATCATAGTACGTTAAAACTGGAGGTTTTGTAATCTCCTTCTTTAAATTTTCAAATTCAATTTGTTGTTCATTGTTCCAACTCCAAACAGAATCATTTTTCAAAAGATCCCTCAAATGCTTGTTCTTATTTGACAAATTGTCAATAAATGATCCTAAATAGGTAATCATTCCTAAAAATCGTTGTAGTTCCTGTTTATTTTTCGGTACAGGCATTGCCAAAATCGACTCTATTCTTTTGTCATCGGGTTTTACACCCTTCTCACTAAAAATATGACCAATAAACTTTATTTCACTTTTGAGAATAATTGATTTTGCTCTATTAAATTTTAGGCCCACTTTCTTTCCTCTTTCTAGGACTTGATTTAAAATTTCGTTATGTCTCTCTACACTTGATGCATGTATTAAAAAATCATCCATATAGATTACCAAACCTGATATATCACCAAAAAGTCTTATCATTTCAGCATGAAATATCTCAGGTGCTGAACTTATGCCAAATGGCAAACGTAAAAAACGATATCTCCCAAATGGAGTGTTAAAGGTACACAACCTAGACGACTCATCATCAAGTTGAACCATCCAAAAACCAGAATTAGCATCTAGCAAACTAAAAATTTTAGAACACTTCATACGAGATTTACATTCATCTATTGTAGGAAAATCAAATCTAGGTCTCACAATTACCTTGTTCAAATTCCGCGGATCCAAACACAATCTCAAATTACCATTTGATTTTGTTACTAGTACGATTGAATTGACCCAATCCGTAGGTTCTTTTACCTCAGTAATAACATTCAATTTAACCATTCTTTCAATTTCATTCTTTAAAGGTTCATGAAGACTAAACGGTACACGACGCGGCGGATCTATTACCGGTTGACAATTTGCTTTGATTTGCAAATGACACTCTTTCTTAAGCTGCCCTAACCCATGAAACATCTCTTTGTACTTTTCCAAAATTGTTTCACACTTTATTGTGTTGATTTTTTTAATTAAATTCATTCTAGTGGCCATCTCAAGACCAATAATATTGTTACATTTCATATTTACAATATAGAAAGACGCAGCATAAATGACGTTATTATATAAAAAATCGATCAAAATCTTCCCAACTACCGGTAATCTTTCCCCACTAAACGTAAATATATTATTATAAATCTTATTATCTACCTTACTGATACCTAAGGCATTTAAGGTGTTGATTGACATCAGATTCGTTTGGGCTCCCGTATCCACCTGGCAAACTACCGTTTTCTCATTCACCTCCACGTTGACGTTCCAAATATTCTTACTAAGATTTTCACCAATAATTCCAACAAATAGACTTTCTTCATCTTCTTCTTCAGTATTATCAACAACATTTCTTACATATCTGTTCTTATTTAAATTACCAGAATTTCTTGAAAAACACATCCTCGCATAGTGATTTAACCTTCCACATGAATTGCATGTAACACCTTCAGCTGGGCACCTGTTGTTGTGTTTTTGACCACATTTATTACAAATGGCCGACGATTGTTGCTGTTTCTGATGTTGTTGTTGTTGATACGGCAGTTTTTGATATTGCTGTTGTCGTTGATACAGTTGCTTCTGTGGCAGACGTTGTATCGATGATACCACTGGAGCTTCCTCTTCTTGTACATTGTGTATACTGGCTAAATTTTCTTTCGCCATCTCTATACTCTTGGCAATTTCCAAAGCTTTCTTCCAATCGATATTTCCTTCACTCAGCAAACGTTCTTTGATATTTTTATTGTTTTGTGATAAACCGCAAATAAAAATATCCTTCACCAAGCTTTCACGCAAAAATCCAAACTCACAAGAATTACTCAAATTCTCTAAAATTGTTGCATATTGACCCATAGATTCATCAATTTTCTGCTGCCGGGTAAAAAACGCATGCCGTTCCATGGCAATGTTAATTTGAGGAATAAAATACGACTCAAACAACTTATGCAAGTCATTGTATTTAATTGTGTCCATATTGACGTTAAAAGAATTGAAAATATCCAGGCACGCCGGCCCCATATGATGCAATAATAGCGCAACTTTTCTTTGTTCAGATTCATTTACCAAATTTGAAGCTAACATAAAAATCTTAAACCGCTTACTCCAATTAGTCCATTCCGTAGCAACATTCCGAGCTTTAATGTTAAAAAATGGCGTCGTTGACAAATATGGTGTTGCATTTTCCACGACTTGAGGTTTGTTGTCCGGCATTTTGTATATTTTATTTCATACACAACCACCAAATTGTTCTTGTTTTGTTCAGAATTTTTCTTTTTGTTTTTTTAAAATAATTTATTCTTTTTTTTTTTATATTATTTACGACGACTTCAGAATTTTATTTAAATTTCCTTTAATTTAAGTTCGACCAACCTGACACCACGTTATGTTAATTAATTAATCAGTCAATCAGGATGTTCTTAGTTTCTTGATGTTATCTTCAAGACCGCTTTATTAATTATACCTACAAATTATCTAGATGGTGAAATATATAATATTAGTACAAAGTAGTACTTATGGTTACTTATTATATAAACCGGTTACTTAAAATACATTTAAAGGACTTAATAACTACTATTAGGGTTTTACAATTATATTAGGGTCATTACCATAACATGGATAAGGCCTATTAGTGTCCATACTTAGAAATGCGGCGACTAGTCCAGGTATTCCACAAATTCAGATTTTGTTTACCGACCACCATTGGTGAATCACATTTTCATGGAGCAACTCCACAAAAAACTGATAGGATATAAGTGTGGTATACCAAAATGTTCGTATGAATAAGGCCTATTAGTGTCCATACTTAGAAATGCGGCGACTAGTCTAGGTATTCCACAAATTCAAATTTTGTTTACTGACCACCAGTGGTGAATCGCATTTTCATGGAGCAACTCCACAAAAAACTGATAGGATATAAGTATGATACACCAAAATGTTCGCATGGATAAGTCTATTAGTGTCCATACTTAGAAATGCGGCGACTATTCTAGGTATTCCACAAATTCAGATTTTGTTTACCGACCACCATTGGTGAATCACATTTTCATGGAGCAACTCCACAAAAAACTGATAGGATATAAGTGTGGTATACCAAAATGTTCGTATGAATAAGGCCTATTAGTGTCCATACTTAGAAATGCGGCGACTAGTCTAGGTTTTCCACAAATTCAAATTTTGTTTACTGACCACCAGTGGTGAATCGCATTTTCATGGAGCAACTCCACAAAAAACTGATAGGATATAAGTATGATACACCAAAATGTTCGCATGGATAAGTCTATTAGTGTCCATACTTAGAAATGCGGCGACTAGTCTAGGTATTCCAGAAATTCAAATTTTGTTTACTGACCACCAGTGGTGAATCGCATTTTCATGGAGCAACTCCACAAAAAACTGATAGAATATAAGTGTGGTACACCAAAATGCTCGTATGGATAAGGCCTATTAGTGTCCATACTTAGAAATGCGGCGACTAGTCCAGGTATTCCACAAATTCAGATTTTGTTTACCGACCACCATTGGTGAATCACATTTTCATGGAGCAACTCCACAAAAAACTGATAGGATATAAGTGTGGTATACCAAAATGTTCGTATGAATAAGGCCTATTAGTGTCCATACTTAGAAATGCGGCGACTAGTCTAGGTATTCCACAAATTCAAATTTTGTTTACTGACCACCAGTGGTGAATCGCATTTTCATGGAGCAACTCTACAAAAAACTGATAGAATATAAGTGTGGTACACCAAAATGCTCGTATGGATAAAGCCTATTAGTGTCCATACTTAGAAATGCGGCGACTAGTCCAGGTATTCCACAAATTCAGATTTTGTTTACCGACCACCATTGGTGAATCACATTTTCATGGAGCAACTCCACAAAAAACTGATAGGATCTAAGTATGATACACCAAAATGTTCGTATGGATAAGGTCTATTAGTGTCCATACTTAGAAATGCGGCGACTAGTCTAGGTATTCCAGAAATTCAAATTTTGTTTACTGACCACCAGTGGTGAATCGCATTTTCATGGAGCAACTCCACAAAAAACTGATAGGATATAAGTATGATACACCAAAATGTTCGCATGGATAAGTCTATTAGTGTCCATACTTAGAAATGCGGCGACTAGGCTAGGTATTCCACAAATTCAGATTTTGTTTACCGACCACCATTGGTGAATCACATTTTCATGGAGCAACTCCACAAAAAACTGATAGGATATAAGTGTGTTATACCAAAATGTTCGTATGAATAAGGCCTATTAGTGTCCATACTTAGAAATGCGGCGACTAGTCTAGGTATTCCACAAATTCAAATTTTGTTTACTGACCACCAGTGGTGAATCGCATTTTCATGGAGCAACTCCACAAAAAACTGATAGAATATAAGTGTGGTACACCAAAATGCTCGTATGGATAAGGCCTATTAGTGTCCATACTTAGAAATGCGGCGACTAGTCCAGGTATTCCACAAATTCAGATTTTGTTTACCGACCACCATTGGTGAATCACATTTTCATGGAGCAACTCCACAAAAAACTGATAGGATATAAGTATGATACACCAAAATGTTCGTATGGATAAGGTCTATTAGTGTCCATACTTAGAAATGCGGCGACTAGTCTAGGTATTCCAGAAATTCAAATTTTGTTTACTGACCACCAGTGGTGAATCACATTTTCATGGAGCAACTCCACAAAAAACTGATAGGATATAAGTGTGATACACCAAAATGCTCGTATGGATAAGGCCTATTAGTGTCCATACCTAGAAATGCGGCGACTATTCTAGGTATTCCACAAATTCAGATTTTGTTTACCGACCACCATTGGTGAATCACATTTTCATGGAGCAACTCCACAAAAAACTGATAGGATATAAGTATGATACACCAAAATGTTCGTATGGATAAGTCTATTAGTGTCCATACTTAGAAATGCGGCGACTAGTCTAGGTATTCCAGAAATTCAAATTTTGTTTACTGACCACCAGTGGTGAATCGCATTTTCATTGAGCAACTCCACAAAAAACTGATAGAATATAAGTGTGGTACACCAAAATGCTCGTATGGATAAGGCCTATTAGTGTCCATACTTAGAAATGCGGCGACTAGTCCAGGTATTCCACAAATTCAGATTTTGTTTACCGACCACCATTGGTGAATCACATTTTCATGGAGCAACTCCACAAAAAACTGATAGGATATAAGTATGATACACCAAAATGTTCGTATGGATAAGGTCTATTAGTGTCCATACTTAGAAATGCGGCGACTAGTCTAGGTATTCCAGAAATTCAAATTTTGTTTACTGACCACCAGTGGTGAATCGCATTTTCATGGAGCAACTCCACAAAAAACTGATAGGATATAAGTGTGATACACCAAAATGCTCGTATGGATAAGGCCTATTAGTGTCCATACCTAGAAATGAGGCGACTAGTCTAGGTATTCCAGAAATTCAAATTTTGTTTACTGACCACCAGTGGTGAATCACATTTTCATGGAGCAACTCCACAAAAAACTGATAGGATATAAGTGTGATACACCAAAATGCTCGTATGGATAAGGCCTATTAGTGTCCATACTTAGAAATGCGGCGACTAGTCTAGGTATTCCACAAATTCAGATTTTGTTTACCGACCACCATTGGTGAATCACATTTTCATGGAGCAACTCCACAAAAAACTGATAGGATATAAGTGTGGTATACCAAAATGTTCGTATGAATAAGGCCTATTAGTGTCCATACTTAGAAATGCGGCGACTAGTCTAGGTATTCCAGAAATTCAAATTTTGTTTACTGACCACCAGTGGTGAATCGCATTTTCATGGAGCAACTCCACAAAAAACTGATAGGATATAAGTGTGATACACCAAAATGCTCGTATGCATAAGGCCTATTAGTGTCCATACTTAGAAACGCGCGACTAGTCTAGGTATTCCACAAATTCAGATTTTGTTTACCGACCACCATTGGTGAATCACATTTTCATGGAGCAACTCCACAAAAAACTGATAGGATATAAGTGTGATACACCAAAATGCTCGTATGGATAAGGCCTATTAGCGTCCATACTTAGAAATGCGGCGACTAGTCTAGGTATTCCACAAATTCAGATTTTGTTTACCGACCACCATTGGTGAATCACATTTTCATGGAGCAACTCCACAAAAAACTGATTGGATATAAGTGTGGTATACCAAAATGTTCGTATGAATAAGGCCTATTAGTGTCCATACTTAGAAATGCGGCGACTAGTCTAGGTATTCCAGAAATTCAAATTTTGTTTACTGAACACCAGTGGTGAATCGCATTTTCATGGAGCAACTCCACAAAAACTTGATAGGATATAAGTGTGATACACCAAAATGCTCGTATGGATAAGGCCTATTAGTGTCCATACTTAGAAATGCGGCGACTAGTCTAGGTATTCCACAAATTCAGATTTTGTTTACCGACCACCATTGGTGAATCACATTTTCATGGAGCAACTCCACAAAAAACTGATAGGATATAAGTATGATACACCAAAATGTTCGCATGGATAAGGCCTATTAGTGTCCATACTTAGAAATGCGGCGACTAGTCTAGGTACTCCACAAATTCAGATTTTGTTTACTGACCACCAGTGGTGAATCGCATTTTCATGGAGCAACTCCACAAAAAACTGATAGGATATAAGTGTGGTATTCCAAAATGTTCGTATGAATAAGGCCTATTAGCGTCCATACTTAGAAATGCGGCGACTAGTCTAGGTATTCCAGAAATTCAAATTTTGTTTACTGACCACCAGTGGTGAATCGCATTTTCATGGAGCAACTCCACAAAAAACTGATAGGATATAAGTGTGGTATACCAAAATGTTCGTATGAATAAGACCTATTAGCGTCCATACTTAGAAATGCGGCGACTAGTCTAGGTATTCCAGAAATTCAAATTTTGTTTACTGACCACCAGTGGTGAATCGGATTTTCGTGGAGCAACTACACAAAAAACTGATAGGATATAAGTATGATACACCAAAATGTTCGTATGAATAAGGCCTATTAGTGTCCATACTTAGAAATGCGGCGACTAGTCTAGGTATTCCAGAAATTCAAATTTTGTTTACTGACCACCAGTGGTGAATCGCATTTTCATGGAGCAACTCCACAAAAAACTGATAGGATATAAGTGTGATACACCAAAATACTCGTATGGACAAGGCCTATTAGTGTCCATACTTAGAAATGCGGCGACTAGTCTAGGTATTCCACAAATTCAGATTTTGTTTACCGGCCACCATTGGTGAATCACATTTTCATGGAGCAACTCCACAAAAAACTGATAGGATATAAGTGTGATACACCAAAATGCTCGTATGGATAAGGCCTATTAGCGTCCATACTTAGAAATGCGGCGACTAGTCTAGGTATTCCAGAAATTCAAATTTTGTTTACCGACCACCATTAGTGAATCACATTTTCATGGAGCAACTCCACAAAAAACTGATAGGATATAAGTGTGGTATACCAAAATGTTCGTATGAATAAGGCCTATTAGTGTCCATACTTATAAATGCGGCGACTAGTCTAGGTATTCCAGAAATTCAAATTTTGTTTACTGACCACCAGTGGTGAATCGCATTTTCATGGAGCAACTCCACAAAAAACTGATAGGATATAAGTGTGATACACCAAAATGCTCGTATGGATAAGGCCTATTAGTGTCCATACTTAGAAATGCGGCGACTAGTCTAGGTATTCCACAAATTCAGATTTTGTTTACCGACCACCATTGGTGAATCACATTTTCATGGAGCAACTCCACAAAAAACTGATAGGATATAAGTATGATACACCAAAATGTTCGCATGGATAAGGCCTATTAGTGTCCATACTTAGAAATGCGGCGACTAGTCTAGGTATTCCACAAATTCAGATTTTGTTTACTGACCACCAGTGGTGAATCGCATTTTCATGGAGCAACTCCACTAAAAACTGATAGGATATAAGTGTGGTATACCAAAATGTTCGTATGAATAAGGCCTATTAGTGTCCATACTTAGAAATGCGGCGACTAGTCTAGGTATTCCAGAAATTCAAATTTTGTTTACTGACCACCAGTGGTGAATCGCATTTTCATGGAGCAACTCCACAAAAAACTGATAGGATATAAGTGTGATACACCAAAATGCTCGTATGGATAAGGCCTATTAGTGTCCATACTTAGAAATGCGGCGACTAGTCTAGGTATTCCACAAATTCAGATTTTGTTTACTGACCACCAGTGGTGAATCGCATTTTCATGGAGCAACTCCACAAAAAACTGATAGGATATAAGTGTGATACACCAAAATGCTCGTATGGACAAGGCCTATTAGTGTCCATACTTAGAAATGCGGCGACTAGTCTAGGTATTCCACAAATTCAGATTTTGTTTACTGACCACCATTGGTGAATCACATTTTCATGGAGCAACTCCACAAAAAACTGATAGGATATAAGTGTGATACACCAAAATGCTCGTATGGACAAGGCCTATTAGTGTCAATACTTAGAAATGCGGCGACTAGTCTAGGTATTCCACAAATTCAGATTTTGTTTACCGACCACCATTGGTGAATCACATTTTCATGGAGCAACTCCACAAAAAACTGATAGGATATAAGTGTGATACACCAAAATGTTCGCATGGATAAGGCCTATTAGTGTCCATACTTAGAAATGCGGCGACTAGTCTAGGTATTCCACAAATTCAGATTTTGTTTACTGACCACCAGTGGTGAATCGCATTTTCATGGAGCAACTCCACAAAAAACTGATAGGATATAAGTGTGGTATACCAAAATGTTCGTATGAATAAGACCTATTAGCGTCCATACTTAGAAATGCGGCGACTAGTCTAGGTATTCCAGAAATTCAAATTTTGTTTACTGACCACCAGTGGTGAATCGGATTTTCATGGAGCAACTACACAAAAAACTGATAGGATATAAGTATGATACACCAAAATGTTCGTATGGATAAGGTCTATTAGTGACCATACTTAGAAATGCGGCGACTAGTCTAGGTATTCCAGAAATTCAAATTTTGTTTACTGACCACCAGTGGTGAATCGCATTTTCATGGAGCAACTCCACAAAAAACTGATAGGATATAAGTGTGATACACCAAAATGCTCGTATGGACAAGGCCTATTAGTGTCCATACTTAGAAATGCGGCGACTAGTCTAGGTATTCCACAAATTCAGATTTTGTTTACCGACCACCATTGGTGAATCACATTTTCATGGAGCAACTCCACAAAAAACTGATAGGATATAAGTGTGGTATACCAAAATGTTCGTATGAATAAGGCCTATTAGTGTCCATACTTAGAAATGCGGCGACTAGTCTAGGTATTCCAGAAATTCAAATTTTGTTTACTGACCACCAGTGGTGAATCGCATTTTCATGGAGCAACTCCACAAAAAACTGATAGGATATAAGTGTGATACACCAAAATGCTCGTGTGGACAAGGCCTATTAGTGTCCATACTTAGAAATGCGGCGACTAGTCTAGGTATTCCACAAATTCAGATTTTGTTTACCGACCACCATTGGTGAATCACATTTTCATGGAGCAACTCCACAAAAAACTAATAGGATATAAGTGTGATACACCAAAATGCTCGTATGGATAAGGCCTATTAGCGTCCATACTTAGAAATGCGGCGACTAGTCTAGGTATTCCACAAATTCAGATTTTGTTTACCGACCACCATTGGTGAATCACATTTTCATGGAGCAACTCCACAAAAAACTGATAGGATATAAGTGTGGTATACCAAAATGTTCGTATGAATAAGGCCTATTAGTGTCCATACTTAGAAATGCGGCGACTAGTCTAGGTATTCCAGAAATTCAAATTTTGTTTACTGACCACCAGTGGTGAATCGCATTTTCATGGAGCAACTCCACAAAAAACTGATAGGATATAAGTGTGATACACCAAAATGCTCGTATGGACAAGGCCTATTAGTGTCCATACTTAGAAATGCGGCGACTAGTCCAGGTATTCCACAAATTCAGATTTTGTTTACCGACCACCATTGGTGAATCACATTTTCATGGAGCAACTCCACAAAAAACTGATTGGATATAAGTGTGGTATACCAAAATGTTCGTATGAATAAGGCCTATTAGTGTCCATACTTAGAAATGCGGCGACTAGTCTAGGTATTCCAGAAATTCAAATTTTGTTTACTGACCACCAGTGGTGAATCGCATTTTCATGGAGCAACTCCACAAAAAACTGATAGGATATAAGTGTGATACACCAAAACACCAAAATGCTCGTATGGACAAGGCCTATTAGTGTCCATACTTAGAAATGCGGCGACTAGTCTAGGTATTCCACAAATTCAGATTTTGTTTACCGACCACCATTGGTGAATCACATTTTCATGGAGCAACTCCACAAAAAACTGATAGGATATAAGTATGATACACCAAAATGTTCGCATGGATAAGGCCTATTAGTGTCCATACTTAGAAATGCGGCGACTAGTCTAGGTATTCCACAAATTCAGATTTTGTTTACTGACCACCAGTGGTGAATCGCATTTTCATGGAGCAACTCCACAAAAAACTGATAGGATATAAGTGTGGTATACCAAAATGTTCGTATGAATAAGGCCTATTAGCGTCCATACTTAGAAATGCGGCGACTAGTCTAGGTATTCCAGAAATTCAAATTTTGTTTACTGACCACCAGTGGTGAATCGCATTTTCATGGAGCAACTCCACAAAAAACTGATAGGATATAAGTGTGGTATACCAAAATGTTCGTATGAATAAGACCTATTAGCGTCCATACTTAGAAATGCGGCGACTAGTCTAGGTATTCCAGAAATTCAAATTTTGTTTACTGACCACCAGTGGTGAATCGGATTTTCATGGAGCAACTACACAAAAAACTGATAGGATATAAGTATGATACACCAAAATGTTCGTATGGATAAGGTCTATTAGTGTCCATACTTAGAAATGCGGCGACTAGTCTAGGTATTCCAGAAATTCAAATTTTGTTTACTGACCACCAGTGGTGAATCGCATTTTCATGGAGCAACTCCACAAAAAACTGATAGGATATAAGTGTGATACACCAAAATGCTCGTATGGATAAGGCCTATTAGTGTCCGTACTTAGAAATGCGGCGACTAGTCTAGGTATTCCACAAATTCAGATTTTGTTTACCGACCACCATTGGTGAATCACATTTTCATGGAGCAACTCCACAAAAAACTGATAGGATATAAGTGTGGTATACCAAAATGTTCGTATGAATAAGGCCTATTAGTGTCCATACTTAGAAATGCGGCGACTAGTCTAGGTATTCCAGAAATTCAAATTTTGTTTACTGACCACCAGTGGTGAATCGCATTTTCATGGAGCAACTCCACAAAAAACTGATAGGATATAAGTGTGATACACCAAAATGCTCGTATGGATAAGGCCTATTAGTGTCCATACTTAGAAATGCGGCGACTAGTCTAGGTATTCCACAAATTCAGATTTTGTTTACCGACCACCATTGGTGAATCACATTTTCATGGAGCAACTCCACAAAAAACTGATAGGATATAAGTATGATACACCAAAATGTTCGCATGGATAAGGCCTATTAGTGTCCATACTTAGAAATGCGGCGACTAGTCTAGGTATTCCACAAATTCAGATTTTGTTTACTGACCACCAGTGGTGAATCGCATTTTCATGGAGCAACTCCACAAAAAACTTATAGGATATAAGTGTGGTATACCAAAATGTTCGTATGAATAAGGCCTATTAGCGTCCATACTTAGAAATGCGGCGACTAGTCTAGGTATTCCAGAAATTCAAATTTTGTTTACTGACCACCAGTGGTGAATCGCATTTTCATGGAGCAACTCCACAAAAAACTGATAGGATATAAGTGTGATACACCAAAATGCTCATATGCATAAGGCCTATTAGTGTCCATACTTAGAAACGCGCGACTAGTCTAGGTATTCCACAAATTCAGATTTTGTTTACCGACCACCATTGGTGAATCACATTTTCATGGAGCAACTCCACAAAAAACTGATAGGATATAAGTGTGATACACCAAAATGCTCGTATGGATAAGGCCTATTAGCGTCCATACTTAGAAATGCGGCGACTAGTCTAGGTATTCCACAAATTCAGATTTTGTTTACCGACCACCATTGGTGAATCACATTTTCATGGAGCAACTCCACAAAAAACTGATTGGATATAAGTGTGGTATACCAAAATGTTCGTATGAATAAGGCCTATTAGTGTCCATACTAAGAAATGCGGCGACTAGTCTAGGTATTCCAGAAATTCAAATTTTGTTTACTGACCACCAGTGGTGAATCGCATTTTCATGGAGCAACTCCACAAAAAACTGATAGGATATAAGTGTGATACACCAAAATGCTCGTATGGATAAGGCCTATTAGTGTCCATACTTAGAAATGCGACGACTAGTCTAGGTATTCCACAAATTCAGATTTTGTTTACCGACCACCATTGGTGAATCACATTTTCATGGAGCAACTCCACAAAAAACTGATAGGATATAAGTGTGATACACCAAAATGCTCGTATGGACAAGGCCTATTAGTGTCCATACTTAGAAATGCGGCGACTAGTCTAGGTATTCCACAAATTCAGATTTTGTTTACCGACCACCATTGGTGAATCACATTTTCATGGAGCAACTCCACAAAAAACTGATAGGATATAAGTATGATACACCAAAATGTTCGCATGGATAAGGCCTAATAGTGTCCGTACTTAGAAATGCGGCGACTAGTCTAGGTATTCCACAAATTCAGATTTTGTTTACCGACCACCATTGGTGAATCACATTTTCATGGAGCAACTCCACAAAAAACTGATAGGATATAAGTATGATACACCAAAATGTTCGCATGGATAAGGCCTATTAGTGTCCGTACTTAGAAATGCGGCGACTAGTCTAGGTATTCCACAAATTCAGATTTTGTTTACTGACCACCAGTGGTGAATCGCATTTTCATGGAGCAACTCCACAAAAAACTGATAGGATATAAGTGTGGTATACCAAAATGTTCGTATGAATAAGACCTATTAGCGTCCATACTTAGAAATGCGGCGACTAGTCTAGGTATTCCAGAAATTCAAATTTTGTTTACTGACCACCAGTGGTGAATCGGATTTTCATGGAGCAACTACACAAAAAACTGATAGGATATAAGTATGATACACCAAAATGTTCGTATGGATAAGGTCTATTAGTGTCCATACTTAGAAATGCGGCGACTAGTCTAGGTATTCCAGAAATTCAAATTTTGTTTACTGACCACCAGTGGTGAATCGCATTTTCATGGAGCAACTCCACAAAAAACTGATAGGATATAAGTGTGATACATCAAAATGCTCGTATGGACAAGGCCTATTAGTGTCCATACTTAGAAATGCGGCGACTAGTCTAGGTATTCCACAAATTCAGATTTTGTTTACCGACAACCATTGGTGAATCACATTTTCATGGAGCAACTCCACAAAAAACTGATAGGATATAAGTGTGGTATACCAAAATGTTCGTATGAATAAGGCCTATTAGTGTCCATACTTAGAAATGCGGCGACTAGTCTAGGTATTCCAGAAATTCAAATTTTGTTTACTGACCACCAGTGGTGAATCGCATTTTCATGGAGCAACTCCACAAAAAACTGATAGGATATAAGTGTGATACACCAAAATGCTCGTATGGACAAGGCCTATTAGTGTCCATACTTAGAAATGCGGCGACTAGTCTAGGTATTCCACAAATTCAGATTTTGTTTACCGACCACCATTGGTGAATCACATTTTCATGGAGCAACTCCACAAAAAACTGATAGGATATAAGTGTGGTATACCAAAATGTTCGTATGAATAAGGCCTATTAGTGTCCATACTTAGAAATGCGGCGACTAGTCTAGGTATTCCAGAAATTCAAATTTTGTTTACTGACCACCAGTGGTGAATCGCATTTTCATGGAGCAACTCCACAAAAAACTGATAGGATATAAGTGTGATACACCAAAATGCTCGTATGGACAAGGCCTATTAGTGTCCATACTTAGAAATGCGGCGACTAGTCTAGGTATTCCACAAATTCAGATTTTGTTTACTGACCACCAGTGGTGAATCGCATTTTCATGGAGCAACTCCACAAAAAACTGATAGGATATAAGTGTGGTATACCAAAATGTTCGTATGAATAAGGCCTATTAGCGTCCATACTTAGAAATGCGGCGACTAGTCTAGGTATTCCAGAAATTCAAATTTTGTTTACTGACCACCAGTGGTGAATCGCATTTTCATGGAGCAACTCCACAAAAAACTGATAGGATATAAGTGTGGTATACCAAAATGTTCGTATGAATAAGACCTATTAGCGTTCATACTTAGAAATGCGGCGACTAGTCTAGGTATTCCAGAAATTCAAATTTTGTTTACTGACCACCAGTGGTGAATCGGATTTTCATGGAGCAACTCCACAAAAAACTGATAGGATATAAGTGTGATACACCAAAATGCTCGTATGGACAAGGCCTATTAGTGTCCATACTTAGAAATGCGGCGACTAGTCTAGGTATTCCACAAATTCAGATTTTGTTTACCGACCACCATTGGTGAATCACATTTTCATGGAGCAACTCCACAAAAAACTGATAGGATATAAGTGTGGTATACCAAAATGTTCGTATGAATAAGGCCTATTAGTGTCCATACTTAGAAATGCGGCGACTAGTCTAGGTATTCCAGAAATTCAAATTTTGTTTACTGACCACCATTGGTGAATCGCATTTTCATGGAGCAACTCCACAAAAAACTGATAGGATATAAGTGTGATACACCAAAATGCTCGTATGGACAAGGCCTATTAGTGTCCATACTTAGAAATGCGGCGACTAGTCTAGGTATTTCACAAATTCAGATTTTGTTTACCGACCACCATTGGTGAATCACATTTTCATGGAGCAACTCCACAAAAAACTGATAGGATATAAGTGTGATACACCAAAATGCTCGTATGGATAAGGCCTATTAGCGTGCATACTTAGAAATGCGGCGACTAGTCTAGGTATTCCACAAATTCAGATTTTGTTTACCGACCACCATTGGTGAATCACATTTTCATGGAGCAACTCCACAAAAAACTGATTGGATATAAGTGTGGTATACCAAAATGTTCGTATGAATAAGGCCTATTAGTGTCCATACTTAGAAATGCGGCGACTAGTCTAGGTATTCCAGAAATTCAAATTTTGTTTACTAACCACCAGTGGTGAATCGCATTTTCATGGAGCAACTCCACAAAAAACTGATAGGATATAAGTGTGGTATACCAAAATGTTCGTATGAATAAGACCTATTAGCGTCCATACTTAGAAATGCGGCGACTAGTCTAGGTATTCCAGAAATTCAAATTTTGTTTACTGACCACCAGTGGTGAATCGGATTTTCGTGGAGCAACTACACAAAAAACTGATAGGATATAAGTATGATACACCAAAATGTTCGTATGGATAAGGTCTATTAGTGTCCATACTTAGAAATGCGGCGACTAGTCTAGGTATTCCAGAAATTCAAATTTTGTTTACTGACCACCAGTGGTGAATCGCATTTTCATGGAGCAACTCCACAAAAAACTGATAGGATATAAGTGTGGTATACCAAAATGTTCGTATGAATAAGACCTATTAGCGTCCATACTTAGAAATGCGGCGACTAGTCTAGGTATTCCAGAAATTCAAATTTTGTTTACTGACCACCAGTGGTGAATCGCATTTTCATGGAGCAACTCCACAAAAAACTGATAGGATATAAGTGTGGTATACCAAAATGTTCGTATGAATAAGACCTATTAGCGTCCATACTTAGAAATGCGGCGGCTAGTCTAGGTATTCCAGAAATTCAAATTTTGTTTACTGACCACCAGTGGTGAATCGGATTTTCATGGAGCAACTACACAAAAAACTGATAGGATATAAGTGTGGTATACCAAAATGTTCGTATGAATAAGACCTATTAGCGTCCATACTTAGAAATGCGGCGACTAGTCTAGGTATTCCAGAAATTCAAATTTTGTTTACTGACCACCAGTGGTGAATCGCATTTTCATGGAGCAACTCCACAAAAAACTGATAGGATATAAGTGTGGTATACCAAAATGTTCGTATGAATAAGACCTATTAGCGTCCATACTTAGAAATGCGGCGACTAGTCTAGGTATTCCAGAAATTCAAATTTTGTTTACTGACCACCAGTGGTGAATCGGATTTTCATGGAGCAACTACACAAAAAACTGATAGGATATAAGTATAATACACCAAAATGTTCGTATGGATAAGGTCTATTAGTGTCCATACTTAGAAATGCGGCGACTAGTCTAGGTATTCCAGAAATTCAAATTTTGTTTACTGACCACCAGTGGTGAATCGCATTTTCATGGAGCAACTCCACAAAAAACTGATAGGATATAAGTGTGGTATACCAAAATGTTCGTATGAATAAGACCTATTAGCGTCCATACTTAGAAATGCGGCGACTAGTCTAGGTATTCCAGAAATTCAAATTTTGTTTACTGACCACCAGTGGTGAATCGGATTTTCATGGAGCAACTACACAAAAAACTGATAGGATATAAGTATGATACACCAAAATGTTCGTATGGATAAGGTCTATTAGTGTCCATACTTAGAAATGCGGCGACTAGTCTAGGTATTCCAGAAATTCAAATTTTGTTTACTGACCACCAGTGGTGAATCGCATTTTCATGGAGCAACTCCACAAAAAACTGATAGGATATAAGTGTGGTATACCAAAATGTTCGTATGAATAAGACCTATTAGCGTCCATACTTAGAAATGCGGCGACTAGTCTAGGTATTCCACAAATTCAGATTTTGTTTACCGACCACCATTGGTGAATCACATTTTCATGGAGCAACTCCACAAAAAACTGATTGGATATAAGTGTGGTATACCAAAATGTTCGTATGAATAAGGCCTATTAGTGTCCATACTTAGAAATGCGGCGACTAGTCTAGGTATTCCAGAAATTCAAATTTTGTTTACTGACCACCAGTGGTGAATCGCATTTTCATGGAGCAACTCCACAAAAAACTGATAGGATATAAGTGTGGTATACCAAAATGTTCGTATGAATAAGACCTATTAGCGTCCATACTTAGAAATGCGGCGACTAGTCTAGGTATTCCAGAAATTCAAATTTTGTTTACTGACCACCAGTGGTGAATCGCATTTTCATGGAGCAACTCCACAAAAAACTGATAGGATATAAGTGTGATACACCAAAATGCTCGTATGGACAAGGCCTATTAGTGTCCATACTTAGAAATGCGGCGACTAGTCTAGGTATTCCACAAATTCAGATTTTGTTTACCGACCACCATTGGTGAATCACATTTTCATGGAGCAACTCCACAAAAAACTGATAGGATATAAGTGTGGTATACCAAAATGTTCGTATGAATAAGGCCTATTAGTGTCCATACTTAGAAATGCGGCGACTAGTCTAGGTATTCCAGAAATTCAAATTTTGTTTACTGACCACCAGTGGTGAATCGCATTTTCATGGAGCAACTCCACAAAAAACTGATAGGATATAAGTGTGGTATACCAAAATGTTCGTATGAATAAGACCTATTAGCGTCCATACTTAGAAATGCGGCGACTAGTCTAGGTATTCCAGAAATTCAAATTTTGTTTACTGACCACCAGTGGTGAATCGCATTTTCATGGAGCAACTCCACAAAAAACTGATAGGATATAAGTGTGATACACCAAAATGCTCGTATGGACAAGGCCTATTAGTGTCCATACTTAGAAATGCGGCAACTAGTCTAGGTATTCCACAAATTCAGATTTTGTTTACCGACCACCATTGGTGAATCACATTTTCATGGAGCAACTCCACAAAAAACTGATAGGATATAAGTGTGGTATACCAAAATGTTCGTATGAATAAGGCCTATTAGTGTCCATACTTAGAAATGCGGCGACTAGTCTAGGTATTCCACAAATTCAGATTTTGTTTACCGACCACCATTGGTGAATCACATTTTCATGGAGCAACTCCACAAAAAACTGATAGGATATAAGTGTGATACACCAAAATGCTCGTATGGATAAGGCCTATTAGCGTCCATACTTAGAAATGCGGCGACTAGTCTAGGTATTCCAGAAATTCAAATTTTGTTTACCACCACCATTGGTGAATCACATTTTCATGGAGCAACTCCACAAAAAACTGATAGGATATAAGTGTGGTATACCAAAATGTTCGTATGAATAAGCCCTATTAGTGTCCATACTTATAAATGCGGCGACTAGTCTAGGTATTCCAGAAATTCAAATTTTGTTTACTGACCACCAGTGGTGAATCGCATTTTCATGGAGCAACTCCACAAAAAACTGATAGGATATAAGTGTGATACACCAAAATGTTCGTATGGATAAGGTCTATTAGTGTCCATACTTAGAAATGCGGCGACTAGTCTAGGTATTCCAGAAATTCAAATTTTGTTTACTGACCACCAGTGGTGAATCGCATTTTCATGGAGCAACTCCACAAAAAACTGATAGGATATAAGTGTGGTATACCAAAATGTTCGTATGAATAAGACCTATTAGCGTCCATACTTAGAAATGCGGCGACTAGTCTAGGTATTCCAGAAATTCAAATTTTGTTTACTGACCACCAGTGGTGAATCGCATTTTCATGGAGCAACTCCACAAAAAGCTGATAGGATATAAGTGTGATACACCAAAATACTCGTATGGACAAGGCCTATTAGTGTCCATACTTAGAAATGCGGCGACTAGTCTAGGTATTCCACAAATTCAGATTTTGTTTACCGACCACCATTGGTGAATCACATTTTCATGGAGCAACTCCACAAAAAACTGATAGGATATAAGTGTGATACACCAAAATGCTCGTATGGATAAGGCCTATTAGCGTCCATACTTAGAAATGCGGCGACTAGTCTAGGTATTCCAGAAATTCAAATTTTGTTTACCGACCACCATTGGTGAATCACATTTTCATGGAGCAACTCCACAAAAAACTGATAGGATATAAGTGTGGTATACCAAAATGTTCGTATGAATAAGGCCTATTAGTGTCCATACTTATAAATGCGGCGACTAGTCTAGGTATTCCAGAAATTCAAATTTTGTTTACTGACCACCAGTGGTGAATCGCATTTTCATGGAGCAACTCCACAAAAAACTGATAGGATATAAGTGTGATACACCAAAATGTTCGTATGGATAAGGTCTATTAGTGTCCATACTTAGAAATGCGGCGACTAGTCTAGGTATTCCAGAAATTCAAATTTTGTTTACCGACCACCATTGGTGAATCGGATTTTCATGGAGCAACTACACAAAAAACTGATAGGATATAAGTGTGGTATACCAAAATGTTCGTATGAATAAGACCTATTAGCGTCCATACTTAGAAATGCGGCGACTAGTCTAGGTATTCCAGAAATTCAAATTTTGTTTACTGACCACCAGTGGTGAATCGCATTTTCATGGAGCAACTCCACAAAAAACTGATAGGATATAAGTGTGGTATACCAAAATGTTCGTATGAATAAGACCTATTAGCGTCCATACTTAGAAATGCGGCGACTAGTCTAGGTATTCCAGAAATTCAAATTTTGTTTACTGACCACCAGTGGTGAATCGCATTTTCATGGAGCAACTCCACAAAAAACTGATAGGATATAAGTGTGATACACCAAAATGCTCGTATGGACAAGGCCTATTAGTGTCCATACTTAGAAATGCGGCGACTAGTCTAGGTATTCCACAAATTCAGATTTTGTTTACCGACCACCATTGGTGAATCACATTTTCATGGAGCAACTCCACAAAAAACTGATAGGATATAAGTGTGGTATACCAAAATGTTCGTATGAATAAGGCCTATTAGTGTCCATACTTAGAAATGCGGCGACTAGTCTAGGTATTCCACAAATTCAGATTTTGTTTACCGACCACCATTGGTGAATCACATTTTCATGGAGCAACTCCACAAAAAACTGATAGGATATAAGTGTGATACACCAAAATGCTCGTATGGATAAGGCCTATTAGCGTCCATACTTAGAAATGCGGCGACTAGTCTAGGTATTCCAGAAATTCAAATTTTGTTTACCGACCACCATTGGTGAATCACATTTTCATGGAGCAACTCCACAAAAAACTGATAGGATATAAGTGTGGTATACCAAAATGTTCGTATGAATAAGGCCTATTAGTGTCCATACTTATAAATGCGGCGACTAGTCTAGGTATTCCAGAAATTCAAATTTTGTTTACTGACCACCAGTGGTGAATCGCATTTTCATGGAGCAACTCCACAAAAAACTGATAGGATATAAGTGTGATACACCAAAATGTTCGTATGGATAAGGTCTATTAGTGTCCATACTTAGAAATGCGGCGACTAGTCTAGGTATTCCAGAAATTCAAATTTTGTTTACTGACCACCAGTGGTGAATCGCATTTTCATGGAGCAACTCCACAAAAAACTGATAGGATATAAGTGTGGTATACCAAAATGTTCGTATGAATAAGACCTATTAGCGTCCATACTTAGAAATGCGGCGACTAGTCTAGGTATTCCAGAAATTCAAATTTTGTTTACTGACCACCAGTGGTGAATCGCATTTTCATGGAGCAACTCCACAAAAAGCTGATAGGATATAAGTGTGATACACCAAAATACTCGTATGGACAAGGCCTATTAGTGTCCATACTTAGAAATGCGGCGACTAGTCTAGGTATTCCACAAATTCAGATTTTGTTTACCGACCACCATTGGTGAATCACATTTTCATGGAGCAACTCCACAAAAAACTGATAGGATATAAGTGCGATACACCAAAATGCTCGTATGGATAAGGCCTATTAGCGTCCATACTTAGAAATGCGGCGACTAGTCTAGGTATTCCAGAAATTCAAATTTTGTTTACCGACCACCATTGGTGAATCACATTTTCATGGAGCAACTCCACAAAAAACTGATAGGATATAAGTGTGGTATACCAAAATGTTCGTATGAATAAGGCCTATTAGTGTCCATACTTATAAATGCGGCGACTAGTCTAGGTATTCCAGAAATTCAAATTTTGTTTACTGACCACCAGTGGTGAATCGCATTTTCATGGAGCAACTCCACAAAAAACTGATGGGATATAAGTGTGATACACCAAAATGCTCGTATGCATAAGGCCTATTAGTGTCCATACTTAGAAACGCGCGACTAGGCTAGGAATTCCACAAATTCAGATTTTGTTTACCGACCACCATTGGTGAATCACATTTTCATGGAGCAACTCCACAAAAAACTGATAGGATATAAGTGTGATACACCAAAATGCTCGTATGGATAAGGCCTATTAGCGTCCATACTTAGAAATGCGGCGACTAGTCTAGGTATTCCAGAAATTCAAATTTTGTTTACCGACCACCATTGGTGAATCACATTTTCATGGAGCAACTCCACAAAAAACTGATAGGATATAAGTGTGGTATACCAAAATGTTCGTATGAATAAGGCCTATTAGTGTCCATACTTATAAATGCGGCGACTAGTCTAGGTATTCCAGAAATTCAAATTTTGTTTACTGACCACCAGTGGTGAATCGCATTTTCATGGAGCAACTCCACAAAAAACTGATGGGATATAAGTGTGATACACCAAAATGTTCGTATGGATAAGGTCTATTAGTGTCCATACTTAGAAATGCGGCGACTAGTCTAGGTATTCCAGATATTCAAATTTTGTTTACCGACCACCATTGGTGAATCGGATTTTCATGGAGCAACTACACAAAAAACTGATAGGATATAAGTGTGGTATACCAAAATCTTCGTATGAATAAGACCTATTAGCGTCCATACTTAGAAATGCGGCGACTAGTCTAGGTATTCCAGAAATTCAAATTTTGTTTACTGACCACCAGTGGTGAATCGCATTTTCATGGAGCAACTCCACAAAAAACTGATAGGATATAAGTGTGATACACCAAAATGCTCGTATGGATAAGGCCTATTAGTGTCCATACTTAGAAATGCGGCGACTAGTCTAGGTATTCCACAAATTCAGATTTTGTTTACCGACCACCATTGGTGAATCACATTTTCATGGAGCAACTCCACAAAAAACTGATAGGATATAAGTGTGGTATACCAAAATGTTCGTATGAATAAGGCCTATTAGTGTCCATACTTAGAAATGCGGCGACTAGTCTAGGTATTCCACAAATTCAGATTTTGTTTACCGACCACCATTGGTGAATCACATTTTCATGGAGCAACTCCACAAAAAACTGATAGGATATAAGTGTGATACACCAAAATGCTCGTATGGATAAGGCCTATTAGTGTCCATACTTAGAAATGCGGCGACTAGTCTAGGTATTCCAGAAATTCAAATTTTGTTTACTGACCACCAGTGGTGAATCGCATTTTCATGGAGCAACTCCACAAAAAACTGATAGGATATAAGTGTGATACACCAAAATACTCGTATGGACAAGGCCTATTAGTGTCCATACTTAGAAATGCGGCGACTAGTCTAGGTATTCCACAAATTCAGATTTTGTTTACCGACCACCATTGGTGAATCACATTTTCATGGAGCAACTCCACAAAAAACTGATAGGATATAAGTGTGATACACCAAAATGCTCGTATGGATAAGGCCTATTAGCGTCCATACTTAGAAATGCGGCGACTAGTCTAGGTATTCCAGAAATTCAAATTTTGTTTACCGACCACCATTGGTGAATCACATTTTCATGGAGCAACTCCACAAAAAACTGATAGGATATAAGTGTGGTATACCAAAATGTTCGTATGAATAAGGCCTATTAGTGTCCATACTTATAAATGCGGCGACTAGTCTAGGTATTCCAGAAATTCAAATTTTGTTTACTGACCACCAGTGGTGAATCGCATTTTCATGGAGCAACTCCACAAAAAGCTGATAGGATATAAGTGTGATACACCAAAATACTCGTATGGACAAGGCCTATTAGTGTCCATACTTAGAAATGCGGCGACTAGTCTAGGTATTCCACAAATTCAGATTTTGTTTACCGACCACCATTGGTGAATCACATTTTCATGGAGCAACTCCACAAAAAACTGATAGGATATAAGTGTGATACACCAAAATGCTCGTATGGATAAGGCCTATTAGCGTCCATACTTAGAAATGCGGCGACTAGTCTAGGTATTCCAGAAATTCAAATTTTGTTTACCGACCACCATTGGTGAATCACATTTTCATGGAGCAACTCCACAAAAAACTGATAGGATATAAGTGTGGTATACCAAAATGTTCGTATGAATAAGGCCTATTAGTGTCCATACTTATAAATGCGGCGACTAGTCTAGGTATTCCAGAAATTCAAATTTTGTTTACTGACCACCAGTGGTGAATCGCATTTTCATGGAGCAACTCCACAAAAAACTGATAGGATATAAGTGTGATACACCAAAATGCTCGTATGCATAAGGCCTATTAGTGTCCATACTTAGAAACGCGCGACTAGGCTAGGTATTCCACAAATTCAGATTTTGTTTACCGACCACCATTGGTGAATCACATTTTCATGGAGCAACTCCACAAAAAACTGATAGGATATAAGTGTGATACACCAAAATGCTCGTATGGATAAGGCCTATTAGCGTCCATACTTAGAAATGCGGCGACTAGTCTAGGTATTCCAGAAATTCAAATTTTGTTTACCGACCACCATTGGTGAATCACATTTTCATGGAGCAACTCCACAAAAAACTGATAGGATATAAGTGTGGTATACCAAAATGTTCGTATGAATAAGGCCTATTAGTGTCCATACTTATAAATGCGGCGACTAGTCTAGGTATTCCAGAAATTCAAATTTTGTTTACTGACCACCAGTGGTGAATCGCATTTTCATGGAGCAACTCCACAAAAAACTGATAGGATATAAGTGTGATACACCAAAATGTTCGTATGGATAAGGTCTATTAGTGTCCATACTTAGAAATGCGGCGACTAGTCTAGGTATTCCAGAAATTCAAATTTTGTTTACCGACCACCATTGGTGAATCGGATTTTCATGGAGCAACTACACAAAAAACTGATAGGATATAAGTGTGGTATACCAAAATGTTCGTATGAATAAGACCTATTAGCGTCCATACTTAGAAATGCGGCGACTAGTCTAGGTATTCCAGAAATTCAAATTTTGTTTACTGACCACCAGTGGTGAATCGCATTTTCATGGAGCAACTCCACAAAAAACTGATAGGATATAAGTGTGGTATACCAAAATGTTCGTATGAATAAGACCTATTAGCGTCCATACTTAGAAATGCGGCGACTAGTCTAGGTATTCCAGAAATTCAAATTTTGTTTACTGACCACCAGTGGTGAATCGCATTTTCATGGAGCAACTCCACAAAAAACTGATAGGATATAAGTGTGATACACCAAAATGCTCGTATGGATAAGGCCTATTAGTGTCCATACTTAGAAATGCGGCGACTAGTCTAGGTATTCCACAAATTCAGATTTTGTTTACCGACCACCATTGGTGAATCACATTTTCATGGAGCAACTCCACAAAAAACTGATAGGATATAAGTGTGGTATACCAAAATGTTCGTATGAATAAGGCCTATTAGTGTCCATACTTAGAAATGCGGCGACTAGTCTAGGTATTCCACAAATTCAGATTTTGTTTACCGACCACCATTGGTGAATCACATTTTCATGGAGCAACTCCACAAAAAACTGATAGGATATAAGTGTGATACACCAAAATGCTCGTATGGATAAGGCCTATTAGTGTCCATACTTAGAAATGCGGCGACTAGTCTAGGTATTCCAGAAATTCAAATTTTGTTTACTGACCACCAGTGGTGAATCGCATTTTCATGGAGCAACTCCACAAAAAACTGATAGGATATAAGTGTGGTATACCAAAATGTTCGTATGAATAAGACCTATTAGCGTCCATACTTAGAAATGCGGCGACTAGTCTAGGTATTCCAGAAATTCAAATTTTGTTTACTGACCACCAGTGGTGAATCGCATTTTCATGGAGCAACTCCACAAAAAGCTGATAGGATATAAGTGTGATACACCAAAATACTCGTATGGACAAGGCCTATTAGTGTCCATACTTAGAAATGCGGCGACTAGTCTAGGTATTCCACAAATTCAGATTTTGTTTACCGACCACCATTGGTGAATCACATTTTCATGGAGCAACTCCACAAAAAACTGATAGGATATAAGTGTGATACACCAAAATGCTCGTATGGATAAGGCCTATTAGCGTCCATACTTAGAAATGCGGCGACTAGTCTAGGTATTCCAGAAATTCAAATTTTGTTTACCGACCACCATTGGTGAATCACATTTTCATGGAGCAACTCCACAAAAAACTGATAGGATATAAGTGTGGTATACCAAAATGTTCGTATGAATAAGGCCTATTAGTGTCCATACTTATAAATGCGGCGACTAGTCTAGGTATTCCAGAAATTCAAATTTTGTTTACTGACCACCAGTGGTGAATCGCATTTTCATGGAGCAACTCCACAAAAAGCTGATAGGATATAAGTGTGATACACCAAAATACTCGTATGGACAAGGCCTATTAGTGTCCATACTTAGAAATGCGGCGACTAGTCTAGGTATTCCACAAATTCAGATTTTGTTTACCGACCACCATTGGTGAATCACATTTTCATGGAGCAACTCCACAAAAAACTGATAGGATATAAGTGTGATACACCAAAATGCTCGTATGGATAAGGCCTATTAGCGTCCATACTTAGAACTGCGGCGACTAGTCTAGGTATTCCAGAAATTCAAATTTTGTTTACCGACCACCATTGGTGAATCACATTTTCATGGAGCAACTCCACAAAAAACTGATAGGATATAAGTGTGGTATACCAAAATGTTCGTATGAATAAGGCCTATTAGTGTCCATACTTATAAATGCGGCGACTAGTCTAGGTATTCCAGAAATTCAAATTTTGTTTACTGACCACCAGTGGTGAATCGCATTTTCATGGAGCAACTCCACAAAAAACTGATAGGATATAAGTGTGATACACCAAAATGCTCGTATGCATAAGGCCTATTAGTGTCCATACTTAGAAACGCGCGACTAGGCTAGGTATTCCACAAATTCAGATTTTGTTTACCGACCACCATTGGTGAATCACATTTTCATGGAGCAACTCCACAAAAAACTGATAGGATATAAGTGTGATACACCAAAATGCTCGTATGGATAAGGCCTATTAGCGTCCATACTTAGAAATGCGGCGACTAGTCTAGGTATTCCAGAAATTCAAATTTTGTTTACCGACCACCATTGGTGAATCACATTTTCATGGAGCAACTCCACAAAAAACTGATAGGATATAAGTGTGGTATACCAAAATGTTCGTATGAATAAGGCCTATTAGTGTCCATACTTATAAATGCGGCGACTAGTCTAGGTATTCCAGAAATTCAAATTTTGTTTACTGACCACCAGTGGTGAATCGCATTTTCATGGAGCAACTCCACAAAAAGCTGATAGGATATAAGTGTGATACACCAAAATACTCGTATGGACAAGGCCTATTAGTGTCCATACTTAGAAATGCGGCGACTAGTCTAGGTATTCCACAAATTCAGATTTTGTTTACCGACCACCATTGGTGAATCACATTTTCATGGAGCAACTCCGCAAAAAACTGATAGGATATAAGTGTGATACACCAAAATGCTCGTATGGATAAGGCCTATTAGCGTCCATACTTAGAAATGCGGCGACTAGTCTAGGTATTCCAGAAATTCAAATTTTGTTTACCGACCACCATTGGTGAATCACATTTTCATGGAGCAACTCCACAAAAAACTGATAGGATATAAGTGTGGTATACCAAAATGTTCGTATGAATAAGGCCTATTAGTGTCCATACTTATAAATGCGGCGACTAGTCTAGGTATTCCAGAAATTCAAATTTTGTTTACCGACCACCATTGGTGAATCGGATTTTCATGGAGCAACTACACAAAAAACTGATAGGATATAAGTGTGGTATACCAAAATGTTCGTATGAATAAGACCTATTAGCGTCCATACTTAGAAATGCGGCGACTAGTCTAGGTATTCCAGAAATTCAAATTTTGTTTACTGACCACCAGTGGTGAATCGCATTTTCATGGAGCAACTCCACAAAAAACTGATAGGATATAAGTGTGATACACCAAAATGCTCGTATGCATAAGGCCTATTAGTGTCCATACTTAGAAACGCGCGACTAGGCTAGGTATTCCACAAATTCAGATTTTGTTTACCGACCACCAGTGGTGAATCGCATTTTCATGGAGCAACTCCACAAAAAACTGATAGGATATAAGTGTGATACACCAAAATGCTCGTATGGATAAGGCCTATTAGTGTCCATACTTAGAAATGCGGCGACTAGTCTAGGTATTCCACAAATTCAGATTTTGTTTACCGACCACCATTGGTGAATCACATTTTCATGGAGCAACTCCACAAAAAACTGATAGGATATAAGTGTGATACACCAAAATGCTCGTATGGATAAGGCCTATTAGCGTCCATACTTAGAAATGCGGCGACTAGTCTAGGTATTCCAGAAATTCAAATTTTGTTTACCGACCACCATTGGTGAATCGCATTTTCATGGAGCAACTCCACAAAAAACTGATAGGATATAAGTGTGATACACCAAAATGTTCGTATGGATAAGGTCTATTAGTGTCCATACTTAGAAATGCGGCGACTAGTCTAGGTATTCCAGAAATTCAAATTTTGTTTACCGACCACCATTGGTGAATCGGATTTTCATGGAGCAACTACACAAAAAACTGATAGGATATAAGTGTGGTATACCAAAATGTTCGTATGAATAAGACCTATTAGCGTCCATACTTAGAAATGCGGCGACTAGTCTAGGTATTCCAGAAATTCAAATTTTGTTTACTGACCACCAGTGGTGAATCGCATTTTCATGGAGCAACTCCACAAAAAACTGATAGGATATAAGTGTGGTATACCAAAATGTTCGTATGAATAAGACCTATTAGCGTCCATACTTAGAAATGCGGCGACTAGTCTAGGTATTCCAGAAATTCAAATTTTGTTTACTGACCACCAGTGGTGAATCGCATTTTCATGGAGCAACTCCACAAAAAACTGATAGGATATAAGTGTGATACACCAAAATGCTCGTATGGATAAGGCCTATTAGTGTCCATACTTAGAAATGCGGCGACTAGTCTAGGTATTCCACAAATTCAGATTTTGTTTACCGACCACCATTGGTGAATCACATTTTCATGGAGCAACTCCACAAAAAACTGATAGGATATAAGTGTGGTATACCAAAATGTTCGTATGAATAAGGCCTATTAGTGTCCATACTTAGAAATGCGGCGACTAGTCTAGGTATTCCACAAATTCAGATTTTGTTTACCGACCACCATTGGTGAATCACATTTTCATGGAGCAACTCCACAAAAAACTGATAGGATATAAGTGTGATACACCAAAATGCTCGTATGGATAAGGCCTATTAGTGTCCATACTTAGAAATGCGGCGACTAGTCTAGGTATTCCAGAAATTCAAATTTTGTTTACTGACCACCAGTGGTGAATCGCATTTTCATGGAGCAACTCCACAAAAAACTGATAGGATATAAGTGTGGTATACCAAAATGTTCGTATGAATAAGACCTATTAGCGTCCATACTTAGAAATGCGGCGACTAGTCTAGGTATTCCAGAAATTCAAATTTTGTTTACTGACCACCAGTGGTGAATCGCATTTTCATGGAGCAACTCCACAAAAAGCTGATAGGATATAAGTGTGATACACCAAAATACTCGTATGGACAAGGCCTATTAGTGTCCATACTTAGAAATGCGGCGACTAGTCTAGGTATTCCACAAATTCAGATTTTGTTTACCGACCACCATTGGTGAATCACATTTTCATGGAGCAACTCCACAAAAAACTGATAGGATATAAGTGTGATACACAAAAATGCTCGTATGGATAAGGCCTATTAGCGTCCATACTTAGAAATGCGGCGACTAGTCTAGGTATTCCAGAAATTCAAATTTTGTTTACCGACCACCATTGGTGAATCACATTTTCATGGAGCAACTCCACAAAAAACTGATAGGATATAAGTGTGGTATACCAAAATGTTCGTATGAATAAGGCCTATTAGTGTCCATACTTATAAATGCGGCGACTAGTCTAGGTATTCCAGAAATTCAAATTTTGTTTACTGACCACCAGTGGTGAATCGCATTTTCATGGAGCAACTCCACAAAAAGCTGATAGGATATAAGTGTGATACACCAAAATACTCGTATGGACAAGGCCTATTAGTGTCCATACTTAGAAATGCGGCGACTAGTCTAGGTATTCCACAAATTCAGATTTTGTTTACCGACCACCATTGGTGAATCACATTTTCATGGAGCAACTCCACAAAAAACTGATAGGATATAAGTGTGATACACCAAAATGCTCGTATGGATAAGGCCTATTAGCGTCCATACTTAGAAATGCGGCGACTAGTCTAGGTATTCCAGAAATTCAAATTTTGTTTACCGACCACCATTGGTGAATCACATTTTCATGGAGCAACTCCACAAAAAACTGATAGGATATAAGTGTGGTATACCAAAATGTTCGTATGAATAAGGCCTATTAGTGTCCATACTTATAAATGCGGCGACTAGTCTAGGTATTCCAGAAATTCAAATTTTGTTTACTGACCACCAGTGGTGAATCGCATTTTCATGGAGCAACTCCACAAAAAACTGATAGGATATAAGTGTGATACACCAAAATGCTCGTATGCATAAGGCCTATTAGTGTCCATACTTAGAAACGCGCGACTAGGCTAGGTATTCCACAAATTCAGATTTTGTTTACCGACCACCATTGGTGAATCACATTTTCATGGAGCAACTCCACAAAAAACTGATAGGATATAAGTGTGATACACCAAAATGCTCGTATGGATAAGGCCTATTAGCGTCCATACTTAGAAATGCGGCGACTAGTCTAGGTATTCCAGAAATTCAAATTTTGTTTACCGACCACCATTGGTGAATCAAATTTTCATGGAGCAACTCCACAAAAAACTGATAGGATATAAGTGTGGTATACCAAAATGTTCGTATGAATAAGGCCTATTAGTGTCCATACTTATAAATGCGGCGACTAGTCTAGGTATTCCAGAAATTCAAATTTTGTTTACTGACCACCAGTGGTGAATCGCATTTTCATGGAGCAACTCCACAAAAAGCTGATAGGATATAAGTGTGATACACCAAAATACTCGTATGGACAAGGCCTATTAGTGTCCATACTTAGAAATGCGGCGACTAGTCTAGGTATTCCACAAATTCAGATTTTGTTTACCGACCACCATTGGTGAATCACATTTTCATGGAGCAACTCCACAAAAAACTGATAGGATATAAGTGTGGTATACCAAAATGTTCGTATGAATAAGGCCTATTAGTGTCCATACTTAGAAATGCGGCGACTAGTCTAGGTATTCCAGAAATTCAAATTTTGTTTACTGACCACCAGTGGTGAATCGCATTTTCATGGAGCAACTCCACAAAAAGCTGATAGGATATAAGTGTGATACACCAAAATACTCGTATGGACAAGGCCTATTAGTGTCCATACTTAGAAATGCGGCGACTAGTCTAGGTATTCCACAAATTCAGATTTTGTTTACCGACCACCATTGGTGAATCACATTTTTATGGAGCAACTCCACAAAAAACTGATAGGATATAAGTGTGATACACCAAAATGCTCGTATGGATAAGGCCTATTAGCGTCCATACTTAGAAATGCGGCGACTAGTCTAGGTATTCCAGAAATTCAAATTTTGTTTACCGACCACCATTGGTGAATCACATTTTCATGGAGCAACTCCACAAAAAACTGATAGGATATAAGTGTGGTATACCAAAATGTTCGTATGAATAAGGCCTATTAGTGTCCATACTTATAAATGCGGCGACTAGTCTAGGTATTCCAGAAATTCAAATTTTGTTTACTGACCACCAGTGGTGAATCGCATTTTCATGGAGCAACTCCACAAAAAACTGATAGGATATAAGTGTGATACACCAAAATGCTCGTATGCATAAGGCCTATTAGTGTCCATACTTAGAAACGCGCGACTAGGCTAGGTATTCCACAAATTCAGATTTTGTTTACCGACCACCATTGGTGAATCACATTTTCATGGAGCAACTCCACAAAAAACTGATAGGATATAAGTGTGATACACCAAAATGCTCGTATGGACAAGGCCTATTAGTGTCCATACTTAGAAATGCGGCGACTAGTCTAGGTATTCCACAAATTCAGATTTTGTTTACTGACCACCAGTGGTGAATCGCATTTTCATGGAGCAACTCCACAAAAAACTGATAGGATATAAGTGTGGTATACCAAAATGTTCGTATGAATAAGGCCTATTAGCGTCCATACTTAGAAATGCGGCGACTAGTCTAGGTATTCCAGAAATTTAAATTTTGTTTACTGACCACCAGTGGTGAATCGCATTTTCATGGAGCAACTCCACAAAAAACTGATAGGATATAAGTGTGATACACCAAAATGCTCGTATGCATAAGGCCTATTAGTGTCCATACTCAGAAACGCGCGACTAGTCTAGGTATTCCACAAATTCAGATTTTGTTTACCGACCACCATTGGTGAATCACATTTTCATGGAGCAACTCCACAAAAAACTGATAGGATATAAGTGTGATACACCAAAATGCTCGTATGGACAAGGCCTATTAGTGTCCATACTTAGAAATGCGGCGACTAGTCTAGGTATTCCACAAATTCAGATTTTGTTTACTGACCACCAGTGGTGAATCGCATTTTCATGGAGCAACTCCACAAAAAACTGATAGGATATAAGTGTGGTATACCAAAATGTTCGTATGAATAAGGCCTATTAGTGTCCATACTTAGAAATGCGGCGACTAGTCTAGGTATTCCACAAATTCAGATTTTGTTTACCGACCACCATTGGTGAATCACATTTTCATGGAGCAACTCCACAAAAAACTGATAGGATATAAGTATGATACACCAAAATGTTCGCATGGACAAGGCCTATTAGTGTCCATACTTAGAAATGCGGCGACTAGTCTAGGTATTCCACAAATTCAGATTTTGTTTACTGACCACCAGTGGTGAATCGCATTTTCATGGAGCAACTCCACAAAAAACTGATAGGATATAAGTGTGATACACCAAAATGCTCGTATGGACAAGGCCTATTAGTGTCCATACTTAGAAATGCGGCGACTAGTCTAGGTATTCCACAAATTCAGATTTTGTTTACTGACCACCATTGGTGAATCACATTTTCATGGAGCAACTCCACAAAAAACTGATAGGATATAAGTGTGATACACCAAAATGCTCGTATGGACAAGGCCTATTAGTGTCCATACTTAGAAATGCGGCGACTAGTCTAGGTATTCCACAAATTCAGATTTTGTTTACCGACCACCATTGGTGAATCACATTTTCATGGAGCAACTCCACAAAAAACTGATAGGATATAAGTATGATACACCAAAATGTTCGCATGGATAAGGCCTATTAGTGTCCATACTTAGAAATGCGGCGACTAGTCTAGGTATTCCACAAATTCAGATTTTGTTTACTGACCACCAGTGGTGAATCGCATTTTCATGGAGCAACTCCACAAAAAACTGATAGGATATAAGTGTGGTATACCAAAATGTTCGTATGAATAAGGCCTATTAGCGTCCATACTTAGAAATGCGGCGACTAGTCTAGGTATTCCAGAAATTCAAATTTTGTTTACTGACCACCAGTGGTGAATCGCATTTTCATGGAGCAACTCCACAAAAAACTGATAGGATATAAGTGTGGTATACCAAAATGTTCGTATGAATAAGACCTATTAGCGTCCATACTTAGAAATGCGGCGACTAGTCTAGGTATTCCAGAAATTTAAATTTTGTTTACTGACCACCAGTGGTGAATCGGATTTTCATGGAGCAACTACACAAAAAACTGATAGGATATAAGTATGATACACCAAAATGTTCGTATGGATAAGGTCTATTAGTGTCCATACTTAGAAATGCGGCGACTAGTCTAGGTATTCCAGAAATTCAAATTTTGTTTACTGACCACCAGTGGTGAATCGCATTTTCATGGAGCAACTCCACAAAAAACTGATAGGATATAAGTGTGATACACCAAAATGCTCGTATGGACAAGGCCTATTAGTGTCCATACTTAGAAATGCGGCGACTAGTCTAGGTATTCCACAAATTCAGATTTTGTTTACCGACCACCATTGGTGAATCACATTTTCATGGAGCAACTCCACAAAAAACTGATAGGATATAAGTGTGGTATACCAAAATGTTCGTATGAATAAGGCCTATTAGTGTCCATACTTAGAAATGCGGCGACTAGTCTAGGTATTCCAGAAATTCAAATTTTGTTTACTGACCACCAGTGGTGAATCGCATTTTCACGGAGCAACTCCACAAAAAACTGATAGGATATAAGTGTGATACACCAAAATGCTCGTATGGACAAGGCCTATTAGTGTCCATACTTAGAAATGCGGCGACTAGTCTAGGTATTCCACAAATTCAGATTTTGTTTACCGACCACCATTGGTGAATCACATTTTCATGGAGCAACTCCACAAAAAACTGATAGGATATAAGTGTGATACACCAAAATGCTCGTATGGATAAGGCCTATTAGCGTCCATACTTAGAAATGCGGCGACTAGTCTAGGTATTCCACAAATTCAGATTTTGTTTACCGACCACCATTGGAGAATCACATTTTCATGGAGCAACTCCACAAAAAACTGATTGGATATAAGTGTGGTATACCAAAATGTTCGTATGAATAAGGCCTATTAGTGTCCATACTTAGAAATGCGGCGACTAGTCTAGGTATTCCAGAAATTCAAATTTTGTTTACTGACCACCAGTGGTGAATCGCATTTTCATGGAGCAACTCCACAAAAAACTGATAGGATATAAGCGTGATACACCAAAATGCTCGTATGGATAAGGCCTATTAGTGTCCATACTTAGAAATGCGGCGACTAGTCTAGGTATTCCACAAATTCAGATTTTGTTTACCGACCACCATTGGTGAATCACATTTTCAAGGAGCAACTCCACAAAAAACTGATAGGATATAAGTATGATACACCAAAATGTTCGCATGGATAAGGCCTATTAGTGTCCATACTTAGAAATGCGGCGACTAGTCTAGGTATTCCACAAATTCAGATTTTGTTTACTGACCACCAGTGGTGAATCGCATTTTCATGGAGCAACTCCACAAAAAACTGATAGGATATAAGTGTGGTATACCAAAATGTTCGTATGAATAAGGCCTATTAGCGTCCATACTTAGAAATGCGGCTACTAGTGTAGGTATTCCAGAAATTCAAATTTTGTTTACTGACCACCAGTGGTGAATCGGATTTTCATGGAGCAACTACACAAAAAACTGATAGGATATAAGTGTGGTATACCAAAATGTTCGTATGAATAAGGCCTATTAGTGTCCATACTTAGAAATGCGGCGACTAGTCTAGGTATTCCAGAAATTCAAATTTTGTTTACTGACCACCAGTGGTGAATCGCATTTTCATGGAGCAACTCCACAAAAAACTGATAGGATATAAGTGTGATACACCAAAATGCTCGTATGGACAAGGCCTATTAGTGTCCATACTTAGAAATGCGGCGACTAGTCTAGGTATTCCACAAATTCAGATTTTGTTTACCGACCACCATTGGTGAATCACATTTTCATGGAGCAACTCCACAAAAAACTGATAGGATATAAGTGTGGTATACCAAAATGTTCGTATGAATAAGGCCTATTAGTGTCCATACTTAGAAATGTGGCGACTAGTCTAGGTATTCCAGAAATTCAAATTTTGTTTACTGACCACCAGTGGTGAATCGCATTTTCATGGAGCAACTCCACAAAAAACTGATAGGATATAAGTATGATACACCAAAATGTTCGCATGGATAAGGCCTATTAGTGTCCATACTTAGAAATGCGGCGACTAGTCTAGGTATTCCGCAAATTCAGATTTTGTTTACTGACCACCAGTGGTGAATCGCATTTTCATGGAGCAACTCCACAAAAAACTGATAGGATATAAGTGTGGTATACCAAAATGTTCGTATGAATAAGGCCTATTAGTGTCCATACTTAGAAATGCGGCGACTAGTCTAGGTATTCCAGAAATTCAAATTTTGTTTACTGACCACCAGTGGTGAATCGCATTTTCATGGAGCAACTCCACAAAAAACTGATAGGATATAAGTGTGATACACCAAAATGCTCGTATGGACAAGGCCTATTAGTGTCCATACTTAGAAATGCGGCGACTAGTCTAGGTATTCCACAAATTCAGATTTTGTTTACCGACCACCATTGGTGAATCACATTTTCATGGAGCAACTCCACAAAAAACTGATAGGATATAAGTGTGGTACACCAAAATGTTCGTATGAATAAGGCCTATTAGTGTCCATACTTAGAAATGTGGCGACTAGTCTAGGTATTCCAGAAATTCAAATTTTGTTTACTGACCACCAGTGGTGAATCGCATTTTCATGGAGCAACTCCACAAAAAACTGATAGGATATAAGTATGATACACCAAAATGTTCGCATGGATAAGGCCTATTAGTGTCCATACTTAGAAATGCGGCGACTAGTCTAGGTATTCCACAAATTCAGATTTTGTTTACTGACCACCAGTGGTGAATCGCATTTTCATGGAGCAACTCCACAAAAAACTGATAGGATATAAGTATGATACACCAAAATGTTCGTATGAATAAGGCCTATTAGTGTCCATACTTAGAAATGCGGCGACTAGTCTAGGTATTCCAGAAATTCAGATTTTGTTTACTGACCACCATTGGTGAATCACATTTTCATGGAGCAACTCCACAAAAAACTGATAGGATATAAGTGTGATACACCAAAATGCTCGTATGGACAAGGCCTATTAGTGTCCATACTTAGAAATGCGGCGACTAGTCTAGGTATTCCACAAATTCAGATTTTGTTTACCGACCACCATTGGTGAATCACATTTTCATGGAGCAACTCCACAAAAAACTGATAGGATATAAGTATGATACACCAAAATGTTCGCATGGATAAGGCCTATTAGTGTCCATACTTAGAAATGCGGCGACTAGTCTAGGTATTCCACAAATTCAGATTTTGTTTACTGACCACCAGTGGTGAATCGCATTTTCATGGAGCAACTCCACAAAAAACTGATAGGATATAAGTGTGGTATACCAAAATGTTCGTATGAATAAGGCCTATTAGCGTCCATACTTAGAAATGCGGCGACTAGTCTAGGTATTCCAGAAATTCAAATTTTGTTTACTGACCACCAGTGGTGAATCGCATTTTCATGGAGCAACTCCACAAAAAACTGATAGGATATAAGTGTGGTATACCAAAATGTTCGTATGAATAAGACCTATTAGCGTCCATACTTAGAAATGCGGCGACTAGTCTAGGTATTCCAGAAATTTAAATTTTGTTTACTGACCACCAGTGGTGAATCGGATTTTCATGGAGCAACTACACAAAAAACTGATAGGATATAAGTATGATACACCAAAATGTTCGTATGGATAAGGTCTATTAGTGTCCATACTTAGAAATGCGGCGACTAGTCTAGGTATTCCAGAAATTCAAATTTTGTTTACTGACCACCAGTGGTGAATCGCATTTTCATGGAGCAACTCCACAAAAAACTGATAGGATATAAGTGTGATACACCAAAATGCTCGTATGGACAAGGCCTATTAGTGTCCATACTTAGAAATGCGGCGACTAGTCTAGGTATTCCACAAATTCAGATTTTGTTTACCGACCACCATTGGTGAATCACATTTTCATGGAGCAACTCCACAAAAAACTGATAGGATATAAGTGTGGTATACCAAAATGTTCGTATGAATAAGGCCTATTAGTGTCCATACTTAGAAATGCGGCGACTAGTCTAGGTATTCCAGAAATTCAAATTTTGTTTACTGACCACCAGTGGTGAATCGCATTTTCACGGAGCAACTCCACAAAAAACTGATAGGATATAAGTGTGATACACCAAAATGCTCGTATGGACAAGGCCTATTAGTGTCCATACTTAGAAATGCGGCGACTAGTCTAGGTATTCCACAAATTCAGATTTTGTTTACCGACCACCATTGGTGAATCACATTTTCATGGAGCAACTCCACAAAAAACTGATAGGATATAAGTGTGATACACCAAAATGCTCGTATGGATAAGGCCTATTAGCGTCCATACTTAGAAATGCGGCGACTAGTCTAGGTATTCCACAAATTCAGATTTTGTTTACCGACCACCATTGGAGAATCACATTTTCATGGAGCAACTCCACAAAAAACTGATTGGATATAAGTGTGGTATACCAAAATGTTCGTATGAATAAGGCCTATTAGTGTCCATACTTAGAAATGCGGCGACTAGTCTAGGTATTCCAGAAATTCAAATTTTGTTTACTGACCACCAGTGGTGAATCGCATTTTCATGGAGCAACTCCACAAAAAACTGATAGGATATAAGCGTGATACACCAAAATGCTCGTATGGATAAGGCCTATTAGTGTCCATACTTAGAAATGCGGCGACTAGTCTAGGTATTCCACAAATTCAGATTTTGTTTACCGACCACCATTGGTGAATCACATTTTCAAGGAGCAACTCCACAAAAAACTGATAGGATATAAGTATGATACACCAAAATGTTCGCATGGATAAGGCCTATTAGTGTCCATACTTAGAAATGCGGCGACTAGTCTAGGTATTCCACAAATTCAGATTTTGTTTACTGACCACCAGTGGTGAATCGCATTTTCATGGAGCAACTCCACAAAAAACTGATAGGATATAAGTGTGGTATACCAAAATGTTCGTATGAATAAGGCCTATTAGCGTCCATACTTAGAAATGCGGCTACTAGTGTAGGTATTCCAGAAATTCAAATTTTGTTTACTGACCACCAGTGGTGAATCGGATTTTCATGGAGCAACTACACAAAAAACTGATAGGATATAAGTGTGGTATACCAAAATGTTCGTATGAATAAGGCCTATTAGTGTCCATACTTAGAAATGCGGCGACTAGTCTAGGTATTCCAGAAATTCAAATTTTGTTTACTGACCACCAGTGGTGAATCGCATTTTCATGGAGCAACTCCACAAAAAACTGATAGGATATAAGTGTGATACACCAAAATGCTCGTATGGACAAGGCCTATTAGTGTCCATACTTAGAAATGCGGCGACTAGTCTAGGTATTCCACAAATTCAGATTTTGTTTACCGACCACCATTGGTGAATCACATTTTCATGGAGCAACTCCACAAAAAACTGATAGGATATAAGTGTGGTATACCAAAATGTTCGTATGAATAAGGCCTATTAGTGTCCATACTTAGAAATGTGGCGACTAGTCTAGGTATTCCAGAAATTCAAATTTTGTTTACTGACCACCAGTGGTGAATCGCATTTTCATGGAGCAACTCCACAAAAAACTGATAGGATATAAGTATGATACACCAAAATGTTCGCATGGATAAGGCCTATTAGTGTCCATACTTAGAAATGCGGCGACTAGTCTAGGTATTCCGCAAATTCAGATTTTGTTTACTGACCACCAGTGGTGAATCGCATTTTCATGGAGCAACTCCACAAAAAACTGATAGGATATAAGTGTGGTATACCAAAATGTTCGTATGAATAAGGCCTATTAGTGTCCATACTTAGAAATGCGGCGACTAGTCTAGGTATTCCAGAAATTCAAATTTTGTTTACTGACCACCAGTGGTGAATCGCATTTTCATGGAGCAACTCCACAAAAAACTGATAGGATATAAGTGTGATACACCAAAATGCTCGTATGGACAAGGCCTATTAGTGTCCATACTTAGAAATGCGGCGACTAGTCTAGGTATTCCACAAATTCAGATTTTGTTTACCGACCACCATTGGTGAATCACATTTTCATGGAGCAACTCCACAAAAAACTGATAGGATATAAGTGTGGTACACCAAAATGTTCGTATGAATAAGGCCTATTAGTGTCCATACTTAGAAATGTGGCGACTAGTCTAGGTATTCCAGAAATTCAAATTTTGTTTACTGACCACCAGTGGTGAATCGCATTTTCATGGAGCAACTCCACAAAAAACTGATAGGATATAAGTATGATACACCAAAATGTTCGCATGGATAAGGCCTATTAGTGTCCATACTTAGAAATGCGGCGACTAGTCTAGGTATTCCGCAAATTCAGATTTTGTTTACTGACCACCAGTGGTGAATCGCATTTTCATGGAGCAACTCCACAAAAAACTGATAGGATATAAGTGTGGTATACCAAAATGTTCGTATGAATAAGGCCTATTAGCGTCCATACTTAGAAATTCGGCGACTAGTCTAGGTATTCCAGAAATTCAAATTTTGTTTACTGACCACCAGTGGTGAATCGCATTTTCATGGAGCAACTCCACAAAAAACTGATAGGATATAAGTGTGATACACCAAAATGCTCGTATGGACAAGGCCTATTAGTGTCCATACTTAGAAATGCGGCGACTAGTCTAGGTATTCCACAAATTCAGATTTTGTTTACCGACCACCATTGGTGAATCACATTTTCATGGAGCAACTCCACAAAAAACTGATAGGATATAAGTGTGGTATACCAAAATGTTCGTATGAATAAGGCCTATTAGTGTCCATACTTAGAAATGCGGCGACTAGTCTAGGTATTCCAGAAATTCAAATTTTGTTTACTGACCACCAGTGGTGAATCGCATTTTCATGGAGCAACTCCACAAAAAGCTGATAGGATATAAGTGTGATACACCAAAATACTCGTATGGACAAGGCCTATTAGTGTCCATACTTAGAAATGCGGCGACTAGTCTAGGTATTCCACAAATTCAGATTTTGTTTACCGACCACCATTGGTGAATCACATTTTTATGGAGCAACTCCACAAAAAACTGATAGGATATAAGTGTGATACACCAAAATGCTCGTATGCATAAGGCCTATTAGTGTCCATACTTAGAAACGCGCGACTAGGCTAGGTATTCCACAAATTCAGATTTTGTTTACCGACCACCATTGGTGAATCACATTTTCATGGAGCAACTCCACAAAAAACTGATAGGATATAAGTGTGATACACCAAAATGCTCGTATGGACAAGGCCTATTAGTGTCCATACTTAGAAATGCGGCGACTAGTCTAGGTATTCCACAAATTCAGATTTTGTTTACTGACCACCAGTGGTGAATCGCATTTTCATGGAGCAACTCCACAAAAAACTGATAGGATATAAGTGTGGTATACCAAAATGTTCGTATGAATAAGGCCTATTAGCGTCCATACTTAGAAATGCGGCGACTAGTCTAGGTATTCCAGAAATTTAAATTTTGTTTACTGACCACCAGTGGTGAATCGCATTTTCATGGAGCAACTCCACAAAAAACTGATAGGATATAAGTGTGATACACCAAAATGCTCGTATGCATAAGGCCTATTAGTGTCCATACTCAGAAACGCGCGACTAGTCTAGGTATTCCACAAATTCAGATTTTGTTTACCGACCACCATTGGTGAATCACATTTTCATGGAGCAACTCCACAAAAAACTGATAGGATATAAGTGTGATACACCAAAATGCTCGTATGGACAAGGCCTATTAGTGTCCATACTTAGAAATGCGGCGACTAGTCTAGGTATTCCACAAATTCAGATTTTGTTTACTGACCACCAGTGGTGAATCGCATTTTCATGGAGCAACTCCACAAAAAACTGATAGGATATAAGTGTGGTATACCAAAATGTTCGTATGAATAAGGCCTATTAGTGTCCATACTTAGAAATGCGGCGACTAGTCTAGGTATTCCACAAATTCAGATTTTGTTTACCGACCACCATTGGTGAATCACATTTTCATGGAGCAACTCCACAAAAAACTGATAGGATATAAGTATGATACACCAAAATGTTCGCATGGACAAGGCCTATTAGTGTCCATACTTAGAAATGCGGCGACTAGTCTAGGTATTCCACAAATTCAGATTTTGTTTACTGACCACCAGTGGTGAATCGCATTTTCATGGAGCAACTCCACAAAAAACTGATAGGATATAAGTGTGATACACCAAAATGCTCGTATGGACAAGGCCTATTAGTGTCCATACTTAGAAATGCGGCGACTAGTCTAGGTATTCCACAAATTCAGATTTTGTTTACTGACCACCATTGGTGAATCACATTTTCATGGAGCAACTCCACAAAAAACTGATAGGATATAAGTGTGATACACCAAAATGCTCGTATGGACAAGGCCTATTAGTGTCCATACTTAGAAATGCGGCGACTAGTCTAGGTATTCCACAAATTCAGATTTTGTTTACCGACCACCATTGGTGAATCACATTTTCATGGAGCAACTCCACAAAAAACTGATAGGATATAAGTATGATACACCAAAATGTTCGCATGGATAAGGCCTATTAGTGTCCATACTTAGAAATGCGGCGACTAGTCTAGGTATTCCACAAATTCAGATTTTGTTTACTGACCACCAGTGGTGAATCGCATTTTCATGGAGCAACTCCACAAAAAACTGATAGGATATAAGTGTGGTATACCAAAATGTTCGTATGAATAAGGCCTATTAGCGTCCATACTTAGAAATGCGGCGACTAGTCTAGGTATTCCAGAAATTCAAATTTTGTTTACTGACCACCAGTGGTGAATCGCATTTTCATGGAGCAACTCCACAAAAAACTGATAGGATATAAGTGTGGTATACCAAAATGTTCGTATGAATAAGACCTATTAGCGTCCATACTTAGAAATGCGGCGACTAGTCTAGGTATTCCAGAAATTTAAATTTTGTTTACTGACCACCAGTGGTGAATCGGATTTTCATGGAGCAACTACACAAAAAACTGATAGGATATAAGTATGATACACCAAAATGTTCGTATGGATAAGGTCTATTAGTGTCCATACTTAGAAATGCGGCGACTAGTCTAGGTATTCCAGAAATTCAAATTTTGTTTACTGACCACCAGTGGTGAATCGCATTTTCATGGAGCAACTCCACAAAAAACTGATAGGATATAAGTGTGATACACCAAAATGCTCGTATGGACAAGGCCTATTAGTGTCCATACTTAGAAATGCGGCGACTAGTCTAGGTATTCCACAAATTCAGATTTTGTTTACCGACCACCATTGGTGAATCACATTTTCATGGAGCAACTCCACAAAAAACTGATAGGATATAAGTGTGGTATACCAAAATGTTCGTATGAATAAGGCCTATTAGTGTCCATACTTAGAAATGCGGCGACTAGTCTAGGTATTCCAGAAATTCAAATTTTGTTTACTGACCACCAGTGGTGAATCGCATTTTCATGGAGCAACTCCACAAAAAACTGATAGGATATAAGTGTGATACACCAAAATGCTCGTATGGACAAGGCCTATTAGTGTCCATACTTAGAAATGCGGCGACTAGTCTAGGTATTCCACAAATTCAGATTTTGTTTACCGACCACCATTGGTGAATCACATTTTCATGGAGCAACTCCACAAAAAACTGATAGGATATAAGTGTGATACACCAAAATGCTCGTATGGATAAGGCCTATTAGCGTCCATACCTAGAAATGCGGCGACTAGTCTAGGTATTCCACAAATTCAGATTTTGTTTACCGACCACCATTGGAGAATCACATTTTCATGGAGCAACTCCACAAAAAACTGATTGGATATAAGTGTGGTATACCAAAATGTTCGTATGAATAAGGCCTATTAGTGTCCATACTTAGAAATGCGGCAACTAGTCTAGGTATTCCAGAAATTCAAATTTTGTTTACTGACCACCAGTGGTGAATCGCATTTTCATGGAGCAACTCCACAAAAAACTGATAGGATATAAGTGTGATACACCAAAATGCTCGTATGGATAAGGCCTATTAGTGTCCATACTTAGAAATGCGGCGACTAGTCTAGGTATTCCACAAATTCAGATTTTGTTTACCGACCACCATTGGTGAATCACATTTTCAAGGAGCAACTCCACAAAAAACTGATAGGATATAAGTATGATACACCAAAATGTTCGCATGGATAAGGCCTATTAGTGTCCATACTTAGAAATGCGGCGACTAGTCTAGGTATTCCACAAATTCAGATTTTGTTTACTGACCACCAGTGGTGAATCGCATTTTCATGGAGCAACTCCACAAAAAACTGATAGGATATAAGTGTGGTATACCAAAATGTTCGTATGAATAAGGCCTATTAGCGTCCATACTTAGAAATGCGGCGACTAGTCTAGGTATTCCAGAAATTCAAATTTTGTTTACTGACCACCAGTGGTGAATCGCATTTTCATGGAGCAACTCCACAAAAAACTGATAGGATATAAGTGTGGTATACCAAAATGTTCGTATGAATAAGACCTATTAGCGTCCATACTTAGAAATGCGGCGACTAGTGTAGGTATTCCAGAAATTCAAATTTTGTTTACTGACCACCAGTGGTGAATCGGATTTTCATGGAGCAACTACACAAAAAACTGATAGGATATAAGTGTGGTATACCAAAATGTTCGTATGAATAAGGCCTATTAGTGTCCATACTTAGAAATGCGGCGACTAGTCTAGGTATTCCAGAAATTCAAATTTTGTTTACTGACCACCAGTGGTGAATCGCATTTTCATGGAGCAACTCCACAAAAAACTGATAGGATATAAGTGTGATACACCAAAATGCTCGTATGGACAAGGCCTATTAGTGTCCATACTTAGAAATGCGGCGACTAGTCTAGGTATTCCACAAATTCAGATTTTGTTTACCGACCACCATTGGTGAATCACATTTTCATGGAGCAACTCCACAAAAAACTGATAGGATATAAGTGTGGTATACCAAAATGTTCGTATGAATAAGGCCTATTAGTGTCCATACTTAGAAATGTGGCGACTAGTCTAGGTATTCCAGAAATTCAAATTTTGTTTACTGACCACCAGTGGTGAATCGCATTTTCATGGAGCAACTCCACAAAAAACTGATAGGATATAAGTATGATACACCAAAATGTTCGCATGGATAAGGCCTATTAGTGTCCATACTTAGAAATGCGGCGACTAGTCTAGGTATTCCGCAAATTCAGATTTTGTTTACTGACCACCAGTGGTGAATCGCATTTTCATGGAGCAACTCCACAAAAAACTGATAGGATATAAGTGTGGTATACCAAAATGTTCGTATGAATAAGGCCTATTAGCGTCCATACTTAGAAATGCGGCGACTAGTCTAGGTATTCCAGAAATTCAAATTTTGTTTACTGACCACCAGTGGTGAATCGCATTTTCATGGAGCAACTCCACAAAAAACTGATAGGATATAAGTGTGGTATACCAAAATGTTCGTATGAATAAGACCTATTAGCGTCCATACTTAGAAATGCGGCGACTAGTCTAGGTATTCCAGAAATTCAAATTTTGTTTACTGACCACCAGTGGTGAATCGGATTTTCATGGAGCAACTACACAAAAAACTGATAGGATATAAGTATGATACACCAAAATGTTCGTATGGATAAGGTCTATTAGTGTCCATACTTAGAAATGCGGCGACTAGTCTAGGTATTCCAGAAATTCAAATTTTGTTTACTGACCACCAGTGGTGAATCGCATTTTCATGGAGCAACTCCACAAAAAACTGATAGGATATAAGTGTGATACACCAAAATGCTCGTATGGACAAGGCCTATTAGTGTCCATACTTAGAAATGCGGCGACTAGTCTAGGTATTCCACAAATTCAGATTTTGTTTACCGACCACCATTGGTGAATCACATTTTCATGGAGCAACTCCACAAAAAACTGATAGGATATAAGTGTGATACACCAAAATGCTCGTATGGATAAGGCCTATTAGCGTCCATACTTAGAAATGCGGCGACTAGACTAGGTATTCCAGAAATTCAAATTTTGTTTACCGACCACCATTGGTGAATCACATTTTCATGGAGCAACTCCACAAAAAACTGATAGGATATAAGTGTGGTATACCAAAATGTTCGTTTGAATAAGACCTATTAGCGTCCATACTTAGAAATGCGGCGACTAGTCTAGGTATTCCAGAAATTCAAATTTTGTTTACTGACCACCAGTGGTGAATCGGATTTTCATGGAGCAACTACACAAAAAACTGATAGGATATAAGTATGATACACCAAAATGTTCGTATGGATAAGGTCTATTAGTGTCCATACTTAGAAATGCGGCGACTAGTCTAGGTATTCCAGAAATTCAAATTTTGTTTACTGACCACCAGTGGTGAATCGCATTTTCATGGAGCAACTCCACAAAAAACTGATAGGATATAAGTGTGATACACCAAAATGCTCGTATGGACAAGGCCTATTAGTGTCCATACTTAGAAATGCGGCGACTAGTCTAGGTATTCCACAAATTCAGATTTTGTTTACCGACCACCATTGGTGAATCACATTTTCATGGAGCAACTCCACAAAAAACTGATAGGATATAAGTGTGGTATACCAAAATGTTCGTATGAATAAGGCCTATTAGTGTCCATACTTAGAAATGCGGCGACTAGTCTAGGTATTCCAGAAATTCAAATTTTGTTTACTGACCACCAGTGGTGAATCGCATTTTCATGGAGCAACTCCACAAAAAACTGATAGGATATAAGTGTGATACACCAAAATGCTCGTATGGACAAGGCCTATTAGTGTCCATACTTAGAAATGCGGCGACTAGTCTAGGTATTCCACAAATTCAGATTTTGTTTACCGACCACCATTGGTGAATCACATTTTCATGGAGCAACTCCACAAAAAACTGATAGGATATAAGTGTGGTATACCAAAATGTTCGTATGAATAAGGCCTATTAGTGTCCATACTTAGAAATGCGGCGACTAGTCTAGGTATTCCAGAAATTCAAATTTTGTTTACTGACCACCAGTGGTGAATCGCATTTTCATGGAGCAACTCCACAAAAAACTGATAGGATATAAGTGTGATACACCAAAATACTCGTATGGACAAGGCCTATTAGTGTCCATACTTAGAAATGCGGCGACTAGTCTAGGTATTCCACAAATTCAGATTTTGTTTACCGACCACCATTGGTGAATCACATTTTCATGGAGCAACTCCACAAAAAACTGATAGGATATAAGTGTGATACACCAAAATGCTCGTATGGATAAGGCCTATTAGCGTCCATACTTAGAAATGCGGCGACTAGTCTAGGTATTCCAGAAATTCAAATTTTGTTTACTGACCACCAGTGGTGAATCGCATTTTCATGGAGCAACTCCACAAAAAACTGATAGGATATAAGTGTGATACACCAAAATACTCGTATGGACAAGGCCTATTAGTGTCCATACTTAGAAATGCGGCGACTAGTCTAGGTATTCCACAAATTCAGATTTTGTTTACCGACCACCATTGGTGAATCACATTTTCATGGAGCAACTCCACAAAAAACTGATAGGATATAAGTGTGATACACCAAAATGCTCGTATGGATAAGGCCTATTAGCGTCCATACTTAGAAATGCGGCGACTAGACTAGGTATTCCAGAAATTCAAATTTTGTTTACCGACCACCATTGGTGAATCACATTTTCATGGAGCAACTCCACAAAAAACTGATAGGATATAAGTGTGGTATACCAAAATGTTCGTATGAATAAGACCTATTAGCGTCCATACTTAGAAATGCGGCGACTAGTCTAGGTATTCCAGAAATTCAAATTTTGTTTACTGACCACCAGTGGTGAATCGCATTTTCATGGAGCAACTCCACAAACAACTGATAGGATATAAGTGTGATACACCAAAATGCTCGTATGGACAAGGCCTATTAGTGTCCATACTTAGAAATGCGGCGACTAGTCTAGGTATTCCACAAATTCAGATTTTGTTTACCGACCACCATTGGTGAATCACATTTTCATGGAGCAACTCCACAAAAAACTGATAGGATATAAGTGTGGTATACCAAAATGTTCGTATGAATAAGGCCTATTAGTGTCCATACTTAGAAATGCGGCGACTAGTCTAGGTATTCCAGAAATTCAAATTTTGTTTACTGACCACCAGTGGTGAATCGCATTTTCATGGAGCAACTCCACAAAAAACTGATAGGATATAAGTGTGATACACCAAAATGCTCGTATGGACAAGGCCTATTAGTGTCCATACTTAGAAATGCGGCGACTAGTCTAGGTATTCCACAAATTCAGATTTTGTTTACCGACCACCATTGGTGAATCACATTTTCATGGAGCAACTCCACAAAAAACTGATAGGATATAAGTGTGGTATACCAAAATGTTCGTATGAATAAGGCCTATTAGTGTCCATACTTAGAAATGCGGCGACTAGTCTAGGTATTCCAGAAATTCAAATTTTGTTTACTGACCACCAGTGGTGAATCGCATTTTCATGGAGCAACTCCACAAAAAACTGATAGGATATAAGTGTGATACACCAAAATGCTCGTATGCATAAGGCCTATTAGTGTCCATACTTAGAAACGCGCGACTAGGCTAGGTATTCCACAAATTCAGATTTTGTTTACCGACCACCATTGGTGAATCACATTTTCATGGAGCAACTCCACAAAAAACTGATAGGATAAGTGTGATACACCAAAATGCTCGTATGGATAAGGCCTATTAGCGTCCATACTTAGAAATGCGGCGACTAGTCTAGGTATTCCACAAATTCAGATTTTGTTTACCGACCACCATTGGTGAATCACATTTTCATGGAGCAACTCCACAAAAAACTGATAGGATATAAGTGTGGTATACCAAAATGTTCGTATGAATAAGGCCTATTAGTGCCCATACTTAGAAATGCGGCGACTAGTCTAGGTATTCCAGAAATTCAAATTTTGTTTACTGACCACCAGTGGTGAATCGCATTTTCATGGAGCAACTCCACAAACAACTGATAGGATATAAGTGTGATACACCAAAATGCTCGTATGGACAAGGCCTATTAGTGTCCATACTTAGAAATGCGGCGACTAGTCTAGGTATTCCACAAATTCAGATTTTGTTTACCGACCACCATTGGTGAATCACATTTTCATGGAGCAACTCCACAAAAAACTGATAGGATATAAGTGTGGTATACCAAAATGTTCGTATGAATAAGGCCTATTAGTGTCCATACTTAGAAATGCGGCGACTAGTCTAGGTATTCCAGAAATTCAAATTTTGTTTACTGACCACCAGTGGTGAATCGCATTTTCATGGAGCAACTCCACAAAAAACTGATAGGATATAAGTGTGATACACCAAAATGCTCGTATGGACAAGGCCTATTAGTGTCCATACTTAGAAATGCGGCGACTAGTCTAGGTATTCCACAAATTCAGATTTTGTTTACCGACCACCATTGGTGAATCACATTTTCATGGAGCAACTCCACAAAAAACTGATAGGATATAAGTGTGGTATACCAAAATGTTCGTATGAATAAGGCCTATTAGTGTCCATACTTAGAAATGCGGCGACTAGTCTAGGTATTCCAGAAATTCAAATTTTGTTTACTGACCACCAGTGGTGAATCGCATTTTCATGGAGCAACTCCACAAAAAACTGATAGGATATAAGTGTGATACACCAAAATACTCGTATGGACAAGGCCTATTAGTGTCCATACTTAGAAATGCGGCGACTAGTCTAGGTATTCCACAAATTCAGATTTTGTTTACTGACCACCATTGGTGAATCACATTTTCATGGAGCAACTCCACAAAAAACTGATAGGATATAAGTGTGATACACCAAAATGCTCGTATGGACAAGGCCTATTAGTGTCCATACTTAGAAATGCGGCGACTAGTCTAGGTATTCCACAAATTCAGATTTTGTTTACCGACCACCATTGGTGAATCACATTTTCATGGAGCAACTCCACAAAAAACTGATAGGATATAAGTGTGGTATACCAAAATGTTCGTATGAATAAGGCCTATTAGTGTCCATACTTATAAATGCGGCGACTAGTCTAGGTATTCCAGAAATTCAAATTTTGTTTACTGACCACCAGTGGTGAATCGCATTTTCATGGAGCAACTCCACAAAAAACTGATAGGATATAAGTGTGATACACCAAAATGCTCGTATGCATAAGGCCTATTAGTGTCCATACTTAGAAACGCGCGACTAGGCTAGGTATTCCACAAATTCAGATTTTGTTTACCGACCACCATTGGTGAATCACATTTTCATGGAGCAACTCCACAAAAAACTGATAGGATAAGTGTGATACACCAAAATGCTCGTATGGATAAGGCCTATTAGCGTCCATACTTAGAAATGCGGCGACTAGTCTAGGTATTCCACAAATTCAGATTTTGTTTACCGACCACCATTGGTGAGTCACATTTTCATGGAGCATCTCCACAAAAAACTGATAGGATATAAGTATGATACACCAAAATGTTCGCATGGATAAGGCCTATTAGTGTCCATACTTAGAAATGCGGCGACTAGTCTAGGTATTCCACAAATTCAGATTTTGTTTACTGACCACCAGTGGTGGATCGCATTTTCATGGAGCAACTCCACAAAAAACTGATAGGATATAAGTGTGATACACCAAAATGCTCGTATGCATAAGGCCTATTAGTGTCCATACTTAGAAACGCGCGACTAGTCTAGGTATTCCACAAATTCAGATTTTGTTTACCGACCACCATTGGTGAATCACATTTTCATGGAGCAACTCCACAAAAAACTGATAGGATATAAGTGTGGTATACCAAAATGTTCGTATAATAAGGCCTATTAGTGTCCATACTTAGAAATGCGGCGACTAGTCTAGGTATTCCAGAAATTCAAATTTTGTTTACTGACCACCAGTGGTGAATCGCATTTTCATGGAGCAACTCCACAAAAAACTGATAGGATATAAGTGTGATACACCAAAATGCTCGTATGGATAAGGCCTATTAGCGTCCATACTTAGAAATGCGGCGACTAGACTAGGTATTCCAGAAATTCAAATTTTGTTTACCGACCACCATTGGTGAATCACATTTTCATGGAGCAACTCCACAAAAAACTGATAGGATATAAGTGTGGTATACCAAAATGTTCGTATGAATAAGACCTATTAGCGTCCATACTTAGAATTGCGGCGACTTGTCTAGGTATTCCAGAAATTCAAATTTTGTTTACTGACCACCAGTGGTGAATCGGATTTTCATGGAGCAACTACACAAAAAACTGATAGGATATAAGTGTGGTATACCAAAATGTTCGTATGAATAAGACCTATTAGCGTCCATACTTAGAAATGCGGCGACTAGTCTAGGTATTCCAGAAATTCAAATTTTGTTTACTGACCACCAGTGGTGAATCGGATTTTCATGGAGCAACTACACAAACCAAAATGTTCGTATGGATAAGGTCTATTAGTGTCCATACTTAGAAATGCGGCGACTAGTCTAGGTATTCCACAAATTCAGATTTTGTTTACCGACCACCATTGGTGAATCACATTTTCATGGAGCAACTCCACAAAAAACTGATAGGATATAAGTGTGGTATACCAAAATGTTCGTATGAATAAGGCCTATTAGTGTCCATACCTAGAAATGCGGCGACTAGTCTAGGTATTCCAGAAATTCAAATTTTATTTACTGACCACCAGTGGTGAATCGCATTTTCATGGAGCAACTCCACAAAAAACTGATAGGATATAAGTGTGATACACCAAAATGCTCGTATGGACAAGGCCTATTAGTGTCCATACTTAGAAATGCGGCGACTAGTCTAGGTATTCCACAAATTCAGATTTTGTTTACCGACCACCATTGGTGAAACACATTTTCATGGAGCAACTCCACAAAAAACTGATAGGATATAAGTGTGATACACCAAAATACTCGTATGGATAAGGCCTATTAGCGTCCATACTTAGAAATGCGGCGACTAGACTAGGTATTCCAGAAATTCAAATTTTGTTTACCGACCACCATTGGTGAATCACATTTTCATGGAGCAACTCCACAAAAAACTGATAGGATATAAGTGTGGTATACCAAAATGTTCGTATGAATAAGGCCTATTAGTGTCCATACTTAGAAATGCGGCGACTAGTCTAGGTATTCCAGAAATTCAAATTTTGTTTACTGACCACCAGTGGTGAATCGCATTTTCATGGAGCAACTCCACAAAAAACTGATAGGATATAAGTGTGATACACCAAAATGCTCGTATGCATAAGGCCTATTAGTGTCCGTACTTAGAAACGCGCGACTAGTCTAGGTATTCCACAAATTCAGATTTTGTTTACCGACCACCATTGGTGAATCACATTTTCATGGAGCAACTCCACAAAAAACTGATAGGATATAAGTGTGATACACCAAAATACTCGTATGGACAAGGCCTATTAGTGTCCATACTTAGAAATGCGGCGACTAGTCTAGGTATTCCACAAATTCAGATTTTGTTTACCGACCACCATTGGTGAATCACATTTTCATGGAGCAACTCCACAAAAAACTGATAGGATATAAGTGTGATACACCAAAATGCTCGTATGGATAAGGCCTATTAGCGTCCATACTTAGAAATGCGGCGACTAGACTAGGTATTCCAGAAATTCAAATTTTGTTTACCGACCACCATTGGTGAATCACATTTTCATGGAGCAACTCCACAAAAAACTGATAGGATATAAGTGTGGTATACCAAAATGTTCGTATGAATAAGACCTATTAGCGTCCATACTTAGAAATGCGGCGACTAGTCTAGGTATTCCAGAAATTCAAATTTTGTTTACTGACCACCAGTGGTGAATCGGATTTTCATGGAGCAACTACACAAAAAACTGATAGGATATAAGTATGATACACCAAAATGTTCGTATGGATAAGGTCTATTAGTGTCCATACTTAGAAATGCGGCGACTAGTCTAGGTATTCCAGAAATTCAAATTTTGTTTACTGACCACCAGTGGTGAATCGCATTTTCATGGAGCAACTCCACAAAAAACTGATAGGATATAAGTGTGATACACCAAAATGCTCGTATGGACAAGGCCTATTAGTGTCCATACTTAGAAATGCGGCGACTAATCTAGGTATTCCACAAATTCAGATTTTGTTTACCGACCACCATTGGTGAATCACATTTTCATGGAGCAACTCCACAAAAAACTGATAGGATATAAGTGTGGTATACCAAAATGTTCGTATGAATAAGGCCTATTAGTGTCCATACTTAGAAATGCGGCGACTAGTCTAGGTAAATGTTCGTATGGATAAGGTCTATTAGTGTCCATACTTAGAAATGCGGCGACTAGTCTAGGTATTCCAGAAATTCAAATTTTGTTTACTGACCACCAGTGGTGAATCGCATTTTCATGGAGCAACTCCACAAAAAACTGATAGAATATAAGTGTGATACACCAAAATGCTCGTATGGACAAGGCCTATTAGTGTCCATACTTAGAAATGCGGCGACTAGTCTAGGTATTCCACAAATTCAGATTTTGTTTACCGACCACCATTGGTGAATCACATTTTCATGGAGCAACTCCACAAAAAACTGATAGGATATAAGTGTGGTATACCAAAATGTTCGTATGAATAAGGCCTATTAGTGTCCATACTTAGAAATGCGGCGACTAGTCTAGGTATTCCAGAAATTCAAATTTTGTTTACTGACCACCAGTGGTGAATCGCATTTTCATGGAGCAACTCCACAAAAAACTGATAGGATATAAGTGTGATACACCAAAATACTCGTATGGACAAGGCCTATTAGTGTCCATACTTAGAAATGCGGCGACTAGTCTAGGTATTCCACAAATTCAGATTTTGTTTACCGACCACCATTGGTGAATCACATTTTCATGGAGCAACTCCACAAAAAACTGATAGGATATAAGTGTGATACACCAAAATGCTCGTATGGACAAGGCCTATTAGTGTCCATACTTAGAAATGCGGCGACTAGTCTAGGTATTCCACAAATTCAGATTTTGTTTACCGACCACCATTGGTGAATCACATTTTCATGGAGCAACTCCACAAAAAACTGATAGGATATAAGTGTGGTATACCAAAATGTTCGTATGAATAAGGCCTATTAGTGTCCATACTTATAAATGCTGCGACTAGTCTAGGTATTCCAGAAATTCAAATTTTGTTTACTGACCACCAGTGGTGAATCGCATTTTCATGGAGCAACTCCACAAAAAACTGATAGGATATAAGTGTGATACACCAAAATGCTCGTATGCATAAGGCCTATTAGTGTCCATACTTAGAAACGCGCGACTAGGCTAGGTATTCCACAAATTCAGATTTTGTTTACCGACCACCATTGGTGAATCACATTTTCATGGAGCAACTCCACAAAAAACTGATAGGATAAGTGTGATACACCAAAATGCTCGTATGGATAAGGCCTATTAGCGTCCATACTTAGAAATGCGGCGACTAGTCTAGGTATTCCACAAATTCAGATTTTGTTTACCGACCACCATTGGTGAATCACATTTTCATGGAGCAACTCCACAAAAAACTGATAGGATATAAGTGTGGTATACCAAAATGTTCGTATGAATAAGGCCTATTAGTGTCCATACTTAGAAATGCGGCGACTAGTCTAGGTATTCCAGAAATTCAAATTTTGTTTACTGACCACCAGTGGTGAATCGCATTTTCATGGAGCAACTCCACAAAAAACTGATAGGATATAAGTGTGATACACCAAAATGCTCGTATGGATAAGGCCTATTAGTGTCCATACTTAGAAATGCGGCGACTAGTCTAGGTATTCCACAAATTCAGATTTTGTTTACCGACCACCATTGGTGAGTCACATTTTCATGGAGCATCTCCACAAAAAACTGATAGGATATAAGTATGATACACCAAAATGTTCGCATGGATAAGGCCTATTAGTGTCCATACTTAGAAATGCGGCGACTAGTCTAGGTATTCCACAAATTCAGATTTTGTTTACTGACCACCAGTGGTGAATCGCATTTTCATGGAGCAACTCCACAAAAAACTGATAGGATATAAGTGTGGTATACCAAAATGTTCGTATGAATAAGGCCTATTAGCGTCCATACTTAGAAATGCGGCGACTAGTCTAGGTATTCCAGAAATTCAAATTTTGTTTACTGACCACCAGTGGTGAATCGCATTTTCATGCAGCAACTCCACAAAAAACTGATAGGATATAAGTGTGGTATACCAAAATGTTCGTATGAATAAGACCTATTAGCGTCCATACTTAGAAATGCGGCGACTAGTCTAGGTATTCCAGAAATTCAAATTTTGTTTACTGACCACCAGTGGTGAATCGGATTTTCATGGAGCAACTACACAAAAAACTGATAGGATATAAGTATGATACACCAAAATGTTCGTATGGATAAGGTCTATTAGTGTCCATACTTAGAAATGCGGCGACTAGTCTAGGTATTCCAGAAATTCAAATTTTGTTTACTGGCCACCAGTGGTGAATCGCATTTTCATGGAGCAACTCCACAAAAAACTGATAGGATATAAGTGTGATACACCAAAATGCTCGTATGGACAAGGCCTATTAGTGTCCGTACTTAGAAATGCGGCGACTAGTCTAGGTATTCCACAAATTCAGATTTTGTTTACCGACCACCATTGGTGAATCACATTTTCATGGAGCAACTCCACAAAAAACTGATAGGATATAAGTGTGGTATACCAAAATGTTCGTATGAATAAGGCCTATTAGTGTCCATACTTAGAAATGCGGCGACTAGTCTAGGTATTCCAGAAATTCAAATTTTGTTTACTGACCACCAGTGGTGAATCGCATTTTCATGGAGCAACTCCACAAAAAACTGATAGGATATAAGTGTGATACACCAAAATGCTCGTATGGACAAGGCCTATTAGTGTCCATACTTAGAAATGCGGCGACTAGTCTAGGTATTCCACAAATTCAGATTTTGTTTACCGACCACCATTGGTGAAACACATTTTCATGGAGCAACTCCACAAAAAACTGATAGGATATAAGTGTGATACACCAAAATGCTCGTATGGATAAGGCCTATTAGCGTCCATACTTAGAAATGCGGCGACTAGACTAGGTATTCCAGAAATTCAAATTTTGTTTACCGACCACCATTGGTGAATCACATTTTCATGGAGCAACTCCACAAAAAACTGATAGGATATAAGTGTGGTATACCAAAATGTTCGTATGAATAAGGCCTATTAGTGTCCATACTTAGAAATGCGGCGACTAGTCTAGGTATTCCAGAAATTCAAATTTTGTTTACTGACCACCAGTGGTGAATCGCATTTTCATGGAGCAACTCCACAAAAAACTGATAGGATATAAGTGTGATACACCAAAATGCTCGTATGGATAAGGCCTATTAGCGTCCATACTTAGAAATGCGGCGACTAGACTAGGTATTCCAGAAATTCAAATTTTGTTTACCGACCACCATTGGTGAATCACATTTTCATGGAGCAACTCCACAAAAAACTGATAGGATATAAGTGTGGTATACCAAAATGTTCGTATGAATAAGGCCTATTAGTGTCCATACTTATAAATGCGGCGACTAGTCTAGGTATTCCAGAAATTCAAATTTTGTTTACTGACCACCAGTGGTGAATCGCATTTTCATGGAGCAACTCCACAAAAAACTGATAGGATATAAGTGTGATACACCAAAATGCTCGTATGCATAAGGCCTATTAGTGTCCATACTTAGAAACGCGCGACTAGGCTAGGTATTCCACAAATTCAGATTTTGTTTACCGACCACCATTGGTGAATCACATTTTCATGGAGCAACTCCACAAAAAACTGATAGGATATAAGTGTGGTATACCAAAATGTTCGTATGAATAAGGCCTATTAGTGTCCATACTTAGAAATGCGGCGACTAGTCTAGGTATTCCAGAAATTCAAATTTTGTTTACTGACCACCAGTGGTGAATCGCATTTTCATGGAGCAACTCCACAAAAAACTGATAGGATATAAGTGTGATACACCAAAATGCTCGTATGGATAAGGCCTATTAGCGTCCATACTTAGAAATGCGGCGACTAGTCTAGGTATTCCACAAATTCAGATTTTGTTTACCGACCACCATTGGTGAGTCACATTTTCATGGAGCATCTCCACAAAAAACTGATAGGATATAAGTATGATACACCAAAATGTTCGCATGAATAAGGCCTATTAGTGTCCATACTTAGAAATGCGGCGACTAGTCTAGGTATTCCACAAATTCAGATTTTGTTTACTGACCACCAGTGGTGAATCGCATTTTCATGGAGCAACTCCACAAAAAACTGATAGGATATAAGTGTGGTATACCAAAATGTTCGTATGAATAAGGCCTATTAGCGTCCATACTTAGAAATGCGGCGACTAGTCTAGGTATTCCAGAAATTCAAATTTTGTTTACTGACCACCAGTGGTGAATCGCATTTTCATGGAGCAACTCCACAAAAAACTGATAGGATATAAGTGTGGTATACCAAAATGTTCGTATGAATAAGACCTATTAGCGTCCATACTTAGAAATGCGGCGACTAGTCTAGGTATTCCAGAAATTCAAATTTTGTTTACTGACCACCAGTGGTGAATCGGATTTTCATGGAGCAACTACACAAAAAACTGATAGGATATAAGTATGATACACCAAAATGTTCGTATAGATAAGGTCTTTTAGTGTCCATACTTAGAAATGCGGCGACTAGTCTAGGTATTCCAGAAATTCAAATTTTGTTTACTGACCACCAGTGGTGAATCGCATTTTCATGGAGCAACTCCACAAAAAACTGATAGGATATAAGTGTGATACACCAAAATGCTCGTATGGACAAGGCCTATTAGTGTCCATACTTAGAAATGCGGCGACTGGTCTAGGTATTCCACAAATTCAGATTTTGTTTACCGACCACCATTGGTGAATCACATTTTCATGGAGCAACTCCACAAAAAACTGATAGGATATAAGTGTGGTATACCAAAATGTTCGTATGAATAAGGCCTATTAGTGTCCATACTTAGAAATGCGGCGACTAGTCTAGGTATTCCAGAAATTCAAATTTTGTTTACTGACCACCAGTGGTGAATCGCATTTTCATGGAGCAACTCCACAAAAAACTGATAGGATATAAGTGTGATACACCAAAATGCTCGTATGGACAAGGCCTATTAGTGTCCATACTTAGAAATGCGGCGACTAGTCTAGGTATTCCACAAATTCAGATTTTGTTTACCGACCACCATTGGTGAAACACATTTTCATGGAGCAACTCCACAAAAAACTGATAGGATATAAGTGTGATACACCAAAATGCTCGTATGGATAAGGCCTATTAGCGTCCATACTTAGAAATGCGGCGACTAGACTAGGTATTCCAGAAATTCAAATTTTGTTTACCGACCACCATTGGTGAATCACATTTTCATGGAGCAACTCCACAAAAAACTGATAGGATATAAGTGTGGTATACCAAAATGTTCGTATGAATAAGGCCTATTAGTGTCCATACATAGAAATGCGGCGACTAGTCTAGGTATTCCAGAAATTCAAATTTTGTTTACTGACCACCAGTGGTGAATCGCATTTTCATGGAGCAACTCCACAAAAAACTGATAGGATATAAGTGTGATACACCAAAATGCTCGTATGCATAAGGCCTATTAGTGTCCATACTTAGAAACGCGCGACTAGTCTAGGTATTCCACAAATTCAGATTTTGTTTACCGACCACCATTGGTGAATCACATTTTCATGGAGCAACTCCACAAAAAACTGATAGGATATAAGCATGATACACCAAAATTTTCGCATGGATAAGGCCTATTAGTGTCCATACTTAGAAATGCGGCGACTAGTCTAGGTATTCCACAAATTCAGATTTTGTTTACTGACCACCAGTGGTGAATCGCATTTTCATGGAGCAACTCCACAAAAAACTGATAGGATATAAGTGTGGTATACCAAAATGTTCGTATGAATAAGGCCTATTAGCGTCCATACTTAGAAATGCGGCGACTAGTCTAGGTATTCCACAAATTCAGATTTTGTTTACTGACCACCAGTGGTGAATCGCATTTTCATGGAGCAACTCCACAAAAAACTGATAGGATATAAGTGTGGTATACCAAAATGTTCGTATGAATAAGACCTATTAGCGTCCATACTTAGAAATGCGGCGACTAGTCTAGGTATTCCAGAAATTCAAATTTTGTTTACTGACCTCCAGTGGTGAATCGGATTTTCATGGAGCAACTCCACAAAAAACTGATAGGATATAAGTGTGGTATACCAAAATGTTCGTATGAATAAGGCCTATTAGTGTCCATACTTAGAAATGCGGCGGCTAGTCTAGGTATTCCAGAAATTCAAATTTTGTTTACTGACCACCAGTGGTGAATCGCATTTTCATGGAGCAACTCCACAAAAAACTGATAGGATATAAGTGTGATACAGCAAAATGCTCGTATGGACAAGGCCTATTAGTGTCCATACTTAGAAATGCGGCGAATAGTCTAGGTATTCCACAAATTCAGATTTTGTTTACCGACCACCATTGGTGAATCACATTTTCATGGAGCAACTCCACAAAAAACTGATAGGATATAAGTGTTGTATACCAAAATGTTCGTATGAATAAGGCCTATTAGCGTCCATACTTAGAAATGCGGCGACTAGTCTAGGTATTCCAGAAATTCAAATTTTGTTTACTGACCACCAGTGGTGAATCGCATTTTCATGGAGCAACTCCACAAAAAACTGATAGGATATAAGTGTGGTATACCAAAATGTTCGTATGAATAAGACCTATTAGCGTCCATACTTAGAAATGCGGCGACTAGTCTAGGTATTCCAGAAATTCAAATTTTGTTTACTGACCACCAGTGGTGAATCGCATTTTCATGGAGCAACTCCACAAAAAACTGATAGGATATAAGTGTGATACACCAAAATGCTCGTATGCATAAGGCCTATTAGTGTCCATACTTAGAAACGCGCGACTAGTCTAGGTATTCCACAAATTCAGATTTTGTTTACCGACCACCATTGGTGAATCACATTTTCATGGAGCAACTCCACAAAAAACTGATAGGATATAAGTGTGATACACCAAAATGCTCGTATGGACAAGGCCTATTAGTGTCCATACTTAGAAATGCGGCGACTAGTCTAGGTATTCCAGAAATTCAAATTTTGTTTACCGACCACCATTGGTGAATCACATTTTCATGGAGCAACTCCACAAAAAACTGATAGGATATAAGTGTGGTATACCAAAATGTTCGTATGAATAAGGCCTATTAGTGTCCATACTTAGAAATGTGGCGACTAGTCTAGGTATTCCAGAAATTCAAATTTTGTTTACTGACCACCAGTGGTGAATCGCATTTTCATGGAGCAACTCCACAAAAAACTGATAGGATATAAGTGTGATACACCAAAATGCTCGTATGCATAAGGCCTATTAGTGTCCATACTTAGAAACGCGCGACTAGTCTAGGTATTCCACAAATTCAGATTTTGTTTACCGACCACCATTGGTGAATCACATTTTCATGGAGCAACTCCACAAAAAACTGATAGGATATAAGTGTGATACACCAAAATGCTCGTATGGATAAGGCCTATTAGCGTCCATACTTAGAAATGCGGCGGCTAGTCTAGGTATTCCACAAATTCAGATTTTGTTTACCGACCACCATTGGTGAATCACATTTTCATGGAGCAACTCCACAAAAAACTGATTGGATATAAGTGTGGTATACCAAAATGTTCGTATGAATAAGGCCTATTAGTGTCCATACTTAGAAATGCGGCGACTAGTCTAGGTATTCCAGAAATTCAAATTTTGTTTACTGACCACCAGTGGTGAATCGCATTTTCATGGAGCAACTCCACAAAAAACTGATAGGATATAAGTGTGATACACCAAAATGCTCGTATGGATAAGGCCTATTAGTGTCCATACTTAGAAATGCGGCGACTAGTCTAGGTATTCCACAAATTCAGATTTTGTTTACCGACCACCATTGGTGAATCACATTTTCATGGAGCAACTCCACAAAAAACTGATAGGATATAAGTATGATACACCAAAATGTTCGCATGGATAAGGCCTATTAGTGTCCATACTTAGAAATGCGGCGACTAGTCTAGGTATTCCAGAAATTCAAATTTTGTTTACTGACCACCAGTGGTGAATCGCATTTTCATGGAGCAACTCCACAAAAAACTGATAGGATATAAGTGTGGTATACCAAAATGTTCGTATGAATAAGACCTATTAGCGTCCATACTTAGAAATGCGGCGACTAGTCTAGGTATTCCAGAAATTCAAATTTTGTTTACTGACCACCAGTGGTGAATCGGATTTTCATGGAGCAACTACACAAAAAACTGATAGGATATAAGTATGATACACCAAAATGTTCGTATGGATAAGGTCTATTAGTGTCCATACTTAGAAATGCGGCGACTAGTCTAGGTATTCCAGAAATTCAAATTTTGTTTACTGACCACCAGTGGTGAATCGCATTTTCATGGAGCAACTCCACAAAAAACTGATAGGATATAAGTGTGATACACCAAAATGCTCGTATGGACAAGGCCTATTAGTGTCCATACTTAGAAATGCGGCGACTAGTCTAGGTATTCCACAAATTCAGATTTTGTTTACCGACCACCATTGGTGAATCACATTTTCATGGAGCAACTCCACAAAAAACTGATAGGATATAAGTGTGGTATACCAAATGTTCGTATGAATAAGGCCTATTAGTGTCCATACTTAGAAACGCGCGACTAGTCTAGGTATTCCACAAATTCAGATTTTGTTTACCGACCACCATTGGTGAATCACATTTTCATGGAGCAACTCCACAAAAAACTGATAGGATATAAGTGTGGTATACCAAAATGTTCGTATGAATAAGGCCTATTAGTGTCCATACTTAGAAATGCGGCGACTAGTCTAGGTATTCCAGAAATTCAAATTTTGTTTACTGACCACCAGTGGTGAATCGCATTTTCATGGAGCAACTCCACAAAAAACTGATAGGATATAAGTGTGATACACCAAAATGCTCGTATGCATAAGGCCTATTAGCGTCCATACTTAGAAACGCGCGACTAGTCTAGGTATTCCACAAATTCAGATTTTGTTTACCGACCACCATTGGTGAATCACATTTTCATGGAGCAACTCCACAAAAAACTGATAGGATATAAGTATGATACACCAAAATTTTCGCATGGATAAGGCCTATTAGTGTTCATACTTAGAAATGCGGCGACTAGTCTAGGTATTCCACAAATTCAGATTTTGTTTACTGACCACCAGTGGTGAATCGCATTTTCATGGAGCAACTCCACAAAAAACTGATAGGATATAAGTGTGGTATACCAAAATGTTCGTATGAATAAGGCCTATTAGTGTCCATACTTAGAAATGCGGCGACTATTCTAGGTATTCCAGAAATTCCAATTTTGTTTACTGACCATCAGTGGTGAATCGCATATTCATGGAGCAACTCCACAAAAAACTGATAGGATATAAGTGTGATACACCAAAATGCTCGTATGGATAAGGCCTATTAGTGTCCATACTTAGAAATGCGGCGACTAGTCTAGGTATTCCACAAATTCAGATTTTGTTTACCGACCACCATTGGTGAATCACATTTTCATGGAGCAACTCCACAAAAAACTGATAGGATATAAGTATGATACACCAAAATTTTCGCATGGATAAGGCCTATTAGTGTCCATACTTAGAAATGCGGCGACTAGTCTAGGTATTCCACAAATTCAGATTTTGTTTACTGACCACCAGTGGTGAATCGCATTTTCATGGAGCAACTCCACAAAAAACTGATAGGATATAAGTGTGGTATACCAAAATGTTCGTATGAATAAGACCTATTAGCGTCCATACTTAGAAATGCGGCGACTAGTCTAGGTATTCCAGAAATTCAAATTTTGTTTACTGACCACCAGTGGTGAATCGCATTTTCATGGAGCAACTCCACAAAAAACTGATAGGATATAAGTGTGGTATACCAAAATGTTCGTATGAATAAGACCTATTAGCGTCCATACTTAGAAATGCGGCGACTAGTCTAGGTATTCCAGAAATTCAAATTTTGTTTACTGACCACCAGTGGTGAATCGCATTTTCATGGAGCAACTCCACAAAAAACTGATAGGATATAAGTGTGGTATACCAAAATATTCGTATGAATAAGACCTATTAGCGTCCATACTTAGAAATGCGGCGACTAGTCTAGGTATTCCAGAAATTCAAATTTTGTTTACTGACCTCCAGTGGTGAATCGGATTTTCATGGAGCAACTCCACAAAAAACTGATAGGATATAAGTGTGGTATACCAAAATGTTCGTATGAATAAGACCTATTAGTGTCCATACTTAGAAATGCGGCGACTAGTCTAGGTATTCCAGAAATTCAAATTTTGTTTACTGACCACCAGTGGTGAATCGCATTTTCATGGAGCAACTCCACAAAAAACTGATAGGATATAAGTGTGATACAGCAAAATGCTCGTATGGACAAGGCCTATTAGTGTCCATACTTAGAAATGCGGCGAATAGTCTAGGTATTCCACAAATTCAGATTTTGTTTACCGACCACCATTGGTGAATCACATTTTCATGGAGCAACTCCACAAAAAACTGATAGGATATAAGTGTGATACACCAAAATGCTCGTATGGATAAGGCCTATTAGCGTCCATACTTAGAAATGCGGCGACTAGTCTAGGTATTCCAGAAATTCAAATTTTGTTTACTGACCACCAGTGGTGAATCGCATTTTCATGGAGCAACTCCACAAAAAACTGATAGGATATAAGTGTGATACACCAAAATGCTCGTATGGACAAGGCCTATTAGTGTCCATACTTAGAAATGCGGCGACTAGTCTAGGTATTCCACAAATTCAGATTTTGTTTACCGACCACCATTGGTGAATCACATTTTCATGGAGCAACTCCACAAAAAACTGATAGGATATAAGTGTGGTATACCAAATGTTCGTATGAATAAGGCCTATTAGTGTCCATACTTAGAAATGCGGCGACTAGTCTAGGTATTCCAGAAATTCAAATTTTGTTTACTGACCACCAGTGGTGAATCGCATTTTCATGGAGCAACTCCACAAAAAACTGATAGGATATAAGTGTGGTATACCAAAATGTTCGTATGAATAAGGCCTATTAGTGTCCATACTTAGAAATGCGGCGACTAGTCTAGGTATTCCACAAATTCAGATTTTGTTTACTGACCACCAGTGGTGAATCGCATTTTCATGGAGCAACTCCACAAAAAACTGATAGGATATAAGTGTGGTATACCAAAATGTTCGTATGAATAAGGCCTATTAGCGTCCATACTTAGAAATGCGGCGACTAGTCTAGGTATTCCAGAAATTCAAATTTTGTTTACTGACCACCAGTGGTGAATCGCATTTTCATGGAGCAACTCCACAAAAAACTGATAGGATATAAGTGTGGTATACCAAAATGTTCGTATGAATAAGACCTATTAGCGTCCATACTTAGAAATGCGGCGACTAGTCTAGGTATTCCAGAAATTCAAATTTTGTTTACTGACCACCAGTGGTGAATCGGATTTTCATGGAGCAACTACACAAAAAACTGATAGGATATAAGTATGATACACCAAAATGTTCGTATGGATAAGGTCTATTAGTGTCCATACTTAGAAATGCGGCGACTAGTCTAGGAATTCCAGAAATTAAAATTTTGTTTACTGACCACCAGTGGTGAATCGCATTTTCATGGAGCAACTCCACAAAAAACTGATAGGATATAAGTGTGATACACCAAAATGCTCGTATGGACAAGGCCTATTAGTGTCCATACTTAGAAATGCGGCGACTAGTCTAGGTATTCCACAAATTCAGATTTTGTTTACTGACCACCAGTGGTGAATCGCATTTTCATGGAGCAACTCCACAAAAAACTGATAGGATATAAGTGTGGTATACCAAAATGTTCGTATGAATAAGACCTATTAGCGTCCATACTTAGAAATGCGGCGACTAGTCTAGGTATTCCAGAAATTCAAATTTTGTTTACTGACCACCAGTGGTGAATCGCATTTTCATGGAGCAACTCCACAAAAAACTGATAGGATATAAGTGTGGTATACCAAAATGTTCGTATGAATAAGACCTATTAGCGTCCATACTTAGAAATGCGGCGACTAGTCTAGGTATTCCAGAAATTCAAATTTTGTTTACTGACCACCAGTGGTGAATCGCATTTTCATGGAGCAACTCCACAAAAAACTGATAGGATATAAGTGTGGTATACCAAAATATTCGTATGAATAAGACCTATTAGCGTCCATACTTAGAAATGCGGCGACTAGTCTAGGTATTCCAGAAATTCAAATTTTGTTTACTGACCTCCAGTGGTGAATCGGATTTTCATGGAGCAACTCCACAAAAAACTGATAGGATATAAGTGTGGTATACCAAAATGTTCGTATGAATAAGACCTATTAGTGTCCATACTTAGAAATGCGGCGACTAGTCTAGGTATTCCAGAAATTCAAATTTTGTTTACTGACCACCAGTGGTGAATCGCATTTTCATGGAGCAACTCCACAAAAAACTGATAGGATATAAGTGTGATACAGCAAAATGCTCGTATGGACAAGGCCTATTAGTGTCCATACTTAGAAATGCGGCGAATAGTCTAGGTATTCCACAAATTCAGATTTTGTTTACCGACCACCATTGGTGAATCACATTTTCATGGAGCAACTCCACAAAAAACTGATAGGATATAAGTGTGATACACCAAAATGCTCGTATGGATAAGGCCTATTAGCGTCCATACTTAGAAATGCGGCGACTAGTCTAGGTATTCCAGAAATTCAAATTTTGTTTACTGACCACCAGTGGTGAATCGCATTTTCATGGAGCAACTCCACAAAAAACTGATAGGATATAAGTGTGATACACCAAAATGCTCGTATGGACAAGGCCTATTAGTGTCCATACTTAGAAATGCGGCGACTAGTCTAGGTATTCCACAAATTCAGATTTTGTTTACCGACCACCATTGGTGAATCACATTTTCATGGAGCAACTCCACAAAAAACTGATAGGATATAAGTGTGGTATACCAAAATGTTCGTATGAATAAGGCCTATTAGCGTCCATACTTAGAAATGCGGCGACTAGTCTAGGTATTCCAGAAATTCAAATTTTGTTTACTGACCACCAGTGGTGAATCGCATTTTCATGGAGCAACTCCACAAAAAACTGATAGGATATAAGTGTGGTATACCAAAATGTTCGTATGAATAAGACCTATTAGCGTCCATACTTAGAAATGCGGCGACTAGTCTAGGTATTCCAGAAATTCAAATTTTGTTTACTGACCACCAGTGGTGAATCGGATTTTCATGGAGCAACTACACAAAAAACTGATAGGATATAAGTATGATACACCAAAATGTTCGTATGGATAAGGTCTATTAGTGTCCATACTTAGAAATGCGGCGACTAGTCTAGGAATTCCAGAAATTAAAATTTTGTTTACTGACCACCAGTGGTGAATCGCATTTTCATGGAGCAACTCCACAAAAAACTGATAGGATATAAGTGTGATACACCAAAATGCTCGTATGGACAAGGCATATTAGTGTCCATACTTAGAAATGCGGCGACTAGTCTAGGTATTCCACAAATTCAGATTTTGTTTACCGACCACCATTGGTGAATCACATTTTCATGGAGCAACTCCACAAAAAACTGACAGGATATAAGTGTGGTATACCAAAATGTTCGTATGAATAAGGCCTATTAGTGTCCATACTTAGAAATGCGGCGACTAGTCTAGGTATTCCAGAAATTCAAATTTTGTTTACTGACCACCAGTGGTGAATCGCATTTTCATGGAGCACCTCCACAAAAAACTGATAGGATATAAGTGTGATACACCAAAATGCTCGTATGGACAAGGCCTATTAGTGTCCATACTTAGAAATGCGGCGCCTAGTCTAGGTATTCCACAAATTCAGATTTTGTTTACCGACCACCATTGGTGAATCACATTTTCATGGAGCAACTCCACAAAAAACTGATAGGATATAAGTGTGGTATACCAAAATGTTCGTATGAATAAGGCCTATTAGTGTCCATACTTAGAAATGCGGCGACTAGTCTAGGTATTCCAGAAATTCAAATTTTGTTTACTGACCACCAGTGGTGAATCGCATTTTCATGGAGCAACTCCACAAAAAACTGATAGGATATAAGTGTGATACACCAAAATGCTCGTATGCATAAGGCCTATTAGTGTCCATACTTAGAAACGCGCGACTAGTCTAGGTATTCCACAAATTCAGATTTTGTTTACCGACCACCATTGGTGAATAACATTTTCATGGAGCAACTCCACAAAAAACTGATAGGATATAAGTGTGATACACCAAAATGCTCGTATGGATAAGGCCTATTAGCGTCCATACTTAGAAATGCGGCGACTAGTCTAGGTATTCCACAAATTCAGATTTTGTTTACCGACCACCATTGGTGAATCACATTTTCATGGAGCAACTCCACAAAAAACTGATTGGATATAAGTGTGGTATACCAAAATGTTCGTATGAATAAGGCCTATTAGTGTCCATACTTAGAAATGCGGCGACTAGTCTAGGTATTCCAGAAATTCAAATTTTGTTTACTGACCACCAGTGGTGAATCGCATTTTCATGGAGCAACTCCACAAAAAACTGATAGGATATAAGTGTGATACACCAAAATGCTCGTATGGATAAGGCCTATTAGTGTCCATACTTAGAAATGCGGCGACTAGTCTAGGTATTCCACAAATTCAGATTTTGTTTACCGACCACCATTGGTGAATCACATTTTCATGGAGCAACTCCACAAAAAACTGATAGGATATAAGTGTGATACACCAAAATGCTCGTATGGACAAGGCCTATTAGTGTCCATACTTAGAAATGCGGCGACTAGTCTAGGTATTCCACAAATTCAGATTTTGTTTACCGACCACCATTGGTGAATCACATTTTCATGGAGCAACTCCACAAAAAACTGATAGGATATAAGTGTGGTATACCAAAATGTTCGTATGAATAAGGCCTATTAGCGTCCATACTTAGAAATGCGGCGACTAGTCTAGGTATTCCAGAAATTCAAATTTTGTTTACTGACCACCAGTGGTGAATCGCATTTTCATGGAGCAACTCCACAAAAAACTGATAGGATATAAGTGTGGTATACCAAAATGTTCGTATGAATAAGACCTATTAGCGTCCATACTTAGAAATGCGGCGACTAGTCTAGGTATTCCAGAAATTCAAATTTTGTTTACTGACCACCAGTGGTGAATCACATTTTCATGGAGCAACTCCACAAAAAACTGATAGGATATAAGTGTGATACACCAAAATGCTCGTATGGACAAGGCCTATTAGTGTCCATACTTAGAAATGCGGCGACTAGTCTAGGTATTCCACAAATTCAGATTTTGTTTACCGACCACCATTGGTGAATCACATTTTCATGGAGCAACTCCACAAAAAATATAAGTGTGGTATACCAAAATGTTCGTATGAATAAGGCCTATTAGCGTCCATACTTAGAAATGCGGCGACTAGTCTAGGTATTCCAGAAATTCAAATTTTGTTTACTGACCACCAGTGGTGAATCGCATTTTCATGGAGCAACTCCACAAAAAACTGATAGGATATAAGTGTGGTATACCAAAATGTTCGTATGAATAAGACCTATTAGCGTCCATACTTAGAAATGCGGCGACTAGTCTAGGTATTCCAGAAATTCAAATTTTGTTTACTGACCACCAGTGGTGAATCGGATTTTCATGGAGCAACTACACAAAAAACTGATAGGATATAAGTATGATACACCAAAATGTTCGTATGGATAAGGTCTATTAGTGTCCATACTTAGAAATGCGGCGACTAGTCTAGGAATTCCAGAAATTAAAATTTTGTTTACTGACCACCAGTGGTGAATCGCATTTTCATGGAGCAACTCCACAAAAAACTGATAGGATATAAGTGTGATACACCAAAATGCTCGTATGGACAAGGCATATTAGTGTCCATACTTAGAAATGCGGCGACTATTCTAGGTATTCCAGAAATTCCAATTTTGTTTACTGACCATCAGTGGTGAATCGCATATTCATGGAGCAACTCCACAAAAAACTGATAGGATATAAGTGTGATACACCAAAATGCTCGTATGGATAAGGCCTATTAGTGTCCATACTTAGAAATGCGGCGACTAGTCTAGGTATTCCACAAATTCAGATTTTGTTTACCGACCACCATTGGTGAATCACATTTTCATGGAGCAACTCCACAAAAAACTGATAGGATATAAGTATGATACACCAAAATTTTCGCATGGATAAGGCCTATTAGTGTCCATACTTAGAAATGCGGCGACTAGTCTAGGTATTCCACAAATTCAGATTTTGTTTACTGACCACCAGTGGTGAATCGCATTTTCATGGAGCAACTCCACAAAAAACTGATAGGATATAAGTGTGGTATACCAAAATGTTCGTATGAATAAGACCTATTAGCGTCCATACTTAGAAATGCGGCGACTAGTCTAGGTATTCCAGAAATTCAAATTTTGTTTACTGACCACCAGTGGTGAATCGCATTTTCATGGAGCAACTCCACAAAAAACTGATAGGATATAAGTGTGGTATACCAAAATGTTCGTATGAATAAGACCTATTAGCGTCCATACTTAGAAATGCGGCGACTAGTCTAGGTATTCCAGAAATTCAAATTTTGTTTACTGACCACCAGTGGTGAATCGCATTTTCATGGAGCAACTCCACAAAAAACTGATAGGATATAAGTGTGGTATACCAAAATATTCGTATGAATAAGACCTATTAGCGTCCATACTTAGAAATGCGGCGACTAGTCTAGGTATTCCAGAAATTCAAATTTTGTTTACTGACCTCCAGTGGTGAATCGGATTTTCATGGAGCAACTCCACAAAAAACTGATAGGATATAAGTGTGGTATACCAAAATGTTCGTATGAATAAGACCTATTAGTGTCCATACTTAGAAATGCGGCGACTAGTCTAGGTATTCCAGAAATTCAAATTTTGTTTACTGACCACCAGTGGTGAATCGCATTTTCATGGAGCAACTCCACAAAAAACTGATAGGATATAAGTGTGATACAGCAAAATGCTCGTATGGACAAGGCCTATTAGTGTCCATACTTAGAAATGCGGCGAATAGTCTAGGTATTCCACAAATTCAGATTTTGTTTACCGACCACCATTGGTGAATCACATTTTCATGGAGCAACTCCACAAAAAATATAAGTGTGGTATACCAAAATGTTCGTATGAATAAGGCCTATTAGCGTCCATACTTAGAAATGCGGCGACTAGTCTAGGTATTCCAGAAATTCAAATTTTGTTTACTGACCACCAGTGGTGAATCGCATTTTCATGGAGCAACTCCACAAAAAACTGATAGGATATAAGTGTGGTATACCAAAATGTTCGTATGAATAAGACCTATTAGCGTCCATACTTAGAAATGCGGCGACTAGTCTAGGTATTCCAGAAATTCAAATTTTGTTTACTGACCACCAGTGGTGAATCGGATTTTCATGGAGCAACTACACAAAAAACTGATAGGATATAAGTATGATACACCAAAATGTTCGTATGGATAAGGTCTATTAGTGTCCATACTTAGAAATGCGGCGACTAGTCTAGGAATTCCAGAAATTAAAATTTTGTTTACTGACCACCAGTGGTGAATCGCATTTTCATGGAGCAACTCCACAAAAAACTGATAGGATATAAGTGTGATACACCAAAATGCTCGTATGGACAAGGCATATTAGTGTCCATACTTAGAAATGCGGCGACTATTCTAGGTATTCCAGAAATTCCAATTTTGTTTACTGACCATCAGTGGTGAATCGCATATTCATGGAGCAACTCCACAAAAAACTGATAGGATATAAGTGTGATACACCAAAATGCTCGTATGGATAAGGCCTATTAGTGTCCATACTTAGAAATGCGGCGACTAGTCTAGGTATTCCACAAATTCAGATTTTGTTTACCGACCACCATTGGTGAATCACATTTTCATGGAGCAACTCCACAAAAAACTGATAGGATATAAGTATGATACACCAAAATTTTCGCATGGATAAGGCCTATTAGTGTCCATACTTAGAAATGCGGCGACTAGTCTAGGTATTCCACAAATTCAGATTTTGTTTACTGACCACCAGTGGTGAATCGCATTTTCATGGAGCAACTCCACAAAAAACTGATAGGATATAAGTGTGGTATACCAAAATGTTCGTATGAATAAGACCTATTAGCGTCCATACTTAGAAATGCGGCGACTAGTCTAGGTATTCCAGAAATTCAAATTTTGTTTACTGACCACCAGTGGTGAATCGCATTTTCATGGAGCAACTCCACAAAAAACTGATAGGATATAAGTGTGGTATACCAAAATGTTCGTATGAATAAGACCTATTAGCGTCCATACTTAGAAATGCGGCGACTAGTCTAGGTATTCCAGAAATTCAAATTTTGTTTACTGACCACCAGTGGTGAATCGCATTTTCATGGAGCAACTCCACAAAAAACTGATAGGATATAAGTGTGGTATACCAAAATATTCGTATGAATAAGACCTATTAGCGTCCATACTTAGAAATGCGGCGACTAGTCTAGGTATTCCAGAAATTCAAATTTTGTTTACTGACCTCCAGTGGTGAATCGGATTTTCATGGAGCAACTCCACAAAAAACTGATAGGATATAAGTGTGGTATACCAAAATGTTCGTATGAATAAGACCTATTAGTGTCCATACTTAGAAATGCGGCGACTAGTCTAGGTATTCCAGAAATTCAAATTTTGTTTACTGACCACCAGTGGTGAATCGCATTTTCATGGAGCAACTCCACAAAAAACTGATAGGATATAAGTGTGATACAGCAAAATGCTCGTATGGACAAGGCCTATTAGTGTCCATACTTAGAAATGCGGCGAATAGTCTAGGTATTCCACAAATTCAGATTTTGTTTACCGACCACCATTGGTGAATCACATTTTCATGGAGCAACTCCACAAAAAACTGATAGGATATAAGTGTGATACACCAAAATGCTCGTATGGATAAGGCCTATTAGCGTCCATACTTAGAAATGCGGCGACTAGTCTAGGTATTCCAGAAATTCAAATTTTGTTTACTGACCACCAGTGGTGAATCGCATTTTCATGGAGCAACTCCACAAAAAACTGATAGGATATAAGTGTGATACACCAAAATGCTCGTATGGACAAGGCCTATTAGTGTCCATACTTAGAAATGCGGCGACTAGTCTAGGTATTCCACAAATTCAGATTTTGTTTACCGACCACCATTGGTGAATCACATTTTCATGGAGCAACTCCACAAAAAACTGATAGGATATAAGTGTGGTATACCAAAATGTTCGTATGAATAAGGCCTATTAGCGTCCATACTTAGAAATGCGGCGACTAGTCTAGGTATTCCAGAAATTCAAATTTTGTTTACTGACCACCAGTGGTGAATCGCATTTTCATGGAGCAACTCCACAAAAAACTGATAGGATATAAGTGTGGTATACCAAAATGTTCGTATGAATAAGACCTATTAGCGTCCATACTTAGAAATGCGGCGACTAGTCTAGGTATTCCAGAAATTCAAATTTTGTTTACTGACCACCAGTGGTGAATCGGATTTTCATGGAGCAACTACACAAAAAACTGATAGGATATAAGTATGATACACCAAAATGTTCGTATGGATAAGGTCTATTAGTGTCCATACTTAGAAATGCGGCGACTAGTCTAGGAATTCCAGAAATTAAAATTTTGTTTACTGACCACCAGTGGTGAATCGCATTTTCATGGAGCAACTCCACAAAAAACTGATAGGATATAAGTGTGATACACCAAAATGCTCGTATGGACAAGGCATATTAGTGTCCATACTTAGAAATGCGGCGACTAGTCTAGGTATTCCACAAATTCAGATTTTGTTTACCGACCACCATTGGTGAATCACATTTTCATGGAGCAACTCCACAAAAAACTGATAGGATATAAGTGTGGTATACCAAAATGTTCGTATGAATAAGGCCTATTAGTGTCCATACTTAGAAATGCGGCGACTAGTCTAGGTATTCCAGAAATTCAAATTTTGTTTACTGACCACCAGTGGTGAATCGCATTTTCATGGAGCACCTCCACAAAAAACTGATAGGATATAAGTGTGATACACCAAAATGCTCGTATGGACAAGGCCTATTAGTGTCCATACTTAGAAATGCGGCGCCTAGTCTAGGTATTCCACAAATTCAGATTTTGTTTACCGACCACCATTGGTGAATCACATTTTCATGGAGCAACTCCACAAAAAACTGATAGGATATAAGTGTGGTATACCAAAATGTTCGTATGAATAAGGCCTATTAGTGTCCATACTTAGAAATGCGGCGACTAGTCTAGGTATTCCAGAAATTCAAATTTTGTTTACTGACCACCAGTGGTGAATCGCATTTTCATGGAGCAACTCCACAAAAAACTGATAGGATATAAGTGTGATACACCAAAATGCTCGTATGCATAAGGCCTATTAGTGTCCATACTTAGAAACGCGCGACTAGTCTAGGTATTCCACAAATTCAGATTTTGTTTACCGACCACCATTGGTGAATCACATTTTCATGGAACAACTCCACAAAAAACTGATAGGATATAAGTGTGATACACCAAAATGCTCGTATGGACAAGGCCTATTAGTGTCCATACTTAGAAATGCGGCGACTAGTCTAGTTATTCCAGAAATTCAAATTTTGTTTACCGACCACCATTGGTGAATCACATTTTCATGGAGCAACTCCACAAAAAACTGATAGGATATAAGTGTGGTATACCAAAATGTTCGTATGAATAAGGCCTATTAGTGTCCATACTTAGAAATGCGGCGACTAGTCTAGGTATTCCAGAAATTCAAATTTTGTTTACTGACCACCAGTGGTGAATCGCATTTTCATGGAGCAACTCCACAAAAAACTGATAGGATATAAGTGTGATACACCAAAATGCTCGTATGCATAAGGCCTATTAGTGTCCATACTTAGAAACGCGCGACTAGTCTAAGTATTCCACAAATTCAGATTTTGTTTACCGACCACCATTGGTGAATAACATTTTCATGGAGCAACTCCACAAAAAACTGATAGGATATAAGTGTGATACACCAAAATGCTCGTATGGATAAGGCCTATTAGCGTCCATACTTAGAAATGCGGAGACTAGTCTAGGTATTCCACAAATTCAGATTTTGTTTACCGACCACCATTGGTGAATCACATTTTCATGGAGCAACTCCACAAAAAACTGATTGGATATAAGTGTGGTATACCAAAATGTTCGTATGAATAAGGCCTATTAGTGTCCATACTTAGAAATGCGGCGACTAGTCTAGGTATTCCAGAAATTCAAATTTTGTTTACTGACCACCAGTGGTGAATCGCATTTTCATGGAGCAACTCCACAAAAAACTGATAGGATATAAGTGTGATACACCAAAATGCTCGTATGGATAAGGCCTATTAGTGTCCATACTTAGAAATGCGGCGACTAGTCTAGGTATTCCACAAATTCAGATTTTGTTTACCGACCACCATTGGTGAATCACATTTTCATGGAGCAACTCCACAAAAAACTGATAGGATATAAGTATGATACACCAAAATGTTCGCATGGATAAGGCCTATTAGTGTCCATACTTAGAAATGCGGCGACTAGTCTAGGTATTCCAGAAATTCAAATTTTGTTTACTGACCACCAGTGGTGAATCGCATTTTCATGGAGCAACTCCACAAAAAACTGATAGGATATAAGTGTGGTATACCAAAATGTTCGTATGAATAAGACCTATTAGCGTCCATACTTAGAAATGCGGCGACTAGTCTAGGTATTCCAGAAATTCAAATTTTGTTTACCGACCACCATTGGTGAATCACATTTTCATGGAGCAACTCCACAAAAAACTGATAGGATATAAGTATGATACACCAAAATGTTCGCATGGATAAGGCCTATTAGTGTCCATACTTAGAAATGCGGCGACTAGTCTAGGTATTCCAGAAATTCAAATTTTGTTTACTGACCACCAGTGGTGAATCGCATTTTCATGGAGCAACTCCACAAAAAACTGATAGGATATAAGTGTGATACACCAAAATGCTCGTATAGACAAGGCCTATTAGTGTCCATACTTAGAAATGCGGCGACTAGTCTAGGTATTCCACAAATTCAGATTTTGTTTACCGACCACCATTGGTGAATCACATTTTCATGGAGCAAGTCCACAAAAAACTGATAGGATATAAGTGTGGTATACCAAAATGCTCGTATGGACAAGGCCTATTAGTGTCCATACTTAGAAATCCGGCGACTAGTCTAGGTATTCCAGAAATTCAAATTTTGTTTACCGACCACCATTGGTGAATCACATTTTCATGGAGCAACTCCACAAAAAACTGATAGGATATAAGTGTGGTATACCAAAATGTTCGTATGAATAAGGCCTATTAGTGTCCATACTTAGAAATGCGGCGACTAGTCTAGGTATTCCAGAAATTCAAATTTTATTTACCGACCACCATTGGTGAATCACATTTTCATGGAGCAACTCCACAAAAAACTGATAGGATATAAGTGTGGTATACCAAAATGTTCGTATGAATAAGGCCTATTAGTGTCCATACTTAGAAATGCGGCGACTAGTCTAGGTATTCCAGAAATTCAAATTTTGTTTACTGACCACCAGTGGTGAATCGCATTTTCATGGAGCAACTCCACAAAAAACTGATAGGATATAAGTGTGATACACCAAAATGCTCGTATGCATAAGGCCTATTAGCGTCCATACTTAGAAACGCGGCGACTAGTCTAGGTATTCCAGAAATTCAAATTTTGTTTACTGACCACCAGTGGTGAATCGCATTTTCATGGAGCAACTCCACAAAAAACTGATAGGATATAAGTGTGATACACCAAAATGCTCGTATGGACAAGGCCTATTAGTGTCCATACTTAGAAATGCGGCGACTAGTCTAGGTATTCCAGAAATTCAAATTTTGTTTACTGACCACCAGTGGTGAATCGCATTTTCATGGAGCAACTCCACAAAAAACTGATAGGATATAAGTGTGGTATACCAAAATGTTCGTATGAATAAGACCTGTTAGCGTCCATACTTAGAAATGCGGCGACTAGTCTAGGTATTCCAGAAATTCAAATTTTGTTTACCGACCACCATTGGTGAATCACATTTTCATGGAGCAACTCCACAAAAAACTGATAGGATATAAGTGTGGTATACCAAAATGTTCGTATGAATAAGGCCTATTAGTGTCCATACTTAGAAATGCGGCGACTAGTCTAGGTATTCCAGAAATTCAAATTTTGTTTACTGACCACCAGTGGTGAATCGCATTTTCATGGAGCAACTCCACAAAAAACTGATAGGATATAAGTGTGATACACCAAAATGCTCGTATGCATAAGGCCTATTAGTGTCCATACTTAGAAACGCGCGACTAGTCTAGGTATTCCACAAATTCAGATTTTGTTTACCGACCACCATTGGTGAATCACATTTTCATGGAGCAACTCCACAAAAAACTGATAGGATATAAGTGTGATACACCAAAATGCTCGTATGGATAAGGCCTATTAGCGTCCATACTTAGAAATGCGGCGACTAGTCTAGGTATTCCACAAATTCAGATTTTGTTTACCGACCACCATTGGTGAATCACATTTTCATGGAGCAACTCCACAAAAAACTGATTGGATATAAGTGTGGTATACCAAAATGTTCGTATGAATAAGGCCTATTAGTGTCCATACTTAGAAATGCGGCGACTAGTCTAGGTATTCCAGAAATTCAAATTTTGTTTACTGACCACCAGTGGTGAATCGCATTTTCATGGAGCAACTCCACAAAAAACTGATAGGATATAAGTGTGATACACCAAAATGCTCGTATGGATAAGGCCTATTAGTGTCCATACTTAGAAATGCGGCGACTAGTCTAGGTATTCCACAAATTCAGATTTTGTTTACCGACCACCATTGGTGAATCACATTTTCATGGAGCAACTCCACAAAAAACTGATAGGATATAAGTATGATACACCAAAATGTTCGCATGGATAAGGCCTATTAGTGTCCATACTTAGAAATGCGGCGACTAGTCTAGGTATTCCAGAAATTCAAATTTTGTTTACTGACCACCAGTGGTGAATCGCATTTTCATGGAGCAACTCCACAAAAAACTGATAGGATATAAGTGTGGTATACCAAAATGTTCGTATGAATAAGACCTGTTAGCGTCCATACTTAGAAATGCGGCGACTAGTCTAGGTATTCCAGAAATTCAAATTTTGTTTACTGACCACCAGTGGTGAATCGGATTTTCATGGAGCAACTACACAAAAAACTGATAGGATATAAGTATGATACACCAAAATGTTCGTATGGATAAGGTCTATTAGTGTCCATACTTAGAAATGCGGCGACTAGTCTAGGTATTCCAGAAATTCAAATTTTGTTTACTGACCACCAGTGGTGAATCGCATTTTCATGGAGCAACTCCACAAAAAACTGATAGGATATAAGTGTGATACACCAAAATGCTCGTATGGACAAGGCCTATTAGTGTCCATACTTAGAAATGCGGCGACTAGTCTAGGTATTCCACAAATTCAGATTTTGTTTACCGACCACCATTGGTGAATCACATTTTCATGGAGCAACTCCACAAAAAACTGATAGGATATAAGTGTGGTATACCAAAATGTTCGTATGAATAAGGCCTATTAGTGTCCATACTTAGAAATGCGGCGACTAGTCTAGGTATTCCAGAAATTCAAATTTTGTTTACTGACCACCAGTGGTGAATCGCATTTTCATGGAGCAACTCCACAAAAAACTGATAGGATATAAGTGTGGTATACCAAAATGTTCGTATGAATAAGACCTATTAGCGTCCATACTTAGAAATGCGGCGACTAGTCTAGGTATTCCAGAAATTCAAATTTTGTTTACTGACCACCAGTGGTGAATCGCATTTTCATGGAGCAACTCCACAAAAAACTGATAGGATATAAGTGTGATACACCAAAATGCTCGTATGGACAAGGCCTATTAGTGTCCATACTTAGAAATGCGGCGACTAGTCTAGGTATTCCACAAATTCAGATTTTGTTTACCGACCACCATTGGTGAATCACATTTTCATGGAGCAACTCCACAAAAAACTGATAGGATATAAGTGTGATACACCAAAATGCTCGTATGGATAAGGCCTATTAGCGTCCATACTTAGAAATGCGGCGACTAGTCTAGGTATTCCAGAAATTCAAATTTTGTTTACCGACCACCATTGGTGAATCACATTTTCATGGAGCAACTCCACAAAAAACTGATAGGATATAAGTGTGGTATACCAAAATGTTCGTATGAATAAGGCCTATTAGTGTCCATACTTAGAAATGCGGCGACTAGTCTAGGTATTCCAGAAATTCAAATTTTGCTTACTGACCACCAGTGGTGAATCGCATTTTCATGGAGCAACTCCACAAAAAACTGATAGGATATAAGTGTGATACACCAAAATGCTCGTATGCATAAGGCCTATTAGTGTCCATACTTAGAAACGCGCGACTTGTCTAGGTATTCCACAAATTCAGATTTTGTTTACCGACCACCATTGGTGAATCACATTTTCATGGAACAACTCCACAAAAAACTGATAGGATATAAGTGTGATACACCAAAATGCTCGTATGGACAAGGCCTATTAGTGTCCATACTTAGAAATCCGGCGACTAGTCTAGGTATTCCAGAAATTCAAATTTTGTTTACCGACCACCATTGGTGAATCACATTTTCATGGAGCAACTCCACAAAAAACTGATAGGATATAAGTGTGGTATACCAAAATGTTCGTATGAATAAGGCCTATTAGTGTCCATACTTAGAAATGCGGCGACTAGTCTAGGTATTCCAGAAATTCAAATTTTGTTTACTGACCACCAGTGGTGAATCGCATTTTCATGGAGCAACTCCACAAAAAACTGATAGGATATAAGTGTGATACACCAAAATGCTCGTATGCATAAGGCCTATTAGTGTCCATACTTAGAAACGCGCGACTAGTCTAGGTATTCCACAAATTCAGATTTTGTTTACCGACCACCATTGGTGAATCACATTTTCATGGAGCAACTCCACAAAAAACTGATAGGATATAAGTGTGATACACCAAAATGCTCGTATGGATAAGGCCTATTAGCGTCCATACTTAGAAATGCGGCGACTAGTCTAGGTATTCCACAAATTCAGATTTTGTTTACCGACCACCATTGGTGAATCACATTTTCATGGAGCAACTCCACAAAAAACTGATTGGATATAAGTGTGGTATACCAAAATGTTCGTATGAATAAGGCCTATTAGTGTCCATACTTAGAAATGCGGCGACTAGTCTAGGTATTCCAGAAATTCAAATTTTGTTTACTGACCACCAGTGGTGAATCGCATTTTCATGGAGCAACTCCACAAAAAAACTGATAGGATATAAGTGTGATACACCAAAATGCTCGTATGGATAAGGCCTATTAGTGTCCATACTTAGAAATGCGGCGACTAGTCTAGGTATTCCACAAATTCAGATTTTGTTTACCGACCACCATTGGTGAATCACATTTTCATGGAGCAACTCCACAAACAACTGATAGGATATAAGTATGATACACCAAAATGTTCGCATGGATAAGGCCTATTAGTGTCCATACTTAGAAATGCGGCGACTAGTCTAGGTATTCCAGAAATTCAAATTTTGTTTACTGACCACCAGTGGTGAATCACATTTTCATGGAGCAACTCCACAAAAAACTGATAGGATATAAGTGTGGTATACCAAAATGTTCGTATGAATAAGACCTATTAGCGTCCATACTTAGAAATGCGGCGACTAGTCTAGGTATTCCAGAAATTCAAATTTTGTTTACTGACCACCAGTGGTGAATCGGATTTTCATGGAGCAACTACACAAAAAACTGATAGGATATAAGTATGATACACCAAAATGTTCGTATGGATAAGGTCTATTAGTGTCCATACTTAGAAATGCGGCGACTAGTCTAGGTATTCCAGAAATTCAAATTTTGTTTACTGACCACCAGTGGTGAATCGCATTTTCATGGAGCAACTCCACAAAAAACTGATAGGATATAAGTGTGATACACCAAAATGCTCGTATGGACAAGGCCTATTAGTGTCCATACTTAGAAATGCGGCGACTAGTCTAGGTATTCCACAAATTCAGATTTTGTTTACCGACCACCATTGGTGAATCACATTTTCATGGAGCAACTCCACAAAAAACTGATAGGATATAAGTGTGGTATACCAAAATGTTCGTATGAATAAGGCCTATTAGTGTCCATACTTAGAAATGCGGCGACTAGTCTAGGTATTCCAGAAATTCAAATTTTGTTTACTGACCACCAGTGGTGAATCGCATTTTCATGGAGCAACTCCACAAAAAACTGATAGGATATAAGTGTGGTATACCAAAATGTTCGTATGAATAAGACCTATTAGCGTCCATACTTAGAAATGCGGCGACTAGTCTAGGCATTCCAGAAATTCAAATTTTGTTAACTGACCACCAGTGGTGAATCGGATTTTCATGGAGCAACTACACAAAAAACTGATAGGATATAAGTATGATACACCAAAATGTTCGTATGGATAAGGTCTATTAGTGTCCATACTTAGAAATGCGGCGACTAGTCTAGGTATTCCAGAAATTCAAATTTTGTTTACTGACCACCAGTGGTGAATCGCATTTTCATGGAGCAACTCCACAAAAAACTGATAGGATATAAGTGTGATACACCAAAATGCTCGTATGGACAAGGCCTATTAGTGTCCATACTTAGAAATGCGGCGACTAGTCTAGGTATTCCACAAATTCAGATTTTGTTTACCGACCACCATTGGTGAATCACATTTTCATGGAGCAACTCCACAAAAAACTGATAGGATATAAGTATGATACACCAAAATGTTCGCATGGATAAGGCCTATTAGTGTCCATACTTAGAAATGCGGCGACTAGTCTAGGTATTCCAGAAATTCAAATTTTGTTTACTGACCACCAGTGGTGAATCGGATTTTCATGGAGCAACTACACAAAAAACTGATAGGATATAAGTATGATACACCAAAATGTTCGTATGGATAAGGTCTATTAGTGTCCATACTTAGAAATGCGGCGACTAGTCTAGGTATTCCAGAAATTCAAATTTTGTTTACTGACCACCAGTGGTGAATCGCATTTTCATGGAGCAACTCCACAAAAAACTGATAGGATATAAGTGTGATACACCAAAATGCTCGTATGGACAAGGCCTATTAGTGTCCATACTTAGAAATGCGGCGACTAGTCTAGGTATTCCACAAATTCAGATTTTGTTTACCGACCACCATTGGTGAATCACATTTTCATGGAGCAACTCCACAAAAAACTGATAGGATATAAGTGTGATACACCAAAATGCTCGTATGGATAAGGCCTATTAGCGTCCATACTTAGAAATGCGGCGACTAGTCTAGGTATTCCAGAAATTCAAATTTTGTTTACCGACCACCATTGGTGAATCACATTTTCATGGAGCAACTCCACAAAAAACTGATAGGATATAAGTGTGATACACCAAAATGCTCGTATGGGTAAGGCCTATTAGCGTCCATACTTAGAAATGCGGCGACTAGTCTAGGTATTCCAGAAATTCAAATTTTGTTTACCGACCACCATTGGTGAATCACATTTTCATGGAGCAACTCCACAAAAAACTGATAGGATATAAGTGTGGTATACCAAAATGTTCGTATGAATAAGGCCTATTAGTGTCCATACTTAGAAATGCGGCGACTAGTCTAGGTATTCCAGAAATTCAAATTTTGTTTACTGACCACCAGTGGTGAATCGCATTTTCATGGAGCAACTCCACAAAAAACTGATAGGATATAAGTGTGATACACCAAAATGCTCGTATGCATAAGGCCTATTAGTGTCCATACTTAGAAACGCGCGACTAGTCTAGGTATTCCACAAATTCAGATTTTGTTTACCGACCACCATTGGTGAATCACATTTTCATGGAGCAACTCCACAAAAAACTGATAGGATATAAGTGTGATACACCAAAATGCTCGTATGGACAAGGCCTATTAGTGTCCATACTTAGAAATGCGGCGACTAGTCTAGGTATTCCAGAAATTCAAATTTTGTTTACTGACCACCAGTGGTGAATCGCATTTTCATGGAGCAACTCCACAAAAAACTGATAGGATATAAGTGTGATACACCAAAATGCTCGTATAGACAAGGCCTATTAGTGTCCATACTTAGAAATGCGGCGACTAGTCTAGGTATTCCACAAATTCAGATTTTGTTTACCGACCACCATTGGTGAATCACATTTTCATGGAGCAAGTCCACAATAAACTGATAGGATATAAGTGTGGTATACCAAAATGTTCGTATGAATAAGGCCTATTAGCGTCCATACTTAGAAATGCGGCGACTAGTCTAGGTATTCCAGAAATTCAAATTTTGTTTACTGACCACCAGTGGTGAATCGCATTTTCATGGAGCAACTCCACAAAAAACTGATAGGATATAAGTGTGGTATACCAAAATGTTCGTATGAATAAGACCTATTAGCGTCCATACTTAGAAATGTGGCGACTAGTGCAGGTATTCCAGAAATTCAAATTTTGTTTACTGACCACCAGTGGTGAATCGGATTTTCATGGAGCAACTACACAAAAAACTGATAGGATATAAGTATGATACACCAAAATGTTCGTATGGATAAGGTCTATTAGTGTCCATACTTAGAAATGCGGCGACTAGTCTAGGTATTCCAGAAATTCAAATTTTGTTTACTGACCACCAGTGGTGAATCGCATTTTCATGGAGCAACTCCACAAAAAACTGATAGGATATAAGTGTGGTATACCAAAATGTTCGTATGAATAAGACCTATTAGCGTCCATACTTAGAAATGCGGCGACTAGTCTAGGTATTCCAGAAATTCAAATTTTGTTTACCGACCACCATTGGTGAATCACATTTTCATGGAGCAACTCCACAAAAAACTGATAGGATATAAGTATGATACACCAAAATGTTCGCATGGATAAGGCCTATTAGTGTCCATACTTACAAATGCGGCGACTAGTCTAGGTATTCCAGAAATTCAAATTTTGTTTACTGACCACCAGTGGTGAATCGCATTTTCATGGAGCAACTCCACAAAAAACTGATAGGATATAAGTGTGATACACCAAAATGCTCGTATAGACAAGGCCTATTAGTGTCCATACTTAGAAATGCGGCGACTAGTCTAGGTATTCCACAAATTCAGATTTTGTTTACCGACCACCATTGGTGAATCACATTTTCATGGAGCAAGTCCACAAAAAACTGATAGGATATAAGTGTGGTATACCAAAATGTTCGTATGAATAAGGCCTATTAGCGTCCATACTTAGAAATGCGGCGACTAGTCTAGGTATTCCAGAAATTCAAATTTTGTTTACTGACCACCAGTGGTGAATCGCATTTTCATGGAGCAACTCCACAAAAAACTGATAGGATATAAGTGTGGTATACCAAAATGTTCGTATGAATAAGACCTATTAGCGTCCATACTTAGAAATGCGGCGACTAGTCTAGGTATTCCAGAAATTCAAATTTTGTTTACCGACCACCATTGGTGAATCACATTTTCATGGAGCAACTCCACAAAAAACTGATAGGATATAAGTATGATACACCAAAATGTTCGCATGGATAAGGCCTATTAGTGTCCATACTTAGAAATGCGGCGACTAGTCTAGGTATTCCAGAAATTCAAATTTTGTTTACTGACCACCAGTGGTGAATCGGATTTTCATGGAGCAACTACACAAAAAACTGATAGGATATAAGTATGATACACCAAAATGTTCGTATGGATAAGGTCTATTAGTGTCCATACTTAGAAATGCGGCGACTAGTCTAGGTATTCCAGAAATTCAAATTTTGTTTACTGACCACCAGTGGTGAATCGCATTTTCATGGAGCAACTCCACAAAAAACTGATAGGATATAAGTGTGATACACCAAAATGCTCGTATGGACAAGGCCTATTAGTGTCCATACTTAGAAATGCGGCGACTAGTCTAGGTATTCCACAAATTCAGATTTTGTTTACCGACCACCATTGGTGAATCACATTTTCATGGAGCAACTCCACAAAAAACTGATAGGATATAAGTATGATACACCAAAATGTTCGCATGGATAAGGCCTATTAGTGTCCATACTTAGAAATGCGGCGACTAGTCTAGGTATTCCAGAAATTCAAATTTTGTTTACTGACCACCAGTGGTGAATCGGATTTTCATGGAGCAACTACACAAAAAACTGATAGGATATAAGTATGATACACCAAAATCTTCGTATGGATAAGGTCTATTAGTGTCCATACTTAGAAATGCGGCGACTAGTCTAGGTATTCCAGAAATTCAAATTTTGTTTACTGACCACCAGTGGTGAATCGCATTTTCATGGAGCAACTCCACAAAAAACTGATAGGATATAAGTGTGATACACCAAAATGCTCGTATGGACAAGGCCTATTAGTGTCCATACTTAGAAATGCGGCTACTAGTCTAGGTATTCCACAAATTCAGATTTTGTTTACCGACCACCATTGGTGAATCACATTTTCATGGAGCAACTCCACAAAAAACTGATAGGATATAAGTGTGATACACCAAAATGCTCGTATGGATAAGGCCTATTAGCGTCCATACTTAGAAATGCGGCGACTAGTCTAGGTATTCCAGAAATTCAAATTTTGTTTACCGACCACCATTGGTGAATCACATTTTCATGGAGCAACTCCACAAAAAACTGATAGGATATAAGTGTGGTATACCAAAATGTTCGTATGAATAAGGCCTATTATTGTCCATACTTAGAAATGCGGCGACTAGTCTAGGTATTCCAGAAATTCAAATTTTGTTTACTGACCACCAGTGGTGAATCGCATTTTCATGGAGCAACTCCACAAAAAACTGATAGGATATAAGTGTGGTATACCAAAATGTTCGTATGAATAAGACCTATTAGCGTCCATACTTAGAAATGCGGCGACTAGTCTAGGTATTCCAGAAATTCAAATTTTGTTTACTGACCACCACTGGTGAATCGGATTTTCATGGAGCAACTCCACAAAAAACTGATAGGATATAAGTGTGGTATACCAAAATGTTCGTATGAATAAGGCCTATTAGTGTCCATACTTAGAAATGCGGCGACTAGTCTAGGTATTCCAGAAATTCAAATTTTGTTTACTGACCACCAGTGGTGAATCGGATTTTCATGGAGCAACTCCACAAAAAACTGATAGGATATAAGTGTGGTATACCAAAATGCTCGTATGGATAAGGCCTATTAGCGTCCATACTTAGAAATGCGGCGACTAGTCTAGGTATTCCAGAAATTCAAATTTTGTTTACTGACCACCAGTGGTGAATCGCATTTTCATGGAGCAACTCCACAAAAAACTGATAGGATATAAGTGTGATACACCAAAATGCTCGTATGGACAAGGCCTATTAGTGTCCATACTTAGAAATGCGGCGACTAGTCTAGGTATTCCACAAATTCAGATTTTGTTTACCGACCACCATTGGTGAATCACATTTTCATGGAGCAACTCCACAAAAAACTGATAGGATATAAGTGTGGTATACCAAAATGTTCGTATGAATAAGGCCTATTAGCGTCCATACTTAGAAATGCGGCGACTAGTCTAGGTATTCCAGAAATTCAAATTTTGTTTACTGACCACCAGTGGTGAATCGCATTTTCATGGAGCAACTCCACAAAAAACTGATAGGATATAAGTGTGGTATACCAAAATGTTCGTATGAATAAGACCTATTAGCGTCCATACTTAGAAATGCGGCGACTAGTCTAGGTATTCCAGAAATTCAAATTTTGTTTACTGACCACCAGTGGTGAATCGGATTTTCATGGAGCAACTACACAAAAAACTGATAGGATATAAGTATGATACACCAAAATGTTCGTATGGATAAGGTCTATTAGTGTCCATACTTAGAAATGCGGCGACTATTCTAGGTATTCCAGAAATTCAAATTTTGTTTACTGACCACCAGTGGTGAATCGCATTTTCATGGAGCAACTCCACAAAAAACTGATAGGATATAAGTGTGATACACCAAAATGCTCGTATGGACAAGGCCTATTAGTGTCCATACTTAGAAATGCGGCGACTAGTCTAGGTATTCCACAAATTCAGATTTTGTTTACCGACAACCATTGGTGAATCACATTTTCATGGAGCAACTCCACAAAAAACTGATAGGATATAAGTGTGGTATACCAAAATGTTCGTATGAAAAAGGCCTATTAGTGTCCATACTTAGAAATGCAGCGACTAGTCTAGGTATTCCAGAAATTCAAATTTTGTTTACTGACCACCAGTGGTGAATCGCATTTTCATGGAGCAACTCCACAAAAAACTGATAGGATATAAGTGTGATACACCAAAATGCTCGTATGGACAAGGCCTATTAGTGTCCATACTTAGAAATGCGGCGACTAGTCTAGGTATTCCACAAATTCAGATTTTGTTTACCGACCACCATTGGTGAATCACATTTTCATGGAGCACCTCCACAAAAAACTGATAGGATATAAGTGTGGTATACCAAAATGTTCGTATGAATAAGGCCTATTAGCGTCCATACTTAGAAATGCGGCGTCTAGTCTAGGTATTCCAGAAATTCAAATTTTGTTTACTGACCACCAGTGGTGAATCGCATTTTCATGGAGCAACTCCACAAAAAACTGATAGGATATAAGTGTGGTATACCAAAATGTTCGTATGAATAAGACCTATTAGCGTCCATACTTAGAAATGCGGCGACTAGTCTAGGTATTCCAGAAATTCAAATTTTGTTTACTGACCACCAGTGGTGAATCGGATTTTCATGGAGCAACTACACAAAAAACTGATAGGATATAAGTATGATACACCAAAATGTTCGTATGGATAAGGTCTATTAGTGTCCATACTTAGAAATGCGGCGACTAGTCTAGGTATTCCAGAAATTCAAATTTTGTTTACTGACCACCAGTGGTGAATCGCATTTTCATGGAGCAACTCCACAAAAAACTGATAGGATATAAGTATGATACACCAAAATGTTCGCATGGATAAGGCCTATTAGTGTCCATACTTAGAAATGCGGCGACTAGTCTAGGTATTCCACAAATTCAGATTTTGTTTACTGACCACCAGTGGTGAATCGCATTTTCATGAAGCAACTCCACAAAAAACTGATAGGATATAAGTGTGGTATACCAAAATGTTCGTATGAATAAGGCCTATTAGCGTCCATACTTAGAAATGCGGCGACTAGTCTAGGTATTCCAGAAATTCAAATTTTGTTTACTGACCACCAGTGGTGAATCGCATTTTCATGGAGCAACTCCACAAAAAACTGATAGGATATAAGTGTGGTATACCAAAATGTTCGTATGAATAAGACCTATTAGCGTCCATACTTAGAAATGCGGCGACTAGTCTAGGTATTCCAGAAATTCAAATTTTGTTTACTGACCACCAGTGGTGAATCGGATTTTCATGGAGCAACTCCACAAAAAACTGATAGGATATAAGTGTGGTATACCAAAATGTTCGTATGAATAAGGCCTATTAGTGTCCATACTTAGAAATGCGGCGACTAGTCTAGGTATTCCAGAAATTCAAATTTTGTTTACTGACCACCAGTGGTGAATCGGATTTTCATGGAGCAACTCCACAAAAAACTGATAGGATATAAGTATGCTCGTATGGATAAGGCCTATTAGCGTCCATACTTAGAAATGCGGCGACTAGTCTAGGTATTCCAGAAATTCAAATTTTGTTTACTGACCACCAGTGGTGAATCGCATTTTCATGGAGCAACTCCACAAAAAACTGATAGGATATAAGTGTGGTATACCAAAATGTTCGTATGAATAAGACCTATTAGCGTCCATACTTAGAAATGCGGCGACTAGTCTAGGTATTCCAGAAATTCAAATTTTGTTTACTGACCACCAGTGGTGAATCGGATTTTCATGGAGCAACTCCACAAAAAACTGATAGGATATAAGTGTGATACACCAAAATGCTCGTATGGACAAGGCCTATTAGTGTCCATACTTAGAAATGCGGCGACTAGTCTAGGTATTCCACAAATTCAGATTTTGTTTACCGACAACCATTGGTGAATCACATTTTCATGGAGCAACTCCACAAAAAACTGATAGGATATAAGTGTGGTATACCAAAATGTTCGTATGAATAAGGCCTATTAGTGTCCATACTTAGAAATGCAGCGACTAGTCTAGGTATTCCAGAAATTCAAATTTTGTTTACTGACCACCAGTGGTGAATCGCATTTTCATGGAGCAACTCCACAAAAAACTGATAGGATATAAGTGTGATACACCAAAATGCTCGTATGGACAAGGCCTATTAGTGTTTATACTTAGAAATGCGGCGACTAGTCTAGGTATTCCACAAATTCAGATTTTGTTTACCGACCACCATTGGTGAATCATATTTTCATGGAGCAACTCCACAAAAAACTGACAGGATATAAGTGTGGTATACCAAAATGTTCGTATGAATAAGGCCTATTAGCGTCCATACTTAGAAATGCGGCGTCTAGTCTAGGTATTCCAGAAATTCAAATTTTGTTTACTGACCACCAGTGGTGAATCGCATTTTCATGGAGCAACTCCACAAAAAACTGATAGGATATAAGTGTGGTATACCAAAATGTTCGTATGAATAAGACCTATTAGCGTCCATACTTAGAAATGCGGCGACTAGTCTAGGTATTCCAGAAATTCAAATTTTGTTTACTGACCACCAGTGGTGAATCGGATTTTCATGGAGCAACTACACAAAAAACTGATAGGATATAAGTATGATACACCAAAATGTTCGTATGGATAAGGTCTATTAGTGTCCATACTTAGAAATGCGGCGACTAGTCTAGGTATTCCAGAAATTCAAATTTTGTTTACTGACCACCAGTGGTGAATCGCATTTTCATGGAGCAACTCCACAAAAAACTGATAGGATATAAGTGTGATACACCAAAATGCTCGTATGGACAAGGCCTATTAGTGTCCATACTTAGAAATGCGGCGACTAGTCTAGGTATTCCACAAATTCAGATTTTGTTTACCGACCACCATTGGTGAATCACATTTTCATGGAGCAACTCCACAAAAAACTGATAGGATATAAGTGTGGTATACCAAAATGTTCGTATGAATAAGGCCTATTAGTGTCCATACTTAGAAATGCGGCGACTAGTCTAGGTATTCCAGAAATTCAAATTTTGTTTACTGACCACCAGTGGTGAATCGCATTTTCATGGAGCAACTCCACAAAAAACTGATAGGATATAAGTGTGATACACCAAAATGCTCGTATGGACAAGGCCTATTAGTGTCCATACTTAGAAATGCGGCGACTAGTCTAGGTATTCCACAAATTCAGATTTTGTTTACCGACCACCATTGGTGAATCACATTTTCATGGAGCAACTCCACAAAAAACTGATAGGATATAAGTGTGGTATACCAAAATGTTCGTATGAATAAGGCCTGTTAGTGTCCATACTTAGAAATGCGGCGACTAGTCTAGGTATTCCAGAAATTCAAATTTTGTTTACTGACCACCAGTGGTGAATCGCATTTTCATGGAGCAACTCCACAAAAAACTGATAGGATATAAGTATGATACACCAAAATGTTCGCATGGATACGGCCTATTAGTGTCCATACTTAGAAATGCGGCGACTAGTCTAGGTATTCCACAAATTCAGATTTTGTTTACTGACCACCAGTGGTGAATCGCATTTTCATGGAGCAACTCCACAAAAAACTGATAGGATATAAGTGTGGTATACCAAAATGTTCGTATGAATAGGGCCTATTAGCGTCCATACTTAGAAATGCGGCGACTAGTCTAGGTATTCCAGAAATTCAAATTTTGTTTACTGACCACCAGTGGTGAATCGCATTTTCATGGAGCAACTCCACAAAAAACTGATAGGATATAAGTGTGGTATACCAAAATGTTCGTATGAATAAGACCTATTAGCGTTCATACTTAGAAATGCGGCGACTAGTCTAGGTATTCCAGAAATTCAAATTTTGTTTACTGACCACCAGTGGTGAATCGGATTTTCATGGAGCAACTACACAAAAAACTGATAGGATATAAGTATGATACACCAAAATGTTCGTATGGATAAGGTCTATTAGTGTCCATACTTAGAAATGCGGCGACTAGTCTAGGTATTCCAGAAATTCAAATTTTGTTTACTGACCACCAGTGGTGAATCGCATTTTCATGGAGCAACTCCACAAAAAACTGATAGGATATAAGTGTGATACACCAAAATGCTCGTATGGACAAGGCCTATTAGTGTCCATACTTAGAAATGCGGCGACTAGTCTAGGTATTCCACAAATTCAGATTTTGTTTACCGACCACCATTGGTGAATCACATTTTCATGGAGCAACTCCACAAAAAACTGATAGGATATAAGTGTGGTATACCAAAATGTTCGTATGAATAAGGCCTATTAGTGTCCATACTTAGAAATGCGGCGACTAGTCTAGGTATTCCAGAAATTCAAATTTTGTTTACTGACCACCAGTGGTGAATCGCATTTTCATGGAGCAACTCCACAAAAAACTGATAGGATATAAGTGTGATACACCAAAATGCTCGTATGGACAAGGCCTATTATTACTTAGAAATGCGGCGACTAGTCTAGGTATTCCACAAATTCAGATTTTGTTTACCGACCACCATTGGTGAATCACATTTTCATGGAGCAACTCCACAAAAAACTGATAGGATATAAGTGTGATACACCAAAATGCTCGTATGGATAAGGCCTATTAGCGTCCATACTTAGAAATGCGGCGACTAGTCTAGGTATTCCACAAATTCAGATTTTGTTTACCGACCACCATTGGTGAATCACATTTTCATGGAGCAACTCCACAAAAAACTGATAGGATATAAGTGTGGTATACCAAAATGTTCGTATGAATAAGGCCTATTAGTGTCCATACTTAGAAATGCGGCGACTAGTCTAGGTATTCCAGAAATTCAAATTTTGTTTACTGACCACCAGTGGTGAATCGCATTTTCATGGAGCAACTCCACAAAAAACTGATAGGATATAAGTGTGATACACCAAAATGCTCGTATGGACAAGGCCTATTAGCGTCCATACTTAGAAATGCGGCGACTAGTCTAGGTATTCCACAAATTCAGATTTTGTTTACCGACCACCATTGGTGAATCACATTTTCATGGAGCAACTCCACAAAAAACTGATAGGATATAAGTGTGGTATACCAAAATGTTCGTATGAATAAGGCCTATTAGTGTCCATACTTAGAAATGCGGCGATTAGTCTAGGTATTCCAGAAATTCAAATTTTGTTTACTGACCACCAGTGGTGAATCGCATTTTCATGGAGCAACTCCACAAAAAACTGATAGGATATAAGTATGATACACCAAAATGTTCGCATGGATACGGCCTATTAGTGTCCATACTTAGAAATGCGGCGACTAGTCTAGGTATTCCACAAATTCAGATTTTGTTTACTGACCACCAGTGGTGAATCGCATTTTCATGGAGCAACTCCACAAAAAACTGATAGGATATAAGTGTGGTATACCAAAATGTTCGTATGAATAGGGCCTATTAGCGTCCATACTTAGAAATGCGGCGACTAGTCTAGGTATTCCAGAAATTCAAATTTTGTTTACTGACCACCAGTGGTGAATCGCATTTTCATGGAGCAACTCCACAAAAAACTGATAGGATATAAGTGTGGTATACCAAAATGTTCGTATGAATAAGGCCTATTAGCGTCCATACTTAGAAATGCGGCGACTAGTCTAGGTATTCCAGAAATTCAAATTTTGTTTACTGACCACCAGTGGTGAATCGGATTTTCATGGAGCAACTCCACAAAAAACTGATAGGATATAAGTGTGATACACCAAAATGCTCGTATGGATAAGGCCTATTAGCGTCCATACTTAGAAATGCGGCGACTAGTCTAGGTATTCCACAAATTCAGATTTTGTTTACCGACCACCATTTGTGAATCACATTTTCATGGAGCAACTCCACAAAAAACTGATAGGATATAAGTGTGGTATACCAAAATGTTCGTATGAATAAGGCCTATTAGTGTCCATACTTAGAAATGCGGCGACTAGTCTAGGTATTCCAGAAATTCAAATTTTGTTTACTGACCACCAGTGGTGAATCGCATTTTCATGGAGCAACTCCACAAAAAACTGATAGGATATAAGTGTGATACACCAAAATGCTCGTATAGACAAGGCCTATTAGTGTCCATACTTAGAAATGCGGCGACTAGTCTAGGTATTCCACAAATTCAGATTTTGTTTACTGACCACCAGTGGTGAATCGCATTTTCATGGAGCAACTCCACAAAAAACTGAGAGGATATAAGTGTGATACACCAAAATGCTCGTATAGACAAGGCCTATTAGTGTCCATACTTAGAAATGCGGCGACTAGTCTAGGTATTCCACAAATTCAGATTTTGTTTACCGACCACCATTGGTGAATCACATTTTCATGGAGCAAGTCCACAAAAAACTGATAGGATATAAGTGTGGTATACCAAAATGTTCGTATGAATAAGGCCTATTAGCGTCCATACTTAGAAATGCGGCGACTAGTCTAGGTATTCCAGAAATTCAAATTTTGTTTACTGACCACCAGTGGTGAATCGCATTTTCATGGAGCAACTCCACAAAAAACTGATAGGATATAAGTGTGGTATACCAAAATGTTCGTATGAGTAAGACCTATTAGCGTCCATACTTAGAAATGTGGCGACTAGTGTAGGTATTCCAGAAATTCAAATTTTGTTTACTGACCACCAGTGGTGAATCGGATTTTCATGGAGCAACTACACAAAAAACTGATAGGATATAAGTATGATACACCAAAATGTTCGTATGGATAAGGTCTATTAGTGTCCATACTTAGAAATGCGGCGACTAGTCTAGGTATTCCAGAAATTCAAATTTTGTTTACTGACCACCAGTGGTGAATCGCATTTTCATGGAGCAACTCCACAAAAAACTGATAGGATATAAGTGTGATACACCAAAATGCTCATATGGACAAGGCCTATTAGTGTCCATACTTAGAAATGCGGCGACTAGTCTAGGTATTCCACAAATTCAGATTTTGTTTACCGACCACCATTGGTGAATCACATTTTCATGGAGCAACTCCACAAAAAACTGATAGGATATAAGTGTGATACACCAAAATGCTCGTATGGATAAGGCCTATTAGCGTCCATACTTAGAAATGCGGCGACTAGACTAGGTATTCCAGAAATTCAAATTTTGTTTACCGACCACCATTGGTGAATCACATTTTCATGGAGCAACTCCACAAAAAACTGATAGGATATAAGTGTGGTATACCAAAATGTTCGTATGAATAAGGCCTATTAGTGTCCATACTTAGAAATGCGGCGACTAGTCTAGGTATTCCAGAAATTCAAATTTTGTTTACTGACCACCAGTGGTGAATCGCATTTTCATGGAGCAACTCCACAAAAAACTGATAGGATATAAGTGTGATACACCAAAATGCTCGTATGGATAAGGCCTATTAGTGTCCATACTTAGAAATGCGGCGACTAGTCTAGGTATTCCACAAATTCAGATTTTGTTTACCGACCACCATTGGTGAATCACATTTTCATGGAGCAACTCCACAAAAAACTGATAGGATATAAGTATGATACACCAAAATGTTCGCATGGATAAGGCCTATTAGTGTCCATACTTAGAAATGCGGCGACTAGTCTAGGTATTCCACAAATTCAGATTTTGTTTACTGACCACCAGTGGTGAATCGCATTTTCATGGAGCAACTCCACAAAAAACTGATAGGATATAAGTGTGGTATACCAAAATGTTCGTATGAATAAGGCCTATTAGCGTCCATACTTAGAAATGCGGCGACTAGTCTAGGTATTCCAGAAATTCAAATTTTGTTTACTGACCACCAGTGGTGAATCGGATTTTCATGGAGCAACTCCACAAAAAACTGATAGGATATAAGTGTGGTATACCAAAATGTTCGTATGAATAAGGCCTATTAGTGTCCATACTTAGAAATGCGGCGACTAGTCTAGGTATTCCAGAAATTCAAATTTTGTTTACTGACCACCAGTGGTGAATCGGATTTTCATGGAGCAACTCCACAAAAAACTGATAGGATATAAGTGTGCTATACCAAAATGCTCGTATGGATAAGGCCTATTAGCGTCCATACTTAGAAATGCGGCGACTAGTCTAGGTATTCCAGAAATTCAAATTTTGTTTACTGACCACCAGTGGTGAATCGCATTTTCATGGAGCAACTCCACAAAAAACTGATAGGATATAAGTGTGATACACCAAAATGCTCGTATGGACAAGGCCTATTAGTGTCCATAGTTAGAAATGCGGCGACTAGTCTAGGTATTCCACAAATTCAGATTTTGTTTACCGACCACCATTGGTGAATCACATTTTCATGGAGCAACTCCACAAAAAACTGATAGGATATAAGTGTGGTATACCAAAATGTTCGCATGAATAAGGCCTATTAGCGTCCATACTTAGAAATGCGGCGACTAGTCTAGGTATTCCAGAAATTCAAATTTTGTTTACTGACCACCAGTGGTGAATCGGATTTTCATGGAGCAACTACACAAAAAACTGATAGGATATAAGTATGATACACCAAAATGTTCGTATGGATAAGGTCTATTAGTGTCCATACTTAGAAATGCGGCGACTAGTCTAGGTATTCCAGAAATTCAAATTTTGTTTACTGACCACCAGTGGTGAATCGCATTTTCATGGAGCAACTCCACAAAAAACTGATAGGATATAAGTGTGATACACCAAAATGCTCGTATGGACAAGGCCTATTAGTGTCCATACTTAGAAAAGCGGCGACTAGTCTAGGTATTCCACAAATTCAGATATTGTTTACCGACCACCATTGGTGAATCACATTTTCATGGAGCAACTCCACAAAAAACTGATAGGATATAAGTGTGGTATACCAAAATGTTCGTATGAATAAGGCCTATTAGTGTCCATACTTAGAAATGCGGCGACTAGTCTAGGTATTCCAGAAATTCAAATTTTGTTTACTGACCACCAGTGGTGAATCGCATTTTCATGGAGCAACTCCACAAAAAACTGATAGGATATAAGTGTGATACACCAAAATGCTCGTATGGACAAGGCCTATTAGTGTCCATACTTAGAAATGCGGCGACTAGTCTAGGTATTCCACAAATTCAGATTTTGTTTACCGACCACCATTGGTGAATCACATTTTCATGGAGCAACTCCACAAAAAACTGATAGGATATAAGTGTGATACACCAAAATGCTCGTATGGATAAGGCCTATTAGCGTCCATACTTAGAAATGCGGCGACTAGTCTAGGTATTCCAGAAATTCAAATTTTGTTTACCGACCACCATTGGTGAATCACATTTTCATGGAGCAACTCCACAAAAAACTGATAGGATATAAGTGTGGTATACCAAAATGTTCGTATGAATAAGGCCTATTAGTGTCCATACTTAGAAATGCGGCGACTAGTCTAGGTATTCCAGAAATTCAAATTTTGTTTACTGACCACCAGTGGTGAATCGCATTTTCATGGAGCAACTCCACAAAAAACTGATAGGATATAAGTGTGATACACCAAAATGCTCGTATGCATAAGGCCTATTAGTGTCCATACTTAGAAACGCGCGACTAGTCTAGGTATTCCACAAATTCAGATTTTGTTTACCGACCACCATTGGTGAATCACATTTTCATGGAGCAACTCCACAAAAAACTGATAGGATATAAGTGTGGTATACCAAAATGTTCTTATGAATAAGGCCTATTAGTGTCCATACTTAGAAATGCGGCGACTAGTCTAGGTATTCCAGAAATTCAAATTTTGTTTACTGACCACCAGTGGTGAATCGCATTTTCATGGAGCAACTCCACAAAAAACTGATAGGATATAAGTGTGATACACCAAAATGCTCGTATGGATAAGGCCTATTAGTGTCCATACTTAGAAATGCGGCGACTAGTCTAGGTATTCCACAAATTCAGATTTTGTTTACCGACCACCATTGGTGAATCACATTTTCATGGAGCAACTCCACAAAAAACTGATAGGATATAAGTGTGGTATACCAAAATGTTCTTATGAATAAGGCCTATTAGCGTCCATACTTAGAAATGCGGCGACTAGTCTAGGTATTCCAGAAATTCAAATTTTGTTTGCTGACCACCAGTGGTGAATCGCATTTTCATGGAGCAACTCCACAAAAAACTGATAGGATATAAGTGTGATACACCAAAATGCTCGTATGGATAAGGCCTATTAGTGTCCATACTTAGAAATGCGGCGACTAGTCTAGGTATTCCAGAAATTAAAATTTTGTTTACTGACCACCAGTGGTGAATCGCATTTTCATGGAGCAACTCCACAAAAAACTGATAGGATATAAGTGTGATACACCAAAATGCTCGTATGGATAAGGCCTATTAGTGTCCATACTTAGAAATACGGCGGCTAGTCTAGGTATTCCACAAATTCAGATTTTGTTTACCGACCACCATTGGTGAATCACATTTTCATGGAGCAACTCCACAAAAAACTGATAGGATATAAGTGTGGTATACCAAAATGTTCGTATGAATAAGGCCTATTAGCGTCCATACTTAGAAATGCGGCGACTAGTCTAGGTATTCCACAAATTCAGATTTTGTTTACCGACCACCATTGGTGAATCGCATTTTCATGGAGCAACTCCACAAAAAACTGATAGGATATAAGTGTGATACACCAAAATGCTCGTATGGATAAGGCCTATTAGTGTCCATACTTAGAAATGCGGCGACTAGTCTAGGTATTCCACAAATTCAGATTTTGTTTACCGACCACCATTGGTGAATCACATTTTCATGGAGCAACTCCACAAAAAACTGATAGGATATAAGTGTGGTATACCAAAATGTTCGTATGAATAAGGCCTATTAGCGTCCATACTTAGAAATGCGGCGACTAGTCTAGGTATTCCAGAAATTCAAATTTTGTTTACTGACCACCAGTGGTGAATCGCATTTTCATGGAGCAACTCCACAAAAAACTGATAGGATATAAGTGTGGTATACCAAAATGTTCGTATGAGTAAGACCTATTAGCGTCCATACTTAGAAATGTGGCGACTAGTGTAGGTATTCCAGAAATTCAAATTTTGTTTACTGACCACCAGTGGTGAATCGGATTTTCATGGAGCAACTACACAAAAAACTGATAGGATATAAGTATGATACACCAAAATGTTCGTATGGATAAGGTCTATTAGTGTCCATACTTAGAAATGCGGCGACTAGTCTAGGTATTCCAGAAATTCAAATTTTGTTTACTGACCACCAGTGGTGAATCGCATTTTCATGGAGCAACTCCACAAAAAACTGATAGGATATAAGTGTGATACACCAAAATGCTCATATGGACAAGGCCTATTAGTGTCCATACTTAGAAATGCGGCGACTAGTCTAGGTATTCCACAAATTCAGATTTTGTTTACCGACCACCATTGGTGAATCACATTTTCATGGAGCAACTCCACAAAAAACTGATAGGATATAAGTGTGATACACCAAAATGCTCGTATGGATAAGGCCTATTAGCGTCCATACTTAGAAATGCGGCGACTAGACTAGGTATTCCAGAAATTCAAATTTTGTTTACCGACCACCATTGGTGAATCACATTTTCATGGAGCAACTCCACAAAAAACTGATAGGATATAAGTGTGATACACCAAAATGCTCGTATGGATAAGGCCTATTAGTGTCCATACTTAGAAATGCGGCGACTAGTCTAGGTATTCCACAAATTCAGATTTTGTTTACCGACCACCATTGGTGAATCACATTTTCATGGAGCAACTCCACAAAAAACTGATAGGATATAAGTATGATACACCAAAATGTTCGCATGGATAAGGCCTATTAGTGTCCATACTTAGAAATGCGGCGACTAGTCTAGGTATTCCACAAATTCAGATTTTGTTTACTGACCACCAGTGGTGAATCGCATTTTCATGGAGCAACTCCACAAAAAACTGATAGGATATAAGTGTGGTATACCAAAATGTTCGTATGAATAAGGCCTATTAGCGTCCATACTAAGAAATGCGGCGACTAGTCTAGGTATTCCAGAAATTCAAATTTTGTTTACTGACCACCAGTGGTGAATCGGATTTTCATGGAGCAACTCCACAAAAAACTGATAGGATATAAGTGTGGTATACCAAAATGTTCGTATGAATAAGGCCTATTAGTGTCCATACTTAGAAATGCGGCGACTAGTCTAGGTATTCCAGAAATTCAAATTTTGTTTACTGACCACCAGTGGTGAATCGGATTTTCATGGAGCAACTCCACAAAAAACTGATAGGATATAAGTGTGCTATACCAAAATGCTCGTATGGATAAGGCCTATTAGCGTCCATACTTAGAAATGCGGCGACTAGTCTAGGTATTCCAGAAATTCAAATTTTGTTTACTGACCACCAGTGGTGAATCGCATTTTCATGGAGCAACTCCACAAAAAACTGATAGGATATAAGTGTGATACACCAAAATGCTCGTATGGACAAGGCCTATTAGTGTCCATAGTTAGAAATGCGGCGACTAGTCTAGGTATTCCACAAATTCAGATTTTGTTTACCGACCACCATTGGTGAATCACATTTTCATGGAGCAACTCCACAAAAAACTGATAGGATATAAGTGTGGTATACCAAAATGTTCGCATGAATAAGGCCTATTAGCGTCCATACTTAGAAATGCGGCGACTAGTCTAGGTATTCCAGAAATTCAAATTTTGTTTACTAACCACCAGTGGTGAATCGGATTTTCATGGAGCAACTACACAAAAAACTGATAGGATATAAGTATGATACACCAAAATGTTCGTATGGATAAGGTCTATTAGTGTCCATACTTAGAAATGCGGCGACTAGTCTAGGTATTCCAGAAATTCAAATTTTGTTTACTGACCACCAGTGGTGAATCGCATTTTCATGGAGCAACTCCACAAAAAACTGATAGGATATAAGTGTGATACACCAAAATGCTCGTATGGACAAGGCCTATTAGTGTCCATAGTTAGAAATGCGGCGACTAGTCTAGGTATTCCACAAATTCAGATTTTGTTTACCGACCACCATTGGTGAATCACATTTTCATGGAGCAACTCCACAAAAAACTGATAGGATATAAGTGTGGTATACCAAAATGTTCGCATGAATAAGGCCTATTAGCGTCCATACTTAGAAATGCGGCGACTAGTCTAGGTATTCCAGAAATTCAAATTTTGTTTACTGACCACCAGTGGTGAATCGGATTTTCATGGAGCAACTACACAAAAAACTGATAGGATATAAGTATGATACACCAAAATGTTCGTATGGATAAGGTCTATTAGTGTCCATACTTAGAAATGCGGCGACTAGTCTAGGTATTCCAGAAATTCAAATTTTGTTTACTGACCACCAGTGGTGAATCGCATTTTCATGGAGCAACTCCACAAAAAACTGATAGGATATAAGTGTGATACACCAAAATGCTCGTATGGACAAGGCCTATTAGTGTCCATACTTAGAAATGCGGCGACTAGTCTAGGTATTCCACAAATTCAGATATTGTTTACCGACCACCATTGGTGAATCACATTTTCATGGAGCAACTCCACAAAAAACTGATAGGATATAAGTGTGGTATACCAAAATGTTCGTATGAATAAGGCCTATTAGTGTCCATACTTAGAAATGCGGCGACTAGTCTAGGTATTCCAGAAATTCAAATTTTGTTTACTGACCACCAGTGGTGAATCGCATTTTCATGGAGCAACTCCACAAAAAACTGATAGGATATAAGTGTGATACACCAAAATGCTCGTATGGACAAGGCCTATTAGTGTCCATACTTAGAAATGCGGCGACTAGTCTAGGTATTCCACAAATTCAGATTTTGTTTACCGACCACCATTGGTGAATCACATTTTCATGGAGCAACTCCACAAAAAACTGATAGGATATAAGTGTGATACACCAAAATGCTCGTATGGATAAGGCCTATTAGCGTCCATACTTAGAAATGCGGCGACTAGTCTAGGTATTCCAGAAATTCAAATTTTGTTTACCGACCACCATTGGTGAATCACATTTTCATGGAGCAACTCCACAAAAAACTGATAGGATATAAGTGTGGTATACCAAAATGTTCGTATGAATAAGGCCTATTAGTGTCCATACTTAGAAATGCGGCGACTAGTCTAGGTATTCCAGAAATTCAAATTTTGTTTACTGACCACCAGTGGTGAATCGCATTTTCATGGAGCAACTCCACAAAAAACTGATAGGATATAAGTGTGATACACCAAAATGCTCGTATGCATAAGGCCTATTAGTGTCCATACTTAGAAACGCGCGACTAGTCTAGGTATTCCACAAATTCAGATTTTGTTTACCGACCACCATTGGTGAATCACATTTTCATGGAGCAACTCCACAAAAAACTGATAGGATATAAGTGTGGTATACCAAAATGTTCTTATGAATAAGGCCTATTAGTGTCCATACTTAGAAATGCGGCGACTAGTCTAGGTATTCCAGAAATTCAAATTTTGTTTACTGACCACCAGTGGTGAATCGCATTTTCATGGAGCAACTCCACAAAAAACTGATAGGATATAAGTGTGATACACCAAAATGCTCGTATGGATAAGGCCTATTAGTGTCCATACTTAGAAATGCGGCGACTAGTCTAGGTATTCCACAAATTCAGATTTTGTTTACCGACCACCATTGGTGAATCACATTTTCATGGAGCAACTCCACAAAAAACTGATAGGATATAAGTGTGGTATACCAAAATGTTCTTATGAATAAGGCCTATTAGCGTCCATACTTAGAAATGCGGCGACTAGTCTAGGTATTCCAGAAATTCAAATTTTGTTTGCTGACCACCAGTGGTGAATCGCATTTTCATGGAGCAACTCCACAAAAAACTGATAGGATATAAGTGTGATACACCAAAATGCTCGTATGGATAAGGCCTATTAGTGTCCATACTTAGAAATGCGGCGACTAGTCTAGGTATTCCAGAAATTAAAATTTTGTTTACTGACCACCAGTGGTGAATCGCATTTTCATGGAGCAACTCCACAAAAAACTGATAGGATATAAGTGTGATACACCAAAATGCTCGTATGGATAAGGCCTATTAGTGTCCATACTTAGAAATACGGCGGCTAGTCTAGGTATTCCACAAATTCAGATTTTGTTTACCGACCACCATTGGTGAATCACATTTTCATGGAGCAACTCCACAAAAAACTGATAGGATATAAGTGTGGTATACCAAAATGTTCGTATGAATAAGGCCTATTAGCGTCCATACTTAGAAATGCGGCGACTAGTCTAGGTATTCCAGAAATTCAAATTTTGTTTACTGACCACCAGTGGTGAATCGCATTTTCATGGAGCAACTCCACAAAAAACTGATAGGATATAAGTGTGATACACCAAAATGCTCGTATGGATAAGGCCTATTAGTGTCCATACTTAGAAATACGGCGACTAGTCTAGGTATTCCACAAATTCAGATTTTGTTTACCGACCACCATTGGTGAATCACATTTTCATGGAGCAACTCCACAAAAAACTGATAGGATATAAGTGTGATACACCAAAATGCTCGTATGGATAAGGCCTATTAGCGTCCATACTTAGAAATGCGGCGACTAGTCTAGGTATTCCACAAATTCAGATTTTGTTTACCGACCACCATTGGTGAATCACATTTTCATGGAGCAACTCCACAAAAAACTGATAGGATATAAGTGTGGTATACCAAAATGTTCGCATGAATAAGGCCTATTAGTGTCCATACTTAGAAATGCGGCGACTAGTCTAGGTATTCCAGAAATTCAAATTTTATTTACTGACCACCAGTGGTGAATCGCATTTTCATGGAGCAACTCTACAAAAAACTGATAGGATATAAGTGTGATATACCAAAATGCTCGTATGGATAAGGCCTATTAGTGTCCATACTTAGAAATGCGGCGACTAGTCTAGGTATTCCACAAATTCAGATTTTGTTTACCGACCACCATTGGTGAATCACATTTTCATGGAGCAACTCCACAAAAAACTGATAGGATATAAGTGTGGTATACCAAAATGTTCGCATGAATAAGGCCTATTAGCGTCCATACTTAGAAATGCGGCGACTAGTCTAGGTATTCCAGAAATTCAAATTTTGTTTACTGACCACCAGTGGTGAATCGGATTTTCATGGAGCAACTACACAAAAAACTGATAGGATATAAGTATGATACACCAAAATGTTCGTATGGATAAGGTCTATTAGTGTCCATACTTAGAAATGCGGCGACTAGTCTAGGTATTCCAGAAATTCAAATTTTGTTTACTGACCACCAGTGGTGAATCGCATTTTCATGGAGCAACTCCACAAAAAACTGATAGGATATAAGTGTGATACACCAAAATGCTCGTATGGACAAGGCCTATTAGTGTCCATACTTAGAAATGCGGCGACTAGTCTAGGTATTCCACAAATTCAGATATTGTTTACCGACCACCATTGGTGAATCACATTTTCATGGAGCAACTCCACAAAAAACTGATAGGATATAAGTGTGGTATACCAAAATGTTCGTATGAATAAGGCCTATTAGTGTCCATACTTAGAAATGCGGCGACTAGTCTAGGTATTCCAGAAATTCAAATTTTGTTTACTGACCACCAGTGGTGAATCGCATTTTCATGGAGCAACTCCACAAAAAACTGATAGGATATAAGTGTGATACACCAAAATGCTCGTATGGACAAGGCCTATTAGTGTCCATACTTAGAAATGCGGCGACTAGTCTAGGTATTCCACAAATTCAGATTTTGTTTACCGACCACCATTGGTGAATCACATTTTCATGGAGCAACTCCACAAAAAACTGATAGGATATAAGTGTGATACACCAAAATGCTCGTATGGATAAGGCCTATTAGCGTCCATACTTAGAAATGCGGCGACTAGTCTAGGTATTCCAGAAATTCAAATTTAGTTTACCGACCACCATTGGTGAATCACATTTTCATGGAGCAACTCCACAAAAAACTGATAGGATATAAGTGTGGTATACCAAAATGTTCGCATGAATAAGGCCTATTAGTGTCCATACTTAGAAATGCGGCGACTAGTCTAGGTATTCCAGAAATTCAAATTTTGTTTACTGACCACCAGTGGTGAATCGCATTTTCATGGAGCAACTCCACAAAAAACTGATAGGATATAAGTGTGATACACCAAAATGCTCGTATGCATAAGGCCTATTAGTGTCCATACCTAGAAACGCGCGACTAGTCTAGGTATTCCACAAATTCAGATTTTGTTTACCGACCACCATTGGTGAATCACATTTTCATGGAGCAACTCCACAAAAAACTGATAGGATATAAGTGTGGTATACCAAAATGTTCTTATGAATAAGGCCTATTAGTGTCCATACTTAGAAATGCGGCGACTAGTCTAGGTATTCCAGAAATTCAAATTTTGTTTACTGACCACCAGTGGTGAATCGCATTTTCATGGAGCAACTCCACAAAAAACTGATAGGATATAAGTGTGATACACCAAAATGCTCGTATGGATAAGGCCTATTAGTGTCCATACTTAGAAATGCGGCGACTAGTCTAGGTATTCCACAAATTCAGATTTTGTTTACCGACCACCATTGGTGAATCACATTTTCATGGAGCAACTCCACAAAAAACTGATAGGATATAAGTGTGGTATACCAAAATGTTCTTATGAATAAGGCCTATTAGCGTCCATACTTAGAAATGCGGCGACTAGTCTAGGTATTCCAGAAATTCAAATTTTGTTTGCTGACCACCAGTGGTGAATCGCATTTTCATGGAGCAACTCCACAAAAAACTGATAGGATATAAGTGTGATACACCAAAATGCTCGTATGGATAAGGCCTATTAGTGTCCATACTTAGAAATGCGGCGACTAGTCTAGGTATTCCAGAAATTAAAATTTTGTTTACTGACCACCAGTGGTGAATCGCATTTTCATGGAGCAACTCCACAAAAAACTGATAGGATATAAGTGTGATACACCAAAATGCTCGTATGGATAAGGCCTATTAGTGTCCATACTTAGAAATACGGCGGCTAGTCTAGGTATTCCACAAATTCAGATTTTGTTTACCGACCACCATTGGTGAATCACATTTTCATGGAGCAACTCCACAAAAAACTGATAGGATATAAGTGTGGTATACCAAAATGTTCGTATGAATAAGGCCTATTAGTGTCCATACTTAGAAATGCGGCGACTAGTCTAGGTATTCCAGAAATTCAAATTTTATTTACTGACCACCAGTGGTGAATCGCATTTTCATGGAGCAACTCTACAAAAAACTGATAGGATATAAGTGTGATATACCAAAATGCTCGTATGGATAAGGCCTATTAGTGTCCATACTTAGAAATGCGGCGACTAGTCTAGGTATTCCACAAATTCAGATTTTGTTTACCGACCACCATTGGTGAATCACATTTTCATGGAGCAACTCCACAAAAAACTGATAGGATATAAGTGTGGTATACCAAAATGTTGGTATGAATAAGGCCTATTAGTGTCCATACTTAGAAATGCGGCGACTAGTCTAGGTATTCCAGAAATTCAAATTTTGTTTGCTGACCACCAGTGGTGAATCGCATTTTCATGGAGCAACTCCACAAAAAACTGATAGGATATAAGTGTGATACACCAAAATGCTCGTATGGATAAGGCCTATTAGTGTCCATACTTAGAAATGCGGCGACTAGTCTAGGTATTCCAGAAATTAAAATTTTGTTTACTGACCACCAGTGGTGAAACGCATTTTCATGGAGCAACTCCACAAAAAACTGATAGGATATAAGTGTGATACACCAAAATGCTCGTATGGATAAGGCCTATTAGTGTCTACCTGTAACCGATTTTGTTGTCAAAACTGCCCATAAAGTACTTACATGTAAATTAAACGTTAATCTGACTACAAATTCTGTTAAGCAAGTGCGCCTTTTATTACTTCTGGAAAATCCTTTATGATAATTTTATGCTCAATTCTACCTGTAACCGATTTTGTTGTCAAAACTGCCCATAAAGTACTTACATGTAAATTAAACGTTAATCTGACCACAAATTCTGTTAAGCAAGTGCGCCTTTTATTACTTCTGGAAAATCCTTTATGATAATTTTATGCTCAATTCTACCTGTAACCGATTTAGCTTAAGTAAGTTTACGACATGCAGCTGTGTCTTGTGGTGGCTTAAAAAACCCACACAACCTATTTTACGACCTGCAACAGAACGACACGTTCAATTGCTAGCTAGAGTTTCCAAACGAGTTATACCGGAAAATGTAGAGGCTGTTATGGTGACGACATTAGAGAGCCGTGCGAAATTGCCCAGACTTGAAAGCAAAAAAGACTTCAAACAGTAATTTTTTTTATTTTCTTTTCTATTACTAAGTTAAATTAATTTTTTCATTTACATATGTTCTGACTAAATAAATTTCTGAAGAGAAAAAATAAATAAAATAATAAAAATAAATAAAATAAATAAAAAATAATAAAATAAAGTGCCAAAAATGGTGATTTTTTAAAATGTTTGTATGGAGAACCCCCCAGGGGAGTTCCAGGGGGTGTGCCACTGGCATGGGTGGATCGGCGCTCCAAAGTTAGTGGGGGTCGGTCATACATTTGGACTCGATTGGGGCACTCTAAATGGGTCAAAGTGTGATTTTTCAAAACTTGACCCTACGGGACAAAAGTCAACAGTTGGGGGTAGTAGAATTCGTTTTAGAGGTATGGTTGCTTCGGCAAAGTTTCTTATTTTGATCCCTAGAATACGATTTTCCCTGAGCCATGGGAAAATTTTTTTGCCTCCCCACAAATCGACCCGGCCTAATATATATGTATATAAAATTCGAAAAAAACATACCTAATATTTAAAAAAAAATTTAAAGAATAAAAAAAAAATAAAAAATATTGGTTCCGCCGGGAATCGAACCCTTTGTTTGGAAATGCCAAATAATAACATAATCACTTTTTACGATCACTTTTAGAGCAATTACTCTTTAGAAGCAATACTTAAGTGATTTTTTGGATGTTGTTCAGAACTAATTCTAAAGAAGATGTAAAAATATACTAACGGATACTTTGGAAGCAATGAAAGAAATGATTTTTTGAAGTTGTTCAGAATAACTTCTAAAAAAGCAGTAAAAATACACTAAAGGATACTTGTGAAGCATTGAAAGAAGTAGTTTGTAAAGCATTACTTGCAATTTTTTTGCTGGGATGTTTACATGAGGGACCGTTTATGTTCATAATTGTACATTAACGAAATTTGAGTTAATATTTACATAGAGTACATTTTTAGGGTTAAAAGCTTCGGATAACTGGCCTGTTTTAATCCGAGAGGATAAATTTTTGAGGGAAAATTATTTATTACGTCCAATCTACCGGAAAGTTCGTGGAGAGGTAAAAAAATAACACTTTTGCACATATGGGGGCTCTACTGAGCGCCACTTTTTTTTATTTTTTATTATTTTTTTTTTTTTAAGAGAAGCAACAGTTAGGAAATTCTTCCTATTAATTAACGTGTTGCTTCCTTTGGAAAGGGGATAGAGAAGAAGTGACAGGTTATGAAAGATGAAGGGCTTCAAATATGGCAACACTGTAATTGCGCGAGATGTTGAATTTTAGAACAGTTGTTGCGCGCCATATGATGGTGAGTTGGCGAACTTTGTTGAAGCTTTTTAGTTCATAGCACTGTTATATTACTTTACTGCGGTGGGGTTAAGTGCTATGGGAACACCGAAGGAGGACGCTGCGATATGTATGAGGGATAGAAAAAACTCATACATATTACTATTTTTCATAAATTGGTGTTGCCTCTGTTGGGGCTCGAACCCGCAACCTCACGTGTAACAGTCCAACGCGCTAACCATTACACCACAGCGCCCACAAATTCTGAATAAGCACGAAATTAACTCCTAAACACATTTTAAGTTTTGACTTAATTCTGGCATTGAACATTTTAATCCTCTAGCTCTTCAACTTATGGGTCGTTCATGTCCCTTTTTAAAAAGGTGCCAAAAAGTCCCTTTAATTGAAGAGCCAGAGGGTTAAAATACTGCACAAAGATATTTGTCATTAAATTCTTTTATAAGTCTCTGAATGTTGGGTTGATCCCTAACTCGCGCTTTTTGTCATTACTTCTTTTCCCAATAAAATACAATTGTAATTGACATTTTTTCAATTGCAATTACATTGTAATGTGTAACTTTTTATAAAAGAACAGTTAGTTTTTTTTGGAAAGACTTAAGTAACCGTTTTGGTGTATGAATTTTTTGCGCTTGTACTTCTGGCTTTTAGAATTTTATTAACAAAATCGGCGTTTTAGTCGTAGCATTTGTAAAATTTTGCAGGAAGGTATATTTTATTAAAAAAGTACTTTTTGTACAAAAATGCATGTGTTAAAAAAAGTACCATTTGTTCCAAAATTCCAAATTTTGATAAACCCTAACTTATATTGCTAAATTACGTTTCTTTTAATACGTAATTTTATTTCATCTCTGAACATTCTGAAATAACTCCCAATTTTTATAAAATGATTGCATTAATATTATAAATTGTCTGCTTAATGAAGATTGATTATAATTTAATGAACCATTAGATAAATCTTATATAAAAAATATGATAGTAATCAAAAGACATATTACACAGTCCGACAAAGCTTAGTTTTTGATTGCACCCATGAGAAAATCCAATATATTTATTCTGTAAAGAAGAGCCAAGAATAAATTACTTATGTCTTTCAGTATTTCTATATTAATTTGTTCAGTCGCAGCTAATATTTTGTTAAAATTTTTGTATGGGAGCATATCTTAATTTTTTGAAATTAAAAATTCTTTTTGCTCAGATTTGACGTGGGTACTCTTAAAACTATTTCTATGTTTTCGAATAAGAGTTTTCCGAAGCGCTTTGTTCGGTATTTTCAAGAGTATGATAACACTGTGTAAAATTAAATTCCAATATTCTAAAATTTTAACCATCAAAACATTTTAACAAAATTAAAATTTTATCTAGAAAATTTGAAAGACACTGGTACTTAATTGTTGGCCGTTCTTTGAGAGTATGCTAGATTTAATCATAGATTCAAACAAGTGTCGGACGGTGTTATGGGGTTTTTTTTATCTGTCGCGCACATAATATATTAATAGTAGCTCATTGATGTCGTGTATCTATGAATTCAAATCTGATAACTTCATTTTACAAACTTTAAAAAATACGTCTCTATGTGTGTCCGTATGAATTTGTATCACAATCAAGCTGCAGTTTCTAGGATGCAGATTAACTTTAAACTTAGTTTAACGCAGTTTGTAACTGGAATACTGCTGTCAATGTGATTTATTATGATTTATTTTAAAAAACTACAAAATCCGAAATGAGAATAAGTTGTTCTCACAAAGTTTTGTTAATAAACTTGAAAATGGCAAAAAATAACTTCGTTTTCGGCTAAACTAAACCAAGTTTAACCGACATACCAAAAACTCGACCTAAGTCACTTAAACTTAACCTCGTCGTTGTACGAATGTATGATGGTATGTTTTAAATCTGATTATTATGCTCTTTAATTAACACTTAAATTTTTATTTGAACTTGTTAAGAATTTGAAGTAATTTCACTTGTTATAATTTTGTTTTATTGTTTGGTATGTCTTTTGTTTAGTGTTTTATTCCGTTTGATTAGCTAAATCATACTTATACAAATTATTTTATTGCAAGACTACTTGTTTTACTTACGTTTTGATTTTTTTGAAAGGGATTCTGTTTTTGTTTATTTTTTTTTTATTATGTTGGTAACAGAATGCCAGTTATAATTTCATTGTTGTGTTTATGATTTCCACTATATAAGCTTGAGTTTTGTTTAAAGAAGTTATCAATTATTGAAAGTAATTCATAAAGAACACATTAGTCCTTATACAAAACAATCAACAAGATGTACAAATTGGTAAGATTGTTTTTAATTAACTTCAAATAACAGATAACTTATCTAAAAAATAATCAGAGTAAAATGTTCACAAACACAAAACTATGGTTATTTTGCAATAAGTTAGCAGGTCTTAAGAACTTAAGAGATTATCATAGAATTTATAAAAAAAAGAAGAATAATCCTTTAATTATTTGAATTCATTCCAGTTTATCCTTGCTGCTCTCTGCGCTATAGCTACTGCTCGTCCTGGTCATCTATCAGCATCCCCCTTGGTTTACTCTGCCCCAGCTTATATTGAAGAACCATCTTATGCTCATGTTGGCAGTGTTGTTAAATCCATTCCTACAGCTGTTTCCCATCAATCCATATCTCAGGTGCATTCCTCAGCTCAATATGTCCAACCTATTGTAGCCCCAGTCCTTAAGACCACATATGCTGCTCCTGTAGTCAAAACCATTGCTAGTCCTGCTTACACTACTTATGCTGATGCTCCTGTATATCACAGTTACGCATCAGCGCCAGTATATAAAACTTACGAAGCAGCACCAGCCGTTCATAGCTACAATGTTGCCTCAGTATTAAAGTCATATGCTCCCACCTATGCTGCCACTTATTCCCAATGGTAAAAAGAGATGCGAAAAAAGGATAAAAGATTTTGTTATGTAAAATATATTAGGATTTTTGTTGTTCTATTTATGAAATAAAATTCAAAACGATATTGTTTAAAAAATTAAATGCAATAATGTTTTTGTTTCTCCAATCCAACTATTTTATATTAAGGGGACAGTCTGAGTTAGAAGCTTAAAGCAATTGGTATCTTTTCACAATTCGTTAGCATCAGAAGGAAATTCGAAATTGAAATTAATGAATTGAATTAGGAAAAAATTACCAATAATTTTTTTGGCAGCGATCATTGCGAACAGTACTCAGTAAAAACATGGTAATGACAGGTCATTACCATACGGATTATCAAGTAATGAAGGTCATTACCTTTTGCATTACTTTAAAATACAAAATAATGACTTACTGATAATACCCCAGGTAGAAAATTACTGGCAAAGCAACGAAATGGGTGGTATGAGTGCTTGTTAACAGTGCTTTCCCAACGCCCAAATGATAATACCGTTCCACGGTGGTGCAAATGCTTTACAAAGCCTTGGGAATGCACCCAGAAATATAAAAATCAAATGCTTTCCCAACGTACAAATAAAAAAATTAAAGTGCTTTACTGACACCCAAATGATAGCACCGATCTATTTAATGCTTTGCAAAGTATTGAGATAGCACCAAGAAACACAAAAATCAAGTATTTTCCCTGCCACCAAATTATGAGCCCTCATCACTGAAGAATTTTAAATTACTCTAGAAATGGATGATTCATGGAGTTATTGTATTGTGGAGTCAAAAATTATTTAAATATCTACTCTTTTTCGGAGATTCTTTTTCAAAAACAAAATAATGTTTTAGGAAAACAAGCGATTGGAAGTCACCCTTTTCAAGCGTTGATAAAGCGACCAAATTTAGCAGTTTGCCAGTACTTCTTTTTGTAAGACGCGGTCTACTTACACTTTTCCACTACTTGTTTTTTGTTACCACACATAATTTCTACCTGGGACGTTATGGAAGTACTTAACCCAGCAAAAAAAGAGATGCCGAAGCAGTAGAAAAAGCACAACAATTGATGATCTAGATGTACTTCTTTTTTAACATAAAAACTAATGATTTCATCATTGAGTTGTCATAGGAGAGGAGTACTCCCACTTTAACATTTTTCTGTACTTTTTGAACGAGTGCAAAAGAAGCTCTTTTTCAGTAATTAAAAATTAAAAAAATTCTTTACAAAAAAAAATTATATTTTTTTTATTTTACAAAAGTTTTTTTTATTGTCGCCACCGGGGATCGAACTTGCGACCTCACGATTGCTAGTCTAGCGTCTACCGCTGAGCTATTCTTTGATACGACAGTTGACTGCCATAAAAACACCACTTTGTTAATGCGAGATATTTTTCCTTATTCTCTTCAATAAAAGTACTCATTAAACAAGTACAAAAGGTGCACTCCAATTCAATATTGTTTTCAGTACTATTTTTACAGGTGCATTAAAAGCAATTTCTCACCATTTTTTATATATATGTATGTATATATTTTTAAAAATTAAAAAAATATTGAATTTAAACAAATTAATTATAAATATTAAAAAAAATTAATAGAATAAAAAAAAAATTAAAAAAAAATATTGGTCCCGCCGGGAATCGAACCCGGGACCCTCTGTTTGGAAATGTCAAATGATACCAAAATTACTTTTTACGATTACGTTTAGAAGCAATACTAATGTGATTTTTTGGATGTTAGAATTACTTTTAGAAGTAATTCTAAAAAAGCTATAAAAATGTAATAACGGATACTTGGGAAGTGATTTTTTGAAGTTGTTCAGAATAACTTCAAAAAAAGCAATAAAAATACAGTAACGTATACTTGTGAAGCATTGAAAGAAGTAGTTTGTAAAGCACTACTTGGTTAAATAAGTACCGATTTAGTTTTTTTATATTATTATTTTATTTGATTAAACCAAATGGGAAATTTTCCAAAGTAAAAAGTTATTTTGCCAATTTGACCAACTATTTCACAATGTAGGGTAATGTATAGGGTATTCTATTAATCGGCTTTTTATTTTAATCGATTAATCGTGCAAATAATTATTTGGGTTTTTTTCTTAAGTGATTAATCGAATAAAATTTAAAAATTAATCGATTAATCAAAAAGAATTTTATATAAAATAATATATGTATATACATCTTTTGTATTTTTAATAATTTTATTTAAAAAAAGGAACAAAAATAGTTTCAGTAACTCTTCTAAAATTCATAAAAATTTTTAATTGAGCTCATATTTTGTCAAAATGTTTATTTTTTCTGTCTCCTCCGCCACATATTAAAATTTTATCCAAATCGGAAGGAACCACACCGCAGACCTTTCTGGTAAATTTAGCATCTTAGCCAGACGTAAACGCAGCTCTCTATAATATGTTAAATGAGTTTGAAGAGAGTAGAACAACTCGTATAATTATTTGTATCTCTTTCATGTGCATTAAAGACATAAAATACGTAAATGAAGGGACAAATTCTGTTGAGATTTTATTTTCCCTCTACGTGTACGTCCCTCCACCCATTTATTTTATTTTATTTGTTAAAGGATATTATGAATGCAGAGTGCTCTCTAAACAAGCTTTATTGCATTGAGCATTAATTATAATTAACAATTTTAATGCTTATTAATTATAATAATTATTATGGCTTTCGATTAATGTATATATATAAAAGAAGTGTACATTTTGATGTCACCACTAACTGCGGAAACGGGTCAACCGATTTCATTTACGTTGAGGATGGTCTGTAGATGGTTTATGTGAAGTTTGCACGAAATTGGCCCAGTGGTTCCGGAGATATGTCATTTTTTCCTATATATTCACTACATATAAAATTTTCGTGTTGCTATGACAACCAGGCCTTGGCGTTACTATGACAACCAGGCAGCACTTATAGTATTAACCTAATCTAATCTCAGCTCATCCTATCTCATTTATCTCATCTCAATTTTTTTTTTGTGGAAACCTTTTTTTTTTGTGAAATATTTTTTTTTTGTGGAAAAAGTTTTTTTTTTTTTTTTGGAAACATTTTATTTTTTTTTGTGGAAACTTTTTTTTTTTTTGAAATTTTTTTATTTTTTGTGGACACTTTTTTTTGTGGAAACATTTTTTTTGTGGAAACTTTTTTTTTTGTGAAATATTTTTTTTGTGGAAACTTCTTTTTATTGAGGAAACTTTTTTTTGTGCAACTTTTTTTTGTGCAACTTTTTTTTGTGCAAACACTTTTTTTGTGGAAAAATTTTTTTTGTGGAAATTTTTTTTATTTTTTTGTTGTGGAAACTTTTTTTTTGTGGAAACTTTTTTTTGTGCAAACATTTTTTTTTGTGCAAGTAGGTGGTTTAGAAGGCGTTAAGTGTTCTTCTTAATTAACTGCAAAACTTTTCTAAGCTAAAGATTTGATACTTAAGATATAGGTTGTTTTCAATATGTACAGATCGGTAAAATATTGGTATAAGTACCAATGGAGAAATAAACGGGGTATAAAATGTCTCCTTATGTTTGTCCATTATTTTGTTCCTAGAAGCATAACATTTAAAATACAAGTATTTTCGTGCTATAAACAAGCGCCCAGAGAAGGGTCTTTTAAAAACTTCGGAGAGGAAGAAGGTAGAAGGTTCCTTTAAACGGCTTGACTTATCGCTTGGTCCTACGGACTTGAATTTGTTTTCTCCTGCAATTAGTAGGTGAAAAGTAAACAAAAAAGTTTAAATTCGTAGGAGAATGAGGTGTCAAATATCACCTCTCAAAAAAATATAAAATTTTTGTTTCTAACAAATTTCCATCTCCTCCTTCCATATCTGTTTTTAAATGTTAATATTACATATCATTTCATAATATCCAAAATCTCTTATAACACTGTGAGACAAATGGTAGGGGTCAGTGATCGGGAAGGGTTCAAACTACCGGGGAAAGTTATATCGGTAAAAAAGAAGTTATACGTGTCCCGGCATTTCGCTGGGTCACCCCTAGGAATCGAGATATATCGATTTGACCTTTGGTGGTCTTTTTTTTTGACATAATTCGAGAACCACTAGTCCGATTTTGCTCAAACAATTTTAAAAAAATTACAATTCCTTTAATCTGTTCATATAACGTTTTTCTATATACTCAACAGTTTTGCCGGTAAAAATAAATGTATGAAGAAAAAATATTTTTTGCCTAAAATACTAAAAAAAAGTAATAAACAAAAGGTTATTGATTTTTATGGTAGCGGTAACAAACATTTATTTTTACCGGCAAAAGTGTTGAGTATATAGAAAAACGTTATATGAAGAGATTAAAGGAATTGTAATTTTTAATTTTTTTAAAATTGTTTGAGCAAAATCGGACTAGTGGTTCTCGAGTTATGTCAAAAAAAAAGATATATCTCGATTCCTAGGGGTGACCCAGCGAAACGCCGGGACACGTATAACTTGTTTTTGACCAATATAACATTTCCCGTTGGTTTCATCCCATCCCGATTTTGACTGTCGCATAGTGTAATTTGATGTTAATATCACTCGATGCACCTAAATGTTAAATTTTGTTTCCAAGTTTATACGAATTTCGAAAGGTCCTTCTGAAGGTGAGATTCTTTTTATAAAAAACCCTAAACTCGAATATGAATTATATTCAATCTTTTCTCGAGAAACGCTTTTGGATTTTGAAGAGGATTTTATGCAGATATAGAAAAATATTTGATTCACAATTTTGACTTGGAAAACTATTTAGTTAGGTTTTTTGTCTGGAGGAACAAAATTTTTAAACGTTGGCAAAACGCTGGCAAAACCAATAAATAGGTGGTCTGGAAATATATTTTCCAAAATAAAATTAAAAAAAAGTTCATATGTATTTTTTTGACCCTGCCGTGATTTGAACCCAGGCCGTCAGATTGGCAGACGATTGCTCTACCCACTGAGCTAACGAGACATATAATATTTGATGGCTAAACACATAAATGAGTGATAATAGCTGGACAACTACTGGCTGTGCCAAAATGCTAGTACTGGCAAACAATTTTTAGTAACTAGTATGCCAGTGTTTGGAGGGCAAAAAGAAAGTTGGTCTTGAAGGAGCTTTCCCACAAACAAAAAAATTAATTTAATGAAACAAAAAAAATTTTAAATTAAAAAAAATCCAAAAAAATTTTTTTGCTTGCAACCGGATTTGAACGCGGAACCTTCCGACTACAAACATTTTTTAACGAATCGTCAGCATTTTTATAAAATCATTGGTTTTCCAGTGAATTGATTTTTGTACGCCTGGTAGCATTGGCTAGGTAGCACTGGATAACCACTGGTTGCAAACCTTGGCATATCACTCTAAGCCAATTCTTTGCCAGTGGTTTTTTTTATAAACCACCGAAATTTTTGTAAAAAAAATACTGGTAAAACGCTTTTCGCAAACGCTGGCAAAGCGTCCCAAATGAGTCCAGTCCAGTCATTTATTTTTAATACCATGGTTACCCAGTGGTATGCCAGTGCTTGATTTTTTGTACCACTGGCGATTTCTGACTGGGTAACCTTTAAAATTAATTATTTTATTTTTTACACATAGAAAAATTATCCAGAAATATAGACGCGGTATCCTTTGTCAACTGGGTCACCCTTCTCTCCAAAATTGATTTAGATTTAAATTATGGGTTTCAATCTTTAAAAAAAAACAGCAAACGGGCTTGCCCGATACGACAAAATTCGTTTTCGGTTTAACTGACATCCCAAAAACCAGGCCTAAGGCACGCCGCTAAATCTAGCGGGCTTGCCCGCTTGTATTAATATATAAAAAATTGTAAAAAAAATTTTTATTAAAAATTTCATTATACTTAAATAGATGACACTACATTGCTAGATCTGTCGAAACAACAGATTAGTATTTTTGGAACATGACAAAGCAAATTGTTAAAATTTTTTGTTGTTTTTGTTTTTCTTTCACATTTAAGATGTTTCTTAAGGCTCCTAGAGGAAAACAAAAAATTCTAATTGAGTTTGAGCTAATAAATTTGTCATAACACTCATTAAACTAATAAATATTTATATAAATTCTAAAAAGTTTTCCCCTGATGATTTTCTTAGGCCATAATGAAATCTGGGTTGGTACAAGACTACACCAACTTATTTTCTCAATTTCTTAAACAAGTTTTGGGATTTTAGCGTACTTACTTTAATAAAATTATATATATTTTTTAAACATTTTTGTAAATTTTTGCCAAATTCGATTATTCGATTAATCGTATTAAATTATTCGAATAATTCGTTATTCGAAATTTGGCCATTTTAAATTATTCGAACAATTTTTGAGTAAAATAATAACGATTAATTGAGTGAATACTCTAGTAATGTAGCAAAAAATACCGAAAATACCGCTGGGCTCAAAACAGTTAAATTTCCCGTAATAGCAGCAAAATTTTCAGTAGCCATTACAGACTTTTTTGGTTGAGTGTAGTGTGATTAATTATGTACCATATTATGATAAATAAAAGGTAAGAGTGTGATTGGGTATTTAAATCTTTGTGCTACACCCATAGAAATAAACCTGTAAAAATAGCAGAAACAGCTAATAAAAATAAATTAAAATGAATTGCAGAAAAAACTGCTAAAATTATCAAATTTTTATTTTTTTTAAACTGCTCAATACTAGTAAAATGAGAACAGCAATAATAAAACTGAAATTAAAATTCTGTATATTTAATAGTTTTAATTTTGTTGTTCCTATGTTACTAATGTATAGCAAAAATAATATGCTAATTTCAGCAGTTTTTTCTGCAAGGGCATTTTAAACTAATTTTTAGCATTATTAACTAAAATTTTTACAGACTTTTTTCTATTATTGTATTTATAATTAATGAGGACATCGGTACGTATAATTGATATGATAAATATAATATTGATCATACGTACTGATGTACTGATTCTACGAGAAATATTTCAATTTTTATTGAAGATTCGGCAGTGTTGCCAGTTTTTTTCAGACTTTATCCCCAATTTTCAAATTGTTATCCCCAAAAATCCCCAATTTTTATTTTCTGGAAAAATTCGTATTCGTTAACTTTTTTTTTAATGTAAAAATACCATATTTATTTAATTCTTTTCGGTACCTTATACACGCAAAGTCAATAAATTCTAACAAATTATAAAAAAGAACAAATAAATTTAAATAACAGCATAAAAAAATGTGAGCCAAGTTTTTTCGTTTTAAATATTTCAGAATCAAAATTTTCCGATTCATCAGCTTCAGACATTTTGTTGCGTATGGTACACTCTAATTAAATTCTGTTGAAATTTACCCAATTTATAGTAGGAAACTGAACTCCTACTATAAATTGGGTAAATTTACTTTATGTGCGTAATTGAAAAAAAATACGCACATTGTGTTTAAGTTGGTGCACAAATAATTTGTAATTTTACATTGAAAGTGCGTAAAAATTAAATGAAATTTTGAAATTAGTGTGTTAATTTACTAAATTTCTGTGTAAAAAAGCACCTTTCACGTGTAAATGTACGCATAAAATGCGTAAAAATCCAATAAAATGCGTACATTTACAACAGTTGTGCTAACTTTAAGCACCACCCAAAACTTTTTTAAAATAAAATAACTTAATTTTTAGTACGTATTTTATTAATAATAATATCCGAGTCATTCTCTCATAATCGTTTATGTCCCAATTAGTCGTTTTGGGATCTTAAGGCATTTGTATAAAATTCATATAAAAATTTGTTATAACTATTGAATGGGTGCAATGACTCCTGCTCAACAAAATGCCTTATTTGAAAGGGAGGCAGTAACCGTCAACAATAACGGGAGAAAACTCCTTAAGAGAGATATTGCCTATGCAGGAACAACTGAATGCAATGACTCCTGCTCAACAAAATACTTTCTTTGAAAGTTAGGCAGTACTCAATGAATACTGACTTTGTTGAGCAGGAGTCATTGCACCCAGTTGTTTTGCCTAGGCCCTATCTCTCTTACGGCGTTTTCTCCCGTTATTGTTGACGGTTGTTGGTTGACTGCCTCCCTTGCAAATAAGGCATTTTGTTGAGCAGGAGTCATTGCAGCCAGTTGTTCCTGCGTAGGCCGTATCTCTCTTACGGCGTTTTCAATTTTGAAATGAGGATTAGACTACCACATGCGTTAACAATAATTACCAAAAATAATTTAATGCTTATGTTGCTATTTCCAGACTCTAATGTGTTTGTGGAAATGTTGTAATTCACAAAAAATAATCCGTTTTCGCTTTTTCTTTTTCTTTTTATTATTTATAATTTGTTTTCAATTTTTTCCAATTTGAAATGTCAGAATATTTATTACTATTAGAGGATAGTATATTTACCAACTTTTTGCGTAAAAATTTTATTTAACAAAACAATAGTAATTTTAGGCACAATGTGTTTATTTATAAACACATAATGTCTAAAAATACTTTGTGTGTATTATTGTGTATTGAAGTGTGTATAACAAAAGTTTACGCATTTTTTGTTTATATTTACCGAATTTTCGTAAAATTAAACAAAATTTTACCCATTTTATAGTAGTAAATTTACAAACATTTTTTAGAGTGTACTGTATAAAAAAGTTTTAATATTTCAGCAGATGGATTGAATTTTTGACAATTGAATAACATGTAAAGTATATATTTAATTTCAGAAGAGCTTCTTATAACTCATATTACATCCGAATAACCTTAAATATTTTGGAACCAAAAGGAATTCTAATTTTCACCAAAAGGAATTAAGGTTTGTACGCACATTAACTTTCCAGACACAAATTTGTGTAGCCTAGAATTATGCACTATTATCATCATACTTAAAAGAAATATATGAATATTTAGAATTATCAGGGTTAAATTCATAAAAATATAAAAGGCAATAATATGTTATCCCCAAAAAATCCCCTAAAATTTCGTGTCATCCCCAATAAATCCCCGGATCCCCAAAAGGAAATTTTTATCCCCATTGACGATAAATCCCCTAAACTTACAATACTGATTCGGTGCTGACAACCGCATTTGTTGCCAGTCGAACAGTTTAGTTGCGGTAGCTGAGTTTTTCAGTTGTGACAACAGAAAACCAATTGAGATAGAACTAATTTAACTGTGACAACGGAATTTCAGTTGTATCCGAAATAATTGGGTAGTAGCAACCGAAAAACAACTGAACCATTCGATTGACAACAAATTGAGTTAACATTTCATTTTTGGGTTGAAATTTTGATATTATTTATTAAACCTTTCATATAATCAGTGGAAAAGCTTTATTAAAACAAGTTTCATAAAATATATGAAGGTTTTTTTTATATCAAATTTAAGAAATTTTTCGTTTACTTTGTGAAGAAAACTTCATTGCTTTACTGAAAAATGTCATTAAATCTTATCCAGCTACATTCTCTCTATGTAATATTTAACAAATTCTATTACATTACCCTACTTAACACACTTTAAGTTTTTGAATAACCTCCTCCAGGATATTTGATAATAAACTTCTATACACTGCTTACAAATCTGGCAAAAAAAAAACTTTTAATGGACTGATTTTGAGAAATCGCTGTTTTAAAAATGGTGTTCGCTGGTTTGGTTTAGACCATAATATTAACCATATTATTAACATAAATAAATTTACCTTTCATTTGAGTATAATCAATTGACTTACACCGCAGTAATGTTGATATTTTTCTTTTCTTAAGTTTATTCTTAGAAATATAACAATTGTTATCAATTTTGTCACTCTCTAAATTTGCATTAACTAGACAACCGAATGAACAATTCTACAAATCCTGTTTTTCTAATACATTCTAACACTTTGTGTGCTAGTTGCTTTAGAGCAATCAGTAGTGCTTTTGTTTAATTCATTATTTGCAGTGGATATTACCACAAATTATGTTTTGATATTGATAGTGATCATCACTATAATCTTATTAAATCTTCGAAAAATATTGCATACAATTGTAATAACTGTGCCAATATATCAAAAGATTTAATAGCTGCAGTATCAATATTATCAAAAGAAATTAAAGAAAGAAAAAAGAAAAAAAAAGAAATTTTACATGCTTGCAAGAAGTTCGAAAACATATTTACATATTGTTTGCTCTCATCTAGTTTGTTCGCATGTATATGTTTAATACGAAATTTTGATGTTTTATAATTGCAGAAATGACATCACTTTCAAAAGAAAACTGATAATGGGAAACTGGAAAATCTCCGCAACAATCTTTTTTTCATTACTGAAGTTGTAGAATATTTTGAAAGCAAAAACTCTATGAAATATTTGCTAGAAGAATATCCTGATGAAGAAAAATTACAGTTTTTGAAAAAAGTACTTATCATGTTATTTCGTAATAAGAAAATAATTGGTCTCGAACAAGAATAAATAAATTTTTTCATTGTAGAATTAAAGATCGAAAAAAAGCTATTTTTATTTTCAAATTTAAAAACAAAAATTTAACAAACATATTTTTCACAAAATTTTATAAAAATTTTCATATTATTTATTAATTATATTATATTTTATACACCCAATGAAAAATTTCATTGAAATTAGTTCCATAAAAAAGATGAAGCTTTTTCATAAAATTTAATAAATTTTTTATTCACTTTATCAACACTTTTATTTTAATAAAACATTTCATTAAAACTCGTAGAAGAAAATTCTCTTTGCGTGTCTCAAAATCTTATGCTACTGTTCTAGTAGTTCACTCTTACCGTGCTGATTGATACACTAATAGAAAAAAGTCCGTAAAAAATTTAGTTAAAACTACTAATTTAATTAAAATGAGCTGCAGAAAAAACTGCAAAATATATTAGTAATATAGGAACAGCAAAAATAAAACTGTTAAATATACAGAATTTCAGTTATATTTGTGCTAAATTTTTGTAAATGGAGAATACCAAATTAACCTAATAAAATCAGCAAAAAATTTTGCTTAATATTTAGTAACCTAAAAAATCACCAAAAAATTTAAAATTTTCGAAGTTTTTTTTTTTAAATGCAAATAAAAATCGAGCATTTTAAAACAGCAGTTTACAGTTTTTTAGCAAACATTTCTGCTGATTTCAGCAGAATAGACTTTTATTTTTTTATTATTATTTTCTTAGAATTTTTCCAATTCGGGCTTTGTTATTTGCATTCAACTAAATTTAGCTTAAAAATAGCAAAAATTTTGTAGATTTAACAGTTTAATTTTGCTATTTTTAGTCTACAAATATTTAGCAACATTTTCTGCTGATTTTACAGTACAATTTGCTATTTTCAATTAACTAAAAGTTAGCCTAAATATAACTAAAATTCTGTAAATTTAACAGTTTTAATTTTGCTGTTCTCATTTTACTAGTATTTAGTAAAAAAAAATCTGTTAATTTTAGTAGTTTTCTCGGCAGCATTTTTAACTAATTTTTAGTAACTTTTTCTGCTATTTTTACAGATTTATTTCTATGAGTGTATATTCCCACTTACAGTGAGAGAATTATCCTTCATGATATTAATGATATAATTTCATAGAATTTTTTTTGTAGAACCAATGAAGAATTTCATTATGTATATAATATTTAATTCATATTATGAAATTTTTCATAACTTTTCTTTCATAAAATTTCATAATTTCATTAACAAAATTCATTGAATTTCATAAATTAGATCTCCATAAATTTAATAAAAATGTTCTTTATATACATGAAATTGTTCAATATTATTTACTTTTTTATATATATTTTTTTATAATATATCGTCACTTCCTGAGAGAATAATCTTTTATAATTTTTATTTTTTTTTTAATTAATTTTTTATTATTAATTTTGTTGGCGCTGAATTTCCTGAGTGGTGCTTCTCTTTAAAAAAAAAAAAAAATTTTGGACTATGAAATTTTTTTATAAATCATATTAGTTTTTTCGAAATTTTTTTTATGACCCTTTTTTATATATATATATTTTGTACATCCGTAAAATATGCTACGATTTTATTACGCCTTTTGCATTTGCTAAGTACTTTTTATTTATCCACTCCAGCTTACCAACGACAACAACCAACTATAATAAATAATAGTAAATGAAATTGCTTTATAGATTTTATGAAGCTCTTCATTGGCTGAATGATTTATTCATTGGACTAGTGGCCTATTAATTTTATGAAGAGTTTCATTAATTTTATGAACTTTTCATAAACATTGACTTTAATGAAACCTGTATCATAGATTCTATGAAAAGTTTCAATGGACGAGTTCCAGTGACAACTTTCTTTGAAACTATGAAGAAATTCATTACTAAAGTGATGATAATTCTCTTAGTGTATGGTGGCAGTTATTGTCAATGGATATGAAGAACAATCGTTTGGATCTACTGTAAGGTTTTTGTTGTTGTATGATGATATAAGTAAAAAGAACTTAAATTTTTTAAATTTAAACAAGTTGTATTTAATTTTACTAACTTTTATAAAAATTCAATGAATATAACAAAAAATTATTTACACTTATCTTAAAGTTTTTTTTTTTTTGTTTTTTTTTTATTCTTTTGTACTCAACATTATTATTCAAATAGTTCATTTGTATCATATTTCTTGCTGCTGCAATTTCTTTCACTTAAGTGGCCAACCATTCCAACCTTTGCTATATGCCAAACCTGTGTTCCAACCTGCTGGATATACCTCTGATGTGTAGGCAACTGGAGTATATGTCAATGGGGCGGTTGCCACATATTCAGTGTGTACGGCTGGTGCATAATGCACCGGCGGTGAATAATGTGTTTTAACAAATGTGGCAGCTTGTTGATAATCAACTATGGGTCGCAGATAAGGACGTTTTTCATGTACAATTGTTTGACTTTGATGTGAGACAGCAGTTGGCAAATGTTCAACCGAATGACCCACTATTGTTGGTGCATAAGCATAATGCTCGTATGTGGGTACAGCTACTTCGGCAGGCAAGTATCCAGGGTGAGCGTGTGCCAAACTGATAATTACACATAAAATGATCTAGAAATAGAAAATACATTTATTGTAGGAATCATTGTGAATATTATGTGTTTCACATATAGAAGTGTGGTAAAAATCTATAAGATTTTTTTGAATCCAATTCAATTTTTTTTCAATCAAATACTAGTTATAAAAAAAATTGCGCTCAAAATTGTTAAGAAAATCGGTCCACTTTTTCTGGTGGGTGTTGTGACATTGGACTGTTAGCACACTGGACTGTTACACATAAGGTTGCGGGTTCGATTACCAGCGACGACAATGTCAATTTAGAAAAATAATATGATTGAGTTTTCTATTCCTCATACATATTGCAGCATCCTCCCCTGCTGTTCCATAGCACTTAACCCCACCGAAATAAAATAATATAACAAGGCTCTGAAATAATAAGCTTCAACAAAGTTCGCCAACTCTCCATCATATGACGCCCAACAACTGTTCTAAGATTCCATAATAGCTCGCGCAATTACAGTGGGACAATATTTAAAGCCTTTCCTATTTCACCACCTTTAATCTCTTTTCTATCACATTTTCAAAGAATTTCCTAAGTGTTGCTTCTCTTTAAAAAAAAAATAAAATAAATGAAGATTTGTGAACAATAGCTCAAAATGCTTGGTACTGGATTCTATCAGAAACATGTCAAGCATTTGTAGATTATATGCTTCGTAGATGCTTGGCATTTAAGGTAAACAAACAAGGTGTTTTCAACGAAATATTAATATATTCTCTGAATTTCAATTAAAGATTTCTGAATTGCAAAAAGTGTTTTACAGAATGTTTTAAATGCATTCATGCAGCCATTAACCCTTTGACGACCATAGGCAAGTATGCTTGCCAAATAGTTTTTCGCATATATAATTGCCCAGACAAAAGATAGAATAAATATGTCCAAAGATGATTTGTAGAGGAGGGTTAAGGCAACAAAAGTGTAGTAGGTGGTAAATCCCTACCTGTTCCCACTTTCCCATTGCGAACACTCGAAGTTGGTTAACTATAATTCTTCATTTGAGGGGTAAAAAGCACAAACTTTGACAAGCGAAATGAAGGGCAAGGCAAGCAAGGGGTCGAAGAGGACAATTTTTTGTGAAATATCTATAATTTAGTTGCCGATCACGAAAAAAATAATAATAACAATCGCTTCGTCGGGAACGGCAGGGTCGTCAAATGGCAAATATTTTTGGTAAGCGAAATGAGGGTTTCAACGGAGCCAATTTTTCTTGCCATAACTATTTTTAGGCCAGAGATCATGAAATTCGTAGAAACTTCAAAATCTCTTCGGCAGAAAATGTATGGTCTTCAAAGGGTTAAGATACACCATAATCGATTTAGAACTTGTGTGTACTTAATTTAAAAAATAAAATAGTAAAAATAGTAAAACCTAGCATATAAACAGACACTTTGAAAGAAACATTTAAATAAAATTAATATAATTTCATTTTGATTATGGAAAGTTTCAGATTAAAATTAAAGATTTAAATTTGGAAAATGAAATATACAAAACTTTTTAAAACTATTTATACCCTACACCACTATGTGGTCAGGGTATTATAAGTTTGTGCTGATGTTTGTAACACCAAAAAATATTGGTCCTAGACCCACCTTATAGTATACCGATCGGTTCAGAATTGTTCGATTTAACGATGTCCGTCTGTCCGTCCGTCTGTCTGTCTGTCCATGCAATCTTGTGCGCACTCTACAGGTCGGAAATATTAAGATATTTTGATGAAATTTGGTACACAGACCTATGTTGGCCCAATAACGCAGCCTATTGATTTTGGTGAACATCGGTCCATGTTTAGACCTAGTGCCCATACAAGGGTCCTACCAAAATTATACTGTTTATACGCTGCAGGTCGTAAATATTAAGATATTTTGATGAAATTTGGTACACAGACCTATATTGGCCCAATAACGCAGCCTATTGATTTTGGTCCATGTTTAGACATAGTGCCCATATAAGGGTCCCACCAAAATTATATTGTTTATACGCTGCAGGTCGCAAATATTAAGATATTTTGATGAAATTTGGTACATAGACCTATGTTGGCCCAAGGACGAAGCCTATTGATTTTGGTGAACATCGGTCCATGTTTAGACCTAGTGCCCATATAAGGGTCCTACCAAAATTATACTGTTTATACGCTGCAGGTCGCAAATAATAAGATATTTTGACGAAATTTGGTACACAGACCTATGTTAGCCCAATAACGCAGTCTATTGATTTTGGTGAACATCGGTCCATGTTTAGATCTAGTGCCCATATAAGGGTCCCACCAAAAATTATATTGTTTATACGCTGCAGGTCGCAAATATTAAGATATTTTGATGAAATTTGGTACATAGACCTATGTTGGCCCAAGGACGAAGCCTATTGATTTTGGTGAACATCGGTCCATGTTTAGAACTAGTGCCCATATAAGGGTCCCCCCAAAATTGACTTGGTTACAAACTACAGGTCGGAAATATTAAGATATTTTAATGAAATTTGGTGCGCTGACTCACATTATAGAAAATTTTGACACGAGCCCCATTTTAACCCATTCGAATTTCGGATCCAAACATTAGTTGGCTTTTACCCAGACTGGTGTAGGATATTGTATAGTCTGCATGCCTGACTTTAACCTTTTTACTCGTTTTATTATTATGGTTTAGGTGAAAGCATAAGTTGGTGATCTACCAAATAAAAAACTTCTTCGAATTTTGGTGAGTATGATACCAAATGAAAAACTTTGAATTTTTAATAGAAGAAAATTAATTACACTCAGATAAAAAACTTAATAAAAAAATTTGTAAACAGTTTTCAATCGCACTTTACGATTTTTGCACTGATTTTCGTAAATTCTTTTTACCTATAATTTTTGCTATTTTTTTTTTCATCATCATTTTACTAGTTTTTCAAACCCGAATGCTGAACTTAGCAAAAAAAAAAAAACTATACTAATTTAACAAGTGGAAACTTAAGGAAATTTTGTTTATAGTTTATATTTGTTACTATTCTTAGTTTGGAAATAAAACTCAGAAATTTTTATTGTATCTCCAATGCATAAAAGCGCAATAATTGGGGAACCGTTTTCAATTTTTTCTTTAAATTTCAAGTACGATAAAGTAATTATACATTTTTTGCAATCGAAAGAAAAAAATATTTTTTTATTTAATTTTTTTTATTGATTTTATTTATTTTTTTTCGGTTTTACAGTTTGTTTATTTTTTAGTACAAATTTCTGCTAATTTCAGCAGATTGATTTAAATTGTAGCTTACAACAATTTACTGAAATTTAGTAGCATCAACTAATTATTTATACTAATTTCATTGTACTAAAATTATTGATATTTAGTACATTTTGTAAATGATTTTAGCAAATCGATTTTGAATTCTAGTTTACAACAATTTTGCTAAAATTTAGTAGCGGCTACAAATTTTTTATTCTAATTTTAAATTTAAACTACAAATTAATAGATATGTGTTCCTAAAATTAGCAAAAAAATACTGCTAGGCTCAAAACAGTAAAATTTCTCTTTACAGACATTTTTTCTTGAGTGTACAAGCAAAAGAAAGAGAGAAAGGTTAATTAAGTATTGGAAGTAGTGAGGATAAGAGAAATGCAAAAAAGGTTGTAACGGTGTTTTTAATATCGAGTTAGTGATGACAACATACTGACCCGTACTGGATATGTCAGTGACGACTATATCATTATTTATTGATATCCTGCTGACAATGCCAGCAGATCTCTACACTAATAGAAAAATTCCGTAAAAACTTTTGTTAAAACAACTAAAAATTTGTTAAAAATGATGCTGCAGAAAAAAACTGCTAAATTAGCAGATTATTTTTGCTATATATTAGTAATATAGGAACAGCAAAAACAAAACTGTTAAATATTCAGAATTTTAGTTATATTTGAGCTAAATTTTTGTTAATGGAAAATAGCAAATTAACCTGTTAAAATGAGCAAACAAAATTCACCAAAAAATTTAAAATTTTCAAAGTTTTTTTTTAGATTTTTTTTTTAAATGCAAATAAAAATCGAGCAAATATTTCTGCTAATTTTAGCAGAATAGACTGCTATTTGCATACAACTAAATTTAGCTTAAAAATAGAAAAAATTTTGTAGATATAACAGTTTATTATTTCTCTTTTTAGTCTCCTAATATTTAGCAAAATTTTCTGTAGATTTTACAATACAATTTGCTATTTTTAATTGACTAAAATTTTACTTAGATTCTGTGAATTTAACAGTTTTATTTTTTTTGTTCCTATTTTACTAGTATTTAGTAAAAAAATCTGCTAATTTTAGCAAATTTTTCTGCAGCATCATTTTTAACTCATTTTTAGTAACTTTTTCTGCTATTTTTACAGATTTATTTCTATGAGTGTATTTGTATTTTATATGCTCGATAAATATTACTGAAATTTTTTTTTTATATTTCTCTCCTTTTTTAATTATATTTTAATATTTATTATGTTTTATTAAATCACAGCATTAAAATTTATTATCTTTTTTCTTTTATTGTTTTATTTTTTATTGCAATGAATTTATAAGTGCCTTCTAAGGTTCGAATTGACACTTATTTTCCTTTTTTTAAAGCATTTGGAGTAAAATTGTATTCACTTATTCATTTTAACTAAGGATTTTTAGAATTTATCTTAGATTTTTTAGTATTCAATATATGTATATTTATTTTCATAATTCTTACAATTTTATTCATATTGTTAAATTCTTTTTGAATCTTTTTATCACTGCCTCTGGTTTGAATTTCAAATATGAACTAATTTCAAATTAACTTTGCACTATCTTTTTATATCTTTATGTTGACCGTCTTCTTTTTTCAAAGTTTTATTAAAGAATCTCAAGATTTTTCCAAAAAAATAATTTGCGTTAATTAAGCGCTCCACTTGAGTAAGTTTTGATAATAAAATTTCAAACATATACTAAATAGTAGTCATATCTATCGCTTAAAATAGTTTGCATACTGTTTTGTATTTGAAAATATATTTTGCTGTTGATTTACGTTTTGTTTGTATAACTCCCACCATTAATTTTTCCTGTTGTATATTGCCATTGTCTGGAAATTTAAAATATCGAATGAAAAGTAAAACACAAACACGAAACACTTGGTATTACTGACCAAGTTTAATATTTAGTTTATTTTCTATTGTTGATGTTGTTGTTATTGCTATTATATGGGGTATTGTTAAGGAAAACCTTATTTTTTTCTACCTTAATGTCTGCCATAATTTTTTGCACACCCATACTTTTTTTTCTCATAAAAAAAAAAATAAGTTTTTCAATAAATCAAATTGGCGCTTTATCGACCGCATCATATATTTATTCATGCATACACTTATATAAATATTTTTGGTTTAGTTATTTGTGTTAGTAGCAAGATATTGCCCAAGAAATATTTTATTTCTTTAAAGGCATCAAGATTTCCTGGTTGGTGAAATAAAATCTGTCTTGTTTAAAAGTTATTATTTTGATTTTCGTAAATATTATGCTAATTTATTTAAACGTTTTTTGCTAATTCCATACTAAAACAAAATATTTATTTAAATGACTCATATTTCCCCAAAGAAATATTAATAGCATATTTTTAGCTAGACTTAAAGCTAAAACAATTTGTAGTTATGGTCAATGAACAATGGATTTAATCTAGTTTAATCAAACTACAATTTTCAACACTTGGACATAAGACAAAAACATTTTTTGTTTAGTTTTTTTTTTAACGTAAATAAATAAAAATCTGGCAATAAAAACATAAATAATAATACAATTTAATGGAAAATCACTGATAAAGCCTGTCCATAGAAAAAGGCAGAAACTGGATCTAGTCTGATTTGCAAATTTAATGTGTTTATAACTTTTGAAGAAAAGGTTTATTCTTCTCCTTAAACTCAAACCTAATAAAGTAAATAAACAGGGTTTTATTTAAATTTTTAAAGATTATTAAATGTAAAGTTTGACTGGCTTGATCCTTAATAAAAAGCACAAAAATTGTAGGAATTAATTTTTTCATTTGTGTAAAGCAGAAATTTTATTTCAGCGGATTTCAAGAAAACAGCAATTTTTGCCATTTATTTAGCTTCTATGCAAGTTTTTCTTTTTTCTTTTTTAAGGGTTAATTTTCTAAAATTAAATTAAGAATATTATTTTTAGGCCTAGAAAAATAATATCGAGAAGTTTCATTAAAATCCGCTCAGGAATATCTGTTAATATGTTTATAAAAAAAATTAAAATCTTCTAAAATTTGACTTTTGACCTTTTGACAGGGACAATTCATTGTGTTAATATATTGCCCTAATTTTTTGGATTGAAGTATTTAATCTTGTGTTGTTATATTCCGGCAACAATCATGTGGAGTTAAAAGAAGAAAAAATAAAAACTTGCATTAAAGCTAAATAAATGCCAAAAATCGCTGTTTTCTTGAAATCCGCTGAAATAAAATCTCTGCCTTAGCCAAATGAAAAAAGCAATTCACCCAATGTTTGTACTTTTTAATTTCTAATATGTTCTTAATAAAATTCCAACCGTTGATTTTTTAAAATTTTCTTAAAAAAATTTAAAAAATTTAAAATTGTAGATTTGAAAACAATGTTTAAAAATTCTAAAAATTTGACACTAATTTAAAACGAGTTAGCAAAAAAAATAGAAAAAAAAACTTCTTATATGAGTTTCTTGAAACTTACAGATTAAAAAAATGTTGCTGTAGTAGATTATTTCAATAAACACATCAGTTGCCGGGGGAAATTGTAATAACTCGGCTGTTTTTTAAGCGATTTAAATTTTTATTGTTTTATAACAAAAAGAATTCACTCCAAATCACGATTCTTTAATGTTTTTAATTCGAGTTAGTTTTAAAATATAAATTTTTTTGAGAAAATTCACAAAAAGTCAAATTTTCCCCTTGTAATCCGTGTTTCAAAATTCAGGGCACGCCTTCCCGATATCCGATTATCCTAGTTTTTTGGGGGACGTAGTTTTACACTTAAATAAATATTTCCAGCGGGTTAACCGGACAATAACTCAAAAAATAATTTTTTTTTGGGGAACCCTAGTGGACACCCGTACCCTTACTGACAAAGAAATTATTTTTAATAGCAACATCATCTTCTAATACTAAATCATCATCACCAACACACCAGAGCTTCGAAAACTACAAAACCATAAACTAGCAGGGTCTAATACCTCAAACAGTTTAAAAAAAATGCTTCGTTTTATGTTTCTCAATAATACTTTTAGTTCTATTTCGAAGCTTACAGTAAGTCCTCCAGTTTTGCCATGAACGATCAGATAGGAAGGGTGTATTGACCTCAATTGGCCGTCCATATAGTTCAGAATGACTAGCGCTTGTTCGACCACAACGAAACTCAGTAAACCACTTTTTTACCATTAAAGATGATGGTGCTGAGTGCCTATACCAGAGCTTTAAACGAATCATTCTTTTTTGATTTCAATTCATTACGAATTAGCTAAATTTTTGAATTAATTCTTTTCACCAAGAAAAAGAATTGAATAAAATTTGAATCAATTCAAATGAATTTGACTAAAATTAATTGATGTCCAATTCAAATGAATTTAGCAAAATGAATTGCAATTCATTTCCAATTCAAATGAATTGCAATTCATATTAATTAAATCAAAAATTAATTGTAATCAATCAAAGTAAACATGGTATTTGGAGTTTGTTTTTTCAAGTATTACTTAATTTTGTTACGACATACGCTGAATTAAAAAAACACATTTAATATTCAAGAAGCAATTAATAATTTCATTGCAAATCATTTTTTATTTTTATAATTCATTTGAATTAATTCAAAATCAATTCAATTCAATGAATTGGAAATGAATTGCAATTCATTTTGCCAAATTCATGTGAATTGAAAATGAATTGCAATTCATTTTACCAAATTCATATGAATGGATTCAAATTTCATTAAATTAAATTTTTTGGTGAATAGAATTAATTCAAAATTCGCTAATTCAGTGCATGAATGATTCGCGAATAACTAAAAAAGAATTATTATTTTACAGCTCTGCTCCTTAGTACTTATCAAGCTTTTTCCTAGTTTGAGTCACGGTTTTTTCGAAAAAAATTATGTTCGATAAGCACTCGACTTTTACTTTTTTCAATGTTTACAAAAAACCAAGAGGTTGTGTGCTTGGAACACCTCTAATGAGAGATCCTGCTAACAGTAGTTTATTAAGAGAAGGTACTTGATCGCAGCAGTGTTACATTTCATGTAACTTCCCTATGAGGGAAGTTCGAAAAGTTACGGACTTATTGATCCACCCTCATAGTTCAATATCTCGCATAATAATAAAACAAACTTGAACAAAAAAATGCAAAAAGCTATATAATGCTCAACATATTTTTTGAAAATCCAGATCTAAATTAAACTTAAATAACTTGATGCTAAGCAAAAAGAAGTAGACAAAATCATATAACGCAAAAATATCAAATCACCTAATAACCGAAAATATAATAAGCACATAGAAACCCAAAATAATATAAATATATATTTATATATTTTTGTAATTAAGTTGACGATTTAGAACATTTCCTTTATTGCTAACAAGGCCAAAACCTATATAAATATTAGAGATCTTATAAAGTCACACTACCATTTATTTTAATTTTTGTTTATTAATCTTGACCTTCTCAACATTTTAGTTTACAATTGTAGGAATTATATTTTGTGTTTTCCAGAATTTAAATAATACATACTGTAATTAACTCGTAATAACCTAAATAATACAACAACCACAACAACACAAGATACAAACTTTTAACGAACAAAAATAACACTAAAATTTATATATTTATTCATTGCCTCAATTCTCATGACATTGTCTTTTATAGCATTTTGTATATGTTGGAGTTTTGGGCTGTTATTTTAATTATCGCTTAATGTACTTCTGTTTTTTTTTGTCTTTTTTCTGTGTTAATTGGTGTAAAAGATAAATTGTTTTTGATAATCAAATAAGTAGACGGTAGCTAATTTAAAAAAAATTACTTTTAAATTAAATTTTATTATGAGGTGGAATTACAACTTTATTGTACTTGAGATAATTCAAAACAAAATAATTTTTTTATTAAAAACTTACGTTTTTTTAAGTTTATGAATTAATGAAATTTTATAATTTTACGGAATATATAAATACGCAGAAACTTGAATATACTTTTAGGATTAGTTTACAAATTCGAATTTGTTGTTAAAAGTTTTTTTGTTATTATGATCTGTTAAAAAAAGCTTTTCTGTTCTATAAAATGTGAAAACAAAACTAACATAACATTAACATTTTTGTAAGCGAATGATCTAGTTTGTGTCTTAAGTCTTTTGTTTTGTCGATTATTTCAAATAAGTCGTACAATTTGGTTTCTTTAGCCTTTTAAATTTACTGGACTTATAACTTAATTATATTTTCAAATAGTTTTTATTTTTTGAAAGAAATTGGTAGCAAAATTAAAATCGTGAGTCTGCTGCACGGATCCCAAAAGGTCTCAAATCATCAATTTCTGAAACTAAAAATTGCCACAGATGGAATTTGTTGAGCAAGAGCTCATCAGTTTTATTTAGTTTAGCTCGTTAAGCCATAACAAGTTTGTGTTTTAAATCTTTTGTTTTTTGAAAATTTCCATAAATTTACGCATTCTTTGAATTCCTAACATTTCAATAAAAAAACTAAATTATTTAATGATATTTCACAACATAAGCTAACTTTTACCAATTCCCAGGTCTCCTCATTTGTTGACGTAAACAAAAAAATACAACAAGTCTAGTAAACAACATAATAATCATTTATAAAGTTTTTTTCTTAAAACGTTAATTTATCAATAGAAAAAAACTATTTTCCAATTAATTACATATTGGTAAAAAATATTTTACCACATATGGCACCTGCTAACGTGTGTTGTTTTTATTTTACAACTTAAATTTATACCTTTTCCAACATTAAGCCAAAGAGACAGAAAAAAACAAATTAAGTTTACCAAATTGTAATAGAATTTGCTGCTTTACTGTTGAATTGTATGTCATTGTGACACAAATTTTCTACTAAATACAGATTTGTATTATTTTATTCATGTGTTTATAAATTCTCACAATTCCATTCTGATACGAACATTTGTGTATTTATATCTTATAAAGTTAATTGTTAATAACTTGTCAACTAGCACCTACACTAGACTTAGTTTTGTTGAGATTTTTGATTTGATTTTGTCATGATTTATAACTTTATGTTGTTTAAATGGTAGATAATACATTACAATGTTGTTCATAAAAAATATAAATCATATCAACAGTGACATTTTTTGTCTATGAAAATTGGTGAAACAAAACAACAGCAGTTGTTTGTCTTTGAAATGTTTGCTAAGATGTTGAGGGTTTCATTAATTGGTTTGTTTGGTCTGTTTGAAACGATGTCACAGTTAGTGGATCACCCGCGTTATTGTGACACATGGTGTTATGTTTTGCTAATTTGTTAGTTGTCATAAAAAGTGTCACATATTAGGTAAATACACCATATTAGACTTAAGTAATAAGTGGTAGTACACTAATAGAAAAAAGTCGTTAAAAATGTTTGTTAAAACTACTAAAAATTAAAACTAAAAAATAACCCTGCACGAAAAACTGCTGAAATTAGCCGATTATTTTTGCTAAATAGTTGTAAGATAGAAACAGCAAAAGTAATACTCTTGAATATATTCAATATAATATATTATGTGACCTTCTCTGAGAAAAGGGACCTAGTGTTTTATTTTTTTAGTTTTTATTTTTAATTTAACTTTAAATGCGTTCTTCTCAAAACTTCATTTTCACACACTAGGTGCCTTTTCTCGAAAAACAGGGACCTAGTTTTTAAACTCCATTTTTAAACAACGCTGGTTGGCTGAAAAATCTATGTAGATTCTACATAGATGAAAAATCTATGATAGATTCTACATAGATGAAAAATCTATGATAGATTTTTTATCTATGTAGAATCTACATAGATTTTTCAACCAACCAGCGTTGTTTAAAATGGGTGATTTTAACACCATGCTCTCAAATAGGTTAATTTGGATTTATTTTTTTCAGGAAACGCTTAATTAATGGTTATAATATCAATTTTCATGCCAAATGGCACTTTTTTACATTTTAAAAATTTGGGGTCATATTGACCCCATGTGCCTTTAAGGGTTAATTTCTAATTTTTTATTACTATGTATAAAATTTGGTGTCAACGGAGTTATTTGGACAACTTTCACCAAATTCCGCAAGAAACAACACATTGTTTTTGTATACTTCCAGGAAAAATTGAAAAATTTTTAAAATTTCACCTTTGACCTTGGTAAAGATAGGGTTAACGTTGTCGGAGTTTTACAAAATTTTCGGAAAACAACCTCTCGTACCAGAGTTAAATGAAATCGGAAGTGATTTTGTTCCAGCTAGCTAAAAATACAAAAATTAATACTATCATCTTAATTATTGGCCAAAATCACACTTTTCTCTAAAATTTTCAAATTTAAAACTCCGTCACAGTTAAGTTAAAACAGGGATTTGTGTAATTTTCAGCAGAGTTATTCTCTAAGGTGTATTAAATAAACTCATATGCGTTGACCAATTTTTTCTGTATTTTGTTGAACAAAATTTTAAAAAACTCAGAAATAGAGTTTTGCAAATTTATAAAAAAACAAATCCCATCTTTGGCCATACCTGGGACTAGGTTATCATAACCGAAGAGAGACAAAAAATTTTATCTGAATATTTGTGGATCTTAAAAATTAACCTAGGGTATATCCTTGTAAATTTTTGAAAGAAATATTTTTTTTTTCCATTTTCATAATTTATCTCATTTTAACCCTACAATGGTCTGAGGAAATTGCAATTACCGAAATATTTTCCAACCGATTTTGGATTTTTATACATAGCCAGAAAGGAAATTCAGTTTAGATTATGATTCTATTTACATTTTCCAAAAATACAGTTATTTAAAAGCCTGTATTTTCAAGAAAAGCCAAAAAAGTGATTTTTTCGCCTTGTAAATCGTATTTCAAACTTTGAGCCCTCAGCGCCACGGGTTAACATACTCCAATCGAGCTCAAATTTCGGCTATCTCAATATTTGGAAAGGCGAATCGTTTTGTGGGGTCCAGACGAACAAGATTCCGACATTTTTTTCCCTCTCTATGAAATCCGGTCACCCTAATGATTATTTATCGAAATTGTATAAATTGGGTCATTTTTGACCCCTGGCCAATAGGAGGGTTAATTATTTTGCAACAAAAATTATCATAATAAGAAAAATGAACATAAAACAACTCAATTACAAATTTTCATTAAATTATTCGGGAAAATATCACTTTTAGAATTAATTTTTTGTAAAAAAGTGAAATTTCCCGAAATTTGACCTTTGACCTCGTGTGTCGCGGTTTAAAATTGCCCAATTTGGCTCAAATTTTCATCATATGCTTTTTAGGTCAACTGTAAAAAAATCTCGAAATTCAACATTTCGTAAAATAGCTGCCACCCTAATATATATACAGATTTTAGTTATATTTGTGTTAATTTTTAGTTAATAGAAAATAACAAGTTAAGCTGCATTTACATCTGCAGCCACATCCCGAGATTTCCACTAAAATTGAGATTTCATGGAAAATCTTATATGAAATCCCGAGATTCGCCATACAAATGAAATCTTGTAAATTCGCGATAAATCTGAGAAATCTCATGAAAATCTCACAAATGTGGAGACTTTTATAGAATAATACACTGGCAAACGACACTGATGATAGCTTTGTAGCGAAAGCCGAAAATACGTATTCTGTCTTGCTGGGCACATCGAATTATTTAAAAAAAAATTTATTCTTTGTAATTTACTTGTGAAAATCGTATCTTCTTTCTTTAATTTGAAAAATAATTTAAAACAGAAAGTGATATTAATTTATGATCTAGAGTCAAACGAAAAAAACATTCATTTACCAGAATAAAACATCAACTAAAAATTCCCTCATTAATTTTAATGGATTTTAGGTTTATATAAATTTTAATAAAGATTTTAGTACCTTCCAATAAAAAAATATCTTTTATTAAAAAAGTATCTTTTATTAAAAACCTTTTATTAAAATTTAACCTTTTAAGATCAAATATGAAAAATTTCAAATAGAATTTACAACCCATGTAAAAATTTAAATATATATGAACATACATGATCATACATTGACTTGTATATGATCATGCATGGACATACGTGATCATATATGACTATGCATAGTTAAATGTATGATCATACATGATCTCATATATTTTCATATATCTTCGGATCCGAAATTTGAGGGTATATGACAATACATGTTCATATATGACCATATATGATATATATATGAGTCATTTATTCTCATATATGGTCATATATGGCCATATACATACATATACCCTCAAATTTCGGATCTAAAGATATATCGAAATATATGAGATCATGTATGGTCATACATGTTCATATATGGTCATACATGTTTATATATGACCAGATATGATCACATATGAGTCATATATTCTCATATATGGTCAAATATGGCCATATACATCCATATACCCTCAAATTTCGGATCCAAAGATATATGGAAATATATGAGATCATGTATGGTCATACATTGAACTATGTATAGTCAAATATAATCACGTATGTCCATGCATGATCATATACAAGTCAATGTATGATCATGTATGTTCATATATATTTCGATTTTCATATGGGAATTTATTTTACAACAAATAGAGAAAAAACTTATCTTTCTGATACAATTTTTACAAGTAAATTACAAAGAATTAAAAATTACAAATAATTCTATAAGGCCAGCAGGACTTTTTATTAAAAAAGTACATTATTATAAAAAAGTACATTTAATTAAAACCGTACAACTTTATTAAAAAAGTACCTTTTATTAAAAAAGTATCTTTTATTAAAAGAGTAGCTTATACGAAAAAGTTGATTTTATTAAAACGGTACCTTTTCTTAAAAAGTGTGCCACTCGAATTCAACTGCATCTACAATAATTTTTAGTAATTGAGAAGTATAAACACATGGTCTTTTAGAAATATATATTACATTATTTATGTAATAGATATTTTTTACCCAATTTATTAATTGATTGATAAGTGTAACAAAAATGTCACCTTCTAGTGGCAAACAAATGTTGCAATTAATAATTAATTTAAATCCCAAAAAGAAGTTTGGGAAAAAAAAATCAATAGACTTAAGACACATACTTGATTTGAATTTTTCATTTCATGTTACCATAAAATGGATTTATTTGATTTATTTCCAAATATTTCCTGTTTACTAAAACTTATTAAAACCATAAATTGTAGAACACAACTATCATTTTTTTCTGAATATATAAAGTTACAAAAATAATCTAAATATTAATGGCTAACAGTAGTTAAACTACCTTGAACCATAATTGCGTTTTTTTTTTTATTTAACCATATTAGAAAAAAATTGTAACGAACAAAAAATAAATTAAATTGAAATTAAACAAATAATTTAAATTAATAACTTCCTATAAGTCTTTTGCAAAAAAAAAAAAAAATTATACCACCAAGGTATAGAAAAAAATTCATGAATGAATTCTTTTTAAATTATTCTATAAAAAAAAAATATGATTTAAGTATTTACGGAATAAATCGTATTCTTTAAGAAAATTGAAGTTAAACACTGAAACAAAGAATTAAGTTGTTAATCTGTAACTTTAAGCTTTTGCAAAGATAGTGCCCAAGTGATTTATGTAGTTTATATTTTTACTAAAACAGCCGTTTTTTACTATAAATCCGTATTATTATTTGAAAAACATTCTGTCTTTGTTGGATCTTTTTCCGCATTGTAATTATACTCAACAAGTGTTTTATTTTTAATTTCTGTAGTAGCAATTGTGTTAACTTTTGTCTATATCAAAATGCTTATAATTTTACAAAGTGTTCTATCTAAAGTCCGTATATTTTTTAATGTTGACCATAGTAAAAACATGCCATATTTCATTAAATATTAAGGTGCTTATGCATAATAATTTGAAAATCTTATAACATGTTTATAAAATGGACTTTAAATGGAAAATTTGTTTTATAAGCCATATATAAATTTAAAATGTGATTATGCATATGACCCTTAGTCTCTGTTTCTTTGTTAAAAAACTCTGTTTAAACAGGTGTGTCTAACTAAATGTGTAACGATTACTACAATTCCAATTGCATTGATTCATTCATTCAATATGAATGAATGTATTCTACTCTAGTCACACAGTATGTCTTAGGTTAATTACTAATTTGCTAAACAACAATTTTAGTTTTTAATAATAATTAAATGTTGTTTGATGTTTTTGTGAAAAATTACAAATTAAGTTCTCAGGATTTTAACATAGAATATTAAATTTTCTTTAGATTATAGAGTTATAATATCATACGATTGAAATATTTAGCAATTTGTTTGATTATCTGTAATTAAAGATTTATTGATATAAATAAATGATTGATTTGAAACTAATTATTAATAACTTTTTTATGTTTTTATGTGTGATTGAAATTGAAATACAACACTTGTAGGAAATATTCTAGATGTAGTTCTTGAGTTTTATTTGTGAACAAAACCGTTCATTTTATGTACAAAAACCATACAAAACATTTTTGTTTGTTACCGCTACCATAAAAATCAATAACCTTTTGTTTATTACTTTTTTTTAATATTTTAGGCAAAAAATATTTTTTTCTTCATACATTTATTTTTACCGGCAAAACTGTTGAGTATACCCGTGTAAAAAAGTTTAGATCTGACCAGATCTTTTTGGTTCTCAATAGATATGATTCAATCTAATTAGATCCTGTACCAGATCACATCAAATATGATCAGATATGGCATATGTGATAATACCTTATGGCAAGATCTGATAAGATCTAGTGCCAAATTTGTTCAAATCTAAAGTGATCTGGACAAATGCGCAAGATATGCCTAGATCTAGATCTAGAATTTGTCCCCAATTTTGAGATCTGATTAGATCTGGTAAGATCTAAGAAGATCTGGCCATATATGCCTAGATCTGATCAGATCTAATTAGATCTCAAATTTGTCCCCAATTTTGAGATCTAATTAGATCTGGTAAGATGTGCTGAGATCTGGCCAGATCTGATCTTTTTTACACGGGTATAGAAAAAGGTTATATGAACAGATTAAAGGAATTGTAATTTTTAATTTTTTTAAAATTGTTTGAGCAAAATCGGACTAGTGGTTCTCGAGTTATGTCAAAAAAAAACCACCAAAGGTCAAATCGATATATCTCGATTCCTAGGGGTGACCCAGCGAAACGCCGGGACACGTATAACTTCTTTTTTACCGATATAACTTTCCCCGGTAGTTTGAAGCCTTCCCGATCACTGACCCCTACCATTTGTCTCACAGTGTTATATATTTCCGGAATATTAACGAAATCAAACTGTGGTGTAGTGTTTCATATAGTCGGCATGCCCAACATATCGGATCAAGAATAAAGCCTATAGGCTATGGTTAAAAGCTGTCCATATTTAGACCTAGTTCCCATAGAAAGGTCACCCCAAAAATGAGTTTGATCAAATACGAAGGCCCGGGAGCAAAGCCCATTCATTCAAGATTCCATATTTGGAACTATCGCTCATATGGACTATGTGTTAAATTTTCTCTTAAATACACTAAGCATAAGGTAAAATTAAAATTTCTTACCGTTTTACCAGTGGCGGCTCCAGCTCAAGTCTCTAGGAGAGGGGGGGGGATTAAAAAATTTTTTTTTACAAAAAAAATATCGAGTCACAATTTATTTTTAAATTTTCACAAAAAATAATTTTTCACCCCTTTTGGTTTAGCATACACCACTTGTAGTATGTTTTTGGTTTTCGCAGCGCAAGGTTAAAGATTTTAAGAGCGACACTTTAGGTATAAAAGACAATATAAGGTCCAACGGAAAACTCTAAGTTATAACGGGTGGCGCAAAAGTAATGTCATAATGTGAATGTGCTTTAATTTTTGCAAATGGCGTCAAATGTCATTTTGCTTTGAAATCTATGTTGTAGACAGATAGAGAATTATTTGACAACAAGCAATGCAGCGATATACACCTGAAGAACATGGAATTATTGTTACTGCTTATTTGATCAATTTTCGATCTGTTGTTTTAACGCAAAAATCATAAAATTATAATGAGCGACGAAGCCCATTTCCACTTAAGTGGTTATGTTAACAAACAAAATATGCGTTTATGGGGCACAGAAAACCCACATGAAATGCAAGAAGAGCCATTGCATCCCCTCAAAGTGACTGTTTGGTGATGTTTGGCGAGCAGCAATGCAAAATGCCGTAATATGGGCAAAAATGTTTATCAACTGGGGAGGTGGTCATTTGACCGATACAATTTTTTCAACTTAATGTGATAAATTTTACATCTTCAAATAAACTTTTCGTGATAACAGAAATAATTTTTCTTCATTTCTAACAAAATGGTAGGCATTTCACATTATTACATTACTTTTGCGCCACCCTGTACATTCGCAATATATTTTCTATCACCGATTGAGGTTTATTTAAAAAGTAATACGTAAAGTTTGTTTTCAATTGAAGAATCAATTAAAATACATTGAAACATATTGTTTAACTTTTTTTTATCAATCAATAAAAAACAAACTAAAAAAAATATGTATCGTCTGTAGGAGTTGTTATTTTCAGTCAAATATTCTGACCTGTCCATAAAAAGGCAGAAACTATATCTAGTCTGATTTGCAAATTTAATGTGTTTATAACTTTTGAGGAAGGTTTGTTCTTCTTCTTAACCTCAAACCTACTAATATAATCTATTTTTAGTTTTCTATTTTTATAAAAAAATAATTCAAATAATTTCGTTGTTTTCTGTTTTAAAACAAAACTTTTTAATATTTTCGGTTTTCTTTTTTGTTAAAATAGTTTGTTTATATACAAAATTATTTTTATTTAAACTACAAGAAATTCTTTACTCATACACACAAACACAGCCAATAGTTTTTAAAATTAAAAAAAAAAAAAAAAAACTTTCAATCATGAAAAAACAAACCACAAAATCGTTGTTTGTTTACGTTTTGTCAGTTAAAAATTGATGATTGTTTTAACAGGCTTTTCAATTATTTTTATTTCTTTTATGGATTGTTTAAACAATGTTTTAAAATAAATAGCAAAATGGTTTGAATATAATGAAAAATCAGTAATCCTTTTTTTAATTGTGTTTTCAATTAATTGAATATATATTTTAGGTTGTTTTTAACGATAAAATACTGTGAGTGTAGTTTTTATCACAAGCTTTAATATTTGATATGTATTTGCCCTCCAACAAAAATGAAGCATACTGCCTCCCGAAACTTTAACTAAAGTCGACTTCAACAAAAATATACATTTGGAAAATTTAAATAGTAAGAGCGTTTATTTTTATTTAAAAAATTTTCAATTTCAAACGAAATTGTTCTATATAAAATTTTGAAAATCAAATTTGAAATTGAGATATTTTAACTATATTTCTCCACACACTTTAATTATTTTATACTTAAAATGATCAGTTTTAAAAACGAAATTGCTAAAATATGTATTAAGTTTTTTAAGTGACGACTGGTTAAATGAAAATAAAGAAAAAAAAATTATATTTCATCTAATTACGCACAACAAATTTGTATTTTTTCACTTTATCCTTTTTTTCTCTTCTTTTTTCTCGCCTTTTTCCCTCTTTTTCCTTTTTTTTTTCTTCTTCGATTTTCCTGAGTTATGGTATCATACAATCGGTGAGCCCGACTTTAGCTTTTTTACTCGTTTTTGGTTCGATTAACGATGTCCGTCCGTCTGTCTGTCCATATAGTCTTGTGCGCACGCTACAAGTCTTAAATATTAAGATAATGAAAATGGATACATTTGCATATATCGGCCCAAACACGAAGCCTGTTAATTTTAGTTAAGATCGGCCCATGTTTAGACCTAGCACCCATAGCACTCTCGTGATCTCTCCAGCCGGAGTAGTAATCCATAAAATATTCGTATGAGTTTCGTAGCTAATGGCTACATAAAAAACATATACATTCAGTGCTCAAAATGTCTGTAAACTAGTGTTATTAGATGGGTTTATAGATTTATAACTGACTATTTTAAATAGGCTTAACAATTAAAAAAAAAATAACATTTTCCATTCAATTCAAATTTTATAATTTTAAATTGATTTTTAGGTTTAAGAACCAAAAAAGTTAAACAAATTTAGGCAAATTTAAATGAGCATATAAATAATAAAATATGACATGTATTTAGACGCATTTAAAATAAGTGGGCTTAAAAAGCAAACACACGCATTGATTTAAATATTCAATTTGAAAAAATCAAAAATATCCCTCAACGAACAATATATATAAAAAATTATTTGCAATTTATTTCTATATTTTATTTAAAGCGATAACAGATCTCCTTCTCTTTTTCTGCAAAATTCGATACGGTACTTAATAAATAGGATTTTGAAGTCATACTGTGTGCGGAATAGAATGGGAATTTTAACGATTATCAATAAACAAATGTATGGCAAATTGTATGAATACGTTTTTTTTTCTCCTTAAACTGTTACTGAACACTATAACAGTTGCAAGCGGTAATACAGGGGTTGGGCAGCACAATATGGAAATGCATCTACCGATATATGAAACATGTCCGAACATTCAAGTATTTTTTTTTTCTGAAAAGTGCATTTGTATGAAAAATTGTTAATGGTTTGAGTTCAAATTTACATATACAGTGCACAAAAAAAAGTTGGACACATTATAGTATATTAAAATAAAACGAGCTGTAATTTAAAAAAATACAAAAAACGAAAAAAGATATTGAAGAGCATAAAATTACTGTTAATTTAATAAATTTATTAATTAATTAATTTAATTACTGTTAATTTAAATAACATGTTTGTTAATTTTATTTTATATACACAGAAAGAATTTACAAAATTCTAATAAAATTTGTAAATACAAAAAAAAAACTTTTTAAAAAGGAACCAACAAAGAAATTTGTAAATCCAAAAAAAATAATTCTTTTATTTTTTGTAACTTTGAATTTTTATTTTTAAACAATTTTTATATGAAAGATAACAATTTACAAACGAGTTACAAATATTTCAAAAATTGTTGGCTATAAAATTTCAATTTAAAAGAAAATGTGATTGCTTTTACAAATTCCCATTGTTGGTGCCTACTGTTTTTTCTGTGTAGTGTCCGACATTTTTTTTTGTTCACTGTATATGATAAGGGTTATTTAATTTGATCAAGGACGTGTCTGAGCTTTTCCCAAATCGCCTTTTTCACAAATATTTTAAATATTTTAAATAAGCGGTAGTCCTGGGTCAACAACGGCGGCAATATTGGCAGCAGAATTTTTATTTTCCGACTACTTTATGTACAAAAAAATCGAAATTTCAGACATGGTTTCATAGATAAATTGGTTATCCCACTTTTTAAACCTTAAACGTGAGCTTGAGCCGCTAAATGAAAATACGTGTCTCTTAGTTTTTTCTCCTCTATAACATGTCCAAATTTCATTAAAATCTAGAGTTGTGTCGTTCCTGAACGAACTAGTTCATTTGAACGGTTCAGTTCATTGAACGATATGACATCGTTCACCATTATTCGTTCTTTTCGTTCATTTCGTTCTTTTTTGTAGTCATAAAAAGTTTTTATCCATTTCTTATTAATTTTGTTACAGAATGAAATGTTTTTCTTAATAATTTCAAATTTTTAATAAAATTGTAATTTTCTGACACTATTAGTCTATGCACAATAAAATTAATATAAACATGTAACATGTAGCGCGCCAATATATTGTAGAATGAACGACACCGTTCACGAATCACTGTTCAGACACAGCTCATGACAAAAAAGAACGTCAACAAAAAGGAACGATTGAATGATTTGAACGAACTAGTTCAATGAGTCACCAAAACAACGATTAAGCCCAACTCTAGTAAAATCGGAGAGAACTCATGAAATACCTTCTTTTTAAGATATTCATTTTCACTTCTCTTTCCAATTTTTATTTTGCCTTAAAATTCAGTTTTTCAGAAGTTTGCTGTCTTACCAATTACCACACAATAGGGTGGGCTTAATTTTTAAATTTTATATTCTTCTTTAAAATTCATTTCTGATTTTAATTAATTCTTCTATATCCATTATAATATGACCAACCACTCTACAAATGCGTGAGTGAGCGAACTGAGTGACTGACTGCATATATTTATAGTTTAACAAATGAATGATATATTGTGTATAATGATCAACAATTGGCCAAACAATTTAACATTTTAGCTTTAGGCTTTAAATTGTTGCAAACTACTGTTGCCTTTTGCCTGTTGCCTTTCTTGTTGTTGTTGTTGCTATTAATATTGTTGATTGGTGTTTACGCACAAGTTTGATCGAAAAAAAAGTGACCACAATATTAAATACAGTATAGTCACGATTATCAAGCGTTTAAACAAGAATTTAGTATGAAGTCAATATATTTTATTTGTCTAACTGACATGAAAATTTAAAAAAAAAATACTTTTCACATTTTGTTAAATAAGTTTGCGATTTTTGCACATTTAATTACTTTAAAATGAATTTTGCCAGGTATACGGATTTTGATTTAACACAGCTTTTATTCTTAATGCTTAAGTATAAAACAGTTAAATATAACTACAGTGAAACTTGCCAATAGAGGACGGTTACAGACAATATGTGTTGTATGGGAGATGTTCGCTATTCGAAGGTAAATTTATTTGGCTTTTAAAACGCTACTCGTCATATGTAGGAGCTATGGAAATTTTTCATTATTGTAAGGTTTCACTGTTTCAAATTTGTTCTTGATAAGCTTTTGTATGTATAGAAAAGTCAAAACTTTTGCAATTTTTTAAAGCAAATAAATAAAAAAAAGTCCATCTATCATAAAGGCGATTTAAAAACAAATTTGATCATATCTTGATTGAGACTTTTATTTATCCTAATATCAATCACATGGTGGTAGTTTAATTTGAACTGCAATTGGTATTTATTTGTCAGTGCACAAGATACTTCTACGCAGTTATTAGGTTGGATCGAAATTCAGAAATTTAAATTAACATATTAGGTATACCTTTCCACATAACAATAAATTTTGTTCTTACTTTTAAAAATTGTTAATACTTAGTTTGATTTTCACATATTGGTTACACTATTCCATTTCAAGCATGCACATTAGAGCGTACCACCTTAAAAAAAAAAAAAGGCGCCGTACACCCTCCAATATGAAGTATTTTTGCAAGGAGGTTTCAAAAAAATTTTTTTTATTTTTATTTGCCGAACGTAGGGGTCGTCATTTTACATTTTTATATCTTTGGTATTTACAGTCGGATCTTAAAGTATGATACATCGATGTTTTTCTTTCGAGGAGACCAGTGTTTTGCTCTAAGGACATTTTGACCTCAAGTATCCCGTTCTAGTAGTTACCCGCCAGATCTCAGTTGCTACCACCCCAATGTACCAACCTAATGTCAGAAAATTAAAGCTCGCAAAAAATCATTAAACTTTTGCTAAGGAAGTTTTTTGCTAAACCCAGTAAAAATTTTTTTTATATATTGGTTGCCGAACGTAGGGGTCCCCTTTTTAAATTTTTTTAATTGGATTTTTACTATATAGCAAAAAAATCGATATATCATACTTTAAAATCTGATTTTAAATGCCAAAGCTATAACAAAAAATTAAAAAAGGCGACCCCTATGGTCGGCAAAAAAAAAATACATCATATTGGAGGGTGTACGGCGAACTTTTTTTTTGAGGTACGGTCTAATGCACATTTAACCGGTTTTATATTTTTACTGTAAATCTGTATTTTGTATATCAAATATTGATGTAACATGCAGTGGATTTTTTGCAGATTATGGCAGGTTATTTTTTTATTTTCTATTAACAAAAATTTAACTCAAATATAACTAAAATTCTGTGTATTTAACTGTTTTATTTTTGCTGTTCCTATCTTACTAATATATAGCAAAAATAACCTGCTAATTTAGCAGTATTTTCGCCGTCATCATTTTTAACTAATCTTTAGTAGTTTTGAATAAAATTTTTACAGACTTTTTTTTTATTACTGTAGGAATTAGTTGCATTGCACTATATGACGTTAAAACAATACTGTGCTAAAAAAACACTATTGCAATTATTTGGCATCTTAAAGTGTCTGCATTTCCTAAATATCTTCCTAACAACTTTAAAATCATCTGACAATTTAAAATTTTTTTTTTTAGATTTTTACATATTTTTTTTTGTCTATGATAAAACTTAAAATTATTGTCAATCCAACGCCCATGACCAACATATTTTTTTTTTGCTTGATTTTCACACAGTAGTTGGCAAAATAAAATCCCTTCACTTAATTGCTACTTTTGAACAACTGTGTGCCTGGAGCCTTTTTGACATGATATCATTGCCTGATACTCCGCAAATATAAACTAAATAATTTTATGTTTTTGTTTTGGTCAATTGACAGCTATTAAAATTTCAATATACAGTAGACAAAACATAACAAGGTGTTACAACTTAGAGATTTGATTGACAAAATAAAAATATTTTGCAAATAAGAACATACAAAAATTTAAATATTGACATAATATCTATTGACCTCTGAACATATTTTTTTATTTCGTTTTAATTGGACACTTTTTGTCAATGAATATATTTTACTAACAAAATTTACATGATTATCTTGATAAAGGGATCTGAAAAATTAATTAATTTCAATACTTTTAACACACCTTTATTTATCATGAATTTGAATTATTAATTTTATTATTATTTGTATGCAGCATGTGTGGTTTTTTTTTATCGATAATCGATTTTAAAACGTTTTTAAACCGATTAACCCATTTTTGGCCGCTACCAGTTCCCGTCGACAGATTTTGATAAAAATTTATACCAAAGCTATTCTGGGCCTAATTAAGAAAATTTGAAAATTTTAAGTCAGTGAATTTTCAAAATTTCCGGAAAGTTAGTGGAGATTGTAATCACAATTGGCGGAATATGTATACATGATTGATATTTTTGAAATGTAAATAAAAAGCCTTTTTATACTGAGTATATCATAAAACAAAAATGACCCACAATAATTGATACAAAAAATAAATTAGATAAAAAAGATTTCATTAGCAAGTTATGAATACTAAAAGTGTTGGTGATTATAATCACCGGTCGGCGAAAAATGGGTTAAGTTTGTTTTAATATTTTAAAAATTACAACATTTTCTGAACAAGTAAAAACTAAATTTTTCTCAAATATTATTTATGAATGATTGATTCTTAGCTTTAAGTTATGTTTAATCAACTATGATCTATATTTCACATATTTTGCAATCCAGTTACGTTATTTGTTCATTGATAATATTTATGTGAATTCCAAAGATTCATGGCTAAAACAAATTGTTTTTACTTTTTTTTTATATATAAATTACAAAATTATAACATAATAACTAAAGTTAAATGATTTGTTGAATGGCTATTTAGAATTGATTATAAAATTGATTGATTTTTTTCTATTTGAATACACTACATTATGTAAGTGATAAATTAAGTATTTTATTGCGCTTGTAATACTATAATATTTAAAATTTTTAAAATCAAATTTATGCAATAACAGGTGTTAGCTAAAATTTGGATAAAATTCAAAAAAAAAATCGAATTATAGGTAATTAACAAGATCAATTACAATTAACCGAAATAATGGACTGCTAAGTATACTAACAGTTAACCAAAAATTTTTACAAAAAAAAAGACTAATATGATTGATAAGAATTTCATTTTAAATTAGAACTATAATTGAAGAGTTACAATATTTAGTCATGCGCGGCTCCAGCATTTAATATAAGGGGAAAAATCATACGCCATAGTGGCCAAGTCAATGTGTTTGTCTACTGTGGCGTATGATTTTTCCCCTTATATCAATTGCTGGAGCCGCGCATGATTTAGTAAACCCGTTCCTGGGTAGGTTCAGGTATTGTAATTTCTTTGAACAGTTTCAAATTTCTATTTTCAATTTTTTGTGAAGCAAATATTTAAAATTTAAGGATTTCACTTCAAAGTTTTATTGAGAATATCAAAGCAAATAAAAATTGCAAATATTACACATATTCCTCTTTTAATTTAGCGATGGCAGTTATTTAATTTCATCGATTTTGGAGAAAAATTCCATATTTTGCCAAAATAAGGACCAAAGTTTTAAAGTTATTTACTATTGCCGAATTCCAATCAAACTTCAGATTACTTTGACCCAAATCAAAGAGATTATATTCTAAAAATTTATCGAAATCTAACTACGTCCCGCTGGGGTCAAAAGTAGAATTTTTTGATAATTTGGGTTCATGAAAATGTATCGAAATATTTTGTTAATTTTCAGGGATTTTGATGAAACTTGCCTTTGCTACTTCCCAGATTAAAATTTATATTTTTAAAGAAAACATCGAAATTAACCATTATATGCACTTGGGGTCAAAATGAACTAAAATTTTTAAAACGCTAAAATACATTGTTTGATAAAAATATCTGCATAATAAATATAAAACTTAAATGTTACTGACACTTTAGAAAACATTGCCCAGTCAGAAATCGCCAGTGGTACAAAAAATCAAGCACTGGCATACCACTGGTTAACCACGGTGTTAAAAATAAATGACTGGCAGAACACTCATTTGGGACGCTTTGCCAGCGTTTGCAAAAAGCGTTTTACCAGTATTTGTTTTACAAAAACTTCGGTGGTTTATAAAAAAAACCACTGGCAAAGAATTGGCTTAGAGTGATATGCCAAGGTTTGCAACTAGTGGTTATCCAGTGCTACCTAGCCAATGCTACCAGGCGTACAAAAATACATTCACTGGTAGACTAATGATTTTATAAAAATGCTGACGCTTCGTTAAAAAATGTTTGTAGTCAGAAGGTTCCGAGTTTAAATCCAGTTGCAAGCAAAAAATTTTTTTTTGGATTTTTTTTAATTTAAAATTTTTTTTGTTTTATATAATCAATTTTTTTGTTTGTGGGAAAGCTCCTTCAAGACCAAATTTTTTTTTGCCCTCCCAACACTGGCTTACTAGTTACAAAAAATTGTTTGCCAGTACTAGCATTTTGGCACAGCCAGTAGTTGTCCAGCTATTATCACTCATTTATGTGTTTAGCCATCAAATATTATATGTCTCGTTAGCTCAGTGGGTAGAGCAATCGTCTGCCAATCTGATGGCCTGGGTTCAAATTACAGCAGGACCAAAAAAAAAATACATATGAACTTTTTTTAAATAGTATTTTGGAAAATATATTTCTAGACCACCTATTTATTGGTTTTGCCAGCGTTTTGCCAACGTTTAAAAATTTTGTTCCTCCAGTGCTTTTCCGGCTATTTTTGAACAGCCGGTCCTTTTGTCTAATTATGTTATCATTTTGGAAATGGGAAAGCACTTTTTGCCAGTAATTGTACCACCTGTTAAAGTGCTTTGCCACCGCTTTCCCGTTTGTATTTTTCTGACTGGGTGTTTTCTGTTGTTGTTTCTACATGAATGGATGTCACTACATTGCTAGATCTGACAAAACAACAGAGTAGTACATTGGAAGATGACAAAGCAAATTGTGTAAAATTTTTTGTTGTTGTTTTTGTTTTTTCTTTGATATTTTAAATGTTTAATAACGCCCCTAGATGAGTACAAGAAATTCCCATTGAGTTTGTAATTTAACTTAACAAATATTTCCAGAAATTCTAAAAACGTCGTCCCCTGACGATTTCCTTAGGCAAGAATGAAATCCGGATAGGGACATGCCTACAACGGATTATTTTTCACAATTTGTTAAATACGTTTGGGATTTTAGCATATATAATTCCTTTAATAAGAGATTTTAATTTAGGATTTTTGGGAAAAAAATATTGAAATAAAAAAAAAAATTGTAAAGCATGACTTGCATTTCTGTTTTTTTTTTTTGCTGAGATGTTGAAAGAAAAATATGTTTGTTTATAATTCTAAAAATGTTTATAATGCTTTATAAAAAAAATATTTGTTTCTACCAATAGGTAATAATTAGTGTACATAAAATGCGTTATAGCTATTAATTCGCTATCCGATTATTATAAATAAAATCTGAAATCAATTTATTCGAGATCTTAATTAAAAAATTTACACTTGTTTATTTTTATAGGCCTATAATTAAAGTATATTCTATAAAAAAAAATGTGTTAGGTTAAGGTCATGTAATAATTCATTTTAAACAATTATGTGACTGTGTGACCATGTGACAAAATACCATGTGATAAATTATAATGTTTTAATTTAAATTAATTTACAACCTAGAATTAGTATATCAACAGAAAATTATAGTACAAGTAACTAATTAAAAGCCTATGTTTTTCAAAGTAATTATTCTTATATAAATTTAACAATTAAAAAAGCAGTAACCAAAAGCCTTCAACATTTTTTATTTATAAATTAAAGAAATAAACAACATGCGTGTTAACATATGGGCAATAATCGAATACACGCATATGTGGCTTTCCCTACCAAATAAACCGCTAACAATATCAAACTTGGATTATATAATACGAATAAAAATTATAACATTTTTTGAAATTTTTCCAAAAAGAGGGCGAAGTAAGTATTGAAGTATTAAAATTTAATGGAGTTTTCCATATACTAAAATTTTGCTATATCAGTAGAGTTTGTTACAGAAAATTTGACAAAAAGTTTCTAAAAAGTTCAGAACGATTTCTTTTTTATATCAGGCTCAACAAAAATATCTGCTGTAACGAAAAGACATAAAAATTTAGTGTGAAAGATTTTTTTGATGCAAACTAACCACCTAAAATCAATGTTTGTGGGACATTAGAGCGTCAATTCTGATTAAGCACTAAATTAGCCCTTAAACCGATTTTAAGTTTTGACTTATTTATGGCTTTGAAGTTAAATTTTCAATTTCAATGTCTTCAGAGACTTATATTAGAATTTCATGACAAATATTTTTGTGGAATATTTTAAACCTCTTGCTCTTCAACTTACGTGTCTTTTTTTGTCCCTTTTTAAAAAAAGGGTAAAAAAGTCCCTTAATTGAAGAGTTATAGGGTTAAAATGTTCCACAGAAATGTTCCTGGTAGTGTTCTACATAAGTTCGCTGAACACATCCTATACCTAAAAAGAATTCCATTCACATGGTTTCCTATGCCGATTCACAATAAAAGTTTTCAAAAGGGGGAAACTTTAATCCCCCATAAAACATAGGGCCAGATATAAACTTTTAAAACGCCGAAACACATACATTTTTTAGGTACCCTCTGCCAGAATCAGTTATTAGAACCTTCTTATTATGGAAAAAATTTGATTTTGTTGTACAGTGTTATCAATGAGTCTGATGGAACCCTGGAATTCCCTTAAAAAAATTAATTTGAAATCCTTTTGTTTCTTGTGTTTCTTTTAGTTAAATTAAATTTTTTTTAAGAATATCCCAGTCAGAAAAATACAAACGGGAAAGCGGTGGCAAAGCACTTTAACAGGTGGTACAAGTACTGGCAAAAAGTGCTTTCCCATTCCCAAAATGATAACATCATTAGACAAAAGGACCGGCTGTTCAAAAAGCGCCGGAAAAGCACTGGAGGAACAAAATTTTTAAACGTTGGCAAAACGCTGGCAAAACCAATAAATAGGTGGTCTGGAAATATATTTTCCAAAATAAAATTTAAAAAAAGTTCATATGTATTTTTTTGGTCCTGCCGTGACTTGAACCCAGGCCGTCAGATTGGCAGACGATTGCTCTACCCACTGAGCTAACGAGACATATAATATTTAATGGCTAAACACATAAATGAGTGATAATAGCTGGACAACTACTGGCTGTGCCAAAATGCTAGTACTGGCAAACAATTTTTTGTAACTAGTATGCCAGTGTTGGGAGGGCAAAAAAAAAATTGGTCTTGAAGGAGCTTTCCCACAAACAAAAAAATTGATTTTATTAAACAAAAAAAATTTTAAATTAAAAAAAATCCAAAAAAAAATTTTTTGCTTGCAACCGGATTTGAACTCGGAACCTTCCGACTACAAACATTTTTTAACGAAGCGTCAGCATTTTTATAAAATCATTGGTTTTCCAGTGAATTGACTTTTGTAAGCCTGGTAGCATTGGCTAGGTAGCACTGGATAACCACTGGTTGCAAACCTTGGCATATCACTCTAAGCCAATTCCTTTCCAGTGGTTTTTTTTATATACCACCGAAATTTTTGTAAAACAAATACTGGTAAAACGCTTTTCGCAAAAGCTAGCAAAGCGTCCCAAATGATTGTTCTGCCAGTCATTTATTTTTAATACCGTGGTTACCCAGTGGTATGCCAGTGCTTTATTTTTTGTACCACTGGCGATTTCTGACTGGGATACTATAAAAATTATTTAATTTTTAAAAACTACACCCTAAAAAATACGTGGTTGCTGATCACTATTTTTTCAACTATGTCATAGGTGAAATAACCCTCACTATGGTATAGTGAATATGATGTAGTGGAATACAACTACATTTGTTTTAAATTTACACATCAACTATGGAAAAAGGTAGTTTCAACGACCTGCTAGTTGAATTTAAAGAACGTTTGGAAATAGTCGGTATTCACTACCAGATATAAAAAATTGTTGATAGGAACCACAGAACTTTTTTAGGACAGTTCAAAAAAATATATATATATTTCGATACATTTTATTAACACTTTATTTTATACAATGATTTCAACAAATCTGCATTCTATATAATTAATCCTATTTCATATCTTCTTATATGATGAATTCTGTGAGCCTTTCATCCCATCGAAATATTTTCCCAAAAGCCTTCTTTGTATGATTTTAGATACATTATCTGCAACATCTAAAAACAATTCTTGGTTTTTGTTTTTATATTAAAAATTAAGCTTATCTTACCATAATAATTGTAATATTTTTGTTGTCTCCAAAAAAAGATGTATTTGATGTTCGTTTTAATTTTTCCAATAAAATTTATTTTTTCTATTTATGTTTTTGATTAAAAATATTTAGACATTTTAAATTTACCCGAGTAAAAATAGTTATATATTATTATATATAATGTGATTGGGTTATATCTGACGGTGAATGGAGTCACATTAAGACACATATCATTATATACAACTACATCTGATATTATTTTTTCAATGAATTTTTTGTACGGTAATTGATATTATTACATATTCCCAAATCTGACTCCATATATAACTACATAAGGCATATAAAACTAATAAAAATATATGTAGTGACCGATATGATTATATATGGTTCGATACTAAGTTATATAACACTGTATATAACTTAGTATCGTCATACTAAAAATATATTCTTGTAATTTTATATAACTTTCTATATGATCTTATACAAATTAATATAAATTAATAGTTAATTTCTCCACAGCCAAATAATTTTCACGTGTTTTTTTTTTTGCATATAAAAATATATTAAAAAATGATGTGTACGATTTAGAAGACAAAAACATTAACATTTTTATTGTATGTTATAAAATTTGGGCCTTTAAAATTGTTCAAGCTATAGAAATTTCAATATCAATTTAATAGCCGGTATGCATAAAAAGTATACCTACCCGAGTAAAAAAGTTTTGATATAATCATATATTATTTTATGTAATTACATATAGTAACTTATAGTTAGATATGGCCACATATGCTTTTAAATTGAAGCATATGGACTTTTATATAGTCATATATTAAATATTTTTTCCTCAAAGGTTTTAATATTGAGACATATGTGATTTTATATTATTACATACTGGCCTACATATAAGTGTATGTGCTATATATAAGTACACAAAGTAATATATAAAAGATATAATTACATATACGTTTATATATAATTTAGTATGACACTATACATAATAATATAAAACTATATGTGGAGCCATACAAGAAATATTTCATAATTTGTGTTAGATATGATTATATATTGACGAATAAGAACCCATATATATCTTAATATGGTTTCATATCTACAATATTTCATGATTTCTTTTATATATAACGATATAACGTTCTTTATAAAATCATCTATAATTATATATCATCCCACATTAGCAATTTTTTCAAAGTGATTTTATATAAAAATATATGTATAAGGTCCTTTTAAAACCGTATTGTATTAAATGTGGTTCCATATTAAAAATGATTTTGAACTAGTTTTAGATTTTGTAATTACTAGGGATTGGCACATGACACGATCGTGAGTGAAGTTATTCACAAGTGATCGTGAGTAATAATTACTATACCAAAGTAATTCGCCCGTGAGCGTGAGAATATATAATTCGTACGTGAGCGTGAGTAAGAATATATAACCCGTGCATGATTCGTGTGTGAGTTTATTTTTTGCATCATATGTTTTTAGTAATTTTTACTGTTTTGCGTGAGAATTTCCTGATTGTGAGTAAGTTTTTAATATACTCATGTCTGCGTGAGTAAGACACGAAATGCTCGTGCGTGAGTAATTTGTTTTTGTTTAGGAGCGTGAGTCAAAATGGCTAACGCGCCCATAAAATTAACAGTACTGAAGCTTTAATATGGAATTCTCTATACTATAACGCACACTTGACTGATCTCTTATATCTTGGTTGTATATCACAATCCTATTAAGTTAAAAATTTCAGTGGTGTTAACCTTCCCAGGTAGAAATTGCCAACGTTACAACAAAAGTTGTACTGGGAGAGCACTGTTTTTTACGAAATGCCGGTACTACTTAAAACATGCTTTGCCAGTACTGTATACTGAAATTTAATGAGCTTTTTTTAATTTATTAAAATTAAAAATTTTATAAATTTTACGTATTTTTACATCTATTACACAATTATTTATGTAAGAGAGACATCGCCATTCTTTTCTTGTGAAGTTTCGAAAGAATACATTAAAAATCTGTGATGTACACTAAGAGGTCAGTAAAGTTCTAGCAAACTACCAAATTTGTTATTAAATGTACTGGGATAATACCAAAAAAAATTAAATCCCAAGCCTGCGCCAACGTTGGGAACTAACTACGGCCAAGCGTGTATTGGTGTTATCATTTCGACAACATGCCAGTACAGTGAAAGTTAAAAATCCGACGCATTGCCAGTACATGTACTACCGCCTCCAATACCGGGCCAACATTGTGCCGTTTGTATTTTTCTACCTGGGTTATTTTAAAATTACTAAAAACAAAGAAAAATTTGTTCATGTTTAATGCACTGTCATGGTAAATCTGGATAAAAGTAATGGAAGATTTATCGAAATTATAGGATATCTCTCCCAGTACAACTTTTGTTGTAACGTCGGCAATTTCTACCTGGGCAGGGTTAATCATTACATTTTGTAATTAATTACACATTCATTTACACAATTACATGTAACTGTAATTGAAAAAAACTCAATTACAATTACAAATTATTTGTAATTGTAATTCAAAAAAGAACAATTACAAGTAATTTGTAATTTGAAAAATGTCAATTACATTTTTTGGGAAAATAAATAATGACAAAAAGCACAAGTTAGGGGTAATCCCATCATGACGTATTCTTTTTATACGCATCCATGCCTATGCAACCTATCCCAGTCAGATTTTTCTACAAAATTTTAACAAAAAACACTTTTTAATTCTAAATGTAATTGAAATTTGTAATTGAAATCACTTTCAATTACAATTACTAGTAATTTGTAATTGAAAATTTTCAATTACAATTACTTGTAATTTCAGTTACAAATTACAAGTAATTGTAATTGAAATCCCTCAGGTCTGATCTCCAGATATTGTATATCTTTTTTTATTTAAAAATATAATTTTGTATATTGTTAGATATGGTCATATATATTATGGTAAAAATATAGGATCAATATTTAGGTATAATTGTATCAAACTATGTCCACTTTTATAACATTTTATATAATTTTATACAAAAAGATATAATTTTATGTAATTGGATGAGGACAAAATTCGGATACAATTGTATCATATTGTATCGAATTGTATCAAATTGTACCAAATTGTATACAATTGTATACAATTCGATACAATATGATACAATAAGACGTTCTCATTTTTCGGATATAATTATATCTAATTACTTAGAAGATTATATATAATTAAATATAACTTTATATGGCTCCATATCATTTTTTTTTACTTGGGTACTATTAGACAAAATTTATATAAAATCAGATATTTTTATATCGAATTATATGCAATTTGATGTCCTGGATATGGACAAATCTCGGATCAAACTGTATCAAATTATATCTAATTTGATATAATTAGACACAAGTAGATGACCCATTTTTCGGATCAAGTTGTATGTCGTTGTATGGGGACTTATCAAATAAGATATAATTATATATGACACGGTATTAAGATTTTTTTACCCGGGTATTTCAAATTGTTTTACAGGGTAACAAAAAAAGTAATTTTATTAAATAAAACCATAGTTAATACTATAATAGTCACTTGTTTTGTTTTCGATTTTCACTATGGAATTCTCTAACTATGTCATTATGGATATTTTTGGGTGTAGTAATATTTCATATATAAATTCTTGCAAAATCGTCAATCGTCATTTCATCAAATTTTACTTCAAAAATCGCCAAAACGAAGACAAATTGTCAAAGTTTGCAGAGCTGGCTTTTTGTGAACAAATATTCCCAAATATTTATTGGAAAATGTTCGCACTGTCCGCGAGGTAGTTTTTAGAAACAGCATTCATTATTCGTTACGCCAAAAAAATGCCTCACCGTCAGTTTGTACTTCCCTTTTAATATGTTCCTTGGTGAAACTAAAAATTCAAAACTACGCCAGCAGAAAATACGATCGGCACAATATTGGAAAACCGCTACCGACGCACAGTGGTACATTTTCAGAGAAGGCAGTAAAAAATCCACAACTTTTGAAGGAGTTGACGTATTTTAATGCAGTTTTTTTTTCCTGGAAAGAGGAAACCTTTAGATTTGATTAGGGATATCGCTCGTAAAAATCGAGTAGTAAACAAAATTATATAGTACGGGTTAAATTATATAACACCTGTTTTTGCTAAATTTTAGTGCAATAATCAAATTTTTGAAAAAAACTATGGGCTCGTAACTTATTTTAAAAGTAGACAAAGCACAAGACTATCGTTTTTCTATATTTTTCCATTCATACATTCAAAAAAAAAGTTAGTAAAAAAATTAGTAAAATTAATCTTTTTTGTTGAAATCATGTTTTTAAAAAATAAAGCACCAAAAGTGATTCATTATTTAAAAAAAAATATAAATATAGCCGACTTTTTATTAATTTTTTTTAGATTTATTATCTTTACATTTCTTTGAATAATCTTTAAAGCCAATAAATTGATAAAACCAAATCTAAAGTTGATAAAAATAATTATTTTATATAACATGACCCATATAGGGTTAATTTTTATAGTTTTGGCCAAAAACGACCCACTAGGAAATTTTCATAATTTTCAGAAAAATATCGCTTTAAATGAATCAATAAAATTTTTTTTCACTTAATAAAACTATTATTTTGTGTAACTTGATCCATTTAGGATTAATGTTTTCACTTTTCACTCAAAAATATCCACTAGGAAAATTACAGAATAACATCTATCAGATTTATAAGGGTTAAAAAGGTGGTGTAAAAAGTGTCTGTATGTGAAAAGCAATTTTGGTTGTGTAATCGTATTAGATTCCAATTAAAAGATTTATTTATTATGCATTTGTTGTTTTCTATTTGGAAAGACGTTATTCTGTAAATTTCCAAGTGGTTTTTTTTGCCGAAAATTGAAAACATTAACCCCCTCTGGATCAAGTTTCACAAAATAATAGTTGTATCAAGTGGGAAAAAATGTTTTTTATCCATTTGAAGTGATATTTTTCCGAAAATTATAAAAGGTATTATTCTGTAAATTACCTAGTGGGTCGTTTTTGGCTAAAAAAGTATAAAAATTAACCCCATATGGATCATGTTACATAAAATAATTATTTTTATCAAGTGGAAATTTTTTTTATCAATTCAAAAGCTTTACTCTTGTTTTCATAATTAACAGTGCAAGGACTTTCATGCAAATGCATGTTTGTAGTCAGTGGCCCAAAAATGATTTTGACCAAATACTTTTCCGAATCAAAGAATTTGCATGAAAATGGCATCGATTTGTTGTTGCATATTTTTGCATATTTTGCTTTTAAGTGCATATTTTATGATTTTTATTGCATATTTTCAACATTATTGCATATTTTTTTTAATATTTTTAAATATGAAATTCGATTTAAGAATTCTTACTTTAAAACTAAAAAAAAATTCTAAAGAATTAATTATTTGGAAGCTCTGTTGGTAATACAACACTACACGAGAAAGAGAAACACATATTATACAATATGTTGTCATCCACTAACACAATTTTTATAGATGTAATTTTAAATTAACGTTTTCGGGTGTTATTGCTCACAAACAGAAAGTTGAAAAATTTTATAAAAATTATTTTAAGAAACTTGTCCCCGAGCATTAATTTCTGCCATTTTTTTCTCTGAGTTACGAAAGTGAGTACGATTTTATAGTTCACATATTTAAGTTCTATTTTATAATAAAGTTTTTTTTCAGGTAAAATCCCACAACCCTTAATATTTACAATCGACTATATTTCTTTTTATTTTCACTGAATTTTCTAAAAATATATTTAACTATGTGTATTTGAAGACATATTCAGTGTGTTCGTTTATTCGTATTTCTTACTACTTTTACTACAACTGCAAAGTTTTGTTTGCTTTTTGTATTGAATTTTTCCAGCTGTAGTAAATATAGTAACTTGTAGAAACCCAGCAGAAATTACTGCTTGCTTGGAAGCAGTTTTGTCAGGGAAAGTTGAGCAGTGAAGCGATTGCATTATTGATGATATCATGCCAGTTTTTTGTTCGAGATAGCTCGCGTGAAAGCACTTGTTTCGAGATCTGAAAAGGCATGAATTCACCGCTTTTAATTAGTGCTCCCGTTTTTTTTTTAATGTCGATAATTCATGCTTTTCAACTATTTAATATCATGCCTTCTCAAAAGCACAATATTCCTGCATATTTTTCCATGAAGAGAAAATGCCTTTTATTTTTAGTAAAACGTCTCATTTTCATTAAAATAACTTTTTTCAGCATTTTAAAAATTTTTGATAAAAGAACCGCGAAAATATTTAAGCAATCAAAATGTATTGCTCATTTCATGCCTTTTTGAAAAGCACAGCAAAAAGCGATAAACAATTAATCAGCTTAGGCCTTTCATTAGTGCTGTTTACGAAGCTATACATTTTTAGAAGCGGTAAAAGTAGCAGTAAGGAAGCAGTAATCATTTTGCTGCTTCCACATTTTTGCTGGGAAGTAAACGAACAAGCATATTGTAACCGATACCGGAATTTTTACGTGTATGTTAGTTTTTAATAAATATAATTAAGAAAAACATTTATTTTTAATTGCATATATTTTGGTATTTCGTTATAAATGCATATTTAAGTGCATATTTTCTATTTTATATTGCTTATTTTAAGCGCATATTTTCGATTTTTTAGTGCATGAAAGTCCTTGCCCTGATAATTAATATTAAGTTTTATGGGTCTGTTTTGTCCCCAGGCCACTAAGGGTTGAAGTTTTCATAAATAAATTTGAGATAATTATATCAAATCGAATTTAAGTGATATTTTTTGGAAAACTATGCAAACTTTGATGAAAACATTCAAATTTTGTTAAATTTTTGACAAAATAAGCAGTTTTCGTAAAATGTCCTGGCAAGCAGTCGCTCCAAACACAAACTCGAATTATCATTTTTTCAATTTATTTTTTTTTTCTTTAATATAAACTATTATATGGTACAATTGGCAATCGACAACTTCAAATTAGGCATTTTAAAAAAAACCTTTAAAATTAATTTAAAAAAAAAAACACTTTTCTGCATTTTTATCAAATTTGTGGGTCATTTTGGATTCCAGGCTAAAGTGGGTTAATGATATCCGATAAAGTCAGATTTCCATATCTGAATAATTTTGACTATACTAAGTGAATAACTGAAATAAAAAATAACTTTTTTTTCGAAATTTCGAATTTTGGGAATTTTTAACAGTAATACACTTTTTCTCGAACATGGACAATTTTGGTCCAACTTTCGGCACGGGTTAACGTTAAAAAAAAACAAGATCGATTTGTTCCATTTGGGACCATTTCCAATAAAACTGGGGGGGGGGGGGGGGGGTGTAGTGAACGAAAATTTACAAATAGTTAATTTAAGAGACACCCTACTCTACACATAATTTTATTGTTAACATAGCAAGTTTCTATGAAATTCGGAAATAACTTAGAAAAATTTGAACTTTTATCAAAAAAATGGCTCTAACTCCTCCGCGCACACTTTCGCCCAGAAATATTTGGTATGTACTTTTAGAGGGGAATATGTCCTCTTTCGGGCAATATAAAATCTGCTTTGATACCTAATACCCTAATTTAACAATTATAAAAAAACTATTCAGTAAAGTAGAATAAAAAACTTTATACCTGCTAAGAATATATTTAACGGATAAGTAAACAAAATTTATCCGAAGTTAAAATCTCTGACAACAAAAAAATATGAACATTTGAACTGTGGAAAAAATCTAAAAAATGTGGAACTTGACAAAAAAAAAAACAGACAAAGACATTTTGGATCACCCTTTTCACTGTGAAATAGTAAAAATTTAGAATTGATTTTTTGGCTCCATATGTTCTAAGATGTTTTATTTGAAATGAGATAATTAGTTTTAAAATTGGTTACAAAAAAAAATATAATTTTTCGCCGCCTTCTCTAAATATGTACCACCGTGCGACGGTCATTAGCAGAACGTCGGAACGTTAAGAATCTTGACAGTATTGTCCTGCTATCCGATTGATAACTTGACAACGCTTTCACAACCTTGTTAAAATAAAAAAAAATGATGATCTAAAAATATGTTTTTGTGATTTTTTTTAATTTAAGAAAAATAGTTTTTACTCTTTTTCTCAAACATGGGTAGTTTAAAACAAACCGCCAGGTTGTTAAATAAAAAAAAATTATATATAATTTATAAAAAATAATTCAATTTAATAAAAAATTCTAATATGATATTGTCATATTAGATTTTTATTTGTTGTTTCAAAAAGGGTTGATCATTTTCATGATAGACAATACAATTGTTTCGTAGACATCACTCTACTCTTCAGTTGTCCGCTAAGAAAATGATAACTTTCCTACTCAAAACGAGACATTACATAAGGTACAAAAAACCAACGGGATGAGAATTTTGTACTTTCGTATATGAACTGTCTGATTTGGTAAAACCAGTTATAAATCAACTCCTTTTTGAAAGCAACAATTACATAAAAGTACCCTTTGGGTACTATTTATATGTATGTCTGTTGTCAATACTTTTTGTAAAAACAACTAATTTTAAACTCAAAACAAAATAAATATTTGAATGAGATTTTAGCCGTGGTGTGCTCATTTTCAACAATTATTTTAATTTTTGCATTAAAAAATACAAAAAATTGTTTTTTCGGACTTTCTATATTTTCATATATTTAGTTAGAATATTCTTCTACCTCAAGTCCAAATTCTAATATGATATTGTCATATTAGATTTTTATTTGTTGTTTCAAAAAGGGTTGATCATTTTCATGATAGACAATACAATTGTTTCGTAGACATCACTCTACTCTTCAGTTGTCCGCTAAGAAAATGATAACTTTCCTACTCAAAACGAGACATTACATAAGGTACAAAAAACCAACGGGATGAGAATTTTGTACTTTCGTATATGAACTGTCTGATTTGGTAAAACCAGTTATAAATCAACTCCTTTTTGAAAGCAACAATTACATAAAAGTACCCTTTGGGTACTATTTATATGTATGTCTGTTGTCAATACTTTTTGTAAAAACAACTAATTTTAAACTCAAAACAAAATAAATATTTGAATGAGATTTTAGCCGTGGTGTGCTCATTTTCAACAATTATTTTAATTTTTGCATTAAAAAATACAAAAAATTGTTTTTTCGGACTTTCTATATTTTCATATATTTAGTTAGAATATTCTTCTACCTCAAGTCCAAATTCTAATATGATATTGTCATATTAGATTTTTATTTGTTGTTTCAAAAAGGGTTGATCATTTTCATGATAGACAATACAATTGTTTCGTAGACATCACTCTACTCTTCAGTTGTCCGCTAAGAAAATGATAACTTTCCTACTCAAAACGAGACATTACATAAGGTACAAAAAACCAACGGGATGAGAATTTTGTACTTTCGTATATGAACTGTCTGATTTGGTAAAACCAGTTATAAATCAACTCCTTTTTGAAAGCAACAATTACATAAAAGTACCCTTTGGGTACTATTTATATGTATGTCTGTTGTCAATACTTTTTGTAAAAACAACTAATTTTAAACTCAAAACAAAATAAATATTTGAATGAGATTTTAGCCGTGGTGTGCTCATTTTCAACAATTATTTTAATTTTTGCATTAAAAAATACAAAAAATTGTTTTTTCGGACTTTCTATATTTTCATATATTTAGTTAGAATATTCTTCTACCTCAAGTCCAAATTCTAATATGATATTGTCATATTAGATTTTTATTTGTTGTTTCAAAAAGGGTTGATCATTTTCATGATAGACAATACAATTGTTTCGTAGACATCACTCTACTCTTCAGTTGTCCGCTAAGAAAATGATAACTTTCCTACTCAAAACGAGACATTACATAAGGTACAAAAAACCAACGGGATGAGAATTTTGTACTTTCGTATATGAACTGTCTGATTTGGTAAAACCAGTTATAAATCAACTCCTTTTTGAAAGCAACAATTACATAAAAGTACCCTTTGGGTACTATTTATATGTATGTCTGTTGTCAATACTTTTTGTAAAAACAACTAATTTTAAACTCAAAACAAAATAAATATTTGAATGAGATTTTAGCCGTGGTGTGCTCATTTTCAACAATTATTTTAATTTTTGCATTAAAAAATACAAAAAATTGTTTTTTCGGACTTTCTATATTTTCATATATTTAGTTAGAATATTCTTCTACCTCAAGTCCAAATTCTAATATGATATTGTCATATTAGATTTTTATTTGTTGTTTCAAAAAGGGTTGATCATTTTCATGATAGACAATACAATTGTTTCGTAGACATCACTCTACTCTTCAGTTGTCCGCTAAGAAAATGATAACTTTCCTACTCAAAACGAGACATTACATAAGGTACAAAAAACCAACGGGATGAGAATTTTGTACTTTCGTATATGAACTGTCTGATTTGGTAAAACCAGTTATAAATCAACTCCTTTTTGAAAGCAACAATTACATAAAAGTACCCTTTGGGTACTATTTATATGTATGTCTGTTGTCAATACTTTTTGTAAAAACAACTAATTTTAAACTCAAAACAAAATAAATATTTGAATGAGATTTTAGCCGTGGTGTGCTCATTTTCAACAATTATTTTAATTTTTGCATTAAAAAATACAAAAAATTGTTTTTTCGGACTTTCTATATTTTCATATATTTAGTTAGAATATTCTTCTACCTCAAGTCCAAATTCTAATATGATATTGTCATATTAGATTTTTATTTGTTGTTTCAAAAAGGGTTGATCATTTTCATGATAGACAATACAATTGTTTCGTAGACATCACTCTACTCTTCAGTTGTCCGCTAAGAAAATGATAACTTTCCTACTCAAAACGAGACATTACATAAGGTACAAAAAACCAACGGGATGAGAATTTTGTACTTTCGTATATGAACTGTCTGATTTGGTAAAACCAGTTATAAATCAACTCCTTTTTGAAAGCAACAATTACATAAAAGTACCCTTTGGGTACTATTTATATGTATGTCTGTTGTCAATACTTTTTGTAAAAACAACTAATTTTAAACTCAAAACAAAATAAATATTTGAATGAGATTTTAGCCGTGGTGTGCTCATTTTCAACAATTATTTTAATTTTTGCATTAAAAAATACAAAAAATTGTTTTTTCGGACTTTCTATATTTTCATATATTTAGTTAGAATATTCTTCTACCTCAAGTCCAAATTCTAATATGATATTGTCATATTAGATTTTTATTTGTTGTTTCAAAAAGGGTTGATCATTTTCATGATAGACAATACAATTGTTTCGTAGACATCACTCTACTCTTCAGTTGTCCGCTAAGAAAATGATAACTTTCCTACTCAAAACGAGACATTACATAAGGTACAAAAAACCAACGGGATGAGAATTTTGTACTTTCGTATATGAACTGTCTGATTTGGTAAAACCAGTTATAAATCAACTCCTTTTTGAAAGCAACAATTACATAAAAGTACCCTTTGGGTACTATTTATATGTATGTCTGTTGTCAATACTTTTTGTAAAAACAACTAATTTTAAACTCAAAACAAAATAAATATTTGAATGAGATTTTAGCCGTGGTGTGCTCATTTTCAACAATTATTTTAATTTTTGCATTAAAAAATACAAAAAATTGTTTTTTCGGACTTTCTATATTTTCATATATTTAGTTAGAATATTCTTCTACCTCAAGTCCAAATTCTAATATGATATTGTCATATTAGATTTTTATTTGTTGTTTCAAAAAGGGTTGATCATTTTCATGATAGACAATACAATTGTTTCGTAGACATCACTCTACTCTTCAGTTGTCCGCTAAGAAAATGATAACTTTCCTACTCAAAACGAGACATTACATAAGGTACAAAAAACCAACGGGATGAGAATTTTGTACTTTCCTTACCTTTTTGAAACAACAAATAAAAATCTAATATGACAATATCATATTAGAATTTGGACTTGAGGTAGAAGAATATTCTAACTAAATATATGAAAATATAGAAAGTCCGAAAAAACAATTTTTTGTATTTTTTAATGCAAAAATTAAAATAATTGTTGAAAATGAGCACACCACGGCTAAAATCTCATTCAAATATTTATTTTGTTTTGAGTTTAAAATTAGTTGTTTTTACAAAAAGTATTGACAACAGACATACATATAAATAGTACCCAAAGGGTACTTTTATGTAATTGTTGCTTTCAAAAAGGAGTTGATTTATAACTGGTTTTACCAAATCAGACAGTTCATATACGAAAGTACAAAATTCTCATCCCGTTGGTTTTTTGTACCTTATGTAATGTCTCGTTTTGAGTAGGAAAGTTATCATTTTCTTAGCGGACAACTGAAGAGTAGAGTGATGTCTACGAAACAATTGTATTGTCTATCATGAAAATGATCAACCCTTTTTGAAACAACAAATAAAAATCTAATATGACAATATCATTTAGAATTTGGACTTGAGGTAGAAGAATATTCTAACTAAATATATGAAAATATAGAAAGTCCGAAAAAACAATTTTTTGTATTTTTTAATGCAAAAATTAAAATAATTGTTTAATAAAAAATTTAATTTTATAAAAAAAAAATAC